>OX415249.1:114137160-116582785 GCA_948329865.1 Linaria vulgaris | reverse complement strand
TTTTAATTCAAAAAACAAATCTATAAATAGGGGCATGAGAATCACTCTTCAACATCACAATCACTCTTCATCATCTCAATCACTCTTCAAATATATATTTTTTTTTTTTTCGAAAAATCGTCATTTTTATAAATGGCCAATAAAAATAATCGCAACAAGTTTCTCGATAAAGGAAAAGAGAAACAGAAAAAAGTCCCAAAATATATTTCCAATGTAGGGTTACCGAAAACCCTGGGGATTCTCAATTTTGCTAGTCGTTTTAAATCTCGGCGCGATGGCAACGTTGAAACAAGTAGTCCCGACGAAGTTACCCAACACGTTGAGGAACCTCCGCCACAAACTCAACATACTCCGGTTGCTTCCCAACAACGTCCAACTGCAACTCGGACCCAGGCCCCTACTCCGGCGGACGAACAACCACAACGCCCCACTACCACTCGGAACCGAGCCCCTGCTCCTCGCCTAAGGGACCCAGATCCAGTCTTGCCACCTGAAATTACTCCTCCAAGGTCAATCATTCTGCATGGTTTGAGAGAAAATTGAACAAAAAAATAGTTTTTTTCGTGAAAAACTAAATGTTTTATTTTTTTTTATTTTTATGAATATTATTTCCGACGGCATATTGCCGTCGGAAATGAGATTTAAATAATAATTAAATTTTATTTCCGACGGCATATCTCTGTCGGAAATGACATTTTAATTATTTTTTTAAAATAATTGAATATGTATTCTAAAAAATAAATACATATTTCGTTTAAAAAATACGGTATAATTAAAAAGTAAAAAAATAAAAAATACAAAAATAATCGCTTTTCCGACGGAATGACGCTGTCGGAAAAGATCCTCGATAATTCTGACGGTGCTTGTCCGTCGGAAAAGAGTTTTTCTGACGGCATTTGGCCGTCGGAAAAGCTCTTTTCCGACGAGACTTTTTCCGACGGTCTTTTCCGACGGGTAATGCCGTCGGAAAAGCCCTTTTCCGACGGGAAATAGCCTTTTTCCGACGGTTTTCGTGCCGTCGGAAAAAGGCTTTTCTCTTGTAGTGCAAGATCAGATTCATAGACAATTTGACTGGGTCACAAGTGCAGACCAAATCCATAAGTGTCAAGCCTCTTCTAAATAAGCTCTATAACAATGATCCCATTTTTTTTTCATCGGGTCCGGCTAGATACCAAAGATCTTTTTTCGTAGGAGCAAGTCAGAAAGATGGAGAAAATCAGTCATTCACAACACGTGATGAAGGATTCCTTGAAAAGTTAAGGATTAGTATTTTTTGGACTTTCTTGCATTAATTTAACCTAAACAAACACGTGTTATCTAATTACATGTGTTGTTTGAACTATTTGAAAGTCCAATTGTATTGAAGGATATAGCTTCTTTGAGTGAAATATATATATATATATATGAGCTTTTTTTATGAACGTAAATGAGCTTGTCGAAAAATAGTTTTTTTCGTGAAAAACTAAATGTTTTATTTTTTTTTATTTTTATGAATATTATTTCCGACGGCATATTGCCGTCGGAAATGAGATTTAAATAATAATTAAATTTTATTTCCGACGGCATATCTCTGTCGGAAATGAAATTTTAATTATTTTTTTAAAATAATTGAATATGTATTCTAAAAAATAAATACATATTTCGTTTAAAAAATACGGTATAATTAAAAAGTAAAAAAATAAAAAATACAAAAATAATCGCTTTTCCGACGGAATGACGCTGTCGGAAAAGATCCTCGATAATTCTGACGGTGCTTGTCCGTCGGAAAAGAGTTTTTCTGACGGCATTTGGCCGTCGGAAAAGCTCTTTTCCGACGAGACTTTTTCCGACGGTCTTTTCCGACGGGTAATGCCGTCGGAAAAGCCCTTTTCCGACGGGAAATAGCCTTTTTCCGACGGTTTTCGTGCCGTCGGAAAAAGGCTTTTCTCTTGTAGTGCAAGATCAGATTCATAGACAATTTGACTTGGTCACAAGTGCAGACCAAATCCATAAGTGTCAAGCCTCTTCTAAATAAGCTCTATAACAATGATCCCATTTTTTTTTCATCGGGTCCGGCTAGATACCAAAGATCTTTTTTCGTAGGAGCAAGTCAGAAAGATGGAGAAAATCAGTCATTCACAACACGTGATGAAGGATTCCTTGAAAAGTTAAGGATTAGTATTTTTTGGACTTTCTTGCATTAATTTAACCTAAACAAACACGTGTTATCTAATTACATGTGTTGTTTGAACTATTTGAAAGTCCAATTGTATTGAAGGATATAGCTTCTTTGAGTGAAATATATATATATATATGAGCTTTTTTTATGAACGTAAATGAGCTTGTCGAACAGCAGATAGAGACGTTTCGCATTAAAAATTACTTTTGTAAGATTTAATTATATATATATATATAAACTTGTAAATGAGCTTTTTTATGAATGTAAATGAGCTTGTTGAACGGCAGATAAAGACGTTTTGCATTAAAAATTAATTTTGTAAGCTTTAATTAGAGTAAATAATACTATAGACATGTCATATCAAAACAAAGAAAATAAAAGTAATAGGATTAATTATACTTTTAGTTTTTCCTAAAATTTAAACTAATGTTAGGAGTAGTTTTTTTTTTCTATAATTTTGCTAGTTATTTTACATAACAACTAACTAAGATATTGGATAATAGGTACTGTATTTAATACGTTAGGTGTACCTGATATCAAACCGGTCACGTGCATTAATTTTCAAAATACAAAAGCATAAAAAGGTTGACATAGAGATGGTTGTTAATCAAAAATAATAATAATAATAATATGTGATATGGGCATTTCCCGCATATTGGGCCTGGCCCAAACCAGACCCATATTTGACCATATCGGGGACCACTTTCGATATCATATCGGTAATAATCACCGATATGTTACTGTGGTCTCCGGATCCCGAGGTCTATAAATACGCGGTACCCGGATCCCAAATGAAGCAATTATTATCCCTCAGCTACCACGCATCACATCGAAACAAATCCCCGATCTCACTCTCGATATCGTACTCGATATCGGGATAACCTGGTGCTCTACTGATACGTCATACAACCACACTACTGTTATCACATCGAGGGGCGTCCTCGATATCATGTCGAAGACAATCACCGATATACGTCTGATCTAGTCACCGATATACCACTGCCGTCCAAGCATCGAAGCGTTAGTTCGAGGTGTTCCGGACCAAGTCTACGCGAGATACATAGTATAGGCCTAATTTGAGATAGATTCGTTGTATTATTAGATCACTCACTTGTAACCGACTCACATATATATATATATATATATATATAATACGATCTATTGCCAAATCAGTGGCGCCGTCTGTGGGAACACCAGTTCACGGACGAGGACGCCAAGATGCAAGGAAGGAGGACCCGATCCGAGTTTAACGGAGTTGTGACTAGAAGCACGAGGATTGAGGACACACCACTCCCTCAACAGACGATCGACCAAGAACTGACAATGACCCGAGCCGAGATGGAGCTTCCTCCAGCACAGAATGAACCACAACGAAAGCGCGGGTCCGGGAGGCCGCCGCGAGCCACGAATGCAGGTCCAACCTTTGCCGCGCCAAATACGGCGGAACCTACTACCGAGGGCCCGGCCACTGAAAACCCGGCGGCGGATGTCCCATTGACCGAGATGCCAAACACGGATCCTCCCGGCTCAGAGGAGGTGAGGGTTGCAGGACAGAGCGTCGTTCCCCCTGCCGCCATAACCCCGGAGATGTTAGCGCAAATCAACGCTTCTGTGAAAGTAGCGCTTGACGCTACAATGAAGACTTTGCTGCCACGCATGGTGGAACGAAGGACAAGGCAAGAGCGGGACGAAGAGGAGATCCCGGAAGGGGGTCGAAAGGACAACGCGGGAAGAGGGTGTTGGACAAGAGCCAGAAGTGAAGAGAGGGTAGAAGTAAGTGATGATACAGAGAATGATCGGAGAGCCAGGACGTTCGAGGAGGACAGACGTAACATGATAAGGGAAACAGTTAAAGTGACGAAGGACATGGAAGCCGAGAGAAGGAACGAAAACCGTGGAGCGACAGCAGTTGGATACCGACGGCCGTTGACTCCCTTCTGTTGTGAAATCGAGAAGGAAGTATTGTGCAGAGGAGACAAGATTCCGACCATAAAACCATATGATGGGAAGAGTGACCCAAGGGATCACATCCATGCCGTGGAGAGTCTCTTGAACTTACAAGACTTTTTCGGGGGCAATAATGCAAAAATAATGGCAACAACACTGATAGGGGCGGTGTTAGATTGGTTTAACAGAATCGAAGCGGGATCTATTTCTAGCTTAGAGCAGATGAAGGAGAGGTTGGAGAACCATTTTTCCAGTCAGAACCGAATGAAGACAAGCATGTACCATCTGGAAGTGTTGAAACAGATAGAGAGGGAAACTCTCGGTGAATTCATGAACAGATTCAATGAGGAGCTACTGAAGGTGGACAACCCCTACGGAGGACAAGTGTTACAGACCCTATTCAGGGCAACGACGCACAACAGATTTGCCAAAGAGTTGATCAAGCTCACTAAACCTACCATCAATCGGATAAACGAGTTGGCACATACTTTGATTTACGAAGACGCAATGATGGCAGCTAAGCTTAGATCCCAGGAATCCGGCAGGGAAAGGGGTAGAGAGGCATGGAACAGGAACAGGGGAGGAAGAGACAGGTCGCCGAAGAGATATACCCCCCTCAACCAGGACATCTGCACTATCTTGGCCGTCGCACAAAGCAGGAATTGGTTAAATGCGCCTCGGAAAATCAAGGAGACAGATTTCACCAAGAAATCTAGACGCTATTGTGAGTACCACCGCCAGAAAGGCCATGACACGAAGGATTGCTATGACCTGAAGGATGAGATCGAGAGATTGATTAAGGACGGAAGGTTAATAGAGTTCGTTAAGGCGAGCGGGCAGTGTGCTGAATCGAGAGAGCGGTCCCAATCCCCAAGAAGGGAGGGCCTTAAGGCAATTGAGAGTGGACAAGGACGCGATACAATAAATAATGCACCTTCGAGGGGGTGATTAATGTGATAAGCAGTGGGACTGCAGGAGTAGATTCCACCAACCAGAGGAAGAAGATAACCCGTGGATTGAACGAGGACCGATTCGTCGGATTCACGACGCTAATTGAGGATCTTCCAGACGAGGTTATCACATTTCCGGTAGGGGCCTCTTGGATCTCAGCCCCGAAGCCATCCAGGTAGGCAAGCTCGACTGCCCCTTGGTTTTTCAGCTTGATATCGCTAACTACGCTGTACACAAGGTACTAATAGACAATGGTAGTTCCACCAATGTTATATTTGCGCATGCTTTGGAGAAGATGGCTCGGCCACCATGTAGTTGAACAGGTTCGTACGCCACTGGTGGGATTCGGTGGAGCAGAAACAATCCCCCTAGGGCAAGTGAACCTTCCCACATCATTTGGACAAGAACCGCACAGGCGAACTATCAATGTTCAATATACAATCGTGGGCCAACCATTCGCATACAATGTCATAATCGGCAGGCCGGCCCTGAACGCGATAAGAGCGGTGGTATCCACATTCCATCAGAAGGTGAAATTTCCAGCAGGAGGGGGGGTCGGAGAAGTGGTCGCTAACCAAGAGGAGGCTTGGTTCTGCTACATCACTTCTCTTATGTTGCCAAGAATTAGAGAAGCGGAGGAAGAAGCAATCGGGCCAAATCAGGATCAACAAGCTATGGAGTGATCACCATGAGGAACAAACAGGACAATATTTTAGATTTCAGTAGTTTTTAAATTACGCTTGAACATTTGAAACATTGCCCCATCGCGGGTTAGTTTGTAAACCTAAAACGGGGGGAACTACGTCGGTCTGATTCCCCACTCAATGGGATACGTAGGCGGGTTAGGTTTACCTAGCCTTCGACCGTTATCTTTTATTTTGCCCCTTCGTGGGTCGGCATGTAACTAAAACAGGGGGAACTACGCCGGTCTGATTCCTCATTCAACGGGATACGTAGGCGGGTTGGGTTTACCTAGCCTTCGACCGTTATCCGTCACTACTTTTTATTTTTGCTTTATGGAATCTCATATTTCATGCAGGGATATGTCCTAATCGGATATTACGGAAGTGCAGAGAATTGCACGAAGAATTTGGGGAGTATTCCCATAGATATATGTTTAACACATCGCCCTCTTACAGGTACATAACCCGAAGGATCACACATTCTTATGTCTAAAAAGGACAGAGTGAATATTAAACCCTCGCTTCTTAAAAAAGGGGATTCAGGGGGCATCGCCCCAGATTATTCAATGTTATCCATCTAAACAGGTACAACAGGCACGCTAGAACACAGCGGAAACTGAAACTCCCAGATTGAGGGAACACTCCGCAGATAATACATGCGCATCATTTCATGCTTTCACATAAGCTTTTACATTGAAAAACCTTTCTTGTCTGTGATGTTTTACAGGGCCCAACGACCCATAGACTCCACGACGATAGAGTCACCAAGGGACATAGACAAAAAGACAAAATAAAAGGCTCCTACCCATGAGCGGTAACGGGTTCCCCTGTGATAACGGGCGGGCTCATACCCATGAGCGGTAACGGGTCATCTACAAAGAAAAGGCTCCTACCCATGAGCGGTAATGGGTTCCCCTGTGATAACGAGCTGGCTCCTACCCATGAGCGATAACGGGTCATCTAGAAAGAAAAGGCTCCTACCCATGAGCGGTAACGGGTTCCCCTGTGATAATGGGCGGGCTCCCACCCATGAGCGGGAACGGGTCACCTACACAAAAAAATATCCCCTGTGATAACGGGGTTGACCATAAACATTTGAACGGTAGCGGGTTCCCTGTGATAACGGGATGCGCCCCTACCCACAAGAAAAATATCCCCTGTGATAACGGGGTCGACCGTAAATATTTGAACGGTAGCGGGTTCCCTGTGATAACGGGATGCACCCCTACCCACAAGAAAAATATCCCCTGTGATAACGGGGTCGACAGTAAACATTTTAACGGTAGCGGGTTCATGTGATAACAGGATGCGCCTCTACCCACAAGAAAAAACCCCATGCGATAACGGGGTTGATCCTAAGAATTTAAACGGTAGCGGGTTCCCCTGTGATAACGGGACGGGCCCCTACCCACAAGAAAACATCTCTTGTGATAACGAGGTCGACCTTAAAACATGTGAGCAATAACGGTTTCCCTGTGATAACGGGGTCGGACTCTAAAGAACAGAAACAGAAGCACCTCCATGCGATTAGGGTGATTAGTCAATATAATCTGGTATAACCGATAGGTGACACAGCAAGGATGCGTAATAATAACACAAACAATCACACCATTGAATACGTATGAACAAATATAAATCAGGACACGCAGAAAGGATTGATTGAATTAAAACCATAAGGTTATATACAAAGGCAATTGGGCCAAAAGAAAAAATACAAATCCCTAAATTCTCAACCGGGATAACGAGGAGCCCCTTTAATATGGATTAACGCCAGACTCTTCTGCTCGATAATCTCGCGGTACTCCACTTACGGCTCCAGATCTTCGTCGTCATCGTCAGAATCTTCAGGAAATTCCCCGTCCGGCCCCTTCAACGGATTTATGGCTGAAGGGTCGTAACCATCTTTAAAACCACCTTCCAGCTGAATTTGACCTATAACAGAGGCTTTGGCCTCCTCCTGCTCGAGCAAGCCCCGCTCAGCACACATTATCTTATAGGACCAACTCAGAAGGAATTGTTTGGCCGCACTAGTCAATTGGTTCTTGCTCAACATCATGCACCGCATGTGCCTTTCAGCATGGGCTAATCAGTCCTTCAGAATTGCGGCCTCGGCTTCAATTGCCTCCCGACGAGATGCCTCACGACCAGCAATAAGTCGAGACTCATCGAGCTCTGCGATCAACCTTTTATTATCATTTAACAGGCCTCTCACATTACTCTCGCTGGCCTTCAAAATATCCAGGGCCTCGTCTCTCTCGTGCTAGAGCTGCACGGCAGCAACTGGATCGTATTCACCCAGTTTCTCGAGCAAACCGTTGGTAACCCGGAGCGACTCGGCGTGATCCAATTGGCCCTTAACATCCATCGCCAAGAAACCTTTCAAAAAGCCCGCCACCTGCACATCCACAATAAGGAGTTGGTTGCTCAATCGAATGAAAACCCAAAGGAAATACACATCCAATAGACACAAAGACTACTTACAGATCGGAAGAGACCGCTGTGATCCCCGCTTGAACTACCCTCCTCCCTCTTTCTTTTTGGCCCCGTGGACATCCCGACATCAACGTCATGTTGAGACTGCGAGGCACCACCCACCCCGGAAGTATTTCCGCTCGATGATGGAACAGTTTTCTTCGCATTCTTGCGTACGCCCTCACGACCCCTCTTCTTGACGAGTGGAGGTACATCATCTGTAGCGGCATCGGCCCCCAGCTGTCTACGTTCCGCTATCGCATCCAGACTACAGTACTCTACCAAATCGGCTGCAAGACACATGAAATATAGGATCAAGAGATAAATCGGGATGAAGATATCGATTTATAAAGATATAACACTTACCGAGTGTAGAGGGACCGTTATAACGTACGGGAGATATCCCACTTGCTCGCAAAACTATGTCACTGCAAAGTAGGGTACCGTCGTACGGATGGTTGATCAATTTCTTCAGAAATTCGAGGCTATGTGCAGTTGGCCCGACAGCGGCTCGCCTCTCATAGTTGGTGTCTTCACACCACACACTAGGAAGTGCATCAAATTCGCCAACCGTCTTCTCCTGGATGTACATATACTCACACTTATTTCCAAATCCACAACTGGATTGAGTATATTGCACGAACCTAAGTCCCGCCTGGGCCCGCACACAAAAGAACCCTTTGTCACCGCCCTTCCTGTTGACCATGACACTGAAGAGTTGCCAGAACTCATTAGCTCCGCAAGGGGCACCCAACGCTCTCATGACACAAATAAAAGCCACGATGTACCCCAGAGAATTGGGGGATAGTTGTCCCAAGCAGACCTCGATGCTCGCCACAATAGCACTAACCGCATGATCGATCGGAAAGCGCAGTCCGTTCTTAAAATGCTTGGCATTAACAGTAATGCAGCCTTTTGGTGGAGTATGCATTCGTTGATCCACACTAGGGAATATGACCTTATACCCCTCGGGGATGTCATACTCGTCGGAGTAATAACCAGCATGATGAGGAACATGAGACGTCATATCCTCGTATTTCTCCGAGATCTTGTATTTCGGGGGGCTGACCCCAAAGCCCTATTCATCTACATTGGGGCCGTCAGCTTCTGGCGGAGTAGAGAATTCAGCACCGTACTGGTCTCCAGTCAACTGGTCAGGCCCAAACATCTCGTTTTTCGAAAATCCCATTCCGACTTCTTCGAAATCCATATCGGGCAAACTTGAGCCAACATTGTCCCCAGCAAACGACATACTGACGCGCTAAAGGAGGAAAATCAAAATCGAAAGAGATATCGAAAGTAATATCGAAAACGATATCGAAAGTGAAATTCGACGTACTTTGCAGAAGAACAACGAATTTTCGCTAAAAGCCAAAGTGAGTTTCACCTCCTTGGAAGCCCTATTTATAAATATCGGAGATGCTAGATCGAAACAAAGTTTCGATCTCACATCGGTAATGATATTCGATATAGATAAAAGGACAGGGGCAAGCACAAACGCACTGAGGGGTTCACCAAAGTTTATCACATAGCGCAATCCCGAGATGTGCGAGGAATTTAAAATCCCGTACGGCGAACGAAGAATTCAAATGAGGACCTCAAATTATACATCCACTGTACTTGGGTGTCCAACGAAATTTATCACAAAGTGCATTCCCCGCAAATTTGACCTCCGTCATTTGAACTTGCGGGACGAAGGGTACAGGTAACCCAGAAATTTAAAATTAAATTTGCGAATTCTTATCTCTAAGATAAGAATCCCCAAATTGGGGGAGTACATGATATGGGCATTTCCCACATATTTGGCCTGGCCCAAACCAGGCCCATATTTGACCATATCGGGGACTACTTTCGATATCATATCGGTAATAATCACCGATATGTTACTGTGGTCCCCGGATCCCGAGGTCTATAAATACGCGGTACCCGGATCCCAAATGAAGCAATTATTATCCCTCAGCTACCACGCATCACATCGAAACAAATCCCCGATCTCACTCTCGATATCGTACTCGATATCGGGATAACCTGGTGCTCTACTGATACGTCATACAACCACACTACCGATATCACATCGATGGGCGTCCTCGATATCATGTCGAAGACAATCACCGATATATGTCTGATCTAGTCACCGATATACCACTGCCGTCCAAGCATCGAAGCGTTAGTTCGAGGTGTTCCAGACCAAGTCTATGCGAGATACATAGTGTAGGCCTGATTTGAGATAGATTCGTTGTATTATTAGATCACTCACTTGTAACCGACTCACATATATATATATATAATACGATCTATTGCCAAATCAATATGGTTGTTTTTTTTTTGATTTCTCACTGGTGTCCGCTTATGCGACTAATCCAGCCGAGCCTCGGTCTGACCCTTTTTGAGGGGGGGACTCTCCCAACAGTATTTTTTTACATCCACAAGACTCAAACTCGAGATCTTGCTTAAGTGAACTTAAGTCCCTTACCACTTGAGCCAACAACCGTTGTAATAATAATATGGTTGTTAACCTAACCTTCTTTCTTGAAAAGATTTAACACGTAACTTCATAAAGGCGTCGGTCCTGTTTTCTCTCATTTTACCCTCTGTATGCATTTCTCATCTTATAAGGTATTGCAGAACTATAAAATATAAATAAAAAGAAATATTTGAAAGTTAGTTTAATGAACCAATATAGTTTAGTAATAATTCCATCACGTCAAATCCTACATATCGTTTTGTCGCAAGTTTTCGTGGACCAACTTATATTAAGTGATCATATGCCCAACAAAAATCTTACGTTTTAGTAATTTAGTCGGACTCCTTGCCCCCCTATTAAATTCTCTTGTCCATCTTGTATGAGAATTACTCTACAGCCCATACTACCCTTAGATTTAGTTTGTCAATTTACACTAAGTCCTACATATGAGTTTAGACGATCGAATATCCTCTCTAATTAATTATTAACCATCAAATTCTTAGACATGTCATCTGTTTGTGAAATAAATTTGTCTCGCGTGAAAAGAAAAAAAAACATTGGCGTACAATGCAGACTAGTGTGTGATAATAGATCAAGCTAGAATCTCTCTACATATTCTGTATATCTTTGTAATATATTGTAGTTATCTTTCCTTAGTCTTTGGGATTCAATTTCCGTAGATAAGATTGTAATTGTATTATGTATACTCTCATAAGGTATCAAGAGTCTCTTCACTCTAACGAGATTATGATCCCATGGCCGAGAACTCCACGCCCAACTCCGCCTCGTCTGTCTCCGCCTCCGGCGCGACGGACTCAAACCTTCGGCCAAACGTTATGTCGCCCCTCGTCGGCCCAAGCAATGATCCGCTTTTTCCCATCACTGCTAATCACCTTACGCTTCATCTTAATGGCAGCAACTATGCCTCGTGGCGCTCTCAAGTGCGCCGTCTCTTCCACGAATTTGGCCTATTTGGCTACCTTGACGGCACACATCCATGCCCTCCTCGTGGTTTCACGCCATAATCGATCATCTCTCACGTTCATTGGACGAGGCAAGATTCACTTATCATCTCCGCACTCTTCGGCTTCATTTCCAGTAACGTTGTTCAACTCATCTCCAACAAGAAGACCTCTGCGGCAGCGTGGTCCTTGTTGCAATGCACGTACGCGAACAGGTCTCGCTCCCGCGTCATGCAGCTCAAGAACGATCTCAACAACATCAAACTTGGTTCGAGATCCGTATTCGAGTTCCTCCATGCAATCAAAGTGAAGGTACATGAACTCGCGGTCATCGATCGTCCTCTCCATGATGACGATGTCACCTTAGATGTCCTTAATGGACTCGGTCTGGCGTATCGTGATTTGGTCGGTCCAATCCGCGCTCGTGAATCCCCCATCCAATTCACAGAGCTTCACGACTTGCTCCTTGCTCAAGAAGCTTTCATCCATCGTGTTGATGCTGAATCTGCATCACTTGTACTACAACAACCAGTCAGGCTGTCATCAATCTCGCGGAGGAAACCAATCGCACTGTCGTGGCCGCTCGCACCAGCCACGCCATTACAACAATTCAGGGGGATAACAGCGCAACCAGAAGCAGCACTCGTCTCGTGGATCAGGTTAGAATAACCCTCGTCCCCAACTCACGTGCCAACTATGCGGATTTCAGGGCCACGGGGCACGCACTTGCCGCTTGTTCGTTCCACCACATGCTAACATGGCTACCTCCCCATCACCGACCTCTCCTCCTCACAACGAGTGGCTCGTTGATTCGGGAGCGTCGCACAACCTCACATCGGATCTTCAAATTTTGACTGTTCACTCCAAATATGAAGGTCCAGACGAAGTTGCTATTGCCGATGGGTCAGGTTTGAAAATCTCTTATGTTAGTTCTTCGCATATTAATTATTAGACTCATCGTTTCCATCTGGATAATATTTTATGTGTTCCTGCGGCACGTCGCAACCTTTTATCTGTCCATTAGTTTACTAAGTCTAACAATGTCACCATTGAATTCTTCTCTTCTCATCTTGTTGTTAAGGATCACAATACGGCTAAACTGTTGACTGGACCGTGCTTAGGTGGTATTTACCAATTGCGACTACCCTCGGCTTCCTCTTCTTTGCAGACTTTTGTTGGTGAGCGTACGAATAAAGCGGGATTCCATGACCGTTTTGGGCACCCCTCTTCGCGTACTAGTTCCTTTATTTTGAACAAATATCATTTACCTTGTATGGACAATTCTACTTTGACGTTTGAAAACTGTGAACATTGTTTTTTGACTAAGAGTCGCCAATTGTCGTTTAGTGCTTTTTATCTTACATCTACGCATGCTTTACATTATATATATGGAGATGTTTGGGGTCCGACACCAGTGACTTTGCTAAATGGTTATCGTTACTACTTATTGCTAACTGGCCATTTTTCTAAATATTGTTGGCTTAATCCTATGTGCACGAAATCGGAAGTCACTACTAATTTTTGTCAGTTTCGGACCCTTGTTGAGAAACAGTTTGGTACTTCTATAAAAAAAAAAATTATACAGATAACGGAGGCAAATTTTTTGGCTTACGCTCTTATTTAAATACACACGGCATCAGTTGGTTCACCACGACACACCATACTCCCCAACAGAATTGCACCTCTGAACGTCGTCACTTACAAGTTGTGTCGACTGGACGCATGCTTCTCTCGCGAGCTCGGCTTCCTTCCACTCTTTGGGAGTTTACCTTTAGCACTGCCTTTTTTCTCATGAACCGTCTTCCCACCAAGGTTCTAAAAGGCGAGTCACCATTCTTCGTCTTACAAGGGCGCACACCAAATTACCTACGCCTTCGTGTATTTGGTTATCTTTATTTTCCTCATCTTCAACCTTACATCCGTCGAAAACTTGATTCGTCGTCCCGGTGTTGTCTGTTTCTTGGGTACTCATCCTCCTAATCTGCTTATAAATGTCTCGATCTTGAGACGGGTCGCCTATATATATATATATATCTCGACACGTTCGGTTTGATGAAAGTATTTTCCCGGGGTTCTCTCTATCTTCCTCGTCACCATCTCATTCATCTCGAGCTCCACTAGATCCACTCCCTATCCTGCCGCATGTCTTGTCGCTGGTCTCGGACTCTCCGGCACCACCACCAGCACTTCCTACCGCGGATCCTCCTGCTCTGGTCGTTGATCCAGTCCATACCGAGCCACACGAGGTTCCCCCTATTGACCGTACTCATCATATGATCACCCGATCTAGTAACAATATCTTCAAGCCACGCCAAATTCATCTTGGTACGAAACATCCTTTAGTTGGCTCACTTGAACCTACTTGTGTATCTCAAGCGATGACGGATCATATTTGGCGCGCCGCAATGGACGAAGAATACACGGCTCTTATTAAACATGGCACTTGGTCTTTGGTTGATCTCCCGCCTAATCGCAATATTATTGGCTCCAAATGGGTGTTTCGCATCCAGCGTCTTCCCGATGCTTCTATCGACAAATACGAAGCTCATCTTGTTGCGAAGGGCTTTCATCAACACCCCGGTCTTGATTACAAGGAAACTTTCTATCCTGTCGTCAAATCTATCACTATTCGGATCGTTCTCTCTCGTGGTTAAACATGGATGGTCTTTACGACAACTCGACATGAGTAATGCTTTCCTTCATGGGCATCTCAATATCAAGTCTTCATGAGTCAGCCACCGAGTTTTGTGGATAAGACGCATCCTCGCCGAGTATGTCATATTCATAAATCTCTTTATAGCCTTAAACAAGCGTGAGAGCGCCTCACGCTTGATACTTGGAGCTTAGTTCGGTTCTTATCTCATTTGGTTTCACTCAAACCAAGTCCGACACTTCGTTCTTTGTCTTCTCACGTGATGGAGTGATGTGCTTTATGCTTTTCTACGTTGACGACATCATTATTACAGGTAACACACCGACATTCATCACTTCTGTTATTTATCTCCTTGCCACACGTTTCTCCATTACGGACATGGGCGCCTTAACTTATTTTCTTGGCATTGAGGTCATGCGGTGTCGTGAAGGCTTGTTTCTCTCCCAACACAAATATATTGTTGACATCTTATCTTGTCACAAAATGGATGGCGCGAAGCCCCTTGCTAACTCGATGACGTTCAATCCATTCTCCACTCCGTCTTAATCCATTGTTGATCCGACTCCTTATCGGCAAACCATTGGTGCTTTACACTACATTGCTTTCACTCGCCCCCACATTGCCTTTTCGGTTAATCGTTTGGCTCAGCGCATGGCAGCTCCTACGGAGTCGGATTGGTCCGCCCTCAAACGTATCCTTCGTTACTTAAAGGGTACTATTTCTCATGGTCTTTTACTGCGTCGATCAGATTCAATGACACTATCCGCATTCTCTGATGCCGACTGGGCTGGCGACACTCTCCATGGCACCTCAACTTCAGCCTATGTGATCTATCTTGGTCCAAATCCGATCTCGTGGTTGTCTCACAAACAGAAGGTTGTATCTCGATCCTCCACTAAAGCCGAATACCGTGCCTTAGCAAATGTCGCTGCTGAGGTTCGTTGGATCCAACATCTCTTTCGCAAGCTTAGTTTCCCTCATTCGCATATCCCACACATTCGGTCTGATAATATGAGTGCAATTCGTCTATCGCTCCACCCGGTTCAACACTCACGCGTGAAACACGTTTATGTGGACTTGCACTTTGTCCGTGATCTAGTTAACAAAGGTTTCCTCAAGGTTTCTTATGTTAACACACTTGACCAACTGGCGGATGTTCTCACTAAGCCTCTAGCTCGATCTCGTTTTCAGTCAATGTGTTCTAAACTCTCCGTTGCCGATGGAACGTCGATTTTGTAGGGACGTAACAGACCAAACTAGAATCTCTATACATATTTTGTATATTTTTTGTAATATATTGTAGTTATCTTTTCTTAGTCTTAGGGATTCTCGTTCTATAGATAAGATTGTAATCGTATTATTTATACTTGTCCGATTAATGAAAGAATCGTCACTTCATAATATTTATATACTCTTATATGTGAGGAGCCAATACATTTTTCTCCATTAAACTTTAACCAAAATGACACGATGACCAATTTGATCAGCTATTTTGTGAGGTTTTCGGTAAAAGATGTAGCTCCGACCAATTTTACTTTTTATTTTTTGTGAGATGTAACACCGATACAGAAAGCTACACCAATATATATATATATACTGTACAACAGTACTAGTTTTGTTTTTCATTTGCAAAAGTAAAGGCCACATCAGTAACTAGACAAACAGTGTCGCTAAAACACAGCGGCGCGTGAGTTCTACTCGCTAGCCCAGTGCATATTGAGATATTTTTTACCTGCCAAATCGGTTATTTTTGTCTCCGAGGTAAATTCAATTTTATGCTTACAAAACAATTTTGTCCGTAGCGACTGACGCCACTCACTGTTATTCCCGCTCCTTTTCTCTGCCCAATCTTTCAAAGTAAAAATTACATTTACTAAAGCGGGCTCCACACTGCCAGACACCTACCCCTGTAGTAGTTCTACAGAAAGTCTTGCGCTGCTCTACAGTCTACACGTGTTGAACTAAATGCGATTCCTGCTCAATTTTGAATTTGTAGTACTAAATAAATACTAATATATTGTGAATACTAAATAGTAAATATGCATCTTTAACATATTCACAGGAAAAGAACAAGAACTCTGTGTAAGGATTTTCTTTTTCTCTTCTAAATTTCTATTTAATGATTTATTTGATAATCTGTCTATTTAATGATATTGAGAATTCTTTGTAATATGAAAATTATAAGTTGATCTTTTATAAGAAAATAAATTGATACGGGAACACAGTAAAACTACAAATTGTGAGGTAAATGGAATCCCATCACAAAACATCAAACTAGCATACGTCCAAGTCGCCGGTAAAATTAGCTTTACGACAACTAAATCTAAATATTTATTTTGTCCATTTGTTCCAAAAAATTTTAATACCAGTGCTAATTGCGTGATCATTCCAATCAAGATCAATGGAGTGAGAAATGTTGAAATTGATGGCAAGTGGACATTTTACATTCTATATAATTGCATTCTTCACCTCGATAAGAATTTAGCAAGAAACAAATAGGCGAACCACCATGAGGCGCAACCTTCCACTACAATTAACAAGCCTCGTGTCGAACATCTAGCTCGATTTGACTGAATTCGAGCAGTAGATTTATTAGTACAACGAGAATCTTCTTGTGCCAACTATCAACACTTTAGTCGAATACTATCCAATATCTCGCGTGCATATTCTACATATTATTTTGCTTGTACATTTACTTTATCCAATACTTTGTGTACATTTTACTTCCTCACAAACTTATGTAAATGAAGTTTTCCGGTTTAAAAAAATATTAAATGAAGTTATCCTGTTAAAACAAAAACAGATTTATGTATCTATCCATATATTTTTCTATTAACTAATAAGATTCCTTAATCTGTACCTGAGATGCAATCATCATTATGAAATATGAATAGTATATACTATATACCCAGCCACAATCTATCTTCCTTAGCACAATCATTTTTCCTTTAAAAATAATTCTCCATCTTCCCCCATTACCTGATTATTTTAATACTATACATTTAAATTCAAAACAGGAAAAACTAAATAATAATAATAAATAAATACAGAAAATGACAGAAGAAATCAAACCCCTCGTCGTCTCTTTCTCACTTGTCACTAGTCCAACCTCCTCTTCTTCACTCATTACTCCCTCCCCTGCAATCTCTTCTTCTTTTGTCTTAAAGAAGAAGAAACACACACACACACACACGCACCACTGTGTGTGTATATTTGCATGGATATATAAATATACATACACATAAATATACATACATACATTAAATCTCCATTGAAGAAGCTCCATTAATGTCAGGCCATTAAACGCTTTTGCGAACAAAAATCAGATTCACGCCATGTGATTGATTTCTGACACAATTTTCCTTCTATTCTGTTATTCGATTTCACATATCTCTGTAACAACAAATCGCAACAGGTGTGCAAAAATGGCGGCCTCTTCTTCTAGAGGAAGAAGCAGCTCACCGTTTCATCACCGGAAGCCTTCGAGTCCGTACTCGTCTATTTCGTCATCGTCGTCGTTGACGAACAGTCGTTTGATGCCGCGGTCGTGTTCCTCGACTGCGACGTCGTTTTACGGTTCTAGATCCATGACGCCTAATCGAAATAAAGGAGATTTTCCTCGAGCACGGACGCCGGTGAGTTATCCGGCGGTGGAAGAGCCGATTGAGGCTGTGTCGAGACCGGGAGATAGCATTTCTGTGACGGTTCGGTTTCGGCCTCTGAGGTGAAATTGGATTGATTGTTGATTTGTTAGATCTGATTTGGATTGAATTTGGGGGGAATGCGGTGGGGGTAGGGTTATGTTGTTAATTTGGGGGAAAATTGATGTGTTAGGTGGATTGAGTTTAGTGTCGTTTTTGTTGTGGTGGCAGTGAAAGGGAATATCAACGAGGAGATGAGATTGCGTGGTACGCGGATGGCGACAAAATCGTGAGGAATGAGTATAATCCAGTGACTGCTTATGCATTTGGTATAATATGTTTTACTGTTTAATTGGTTACTCGTTGGATTACTTTACGTGTCGGTGTTTTTGAGCTGCATTAGTATTTTGATGAGCTGCGGTGGCTCTTTAACTCTTCAGGATCGTTTATCGCTTCAGTTAGAAAACTAATTTCTAAAATTTGGCATGGGACTTTTGCTGTCAAGATTGATTACTCAGGGATTTCTACCTGTGTTTTGGATTTTTCCTCACAGATAGAGTATTTGGATCTAATACGAGTACTCAGGATGTGTATGAAGTGGCTGCTCGACCTGTAGTTAAAGCTGCAATGGAGGGTGTAAATGGTACGTTCAACTTGTTGTTACTTATCTATATGCGTTATCTTTTATGAAAAGAAACTAGTTTAGTTATAATTAAACACAATCTTAAGTAGCATGCATTATTGGATTTGTGCCGCTTATTTGATAAACCCTCAACTCCAAGCTGGAGACTGCTGGATATTAAAAGCAGTTTAAGTTAACTGGTGGATGTTTGCCGATTAATATTGGTTGTGTGGATATTCAGGGACTGTATTTGCTTATGGCGTTACCAGTAGTGGAAAGACACATACAATGCATGTAAGTAAAATTCTTCCTTATAAATTCTACCTATTTGATACGTCAAAGCTCATGGTTTGAAGGGCACAAGAAACTACTTCATTACCACAACATCCATATTGGCAGTTGCAGAAAAAGCCAAAATGCAATAATATTTAAGTGCTCTCAAGTTGTACAAATCCAGTGTTAGGTTGTATATGTCTGTTTCGCTAGGTAATTCAATTTGGTTTTTCAGAAATGATACCATCAGTGCTTGTTGTCATTTGCCCACATTTAAATGATTAGCATCCTATCATGGTGAAAACAAGAGTATGAATGTTGAGTGCAAGACTACATTGACTCAACGTTGTATATCGTCAGCTTTGATAATGAGCTCCAAGATACCTGTACTTTTAGTGTATTGGTTAAATAGATAATAACTTCGCAAACTTAGACTAAGTATTTTACAAAAAAACTCGCTTGAGCCTCAAGCATGAGATGTTTACATTTCAACAAATGGTGCTATCTTCAGTTTATCAATTTACAATTATTTTTTTCTTTGGTTACTTGTCTTTGCACTCCTTATTTAGGTTAACATGTTTTGGCTCATAATCAGTGAAAGAATGAGATAAAACACTGCTGCTAACCTTATTTTTTTCGACGCGTCTTTTTTAGGGAGATCAACTTTCTCCTGGAATCATTCCATTGGCTATAAAGGATGTCTTCAGCATCATCCAAGATGTAGGTTTCCTGAATCTATTATGAGGTTTTTTAATTCCAACGTTACCAGTTGTATTTGAAATAATACTAAAATGCGGCATTGTCCCTATCTTGTCGTTTTCCATGCATTAATTGTTTTATTGAATAGCTTGGCATATCCCTATTTGACTGGCATTAATTTTCCTTCAGACTCCAGGCCGTGAATTCTTACTTCGCGTGTCATACCTTGAAATCTACAATGAGGTTAGTATGTTAATTGCTATTATTAACTTTGAAATCTAAACCTTGCGATGAATTTATTTTCTGGCATTTTTTATTCCCTAATCAGTTTAACCTCTGATAAAGACATACCTTAAGTCCATAATTTAGTAGATATGATACATTATTCCTTGAAGTCCCTAATGTACATTTCTCTTTTATTTCTACTAACAGGTGATAAATGACTTGCTGGACCCAACCGGCCAGAATTTGCGTGTTAGAGAAGATGCACAGGTTTATGTCAGATGATTGTCATTGCCTTCTGTGTTTTGTATATTTATCTACCATTTGGTATAAGGTCGGGTTTTTTGGTTCCAAATTATCAAGTCGACAAATGAAAGCTATTCAATTCAGATTTCTTACTGAATATAGCTTTTTATATTTGAAACTAATGGCTGCACATACTGGTACTTAATGACTTGTTGCTTCGATGTTTATTGCAAAGGACAAAACAGTTTGTTGAGCTTATAGTTACTGCTGGCTGAAGCTATTACTCTGCGTAGAGAACTCCTTATTTGTGCTCATTCTGTTCACACTTGATTTGTGCAGGGGACTTATGTTGAGGGAATGAAGGAAGAAGTTGTGCTGTCCCCTGGACACGCTCTTTCATTTATTGCTGCTGGAGAAGGTAACTATCTCTGTTTCTTTATTTTCTTCCTTTCACATGCTTATTCCATCATAGTGCTTGCTTCAGATTTTTATTAATATATCATACAAAAGGTAACTATATGTTGCCTTTTTCTTTTATATATGTTTTTTGACGTTTATTCGAATATAACGGCAGAGCATCGACATGTTGGTTCAAACAATTTCAACTTATTCAGCAGCCGTAGTCATACAATATTCACATTGGTAAGATAGATCTGTTTGAACTTTATTTCTGTCGTCCACCACTACGCATTATCTTTGATATAAAACATATAAGTTTTGTGTTGTTTATAGTGAATGAACATTTTGACTCCCTTCGTGTTTTTCAATCACGTTGTTGGCACATTATCAATGTTTTTCTTATATTGAATGAGTGAAGTGGATTCTGTTCCCAGAATAATATTTTCCTGAAATTCCGGGAAGGAGAGTCTAAGCTAAGATGAATAGCTCGCCTAAGCAATCCTTAAACGATGTCATGTTTTAGTTAGTATAGGCATTGATAATCATGTGGTTTTTCATTAACATATTTTCTTATATGGCCTTTTACTTTCCCCATGGACAATAGAATATCCTTGTTCTCAACCTATGTTCCTTGTTGCATTCATTTATTCTTTTCCATGTTATGCTTAACTGATCCATTTTTACCCAATCGCTAACTGTCAGTTACTTTGTGCTGACAGATGATTGAAAGTAGTGACCATGGGGATGATTACGATGGTGTTATATTCTCGCAATTGGTATGCATATATAATATGTCATTTGGAATTTGAAACTTATGGCAATTTTTGTCGTATAATTTTAATACTTTCCATGTATTGTCAAGTCTCACCTTAATTCTGGCATCTTTCTATTTAGAACTTAATTGATTTAGCGGGATCTGAAAGCTCAAAAACTGAAACGACGGGGTTAAGGAGAAAGGAAGGATCGTACATCAATAAAAGTCTTCTTACGCTTGGAACTGTGAGTACTTTCATAGGGCTGTCTGATATTTGTGACTGTTGGTAATTGCTATGTACCTTTATGCTATCACACAAAATACTGGAGGAGCGTACGAGACAAAATTTACTTAGATGAACACACTCTAGCTAATAACCGACTTCGGCATTTATACATTTAAAAGTTATTTCTTTTATTTATTGTTTTTTTTCTAATATATTATCTGTCCCGTAAAGGTAATCGGAAAACTTAGTGAAGGGAAGGCATCACATGTTCCTTATCGAGATTCAAAGCTTACGCGCCTTCTGCAATCGTCGCTAAGTGGACATGGGCATGTTTCGGTGAGCATGAGAAATTTCTAACTGAAGTAGATTTTTCTCTTATTTTGTATTTAAACCAAAAATCTAGTGAAATGGTTTATTCAACTTGTTATATACCTTTTTAGACATCTGATGTCAACACTTTACCTTCACTTTCTCGAGGCACAATAGGTAGCTCGGACTTTCTTTAGTTAAATTCCTATGATCAGATTACGTTGGTGAAGTGGTGAAGTTAGTTTAACTTAGCATCATTTCGAGCTACTTACTCTTTATTTCTCTCAGCTTATATGTACGGTTACTCCAGCATCAAGCAATATGGAGGAAACCCACAATACATTGAAATTTGCCAGCCGGGCTAAACGTGTTGAGATAATCGCCTCTCGCAATAAGGTGAGTTTGTAAAGATTTGAAGTTCAGTTTGAATATGGCATGATCTGATGAAGATGGCCCTTTATTCTTTTATCAGATCATTGATGAAAAATCATTAATTAAGAAGTATCAACGAGAAATATCATGCCTCAAGGAAGAACTGGATCAACTTAGGAGGGGAATGCTTGTTGGTGTGAATCCTGAGGAACTCATGGTCTTAAAACAACAGGTAATGTGGCTCCAAAAATTCAGACTGGCTAAAGTTGCGTCTTTGATAACAGCTGGGACCTAGAGTTTGCGAATGATTTCATATGTTGGTTAACTGGAGAAACAAATTGCATGATATTTCCATTATGTTTTTTTTATATAGTTGGAAGAAGGACAAGTCAAAATGCAATCAAGATTGGAGGAAGAAGAAGATGCTAAGGCTGCTCTAATGAGCAGAATTCAGAGGCTCACAAAGTTAATACTCGTTTCTTCAAAAAATACAATTCCAGGATACTTGGGTGACCTATCGTCTCAGCAAAGCAGTCTTTCTGCATCTGGGGATGCTGTAAGTTGCTTTCTGTGATATACCTATTTTACTATGTGTATATAAGCATTGTTGTTTGCCCTTATCGCCTTAAACCTCGGTTATTTCATTGATAATGAACCTAAGTACTTTTTGACAGTAGAATTGCAAAACTACAATTTCATTTATTTTTTCTAATCATATCTACTGAACGACATGAGTCTGGGTTTTCTATTTTCTTGCTGATAATGACTTTGGCGATCATGATAACTGTGGGGTTCTGGTATAATTTTTTGTTAATTACATTTTTTGACCTGTATTGTTGATAATATCTCTGTGCATGAATGTGTGCCATTGGATTATCAACTGGTTTATGTATTTTGTACCTCTACAAGAAGAATACTTTACGTACTGCTGAACTGGTCGTTTATTATTTCTTTCTAGCAGAATGATGTTTTACGCGATGGTCCTCAAAAGTCTGACTGCGGGAATCTGAAAGATTATTCATCTTCTCCTTCAACTATTCCATCTGATGCTTATGACTTTAAACATACAAGATCATCCAGCAAGTGGAATGATGACATTTCACAAGCTGGTAGTACTTTAACTGAAACAACACAAGCTGGTGAACTAATTAGTGGCTCCTCCTGTGTATCAAGACACCCGATGGTATGTTTTAACTCCCTTTCTTCTTAAAGTTTTAGCTTCTCAATATTTAATCTTACTAAATATTTATCTCAATTTATTATAGTCTACCTAAAATGTGTTAAAATCATGAAATGATTTAATACTACTAATGGTCTTTACCATGTAACCTATGTCACATGTAGAATTTGCGAAAGGCTGTTAGCTTTTCTCAGTTGTCTAAAATACTTTATTTATGCCGGATCTGATCTTTGCCAATTAATATTTTTTCTGTCAAATTGTCTTTGAACTCTTAATATGCTCAACTTGATAATTCTGTTTATTGGATTTTGCTGAAAACGCTAATGCTTCATCTGCTGATGTTTGATCACATGTTTAATGCGTCTGTCTTGAGTTTTGAACATTTTGTGTAGGAAAACTTATTAGTTTGAGTTGCTGTCTCTTCTTATGTTGATTATAGGAGGAGATAACGATGTCTGATCAAATGGACCTCCTTGTTGAGCAAGTTAAGATGCTTGCTGGAGAGATTGCATTTGATACCAGTACCCTGAAGCGTCTTGTTGAGCAGTCTACTAATGATCCTGAAAGCTCGAAAACTCAGGTATTGCAAACAAATTATGTCATAATCTCCTTCTGTAGGAACCATTTGACACAATTGCCTAACATAACCTGCCAGTTCTGCATTTGCTAAGTGGTATTGATATCTCAAAATACACTCAACTGCAATGCATTGGGTCATGCAATTACATTCTTCACTCTTATTTGTTAAATGAGCAACTGTGTAAACAGTTAATACTTCTATTTGAATTTTCTTAAAGCTGTGTACCTGATAGCTTTTGTCTACCGCAAAGTCCATGATTCCTGTAGTCTTGTTTGTGCTCTCGCCGTCCAGTTGCTGGCAGTTCCTTTCAATATTTTAACAAACCAAAAATATCTAAACCTCCAACTTAAGCATATTTCTGTAGGAAAGTTCTCGCTCAGTATCAAGAAGTAAAATTGTGTAAAACCATATATTGTAAGCACACACAAGAATTTTGATTCAAATTGTTAGAACTAAATGTACAATTTGTGGACTAGCTCAGAAGATTTTCAGGAGTCCAGATGAGTTCATGTCACAAATAAGATAATTTAATCATGTAGCCCCATCAATTTGTAGCTTTTGTGTTGTAAGAATTTTGGGATCCACCATTGTCCACCTCCTGCCACCTACTTTCTGGAATAATTGATTTATATTATTATTTAACACACAACAATAAAATGCTGCACAGATTCAGAAGTTGGAGTGTGAAATCCAGGATAAAAGAAAGCAGATGAGAGTGCTAGAACAGCGTATTGTTGAGGGTGGTGAAGTTTCTGTTGCTAATGCATCTATGGTCGAGATGCAGCAGGTCTTCTATTTCATTCTTATTTATAATACCAAGTCGCATACTTCAATTTTATGGTATACTCTATATATACTAATTTTAGAATTTTTCATTTTGTTTATTACTTCTGTTATTGCGACGCAACAGACAATCATGAAACTGATGACGCAGTGTAGTGAGAAAGGGTTTGAGCTTGAGGTGTGTCTTCCTAGTCACCTCTCATTTCCTTCTTCTTGGCTCTTAAAGTTTATATACTAACCTTTTCAACAGATTAAATCAGCAGATAACCGAGTGCTTCAAGAACAGTTGCAAAGCAAGGTCGACCAAAGTCATTTTTACATGTTTTAGAAGTTTTTTCTTGTGTTGCTTCAGTTTATTCTGTTTTCCTGTCTGTGTAAATTGATTGTTCTTTTCTTACTATCAGTATGCTGAAATTAAGGAACTGCAAGAGAAAATTATTTGCCTGGAGCAGCAAGTAAGTTTTTCTGGTGACAAGGCGCCATTGCATTCTGGCCCATCTGGTGAATACGCTGACGAGTTGAGAAAGAAAATTCAGTTACAGGTGAGTTGTTAACATCTATCTGCTATTGTGCCCATGTCGCTTGGGACTTTAGGAGAGAACAAATCATAACTTTAGCTTCCTGTTTCAAAGTATCAATATATTAGTGAATTTGTTATGGCCCATATATAATAATAAATATTGCTTTATTATATGTTCTGTGTAGGAAATGGAGAATGAAAAATTAAAGATGGAACATGTAAAGATTCTAGAGGAGAAAAGTGTGCAGAATCAGAAGTTATCCGAGGAAGCTTCTTATGCCAAGGAGCTAGCATCTGCTGCTGCAGTGGAGTTAAAAAATTTAGCTGGTGAAGTTACTAAGTTGTCATTGCAGAATGCCAAACTAGAGAGAGAATTACAGTCTTCTCGTGAATTTAGCTCTCGGAGTTCAAGCGGTGGCAATGGTAACCGCCGACACAATGATGTCCACAAAACCGGTCGAAGAAATCGGCTTCATAACCGGGCAAATGAAGTTTCTGGATTGGTCAATGACGACTTTGACTCATGGAATCTTGAACTTGATGATTTGAAAATTGAGTTGCAAGCAAGGAAACAGAGAGAGGCTGCTCTTGAAGCTGCTTTAGCTGAAAAGGAAAGTTTAGAAGATGAGTACAGGAAAAAGTTTGAAGATGCAAAGAAGAGGGAGGCGGCTTTGGAAAATGATCTAGCAAACATGTGGGTGCTTGTTGCGCAGCTAAAGGAGGAGGGGAGTGTCACTCATGAGTCAAAGTTAAATGGCGGGTATAATGAGGAAACAGTGAGAATACATGACATAAAAGTTGACGATGGTGAGAACAAGGATTTGCTTCTTAGCCTATCTCAAGAGAATGCAGTTCCTCCATCTAATGTTCCAAAAGAAGAACCTCTTGTTGTCCGCCTTAAAGTAAATTCTTCATCCTTAACTCTTTAAATGCTTGGCTCTACCGAAGATGCATTTTGTCATACCAATCCAAAAAGTAAAAAGGAAAAAAAAAAATCTTTTAAAGCATGTCATGTTTTCGAGCCTCATTTTCAATCAACATCTTTTGGATTTCTTCTTTTCACTTTTCCAGAATTCATGTTGTTACTGGTGAGCTTTTGAGCTGTCTGAAACCAGTTTTCATTTTGCAGTTTTCTTAAAGGATTTTCGCTGTGTACATATCGTATGAAATCACAATGGGATAATTTGCCACTTCTATTTTCACAGATGGCAATTTGTCCTTTGTTTGTTATTTGCTCTCCTTTTTAAACTGGTTATTTGTTAAGTTGTACGTAAACTGGGTTAAAGTTAATCTTCTTATAAATGCAAATTTATTTTCATCGGATCTTGTGATTTTAGCGTTGCGTAATGGAACTCTATTTGAATTTAAGAGAAAGCATTCTACATAAAATATATCCATATTTTTTGTATTATAGTGCGTGACCTACATATTCTTGTTTTTTGGGATAATTTATTTTCTTTGAATTTCGTCAGGCAAGAATGCAGGAGATGAAAGAGAAAGAACTCAGGTACACCAGCAATGGAGATGCAAATTCTCATGTATGTAAAGTATGTTTTGAATCAGCTACAACTGCAATGCTTCTTCCGTGTCGTCATTTTTGCTGTAAGTTATAATACTGATTGAAACATTTTATTATTTTTCTTTTTGTATTCATCAAAGAGAACTAACACAATCCAATGTTATTTGCAGTATGTAAATCATGTTCTCTTGCATGCTCAGAATGTCCGATTTGCAGAACAAAGATTGCAGATAGGATTTTTGCCTTTACCTGACACTGCAACTAATACTTCTTCAGATAAGGTAACAGACAAATCTGCATTCCAGGCTTCTAGTGTGTCTTCTCTGTTCGATCTCTTTTAAAATGTCATACTAGCTCCTTTTGATTAAGTGCCGGCATTCTTATTTCCTTTTGCGAAAATTGTTTCTACACCTCCAGGCGTTTGGTCCATTAGAAGCCCTCTCTTGAAGTTTGAGTAATTTCAGAAGACATTCCCTGAAATACAAAACCATGAATATAATTAGGGCAATTTTTTTTCCGTAAATTTATGAAACTTTAAGGGATGTCTACCTTTTTTGAATTTGAAGTACTTTGGCATTTATTCTTCAAAGTTCAAAAGGATATGCTTTAATTATAAAAAGAAAAAGAAAAGAGAGTCCATCCTTAATTTCTTTCCTATTAATGTAAGTGGTGTATTGTAATGTTTGGCAGAATTTGTAAGTTGACGGAACTTTTTGAGGGGTGTATGTGAAATTATCGCTATAAAATCTTGACTTGTACAAAACGTCTTTTGTAATTAGCAGTTGGAAAACGAGGGAATTTTGCTATAGTACTTGTTGCCATTAGCCTAAGTTTTCTTTCTGCAGGGAATTATCATAAATTCACCATCACTTACCCGCTTGCTTTTTATCTTCAAATGGCAGGTGCAATTCTTTGATTGCTTTAAAGTGTATGTATATCTTTGTTGTGCTTGGTGTGTGTTTCTTCCCGAAGGGACAGTATAGTATATAGTACAGTTGAAGGGAGGAGAGGAGTGCAAGGGGAGCGTCGTTGGTTACAAGTTCCAGTGGCAGGCCGAGCTTCGCCTACCAATCATGTTATCCAGTGTCGTGATAGAAATCGTATATGCTTAAATGTTGTATCACATACAATGACAGAGCATAAGATTATATTGTTTTTCCCCAGTTGTATAAATCTCCAATTGTCGGGTTTCTTTTTGTATACCCATCTCAACTCTTTAGTCTAATCTATGTTGTATGGTATGACTTGCTCACGATAAAGCTAAGTGATGTGACAGAGGTTCTAGTAACAAATGTATATGATTAGGTTTAGGTAAAACTCACCCAGCTTAACTAAATTATATGACAGAGGTTCTAGTAACAAATCTATATGATTAGGTTTAGGTAAAACTCACCCAGTTTAACTGGATTTTGAAGCGTTCACTCAATGCTGTTTTGTGGTATATCCATATGTTCTACAATGCAATATGGTCCAATCCAACTGGTGGTGTGACTGGTTTGAAGCTTGAAGCTTGAAGGTGTCCTTGGACTTTGAAGCATATTTCACATATCTTACCAGAGTAAAAAGTAGAAAAGTTAATTTTGTTATGAATCTGATTAGATTTTAGGGATGAAATTGTACTAAAAAACTAAACCAATAAAGAATCATATCTAAATCATTAACCTCTTGTATGATTCAAGTTGGTCCCGCAATAATTTTTACTCCTCAAAACTATCAGCATTAAGCCCCTGTTTGGTTTTCATTTCCCAAAGATCTGAGAATTCTTAGAAACCAAAAAATATGCTTGGTTTAGGACTTCTGAAACAGCCCAACAAGCATTAAAATTGGCCCAATTGGTGTCTCTAAAATTTGAATTAAATTAAATAATAAATAGGCTAGAAAATAGCTTCTCCTTTATATTCTAGCTTTTCCTTTATGATGTCAGCTGATTATGACACTTGACAACAAGTTTTTTATTCTTTTATTTTACTTTTTAGTTGCCATGATTTAATTTTAGCCTTTTGCTTAAACATAATTATTTTTGTTTTTAAGTTTAATAATAGTTGTATCCATAATTATGTATCCTTTAATCATAATATATATCATTAAAATAAATTGACTAGATAGAAATTTGTACATAACGCTTCTATTGTATCCATTTCTTTTTTTCTTTTTCTAACGTTACTTTAACAGTTAAATCTCTGATTTATATAATTTCAAAATCAAAAGCTAGCCCTTCCTAACCGCTTTGAATTATCTCCTACAAAATTATACTACATCTACTACATTATGTAGATGAATGTCATGTGGAAATAACTTAAGATCTCTTAATTCCATGTTTGTCAATCATAATATCTCTCCCCTTAATTCTTGTTATCGCTAAATTACTGCAACTATGATCTGTATCTTTATTCATTATCCGAATATTCCTCTCGTAATTAAGATTTTAAAAAGAGACAATTCAATTATTTTAGTGCACAGGTTATTAAAAATAAAACTCTAGTTAAGTTAAGTATGATTCAAATTAAAATATAAACAAAGATCATTTCTTAAACTTCTCACCATATTCTTATTTTTTTTTTGGTAAACAACTTCACACTATATAAGATTCCTGATGCGTGCGTCAAAAGAAACAATAAGATTAATTTAATTTCTAATCCTTATTTATAAGGTAAAATCATATTAATCTAATCTTAGTTCTAGTTAGGGTAATTACATAGAACCATGCGTTTGTTTATATAAATTTATATATTCTGATCAATACCCAATAAAACTAATTTAATAGACCTATAGTGTATTATGATTACATGATGAGGTACATGTAAATGTCTCTAGATATAACTATTCACTTGTGTATATATATATATATGGCCAAATTATTGAAAATGCCCTGTAAGTCTTAATTTTTTTGCTTTTTGCCCTGTAAGTTTTCGGGCCGCTGAAAATGCCCAAAATACTCATTTTTCTGTCTAAATATGCCCTGTAAGTCTTTAAACGGGCTTATTGTCAAAAATGCCCTGTAACTTATAGTTAAAGGGCACTTTTAGTAATTAGACAAATTTTTTTTTAAATTTTTCTATTAAATCTTAAAACTTATAAACACTTGTTAAATTATATAATTAATTATCTAAATTGTGTTAATTCTAATTATCAACTTTGAAAAATATTAAAACATGTGTTTTCTACATGTTATTCAAATGAATTAGAAATAAATTCTGAAATGATAATTAAAATATATTTTCAATTCAAAAATAAAATAAATTTTACCATACCAAATGTAGGGTGTAAAGAATTATTTCCCCACTTACCCCACCAAAATTTTAAATAAAGTGGGACATAAAATCATTCTTTACACCCTACATTTAGTATGATAAAATTTATGTTATTTTTGAATTGAAACTATATTTTAATTATCATTTTAGAATTTATTTCTAATTCATTTAAATAACATGTAGAAAATACATGTTTTAATATTTTTTTAAAGTTGATAATTAGAATTAACACAATTTAGATAATTAATTATATAATTTAACAAGTGTTTATAAGTTTTAAGATTTAATAGAAAAATTAAAAAAAAAAAATTGTCTAATTACTAAAAGTGCCCTTTAACTATAAGTTACAGGGCATTTTTGACAATAAGCCCGTTTAAAGACTTACAGGGCATATTTAGACAGAAAAATGAGTATTTTGGGCATTTTCAGCGGCCCGAAAACTTACAGGGCAAAAAGCAAAAAAATTAAGACTTACAGGGCATTTTCAATAATTCTGCCTATATATATATATATATATACGTGCACAGTCTACATCAAAATTTTACTAACAAGTAGATCTATTCTTGATTTCTTTAATGGGTATTCATGCAATTTGTTACATAACTTTATGCTTGAAGGATCGTGGCCCCAAAAGATTTGAATAAAATGTATTTGATATGAATGACTACTATTTATCAAAGGACTATGATAATTGCAGTTTATCAATAAATCAGTTTAGTATATAATTTGTATAAGCAAGAGTAAAATCAGTTTGAAATAAGAATCAACTTATTTGGATTCGTGAGCCTACTTTTCCAAGGAATACAGATTAGGAAATAAATTATCCAATGAGGTAAGAATTAATTCTAATTGTGATTGGGACATTAACAGCATATAAAAAGGGAAAAGGGAGTGGGAGCTTTACCGAAATTAGAGAGTAACAAAGACGACGGCGTTGCTGATTTTTATGAAAAAGGAGAAGGTACCAATGAAAGTGAAACCCTTTACTCTTGATTTATTTTCTAAAACGTTTTTATTAGATAAAGAGAAAATGAGGGAAATGGGGAAGTGGATAAAATTTGAGTTTGAAATAACCGTACATATCCCTCTTTCAAACGAATTAGCAGAATGAAAAAGATTTATAGAGAGATTATGACTAAATATTGTAAAAGATAAATAATGGTATGGAGAGACAAGGCAATAAAAGGATAAAGAAAAAAATATATAAAGATTTATAGAAAAATTCGTAAAAATTGTGGTTATAGTTAACATGGAAACTACATGTATTTTTTACCTAACCTTAATGTTAACATCCATAAGCCTACTTTTATGATATGTGGCAGTTGGGACCACAACACATTTCGACTTTAGCAAAAGGAGATAACATAATATACCAAAATACCATTCTTCCTTCCTTTTTATTTCAAGAGTCCTTCTTATAGAAATTTTAAAATTAACTCCATGGATTAAAGTTTCGGTTTCGGAGTAGGTTTCGATGAGCTAAAAATTAGAAAAGTTTTCGTAATATTTCGAGAACTTTTCGGCATGTTTCGAAGAATTCATAAAAATTGTGGTTATAGTTAACATGGAAACTACATGTATTTTTCGTTCCATAGTATCAAAAACGGTAGCATTTCGATATTTTTCGTGGAAACGCACGGAAATTTTGATCCACCACACCACATTCATTTTAATTATCTAAAAAAACAAAAAAAAAACACAAAAAAAAATTCCAATCAACTTTAACATGGTATTCAAAATTAATTTAATTGCATTGAGTATATCCGTATCTAATTTGAATAACCTACCGCTTCTTAAATTCCATGGCACACCAACCTTTTTTAAAATTTAATTACTTGAGTTATATAATTATTAAGAGTAATATCTATGCTACATTGCTTTCACTAACCTGTGACCCCACAATATATCACATCTCTCTCTCTCTCTCAAATTTCTTAAATCATACATAATCTTTTATCCTTATTTAAAGGATCACGAAAAAATTAAATTGTAATAATAAAATTACTTTTTAATATGATGATATGCTATAGCTTAAGTTATTCATATTAGAGAATGTGTAAACAAGATTATGTAGACAATTGGTACCTTTTTTTTTCGCACGAAAGGTAAATATATATAAAACCCCTAAAGAGTGTCATACAAAGATACGAGGGGCATACCCCAAGATTGAGCTCAATAACTGACACTCATAGCAATCAAGATGAAATCAGTACACTGTCTAGCAATTGGTACCTTTTTTATTTCCACAATAATGTAAACTTTTTCTAAGATTATGCATTAAATGTGAAAAAGAACTTACCATCTTTCTAAATATAATAAAATAAAAATAGTAACAAATTTGGAGATATTATTACATGAAAAAAAAAGTTTGACGTTGCTATATAATATGACAACAAACTTGTAGATAATTTTTTTTTTTACCATTTCTTGAGTCTTTAGAAACTAAATTCAAAATACAAAAGTATTATTGGGTTAATATAAAGATTTGCAATTATTGAACTACTTTTACAATAAATACTTGCAATATACTAAAATTATCATATTCACTTACATAGAAACCACTGAGCTGCACATTATCATTTTTTTTCATGTACTTAACATGTTCAAATCTAAGTCCAAATATCATAAAGTGGATTCAAAATTTGATAACTTTGTTGGAAGAATTTAACTTAAAAAGATAATCTCAAATAGTGGACTAGTACATAAAGTGTGTGGTGGTGTTTTGCTATGTCGATAGACATCCAAATGAAAGAGGTATGAACATGTAAAAATAAGGTAAGTTAAAATGTATAAGTATCCAATTTACTCATTAAAAAAGAAAGATGATGAATAATAAACATATAATTTACTTTATACGTTTCGTAAGTTTCCTAATAAATTGGCGTAATTTTAAAATAAGGAGAAAATATTAAGTTTTCACAAAAATTTACCATAGAAAATAGAAATTTTAGTTTTAATTGCATTAGGGAGGAGAGATGAGATAAAATAATAGAAATAAGGTTACTTTGAGAGGAGAGATAAAATAAGAGAGAGAAGAGAATTTACGTGAAATATAGGATTGAGGAGAGATAAAAAAAAATATAAAAATAGGAGAGATGTGGTACATGGTGGGGTCACATGGTTTTTCTCTTTCTCACATATTCCATAGATATTTGATATCCTAATTATCTTCTTTTTACAGTTAAATTTTATGTATCCCAGTAAAATCATAAAATTTAATACTTCTAGTTTTTATTTTTTGGATATAGATTTGAATATGTTCAGTATAACTAGAAGATTACAAAATGATGATTGATATTGATTTCTATAGATCCATTCATATCGGATCCTATAAAAGAGGATAAAAATAAAATCTCCAACTTCTTCAATATTTTAATTTTTGACCCAAGGTTTTCTTATAATAACAAAATTTTCCCAATTTTATCTAATCGTAGGTAGTCGTGACATTTCACTTTCTTTTATATGTCGTTTATAAATAACATTTCACTTTCTTTTATCTGTCAATCTTATCTTATCGTAGGTAGTCGTTGGTTCCCTACACTAATGTCATTTATAATTGGCAAATAAACCTTTAAATTAATTTTATTAGTAAATATGCTCCCATGACTTCAAGAATAGGGGCCCAATAACATATTTACGTTTTTTTTTTCACTTGCATGTTTCCATAAAGAACGAACTTTATGAATTCAAAGTTTATTAAGTTATTTGGTTACCCAACTAAAAATTATAAGTTATTGATAATTTTTTTTTATAAACTTAGGTAATAACTTTTCTATGATGATTCTTTCTCTTATAAACTTCAACACAAAAATAATTAATGTCTTTAATTTTGTAAACATGGTTTTTCAGCTTTTCTAAATACACAAAATTTTGTTAAAAAAATTAAAAAAGTTATATGGAAACATAAAATATTAAAAAATCATTTTGAATATATAAGAATGTGTATATATTAATATCGATATGCATACAATTATTAAGTGAAAATATAATACTTGTTTATTTGGGCTTCGTTATGATATCTATATCTAAATAATGCGAAAATTCGTAAGCTTATGATATAAAATATTTTTAGGGCGAGTTTGGTTGGATAGACTAGTAAATATAAGTTATTAATTTGATCATTTTCGTGTTTGGATGGTCAAACTCCATATCAATCATGCTTAGGTGGAGCTGACATGGCTCCTTTCTCATGCTCTTAGCAATCTCACCCCTTCAGGTCAGATTTAAATAATTAGTTCATGATAGTTAAAATATTACCATTACGCCCTCTACAACATAAACTATATTACACAAAATATCATCTAAAAATGAAATTTTCTCAATTATTGGAATAAATCATTCGAAAAGAAATTGTCGAGTTTGCTAACACAAAATTTATGATGTGACCCATTAAGTGATACGTGATAATTGGAAGTATTTAGTTAGAATTGTGTAATGTAATCAAAAGTAATACCTTGTTTAATGTCCTAAATAAGATGACTAATGTAACTAGAGCAATACTCAATAGGGAAAATAATCAGTTAACCCCCTACACTTTTGCCCTTTTTTCACTTTATCCCCTGAACTTTAAATTTTATCACTCAACCCTCCAAACTTTGCTAATCATATAACGTCACTCTAATCTGCATAGTTAAGCAAAAAATTAAGGATAAAATGGACATTTCATGGAAAATGATATTTTTATTTTAATTAGTATTATTAAATGCAAATATCATCATCTTCACCACCACCACCACCAATTCATTTTTAGGTAATTACTCATTCTTAAGTACGATTTGAGATTTGGAAAACTTTTTATTCATGATTCATCTAAAGATAAAACCATGGAGTTTTGAATTATTAGTTCGTAAAAGTATGATGATAATTTAAAGAATAGTTTTCTCATGTAAAAAAATGTTAGATTGGTGTAACACTCTCTTTTTTTATATAAGAATAATGATGAAACGAACAAAGTGAAATTATTGTCAATGTTGAGAAAAGAAAATATTTACATTTAATTAATAAGAGTAAGGCGTCTAACTTTTACTAGCATGCGGGTAAATCTCATTTGTATGAAAGAGCAAAAATATCAATTTTTCTTGTTTGAAAACTCGGTGAATAGAGCAATTTTGTTGAGTTGTAATAGAAGGGTATAATGGGTATATAGTTACAATAAAATAAATATGTATGTACAACCAAACACATTTTTTTATTTAATCATATAACTACCTATATGCTAATAAAGCACATTGCTGACATATAATGCACTGATAATAATAAGACCATTAATAGTTAGAGTAACCAATTTCGCCCTTAAGATAGGGAAAATTCTTACACGGACCCGGTCCATGAATTAACCTTGTGGCTGTCATTTGTTATGAGGATCTATTTATTCAATAAACTATCTTTCTAAGAGAAACACAACTCCCGAGATGTACTACTACAATACTACTGCGTGAATTATAGTAAGAGTGTTTAACTCTATCTTTACCTTGGTGTTACAACAAATTAACTTGCTGTTACAATAAAAGAAAAAAAAATCTATTCCCATATAACTTTCGGAAAATTCAAATTACATAATTTACTTCCATCATTTAGTACATATATATTTACGTATGTAAACTTTGGCCTAGTTTGTTTTCCCAGAAAATAGGGAAAAATAAAAATCTTTTTTCCTACTGTTTGGTAATTTGAGATTTTTTTGAAAAAGAAATAAAATCTTTGGAAAAAAGAGGAGAATATGGAAAAAATCTATCCTTATTTTCTCTAAGGAATTTCCTGAAAAATCTTATTTTCCCTCATTTTCTCTTTTTCTTTTCTTTTCTCCCATTTTCCGGGGAAACAAACTAGCCTTAGGCAAAGGAAAACACTTTTCTTACGACTGCTGTAAGTGTACAAGCCATCTCAGCCGTCAATCCACTATTGAGTGAACCGGCAACTTGCGTATCAAGTTTCTCCGTATTATCTCTTTATAATTGCATGTATACAAACCCTTATCATTACTTTAATTGTAGTGATTTGTGGTCTTCTACAAAATTGAAGTCTTTCACTGAAAGAATATATAGATTTGGATTTTTAATTTTCTTTGTCTAGCTTTAATTTGACGTTTAATTAAAAAAGAAAAACCATACTTCATACTTTATCGTTTATAAGTATTACTTGTCCGAATATATATTTGTTGGTTATCATATATATATATATATATATATATTTATATGAAACTCATGATATTTGATAAAAACTATATAATAAGTAAATTCTATTATCTCATCCTAAGATAAGTTGTAGATAATGTGCACATATTGTAATACGTAGCATTATTGTTACTTGATTGATAATAATATCCTTATATTTTATGTTTAATTAGGAGCTTGTCAAACAGGTCTACAAATATTATTTTGTAACTCAAATATTATTATGTTCCTCATTTAATTAATAGATTATCTTAATTGCATAATCTTATAATTTGATTAATAAATTATTATCTTAATTTTTATAATGTTATAATTTAGAAAAGAACACAACTTGATGCCCGGAACAAATACTTTTGCTCCCAAATGAAATAGTATCAATAGTGCTACATTTAAGATATATATATATATATATATATATATATATAAAAGATAAAATCTTCTGAAGTTGATTTCACTATACAAATTGTGTTATTTTCTAATTTAAATTAGCTTGTTTAACAAAAATACGACATCCTCTCTTAAAAAGGAAAAAAAATATAATATGAATTTATGATAATTAAGTACACTAACTCAAGTTCACTAAGCTTTGTTTGTTCTTCAATCTTTGGAAACTCTATAAGTTTTTTCGCCTAATGAAACTAAACCTATTTAAATTTTGTTATATCTTTAATAGCTTCTTTTTATTAAGTTTGTATAAAAAAATGTTTCAATGATTTATTTAAATTATATAATAAAAAAATTGTAAGTTGGATACAAGAGATTGGATATCTTATCATGCTTCTTCAAGATAGGTTTCAATGATTTTATGTGCCTATACTTATAAGTTGTTCTATACAAGTCTGTAAATTGTATGTTAAAGTAATGTAATATAACGTATGTGACCAAAAATTAGTTACATTTCAATAACCTTTATGAGAGTTATTAGATAACCAAGTTGCAGCACAAAATGTACGAAAAATTACAAAGAGTCTTATGGTTTATACTACTGTACATTTATATCATCTCTTATATTTATACTAGCAAATGGAGCACGCGGTTCCCGCGATCATAATTCCTTTTTCAATGTCATTCTATGTGGGTTAAAGAAGAAAATTTATCTAGATAACATGTGCCATAAATTTAGAGTATAACAATGGAATAAAAATATATTATAGGGAAAGTAAATCATTAATTACAATGAATAGTGTAATTAATTAGTCTAACTTAATTTGTAAGGTTATTTTGGGGATTTAATAGTATACTTTTACAATATAGCTAAAACTCAAAGGTTAAAGTTGGAAATCAAAAGATTGGTGTCACAATGGGTTTCTTTATATAATAGTATATAGATTAACACAACTGATAATCATTACCATTAGCAATACAACGTACTGATTTATATCGCCTCTTTCATTTATATTAGCACAACTAATAATAATGGCAATTAACATAAAGAAGTAAAAATCACAAACTTTGCCAGGGGAGATAAAATAAAAGGCATGGGGAAAATAAGTTAGAGGAAATGTGGTGAATTTTTTAACAGTGGGCGATCCAGGCATCTTATGAGATCAACCAAAAATTCGTTTTAGTTAATTTTAATAAATAAATAAATGAGAAAGTCCTTTATCAACCATCTAATATCTGACCCCACTGGTGGAATTATGGTAAAAACTTATCTACCAATATAAGAGTTCTTAGATTTATATATGTGTATGTAACTCGTGGTGGGTGATTAGAGAAATAAATAACCAAATTTACCTTATATTTTAGTATATGCGTCTGTCAATCTTATCACTGGTTGCACAACCATGAGTCCATGACTCACTATATTGTCATAAAAGATTTATGTTGTTGGATCTTTAATGAAGTGGACTTTTGGTATCCCACGATACTTGAAAAAGAAGTCCATTTGAGAAATTTGTGTTAATTACTTAAGAGGAAAATGCATGAGAAGGGGCATAAGGCATAGGAGAAAGTAAAGTACAAATTACGGCATAAAGTAAAAAATAGATTTTGTTAAAATATATTAATTGTGACAGTTGAATATTTACATACCTGCTACACACAAGAGTTTTTTTAAGATAGTAAGTGCAATGACATATTTTTAATTAAAAATAAATAAGTCATGATTTGTAATCATTAGTTAAATAAAGTAACAATTACTTTATGTCACTGTCACACCTCGATTGAAGCGAATGCTACATTTCTCCCCAATTTTACATTTTCTTTTATTCAACTAATTTCAATTATGTTCTTAATGGGCCGAATTCACTTTTTCTGAGAAGTCCAATATCTCTAAAAATGATTTATTCTCTGAAAAATAACTCTGAAAAGTAAACCAAACAGGGGCTAAGTCTTTGCAACAAGTGCATAATTTTTGCAGCTTAATAAAGTTTCTGCCTAAGAAACGGAAGATGAAACGATTAATGACAATTTCCTTTATGTCAGAGATTGAATGAATATATATATATGCTTTAATATCCCGTTCAATAACATATCAGAAGTAAAGCTCAGAAACCAACACCTTATTTCATGAGGGGAAGCAGACAAAAAGATTCCGATGCCGGGAATCGAGAACCCGGGTCCCCTGGGTGAAAGCCAGATATCCTAACCGCTGGACGACATCGGATCATGATATGAATACGTTAATCAAGTTTATTGTCTTATAGCACAAGGACTTGATATACACCAAATTGAATAATGACTAATGAGTATATAAGTTACGCTGTGCTGTTTTAATTTAGGTTAAACAAGCGACCTTATGCCCAGAAATTAAAACTCCCTCGTCCCACCACCTCAGTAATCAAATTAACGATCTTATTAACCAGTCTTAGTTACAATCATGCATGCAACAAGCATCGATTCGAGCCTCAAACAACCGCACATGTTATCTTGCCTTGTCGTTTGGTGCCACTGAACTACAGGGGATGGCTTTAGTCACAAGATTAACAACTTGACAACTTCAACTGATCAATAATTTTGCTCAAAGGTTCAAGTTAACGTCACATATGAAGATTAATTGTATATATATATATATATATATATATATATTATATGTGGCACAATATGCATCATTTTTCTTAATTGCCTACATACTGGAGTAAGAACATGGAGTTTCAAGCAACTTATGATAAAAGAGAATTTAATAATCTTGATATACTCCACTTTAAAACGGGTGCATTATTTGGATTAGTTAGTTTTTCTCTTGCCGGTATTAAGATTTACAAAGAACATCAGCTCTGTGCTGTGAATATATATGACAAGTTTTATTAAGAAAACTCTCTAATTAAATACAAGATTAAAATAGCAGACAATTCTTTTAGACCGTCACTTCATTTTTAAATCTTCTCTCATCACCGCGGGACGCATTCAAAGTGTTTTTTAATAGTACTTCATGACCTTAAAGCTCACCTGGTTTTAGTTATTGTAAGATAATATATGATAACGTGATTTCAAGACGCCAGGTGTGGGCTCTAGCACGTAAAATGAGATAACATACCCTAAAGTTTAGGACTCTTTTAATGTATCTGAACTTTTGTGATTTTCTACCACTTATTAGACTTTTTTTTTCTTATCTTATTTATTATCACATATTGATCATCATACGGCAGTGTAGTCTTTGTCAAGTTCATCTGCCAGAGTAGCCTAATTAATTAAACATGTGCAATTAATTTTGATTCTAGGTATGTAGTTGGATCTTTCTTCATAATTTGATTATATGTCTTTAGCTTTTTGTTTGTCATTTGATATGATTTGTTGGGCCTGCTACATCGATATCCCGTATGCGACTCAAGAGGTTGTACATGTTATCACTTTGGAGTAGTAATAAGTATCAAATGACTTATAATTAATCAACCATTAAAGAGAGACACATGATATCAAGTCTTGTGGAATTTGGTTTTTTCTTATTTTGAAAAGACAATTGAATATGACCTATTATGAGTCGGACATTTAAAAATATCATCTCGAAAAGATTTGGTGCGTTGTGTAATATTCTTCTGAGATACTCTCCTCCCCTCATATTATTAAAATTTAAAGAGGCTGCCTGAAAGATATAGTAGGCCATGTGAAGAGTTTAGACCATCAAATTATTAATTAAGTCAATAAGACTAATTTAGCCCAATTCCTATATCACATAACTTAATAATACACCTTTACTTCGAAACATCACCTCTATCCGATATGTCGAACATGTCACATGACGTATCGTAAAACTTATCTAAAAAGAATTATAAATCAACTATTAAAAGATAAAAGGATATCCATTAAAAGAGAAGATAAAATGGTAAAAAACAATTTTTAAAACCTAAGAAACTTGGTAATAAGCAAAAATCTAAGTTATCTTGGACTTCATATTCGATTCTACGTTCAGACCCTTTAGTCTTCATAAATGGGCACCATTTTGTTTAAATTTAAATATATTTGTTTAAAATTTATATTCTGGTTAGAAAGGCTTTTGTGATACGTAATATAAAAGTACAGCTATATTCTGACCATATTGTATCTTGCAATTTAAAAAAAAAAATCCTAATTGTATCTGTAATGTATCTTTCTTTCACATTGTTCGTGTCCTTGTATCATAACTCAATACATAATTTTTAATTGAAAATCATTCCTGAGACAGGTTGGGACTTGTTTTAATTTTTAATCTTCTTATAAACTCATTTTGTGACGGGTCTTATCTTGCCTTTAGTCCCATCTTGATTTATTAAATCTGTTCTTCATTAAAAAATAAAAAAGGAGCACACTTTAGTATTAATCATGTTATGTATTTTTTGTATTTGAAAAACATAGTAGCCGGCTCTGCTAAATCAACTTGACTATTTCAGTGTGATTTTTTTTTTTTATCAGAGTGTGTGAATATGGTATTTTGTTTGACAATCTATTTAATACTTTTAAAGAGAAATTAGAGATAATAGAAACAAAATAGTTAATACAATTAGAGAAATTGTATAATTGTGGTCAAATCACAAATGAACATTGGAAAAAAAAACACAAGGATTAGTATTACTTAGTTGTTGCAATAAAAAGACAAAAGAGAAGCATATAACCACTGGAGATTCTTAGACACATTTGTTAGAACTTAGAAAAAATAAAGGTAATGGGTTTTGTCTTATGAATTATTATTATTATGATGAGAAATAATTAAAGATAGCGGGGGTCCACATTAGCAAAACCAGCTGTGAAGTTGTGCTTATTATTCCTCATAATTTCCCCATTCGTTGCACTGTTTCGCTGCCAAGATCTGTTTTTTTGCTGTATCTATATTTCACACACTCAAAATTTCATCAAGAAAAAAAAATATATAAAGGTTTTGTCTTTTGTTTATTTCCTTAATGGGTTTTGCATTTTGTATCTAAACTGAAACTCCCATTGTCTAGTTTGTGAAGAGAAACAGGTTTTTTCTGAGATCTGGGGACCGCCATTTTCAGGTGAATTTTGCTGACTGAGTATTAGTATTTTTTTCTCATAAAGGTCAAATTTGTAACGTAACACTTGAAGAATATATAGAGAACAGCCGTTACTTTTTCATAACATACATTTAACTGTTTGACTTCTGCTTTACCATATTCCCATATGATGTTGTGAAGTGAAAAGGCGTTATAATTATGTAAAATGTATTTGGAAAAATGAAGCGTTTTTTTTTCTTTCTATTATCTATTTCTTATGTTGTTGTGATATGAATTTGGTATCCTTAAAGATTGTGAGATGTTTGGATAAGATTGTTTTGTCACTTCGTAGAGAATTAGACTGTTAAAAGACTTGACCTTTAATATGTTTGTGCTATCTTTTTTGTTTTTATTATGATTTCAAACATCTGCAGATGATCATTTTTATGGAGTGATTGATTGTGTGTGTGTGTGTGTGTCTATTTGTGTGTAGTATAGGACTTGTGAGGGTAATGTTATAAAGATGGGAAGGAAAGGAAGCTGGTTATCTTCAGTAAAGAAGGCTCTCAGCCCAAATTCTAAGGGAAAGAAAGCCAAGGTTTGTTGAAGCACATTCTAGTTTGAATTTCGATGGATTTCATTATTTGTCACGCTCACGCCCTTTTTGTTCTGGTTCCTATTTTCAGAAAGCAGATAAATTGAAGAAGAAATGGAGCACAAAGGAAATGCCATCTTTCTCCAATTCTCACCACACAGAGCAAATTGAAGTATCCCATCCTCATCCTTTTCCTCCTCTGGAAGATCAAAGGTTGACGGAGGTAGTGAACAAGCAGAGAGAATATGGTCACTCAGTTGCAGTCTCCACTGATGAAGCTGAGGCGGTTGCACCAGCTGCTGATGAGATAGTGCTACCAACAATTAAGACTCGGTTTTCGGGAAAACCCACGGAGGAGGTAGCAGCAATCAAGATCCAGACGGCGTTCCGTGGTTACCAGGTACGGTAGTACACAGTTAAATTTATATTAGAATTTGATAGGTAGGAATACACATTTATATTGGAGAATTTATGGTAATAAGGATGATAAACACACTATTAATGGAGTTAAATTTTCAATGTCTATAGCTTTGTTTCAGAAAGCAATCCTAGCCTTAATCTCCAATCAACACCTAGTATAGAGCCAAATAAGAATTACATTGAGATGAACTCAGGAATAATCTTTCTGAGCTCGTTCTGTTGAGTACAGCATCTCCACTTAGCCCTTTGACGACCATGTCGCTCTGTATGACCTCCATGAAGGTTCTCTGTTGTTGTCCTAGTACTCTGTCTTTTGCTCTAAGTCTAAGTCTTGACTTCTTGTACCGGTGCATCTATGAGTCTATAGCCATCATGTACTCTGATAGAAGTGTTCTGCATCTATAAATTGAATCTTTCACCAATGCCGTGTCAATCTATTTATATGTTTTGAGTTGTTTCTCATTACTACACGTTTCAAGAGTCTCAGTTGTATGTACTTGCACTAGCTTCCCGTATGAGATAAAATTTGTCAAACCTTTTGGCTTATAATAAATCATTTGATGAAGTAGGAAAGTGCTGGATGCTCAATGTAGCTTAGCAGCTGATAATTGTAATTTCCAAAGTTTGCATCTAAATTTTGTTCTTTCACGCAATATAAGTCATCAATTCGAGATAAAGGTTAACATGTGGTTTCTACTGGTGATCTTAAATTTAGGCAAGGAGGGCATTACGAGCTTTAAAAGGACTCGTCAGACTGAAATTACTTGTTGATGGGCCGACTGCGAAATGCCAAACTGCAAACACTCTGAAATGTATGCAGAATCTATCTCGTGTGCATGCTCAGATTCAGTCTAGAAGGATCCGGATGACAGAGGAAAATCGGACACTGCAGAAGCAGCTACTGCAGAAACGTGCAAAAGAACTGGAGAGCTTGAAAGTGAGTATTTTTCCTTTTTATTAGTATATACAGAATGAGGCTTCTTTGCCCGTCCCTATTCCTGTTCATTTAATCTTCGCTATTAAATCGGGACTTTTGGCAGGGTTTTCCGTATACCTTGAGGTATCTTATCTAATGAAGATTTAAACTTGCTTATTTCTTTTCTTTTTCCATTTTTTTTTGATAGATAATGGAGAATATTGTAATAATAAACACCAAAGACTGGTACAGAATCGTTTTTTGTTGACAGCCTTAACTTGTGTCTAAATTTTCTTTGAATTTGTATATAATTGTTGCAGATGGGAGAGAATTGGGATACTAGTTTACAATCAAAAGAGCAAATTGAGGCTAGCTTAATGCAAAAGTATGAGGCTGCATTACGTCGAGAGAGAGCACTAGCTTATTCATACACTCATCAGGTAGTTCAAATTATTTCAGTATGTATTCTACTTATATTTCCAGTCCTTATAGGCCAGATAAATGGTTCAGCTTTGAGTATAGTTCTTTGGGTAGAGTTGGACATATTAAGGGAAAAGTCACATCCAGATTATTGAACTTATGTCTAATTATGGAAATTTCAGCTAAGGTTGAGTAATCACCGACAGACGCCTCAAAAACTTATCAAGACACCCCATAAAGTTGACACAAGCATTCAGAGACACCTTCTTAGGCCTAAGAATAGACCTATCTATAATGTTTGTGTAGAACTCTCAAGGAGCATTCCGTTAATTTGTCATACTTTAATGAAGGTTTCTGTTATTAGTCCAAACTTTAGAAGGCATAGATGTAACTATTCCTAGCTTTAATTCTTTGCATTTCCTTAAAAATTCTCAAGTCCCTAATTTCTTAATGTTAACTTATTCATCTGTTCTCTCTTGTTGAAATGGCAAATGACAATTATTTAGCATGACAGACTATTGAATTTTCTTTTAGTGATTAACGTTATAATCTCAACAGCAAACATGGAAGAAGTCAGCAAAATCCACTAATTTACTCTTCATGGACCCAACTAATCCTCACTGGGGCTGGAGCTGGCTAGAACGATGGATGTCTGCACGGCCATGGGAGACTCAAACCACTGCAGAGAAAGATCTAAATAGTGATCGTTTCTCCACCAAAAGCACTACCACAACAGCTGTAGGAGAAATTACAAAATCATTCGCCCGCCATCAGCTTAACTCCGACAATCCCTCTCCCCAACCCATCAGCCCAAAGCCACCTTCTAGCCACCACCACACCGCCGCTTCTCCACTAAAGGCTGCCAGAAAATTTAACCCTGCGAGCCCAAAAAAGAGCGCGATAAGTCAAGATGATGACTCAAAGAGCGTCTTTAGTGTTCAATCCGAACGAAATAGGAGGCATAGTATTGCGGGTTCATCTATAAGAGACGATGAGAGTTTGGCAAGTTTGTCATCTGTGCCAAGTTACATGGCACCCACTCGATCGGCAAAGGCTAAATCGAGGTTGTCTAGTCCTTTAGCAGCAGAGAATGGCGGCAATACGCCTGAGAAGGGGTCGTCAACAGGGGTTGCCAAGAAACGGCTATCTTATCCACCTTCGCCTGCAAAACCAAGGCGACATTCAGGGCCACCGAAGATTGAAACGAGCTCTGTTATCGACAGTGATGTGAATGAAGTTACAGTTAATTGATTATTGATACAAGAGTATAGAGAAGAACAAAGAGAGTTGATACTTGAGAGTTTGTTTATCTTGTGAAGTTTCCATTCATTAAACTATGATTTATATTCATTGTATTTGAGGGGTTGGTTTGTTATTATTTGTTGGAGTCTTTGAGTGAGTCTTTGCTACAGATTTGCTTATAGTTCTCACACTGTTGTTTATAAGTAGTATAAAGAATGTCATTGTTATCTATTGGTTTGACTGATTCTTGTGATATTTCTTCTCATTTATGTTTATTGTCTATCTTTGTTGGAAGGGGTAAATTTAAAAGTTCAAGGACTACTTCAAGTGTTAGACGTGCTACTAAGAAAGTGAGCAGTAGACAGAGCACAACTTGAAAAAAAAAGAAGTTATAAATTAGTAGAAATTATTTTTCAAGACACGAAAATCAAGAAAAAAAAAGTTCACTGGTAAGACATTCGTTAAAAAGTGAAATAACATTAGTTGCAAGAATCGAAACATCAATAGTTGGAACATTTTCCCACCATTTCCTTCTATAGGAATTTAAATTTATTCTTTCATAGGCTTCAGCTGGAATTTTATTCCAAAATAAACGTATGAGCAAATCTTTGGCTGAAAAGGGACCAAAAGTAGCTCCAACTTCACTTGTAATCTGCAATGAACCCCAAGATTTTTGTGTTAGCAAGATGATCCAGCCGTATTCAAAACGAAGCTAATTATCACGTAACATATATATGAGCTGAAATTGCTGGTGTTACATAGTAGTTCTATTTAAAACTACAAGTTCATGATATTTGTAAACTAAAGTAATACTTCATGTAAAATACTGCAAATTAACCTTACAGAAACCATAACGAGAAGACGGATTGATACAACCTTGGTATCGATTTAATGTTCCTAATTCGAGTTTAGGAGGACTCCAAGAAAAGAGATGAGAAATTTAGACTAATTAAATAACATACTTCATTTTTACTTCAAATCAAATGCTTACAAATGGTGGAATTAAATAGAAACTTGGGCTGACTAACAATCCACTACTACCACTATTACCACTAATTTAGAACTGAGTTTGACCACTGCTTACGTGCAAAGACTAACAGAATTTAGAAATAGTAATAATAAATACTAAAGCTGATAATTAAATAGACAAATAACAAGTGGGCCAATTACATAACAAAATCAGCATTCCAAGTGGGCTTCTTGGTGGTGCGTTTGGGCCTTCCACTATCAGATTGGGCCGTAACATTCCCCCCTTCATCAGATAAAGCCTTGTCCACAAGGCTGATAATGTTTTGCCTCTGTCGTGGGGAAAATTGGTGTTTTTGGTACTCAAATTGTTGAAACTCCTGGGGTATAAAAGTACTTGTGTAGGAAAACAGAACTTGTGTGTGCATCTGGAAGTTTGTGCAGGTGTCAGAATTACTGACTGTGGTGGAGTGCTGCTCTGACATTTGTAAATGGGAGTATGGATCTTTGCAATTGAAGTTTTGGTTTTCTGAGGATAGTTAGTTCTATGTTGGGCTTTGTGGTTGTGGTTGCGGTTTCTATTGGTTGGGTTAAAAGAGTATTTCGAAATTGTTTTTGTTGGAATGAGTAAAGAGTTGTGTCGTAAAAGATGTGAACTTTCAGGTTGCGGCTTTTGTGAACGTGTATGCAAATCTTTTTCAAGTTTCGACAATATGTATGACGTACGATCGAGTCGGCATAACATTCTTTCGTTGTGGATTTTCGTCACTTCTAACATTTCTTTGAAGAACACATCCCTTTGTTTTTGCATTTCGGAGAAGAACACATCCCTTTGTTGTTGCATTTCGGAGAAGAACTCATTAATGTGTTTTTGCCTTTGGAAGAATAACTCCTCCATGTATTGTAGTATTTTTGAAGTACATGCATCCATAGGGGAGTTCAAGAATGAAAGCACCATTGATACAACCTTGGTATCGATTTAATGTTCCTAATTCGAGTTTAGGAGGACTCCAAGAAAAGAGATGAGAAATTTAGACTAATTAAATAACATACTTCATTTTTACTTCAAATCAAATGCTTACAAATGGTGGAATTAAATAGAAACTTGGGCTGACTAACAATCCACTACTACCACTATTACCACTAATTTAGAACTGAGTTTGACCACTGCTTACGTGCAAAGACTAACAGAATTTAGAAATAGTAATAATAAATACTAAAGCTGATAATTAAATAGACAAATAACAAGTGGGCCAATTACATAACAAAATCAGCATTCCAAGTGGGCTTCTTGGTGGTGCGTTTGGGCCTTCCACTATCAGATTGGGCCGTAACACGGATCATCCAACAAATCCTCGACATTCCAACCAGGCAACGTCTCCACTAAATAATCTGATATGCTACTGGTCGAAACTGAATCCTGCTGGCTGGACGACGATTCTGTATGATTTGGAATAAGATTTGGCTGGAAATTAGTTTCATTGATAGCAACAGACATTAGCTCCGTCTCAGATTTTGATCCGCTCGAAGATGCAGCAGTGGCATATTGATGAAATGGAGCAGCAGGGGCTGAAATCTTAACGCCGGTGAGGAGAAACCTGTTGTGCCTTTTTGTATGTTCATTTGCTTTGTGTTTTTGAATGTCACACTCGCTGCAAAGTAGTGCCCTGTCTTCTTGACAGAACATTAATGCTCTCCTTTTCTGAAAAATTAACAATAAAATTGTGTTATGCTCAAATCTTTTTCGTGACAAAGATGATGATCACATAAAACAAAGATATGATACATGTATGTTACTTTGTAAAAAACTTGTGCTGTCATCGACTATTCAATATGAAGTACGGAACTTTTGTAGCTTAACCTTAATCACAAAGATATAATAGCATATTGAGACCATATATTCTCCTGTCTTTAAAAGCAAGTAAAAGTAGCAAATAAGAAATTCATATTCTCTAATGAAAGTATCATGGAGGTATTGTATTGTTCTTTTCAAAACCACTCTAAGATTATTCAGTAATTATACTTTTAAAGGAAGGCAAGTAACCTAAAAAGGTACATATAAGGTGATTTGCTATTAGAGTTGCATATTTCCGGTCACCTGGCATATGTCACATTGTGGGGATTGTTGGTGTTGATTTTGAACGAGAGAGAAACGGGGGTGTTTCTTAGCAAGCTTATTGGCGTTATGAACTCGATTGTCGCATGTTTGACAGAGAGCAGCCTCATCTGCAGTACAGAAAACAGATGCTTCTTCTTTGTCACAAACATCACACTGAATCTTCATTCTTTCACCTTTGATGATGTATGTGTGTGTTGTGCTTTTCTTTTCCTTTTGTGGGGGCTTATGTTTTGAAGATATTAAGGTGGATACAAATAAATAGATATATAGTTGATGAGTGAATGGGGAAAAGGACAATTTTTTTATGGGCACATGCAATATGATATGAATGTAAAGCAAATCAGGAACTTGTGTTATGGTACGAGAGAAATTTCTAGAAAGTATGCATGCAAATTTGGAGATCTTTTTTCAGTCCCTTTATTGCCTGTCTATAAAAGAGCAGAAGTGGGGATTGTAGGTGGGGTGCTGCTGCATGGAATGAAGGGTAAAGAATAAAGACAAAATTGGCTGTCAATTGGCAAAACTTTCACTCTGATCAACTTTGAACTTATGAGTTGGGGGGACAGTGCATGAATGTATGGGATGGAATGCCTTATCTGTTAATTTATTTATCACTGCATTCTCATTTTGAATTGGAAATAGAGATGATGTACTATATTACTGTTACTTTTCCTATTTAGTCAAAATGAACCTAAGATTTCTCTTAGTTACAGTAGTATATCTAGAAGGCGCGCGTTTATCTTACAATATTGATGTAGTATGTTATACCGATGATTCACCCAAATCTTTCTTTTAACTTTATTTGGAACTCTAAATGGGAGTTTGGCGTTTTGTATTTTTGTACTTACAAACTTTGATGAGTACAAGCAACTATCCCTAATTCTAAAGTGACTCTTCCTAGTATGTAATTTTCTGTCCCGAACTAGAAATTATAATAAATGAGGAGGGTTGTGGTACCTTGTGTTAGCTAAGTAAAACTTCATCATATCTTATGACAAAAATCATAAAATGAATTCAACAGGGAAGTCTTTTACTCAACAACCGCTACATCGAACCCCTCCAAGAAGCTAGCCCAAGAGCGTACATTTAGTTTAGCGCCTTGTAATGTAGGCTCTCTTATGGAGAGATTAGCTGAGTTAGTTGAGACAATGTGTGTGAGGGGAATCAATATATTGTGAGTGGCTAAGATTTAGTGGCTTTGTTGAGAATGCTAGAGATGTAGAACTTGTGATTGTACACTTTGATAGCAATACATAGAAACTGTAACTGTGGATTAGTCATCTTAGGTAACATTTTGCTTGAGAATGTAAGAGTTAGAAGAAAATGTGATTTTACTCATAAATCTTGCATTAGGTGATAATATCTTGACTGTTATTAGTTTCTATGCACTACAAGTAGGGTTACATGGTTAGTAATAGCAAAGGAGCAAGTAGCAAGAAATTCGTTATTGGATGAGATTTTTGGCTTTGAAGGCAATAATGAGGCGAGTAGATCTATCTTAGCTTTGGAGGTAGTGCAAATAATATCAAGTGACAATAAACTCTTTATTGAATGAGATTTTTGCCTTCGAGGTAGTATGAGGCGAGTAAGCTCTATCTTAGATCTTAATTTATCTTAGTTATTTGATTCTAGCATATACATTCGTTAGAAAGAACTCTTACCTAGTTACTGTTGCACAACGAAAAATACAAAACAACAAGAACAACAGAGAAATACACATGACATAATTTGATATAAAGAGAACAACATAGAAATACACAACGAATGTATATGCTAGAATCAACGACAAGAACAACATAGAAATACACAACGACAACACACAATATATAATTTGTTTACCCCGTTCATCAACTGACTATCTCTAGCGGTGATTCAGGCCATAATCTCCACTATGATGATGATGAGTGAGTACAAATAAGATATAACATATCTCTCTCATAGATTAAGAGCAATATCTCACAATGTCTCTCAATGTGACAAGTGTATTCTCTCTTATTTTAATCTCTCTCTCTCTCTCTCACACACACACACCTCTCATGGTGGTTGATGAGAACTTTTGTGTAGCGTACAAAGAATAAAAAGTTAACAAATCAATTGTTATACCTAAATCCTTCTTCTCGCAAGTGCACGAATCAAGTAATAATAAAATAGTAAGTATAGTTACGAGCAACTATCGTATCTCAAAGGAGTGGTGGATGAATGTGTGAATCACTTAAATGCAAAGCATTAATGGTTGTCATGGTTGTTATCTTTGTGTTATGCATGATGAATGTTTTATTAATGCAGAATGTTTTTGATGCCGAAAAATTGTGAATGTAGATTTTATAAAAACTGTTTTGAATGTAGAATATCACTAAACTAGAATGCTATGAATAACTAAACAATTATGCAATGAAAACAATGAGAATGCGAAAATGATTTAAATGGAATAAAATAGTTTGAATGCAAGGAAAACAGTTAGAATGCAAATGATGGCTTAAACTAAGGATGACTTAAACTAACTAAAGATGAATGCAAGGAGAATTCATTGCTAAACTTATTGATGAATACAAGAGAACTAATATAACTAATTCAAGAATGTAAATAAAAAATTTTAAGATGTTTGGTTGGTTGAATGCTTAGTTTGTAAAACAATAGATTAAAAGATTATTTAGAAGTTGGGTTTCACCGCTACTTTAACCATAATAGTTCATAGACAAACTAGATATGTTCACTTGAGATGCTTTGATGATAGTTTAAAGTTCACATGTCTAATGAATCTGTGATCTATAGCTAGACCTATCATAACTATAGAATCTATAAGTCTATAATAACCTACCGCATTAGCAGATTCAACCTAATTGTCAGTTATTTTAGTAAATATATCAAATCTACAATCTAATTAACTCATCTGAATCATGTTAACATAAACGTACATAATCAAGATTAATGTAGTGTGACCTAGGGATTGCGCACCAATTGCGTAAGCGTACTAAAATCACAAATCTCCCTCCCCCCTCTCTCTCTCTCTCTCACACACACACACACACACACACACACATACACACACATACTAGCTTAACATCTACACTCTGGCAGTCCCAAGGTAGTGCTTTTGTTCATCCAACGAGAGCAAGACTAGTTACACAACATAAAAACTAATCAATATAGACATGTAAGTGCATCAAATACACATCAAATAAAGTAAATAAACATACTCATAAATCAGAGTTGCTCTCCTACTCTAAGCAACTAGTAGATTAGTTTCTCATAGTCACGAGTTCAACAACCCATAAAGAATTAAATAACATAAGCAAAGTAAGAGATAAGGAAAAGCTTCTCAGATCCAGTGGAACGTTGATGCTTTGTCTATCTTCTTGACTCCTACGTGCTATCTTCTTCTCCACGAACTATTAACTCTAGAAAAATTATAGACACTAAACTAGATCAGAACTATGATGGTGTTTCTCTCTAAAAACGGTTGTGAGCAGGTAAATGGTGTTGTGAGAATTCGTGTCAACAATGTGTTCTAAGTGTTGGCCATTCTTCCATATTTATAGGAAAGTCTTGTTGCTCTAATTTTGTGAATAGGCGCACTTTAAACTATAGAATAATGCATTGTTTCCCTAGAGACGCGCGACATGCATGTCGTGCAACTATCTTGTACAACTTTTCTCTGGTGTACCGCCACTCTCTATCTCTTCTCCGCACTGTTCTGATGCATTCAGTTGCTCTTGCTGAATTTGACATTTATGGCACAGTCGCGCAGCTACTCCCCTGTCGCACCGCTCCATCCTCGGCTTGGGTCGTATTTTGGACTTCTTTGCGTGATGCAATTAGGGTTTGCCTCGTGACCCTTGAAGTTGTGTCGTGATGTTATGTTTCCAAAAACATCTATTTTAGGGTCTTTTAGCTTTATTTTGTCTTGACTCGATAAATTTCTAAGAAAACACAACATAATATTAAAACCCATAAATATGCACCAAGAATTATACAAAAAATATAAGAAAATGAGTACTAAAATCACGCTAAATAAACGCTCATTAGTGGTCACAAGGCCATACATTGGAGGCTATTCAATTACCACACCTCATTAGCTAGGTTACACGACCTAAGAGTCTCTTAAATAGCTTTTGAAACGCGTACTAGGGCAACATACCAAAGATGGGCCAAAACTGCGCCTGCATGGACCTGCGCAACCTCGTGTCAGGCAGCTCTATGGATGGTCCACGCGGTGCGCCTTGGTCGACGTAGCCCGCGTCGATCTTTGTAGGAGCCGCACGACATGCGTCTGTGCCGCCAGCCCCCTTTTGTCGTTCTTCTTCTGTCTTTGTTGTTTCGGCCCTTCGATCCTCATGTTCAACTCTTCGTCTTCACTACTCAGCTCTTCGTCTCCATTGTTTAGGCTCCACAAACCTAATAATTACCTTTTTGAACCAATTGAGTTTGAGTTAGATAGATTTTTTCTTAGTTAGGAATGATAGATATATGTGTGTTTGGTTGGGCCTTATAAGAGCTTAATATGGGCATTAGTTTTGGCAAAACAGGAAAAATGGCATGTTTGATTGTAGTGTAATAACAGAGTCTTCGTGTTGACCCGCGTTTAAGTGCATGATCCAATCCATCATAAATCCCCAGATACATATTATCACTTGTATAGTGACTTAAGAGGTAGAAAATAGCCATAAATACTGACAAAAAATTTACAAAACTAATCGGTCAAAGTTAAATCTTGGGAGGAGTTGGTAGTTCGATTGAATACAACATAGTTTGAAATGACAAATCAAACATGGCCATAGATTGTTGTCTAGATTGTAAGGTTATACTTGGTGAGAGTGTAGTGACATGGCATAGGCTTCTAACGTTAATTACTAGGATGACGCAAGGGGTTAGGAGGAATAGATAAGTTGTGGTTGTTTAGAGAGTTTAACAAGAATGCTAATAAGACAAACAAATCAGAAGTACGAGGATGAAGCCGATACAACTTGGACGAAAATGAGTAATTGTATTAAAAATGTAGCTAAAGACCTCATTGATAAATTTAAGGGTAGCCATCTACTAGGTAAAGACACATAATGATAAAAAGAAGAGGTCAAAGTAGCAATCAAGAACAAACTAGATTACCATGAGTTTTGAGCACAAAAGTAATGATAGAATGACCTTTGAGAGGTACAACTAGCAAAATAAGAAACTAAGAAGCGATAAAGTCTACAAAGATGGATAATAAAGAGGTCAAAAAGACTAGATTATCTAATTGGGAGCTAAGAAATGCATAAAAGATGAAGGGAAAATGATTCAAATTTGTGATTATCAAATTGACTACTAGTGGATATCAAATTGACTAGCGTTATCGCAAATATCGTATCGAGTCTATCGATCCAACAATTACAAAGGTAATACAAAAGAAGATAATTTGCAGTAGATTAACATGGCACCATTTGACAAAAAAAAAAAGAAAAAGAAGAAGGCCTCAAGAAAATTGATTACGATGGTTAGGTCACATTAACAAAAAATCATTGACACATCAGTACGACACGTTAAAACTCTCGACAAGGCAGACGGAGACACATTAAAGCTTTCGACTTAAGGCAGACGGATAGAGAACAATGATCACTATAGAAAGCATGAATACAAAATTACAAATCATATGAAATTATGATTTAGTTCTTTACAACTGAAATAGCGATTTTAAAATTATTAATGTTGCTACGCGTTTTTTCTTTCAACCACTTTAAAGTTTAAACCATTAAATTATTCACACGTAATAGTTCAAAATTTGGCACTCAAAAACGATAAGCGAAATCCAACACTGGAGGTCGCAAATTAAAGACAAAAAGCAAAACCCATCGGAAATGGCAGCTGCTACATGCGCCTTTCACTCCACCTCCTATATCTATCCTGTGAGTTATGTTTTTAATTTTGTAATTAATTGCATTTTCGAAGATTAATTTTACGGATACTTTTTTTTTTAATTTATTTGAAGGTGTTGATATAATTGTACAGAAGAGCTGTGATTTGCTATTAGTGTATATATTTTTTATTTATTTGAATTGAGGTTAACATTGTGGAAGCAAAGAGCTGATTGGATTCTGCTTTTGTTTAGTGTTTGCGGTACAGAAAATGGAACAATTGGAAGCTCGGCGGTTTGAAATTCACTTCGCTTAATTTTACCGGGTTGAAGCAGAGGTGCTCTTCTCTTTATTTTGTTTGTGCTAACGATTAGGAGCGGGATTTGAATGCCAACTGAATCGGATGAAAAATGATATACTTATGGCTAGTTTGGCACCAGCATTTCTATTTTACAGTTTCGTCGTGTTTAATCAAAGTGATTACTATGAGGCTTACAATTAGGTTATTGATTAGTAGGCTCCACAATTGATTAAACTTTACATCGCGTTAATAGCTGCTTGTAAACTACTTGTTTTACTAAATAATATGAGATAGTGAGAAATTGCTCATGTGTTATACGAAATACTTCGTTAGAAGCACGGATTCAAGTTTTGGATGGTTCTTTGTGAAGGGCTTATCTTAGTAAATCCTTTCTGTCATTTGGTCAGCCAGGCATTCCCGTGATGCAACAGCCAAGGCAATTGTATCCTTGCACTTTGATTGTTGATGTTAGATAAATGGTCAATTTTTCTGAGTGGCATCCTAATTGGTTATAAGGAGTTAATCATGCCTGCATTTTCAATGTTCGTCCAGTGAGAAAGATTGCCTGATCTGCTTGATTATCATTTACTGTATTGCCACAAGATAAAGCAAATAAAATCAGAATCTTTTTTGTGCTGAATCGAGCAGGCTGGATTTATCCTTCACATTTGTTATTTCAATTGTCACTGTTTGGTAGCACGAGGTATTCATAATCACATTGCTTGTTTGGATTTAATAAGCAGGAGAAATTTCATCTGTGCAGTCAGTAAGGATGCTGAGAAATCGTTTCAAAAGACTGTGGAAGTAGATAGACTAATAGATATGCTCAGGGATGCAAATGATAAGGAAGTAAGTAGGTATTCCCATTTTTGTTGTTAACTTAAATTATCTTCAATAGGCTATCCAGTTTGAGTTCATTTCACGTCCCACCTCAACACAATGATGGTTACTTATAGTCTCCAATCTTTGTTTGCAAGACTGTTATTTCTTCTCACAAAAGGACAAAATGTTACATTTGTTGTGGTGTGAGAGTTAATCCCCGACTATTAACCTTGGAAAACAAGACAAAAGCAGCTGTCTAGTGTTATCTTATACATGTAAGATGCATATTTAGCAAGTTGTCGGCTGCCATTAGCTTGAATTCGAATCTTATCTGTTTGAAAAAGTTAATCTGTTCTTTCATATTCTGGATATTTTATCTGAACTTTAATTTGACCACTTCCCTACGTATTCTGCATCAACTTTTCTCATTATCTCTTTTTGTTTATTAGAATTTATCTCATTTTCAGATCATTGTATCTTATGTCATTGCATATACATACTATTCTCCAGGATTAGTTCATTTTATTCTTTCCTCTAGACTCTGTGCATATTGATAATATGCTTCTCATTTTTCTCTTACTGGAACCAGCTTCAGCAACTCGTTGTAGAAAATGTTCTTGCTTTCAATGAGGGTTTCTGGATACGACTTGCAGCTAGAACAGAGACATGCAAATCTGAAGATGATAAAGCAAGCTTTGATACTCAAGTCAATTTTCGATTTCCGTGTACTTATGATACATTATAACTTTCCTAATGAGTTTGCTTTTCTTATCTATACATAGAAAGACTATGAAGAGTTGGCAGCAGTAGTTATGAGTGTGGTTGATCGTCTTGTCCACAAGACCAAGGTACTCGATGAACTACTCCTAGTTCTTCAACTTTGTGCACATGCACTTGTCATAATTGGAAGGTTGATATTGAACTCTTTTGAAGTAACATCCAAATTATTTTATCCTTCCATGGCTCTTCAATTTGTTCAGGAAAAAATAGAGTCAGCTACTGACGTACTTAAAGCAATTCTGAAACCTGTTGTTGATGAAGAAGCGGAGATTTCTTGGCCTCCTAGAGATCCTGAGGCTCTGGTTCTTATGCAAAAAGTATGCTTCTGTGTCTATACTCAATCAGATTCCTAGTCTCATTTGAATATGTTCTTGAAATAGGTTGTAGCTTTAGTTAGTGATGCTCCTCTGTTACCCATTCATTTAATTTACTTAAAAGGATTCTTTTGTAGACATTTTTTTTTCTCCGTATTGTAAGTTCAATAGTTTAAGGTCTTTAGTTGCTAATCTACTTGGGCTTTGCTCGGCATCTAAAGATGTGGCTGTTTTGGAACTTAGATCTTTAACCTTTTTTTGTTGCTGAGGACATTAGCTTCTCTCTGTTCTCTACGTATCTCCAACAATACAATGCTTTTATCTCTATATATTTGTGGATTTTATAGGAGTTAAATCAAAGGGAGCAAGAAGGTCAGCTTGATGAGGGCTTTCTTGCAGAAGTTAATGCACAGCTGCGGCAAGTAAGTTTGCAATATCAGTTTAGTCTGTGGTACATGTCCCGATCTCTGTATATTGCAGACGACTTTGCTGATGATGTTTCAACTTTTCAGTTTTATGTTACTTTTTACTTGCATTTTCTGTTTTCTATGTTTAAGGTTAGAGCTTTTCACATGCATATGTATATTGAGCTTCAAGCGTGTTGGCTTTGACTGACATCCGGAGACCGCCCGTCAAAGATGAACAATTATGCCAATATCAAACAATTACAACTTGTAACTAAGCAAGTGAATGCCACTCATGTGCAGGCCAAAGAAGATGGTGATAAGCCTGGGCTTGAGGCTATGTTGCAAAAGGTCTTGCAATTCTATGCTTCCAGAGTCCTCTCTAAACGTAGTTATGCTAAAAAAGGTGTTTACTGCATACATTTCCTTGATAATCATACGATCAATGCATACATATCCTTGATGATAGTACGATTAATGATCACCTTTTAGTTCCATCATTATGCTGCTTTTTAGTGTTTTCTTGAATTAGCTTATCTGTCGAGTTGGATATTAGTAAAGTTTTGGTTTTGTTTAAACTTGTGCTGAACTGATTTTAGCGTTGTCGACTCTCCCCCATTTCTGATCGTATGTCTAGAACTATCTTATACGTAACATTTCTTAATATTTATAATTCAGCCCTTTCATGGTAGTGAAGTTCACTAATACTTGCTTTTGTTTGTGGTTAGGAAATGAGATATTGAAAGCTGAGCTGTTTCTTGAGACCTTAATCCAAGGTACTTACTCATCACTGATCTACTAAAGTTGAGAATAGGACTTAGGGAAATATTCGTATTTCCATGTTATGACATTAATTTACATCTTCTCGGATTTCTTCAATACAGATTTTTGAACGTAAAGAAAATTATTTACTATTTTAGAACACCAATGATCTTTGAACTTAAAGAAAACCAGTTCTAGTTTCTTCATTATCTACAGAAAGCCGGTTTAACTTTTGATGTATACTTGATGTTTCTTGATTAGCTCCTGAAGTAGAATGGAATAGGCTCTTACTTGGTGGTTTAACTCTCGGTAAAGGCGAAATTCCTCCTGAAGAGCTATACGCTGTTGTAAAGAAACGAATTGAGCGCACGTTGATCAGAACAGTAAGTATTCTAATTGAAAAGATTTTGTTCTTATTATAGTTTGACCACCTCAGATTCTTATCCGCCAACATTGTCTCAGGAGGGTGGATCGTATCAGCAACGCATACTCACCGAGTACCTAAAAGGCATCCAATCACGAGCAGAGGAGATTGTCCGTGCTCTTCAGGCTGGCACAAAATAATTTTTATTTAGCTTTGACATGGCAAGTTACTAGATTCTGGAGCTTAACGGTTTGCCAAGTTCTGCGTAGAAGAATAAAGCATTCTGTGGAAGAGGATTTCTTTGGAGTTGAAGATATTGCAAGTCAGCAAGTAAACTGATGATAATTCTTTACAATAATCTTGATTGATCTTGAAGAGTTTATTGTTTTTTTTCAACGTATAAATAGATAAAGAATATACAAGTTTAGTTTCAGAAAACGATGAAAGACTTGTAATTTTATTGTATAGGCCAATAGTTGACGATTGTGCAAATCTGCAGAACCATTTTCTGTACACTTTTATGTCCTTAAGAGCTAATGCCAAGATCCACATAATGGTTTGGCATGTACTTGAAATGTGTGTGATAAATTTTGCTTAGCTACGAAATGTCAGTATCTATTTTCACTGCCCTATTGTTCTTCTCTCTTTTTCTTGAGAGAAAATTATGTTTATTTTGTTTGGAATTGTTTACACACTTTATCTTATGATGATATATATCTTGGATAGATCTATTTTTATTCCAGGTGACATGTTTAAGAAACTATAAAATGTTTGTCAATAAGTTTCGCCCAAAAAGTAATGCATCATCAATGTGCACACTAGAAAAACTTGTGTATCGAATAAGTTTTCCATGGTTTTTGAAACTGAGATAAGAGTTTTTGTTTGAATCAGTGACGTTATCACTCTGTTACATACATATAATTAAAAACATACATATATTGCAACAATATTTTCTTTTCGTATTATGTTGTTAGTAAGGTATTTTGTGTGGCACTGCGTTGTGAACTTCATTTGTATGTGTGTATGAGAGAGAGATCTGACACATCCATTTCTTATCAGACAGTGCGACGTGGAAATGTACAAAAGTATAGTAAAGATACACGTTTTGCACAAATTATGGCGAGTGGACATTATTAGCTTAGCTTATGTACTTTCGTTTTTATTATTTGCGTGACATGAATGTAATTTGCATCCAATCAAAATTCCTGGTTTATCGTGTTTTGGCCTTGAATCTTTTGCCAACCACATGTGCCTTTTCATCACAATAATTCGCTCTATCCAAAAAATTTCTAACCCACAACAGCACCTATTCATTAGTGATGTACCTACAGCCATAAACTCAGATTCCTTTTCTTCTAAAATATACTAAAAAGATCCGATATTCCTCAAATATCTTTACATTTTTCTGTAATTATATGTTGACATAAATATTTTTTAAACTTATTTCCGGATCATATGACAATTTAAAAAAATAGATATAGCAATACGCCAAATATTATTCTTCTATGATACGATATGTTTGCTACTTCTCTTCAATTTCCAGATAAAAAAAAGTCAATTAGTAATTTATTACCCCCACGCATTTCTGAGTTATTCTTACCTAACTTAGCTCTATCGAAAAGCTAATTGACTTTTTATTTTCTTTTACATATAACTCTTCTGCGTAACAAACAAGTTACTTTTTAAAAAAAAATAAAATAATATAGTAAAATTATAATAGAAAGGTACTGTTGGCCCAATAAATAAAACAAATGCCTCGTGACTCAAACCCCCCATTAATTTGTTTTTTTTTTTTTGGAACGACAATTTTATTATTCATTTTTCCCAAAATTTTTATTATTCATTTTCCCCAAAATTTCTCTATATAACCACATTACGTATCAGAAGATTTTCGTTCACTTCACAAAAAAATTGAAAATCAAAACAAAAAAATAGAACCAAACCAAAACAGAAAATGCTAAACATATTGCGAAAAACCATCTCAACAACGGCGAGAATCCACCGCCGATCCACCACTCCGGTCAACGGCGGCGATAACTCCTCCGACGAGCTATCCACGTGGGAGATCGTCGACTCTCCTCTCTCCGACAACGAGGACAACTTCTCCCTCCACTCCGACACCGACACCGACACCGACGAATCGGTATCCGAACCAGATGAGGAGGAAGAGGAGAAGGAGAAGGAGAAGGAAGTCGGAGACACAGCGCCTCCCGATGACGTCACTATGTTGCGATCTCTGTCGGTTTCGCCACCGATCACTTTAATCCCTGTGGAGGTGACACGTCATCTCGTCCAATATGATGATTATAAGGAGGAGGAACAGGAACAGGAAGAGGAAGAAGAAGAGGATGACGTGTACGGCTACGATTATGACGATGAATTGGTGCCGTGGAAATTGAAGGACAAGTACGGGAAGCAGAGGATCAAGAAATTGGGGAAAAGGGGTGGAGGTGGTGGTGGGCCCAAATTCAGCAAGGCGAAGAAGCTTCCGTGTTACTTTCACAACAGGCCCGGGAAGCATGGGCTTGGTGTGCAGCATCCGTACATATAGGGGTAAAATGGGTAATTGGGGGGGGGTTGCTGCTTTATGTTGAATCTCTGAATTTAGCATTACTAATTTGGGGGGGAAAAGGGCTAGGTTTATTGTTCATTTTGTTGATGTTAATAATGCTTTCTGTTGGATCATGGATGTAAATATATGGATGATTTGATCTAGTTTAATGAATTTCAGTTTCAAGATCTTTTATTTGTTTCTTTCTGTTTTTTTGTGTGGGTTGCAAGTTTGGTAGTTAGGGCTAATAATGTTTTAACCGATTCTTTCAAGTTTAACTTATTATTGATCAGCATAGTTGGATGTGGATTTGCTTCCAAAGTCAATAGCTTTTGCTAGTATGTAGAGTATTTGAGAAGAAGATGATATTGTGGTGGCGTTCGTAATTATGTTATCCATTTAATGCTTAGGATCTTTATGTATCTTGGTTTTCTTGTTACCACTTCTTTTCATTGTTTGAGCTGATTGATACTAAAACATTGGAGCCCAAAGTTGTTGAGTTGATTGGATTGTTGAATCCTGTATTTCAAGAGTCTATTTTGGTTCTCCTTGAGTGTGTCATGATCATTGCTTTAGTTAATGAATCTTTTATTGGTAACCTTGAAAGATTAAGTTTCATTAGCTGCTGTCCATCCCTCTAGTCATCTGATTTATCTGATAACAACATAGCAACTCTCCTATCGCATATACATCACCTTTGAGGAAAAGAAATGAGAATTAACAACGCTCTTCACTATTCTTAGATCTTTTTGTTCCACTGTTTTGTTCGACTCATAGAACATTGCATCTCTAATGCATTACATGGTGGTTCCATAATGAGTTTGGAGAAATGGGAATCTGTAAGCAGCACGGATATAGAATGTAATCAGGGAAAGAACGACCAGTTACCAGCATATTGAAAGTATTGTAGTGGAAGTAGTTTAGATTAGCACTGGTTTCTACTCTTGCTAATTTGAACTGATGTTCTGTTTCATCTGAGTTAAATTTCATATAATAGCTACAAGTTATGTGCACTTCAGGAGTTCTTTTTACTGCTAATGTGACTAAATCCTCTAAGTTCCATTTTTTAGAGCACTTGTTGTTTGTCATTTAGCAAGAACATTTATGAGCCTTCCTCTATGATTTCCCGAAACTTGAATATTTGTGACAAATATTGGTGAGGAGTGAGGACTAAAAGTAAAATCATTTTCAGGCATTAACAGCAGAACTGTTTTGCTGCTGGTTCGTGATACGGCTACTATTCTCATATTATATTCAGAACTCACTTTCTAAAGAGTTCAGGATTTTCGCCAGAAGCAGAATTCGGAGGCAAGTTGACGAGACAATGCTTGCAAATTTTGACGACTTAGTCATTAATTTTCTTGTGCTGCTTTTAATCTGTTTTTGAATATTGATTCGGGACAAAAATGAATTCCAAGTGTATCAATAAATTTTTGTAGCCTGCTTATAACGAGATTTTCGTGAAAAACTGATACTGTAAAGATGTTAAAGAACTAATTGAAGGAAAATAGTGACTTGATGCATATGTTTTGAAGTAATTTTGATAAACTAATAAACTAATCAAAAAACAGTAAATCTGAGTGTCAAATTAGATTTCCTTCTTTGGATCACTTTGATTCACCTGGTTTTGAGTATAAAAATATTGTCATTATATTAAAAATATCAATCTTTCTAATTATTCTATTTGGTGAAACTCATCTTACCAAGTAAATTTCTTTGATGCGATTGAAGGAGATTTTGCCAGAGACATTGCCTAATTCGATTCATTCTCGCAAGTAAAGTTGCCTGTCATTAGCATTGTCATTGGTACTACATAAATATGCAACAAAACTTTACTATTGAAGGTCCCTGTAAGATTTTTCATAGCATTTGGAGACGGAAGTTGGGAAAAGAATCGGTCAATTCATAGGAAGTCACTGGCACGGCAAGATGTGAACAGAACCAAGCACTTTATATATCAAAGTATATATCATACAAGTGGATCGGTGCACCACCCGAGAACCCACCTATCAGTTTCATAATAAGATCAAGTTGGCCTAAACATATGGCACAAAAATAGTGTGTACTTGTAACCATACAATGTTCGGAGTGTCACTGTGCTGTCATAATGCATTTGTCTCCGACGTGGATTCCTTCGAGTTGTCACAGTTTCAGTCATGTGAAGGACAGCAATTGGTCTCCGACGTAGATTCCTTCGAGTTGCTAATGGCTTCCCTGACATATGTATGTATGTTAAATGGTCCGACAAACACACCTGAGTGCTAATCAATCGAAACTGCGCGTGTCCCAAATGCTAGTGCTCTGAAAAGGTTAGATGGTTCCGATACAAATTTATTTCCAAATAACACAAAGTAAGATGCACTCCATGAATGAGTGATCAAAATGTAGTGTCCTTTGTCATTGGTGAATCTCTTTGTCAAACTTGACATTAAGTTGTGTCACTTGTGTGCATGTTATAGATCCAAATATCGTGAGCCACAAGATTACTAGTTCGTACTTCAATGAGAATTGTCCTACGCAGTTGTGTAATTCCCAGCTTAAAAAATGCCACTAATGTTGTTGTGCAGCTGGTGGCACAAGTGTTTGCGCATCCTGCTCATCACCTGATGAACAAAACTTCTACCACTTGCACGCAAGGGCCGATAACTTATATATCTATGCAAATGACTATAACGTAAACTCACTTGAATCCATTACAAGACTCAATATCTTTCCAGATATGCCCAAAGTCATTTCCTCGCCCAAAATCCAGATAAAACCGATGCTAAAGAAGATTCGGTCAGTTAATATACAGGTAGTTCAACACTGCCTTTTATCTGTGTCTGTAACACATTTTACTTTTCTTTAAATTCAAAACTTACAATTAATATACCAGCAGTTTAACACTGCCTTTTATCTGCGTGTCTGTAACACATTTTACTTTTCTTTAAATTCAAAAACATTCTGAAAAACTCGTATTTAACGCAAGGATCTTAGTCAATGAGATATCAAAAAGTTGTTCAGATGTTATAAAGATCTTTCACGAAAAACTTTGTAATCTCTTACAACTTCACATGCTGAGTCTAACCACTTTCCTTTACCAAGGCTGTGACCTAACTAGTTGATAAGCATGATGCATTCTGCTTCTAGCAAAGTTGTGTGACAGGATTTTAGGCAATCTAATCTTTAGATTCATGTCAAAATGACTTTATGGTTGTTTATTGTGTTGAGCTAGGCCCATCTGGTCATGTAACTGAATTAGTTACAACATGTCGTGTTTTTTCAATTGTGCTCAAAGATATGATTTCCTTCTAGCTCTTTGTTGAGTGTATAATTAACAACTACGTGAAGAAATCACTCATAGAAAATACGAGCAAGTGAAGATGATCTTTCATCATATATTACAGTATACTTGAAGAATGCATCTAAAGCAACCATATATAGTTTATTTCTGCATAGTTTAATTAGCCACCTTCTCGCATCCATGGAGAGTGATGTTAAAGAAAATGTTTGACTTGCAGTCAAATCTCCAACATATAACAGACGTAAATGTACTTGAGAAAGCTATTCCAAAAGTCTTCTTCCCTATGTTTCATATTGTAAATATAGATTAATATTCGTCGTTTTTAGTATTTTGTTTCATTGTTTATTAGCGATAATATCACCATCCGACCAAGAAAAATACAAGGGCAATTATTAGTGAAAAAAAGAATAAGCCCAAATCCATGCACAACGAAGTTTCCGGGCAAGGGCACGTGTGGCGCCGATGAGCTTGATTTCCACACTTGTAGAAAAATGTGGTCCGACATCTGCACTTCAAAATAAATTCAGAAGTAAAATAGACAGAATTTTTATCCCATAAAAACCACTCACATTATATTTCCAAAGATGTTGTAGTTGATTGTGTTAAAAAATAATTCTAATTTGCAGTACTTGATTAACACGAAACTCTAAAGATTTCTATCAATTTTTTTAAGTAGGATGATTGATCAATGATTGTAAGATTTATCTATAGAACCAACTACCAGCTAATACACAGTAAATAAGGAAATTGTGCGGCTAAAATTACATTAATAATATTAACAACACAAGAATTTAACGTGAAAACTCAAATCAGAGAAGAGAAAAACCATGAGATTCCAGCAAAATTTACTATGTAGAAACTTATTACAACTACATAATTATATTTTCGCTCACCCCAACGACCCCACAAAGCCTTTCGCTCACAACAATCCACAATTAACACCCCACAAGAACACAAAGTACTTGTGTATGCAGACCCACAACGATCCTCACAAAGCCCTTTTTTTTATGAACATAGCTATTTTTAGCAAGAAATGGGAGCTCGGTTTCTTCCGTTCATAATCTCAACCACCTATAGTTAAAGGTAGTTTATTCCGCAACTCACTCCACCTCGTAAATACGTGTAGGGTGGAAGAGGGTATGGGTAATTGGGTACCTGTCCCATACCCAGTGGGTATTTCCCATTGGGAATTCCCAATTAACCTAATTGGGAAAATTGAGAATTCCCGTCTTCCGTCCCGACTAAATGGGACGGGAGACGGGAATCATTCTGGAAAGCCGCGGGAAACGGGTACCCGGCCTTAAAAAAAATAAAAAGTAATATGTATGACCGTTGTGAGAATACGGTAAAAACAGTTCAGTCAAAGGTAATTGGTTATTAAGTGGGACCATTGTGACCCCACCGATTACATGGGAACCTTGAAATCCTGTCTAGTAAGACGAGATATCTCTTTCCGGGGATTTACTTTGCACGATTCTCATCTACATAACTCCCCGACTCGTCGGTACAATGGTTTAACGAATAATGACATTGTTTTTAAATAGATAAAATGTCCAACAGGTTAATTGTAAAAACTTTCTCAATCTTTCATGTCAGCTCCAAACACTTTTTTTTCTTTCTAATTTGTCCCGAAACACCCAACAGATTGAAGAGAGTTGCCTTCTAATAAAAAGAAATAAAAAAAGTGGTGCAAGTTAAACAAATTACAAGCTGTTTTGCTGGAGCGAATTGTCAAAATAACACATTCTCCGAAACTTATTGTCAAAATAACATACTCTCAAAACTTATTGTTAAAATAACACCACATGTGCACCAAACTTATTGCCAAAATAACACTCTTTCAAAAACTTATTGTCAAAATAACACACTTTTACCACATGTACTGCCATGCGTATAAAATATATTTAAGTTCTTTATTTTTTCAATTAAGTAAAACATACTATTCTACCATTATCATTGTAGCATATTTTTTGTATAAAAACAATAAGAAATGTAGAATATTTTCTTCATAAACTATACTACAGCTGAAATAACTTTAATTTTTGAGCAAATTATTTTTTCTGCCCTTTAATTTCGACTATGTTTGCCTTTTGCCCTTTAACTTTTCGGGCTCCACTTTTGCCCTGTAAGTTCAAAAAAAGTTGCAAAAAATGCCCGTTGGGCTATTTTTGAGGCCCGGTTACTGTGAGGGTGACGTGGCAGCTGATTGGGACGCACTCGTGGCGCCACGTGGTGCCACGTAATTTTTTTTTTTTTTTTTTTATTTCTGCCAGATATATATATACATACATATATACATATACACACACACACATATATATATATATATATATATATATATATATATATACACCCGCTTATCTTCTTCATCACACACACACACACACGTCTTAATTTCATAGATCTTTTAATTCCATACATTTTCATTCAACAAAATAACATAACAAAATTTCATTATACTCTGATAAAATGGTATCAGAGCCAAAAAATCCGGGAAGTGTGTAATAAATATAACAAATCTAAATTTCCTACAACTAAAGGACTTCGACACGTGTAACAGGCTCTTTGAGTTTTTTTTGCCTGGATTTCCGTTGTCTGATCCATGTTGTAAGATAATTAGAAGTTATAATTATGAACACAATTTTTGGAAATATGGCCTCTTCCTCCACATCATCAGAGTCCAGTGAAAATTGTAATGTTATTTCTAGAACTGAAAATACATGGGAAGACAAAGATCTATTTAATTGGAAACCCCCAAATATCGATAAGAGTACTATTTATAGAAAGTCTTTACTAGATTTTAGATCTGCATATACTATTAAGACTGAAGAACAAGTTCTACCTCTTATAAGTGATCAACAAACTCTTCATCTTTTTTCTAAAAAATCTGTCAATAGACACCTCAACAATAATTACAAATTTTTGCATATTGGTCTTGTTCAAGTTGCTATTAAACCTCTCACAAGAGATGGTTTAGATACTAGCATATTCGTTGCCTTAAGGGACGGAAGACATCTTAATTTTCATGATTCCTTACTTGGCTTAGTTGAAACCAGTCTTTGTAATGGACCAATTTACTTTAACTGTTATCCTAATTTTACCATTTCTCTAAATGACCCTCACATCATGGATATCTTAACACTCAATGTTAAGACTCATAATTACAAAATGAAGCACGGGTCTCATATTTATGAAATATTTTATAGAATACATTACAAAGTTATGAATACAGGATTAAACGTAAGAGCTATTTACAATGAAAAACCTTCTGGTCAAACTATCTTCTGGGAAATAAATAAATCAAAATCCAATCTGATAGTCCCTAAGACTATAGAATGAAAAAATATTAATCTTCCTGAATCTTGGCTTTTACCATCGGGATCTATTCCTAGAACTCAGCCTATAGAAAACACTGATATTGAACAAATTATTCAACACACTGACGGTGCTGTTGATATTAAATTCAATAGGCAACAATCTGCAAGATTTCATGATTACGAATCTTTTGAATCTTCTTCTCGCACTAGCCCGAGGAGAAAATCTTGTAGTATCCCTGAAAGATCGAGACAAAGCTTTCAAGGAGTTAGGGTTGAGAACAATTATGCCCAACCAATTTATGAACAATTTGACAATGATGATTCGAAAAAACCACCTTCTCCTGACCCCTCTCAAATTTGTGTTTTAACTAAAGATTTCAACATTAATAAGGATTATTTAAAAACTGATTTTCTTAGTAAAAATAATAAAACCAACAGAAAATGGTTTATTAAAACTTTTTCCACTGACCAAAGAGATAACATTCGTACCGAATGGTATAACTATATGGAACAAAGTAATCAGAATATTCCATTTTTCACTTATTTCTTCGAGAAATATGGAAACGACAAATTGATGGTTATCCAAAAGATAAGTCGTAAATGGACAAAATCTGATGGTTCACAAATTTCCCTTGAATACCCTCCTCTCGAGGAATCTGGGGTTATGATCAAAGATCATATTATAACATGTCGTCCCGTTTTTACGGCTCCAAGTGATGTCAAAGAACCAAGTTATCATCTCATCCGCCAAAATAATTTTACTAATATGTCCTTACACATTGTCGGGAAACAACTAGAGCGGATAGAAAATAAAATTGATAGTAGGCAAGAAGAGATACCTTCAAATATTAAACCCCTTCAGGAATCTACATCTTCCACAACCAAAACTGACATTTTAAAATTTCCTTTTAAAATAAATGAACATAAGCCAAAACTCCAGAATAGTGAACTTCTTGAAAGAATTCATACTAGACTTGAGGACTTAAGTATTAATAAAATTAATACCCTAAGCCACTCGAGTTATTATTCTGAAAGTGAGAATGAGACATCCGATATTAATGTCTTAAATCCTATCATAAAAGTGGAAGGCGTCTCAAAGAATTTTTATCCAAGACCTACGCCACCTGATTTGCAATTTGAGGAAACTCACCAACAAAAAACTTTTAATGGATCCGCTATTTATGAGTGGAACATTGATGGATTAGCAGAATACCAAATCCTTAATTTATGCAAACAAATGGCTATTGTTGCTAATATCTATAAGGAAGCATCTAAGTCTTCTGAGGTTGATGCAACTCAAAACCTAATCTTAGGTTTTAATGGCCAATTAAAAGGATGGTGGGATAATGCTTTAACTATCGAAACAAAAGAAAAAATCCTACAAAGTATAAAGAAGGATGATGAAGGGAATCCTATTCTTGATATACAAAACAATACTATCCCTAATGCAGTCTCTTGTCTTATTTATACCATTGTAGTCAACTTTGTTGGAAGCCCCCAAATTTACCAAGAAAGAAATACTGAGATACTACAAAATCTAAAATGTCGTCGTTTACAAGATTTCAGATGGTACAAATATGTTTTTCTCACTAAAGTCTTTGAAAGAGATGATCCCAATAATTACTATTGGAAAGAAAAATTTGTTTCTGGTTTACCTAAGCTCTTTGGAGAAAAAGTTAGAGATAAAATAAAAAGTACACAACAGGACATTTCCGATTTATCATATGGAGAAATTATTAATCATATTAATATTACAGCTCTCCAATTATGCAATGATTTGAAACTTAAGTCACAACTAAAGACCCAGAATAACATTAACAGAAAAGAGCTTGGGAACTGGTGTGAACAATTCGGATTCGAAAAGTTCAAACCACCAGTTAGCCAAAAGTTTCACAAAACCCATCACCATAGAAATCCTCACCATACATACAAACGACCAAATTTCAGAAATAAAAATTACTCGCTTAAAAAACCTTTTAAAAGAAATAGTAACTATCACAAAACCCCTATAGACAAAATTATTGTCATAGGTGCAAGAAACCTGGGCACTATGCAAATACTTGCAGAGTTAGGAATAAAGTTTTGTCCCTAGAGATTGAAAATGACTTAAAAGAAACTTTAATAAATCTCATCGGACAGATAAATCCTGAAGAAGAAAGTGACGAGAGTCAATTCTCAGATAGTGAGATTGGATTAAATCAGATAAGGACTGATTACGAAGCATCTTCTGATTCATCAGAAGATGAAGTCCAAAATTGCGCTTGTAAACCAGATATGATGGTTTGCAATTGTGATAAGAAAATAAATGTTATAACTAAAGAAAATGAATATGAACTAATATTTGAAATGCTTGAAAAAGTTAAAGATCCTAATTCTCAAAGCTTATACTTAAACAAGCTAAAAGATATGATGACAAACAAAGAAGAAACATCTCAGCCTACTAAAGCTCATAAGACGGAATTCAAAGACATTATAAAGTCTTTTAATTCTTCTAAAAATAATAAGCTTACTATTAATGACTTACAAAGTGAAATAAATGAGCTAAAAAGGGAAATAAAACAAATTAAGATAAATCATGATAAAATCCAACAAGATCTTTTAATCATAAGAATTAAAGATCACATAAATGAAGAAGCCAACCAAGATGATAACGAAGAAGAAAATTCATTTGTCAATGTTATTAGTCGAATATCATTCCAAAAATGGCTTGTCCAAGTCACGATTGTTATCGAAGACTTTAAGTTACAAACCATTGCTCTTATGGATTCTGGAGCAGATATGAATTGCATTAAAGAAGGTCTTGTCCCAACAAAATATTTTGAAAAAACAAAAGAAAGATTGTCTGCTGCTAACCACACTCGGTTACAAATAAATTACAAACTATCTAATACTCATATTTGCAATGATGGCGTATGCTTCAAAACTTTTTTCGTCCTTGTTAAAGACCTTAATGCTGATGTCATCCTTGGTACCCCTTTCATCCAAATGCTTTACCCCATTACAGTAGATATTCCGGGTATCGAAACCACCGTCCTCGGCAAAAAAGTTCTTTTTAAGTTTTTATTCCCCATCTCCCAAAGAGATGTTAATAGCCTACAAGCTGCAGGAATTTACGAGAGTAATCCAGCAAACAAACAAAAACAAATACTTTTCCTCAAAAAAGAGGTTGATAACATGCAAACTGCAGGGATTTATAGAAGTAACCTAGCAAACAAACAAAAACAAATACTTTTCCTCAAAGAAGAAATCAGTTATAAAAGAATACAAGAACAAATACATGATAGAGCTTTCCAACAGAAAGTTATTGATTTCCAGAATAACATGGAAAAACAAATATGTTCAGAATTGCCTAATAATGCCTTTTGGGAAAGGAGAAGACATACTGTAACACTTCCTTATGAAAAGGATTTTGATGAAAAAACTATTCCCACTAAGGCAAGACCTATTCAAATGAATCAGGAGACCCTAGAGCATTGCAAAAAAGAAATCAAAGATTTATTAGATAAAAAAATTGTTCGACCTAGTAAATCTCCATGGTCATGTTCTGCTTTCTATGTACAAAAAAATGCAGAGTTGGAACGTGGTACTCCCAGACTTGTCATAAATTACAAACCTCTAAACAAGGTTTTACAGTGGATAAGGTATCCTATTCCCAATAAATCCGACCTACTAAAAAGGCTTTACGATGCTAAAGTCTTTTCCAAATTTGATATGAAATCAGGATTTTGGCAAATACAAATTGCTGAAAAAGACAAATACAAAACAGCCTTCACGGTCCCGTTCGGACAATTTGAATGGAATGTAATGCCATTCGGATTAAAAAACGCTCCGTCCGAATTCCAAAAGATTATGAATGATATATTTACTCCTTATACAAGCTTTTCAATAGTCTATATTGATGATGTCCTTCTCTTTAGTCAAAGTATTGATCAACATTGGAAACACCTAAACATATTCCTAAAAATAATAAAGGAAAATGGTTTAGTTATTTCTGCAAAAAAGATTAAATTATTTCAAACAAATATTCGCTTTTTAGGGCACCAAATTAGCGAAGGAACTATAGTTCCTATCCAGAGATCTCTTGAATTTGGGGACAAATTTCCAGACGAAATTAGAGATAAAACCCAATTACAACGGTTCTTAGGAGCTTTGAACTATATTGGAGATTTTTACCCTAATTTAAGACAAATGTGTAAACCCTTATTCGATAGATTGAAAAAAGATCCACCATTTTGGAATAACAAACATACTCAAATTGTCAGAGAAATTAAATCCAAGGTAAAAATACTACCGTGTTTATCTATTTGTCACCCAAATACCCCTAAAATAGTACAGACAGATGCGTCTGAATCAGGATATGGTTGTATTCTTAAACAGGTAATTGATAACCAAGAAAAAATTATTAGATATCATTCTGGCGCCTGGACAGGTGCACAACAAAATTATTCTACTATAAAAAAGGAAATCCTTTCTATAGTGCTTTGTATTTCAAAATTTCAAGATGATTTACTAAATCAAAATTTTTTGCTAAAAGTAGATTGCAAAGCAGCAAAAGAAGTTTTGACAAAAGATGTCCAAAATCTAGCATCAAAACAAATTTTTGCTAGATGGCAAGCAATACTTTCTGTTTTGATTTTGATATTGAATATATTAAAGGAACTGACAATTGTATCCCAGATTTTCTTACCAGGGAATTTTTGCAAGGATGTCCGAAAGAAAGCAAGTAGTTCCATTTTCAAAATCTAGTTCATCCTCAAAATCCAATTCACCAGGAAGCATTTCTGGAACAAAACAAATTACAAGCCCACAACAATTTCTCTCCCAAACTACTCATACTAAACCAATTTCCGCAAAACCCTTACAAACAATTCCACAAAAAACACCTACCACCACACTTTCCAAGCCACAAACAGCTTTTGATATATGCAACAGATTTACACCTTTGTCACCAAAAATTGCAGTAACCCCTTTTGCCTCACAAACAAAGATCCCTTTACAAACTTACAAACAAACAATCTTACAAACACAAACCCAATTGTCCTCCGAAGACTGCCCTTACGAACAAACAAATTGGGTCCATTTTGATTGCATCATCGAAGATGAATGGAAACCCCAAAATCTTCCATAGACACAAAGTGAAAGGGCAGAATTGCTATCTGCTCTACTCTTCGACAATGAGTATTTCAGGATCTATGAAGATCCTACAAAAACCCAAAAATGTTACGAACATATTCTTGTTGTCACAAAATCCATTCATATAGAAAACAAATTGCCAAAAGGTCACCCTCCTACTTCAACTGCCATTGGATATAGAAAAATTTTCATTAACAAAATAATTGGTCCAGCTGAATGGGGTAACCCTTACAACACAAATACCTACAAAGGATCAGGAGTTTCTTTTACATATTTTGATTATATTGAAGCCTGGACAAAATTCCTATTTTTCCAAAACGAAGTTCATGCCATTTCAACATTCTTCCTTTTAGGAAAGAATTTAGCCGAAACTACAAAATTCCCAAACTGGTTCCTACATTGGTGGGAAAACTTTGGCCCAATGACAAAAATCTTCCCTCCTGAAGTTACTGAATCATTTGAATATTTCCAGAAAAATTTCAACAATACTAGTCCAATTACAAATGTTCCGTTTTACTCAGGTTCTATTTAGAATTCCATTTAACTTGGATTCTAAAAATAGAACAAAAATTACAAGTTTCTACATCTGGACTGTGTCGATTAGTTAAAGTTGCTCAAGTCAAATGGTGGAACAAGATGAACACAGAAAAGTTCCAAATACTCGAGATAAAGAAGTGGTTTCTAGAAAACAAACGTTTCGACAAAACTGCAGGCCAGGTATCTCCCGCAGCAGTCGAAAAACATGAAGAATTCCTAGTTATGAAACAAAGTTTACAAACACAAATAGCTGCTGCCACCTCTTTGGAAGAGGTCAAAAGACTACTACAAAATGCAAGTGATGATGAAGGATCGTCAACATCGGTTCATTTAGATGACGACAATGAAGACGATTGCTACAATATATTTTCCCCAATTTCACATAAATAATTTACTATGTAATTTTCACTCATGTAATTTCCAGTTTACAAAATGCACTCAAAAAAAAAAAAAAAAGAGTACAAAAATATGAAAAAATTCAAAAAACAAAGTATTCAAAAAATAACAAAAATAGTCAGCCGACACAAAAGAAAAAATAGGCTGAAAGAAAAAAAAAAAAAGAGAAAAGGAAAAAAGCAAAAAGACAAATATTCTGAAAAGCTTCGAAGTCAGTCTCCACTGAAAAGCATCACTCTGAAAAGCAAAGCCAGAAGAAGAAGACAAAGTGGGTCCCACCTCCATCATGCTATATGGGAAAAAGGCAACTCGGAATTGAAATTTCTAATTTCAAATCCAGAATAGTTAACAAATTTCTGCCTATATATAGAGGCATTGAGGAAGAGGAGAGGGCATCAATCTTCAGAGCCAAAAACTACTTTTGATATTTCAGCTTTCAAGTGAGAACTTTTAGTGAGAATTTCAAGGAGAGTTTTTAGAGTTAGAAAAAATAAGTGAGAGTTCGTATTACAATGTTTGTTCATGGAGTAATCAACGTTGTACAATAATCAGTGATATCAATAAATCCTTACAAATTTTATCAAGTAAGTTCTCTGTACTTTCTTTGTATCTACAAGTTCGATATGGTAAGTCTTAATTTCATAGATCTTTTAATTCCATACATTTTCATTCAACAAAATAACATAACAAAATTCGGGATATATATATATATATATATATACACACACACAGACACAAAAATATATATATATATACACACATATATATATACTCACACTGGCGGTGCTACGAATTCGAACTCGAATTCAGATTCAGTAAATAGAAATCGAATTCAGATTTGAAATTGAAATCGAATTTAGCTTTGAATCGTGATTTAAAGAGGGGCGGGGTGCGGGCGAGCGTGGTAGTGGTGATGAAGATGGCGACGGGGTGAGGTGGTGATGAAGATGGCGGCGGGGTTGGGGGGCAGACGGCGGCGGGGTCAGATCTGAGGGCGGCGAGATTCGAAATCATGACTTAAAGAGAGGATGGGGTGAAGGCGAGTGTGGTGGTGGTGAGGTGGTGATTCGAGATGCCGAGGTGATTCGAGATTCGAGATATTGAGAATATTGAGGTGATTCGTGGTGGTGGATATGGCGGCGACGGTGACGGTGATTCGTGATGGTGGAGGTGGTGGTGGCGGCGCCGGTGTAGGTGGAGGAGCAACCGCGGAGCTTCGCATCAGAGGAGGAGATTGATTAAAGAGGGACGGGCGTCGGAGGAGGAGATCGTTTAAGGAACGACGGCGGAGCTTCGCGTCGGAGGAGGAGACCGATGAAGAAACGACGGCGGAGCTTCGGATGGAGGAAGAGATCTGGAGGAAGAGATCTAACTTGGGATGAAGAAACGACGGGAGCTTCGGATGGAGGAAGAGCTCCTGTGTGTATATATATATATATATATATATATATATATATATATTTCTGTGTATGTGTGTGTATATATGTGTGTGTATATATATATATATATATATACATGTGTGTATATATATGTGTGTATATGTATATATGTATATATATATACCTGACAAAAAAAAAAAAAAATTACGTGGCGCCACGAGTGCGCCCCAGTCAGCTGCCATGTCACCCTAACAGTAACCGGGCCTCAGAAATAGCCCAACGGGCATTTCTTGCAACTTTTTTTGAACTTACAGGGCAAAAGTGGAGCCCGAAAAGTTAAAGGGCAAAAGGCAAACATAGTCGAAATTAAAGGGCAGAAAAAATAATTTGCTCTTAATTTTTAAATAATTTTCTAGGCATACAAATATAATATATGCACATTTAAATCATCATTTATGCATTTTCAATTAAAAAAGTCCATAAGTGTTTGTACACATACCCTATAACTTATTTACCATAAATCACATATTTGTTCTTTTGAAAAACAAAGCTGCCCTAAATTAAGAACTTAATTGAAAAAGAAAAAATACAAAATAAAATAAATAAAATATTAAAAATAAATGGAACATAGTGCAGTTTTTTTGTTTTTTTTTTCCAAGCAGGAACATAGTGCAGTTGAGGTGGACGGTGAGTCTATTCATTTATTTAAAAATTAAATAGAAATTATTCTATTTTTCTCTCTCTCAAATTCCACACTCCTCCACTCCCACAACTCCGATCTTCATTTTCTCATAAAATTCACGGTCAACATTTTTTTTTCTTTTGCAGCTAAGTTTTTATTTCAGGGCATTTTTTTTTTGCGAAAGAACAACAATGAGTATCGTTAATAAATTATAGGGTATGTGTATAAATACTTATAGACTTTTATTAATTGAAAATGCGAAAATAATGATTTAAATGTGCATATATTATACTTGTATGTCTATAGAATTACTTTTAAGAAATAAAGTTATTTCGGCTTTAGTATAGTTTATTAACAAAATATTCTACAATTTGTTTTTATAAAAAAATATTCTACAACTATAATGATAGAATAGTATGATTTACTTAATTGAAAAAATTAAAGAATTTAAATATTTTGACAATAAGTTTTGTACACATGTGGCAAAAGTGTGTTATTTTGACAATAAATTTTTCGAATGTGTTATTTTGACAATAAATTTCACAGAATGTGCTATTTTGACAATTCACTCGTTTTGGTGAGGTAAACTCCTATCAGTCCAAAAACGCTATCTTGCACCAAAAGAAGAGCTAGTAAAAGAAGAGCTAGCAAAGCACAAACCAATAAGGAAATAGAGGCAAATTAAATAAATTTACCTGCAGACTACAAGCGGACAACCCTCCCGTTTTTCCACATAACGCTTGCACCGCGGACACCTCTTCCCAGGGGCGGCGCCAGAGAGGGCCCTCAAGTGGGCTGGAGCCCGATACAAATTTTTTTAAAAAGTCTTGTAGGTATATGTATTATTAGCCCAAACAAATATATATAACATGGCCCAATGAAAGTTAAATTCGGGTTTAAATTTCTAGGCCTAACATATAACTTAAGACTAACAGAAATAATAGGAAGCCCAAACATTTTCTATCCCTCCATAGAGCCTTATATTTTAGCTTGTGTAGTTGTGTTAATTTACTTTTGATAATAAAATGAACTAAAATATTAGGGATTTAGGGATTAAGGTTATCATTTTTGTCCATCTTTTGGCCAAAATTCATAATGAGAGCTTGAAAATGTGATCAATGGAAGTTTTCTATGCATATTATTTGTTGTTAGTTTAAATCTTTGATTAAAAAAAAAAAAGCTTAGATGGATGCGTAAATAAACTAATAATTATTTTTGTTGGTTACTTGTTATTGTACTTGGTACCCTACTCAAAAAATAGAATTTGAACTTGAGGTTAAAAGCTAAAAAGGTCATATAAGTTTATAGTTTATAGTAAATCTCAACTTCGATAGTGCTTTTATTCGTGTAGTATAATGATATGCAATTTATTTTTTTCATGTACGAGACAATAGATATTTCTCATTCTAGCTTGCATATTTAATATTTTCATTTTAGTTTACACTGTTTTTTAAAAGTTACTTAAGTTAATAGCAGCCCGGGGTAGAAAAAAATTCTGGCTCCGCTCCTGCTTCTTCCACATATTCCACTTCGCCAATCTATTAAAGGCGACGTCGTCTGGATCCTTTCGAATCCAAACTTTGTCCACACCTAAACCCCGGGTGCCAAACTCTCTTACATTGAAAACAAAACAGTCTCTCACAACTCGGGCAATTGGATTCCTTCGGCTTTCCCTGCACTCGTTCACGATCAGTACGTTGCAATCCTGATATGGACAGTAACATTTATCTCGACCCATGAGCGCCTCCTCGCACAGCACGTCGCTCCATCGCACGAAGAGCCGGCGACCAATGACTGGAGCGCACACGAAGGGGTCGAGCGTGTGGTCACAATTTTCAGCGGGGCATTCGATGCGGCCAGTGTTTTGGTGGTTGAGTTTGACGCGAATGTACTTGATCATGCAGTCGATACATCAATGGTGGGAACATTTGTCGTTGTTTTTAAACTTATTCGAGGTGGTTTTAGTGCATGCGCAGATTTCGCATGTAAATTCTTTTTTTTCACTGAGTTTTCGCCGAGTGCGTCCCATTATTATTGCTTAAAAATTAAGTTTGTGCTTTGAAGAAGTTTAATTAATTAGTTTTGGGTGTATATATAATTAGATATTAATTAATAGTAGTTAAAAGTGCTTGAACTGGGATTCAAGTGTTTGAGATAGGAATAAATCCAATTTTGGGATTATCAACTAATAATAAGCAAAAGATAAACTCCCAAAGAAGAGCTAGACTCGATTACGCACATCTTTTACGCAGAAGTTTAAATAATACGCAATTCATTCATTAATTAACTGATTCCTAGTACAGTGTTATAGGATTTTTTCGTGAATATATTGTTGGATGCTTACAAAATAAGAATAATTGCATCGGTATTTTTTGCTGTTTGATTTAGCTACGTAAAAGTTATTGCTGATGTTTTAGTAATCATATCTGAAGATTTACAAACAAATATTCCGAAGTCGTTACAATCCAGGAGCCACAGCACGTTGTAGTTCGCACCACCGCACGAACATCCTTGTGCCAATGAGGTGAACCCAAGCGAAAGGGTCGAGCGCGTGGTTGCAATTCACTGCAGGGCATTGGATGCGATCAACATTACCGTCTTTGAGCTTGAGGCGAATGTACTTTTTCACGCAGTCTATGCAGAAAGGGTGTGAACATGTTTCGCCGTTTTTTAGTTTAATTATTTGAGGTGGGTTCGATGCAGATTCGGCAAGTGAATTGCTCTTCTTCTTCATCTGCGAGTGTTTGCAAAGTTTTTCCTGCCATTGTATTGTTGCCACAAAATTATAAGGTTTGTGTCTGTTGTGGATGAAAGAGGTAATACTAAATTCGTTGTAGATGTTTAAGAGTACGTATAGTATAGATAGTCCTATAAATAATTACTTTTCCTCTCCAATGCAGACTCTTAATATATTTGTAATAACTAATTTATTTCACTTCTACTTAAACTGCTAGGACTCTACGGTAGAGTCTCTACCTATATTGTTATTATATACAAAGATAACAATTGATCCCAAAACTGCAATTATTAATGAACTAATAATGAAAAAGTAACAAATATATAAATCTTAAATATAGGGCCAAACTCGGTGACGCTTCTACGTTGTTTGATTTAATTACGAAAGATCGTCTTCATGTTATTATAATTATAGATATATCTGAAGATATAATATAATGATGTAAAAAAGCAAATTATTAGGAGGTTTATTTGATAAGTATATCGGGAATATGTATAATTACTTATTTTTAAATTACGAGGGTGCATCTCGCTTGAAATCTAATATTCTCTCAACCAATTTTCTAGCCTTCCTAGTAGGTTCTATAAATCTCTCCCATGCCGTCTTGATTTGAGTAAATTAGATTTTTAATTATGAAAAAACTGAATTATAAATTAAATTGCACTGACCTAAAGTTAGGTAAAGCAGGTGTCCGGGAGTGTGATTTTTTTTTTTTAAACAGTTCATATTAGAATCATTCAAATTTTTGGTCTCATATTGATTTCACCCCTCCCCAATTTTAGTCTCAGTCTCATAACATTGAAAGCGTCCAATTTTGATCTAGAAAACCTGCGAATTTGGCCAGAATTAGATACGTGTCTTGCAAGTGAGAAATTGTAGTACGTTATTTTCAAATTCTGCACGTGTGAGATGTGTGTCATGTAACTTGAGATTGAAAATGTTATTTCTACAAAAGAGTTTTTTGCACGTGCGGGATTTTAAAATAGCATATATAAATGGTTATGTTTAAGGCACGTGATCAATTTCGACAAAATTCACACGTTTCTAATGTTACAGGACAAAATCAGATATTTTCAAGATTATGGGCCTGAAATTGAAAAGAAATAAAAAATCATATGAGACCAAAGTTTGGAAGGAGATCACATTTAAAGACTAATTTAGAAAATTTCTCAAGAGTGTGGAAGCAAGTCTGAGTGCCTAATTCCAAAATACATTATAAAGTGTGATAAACTGCCTATAAAGAATTATAATAAGTAATAAGAATTGACTTACCATCTTATAATTTGAAAAACAGATCATTTTGATTTAATTGTGTAGGGATGTTTTTAAGTTTCGACAAGTTTAGAAAGAAGTGTTAATCGGCCGGTTCATGCATGTCAATTAATTGAAGAACTGCTAAATTGAAAACGAGTTATTTAGCAAATAAAATATTTGATATGTTGAAATATATGTTTTGAAAAACGCATTCGGAGAATGCCCAGGGCGAAATTAAACCGAAAACACTCCTGGACGAGCAATTGGGGCGTAAAGTTTGTGAGGCACACGCTTCAAACAATAGGGCGTGCGCCCAAGGCCTAAATACGAACATTGGATTGCACCTTTGTTGGATGTGCTGATGTGCATGCCCCACAACCAAGAAATTTGCGAGCAGATGATCTGCATGCAGCGCAATTAGAAAAAGAAAAGGCATAGGTATTAGTGATTGTTTTTTACCATCAAGAAAAAGGAAAAAAACCGTCATAAATATTCTTTTACGACTGTTTCCAATTTCCAAACAGTCGTAATTACTTTTTACGACGGATTTTTTAAGAACAAAAGTATAAACGACTCACCCTTTTGCTGACCCTTTTTTGACTGTTTAAAACCAATCATAAAAAGTTACTGTTTTTTGCCTTGTTATGTAAGCAATGGTGAAGGGAGGTGCGGAGGGGGCAGCTGCACGCCCCAGCTCAAATTAATCACCTAATTAGTACTATATTAAAAAAAAAAAAAAAAGAGAAGTGCAATCACGTTGTGTTTGCCCCCCTAATATTTTGATTTGTCCAACAATTAAAATGGCTCATACATTAACCATAAGAGAAAATGGCCAATACTTACTTAATTGGCCCTTCAACCAGTTAAAAAAAATGGTGCATACTTAGGGAAATTTAATGGTTTGGTTCAATAACTTGGCTCTTTTTTAATTTTGGTACAATAACTTGGCACCCCTTAATTTTGATCACATAACTTGGCTCATTAACTTAATTCCATGGATCAAAATTTCCGTGCGTTTCCTCGAAAAGTACCGAAAAGTTTCCGTTTTTGACTTAACCGGTACGAAATATACATGTAGTTTCCATGATAGTTATAACTATAATTTTACGAATTCTTCGAAACATGCCGAAAAGTTCTCGAAATATTACGAAATATTTCTAATTTTTAGCTAATCGAAATGTACTCCCGAACCGAAATTTTCATCCATGCTTAATTCTGGTCCCATCACCCTCGCTCCGCCCAAATTCGCGGTAAAAATCTATGTGGCACCCGTTAACTGTACAAGAACCAATTTTGAGACCCACTTCGCCACGTGACACCAACGTGGCAGACACGTGTATAATTAACAAAAATATATATTTAAAAACCCCTAACAACACCCAAACACACAGTTCTTTACAAAAAATGGGCCACCACCAGCACCCAACCACCGTCGATGACGGTGGCACCGCCGTCGCCACGTCACAGTTCGTCAACAGCCCAAGATTCTCCGACCCAATGACTCGCCGTACAAACTCGTTCAGCCGCAGCAACAACCGAACCATCAACACTTCACAAAACACCCACAACGACAGTAACCATCACCACCATCATGAAACCAGTAACCTACCAGATCAGAAACCCCAATTTTCGGTGATAGGTTAGAGCTATTGAGGCGTATCGAACCATCACCAGAAAACGATGATGTATCGAGCGTCGTCGGATTAAACATCATCCTCTGTGGCTCTAGCCTCATCACCGTCGGAATCTCACCACCGAACCTCACTCCGGTCACCTGCTGCACCATAGGCCAGAAATTCCCCGGATCTGCAGTGTAATACGTTGTCGTCGGGCGCGTGTCCTCCTTCACCGGTTTCTGGATTTGCCGCCTGACAAGTGTCCTCCCTCACCGGTTTTCGATTTCCGGATTCACAGGCAGAGATCTCGGACTAATCGCCGCCTGACGTGTGTCCTCCCTCACCGGTTTCCGGATTTGCCTGCGGTGAGTAGATTTGTTAGTGTTGTTCGTGGACCAAATCTCAACTTTGTTGAACTCGAATTGATCCGTGGTGGCCGCTAGGTTGAGTTCTGGTGGGGAGAAGTAACGGTGGTGGGTGGTCCACGTGGCCGGGTTGGTAAATTAAGCCAATCCGAAAACGGTTTATTGGGGGCTGGGGTTGGTAAAGGGGGATGTGGTGTTGATAATGGAGACATTGGAGGTGGCGTTGGGGTTGTGGTTGGTGGAGTTAAAGGTGGTTGATGGTGGTGTCGAGCTTGGCATTTTTTTTTTTTTATTATACACGTGGCATCCACGTGTGTTAAGTGTACTTGTGGATCCCAATTTTGGGTCAAAATTGATGACTACGTAGTCAACGGCTGCCACTTAAGACTTTCGCGGCGGAGTAGGGCGGAGCTTGGGTCATGGGACCAAAATTCAGTTGAAGTGCCAACTTGTTGGACCAAAATTAAGGGGTGCCAAATTATTGTACCAAAATAAAAAAAGAGCAAAGTTATTGGCCCACTAATTTATTTGCATTATTTAAAAATTAAAGACCACAACTAACCTAATAAATTAGAAAAGCTAAACTCTATCCCCCAAATGGCTTGGGAGTGCAAAAGAATTGTCTTTTATGCTATGATTACAAACTTCGTGACTATTAGGCTTTAAAGAGCTGTCGTATTTGGTATTATCTAGCCCTCTCCTCTAAGATCCTAGCTCTGTCCTTGGATGTAAAAGTGTATTATCTTTGCTTAGGGGGTCACGTTTTCTATAAACATCCGAATGGTGGTTGAGTTAGATTGTGTCATCTACAAAACATAGTCCAAATCACCTCGTGGAACAAAAAATCTGACTAAACGCATGATCATGTAGTAATTACATGAAATAACATCTCTCATAAAAAATACATGCAAGCGAGTTTTTTTTTTTCTTGCTTCCAAATTTCAGACATTTATATTATTTCAACTAAATATACTTGAAGAAAACATCAATAGAGTTTGTTTCTGCATAGTTTCATTAGGGACCTTCTAGTATATTTAAAGAGAATGAAGGGGAAGCAAAGGATAAAATTGAAGTAAATATTTCAGCCGCCCCCATAAACATAATCAGTTGGTATAGATGGCCTCTATGCACTGATAACACCCAAAAATTATGAACACTGCAAGCACGACCAATAATAAACAAATCATTGCGCAGACTTCTCCATCAGTTAAATTGGACGGGGCGCGTTTTTCGCACTGGCACCCAACCTGCGGGTTAACTTGCGCTCCACATCTGTAGCAGAATGTGGTTCGACATCTGCACTTAAAAACAAATTTATAAATAAATTTCCCAGTCATAATTCTAATATAAGAAAAATAGAGAGAATGTATATCCCTATATTGAAAGCACTCAGATCACACATTATACTACCAAGGATTTAGTAAATTACGGTGGTGTTTTCAAACTCGTACTTGTAGAGAGGTAAATGTCAATTCTCCGGCAATAGCTGCTAAGTGTGGACTGTTCTTGTGATCAATAGAAGCCATGCATTCTAAGTGAAGAGTATAATTTCTGAAGGGTGTTGGAGTGAGCGCAATTTTAAGTATTGACCTTGCGTATTATGAAGAATTCAAAGAAGAAAAATCGAGAAGTGCTATGATCACAGAACTACATTGGAGTTAGTGCACTTATTACCTGTTCGAGCAGAAACTATTGGAGTTACATGGGTGTATATAGAACCAAGTTAAACGAAGACAGAAAACTTGATAAAATGCAAAGCAAGTTTGGTGGCCATAGGTTATGTTCAATGATATGGAGTAGGCTACATGAAGTATTTGTTCATGTGGTATGTAGGGACATAATCAGAGTGATCTTAGCTTTGGCAGCACAAATAAGTAGCAAGTGTTTCAAATCTAAATAAAGAGCATTTTTTTACATTGAAAGATGGAAGAAGTTGTTTTTGTTTGATCAACTAGAGGTTTAGTAAAAGGAGGTGAACAAAAGGTTTACAAATTTAAAAAGAGCACTTATGGACTAAGATAAGCTCCAAGAGCTTGGTACACTCGAATTAGGAATACTTTGTTCATAAGGGGTTCAAAGTCTGGATATATGACTACACGTTTTGTTCACTAAAAACAAAAATTATATGGTGGAGTTCTTGCTTGTATGCCGATGACCTTATTTTTAGAGGAAATGACATGTAGTTGTACGTGAAATAACTTCATGAAGTCAAAGCAAGAGGAGTTTGTCGTGATGAAGTAATTCTTAGGAGTTGAAGTTTAACAAACCAAAGTAGGAATTCATATAGTCAAATGAGGTAGGTAAAAGAAGTTCTGGAGAGGTTTGGCATAGGAAGCTGCAATGTTGTCAATAATCCAATGCTACTAGGAATACCTGGAATTAGTGGGGGGATTTTCCTACTCTAAATGATTAATCATGAATAAAAGCTTTGACTTTGAAGTAAGATTTGATAGCTTAAAATCCCCGTGTTGTAAAGAATTCGAGAAAATTGTGATGGGCGTAGAAATATCATGTATGTTTCGTTTCAATGTAATCAAAAAGGGAATGCTTCGGTACTTTTCCAAGGCAATGTATTTAACTGTAGAGAAAATCCCTTAGTATACTGCGCTTAACAATGTGCTCCCCTAACATTTAAAAAAGAAAAGAAAAAAAAGGACCCCCCCATACTATTCAACTTTATGCAATCTCCCAAAAACTGGGGAGCATCGGGGCTCCCGTTAAATGCTGTGCAGTTAACCCCCAAAGAATTTAAAGTTCCTATATTTAAGGCCCCATGACTTCTCTTTTTCTGCAATTAGGCCCCAAGTAAAATTATTTCTCTTATGACAACAAAGTTAAAGAAATATATTTCACGATTATCTTCTAACATTACCACTTTGAACTAAAAGATAGTTTTATCCATTTCTACGACTGTTGGTGAAAATTTTATTTATCACGTGTTTAAGTTTTGAAAATAAAAAATTAAGTCTATGATATATGGATTATTTTTTAGACATATTTTATACCTTAATAAATACCTTGAGAAAAAGGAAAGACTAAGTCTTATTTGAAAAGGTCAAAATTTTATCAAATCCCAGCTAACCCTCACTCTAATTAACGGGTGAGTGTTTCCTTATTTTTAGAACTTATCTACTCTATATAATCTCAATTATATACGTTTATTTGAAAAGAAAAAAAAAGAGAGAGAATTCTCATTTTGAAAAAGAAGAAAAAAAAAACCATCCGTTAACAATTGGAATATAAACGAATTTGGGAACTTTTGGATGTATGTAACCATAAGCCCCCAACAAAAAAACAATTCTTGAATTGGAAAGAAAAAAATAATCTTCAAAGAAACTAATATAAATAAATATGATATAAAAGTATGTAGGTTTTATTTTGGTATCGAAATATGCATATATACATATCAAAATATCAAGGTAGTACAAAAACCAACCAAATTTCTTGAAATATTTATTATTTAGAACTGACATGATTTTTTTTATGGGTGAATCTAAATGATTTAAATTATTAGAAGAAATCAATTTTTCATGTCATAACATTTTTTATTAGGAGGCGGGTGTTCGTTAGAGGGTAATTTAGATTATAAGTGAGGATCTTGAAAAATAAATTTAAAGTAAGAAGTATTTAATTTTAATGGATAAATTTTAATTTATCTAATCAAATAGAAGTAGTACTGTATTAGGTTACTAACATAAGATAAAAGGTTATGGCATGATTTTAGGATAAGACAAGTTAGGGGCCTTAGTTGTAAAAAACTTAAATTATTAAGGGGGGCTGACTGCACCACCCTTAAAAGCAGCCCCGACGCTCCCCAAAAACTGTACCAAATTAAATGCTCTCCTATATATATAGTTTTCTTCACTTGCACCGCACATGATCCTTAGAAGAGCAAAATATTGTAATTCCTATTTTTCTACCTTGCCCGTAGTTTTTCACCCTAAATTAATTTGGGGTTTTCCACGTAAAATCTGTGAGTCGTTTGTTTTCGTCTTTCAATTATTGTCGTGTTTTACGCTCTATACGAAGGGTCCACTTTACAACAAGTGGTATCAGAGCCTCGGTTCATATCCGGGGTCTCGGTGATATCTGTGGGTATCGTACTGAAATTATTTTTCAGTGACGGTGGTACGTGATAGAAGCAATGACGGCGAAATTCGAGATCGAGAAATTCAACGGGAGTAATTTCTCGTTGTGGAAACTGAAGATTAAAGCCATGTTGCGAAAAGATGGGTGTCTCGCGGCGATCGGCAACATGCCGGTGAAAATCACAGATGATACGAAGTGGAACGAGATGGACGGCAACGCTATCGCAAATATTCACCTGGCGTTAGGTGATGGCGTGTTGTCAAGCGTTGAGGAGAAGAGGAGAGCTAAGGAGATATGGGACCATCTCAACAAGCTGTACGAGGCGAAGTCCCTACACAACAAAATTTTCCTTAAACGAAAATTGTACACACTGAGGATGGCGGAATCTACACTGGTAACTGAGCACCTCAATGTTTTAAATACTCTATTTTCTCAATTGACATCGTTGAGTCATAAAATAGAAGTGGTTGAACGTGCTGAAATTCTGCTGCAAAGTCTGCCCGATTCGTATGACCAGCTTGTCATCAACTTAACAAATAATGTCCTCACGGATTATTTGGTTCGACGAAATTGCAGCCGCTATTCTGGAAGAAGAGAGTCGGCGCAAGAACAGAGAAGACAGGGAGGCAGGTTCGCAACAAGCAGGTGCCTTGTCGGTGACAAGAGGAAGAACGACGGAGCGCGGTGGAAGTGGGAGTAAGAAACAGGGGAGATCCAAGTCAAAGACCAAGGGCAGTTGTTAGCATTGTGGCAAGAAAGGTCACTTGAAGAAGGACTGTTGGAATCTTAAGGATTCGAACAAGAAGAGTTTTGATCCTCAGGAGAACGTTGCTAGCACTTCAGATGATGGTGATGTACTATGCTGTGAAGCAGCAACAGCTATTCGAGGTATGCGTGGCTTCGATGATGTATGGCTTATTGATTCAGGAGCCAGTTTTCATATGACTCCCCGGAGGGAGTGGTTTCATGAGTATACACCGATCACTGGAGGATCTGTGTATAGCTGTAAAAATGAACATTTGAAAGTTGTTGTCGTTGGTACGATCAAGCTGGAGATGCATGACGGGATTGTTCGGACCATTCGAGATGTCTGACACGTGGAGGGATTATGCAAGAATTTGTTGTCTTATGGACAACTCGATGATCTTGGTTGTGAGATTGGGTCACGAAACAAGATCATGAAAGTTAAAAGGGGTGCGCTTGTACTGATGAAGGCGGACAAGATTTTCGGAAACTTATACATGGTATAAGGGAGGGCTCTACAAGTGGGAGAAACATCTGTGGCTTCATCTGAGTCGATTGAGAAATCATCAATGATTTGGCATTAGCGGCTCGGGCATATGTCGGAACAAGGCATGAAGGTTCTTGCAGAGAAGAAACTGCTTTCGGGCCTCACAAAGGTATCTTTAGCTTTTTGTGCTCATTGTGTTGTTGGCAAGCAACATCGTATAAAGTTTCATAGTTCAGATTCTAGAAGTAAAGTCATTCTAGAATTGATTCACTCTGACGTGTGGCAAGGACCAGTACTATCCCTGGGAGGTGCAAAGTATTTTGTGTCTTTTATAGATGATTATTCCAGGAGATGTTGGGTTTACATGATCAAGAGTAAGGCAGAGGTGTTCTCGGTGTTCAAGACGTACAAAGCGCTGGTGGAACTTGAATCTGGGAAAAAGATCAAGTGCCTGAGATCTGACAATGGAGGGGAATATACTGGCAAAGAGTTTGAAGACTTCTGTAATGATGCTGGGATTAAGAGGCAGTTTACTACGGCATACACTCCGCAGCAGAACGGGGTGGCAGAGCGGATGAACAGGACCTTGTTGGATAAAACAAGAGCCATGATGCAGGCTGCAAGCTTAGAAAAGTCGTTCTGGACAGAAGCAATCAATACCGTCTGTTATGTGGTGAATCGATCTCCGTCAACAACACTGGGGCTGAAAACACCGATGGAGGTGTGGACAGGTAAACTAGTTGATTATTCTAATCTTCATGTATTTGGGAGTCCTGCTTATGTTATGTTCAATACTCAAGAGAAAACAAAGCTGGACCCAAAATCCAGGAAGTGTTTGTTCTTAGGGTATGCTAAAGGAGTGAAGGGGTATCGCTTGTGGGACCCCATTGCCCACAAGATAGTTGTAAGCAGGGATGTTATCTTCACGGAAGATAAGAAAGGAAATGATAGCAGTACATGGAAAGATCCAGAAACTACGACAGTAGTAGTCGAGAAGGATGCTGAGCAGGATGGCCCTATTGAACCAGAGCATGAACCTGAGGAGACAACGGAGTCAGGAGTCTCAGGGATACGTCGATCGACAAGTGTTAAGAGACCACCAGGCTGGCACACAGACTTTTCAATGGAGAACAATGTTGCGTACTGTCTTTTAACTGAGGACGGGGAACCATCAACTCTCTAGGAAGCAATGAGTAGTTCAGATGCAGCTCAGTGGATGGCAGCAATGCAGGAGGAAATCGAAGCACTCCATAAGAATAAGACGTGGGAACTTGTGTCTCTACCACAAGGAAGGAAACCCATTGGCAACAAATGGGTGTACAAAATCAAACGTAACAGTGATGACCAAGTGGAGAGGTATCGTGCACGATTGGTGGTGAAAGGATATGCTCAGAAGGAGGGGATTGATTTCAACGAAATATTTTCTCCGGTGGTCCGAATGACAACTGTGCGGGTGATTCTGCACTACATTTGATTTACATCTTGAACAATTAGATGTAAAGACGGCTTTTTCTTCATGGTGATCTTGAAGAAGAAATTTACATGCTCCAACCAGAAGGATTTATTGAAGAAGAAAAGAAGAGCTTGGTTTGCAGGTTGACCAAATATTTGTACGGTCTCAAACAGGCTCCGAGGTGTTGGTACAAAAGATTTGATTCATTCATAATGAGCCTTGGATACAACAGGCTGAATGCAGATCCTTGTGCGTATTTCAAGAGATCTGGTGATGACTTTGTTATTTTACTGTTGTATGTTGATGACATGTTGGTTTCAGGCCCCAACAAAGCTTGTATTGAAGAATTGAAGGCTGAACTGGCTAGGGAATTTGAAATGAAGGACTTAGGACTAGCAAACAAGATTCTAGGGATGCAAATCCACCGAGACAGAAATTGCAGGAAGATTTGGCTTTTTCAGAGGAACTATCTGTTGAATATTTTGCGGCGGTTCAGTATGCAAAATTGTAAGCCAATCTCTACCCCTCTTCCTGCTAATTTCAAGTTATCCTCAAGTATGTGTCCTAGCAGTGAAGAAGAGAAGAGGGAGATGTCTCGAGTACCGTATGCATCAGCAGTGGGAAGTCTAATGTTTGTTATGATCTGTACTAGACCAGACATTGCACATGCAGTGGGAGTGGTTAGTCGATACATGGCGGATCCAGGAAGAGAGCATTGGAGTACAGTAAAGAGAGTTCTGAGATACATTGAGGGAACCTCAGATGTTGTATTATGTTATGGAGGATCGGGTTTTACAGTTAGGGGCTATGTTGATTCTGACTATGCAGGTGATCTTGACAAAAGCAAGTCCACGACAGGATATGTGTTTACTCTTGCTGGAGGTGCAGTGAGTTGGGTTTTGAGGTTACAGTCAGTTGTTGCGACATCAACAACGGAGGCTGAATACGTGGCAGCTACGCAGGCCAGTAAAGAGGCAATTTGGTTGAAAATGGTTCTGGAGGAACTCGGGCACAAACTAGAGAGTATTTCTCTATTCTGTGACAGTTAGAGTGCGTTGCATCTTGCAAGGAATCCAGCGTTTCATTCCAAGACAAAGCATATTTGGGTCCAATATCACTTTGTTCGTGAGAAAGTCGAGGAGGGTACTGTGGATGTACAGAAGATTCATACTAAAGATAACATAGCTGATTTCATGACGAAAAGTGTTAATGCTGACAAGTTTGTTCAGTGTCGGTCCTCGTGTGGTCTGGTGAAAACGTAAGCAACATGAATGGCGAGGTAGAAAGAATGGTGTGAAGATCTGATTAGTCCCTAATCAAATCTTCAAGTGGGAGATTGTTGGGGCGACATTTTTTAATTCATTGTGCAGCACCAAGAATTGTTGGGGCGGTTGTGCAGCACTAAGAGGTTGGGTGGCTGATTTAATTATTATGGTGCAATTTTTGGGGCCTATAAAATCCAAGCTTCATCCGACAATTCAATGTATCCCATTCAACATTTCCTTCTCATATATTATTTAACAATAGTAAAGAATGGTTAAAGTGTTGTAAGTGTGAGGTAAAAATAGAGAGTTTGTGCGACTTTACTACGGTAAAAAGTCGGAGTATTGTAATTCCTATTTTACACTCATAGTGAAGTTCTTCTACCTTGCCCATGGTTTTTCACCCTAAATTAATTTGGGGTTTTCTACGTAAAATCTGTGAGTCGTTTATTTTCGTCTTTCAATTATTGTCGTGTTTTACGCTCTATACGAATGGTCCACTTTACAACACAAAATCCTCCCATAACCTTTTTGTGTGGGAAATGCCCGTAATGCTATAGTTTTTGGGTTTTTTTCGTTCCCTTGTCAATTTTCGTAAGGACGGATTCCTGTAACCTTTCTATATATAGAACACAACAATGGGAAAGACTCTGCCAAAACTCTCAGAAAACTCTAGTACCGAACAATCCGACAGAAACGTAGACAAATTGCAAAGCTATGTATTACGGACAAGTAAACTCGTAACAGTCGATATCTTGCACATAAAGAAGAGCACATCATATTTTTGATCAAGAAACGTAGGCAAATCTAACTTACCTGCATTTTACATAATGACAGCCCCCATTCAATTCCACAAAATACTTACACATCGGACACCTTATCCAGCTCTTCAGCTCTGCCAGCGTCCCAAAAGCGATGTCGTTTCTGTCGCTAAATAATCGACTTTCTTCACACCCAAACCGGGCGTGCCAGATCCTCTTGCACTGGAAACAGAGCAACCTCTTACAACTCGGGCACGTTGATTTCTTCGGCTTCCCAAGACACTCGTTCAGGATTAGCACATTGCAGTTTGGGTAAGGACAGTAGCACTTATCCCGATCAACGAGTGCCGTCTCGCACAGTACGTCGCACCAACGCACAAACAGCGGAGCACCAATGTGTGAAGCGCATGCGAGGGGGTCAAGCGCGTGGTCACAATTGATAGCGGGGCATTTGATATCGCCCACGTTGTCGTGTTCAAGCTTGACGCGAATGTACTTGATGACGCAGTCGTTGCAGAAAGGGTGGGAACATTTGTTGCGGTTGCTGAATTTGTTTGAGGTGGGTTCGATGCATATTTCGCAAGTGAATTCTTGTTTCTCTTCTTCTTCTTCTTTTTCATGATGTTGTGTAAAAGGGGGTGAATTTTGCATTATTGTTGCCAGACAATTAGTTTAAGATGTAAAATAAGATATGAAAGTAGCTCAATTTCTACGCCGAACTAATTTATTTCAGTTCTACTTAAATCGGGACTCTAGATATAGTATTTGTTATAAGGATAACAATAGATCCAAATATTGTAATTATCAGCTAATAAAAATTAAGCAAACAGATAAACTCTCGCGATTACGCTTATCTTTTACCAAACGACACAGTCTCGTTCTGTTTCCACCTCATAACAGTTATTTCGCCAGAATTTAGATTTATACACGTCGTCCAGATGGCATTCGAAAAATTCATCATCCACAATCAGAGCTCCTTTTATTTATTGTTTTAAAATCAAATTTATAATTGAAAAACAGATTCTAGTTTATAGAGATTAGAGAACTAAGCAAAAGTTTAAAATAATTAGAGGATTTTATAAGAGCAAAGAAATATTCCTACAACTAAAAGCAATAAACGAGTTTAAGGTATGCTAATAATAATAATAATAATAATAATAATAATAATAATAATAATACAAGGTAGGTTTAGCTAAAATATATGATACAAGGGTATTATATTGTTAATTATTATTAGAGATAAGGTAGGAAAACTATTCTATCAATACAACTTATATGCTTCAAAGCAAAAGACGCATGCTCTTTGTATGCAATTAAATCTCCAAATGAGATTATCCTTGCGCACGCTCTGTCATTAGATTGGTGCCTTCGATTTTCTCTCTTGGTATATGTCCAATATATTTTCCATGAACCAACTCCAATCCAAGAAGTTTGTTTGTTAGGTGCACATTAAAGAAATTAGTTCACGTTGGACTAATCTAATGAATAGTTTTTGTCAAAAGAAAATTCAATACACTTTGTATTGGATAATAATTGAAATTGTCGGATCGTGGATTGACACAACAACTTTGAGAGTTAAGCTGGCGTTGCCTTAACTCTATTATGATTTCCTTGATTAGAGTAATATGCAGCGGAAATAAAGAACGCAAGAAGATATAATTTTCAGAAGTTTTCAATATTATTAAAAACTTCATAGCATTAGGCGAAATAACCAATAAAGGTTTTAACAAAACGTTCATCACAACAATTCACTCACGCTCTTTGTTGATCAGACTCAACGAAGCAGACAAGCACAAACTACTTAACTTCTAAGAACTAGACTTAAAGTAGTTGATACAAAAACTTCGCAAAAGCAAGACGAAGACAATACAAAGAATTAATCTCTTGGATTATTTAGAACTATTGTCTTGTAATCATCTTGATGAACTTCACACATATATATAGGTTTCTTGAAACTTGCACTCCAAGGTGTGTGGTTCACAGTTTTGGTAACTCTTGTTGTTTCCTTGTTGAATTGGACTTCCTTGTGAACTCAGTCTCTTTCTTGAATAAGTGTTCCTTTTAATACAGATCTAATAAGGTAACACGCCTTCTTCAATTCGGAGTAATCCTGGAAAGAATCCAAGTTGCAGTGGAACTCCAATTTGTTTCCTTCTTTGCAAACCGTGTTGAGTTGACTATTCAACTTAACTTGAATTATGGAAACTTCAAGTAAGGAATCTTCCATAGCTCTTCCTTATGATTAAGATACCTTACTGGACATAAACATAAACAACTAAAACAGTGGAACTTGATTAATAAGTGAATAAAGGCAAAACTCAAATTTAGCAGTTAAATAACAGTTATCGCACATGCTCTCTGGTTTCAATGTTATCCTCAATGTTGTCCCAACATCGCATAACATTGATTCCAGAATACCTTGCACTTTCAATCTCCCCCTTTTTGCCTTTCTTCACAAAACCAATACCTGTTCCAATCAAGTCTTATATCCAGAAGGTTAGAATCAACAAGAAACAAATTAAAACTACTAAGCTGCTCCCCCTCAATGCAAACTAACATATTCAAAGTTAAACTAACAAAGACAAGTATTAAGGTCATCACTACATCAAAAGACGTTCTGACTCCAAAATTCATCAATGTTGCCTCAACATTGAAACCAGTGAGCTTCCTACATAAAAGGTTAAACAAAAAAATAGTTCAAAATTTGCTTTCATAAGCAACAGCAGTCAGAGCAGTTCAAACAATAGTCATACTTAGAGTTACAAACCATAGCTAGATAACAAGGACATGTTCCTTGCTCAAATCAAACCACATAGAGATAATGTACCAGCAACACAAACATAACAGCAATTTTAAGAAACAAAACAGAAAACTAGAAAACCAAACTTAAAAATTGGAACTACTCAACCCCTTTTTGTGAAGAAGGGAGTTTTTCCAAATTTTTCACCAAGCTCTCTAGCTCTTTGAGATGTTCCTTCTTATCCTTAATCTCCCTCTGAGTGTCAGCAGTGTGCCTCCTGAACCAATTTAGCAGATGATCCACAAAAGTTGAGGTTATGACCATGCAATCTTCCTCTTTGGACATAGGCACTGAAATTCCAGCAAACTCCTGAGCCTTCTTCTTCTCTTTGCTTGGTCTTACCACTCCTTTTGGGTTCCATGGAAGATCTCTCACTCTTGAACCAGACAAGTAGCTTGGGAGAATTGTAAGTTCAGCTTCATTCTTCATCCAGCCCACAGTGGCACTTGTCTTCAATCCTTGCTTGATAAGAATTTTGCAGATGAGTGAGGGAAAAGGCAGCATACCATTCTTCCTTCCAGCAACTTCAAACACTGACTTCAAAATCCTCTCCCCCATATTCACAGCTAGCCCATTCTTGATATTGTACACTAAGATTGTTGATTCCTTAGTTAGTATAGTAACATTCTTACTTGGCAGCCAGTTGAAGCATGTAATCTTATGCAAGACAGCACTAAGGGAAGTGAGTTTTGTAGTTGGCAGAGCATCTTTCCAGACTTTGACCAACCCTCCTATCAAATCTTCAATCACATCATTGTAGTAAGGGTCCTCAGATTCTTCAACAAGTGGGAATCCACAGATCTTATTGATGTTGTAGGGTTCAATATTGAAGACTCTCCCCCTCACCCAAGCTTTTCCATAATTTGGAGATCTGTAATCTCTTCTCCACTTGGAGAGATTCAGGTAGAATTCCATAACAATCTCAGGAGCATAATCATTCAACTCCATCACAGATTGATGAATCCCTCTTGCTTCAAACAAGTCCATCACTTTGTGTTCTTTAAAGCTGGCCATCTCTACAGCTCTTTCAGTGTAAATTTCCCTTCTCTTGAAAGAATCCCACTTCTTCTCCAAATCTTTGGTAAGATAATAGAGGGAAAAGTAGTCCTCCACATCTTTAGGGTAAATCACATACAGTCCATCAGAGTATTCTTCTGTCCTTAATGTTGCCTTAACATCAGCAGCAACATCTTGCTCTTCTTCATCAATCTTCTCCTCTTCTTTCTCCTCCTCTTCCATTTCATTCTCAACATCCACAACCTCAATTTCCTCTTCCATAACTTGCTTCCCCTTCCTCTTTCTCTCAGCAGCAGCAACAAATTTTCGATCTTCTTCAGCATTTTTCTCAACTTCAGCAGCCCTCTTCTTAGCTAACCTCTCAACTTGCCTTTTTCTAGCCTCAGCACGTTTCTTGGCAGTTTCAGACATTTTTCAACCACCAATAAACTTCTCACCAGTACCCTTGCTCTTTTTCTTTTGAACCCTAACCCACTTCTTCACCAATTTATCCACAGAGTCACCAACCTCCCCCTCAACAGATATATCAACATTAATCTCAGGGTTAGGTTCAGCCATATTTACCTCAATTTCAGGCTCATTGATGATTGGAGTGGTTGACTCAGCTGTTGGCTCAACATTCGAAGTCGATTCTCCCTGTTTAGACTTATTTCCTCGTCGTACGTAGGGAATCGCCTTTCTTTTAGCAGCAACTTGAGCATCATCGGATTTTTCAGCATCACCTCGAGTGTGAGAGCGAGTGTGTGCAGCTGTAGGTTCATTGCTTAGAGCAACATCTGCAAGAGTATCCATATGAGACTTGCTCGCCATTGTTAGTAAGAGAGATTTGCAGAGAAAAATTGAGAGAATTTTGAGAATAGAGAATAAAATTGCAGAAATTGTAAGCACAAATAAGGAAATTAGGGTTTTGATTCCTAATATAATCGTGAGTAGTGGAGAGAGAGTGAATGTTAGTGGGTAGTTACTGATTCTTAACCAATTAAAATCATCCCACTATGTTTTCCCGCGCCCACGTGTCAATGTTTAAGTAACAGGTAACCAGAGCGGTTTTCGAAAATCTAAAAACTTATAAGTTCCCGTTTTCAATGTTGGTCTGCGACAGTACACAATGTTGGGATAACATTCAATAACATTCAAACCAGAAGGTGGAGGTACAGGCTTCAGCAAGGTAAATTCATGTGAGAGCTTGAGATACGTCCAAAAATACATCTGAAACTTAACCAATATAGCAAGTGAGTACCTCAGACATAATGTTCATATCAAAATCATGAGTAAGCAACATAGATAACAAGAAACACACAGAGATAAGCAGTTATGAATTCAAGGAAATTTTCACTTTCACAGCATAGAAAGTCACAGAAAAGTGTGTCACCTGCAGTATGTCACCCAAAGTGTATGCCTCAACACATGAATTATACTCCCCCTAAGCCTAAACCGACACAACTCAACGACAAGAAAGAAAACAATGCAGTTCTACATGAATGAAACAATGTAATGTCAAATAGGCAGATGGTAAACACTTATGAAAAACTCCTCAAACCAACACAGTTCACATCTCTTTATAATCTTTATTATTTTCATAACTCATCTGAACCAAAAATTGAAGGTTGCTAAACACAAAGCTAATGTCACTACTGAATGAGGACAGCCTGAACTCCACACACCCCAGTAACAACATTAACAGCATCAAGTTAGGCAAGTACAAAGGCCTTGAATGTTGGCAATTCATTTATCATGCACCCCAACACCCCAATTCCTTATGCATACTTGTTTACCAACCTGCATTCAAGAGAATTCACCAAGTGATCAATGTTACTAAATGTAAGAAATCTAAACCTCAAACACCCTAGTAGAAAGGATCACCCTTATGTGTTCCTTGGCCAAACAAACAGAAACATGTAAATAAGCACAACTAAGTAACACTAAAGCTGTCAACATCATGTACCTCAGCTTCTCCATATGTCTTGTACACCTTTCATATGAATAAGACACAACTGAATAGACATCAAAGCAGTGAACTTTGTGTACCCCAACTTCTCCATATGTTAGGCTATCACAACCTCAGACAAACAGAAGAGTTTTATTACTTTTTCAAAACAAAGATGTGAAACTGATAACTAGAAAGAGTTGTTAATCAAAGAGTTCAACCACACAAACCAAATATGACAAAACAAGGATTAAATGAGACTCGCAAGGAAATAAATTCAACAAAGGAAAACAACAGAATACCTACTACACCACAACCAATATACCAGTGCTAGACAGTGGTGTTATGTCAACGTTGGTTTCCTCAACATTATCACATATTGCACATGCCAAGAGATTTTCTCAAGCTGAAGAATCTCTCACTATCTAAAGGTTTTGTAAACATATTAGCAAGCTGATTTGTTGTCTCAATATGTTCAATGTTGATCACTTTGTCCTCTACCATATCTATCAGGAAATGATGCCTTATGTCTATATGCTTAGTTCTAGAATGTTGGACAGGATTCCTAGAGATACTTATGGCACTTAGATTGTCACAGAACATGAGAAGTGTATCACTATCTAACCCATAATCTGAAAGCATGTGTTTGAGCCATACAAGTTGGGTAACGCAGCTGCCAGCAGCAACATATTCTGATTCAGTTGTTGATAATGAAACACAGTTCTGTTTCTTGCTATACCAGGAGACCAAATTATTTCCCAAATAAAAACAGCCCCCACTTGTGGATTTCTTGTCATCCACATCACCTGCCCAGTCAGAGTCACTGAAACCAACCAAGTTAGTGTTAGTGTCATAAGAATACCAAATGCCTAAAGGTGAAGTTCTAGAGATATATCTAAGAATCCTCTTCACAGCAATCAAGTAAGATTGCCTTGGCTCAGCTTGGTACCTAGCACAAATGCATACTGAAAACATGATAGCAGGTCTAGAGGCAGAGAGATATAGCAAACTACCAATCATGGATCTGTACAATGTTGGGTCAACATTGTTGCCAGTGCTATCTTTTGTTATCTTCACTGAAGAGGACATAGGAGTTTTGTAAGGCTTGGACTCTTGTAGCTCAAATCTCTTCACTAGATTCCTTGCATACTTCTCCTGGTTCAGGAAGATACCATTCTCCAGTTGCTTTAATTGTAGTCCCAGAAAGTAGTTAAGCTCACCAATCATGATCATCTCAAATGTTCCTGTCATAGACTCAACAAACTTGTCTAAAGTAGACTTGTTAGTAGATCCAAATACTATATCATCCACATAAATTTGAGCAATACATATATCAGAGCTTTTTCTAAGGACAAACAATGTTCTGTCTCCATCTCCTCTATTGAAACCTAGGCCTAACAGAAAATCAATTAGCCTCTCATACCAAGCTCTAGGAGCCTGTTTTAAGCCATACAAAGCCTTCTCAAGTTTGTACACATGGTTAGGATATTTAGGGTCAGCAAAGCCTTTAGGTTGTTCTACATAAACCTCTTTGTCAATTTAACCATTCAGAAAGGCACCTTTAACATCAATTTGGTAAAGTTTAATCTTAAGACATCAAGCAATAGCAAGAAGTAATCTAATTGATTCTATCCTATCTACTGGAGAAAAAGTCTCATCAAAATCTATACCTTCTACCTGAGTATAACCTTGTGCAACCAACCTAGCTTTGTTCCTCATAATTACACCATTCTCATCAGTTTTATTTTTGAAAATCCATTTTGTACCTATTACATTCACATGTGAAGGCCTAGGCACTAGATTCCAAACTCTATTTTTGGTGAATTGTAAGAGTTCCTCTTTCATTGCATTAATCCAGTAACTATCCTTAAGAGCTTCAGTTACATTCTTAGGTTCAATGGAGGAAACAAAATAAGATGCATTTTCAACATTACATGAAGAAGACATACAAACACACAACCTTACCATATCCTTGTAATTAACCATTTCTTTGTTGCGTGTTCTTACCCTTTCAGTAATTTGTCCAATTACTTGAGTGGCTGGATGATCTCTTTGTATCCTAGGAGGAGGATCTCTTCTGGATTCAGGAACTACTTCATCTTTAGAATCTGACAGTACAAATGTTGGCCTAACATTGGGGGTTTCTGGTGTTAAGTCAACCTTTGTTCCAGTTTCCAGTTCAGCATCTCCAGCTTCTGTGTTCAACGTTGGGTAGAATGTTGGAGCAACATCTGAAACAGTGACCTCTTCAGTACCTTTTAGGCAGTCTTCACAAATAATTTTACATAGACTAGTCAACTTAGGCAGACCTCTTACAGCCTCTAACTTCTGTAGTTTCTCCAGATTTCTATAGTGCACATGTCCTAACTTCTTGTGCCACATGACAGATTCATCTACCTTGGCATGGTAGCATTCAGCTTCATCTTGAGCAAGATAGCAGTTATCCTTTGATCTTGTACCTGCCATGACACAGACATTGTCACTATTAAACACATCACATTAACTTTTATCAAAAGTAACTAGCAAGTTATCATCACAAAGTTGACTTATGCTAATTAAATTTGCTTTCAATCCCTCAACCAACAACACATCCTTGAGTGGTGGAAATCCTTCAACATCCAATACTCATTTTCCAATGATTTTCCCTTTTGTGCCTCCTCTATAGGTAATTGTTCCAACAGTCAAAGGGATTACATCTTTCAGGTTGTCAATGTTTCCAGTCATGTGCCTTGAACATCCACTGTCAAAATACCACTAACTTGCAAGGTTAGAGTAAACAACAGAAAAGACAACATTGCAAACAATTTTAACCTTAGGAGTTTTTATCTTTTCAATCCAAGTTCTACTTTTGTGTCCTTCAGCTTTGTTACCTAATGTTGGGATAACATTCAGATCAGGGGTTCTCCTAACATGGGTATTGCTATTAATTACTGTTTTCTTCTCAATCACACTTTTATATTTTTTACAATAAGGCTTAATGTGACCAGGTTGAAAACAATATTGACAGATAAAAGTAGGCTTTTTCACAGTGTTGAAAGGAATTTCACAACTCAAGCTAACCAGCTTTCAAATAGGCAGAATTAACATCTTCAGATGGAGGTTTCTCAACATAGCCCAAACCACTTTTACCTTGATTTCCCATACTCAGCATCTCATCAAGCTTAGATGTAGATGAGTTCCATTCGGCAATGGTTTGTTCAGCTTTATTAAATTTTACCTTTACCTCCTTCAGTTCAGCCTCAGTTTTGTCAAGGTCTTTCTCATACAGTTTCAGCATCTCCTTCATGCATCCAATCTCTTCCTTCAAGCTTTTGTTCCTCTTGATGAGTTTGTGATTCTCAAGCAGCAGTTTGTGGTAGATAGACTTCAGGTCTTCAATGATTTCCTCCTGGGACATTTCACCTTCAAAGAAATATTCTTCATCTAGATCCACTGAGCCATGAAAACAATCAAAGTTAGATTCGTCATTGTTAGACACAAGATTAGGTTCAATATTAGCATCATGTTCATCCCAATCTGCAAAGAAGATCTCCTATTCTGATGTTGGATCCTGAATGTTGGGGTAACATTGAGATCCGAGGCAGTTCAGGGAGTCTTTTGGTGTCCAGTCAATCTAAGTAAGTAGTGCAGCAGTGTGAATTTCTTCTGATTGTTCTTCAGCTTCTCCAGAACTAAAATCATCTTCATTGAAATCATCTACACAAACCCAATGAGAATTTCCTCTTTTTCTAAGAGTGTTAGCACATTCATTAGCCATATGACCATATCCTTTACATTCAAAACATTGAACATCTTTTAACTTATCAGCTTCTAAAGGAGTAGATTTTGATGCCATGTACTTCACAAACTTAGGAGGTAATTTCTTATAACCTGGAGAACTATTACTAAGATTCTTTTCTTTGCCTTTTCCTTTAAAGTTCAGCTTATTGAATTTCTTAGTAATTTTACCATAGTTTGAAGAAATTAATTCACATTCATCATCACTTTCATTATCAAGACTTGATCCTCTTAAAGAAACAACCCTATGTTTGCTAGGTTGTGAGGCAAGCTCCATCTCAAATTCTCTAAGAGTATTCATCAAGACTTGAAACTGTAGATTAGCAAGGTTCCTAGATTCACCCATTGCAATTTTCTTGAGAGCAAATTTAGATGACAGTGTTCTCATTGGTTTATAAACCATCTCTTGATTAGTCAAAGCAAAACCTAGGTTTTCACATTGGTTAGCAATATCAAGAATTTTCTCAAAATAACTATCAACACTTTCATCTTCACCCATCTCAAGTTTTTCAAATTGTTGAAGCAGTTGTCTATGTTTAGAATCTTTAACAGCAGAATCTCCTTAACAATGTAATTCAACTATATCCCAAGCATGTTTGGCTTTTGTACAATTATGGATTAACTTGAACATGTGATGATTAACCCAACTAAAAATAGCATTAAGAGCCTTTTCATTAGAGTTATAGAGACTTACCTCTATTGATGTTCAATCTGCCTCTGGTTTTGGTACTAGATCACCTTCACCATCTCTTGGTAATGTTGGAAGATAGTATCCATTGATCACAGATTGCCAGGGACATCAATAGCTTTGATGTGAGACATGATCATGATCTTCCAGTATGCATAATTGGAGCCATCCAAAACTGGAATCCTGTTGGCATTAGGATTGACACTGTCCATTGTGTTGTATCACCTCCAAACCACCAGTGTAGTCGGTGTTTGGCTCTGACGCCAATTGAAATTGTCGGATCGTGGATTGACACAACAACTTTGAGAGTTAAGCTGGCGTTGCCTTAACTCTATTATGATCTTCTTGATTAGAGTAATATGCAGCGGAAATAAAGAACACAAGAAGATATAATTTTCAGAAGTTTTCAATATTATTAAAAACTTCATAGCCTTATGCGAAATAACCAATAAAGGTTTTAACAAAATATCCCTCACAACAGTTCACTCACGCTCTTTGTTGATCGGACTCAACGAAGCAGACAAGCACGAACTACTTAACTTCTAAGAACTAGACTTAAAGTAGTTGATACAAAAACTTTGCAAAAGCAAGATGAAGACAATACAAAGAATTAATCTCTTGGATTATTTAGAACTATTGTCTTGTAATCATCTTGATGAACTTCACACCTATGTATAGGTTTCTTGAAACTTGCACTCCAAGGTGTGTTCTTCACAGTTTTGGTAACTCTTGTTATTTTCTTGTTGAATTGGACTTCCTTGTGAACTCGATCTCTTTCTTGAATAAGTGTTCCCTTTATTACAGATCTAATAAGGTAACACACCTTCTTCAATTCGGAGTAATCCTGGAAAGAATCCAAGTTGCAGTGGAACTCCAATTTGTTTCCTTCTTTGCAAACCGTGTTCAGTTGACTATTCAACTTAACTTGAATTATGGAAACTTCAAGTAAGGAATCTTCCATAGCTCTTCCTTATGATTAAGATACCTTCATGGACATAAACATAAACAACTAAAACCGTGGAACTTGATTAATAAGTGAATAAAGGCAAAATTCAAATTTAGCAGTTAAATAATGGTTATCGCACAGGCTCTCTGATTTCAATGTTATCCTCAATGTTGTCCCAATATCGCATAACATTGATTCCAGAATACCTTGCACTTTCAATAATAACATATATAAAAAGTCATATTACAACCCAAAGCCAGTATGAACTAATGCAGAAAAGTTGAAAAGTTGCAATACTACACATCGCTATTATTGGAGTTATGCGACGATTTCACAAAGTTTTTGGGGTCATTATAATTTATTGAAGTTTGTACTTCAAGTTCATTAGTGTTAGTTATAATCACTTTTTCCGCCCTTTCTATGCATCTCCCTCATTTCTAATTCAATTTTATATCAGTAGCTAAACTATCTCAGGATTCACATCAGATTCACCTTTTCACCAACTAAATGTGTTCAGCAGTACCTACTAACTAAAGACCCACTGCAAGGGAAAATTCCTTGCATAATTAAAAAAAAAAAAGATGTGCGGCTTGCATAATTTGTGTTGTAATTTGTTTTAAAACTATGGTTGTCATAATACGTAATCGGACTGTGTTATGTATTATTCGGACTACGTAGTAATTTGATGTATCGGATTTATGGTTTTTTTTCTACGATCTTACATGAAATGCTTATTTAATTTTTTTCGTAACAGTATAATGACTTTTAATTTCTACGTCAAACATTAGATACTTATTAAAAAGAATAACAAGCGGCAATTAGAATAATAAAAAAATGACAAATTATAATCGAAATAATGAACTGCATTAAAGCCCACCATCCCCTTCTCTGTCGATTCTTTTGACAAGCATACGGAGTGTAATACACTTGTTGCCCTTGGTTCGCTAAGATAAATGGCTCTGTTTCACATGATGGAAGACGACGACTTGGATCTATCTCAATCAAACGGTACGTATGGTGGACTCGCATGCCACGTGGACAAGTATCATACCATACACAGCTTAAAAGAATGACAGATAAATCACTAGTATATACTAGCTCAACTACCTCGATCAAAGTCCCGTAAAAATAACTGTCTTCCTGATTGTCACTGCACCACTTGACACATACTCCACTGTTAGTTGTCTTTCTCCCATTGCTGTAACTGTCAGTGTGAAAACGAATACCATTCACAGTGTAGCCATTTTTCCAACATATCACTTGATTCTGCGGTCCAACTGCAAGGTCTAGGAGACGTGGATCATAATCATAATGTTGAGTGTAAACCATATCCTTGAACCATTGAACGAATTGTTCATTTCGTCTCTGGTTGATAGCATCATCATCTAACCCAATGCACATCTCCGCATCAAAGACACTGTTACAGTAAAATTTGGTAAGTTAGATACATATGTAATTGCATCAACAACCCTAATATTATATACTAATTAGAACTAACCGTATCCATTCTTCGACCTCTGGGCAATTTAAAAGGATATATAATTCGACGGCCTTTAGCTCGGTAGAGCTTAATCGTCGTTTATGACTCGCCTGTCCTACTAGCTTACCGGTCTTTCGAAAGACGGATAGCTGATGGGAGGCATTAGGATCAATCCTGGTCTCATTTCTATTCAAGCAGACTCGGGGTGTATCAAAATGATACTCGAAATAATGATCACAAAAGTGGGTCATTTCGGACGTAAGGCACGCCTCGGCAATAGATCCCTCAATCCTCGCCTTGTTGCCGACACTACCTTTCAAATCAAACATACACCTGATAAAATAAAAAGAAAACGATTAGACCTGACAATATTTTGTGAATCAACAACAGTGATACAATTTAAGTATTGAATACCTCTCGATAGTGCACATGTCCTCCCATTTTTGCCTTCCACGGAAGATGAATCATGAAATGCTCCATGAAGTCGAAAAAGGCAAGGGGAAATATCAACTCAAGTTTACACACTGTTTCTATGATCACTGACTCAAGCTGAACCATATCAGATCTTCGAATGTCAGTTGCACACAATGCCCTAAAGAAATTACTAACCTCCACAAGCGCACCCCAAATGTCATCCTTTAAGAAGTCTCTGAAAGCAATATGAATCAATATTCCCATAAAAACATGACAGTCGTGACTTTTCATTCCGGTAACTTTTAGACTATGCATTTGCACACAAAGGCCGATGTTAGAAGCATAAGCATCGGGAAACTTCAAACTACACAACCATTCGCACACTTGCCTCTTCGGATCCTTTGTCAAACAGTATATTGCATGAGGTTTGTGTATCCGATTATCTGATCTCCGCACTAAAAACAACTCACTCCAATTGGTGTACAATCTCAAATCCTCTCGCGCCTTCATGTTATCTTTAGTCTTATCAGCATCATCCATGACAATATTTTTTATGTTGTCGAAGAAGTTTTTCTCGCAGTGCATCACATCTATGTTATGACGTATCAAGTTCAATGACCAGTACTGCAGCTCCCAAGATATACACTTACGGCACCAATTGTGCTTCGTTCCCGCCCATTGGATAGTACCTCTATTCACTTCAAAATCGACTTCGGGGAGGCTAGATACTATATGTTTCATTTTTACCCTTGTCCTTCTATGTAGAGGAGGGTATTCCTCCTTCCCCTGATCTTTGTGGAAATCAGTATCATTTTTCCTCAAATTGTGCTCCAACGGAAGAAATCGGCGATGACAGTCGAAGAAGCTAGTCTTCCTACCTTTTGAAAGCTGGAATGATTTCATATACTCCATCCAGACAACATCACATACCCGTAAAATCACTAATAGTCCAAAGAACAAAAGCACGCAACTGAAAATTCTGGCGTCTAAAGCTATCGTACGTCGGAATGCCAACTTCCCAAAAAGAGACTAGCTCGTCAATCAGGGGCCGTAGAAAAACATCCAAGTTCTTACCCGAGCTGCTTGGACCAGGAATGGTCAAACTTAGACTGTACGGTGTAACGAACACATGCCAACAAGAATAAGTACCCTAACTTAGCTCACATACAATGTTTGAGTTTATTTGTTCCTGCATGAAATTGATTTAGGATTCTAAGGATATTTGAATTAGACTGACGTAAACTGTGTAGTCCCACGATAAAGTTAGCCAGCAAATATACTTTGTATCATATAAAATAAGCTAGAGTATTAATATATGGAATGTTTATATTAAGACATTTCATATAAGAGTTCTAGAACGCTTCGATTGAGTTTCTAGAACGAGACTTATGGAATAAGTAAAGAGCAAAAATAAATTCCTTGTAAATTTTCTCCAAATAGCCACAAAAATTCAAATTCTACAATCACTACAAGAATTTCACTCATTAAAAATATATATTTCTCTTGTGAAGGATATTAGAGAAGGGGATCTCTCCATAATGTTCGTTCTACAAGCATCGTCTATAAAGGCAAACTTTCCCAATCTCTCTGGTTATTTTTTAGATGCCTTCGATACTGAATGTTATAAACATAGCCACGTGGGCTTAACAAATGAAAGTTATTTTTCTAGTTCTTGTCACTTAGAGACAACAATTATCTCTCCATGAAGACTAATGACATATAGGATAGAATAATCCCTCTCTAAAATCTTGTTCTTCAAAGAGAAGATTGGTTTACTAAATTCTGTTCTATCAAGTTTGCCTCTGTATTTGTTGTCTTTTTCTAAGATTCCTAAGAAGGTTGGGAAAATTATTAGGAGCATCCAAAGCAAGTTTCTTATGGGGAGGGAGTGATAGCAGGAGGAAAATCTCTTGGGTGAGTTGGGATCAAGCGTGCATGACAAACAAAAATGGTGGTCTCAGAGTGAATGATCTTAATTGTTTTAACATTGCCTTACTCAAAAAGTGGACGTTGAGCATAATAAACGAAGAGGATTTGCTTTGGAAGGCAGTGTTGAAGGACAAATGAGAACATTGAGATAGACATCCCAGCCATGAGAGAGGGCGTTCGAAGCAAAGTTATTCAACGTGGTGGAATGACTTGCTCAACCTCTCAATCGAACGCCTTCAACTTCAACTTAAATTGGTTCTCATAAAATCTTGTTAGAACAATTGTGAATGGTGTTAATATTAAATTCTAAAAAGATCCATGGATTGACAAAGTCTCGTTGGGTGTGAAGTTTGAAAGGATTTTTAAAGTGTCTTGTGATCAAGAAGCTTTAGCAGTGGTTATGCGAAAGCAGATGATACGAAAGTGTGGAAATGAGGTGGTGCAAGCCTTTATTTTGAATGGGAAAACATGTGCTTGATGAATTGGACACTTCTTGGCATCTATTCGTATTCCTCCAAGAGCAACATATAGGTGGAGCTGGTATGAAGATAATTTAGGTGATTACTCAATTAGATCAACATACGAATATATCAAATATCAAAGAGGTGGGAAATTTAAGAGGATAATCTTTTTTTCTTCAAAAAGATATGGCAGGATCAAGTACCAACCCAGGTTTAGGTATTCATTTGGAACGTTGTCATAGAATTCCATCAAAACATAATCTTAGGCATATATGGGTTAATGATTTTTAGTCCATCCTTTGTGAGTTTTGCGATGACAAGGAAGAACAATTGACGCATATCTTTTTCAGATGTCAGGTTACTTATGGAATATGGATGAGATGTTATGAATGGTTGGAAACCGTGTTAATTAAGGGAGCTGATATATCCAGAGCAAAATTCCTAAATTCAGAGTAATTTTGTATTGTTTACTATTTTGTCCTTTCTAACTTTACTAAATAATTCATCTTCTTTTTAATTCCTTAATTATCTTATTGTCTAAAAACAAATCTTCCAGTATAATATTGATGATTGACATTTCCTGACATAGAAATGTAAAAACAAATCGTGAAACTTTAAAAATATTCTTATATTCTTGTAGAACTTATTTTATACTGTGGGCATGAATTAATTATTTTCAATTTTGGTTTGATATTAATAAAATAGAGCAAACGAATATCATCGCTTTTCCTTTACAAAAGATAATATGCTGTAACTTCTCTTTTCCTTTTGTTATTATTGCTGCAAACTGGTCTAAGAAATATCTTCAATTTAATGTGCACAATAATCTTACTTTCGGTTGTTGTTCTTTTAATTTTTCTTACAAGTGGAATATAGTTCCTGCAATTCTATATTTATTTTTTAATTTGTGAATGAACCACTACAAGAAAAATGGGTCATTAGGGACTGCCTGGGCGGTCCCTAATGACCCCCCTGGTGGTCGCTATTGACCAATAGCGACCGTCTAACGGTCGCTACATGGCGGTCGCTATTGACAGCGGTCGCTTGCCAATAGCGACCGTTAAGCGGTCCCTATTGAGGTCATTAGGGACCGCAATTTAGCGACCGTTAAGCGGTCCCTAATGACCTCAATAGGGACCGCCTGGGCGGTCCCTAATGTTCTATTGTAAAAATTAGGGACCGTCTGGGCGGTCCCTAATGTGCTACATTAGGGACCGCTTGGGCGGTCCCTATTGTAAAAAATTAGGGACCTTCTGGGCGGTCCCTAATGTTCTTTAGATTAAGTATTCATTAATTATACGTATATATGTAGATCGAATTAATTTGTCATTATGTCATTCGTCGTACAAAATAGTAGGAGAATCTTCAAAGCGGCCCGTTCTCCTTGTATAATGTTTGGATATACAATGTCTCGTTGTACTTATTGTTATTTTAACTATTCCAATGGTTATTATGAACTAAACATACAACGCGGCACCTTGAACCATCGAAAAATTCATAATTTTGATGTATGAATATTAGTAGGGACTGCTAAGCGGTCCCTAAATTGACAATAGGGACTGCCAAGCGGTCCCTAATATGACAATAGGGACCGCTAAGCGGTCGCTAATGTCACAATAGGGACCGTTAAGCGGTCCCTACTAATATTCGTACTTAAAAATCGATTTTTTTATTGATGTTGTTGTGTTTGTGATTGTAAACAACCAAACTCATTGTACTATGTAAATTTAAGTAATAAATGATTGCAAAACCAACCTTATAGTAGATTAGTTGTGAAATAATAGATTAATTGAGATCGATCGAGTTATTAACATTCAAGATATATTTCACAAATGTACAACTAACTAATTAGTTAGTTGTAATTGTTATCCGTGTTTATGATTTACTTCACAAACGTTAGCATAGATACGATTATGAGGCATAATCATTAGATTAAGTATTCATTAATTATACGTATATATGTAGATCGAATTAATTTGTCATTATGTCATTCGTCGTACAAAATAGTAGGAGAATCTTCAAAGCGGCTCGTTCTCCTTGTATAATGTTTGGATATACAATATCTCGTTGTACTTATTGTTATTTTAACTATTCCAATGGTTATTATGAACTAAACATACAACGCGGCACCTCGAACCATCGAAAAATTCATAATTTTGATGTATGAATATTAGTAGGGACTGCTAAGCGGTCCCTAAATTGACATTAGGGACTGACAAGCGGTCCCTAATATGACAATAGGGACCGCTAAGCGGTCGCTAATGTCACAATAGGGACCGTTAAGCGGTCCCTATTAAACTTATAAAGCGAGGCCCGAGGGAGTGGGGAACAAAGCGAGCCCCGAGGGAGGCGCTGCTGGATCTCCTCGTAATCAATAGAACCACCGTAAAAGGTGGCGGACGTCGGGCCATCCTCCTTACCGCCTCTCCTAGCTTTCTTTCCCTTGACAGATTTCTTCTTAAATTCTTCCGTCTCCCAATGTTTTGCCGCCGCCTTCTCAATACTTTCGCTCATCCACGACGTCTTTGTCTTGTCGCGATACTTCTCGAAATCCTTCATCTCCATGTAATAGCTATGCGCCTTGTTCATCGCTCGTTTGTAAAGCTCCCTCGCCTTCTCCTGGTATGCCCTGTGTACTGCACCCCTATCGGAGTAACGAATCCCAAACCTATTCTGCAAAAAAAAATTAATACTCAACAATTAATTACGACAATAAATTAATAAACTAAATTCAACATAATTTTTTTTTAAAAAAGCCATAATTTAATAAACTAAATTAAGAGATATTAAACAATAAATTAAAAACTCACCGTAAATCGAGCATACATCTCCTTCCGTATATCCTCGGGAATCTTTGTGTAGGAGGGCCAAAACTCAGTCATAAACTGACGAATGAGGCCAGTGATCACCTTCGAGATCTCACGACTAGGGGGCTTGGAAAAACAACCCCGATGCAATTCTATAAGCGGAATCTTCTGTCCCGCCAGGACCGTCGTACATGGTGCATTTGGCCCCCTCGGTGGGCGAGACTAGCTCGGTAGTGGTGACTCACTCGACCTCTGAGTCTGTCCAGCTCCGATGTCGTGTACAGGTGATGGAGTCTGAAGTCTGGTAGACTCGGCAGATGGGGGCACGTGAGTCCCTACTGAAGCTGAAGTAGGTGGTCGTGGCACCTCGGACCTGGTGGACTCTGATGATCGGGGTAGTGGCACCTCTGGCACCTCGGCGGTCTCAAACTCTGCTAATAACTGCCGCTGCAACACTGATGTCCTCGACGTAGAGACGTCACCTGACCCTAGTGCCGCATCGGATGGCTCGGCTGCATGGCCATCCGATGCACGAGTGGCCGATCGGACAATCCGTACAGGTCCGAGGCTACCTCGACCCCCCCGACTGCTACTATCACCACGGCCAACACCGCTATCACCTACTCCGCCACTAGCACTGGCACCAACCCCACCACGGCCAACACCACCACGACCAACACCACCACGACCTACACTGCCACGACCTACACTGCCACGACCTACACTGCCACTACTCGTGACTCGTCCACCGCTACGAGTACCCGACACCCCAGTACAACCTCCGTCTCCACGACCTCGACCTCGACCTCCAGTACCACTAGTGGTCTTACGTGACGTCATGCCGAAAATCACTATATACTGTAAAAATAAAAATATAACATTTAGAAAATCAAATCAACATTTGAATCTAATTTAACAATTTAACAATCTAACACAAAACTATTTCAAATTGAACAATTCAATTTTTACAATCTATTTTAAGAAATCTAAGTATAAACTTAATCTAATTTTTACAATCTATTTAAAGAATCTAAGTATAAACTTAATCTCATTTTTACAATCTAATTAAAAAATCTAAGTAAAAACTAATCTAATTTAATCTAATATATAATCTAATTTTCACAAATCTATTTCTATTTTTTTTCCTTTAATCATTCATTAATCAATTTCACAAATCTATTTCTTTTTTTTTCTCCTTAATCTCATTTCTAATCTATTTATATTTTTTTTTACCTTATTCTCATTTCTAATCTATTTCTAATCTATTACTATTTTTTTTCCTTAATCTAATCCCTAATCTATTGCTAATCTATTTCTATTTTTTTTTCTTAATCTAATTTCTAATCGATTTCTAATTTCACAATTTTACAATAATCTATTTCTAATCTATTTATAACTTCACAATTTAACAATAATCTATTTATAATCTATTTCTAATTTCACAATTTCACAATAATATATTTCTAATTTCACAATAATCTATTTCTATTTCTATTTCAAATCTAACAACAAATCTAACAACAAATCTAACAATCATACAACAAATCTAACAATCTAACAATACCAATTTTCGAATTTAAATTAGGCAATTTTCGGATTTAAATTAAAATATTAGTAAAACACAAAAAAAAGGAAAATCGAGCATGGCCATTACCGGAAATGGGCGGAGGCATCGCAAGGAGAGGCGGAGGCGGCGAAAGAAGGCGGTGGAGGCTGCGGAGGCGGCGCAAGGAGGCGGAAATGAGTTGGCGACCGTTGTTTGGTCGCTACGTGAGCTCAACGGTCGCAAATGAGTGAAATCGGGGAATAAATGGCGACGACGGCGGCAGTCGCTGTTTTTGGGGAAGAAGACGATGGCGTGAAATAAAAAAAAAACTTTTTTTTTTATTTATTTATACCCTTAAATCAGCGACCGCGTAACGGTCGCTGTATTATTTAGGGCCGAATTAGGGTAAAAATGGGACCCTAAAATGGGCCCACATTTCGGCCCAACTCTGTGGCCCAGAATTTTTTAACGGCCTAGCGACTGCTACGCAGTCGCTGACTGTCCATAAAGACAATAGCGACTGCTTAGCGGTCGCCAATGGGCCCACGTTTTGGTCCAACTCGGGCCAAAATGTGTGGCCCAGTATTTTTGAATGAGGTAGCGACTGCTAAGCAGTCGCTGATTGTCCATAAAGACAATAGCGACGGCTTAGCAGTCGCAAAATATCTAGCGACTGCTTAGCGGTCGCTGGTGAGATTTGGCGACCGCTAAGCAGTCGTTGTTGGCTTCGACAGTCGCTGAAGAGGAGCGACTGCTTGGCAGTCGCTAATTTTCGGTCCCTAATGACCCATTTTTCTTGTAGTGAACATTTTTGTTTGACCCAGACCTATATAAATAATTAATAGGTGTCCAATTGTATTCATAGATTTTTTATTCTTTTCTAATTGGTTAAAAGACTATTTAATGGTTTATTCCTCGTGCTTTTGAATTTATATTGTTTTATTCAAAAAAAGAAACACATAAACGTACAAAATAAATGAATTAAAATAAACTGTATCTACATCTAGAGGTATTATAGTTCAATATGCTCAAATCATAAAAAGATAGTGTTTCCATTTATAAATAAGAGAGAATAGATTTCTTTCTTAGTTTCCAAAGATTCGGTAATCATTGATAGAAAATTAAAAGGAAGATAAAGTTGGATAAATAATAAATAAAGGGTATATTAGAGAACAACAAATTTTTGCTCTGTATTTAGGGATTCTGCTCTGTCTATATCATTTGCCGTTAATTAATGATGTAAAACATAACTTTTTTTCTCATGATGTCTCTGATATTCATAAAATGGGGAGATAAATATGGAAAGAGATTTGGATGTTTGTCTTTTGAGTTATTTGGGCAACAAGAAATAGTCTTATCTTCCGAGAGGTCAAGGAGGATATCAGTAATACGGTTGAAATAATTAAAATAAAAATGTGGTTGTGGATTAGAGCTATATTTTATAATTTTTCTTACTCTTTTGACGATAGGGTGTAATGTTCCTGATGTTTGTAATTTTGAGTTAGCTTTAGACTAGAATTGCTTTTGTTTTCTTTGGGGTTGGAGTATCGCTTGTATTTACATGAATAAATTTTTTGTTCCAGCAAAAAAAAAAAAAAAAAAAAACCTTCTCTAAAATTAGATATACACGAGACATGGCGCATTTGATAGATGTTATAGTGGGGCCTGTTTCAAGAACAACATTTTTATTTTAGGATAAATTCCATTAAACCCCTTAATGTATAGTGTATTTTATAATGTGTCCCTAATGTTCGAAAAAAGTAATTAAAGTTTGGTAATGATTTATATATCTGTATAATATTTATATACATGCTTTTGGGTTTAGTGATCAAGGTTGACTAATGGGTCATGCCATGTGATTTATTTTTGGGTTCTTGAAGTTATATAGATTATCAAAGTGCAGAGTTTACATATTGATAAATTTATATAAGTTTATTTATATATATATATATATATATATCACTCAAAAAGTAAACTTAACCTCTAGGATTTGAACAGTTGGACATATTACTTTAGTAATATGATAAATAGGGATTTAGCTGTTTAATATTATTATTTTCATTCCTTTTATAGATGAACTTTAAAACTATTTAGTTTGTCTGTTCGACTGCTTCAATCAAACAAACATATAATGTTACACTTAGGCTGAGGCATGATCGTATTTGTAGTGGTTTGATTCTTTATCATTGCCGTAAAACTCTTCAACGTAAAATGTGTTTCATAACGCGACTCTAACGTTTAAGAAAGTAAAAAAAAAAAAAATGCACAACCTCCAAATAAATGTACACATTCCCCTTTTTTTCTATGATCATGTGTTAGTATTTACTATTTAGTACACTTTCTATTATTGTAACCTGTAGCTAGCTGTTCTTACCAAAAAAATAAACCTGTAGCTCTAGCTGTAAGACGATTGTGATTTGGGATAGAAACGCATGTCTAACATGAGTTACTACTAACTAACTATAGCTATAAGCATCACTTTTGAATAGGACAAGTGACATAAGAAAGAAACCGACCGATCGACTTGTATAATTCACCTAATCACAAATTAAAAAATATATCATATCATATCGTACCCATTGCCAAACCCTCCACACCGAACTAAACTAGCCAATGGCAGAGGTTGCTAAGAATCTGGAGCCGTGGCTCCACCTCAACAACAAAGTCGTCATGGTCACCGGCGCCTCTTCCGGTCTAGGCCGTGGTTTCTGTTTGGATTTGGCCAAAGCCGGCTGCCGTATCGTCGCGGCGGCACGGCGAATCGAACGCCTGCGATCGCTCTGCGAAGAGATCAATAGTCTCGAGCCGAGCCGCCGAGCCGTGGCTGTCGAGCTTGACGTCAGCGCCAGTGGAGCCGCCATTGAGGCGTCGGTGAAAAAGGCCTGGGATGCGTTTGGGAGCATTGATGCTATCATCAACAACGCCGGTGTCAGAGGTAGTAAATATTAAATTTACAACAAACACTTTCTTCGTTAATTTGTGATTTAATTAGGGCCGCGAATCTGTAGTATATAAGTTATGTAATATGTGATGAGATTAGGCAAGTTTGAGGGAACATATTTACTGCATTGATTTCGTGACCTGCATTGATTTTAACTGTAATTTGATCGGTTGGAAAATTCAGATATCCTCTGCTACAACTAGGATTGATGAAATTTCTGCAAATTATGTATGTGTATAACTACTGATTTATATATGAGAACAATTCATCGTTATATGTGTGCTGATTTTATACGTACAGGCAGTTTGCACAGTCCGTTAGATTTGGCGGAAGATGAATGGAACGACATCATTAGAACTAACTTAACTGGAACTTGGTTGGTGTCAAAATACGTATGCACGCACATGCGCGATGCTAAAAAAGGTGGATCTGTCATCAATATCTCCTCCATTGGCGGTCTTGAACGAGGGCACGTTCCTGGAGGCCTTGCTTATTATGCTTCAAAAACTGTTGTTAACTCCTTAACAAAGGTAATTAAGTTTGTGAGAGACAGAATAAAAAATAAAAAAAAAATGCCTTTTTTATAGATTGACCTGTTATTGGTTGCAATTGTTGTAAAGTGGACCATTCGGATAGAGCGTAAAACACGGCAATAATTGAAAGACGGAAAAAAATACGACTCACAGATTTTACGTGAAAAACCCCAAATTACTTTAGAGTAAAAAACCACGGACAAGGTAGAAGAACTTCACTTATGAGTGTAAAATAAGAATTACAACACTCCGACTTTTAGCGTAGTAAAGTCGCACAAACTCTCTATTTTTACCTCACACTAACAACACTCTTTAAACACTCTTTATAAATAATTACTTTCTTAATTAAAGATAAGAGAAGAAGATGTGTTTTGGAATGAAGAGAAATGTCGTGGGAAGCCTGCTATTTATAGCCTCAAAGTTTCGACAATTCCAAGCTCAAACCGTGTTAAATTAATGCAAGATTGGATCTCAACCAATTTTCTTCTTAAATAAATGCACCGCTCATCAGATGGAACATGGCCATGTTCAGCCAACATGCAATGATTTGCATAAAATAATCACCGCCAACAATCTCCCACTTGAAGATTTGATTTAAACTAATCAGATCTTCACACAATTCTTTCTACCTCACCCTTCATGTTGCTTACGTTTCCACCAGACCACACGAGGACCGACACTGAACGAACTTGTTAGCATTAACACTTTTTGTCAGAAAATCAGCTATGTTATCTTTCGTGTGAATCTTCTGCACATCCACAATACACTCCTCGACTTTTTCACGAACAAAGTGATACTGCACCCGAATATGCTTTGTCTTGGAATGAAACGTTGGATTCCTTGCTAGATGCAACGCACTCTGACTGTCACAGAATATAGAAATACTCTCTAGTTTGTGCCCGAGTTCCTCTAGAACCATTTTTAGCCAAATCGCATCTTTACTGGTCTGCGTAGCTACCACGTATTCAGCCTCCGTTGTTGATGTCGCAACAACTGACTGTAACTTCGAAACCCAACTCACTGCACCTCCAGCAAGAGTAAACACATATCCTATCGTGGACTTGCTTTTGTCAAGATCACCTGCATAGTCAGAATCAACATAGCCCATGACTGTAAAACCTGGCCCTCCATAACATAATGCAACATCTGAGGTTCCCTGAATGTATCTCAGAACTCTCTTTAATATACTCCAATGCTCTCTTCCCGGATCTGCCATGTATCGACTAACCACTCCCACTGCATGTGCAATGTCTGGTCTAGTACAGATCATAGCAAACATTAGACTTCCCACTGCTGATGCATATGGTACTCTAGACATCTCCTTCCTCTCTTCTTCACTGCTAGGACACATACTTGAGGATAACTTGAAATTAACAGGAAGAGGGGTAGAGATTGGCTTACAATTTTGCATACTGAACCGCCGCAAAATTTGCAACAAATAGTTTCTCTGAGAAAGACAAATCTTCCTGCTATTTCAGTCTCGGTGGATTTGCATCCCTAGAATCTTGTTTGATGGTCCTAAGTCCTTCATTTCAAATTTCCTAGACAGTTCAGCCTTTAGTTCTTCAATATGAGCTTTGTTGGGGCCTGAACCCAACATGTCGTCAACATACAACAGCAAAATAACAAATTCATCACCAGATCTCTTGAAATATGCACAAGGATCTGCATTCAGCATGTTGTATCTCATTGTGAATGAATCGAATCTTTTGTACCAACACCTCGACGCCTGTTTGAGACCGTACAAAGATTTGGTCAACCTGCAAACTAAGTTCTCTTTTCCTTCTTCAATAAATCCTTCCGGTTGGAGCATATAAATCTCTTCTTCAAGATCACCATGAAGAAAAACCGTCTTTACATCAAACTGTTCAAGATGTAAATCAAATGTAGCACACATCACCAAAACCACCCGCGCAGTTGTCATTCGGACCACCAGAGAAAATATTTCGTTGAAGTAAATCCCCTCCTTCTGAGCATATCCTTTCACCACCAATCGTGCACGATACCTCTCCACTTGGTCGTCACTGTTACGTTTGATTTAGTACACCCATTTGTTGCCAATGGGTTTCCTCCCTTGTGGTAGAGACACAAGTTCCCACGTCTTATTCTTATGGAGTGCTTCGATTTCCTCCTGCATTGCTGCCATCCACTGAGCTGCATCTGAACTACTCATTGCTTCATGGAGAGTTGATGGCTCCCCGTCCTCAGTTAAAAGACAGTACACAACATTATTCTCCATTGAAAAGTCTGAGTGCCAGCCTGGTGGTATCCTGATACGTGTCGATCGACGTATCCCCGAGACTCCTGACTCCGTTGTCTCCTCAGGTTCATGCTCTGGTTCAACAGGGCTATCCTGTTCAACATCCTTCTCGACTACTACTGTCGTAGTTTATGGATCTTCTCATGTACTGCTATCATTTCCTTTCTTATCTTCCGTGAAAATAACATCCCTGCTTAAAACGATCTTGTGGACAGTGGGGTCCCACAAGCGATACCCCTTCACTCATTTAGCATACCCTAAGAACAAACACTTCCTAGATTTTGGGTCCAACTTTGTTTTCTCTTCAGTATTGAACATAACATAAGCGGGACTCTCAAATACATGGAGATTAGAATAATCAACTGGTTTACCTGTCCACACCTCCATCGGTGTTTTCAGCCCCAGTGTTGTTGACGGAGATCAGTTCACCACATAACAGGCAGTTCATCCGCTCTGCCACCCTATTCTGTTGCGGAGTGTACGCCATAGTAAACTGCCTCTTAATCCCAGCATCTTTACAGAAGTCTTCAAACTCCTTGCCAGTATATTCCCCTTTATTGTCAAATCTCAGGCACTTGATCTTTTTCCCAGATTCAAGTTCCATCTGCGCTTTGTACGTCTTGAACACCGAGAACACCTCTGTCTTACTCTTGATCATGTACACCCAAAATCTCCTGGAATAGTCATCTATAAAAGACACAAAATACTTTGCACCTCCCAAGGATAGTACCGGTGCTTGCCACACATCAAAGTGAATCAATTCTAGAATGAGTTTACTTCTAGAATCTGAACTACGAAACTTTATACTATGTTGCTTGCCAACAACACAATGATCACAAAACTCTAAAGATACCTTTGTGAGGCCCAGAAGTAGTTTATTCTCTGCAAGAACCTCCATGCCTTGTTCCGACATATGCCCAAGCCGCTGATGCCAAATCATTAATGATTTCTCAATCGACTTAGATGAAGCCACTGACGCTTCTCCCACTTGCAGAGCCCTCCCATGTACCATGTATAAGTTTTCGGCAACCTTGTCCACCTTCATCAGTACAAGCGCACCCCTTTTAGCTTTCATGATCTTGTTTCGCGATACAATCTCACAACCAAGATCATCCAGTTGTCCATAAGCCAACAAGTTCTTGCATAATCCCTCTACGTGTCGGACATCTCGAATGGTCCGAACAATCCCGCCAAGCATCTCCAGCTTGATCGTACCGATGGCAACAACTTTCAAAGGTTCATTTTTACAGTTATACACAGATCCTCCAGCGGTCGGTGTATACTCATGAAACCACTCCCTCCGGGGAGTCATATGAAAACTGGCTCCTTAATCAATAAGCCATACATCATCGAAGCCATGCATACCTCGAATAGCTGTTACTGCTTCACAACATAGTACATCACCATCATCTGAAGTGCTAGCAACGTTCCCTTGAGGATCATAACTCTTCTTGTTCGAATCCTTAAGATTCCAACAGTCCTTCTTCAAGTGGCCTTTCTTACCACAACGCCAACAACTGCTCTTGGTCCTTGACTTGGATCTCCTATGTTTCTTACTGCCACTTGCACCACGCTCCGCCGTTCTCCCTCTTGTCACCGACAAGGCAGCTTCATGTTGCGTACTTGCCTCACTATCTTCTCGGTTCTTGCGCCGACTCTCTTCTTCCAGAATAGCGGTTGCAACTTCGTCGAAGACCAAATAATCCGTGAGGACATTATTTGTTAAGTTGATGACAAGTTGGTCATATGAATCGTGCAGACTTTGCAGCAGAATTTCAGCACGTTCAACTACTTCTATTTTATGACTCAACGACGTCAATTGAGAAAATAGAGTATTTAAAACATTGAGGTGCTCAGTTATCGGGGTAGATTCCGCCATCCTCAGTGTGTACAATTTCCGTTTAAGGAAAATTTTGTTGTGTAGGGACTTCGCCTCATATAGCTTGTTGAGATGGTCCCATATCTCCTTAGTTGTCCTCTTCTCCTCAACGCTTGACAACACGTCATCAGCTAACGCCAGGTGAATATTTGCGATAGCGTTGCCGTCCATCTTGTTCCACTTTGTATCATCTGTGATTTCCACCGGCCTGTCGCCGATCGCCGCGAGACACCCATATTTTCGCAAGATGGCTTTAATCTTCAACTTCCACAACGAGAAATTACTCCCGTTGAATTTCTCGATCTCGAATTTCGCCGTTATTGCTTCTATCACGTACCACCGTCACTGAAAATAATTTTAGTACGATACCCACAGATATCACCGAGACCCCGGATATGAACCGAGGCTCTGATACCACTTGTTGTAAAGTGGACCCTTCGGATAGAGCGTAAAACACGGCAATAATTGAAAGACGGAAAAAAATACGACTCACAGATTTTACGTGGAAAATTCCAAATTACTTTAGGGTAAAAAACCACGGGCAAGGTAGAAGAACTTCACTTCTGAGTGTAAAATAAGAATTACAACACTCCGACTTTTACCGTAGTAAAGTCGCACAAACTCTCTATTTTTACCTCAAACTAACAACACTCTTTAAACACACTTTATAAATAATTACTTTCTTAATTAAAGATAAGAGAAGAAGATGTGTTTTGGAATGAAGAGAAATGTCGTGGGAAGCCTGCTATTTATAGCCTCAAAGTTCCGCCAATTCCAAGCTCAAACCGTGTTAAATTAATGCTAGATTGGATCTCAACCAATTTCCTTCTTAAACAAATGCACCGCTCATCAGATGGAACATGGCCATGTTCAGCCAACATGCAATGTTTTGCATAAAATAATCACCGCCAACAGCAATTCCAACTTAGAATAAATCCCATTTATTTGTTTGATCCACACTGGAAGTACACAAAATTTATACTCGAGTTGGGATAATTGCTGATGCCTGTGCTGCTCACACTTCCTGTTCAGTATTAGAGGTGAAGCAGATGTATGTGTGGCTCGCTTGACTGTCCTTAGCATGTAAATATTTGTATCAACTCAAAGCCAGAAGGGAATATAACAAAATAGCTTAAGGGGCTGTTTTACAAATTTAAACCCTTCTCATTTTCTGTTGCTGCCTTTGTGTGTTACATTTCCCTCATCCACATTAATCATGGATTTGTTTTCGGAGAAGCAAACGTAGTTTTGTCCTTAAATTCCTGTAATTCTTAAGGTGTTGAATGATGATAATATCTTTATCAAGTGTTGGTGGGCTATCATATGAGTACCTAATCAAAAAAGGTCTAGAAATACTGAGTATCGGGTCACAGAACCTTAAGAAAAGCCAAATAACCCTTATCTCACAATTCTCCGGTTTAATTACTGATGTTTATTGTGTATCGTCTCATTCGTTTCCTTGACGTCTAATCTATTCTTAACATCTAATGATAAACAGGTCATGGCTTTGGAATTAGGGGCATACAAGATAAGAGTAAACTCCATATCGCCTGGTCTTTTTAAATCTGAAATCACTCAAGGTCTCGTACAAAAAGACTGGCTCAAAAATGTGGCAGAGAGAACAGCCCCATTGAGAACTTTTGGCACGTCGGATCCAGCATTGACATCACTTGTACGGTATTTGATACATGATTCTTCTGAATACGTGTCGGGAAACATTTATATTGTCGAAGCAGGAGCCACATTACCTGGTTTTCCAATTTTCTCTTCTCTATAATTACCGATTCTGTGCGATTCGTTCAATCGAGTTTCATTCAGATGAGTAGGGAGGGAAAAAGACAAGCAGATGAGAAACTTATGTTGTTTAAATAAGGCAAGGAAATTTCTGAACAAGGAATGTTTAGGTCTTATAGATCTGACACCATTTGATGGACGAATAAACGTATTATATTAACTGGTACTGTTAATCTCGTACATTATCACAATTGTAAACTTAGATTTCATTTGGACATTTATTATACTATTGTCGTTTTGCGTGCTGCAAGTCAGCGACATGATCAAAAGCCATATATTATCTGATATTATATAAATTGAAAGTCAAATAATTTAATAAGGTTTCCAGTGGTTTTAATTACTAACAATATGGAATAGGAAAGGAAAGCAGTAAAGCCGCAGTAGGATCTTTCCATCAGGGGTTATGTATTATTGAACAAATTACAAAGTGGTGCTAAAATAGTTTCCCATTCTACGGAAGTTGAACGAAGATATTTTGAAGAATGGTAAAACCGAAACATGCCCAGTTTTTTTTAACATGCCACATTTATAAGCAGTGTGATTTTTTGTTTAGATAAAAAGATAGTGTATGTAGCACTACAACAAAACTACCCAAATGCAAGGAAATTTGTTGCAAGAAAATGGGCATTTCCATGCAATAAGCAATGCATCGAATAATTCTTTTGCATAGACAGAGGTGGGTCCCAAAACAAGTCTATGCAACGAAAAATCCGTGACAGATTGGCGAAAATTTTTGCTGCTATGAATTTTCGCTGCTAAATGTTTATGCAAGGAATTTTTCCCCTGCAGTGGGACCTACTGCAAAGGGAAATTCCCTTGCATAATGTTTAAAAGAAAAAAGAAAAGAAAATGGTTTCAAAAAGTACTCTCCATTCTCTCTTTATTCTTTAGGCCAGTACTCTCCATTTAAAAAAAATAAAAAATGGCCTACTGCACGCCACTTTCTCTCCAGCACTCTCTCTCCATTCTCCGTCCACACAAATATGTTATGCAAGGGAATTTTCACTTGCCTCTTCTGATTCTTTGTCAAACAGTATATTGCATGAGGTTTGTGTATCCGATTATCTGATCTCCGCACTAAAAACAACTCACTCCGATTGGTGTATAATCTCAAATCCTCTCGCGCCTTCATGTTATCTTTAGTCTTATCAGCATCATCCATGACGGAATTTTTTATGTTGTCGAAGAAGTTTTTCTCGCAGTGCATCACATCTATGTTATGACGTATCAAGTTCGATGACCAGTACGGCAACTCCCAAGATATACTCCTACGACACCAATTGTGCTTCGTTCCCGCCCATTGGATAGTACCCCTATTCACTTAAAACCGACTTCGAGGAGGCTAGAAACTATACATTTCATTTCTACCCATGTCCTTCTATGTAGAGGAGGGTCTTCCTCCTTCCCCTGATCTTTGTGGAAATCAGTATCATTTTTTCTCAAATTGTGCTCCAACGGAAGAAATCGGCGATGACAGTCGAAGAAGCTAATCTTCCTACCTTTTGAAAGCTGGAATGATTTCATGTACTCCATCCAGACAACATCCCATACGCCGGAAAATCACTAATAGTCCAAAGAACACAAACACGCAACTAAAAATTATGGCGTCTAAAGCTATCGTACGTCGGAACGCCAACTTCCCACAAAGAGACTAGCTCATCAATTAGGGGCCGTGGAAAAACATCCAAGTTCTTACCCGAGCTGCTTTGACCAGGAATGATCAAACTTAGAAATATGTACTCTTACCTCATGCAGAGATCAGGCGGGAGATTGTACGGTGTAACGAACACATGCTAACAAGAATAAGTACCCGAAGAGCTGTTGAAAGGGGCGAATCCATCAGTGCACAACCCTAGCCTTACATTTCTATCATCAGCAGCAAAACTAGCAGCAAAACTAGGATGGTGATTATCAATGTATTTCCAAGCATGGCCAGATGCCGAGTGTATCATATGATTCATATCCTCTCGACAATTAGCATGCCACGTCATGTGTTGTGCAATTGAACGAGACCTGTACAGCCGTTGGAGTCTATAAGTCAAAGAAAAGCACCACAACTTCTTACGCGGTATGGGTTGGTTTCTATTGTTTAGATTTCGAAAGGTTTTAAATCGAGGTTGATGACATTCAGGACAAGAATCGTTTTGTATTGACTCGGACGCCCCGTAGAACAAGAAATAGTTATTTATGCATGCGGCATAAGTTTTTACACCCAACCCTAAACTCTTCATGAGTCTTTTCATACCGTAAACATTCTCGGGTATTTTAGCACGTAGGTCAGGCCCGAGCAACAGCATCAATGCTGATGGACTTGCTTTCCACACTTGCAGCAGAAACTGATCCCACATCTGCATTTAAGAACAAATTTGAATCAAAATCTCTAATTTTGATTTCAAACTCAGGAAAAAGAGAGTATCTATTCCCATAAAATGCACAAACTTTATACAGGTTTAAGTAGATTAGAGTTGGTTGCTTTCAGAAAGAAACAGAAGCATCCAGATTTGACTTATAATAATACAAATGCAAAACGTTGACAGTATAAAAGAAAGCAAGTCATGGAAATAATACCGATAAATGAGTGCACTGCTTTAGTGTATTCTCACCCTTACATGTTTATTTTGTTCATAAAAGAAGAATATCCTACGGAAAGAGAACACTATAAATACCGCATAACAGTTTTTCTTGAATAAAAACTGACTGAGCAGCTTGCAGCCAAATTAAGTGGAGAATGACTTCTCATTCCATTTAATGCTTCTATCAAATAGTCAAATAAAACAAAAAATCTAATAACAAATGAACACAGAACCTAACTCCCCACAGAGTACGAACCACTAGCAAAACGCTTGACTAAACAAAAAGAAGTTCCAATCCAACAAAAACAAGTGAATAAGAAAGGCCAAATATTCATATTCAACACTCGAGTTACCTAATGCCCTTAGCACATCTACTTCTATCGAAAAATGTGTAGTCTTATAAACGAGAAACTTGAGGAAATGAGACAGTTTCGAAGAATTCATCACTAGTAAAACTGAGTATGAAACACAACCACCACAAAATTGATCAAACTCGTAACAAACACACAAGTTTCTCAAACTGCGACCTTAAGTTTTAAAATGAGCAATCGACCTGCAAACTACTTTCATACGGTAAAACATCTTAATCATTTCATCAACAAGTTTTATAATCAAATAAGAGTAGTTAGCCATCCAACTAAGACAAACAAAAACACAAACCCTCAAATCACACACAAAGTATGTCCTTTAAACGAACGGCTCCCAAGCTACGACTACCACTCCACAGCAAGCCAATTACAACATCGAAGAGCTTAAAAAGTAAGTGCAAATCACCACTGGTTTCACACTCTTATCCCCATTACTCTATTGTCATTAGGAACACTCAATCAAACACAAGGAAACTACCATCAACGTAAAGTCCAAATCACGGTACTTTTCCTTACGTTGATTAGTGTCCCTAACGACAATATAGTAATAGGGACACGGGGCGAAACCAGTTACACTAAACTTGCTTCATTTCACAAATTTAGGACCAGTTATGCCAAATACTTCAAACACTTCATCAGTTAAAATACACCAACATTACACGAAATCAATAAATCACGAAAAAACAAATAAAAACAGAGGCACGAAAAAAATCGAAAATTTAACCTGCACTTAACAATCTGACAGCCCTCCCTCAATTCCACAAAATGCCTACACCTCGGACACCTATTCCACCTCTTCAACTCCGCCAGCCTCCCGAAAGCGACGTCGTTCCCGTCACTCAAATCCCCACTCTCCTCGCACCCGAACCCGGCGTGCCAAACCCTCTTACACCCAAAACAGAGCAGCCTCTTACAGCTCGGGCACGTCACCGCACTCGTTCACGATCAGCACATTACAGTCACGGTACGGACAGTAGCACTTCTTCGCGCGAGGCGTAAGCCTTTAAAATGTTAATATTTTATTTATATTATATATAAATAATAGTTAATCGATATGCAGATGATAATTAAAGTAATTCAAAAAGTGGTAAATTAAAGGTAGTAAATGTTTAAAACAACTAATTTTAAATTACTAGATAGGCAAAACTCTTAAAATCTTTTCTTTAGCCTTAATAAGTCGAATAAAGAAAGAAGAAAAAAGAGGAATAAATTGAAATATTTAAAAAATGTATGAATAAAACTTCTTTCGTTAAAGTCTCTTGAATTTTTTTATTAATTTATTGGGCTTTCCTTCTCTCTATGCATGTTCCAAAAAAAAACTTTTGTTTCTAGACATTTAATGCTATTTATGGGTCATCTATTATGTGATGCTTTAGGCTGAAAAGTAAAAAGATGATGCTGAATTTCAACGTTAAGCATTCCCTCATTAACTTGAGCGCAAAAAGCAGCGCTTTTGTACTTGGTGCTTGCGCTTTTAATGTTGAAACGCACGCCCAACAAAAATATCGCCCCATTTCAACGCCCCAAGGCGTTTTAATGCAGATTTTGGCTTGGGCGCGCCCCGAGTGCGCTTCAGGGCTCGCCTTTAATAATACTGCTTTTAACGTTAAGCATAAAGTACTAGCCACTCATCGTTTCAAGTAACATATTCTACACCATACATACCAGATGAAATAAATCTAAGATGGAGAAGAAATATCATGTTGAAGAATTCTCTACGATAGTTACATATTCCTCTTGATCTTGTTTTCACTCCTCCTGATACGAATGACTGTTCCTCTTTCCTTGAATGCCGATTTCTTATTCTCTGTTGCATGGTGTAATTCGAAGGATTTTTCTCTTGATGAATATGGTGATGAATGATGTAATTCTTGTGTAAGGTTTTCTCTATAAGTGTTGTGTTTGGCTGCCGCACGGTTTTTTCCTTTTATAATTTTACTTGGCCCATTAGGTTAACGACTGCTTTGAGAAGCCCTGTTTTAATTTTCATCACGCGCGATCAAACACATCGCACTCCCACATTGCGCTCCTCACGCACGATCAAAGCTCATCACGCTCCACATCGCGCCACATTCTGTATTCCTGCTGTGATGACCTTTTGCGTCCACTGCTTGTTCGTGCCACTCTCGAGTTTTTGGTGTGCTATAGCGCTATAGCGCTATGGTAGTGCTTCCTCCTCATTTGTTTTCCTCGAATTCTTCAAAATCTTGCAATTTTACCTTAAATTGCAATGTTTTGACTCAACTGCCTCTAAACCTGAAATAAAACAAAACGTAACTAAAATGTACATAAAATATCAAGGATCGGGCATTATATTGTTCATAATCAAGGGTCAAATATAGATATTTTAGACATGTATCATTCTTCTTGTTGGTACTCGTTCTACATTCTAATTTGATATGTTGGATGTGATAGTTTCCAACAGTCTAAATGCTTCCTCATCAGTTCTCAACATAAATCCTCCTCTAGAGCTAATATCGAGTGTAGTCTTACACCCTTCATTCAATTAGAAGTAGAATTGTTGGAGTAATACCTCCTTTTGGAAGTTGTGTTGTGGAAACCTCTTTGTCATACCTTTGAATCTTTCCCATGCGTCGTCTAGTGATTCTGCCTCCAATTGACAGAAACTGACTATCTTACTTCTCATCTTCGCGGTTCTTCGTTGGTGGGTAAAATAACAATAAGAATAGTTGTGTCAATTTCTTCCATATTGTGAGGCCATTGTTTGGTAACTCATTCAACCATCCTTTTGCTTCTCCAATGAGTGTGAATGAAAGTAGCTTCAAGATTGCCAAGTCATTCTTGATTTGGAACACTTTGCACCTTCCAATAAAATCTCTGAGATGGGCGTTTGGATCTTCAGTAACTCCTCCTTCAAGACTTGGACTGATCATAGAGAATATGGCAACATTGAATGGTCCGTGATCTTAATCGGCTACAATTCATGATCAAGTTCCCTCTACTGTTGGTAATACCTCTTGCCTGGTTGGTCAAAGATAATAACCTTTACCTATGATTTGGTTGTTCACCTCTGCTACGGTTGGTTGAGTTCCATTTGTCTCGGCCCTTTGTGGTGTGGCTGAGTCTTTTTCATTGGTTGATATGTTGGATTTTTCTCTTAACTTACGCCTGTTGGTTCTCTCTATTCATGGTTGTACGGTAGTGGTGTCACGTTGTTTAGAAGTGTATAAAATATCTATATATTTTTAGAATGTCCTATAAGGTGATTCAAATTGTTTCTCCACCCCTATAAATACCCTTCACCATTACCATATTTTGCATCCATAGAAAGGAAAATGTCTGAAAAGCTTCCATAGTCTTGCTAGATGAAGTCTCTCCATATTTTGTAAAAGAGTCTTCAAAATGTCTCTCTTCGTGCTCCAAAAGGTACCGGCAACATCATGATTCTTGAAAGTACAATACGTTTTTTCTTATATCAAGCGTGCTTCAAGAAGGCAACCCAGTGCAGATTCAAGGAGCAACATAAAGAAGGTTAGGACAAGATACAATGGAGATCTAGTTTTAAAAAGTAAAAATAAGGTACCTTATGTGAGCTCATGTAGTTCGCAAGATCAAAGTACAACCTTGCTCTTCTAGTCAATATTGCAAGGTACATGGATGGATGTATTTCTGGTCTATGGAAACCCAGAGCTTTCTGCCAGCTTGCTTCAGCTAACGACAGATAAAATCTCACATATTTATCATCAGTTGCCCCCATAGTTTTTAGACACTGGTCTCCGTGATCGCAAGCAACTAAATAGTTCTTGTAGGCAGCCCCCTCTTGCGCCTCGTACGGAGACAATCCTCCATAGCTTGTACTGGTGTAGGGTTCTTATTGTTTCGTTTAGTCAAATAGCAGTAATTCAACAACGCGTTGCGCAACGACTAATATAAAACTGCAACAAGAACAGAGAAACACACACAATCGAGAACGATAAAATAGCAATCAGCACACATGACATAATTTGTTTATGTAGTTCATTTATGATTACCCATAGGGGCGATCCAAGCTAGGATTTTTACTAAGATGATGATGAGCAATTTAGGATTATAAATAAAATACAATTATGTCTCAGAGATCTAGATCAATCTCTCACAATGACTCTCAGATCTCACAAGTGTTTCTCTCTCTTTTTTCTGTCGCACTCATACAAACGTACACAATGACATATAAATAGTTGTTAGCGCATTAAAATCGAGATGGGCTGGAATTGGGCCAAAATAAAGGACGCAAAACATGTCGTGTCGCGCAGCACCCGCGAGACGTGCTTGAACCTTCGCAACCCACGTAGGTCTCTGGACGACTTGCGCGACCCGTGCGGCTCCCTACCAGGCAGCGCCGTCTTGCGCTTGTCCCTTTGTCTTCTCTTCTCGTGTCCACGCTCAACTCCGATGTTAGAACTCCGACCTTCAATTTACGTGCACCGTCTTCATAGTTCAGGCTCCACAATCCTAATATAACCAGATCGCATGTTACCCTGATTTGGACGGACATATTGTGGCTGCAGAAACCCTCTTAAATTCAGGCCTTGAGGACAAGGCATTGTCAGAAGGAAGACTCAACAACAGCAAAGCTGGATGGAAGACTATGTGATTAATTGGCCCAAGCTATTTATTTTATTTCCTTTAATTCTGTTTATTTCCTTTAATTAATGTAATTAACCGATAAGCTTACCTTATGGTTATTATTAGCACGTTTTATGGAGTCAAAGTAAGTTGCTTATTCGTAGAGTCGTGGATGAATTAGTCGGCTTTGTTTTCTCTATTCAATCACATTAGGTTGTACTCATTTTTAATCAAGTTTAATCAAGTATTTCTTTAATTTCTCTAAATTTCTCATCTGTTTCTTGGAGTCCCTCAGAAGCTTGAATTAGGAACTTTAAGTTGATATCAACGGTTGTGTCACATAACAAACATGAACAGTATCTATATACACTAATCATCAGAAATCATCTTTGAAAACAAATTCTTATTATCATTTATTTCAATGAGATCAACAAAATCACAAAAACTACCGTATATGTATGATCAATTAATTTATAAAAAGATGAAAAGAGATAAATTAGTTGGGCTTCTCGCTTAACTTTTACCAGAAACGAAGCTGTGTAGAACAGTAGAAGGGCTAGTCTGACTAAATCATGAATTATCCTATCTTTAAAGATATTATTTCCGTAATAATAAATAAATTAAGTAGTAATTAAATGTTGTAGAAGCTTTCCATGAATCCATTGTAATTCAGGTGGTTATCATGCGCTTGAAATCTCCTCAAAAAACATTTTAATGGGCCGATTCTTTATTATTATTATTATTATTGAAACAATTTAAATGTGTCATTCATAGAGCACATCTCACCTTAACTATTTAAATTTGTCATCCAGAGAGCACCTCTCTCCTAAAGGCAAAACTGAGTAATCTTGATTCTTTTGGTGCTTGTAACAGTGTTTAGGATACCAGTATTGTAACGAAATAACCAAAGTGATTGCATCCCATCAAATCATTTATACATGAAACTTTGGTTTTCATCAACAACAGAAGCAGGAAGAGAAGTTCATCTATTTCAGCTATACTTACAGAAAGCATAAACAAGCATTAGCGTTTATTTCGAATAATTTCATAATCACCTCTGGTGTTGAAACCAGAATAGAAGGGAAGCAATGATGATCTGAAGTGAAATATTTCAGCCACCACAATATGTTTATATTACATCTCTACTTTCCACAAAGCTATACACAATCATTTCTTCCCTATGTTTCACTTGTAAGCTTAATATTTCTTTACTAGTTTTTAGTGCTTCTATCTCTTCGTCTCTCAGCCTCCCATAAGAACAAAAAGAATGTAAACGACAGGGCAATAAGTACTATACAAATCCTGAAGCACCACGCGCAGCACACTGAAGTTTTGTCGCAACGGCACCAATGCTGATGGACTTGCTTTCCACACTTGTAGCAGAAACTGATCCCACATCTGCATTTAAGAACATACTTGAATCAAAATCTCCAATCTTGATTTCAAACTCAGCACAAAGAGAATATCTATCCCTTAGAATGCACAAACTTTATACTCAAAGGTTCAGTAGATTCGAGTTTGGTTACTTTCAGAAAAAAAAAAAAAAAAACCAGAAGCATCCAGATTTGACTTATAAATAATTCCAATAAATGAGTGCACTCATTTAGTGTATGCTCACCCTTACATGTTTATTTTGTTCATAAAAGAAGAATATCCTATGGAAAGAGAACAACTATAATACCGCATAACAGTTTTTCTTGAATAAAAACTGGCTGAGCAGCTTGCAGCAAAATTAAGTGGAGAGTGACTTCTCATTCCATTTGATGTTTCTATCAAAAAGTCAAATAAAACAACAAATCCAATAACAAAAGAACAGAGAACCTAACTCCCCACAGAATACGAACCACTAGCAAAACGCTTGACTAAACAAAAACAAGTGAATAAGAAAGGCCAAATATTCATATTTAAAACTCGAGTTACCTAATGCCCTTCGCATATCTACTTCTATCGAAAGATGTGTAGTCTTATAAACGAGAAACTTGTGGAAATGAGACAGTTTCGTAGAATTCATCACTAGTAAAACAGAGTATGAAACACAACCACCACAAAACTGATCAAACTCGTAACAAACACACAAGTTTCTCAAACTGCGACCTTAAGTTTTAAAATGAGCAATCGACCTGCAAACTACTTTCATACGGTAAAACATCCCTAATCATTTCATCGAGAAGTTTTATAATCAAATAAGAGTAGTTAGCCATCCAACTGAGACAAACAAAAACCCAAACCCTCAAATCACACACAAAAATATGTCTTTTCGACGGACGGCTCCCAAGCTACCCCTACACCACTCCACAGTAAGCCATTTACAACATTGAAGAGCTTAAAAAGTAAGTGCAAATCACCACTGGTTTCTCACTCTAATCCCCATTACTCTATTGTCATTAGGAACACTCAATCAAACACAATGAAACTACCATCAACGCAAAGTCCAAATCACGGTACTTTTCCTTACGTTGATTAGTGTCCCTAACAACAATATAGCGATAATAGGGATCAGACGCAAAACCAGTTTTGCCGAACTTGCTTCATTTCACAAATTTAAGCCTAGTTATACCAAATACACAAAACACTTAATCAGTGAGAAAATACATCAACATTGCACAAGAAATCACTAAATCACGAAAAAACGAATAAAAACAGAAGCACGAAAAAAAATCGAAAATTTAACCTGCACTTAACAATCTGACAGCCCTCCCTCAATTCCACAAAATGCCTACACCTCGGACACCTATTCCACCTCTTCAACTCCGCCAGCCTCCCGAAAGCGACGTCGTTCCCGTCACTCAAATCCCCACTCTCCTCGCACCCGAACCCGGCGTGCCAAACCCTCTTACACCCAAAACAGAGCAGCCTCTTACAGCTCGGGCACGTCGATTTCTTCGGATTCCCACCGCACTCGTTGACGATCAACACATTACAGTCACGGTACGGGCAGTAGCACTTCTCCCGATCGAGGAGCGCCGCCTCACACAGCACGTCGCACCACCGCAGGAAGAGCTGAGGGCCCGCGAGTGGGGCGCACGCGAAGGGGTCGAGCGCGTGGTCGCAGTTGAGGGCGGGGCATTTGACGAGTGCGACGTTGTCGTCGTCGAGCTTGACGCGGATGTATTTGACGACGCAATCGGCGCAGAATGGGTGCGAGCAGTTGTCGCCGTTCTTGAATTTGTGGCCGCTGGTGGGTTCGATGCAGATTTCGCAGGTGAATAATTCTTCTTGATTATTCTCTAATTCAATTTCTTGTGGTGGCGGTGGCGGTGGTGGTGGTGGTGGGATTTGGGGGAGTTTAGGTACAGTGTTACCCATGGTTTGCTGATGAGCATTAAGAGCTTATTGTGTGTGTGAGTGTGTGTGTGATGCTGTGTCATGTGAAGGGATCAAAAGTGTATTATATTATAATATAGGCCAAATTGCACAAACTATCTTTGATCTATGAGATAATTACATAAACTATTCATCATGTTAGAACAATTATACATATAATACTTTTTTTTTGATAAATTATACATATAATACTTATGGCCAGTTTGTCCTTATACAAATAATACTAATGGCCAATTTGTCGGATTTCGATGGCAGTTTACGAAAGGAAGTGTACATGCAAATGCAACCAAAAACACGATCAAAATGAAACTTCACGCAAAGCCGTCTTGAGAAGGATGCCAATTTCCATAAGCAATTTTTTGTATAAGAATTATTACATTTTGTTGAATGTAAATTCATGCTTCTCATTTGTGTTGCACAAGAAACCAAGAATAAACCAAATTTGCAGCATTATGCCTCATTTATCTCTTTTGAGAAGACGAGAAAAAATAAAAATAACTAATACTTTCAAGTTATCTGCGGATTTTAATCTATATTATGATTTGAAGTTGTAAGATTTTCTTAATTATTTTTTAAAAAAATTACATAGGATAGTTTGTGTAATTTTTAAACATAAAGGGTGTTTTGTGTAATTATTTTATAGATAAGGGATAGTTTGTGCAATCCTCCTTAATTTCTACTTTTTTCTGTTTCACACACGTTAAGTGCTGTGTACCCTCCTCCTAATTTCCATATTTTTTCCATTTTACATTTATGGTATTATTTGACATTAATAACACGGGCTAAATTCAGCTATCCTTACCGGCCTTGCCTTTTGCTGGAAAGTGGAAAAAGATAGGTACTCCTTTAAATTCAACCATAGTTTCAATTTTATAGAATTTATTTGTAATTACACATTATTCAGTATTATTAATATTAGAAATGGTAACATCCTACGTTAGGGTAAAAACAAAACTTCAAAACTCACGTACCTTTTGTCTACGGTCTACCTTAACCATTCGAATGGAAGAAAAAGATGATACCATTTATTATATATGCTTGATATTCCGGTGTAAAAAGTAAGTTTGGCCACTTATTATGTCAAATATTAGGGGGGCAGATCAATACATCTTGAATGTTAAAGAGCAAACTTGGGAACAAGCCAATTATGAGGGTTTTGGAACTTTTTACACTAACATGTAACATATTTGTAAGTCCCTATACGTACACTAAATATGTATATCTCAGTAGTTATGTAGTTGTTTTGCTTAGGACATTAATGAATTGTGTCTAATTTGAAGTATATAGCGCTTGAATTTGTACATGGTGAATTGGTGAGTAATCAGATATATATACATGTACATTCCATGTATTAATAAGTTAATACACAGTACAATTGCAGATTCCTTTAGGCAATAATCAATTATATTCCTAATTTAAATATTTTAGATTTCACTTTCATGAAATCCGCTATTAAGGATGAAAGGTCTTCCTAGAAAAATCTTATTGAGTAGACTTTTTATCCTTTCTTTCCCAAAAGCCTATGACAGTAAATTGACGTGCAATACAAGTTATGAAGCCTTATCAATCTATCGAATTTTCTATTAAAGTTAAATTGAAATAAATTATGTTTGTGGAAGTTACTCTTTGACGAGTACCTTCAATTGTCACAGGTAAATTAAACATAAATATAATAAAATATACAGATTAATAAATGTTAAACAATAATATCTTCTAGTCCAACGTACCACCATATCAGACAATTCCCAGTTTATTATTAGTTCATTCGTATGGCAAATCTTGTGTCGGCCGCTGCCACCTACCCTGAAACTTTCCATGAATTTAAAAGTACGCATCGAATAGAAAAGTTTTAATTGTTGCTTTATGTTCATACAATAACAAATAAAAAAATAAACTTTAATTATGACAATAACTGTGATCAATATCACAAATAACAAATTTATTAAAGGAAAAAGTGTTGGATATTTTAACTTTTAAAACCCCCCAAAATATATTAAATTAATAGCATAATTTATAAATTATGTTAAAATAACCTTGGCAGATTTGTAACTCCACAATAAATGGTCTTGAATCCCGTAATCTCCTAATTAGTTATTTGTGTAAACGATAATTATTTTGTTTAATGATTAAGGTGGTGTTTGCAAACTCAAGAAAAAACTATAATCAGCTTTTTATTTGAATAAGTATTTTTAGGGTGTTTGTAAATCTAGTTTTTTCGGTTACGAAACTTTTTTAAGCTAAAAAATCTCACAATCTTAAACCTGGTGTGGGGTTGCTTTTGGCTTATGATGTGTATTTTTAAATAAAATAATTGAATAATTTCAAATTTAAGATTTTCTTGCAAACACTCTCAACTTTTAAATTTAAGTGCTTTTGAAACTTAACTTAAAATTATGAACTTCTACTTTTCTACTAGAATTTGCAAACACCACCTAAATCATGTGTAAACTTTTCTAAGTATGACGAGGTATTTTAGGAAGATCTGATAATATATTTGGGTCGGCGCACTGGAGAAATGCCCAAAAACTAAAGCATCGAACAGAAGGAATTCGACCCAGACCCAGAAACTGGAGGATCGAACAGAAGGAATTCGATCCTGGCCCAGAAACTGTAGGATCGAACAAAAGGGATTCGATCGTCACTCGTCAACTGCCACTGGGGCCCGCGGGACGGGATCTATAAATACCCCGTCCTCCGACATTAACGAGACACATTTTGTTTACTATCGAGCAACAACTCAAGATCGAACCTAGCAATTCGATCCATCACAACTCGATTGACATAATTCGATCGTCCCCAATTCGACCATCGTCGATCGAGCCAACCCAATTCGACAGTCATCTCAGTCGAGTTCTAACCGTTCGACCCATCCACCGATTCGACATTGTTACCTTTTAATAGCCTCGATTCGACCGATCAACCAGTTCGACCTATCATGAATCTAACAGCATCAGTTTGACCTATCATGGATCAAACAGCACCAATTCGACTATAATATGTCTAATAGCTCCCAAATTCGATACTTGGAGATAAATGAACTACGTTCGACTTGATTCTCTCAATGGGATACGTAGACAACTTGGCTTGCTCCCAAGTTCAGTCTGAAATCAATAACACTCGATCCCTCGTGCCGTGATGCTTGGAGTGCATGCGTGTAAAGGACAAAGCTCATTCTAGCACAATAATGAATCAGTCTGTTGTGGAGTGTCTTATCAACTTGTCAAGTCAGCAAATGTAAACACCTCAAAACAGTGGCGCCGTCTGTGGAAAAATGCTACATGTACTCAGAAACAAGCTCGCAATCTCAAAGTCAATCCTAGCTATATCGAAATCACTGGAACAACTATGGAGTCAACAACATGAAACTCGCCAATCGAAGAAGGAGTGCTGCTAATGGCAGTTATCAAATCCACACAACAACCAAGGAAACCTACATCATCGGAAGAAAGATTAGGGAGAGTCTTCAGTCTCAATCCTATACGTTAATCATTTACATTTCTGTTTAAATATTGACAGATTTCTAAGAAAGCGTATGCCTTATCTTATTACAGGCAACGACTGAGAGGAGCTTCCTCTGCGGGGACAAGCAACTACCCTCTAAATAGTGTCATGATTTATCTTACCCCTAGGTGGTAATCTTACCCCTATGTGATATTGAAGAATCTTATCCCCATGTGATATTGAAGAATCTTACCCGTAAGTGGTATCGAAGAATCTTCTCCCTAATTGATATCGAAGAGTCTTACCCGTAGGTGGTATCGAAGAATCTTACCCCTGTGTGATATTGAAGAAGCTTATCCCTATGTGATATCGAAGAATCTTACTCATAGGTGGTATCAAAGAATCTTACCCTTATGTGATATCTAAGAATCTTACCCGTAGGTGGAATCGAAGAATCTTACCCACAGGTGGAATCAAAAAATCTTACTTGTATGTGGTATAAGAAAAGCAGCACCGAGAACGTCTACCCACGTGGTACGATGCAAACCTACCCGAAGTGGTAGGACAAACGTCCATCTATCTTGCTACAAAGCAAATGTATCCAAAATGGCACCGAGAACGTCTAACCACGTGGTACGATGCAAACTACCCGAAGCGGTACAACAAACGTTCATCTATCTTGCTACGAAGAAAACGTGTCCAAAGCGGCACCAAGAACACCTACCCATGTGGTACGAAGCAAACTTACCCAAACCAGTACGACATACATTTATCTATCACGATATAAGCAAAGGTGCCCAAAGTAGCACCACGGACATCTATCCAATATGATACGATGAAAATTTTCTCAAAGTGAATACAAATCCAAACTACTATAAAGGTATCATTACCACCAAGGTACGAATATCAATTCGCCATATTAGCCATCAACCTCAACGACCAATAACTTGTAAAAGCACAAAGTGCCATAAGCAAAACTCATGCAATCATTAGAAAAGAATGCAACAAAATATCCAAACAAAGGCGACACGGTGTCTCGATTGTCAAAAATTGAAATTGCATAATAGACATTTATGCCCGAGCCTCGTGATTCTCGTCTTGGTATGGCTTCGCCTATTTGGTTGTCACCATATTTGACCTAGATAAAGGTAAATCAAAGGCCTTCATCAAAGATGACCTCCCGCTCAGTCGAGGTGCTTAGCAGCATAGCCTTCGTGTTATCTAAGCCATCTACCTCTCAAAGTCAACAACGATTAACTCAAAAGGTACCTGTAAAATCGTATTGTGCGGATAAATGTCGCGCCTTCACACAACCAAACCACACTAATATAGCAACTGGGACACACCAGTCAGAAATATCAAAAACCTATACACCAGTGAGGCCATAATCCTCAAAACACTAATCATACAAGAGTAAGTAACGATTGCTTGTACCTCAGACAGTTCGACCTCTCTGTACCTTTGAATTCTGAGGACACGAGTACCAAATCACCTTCATGATTTCATTTTCACTATGAGACTCAGCATGAGGAGATGCAACACAAAGTATTCAAATTCCACTATAGCAAATACCTTGCAAAAGACATGCGGCACAGCACGCTGCGCATGTGCGAAAAGAAATCCGACTCACAAGCAATAGAAGCAACTCATCTGAACAATTAAATTATCGGTAATTGCATTATCAAGAAGATCTAGATTGATAATGGAAACTCGATAAAAAGGTCACCTCCCAAGATGCATAAAAGAGAAAATAGAGTTGAGTGATACTTATATGAAAAGAGTGGTAACCTAACTACTCGACTTCAGTGGCTCAACAGTCACATTCATATATGCGGTATTCTCCCAACCTCATTCGACACATTACCAAGACTAAGGACTCCCAAATTGGATTTTGTAACGCTTGTCACCTTATTATCAACACATTGTTCGAGTACAACATCATCATTGGTCACCCATGCCTGAATGGTTTCAAAATAGTGGTTTTAACAAACAACCAAAAGCTTAAATTCCCCACCAAGAGCGGTGCGAGTAAAGTCCGTGCATATTATAAAGAAGTATGGGCACAACAATATTCCCAGTAACATTGTCGAAACAGAGATAACATGAAACTTGAAGGATAAAAGACTACGTAGAATCAAACAACAACTGGCTAGCACAACCAGGGTTGAACTTCATTGTGACCAACGACGAGGCAGAATACGACGCTATTCTCGCCAGAACCTCAATGGCAAGCTCGTTACGAGTAGAACGCCAAGCGGTCTTTACAGACTCACAACTTCTGGCTAATCATTCCAATGGCTCCTACGAAGCCAAAGAGGGCACAATGATCTTCTTTTTCAACAAGCTTAAAATGCTTGGGGAATGAATCACAATCTTAACTATTGTATGTTCCTCAAAGGCGGGAATGTAACAACGTGTATAATTTGCAACTCAACCACAATCTTCATAGAAATTAGAGTCGTGCTACTAGCGGCAGAAGAATTTGTTATAGGAAAGACAAGGTGCACCAGAACAATAAAAAAAAAGCTGATCTTTAATGATTCGGACACTACAAGCACGACTAAAATTGGGCACCCATGCTTTCAAATCAAGGACCCCAACTAGCGGGAGTATTTTCAACCATCGGGTATACAGCAGATATCTGGAGTCTGAGGAAGACAACACGAACTTTAGAGTTTGGAACCCGCTCTTTGCTCAAGAACGACTCCCAAACCGGGGGGGACTATATGATAGAGGTATTTTAGAAAGACCCAATAATGTATTTGGGCTAGCCCACTGGAGAAAGGCCCAGAAACTAAAGCATCGAACATAAGGAATTCGACCCAGACCCAAAAATTAGAGGATTGAACAGAAGAAATTCGACCCAGGCCCGGAAATTGGAGGATCAAACAGAAGGGATTCGACCCTCACAAGGACGATCGAATGGATATGATTCGATCGTCACTCGTCAACTGCCAATGGGGCCAGCGGGACGGGATCTATAAATACCCCGTCCTCCGACATTAACGAGACACTTTTTTTTTCACTGTCAAGCAACAATTCAAGATCGAACCTAGCAATTCGATCCATCACAATTCGGTTGTCATAATTTGATCGTCACAGATTCGATCGTCCCCAATTTGACCCTCGTCGACCGAGCCAACTCAATTCGACAGTCATCTCAGTCGAGTTTTAACCGTTCGACCCATCCACCGATTCGACACTGTTACCCTTTAATAGCCTCGATTCGACCGATCAACCAATTCGACCTATCATGGATCTAACAGCAGTTTGACCTATCATGGACCGAACAACACCAATTCGACTGTAATATGTCCAACAGCTCCCAAATTCGATACTTGGAGATAAATAAACTACGTTCGACTTGATTTCTGTTGTGGGATACGTAGGCAGCTTGGCTTGCTCCCAAGTTAAATCTGAAATCTATAACACCCGTTCCATCATGCCGTGATGCTTGGAGTGCAAGCGTGTAAAGGACAAAGTTGATTTTAGCACAACAATGAATTCGTCTGTTGTGGAGTGTCTTACCAGCTTCCCAAGTCAGCAAACAAAAACACCTCCAAAACATAGTACTATAAATAAGTCTGTAACGCCACAAAAATTAGAAAGGAAATAAATTTATACTTTAGTTCTTGAACTTTAAAAAAAAAAACTGATTTTGACCTTAAATGTTTAGAAAAATTTGTATTTTAGCCACTGAACTTAAAAGTTAGCCTTTTATTATATTTATAGAACTCTAATCCTAAAACATATATTTCAACTTCAAATATTAACCAAGTTGATGGAATTACCTAGAAAAATTACATAAGTAAATATGTATTTAACAAAGAAATCTAATTATACATATTTGAATTTTAATTATAAATAATTGAGGAACTTGATATGCAATTAATTAATTGATGAAGTAAGTCATGACGTCTTTTTGATGAGGTAAGCCATGATATCCTTAAGAGTATGATTAAATTCAGATTTTTTTATAATTTATTATAAAATAATCAAGGTGGGACATAAATAGTTATGATTTAACTAATATTTTTGTCTATAAATACCCACCATTGTTCAACATTTTATACAGCCCAAAATAATCCAATTTTGCAAAAGTTCCTAGAAATAAGAGTTGTTCCTTTTTATGATTTTGTTCAGAAAATAATTTTTCCAAATTTTTATCTTGTTATTTTCTACCCAAAAGACGTCAATACTTTTACTGCGCAAGAAATGTCGATTATGCCCATACACCTTAGAAAAACCATATCAAATAGTATAAACATTATTTTACTACCAATTTTTGGATACATACTCTCCTTGGTGTCTTATAACTTTTTATGAAAACATCTTTCCCAAATAATATGATCTACATGGCCATAATACATAAACCGTGAACTGCTATCAATAAATCCGATAGCAACTCTTATGTTGCAGGAATTATTGAGCATAGCAAACCTTTGTGTTTTTACAAAATCTTGGATTTCCACATCTCTCATGATACTAGAAACGATAAACCATTAAAGGATTTGAAAACAAAATTTATTTAGATGTCCGATCAAAGGTAAAATCGAAATTGTGGTGATTTATTAGTTTGTTTGGCACAACCTTTATTTTCTTTGTTTATAAGTTAAATCACCATAATAATTCAAATATTTATTACACACGTGAATTTAACATGGAATAGTATTAGTTATAATTATATTATTATAATTTATAATCATGAAATGACATTTTTTATGATTTTATTTATAGCATTTAAATGGTAGATTTACCATGTTTAACATACTACTTTCATAAGTCTTACAAGATTATTCTTATCACTTCATGATCTAACCATCAAATAAAATTATTATCATAATAAACATTCCTTATCACATGTTTTCGATAAATTTCCCATGTTTATATCTTTATATTTAAGTTATAAAACAAGTATATACATTTCAAACTTACTATGTAAAATAAAGTAATAAATGACTAAGTTATACCTTTTAAGGTGAACTTCGTATGATACTTATTTAGTGTGTGGCTATTAAAAGTTTGGATTTGATTAAAGACTAAAAAGACGAGTTTTAAAGTTAGCTAAGTAATATGTTTTAAGAATTGATTATGCATCAAATTAGATAGATAATCAAGTTTTTACTTGTTACGGTTACTTGTTGGAAATGACTTTAACATGAAAATATGAATACTTACAATTATAAGTTTGAACATATGTTTGTTTAAGATAATTTTTTGATATCAATAACGTGGTTAATATAATTGATATTTGATTTTAACTTAACCTTACGTTTTTTCAATTCATCATCTAAGATTTTCATGTTTAGTGTACATGAATTAAGCTTGTGTGTTCTTTACTAAGATTTACATCGTAACTAGCATCCTTAACAAGAACGTTCTTAATTTCACCAATATCAGAATTGAAGAAAAAGTACTAATATTTGTTGTGGTGAATTATAATTTCAGTTGATTAATATTATTTAAATTTGTTAAAGGTTTGACGAACTAATCAACGTCATGAAGGTTCCCCGTACGAGTAAAGGTTAGGTTCTATTTATAATTTGTTCTAGCCCCGTTTGGCATCCTGGCCCTGAGGAACTTGGACAAAAATCTCACTACTCCGTTACCAAACCTCGAACAACCTATATTCCAGCATAATCTTGTTTTGCATCTAATCTCATAACATGATTTTCTCACTCATCGTTAAATCGTATTAAATCATTTATTATTTATCATATCAATTAATAATCATGGTAATTCCTCGATATTTTAATCTCATTTGCTGGTTCTTGAACTGTGCAAAGAGCAACGAACTATGTTCGGGACATGTAGCTCAAGGAGCAACGGATATTATCCGGTTACTAGCTTATTTGTTTATCTGTTATACTCATTGGGGCATCTTTGGGAAGTTGGGCCCATAGATTGAGTCGAGTTACTGTCGGGCAGTAGGGACTGTCGATTTAAGTAATTTCGCTTGATACACATCTATCTAAGCACCGTTTGCAGTCAGAAGTTGGTTGTAACCCACGGGCTGGATCGACATGTACTCGAGCATGTCTCTTGATTATTTGCGAGGTCGCTCCTCGTCGGGAGGTATAAGGTAGAATATTAGAAGTCATAAGGCTGGAATTGTTTATTGCTAAGCACAAGTTTATTAACTATTCTATGAAAATTCTAGTACCATTGCTACATTAAATTGTCTAGTTGAACTGTTTCTACCGGTAAGAACGAAATGTATCCAGTAGGTCACAATTAATTGTTGCATTACCAATTATTTTATATGAATCTCACTAAGTCATTAAAGACTTATTCCTCATTTCTTCTGTCCATTCCTCATGATAAAATCAACATGGCATCATGGATCAAGTGAATAATTGTTCAAACGTGCATTTTGGAATAATCCTGTTTTGTCACTAGTAGATAACCATTAAAATAGTTATATTGTTTGTAATACCAAGACTTCCGATGTATATATATCAAAATATATTTTGTAAAATGTGTATGGTTTTGATCCTGAACAAGTGAGACACTTTCCTATGAGTTGCGCTTTAATATGGATTGTGTAAAGTGGTTGACCACCACTGAACCAACTCGGATTGGAGCATGGCTCATGGGGCGCGGTCGTCACAAAGTTCATAAGACATACGTGGATATGGGGGAAAATAAGAAAATGATGTGAATGTGTAATGTGTGCGAGGGAGCACGATTGTTCAAGTGCTAATACTCACAATATATTAGAATGACAAAGAAAAAAAATGAGATTTTATGTGGTGATATTCTTGATACTCAAACAAGGTCTTCTTCACCAATCTCTTCGTGATCATGCTTGTGATATGAGACGATTGCTTGGTCATATTTGCGTTGAATTTCGTGATCAGCCGTCAATACCTGCACGAGGGGAGGCGATTATTTTCTTAGGACATCGTCATCTAGAAGCGTGACTCTTTTACAGGCGAGTTTGTTGTATGATACAACTCTCATTAGCAATTATATTATTTGTCTATTTAATGTATTATATGTATTATATATTAGGATTAATGGAAGTAGTGGAAAGTTAAGATAGTTAATTTTAGATAATTCATAGCAGTTATTAGACGTTATCTTTTCAAGTATATATAATTTGTTTGTACGGACAAAAGTATTAATTCTTTCTGAATTTCTTTGGAGTTCCGTTCCCACTCGAGTAGGAACAATTAACCATACGGTTCATTTCATTGGTGCTCTCGTTGACAGGTTAATTACCTCCCGAAATGAACGTGAATTTTCGGCAACAACTCGACAATGTTATAGAGGAGTGGAAGAAAAAGGTAGCAATGCAGATTGCTACTGATTTTTTCCCCATTATTTCTCATCCAACATTCAACCCGCAATGTTTCAAGTCTTGCCTCCATCCCCGCCACCATCACAACCAACTTTTCCTTCAATAAACTCCTTGGAATACTGTCCGAATGCCCTTTCATGTACCAAATTAAACAACACCTGCCCACGAACAGCAAAGCATGACATCGAAGAGTATATGCACATTCACAACGCGGTTTCCGCAAAAGTGTTATTCAATTGGAAAATGAGGAAGAAATTCCAGTTATCTACGCGAAGCGACAACGTGGAAGCAAGAATTTTCATGTATTGGAACAAAATTATAGTCGAAGCATTGCTGCTCCAACTCACTAGCATTGGCGATGAATATTTGAATCAACCGCAACCAAGCTTGAGAAAGTTCTCCCACAACCCGAGTTGCTTTCTACGACGTGGCCATGTTTCTCGTTCCCGACTCCATCTCTTGCCCAATGTACAACACCAATGGTCGGACAACTTGCCACTATCAACCTTGATACACAAATGTTTACACACGAGTCTTGAGGAATTGTTGTTAAATTGGATAAAGAGAAAGAAATGTCCTACGAAGTGTCAATTTGCAAACGGTAATCTCCATGCATGTCAATCAAATCATACTCAAAAATTGCTCTATGTTTCAAAGTCGAATCACCTCTAAGCGGCAGCACCATGGACAATCACGAAAATGGCAAAATTGCTCATTAAAGGGCACATAGGCCTAGTTTGTTTCCCCGGAAAATGGGGGAAAAGGAAAAAGAATAAGGAAAATGAGGGAAAACAAGGTTTTCGAGGAAATTCCTTATGGAAAATAAAATGTTTTCCTTTCTTTTCCTGTGTTTGGCTCATAATGACTTTTCAGGGAAAATTCTTAAGCTTTTTTGTATTTCTTATAATCTAACCGTTTAAAATTCATAATTATACTTTATACTTTGAAATATGTATTAAAAAAAAGTTGTATTAATTTCGTTAATATTTTTATTTTTGAAGTTCTCCTTGAAATTACTTTATGTAAAATATCAATAACTTGCATAACTTTATTTCATACGTACTATGATAATTATCTTTAAATATATGTGTTATATATAATATAATTAAAAAATAAAAACTTGTGCAAAGGAAATAAAACTAAAATTGAGATATTTACTCACCTTGTGTAGATGAAGAAGATTGATATGTATAATTAACAAGATATAATTTAGTTTATATAGAGACTAACAAACGAAAATTTTGTTTAAATTGGTGGGAAAACAAAACTTTTTAAATTTTTAGAAGAGATTGAAAAAGTTTTGATGAAATTTTCTCACATTTTTTGTAGGAAGTGAGATAAAATTTTAAAATGGGAGATAAGATTTCACACACTGGTTTTCCTCTCCTTTCCAAGATTTTCCCTTATTTTCCTCTCATTTTCAAGATTTCATTTCTTTTCCAGGAAAATCTTAAATTACCAAACAGTAGGAAAAAAAGATTTTCCTTCAAGATTTTCCTTTTCCCCTATTTTCCGGGGAAACAAACTAGGCCATAGAGGAAAAGAAATTGTACTTAGTTGTTCATTTCTTTGTGCAGTAAAGCTTTGCACAAGATTTGCAAATTGGGCCTTTCCATTTCGGAAGCTCTTCATCAAAGTCCTTTGATATTATGGCCTGGAGGACAAGGCCTTGTTAAGGAGAAAGGAATGATACGGTTCTCATTAGCAATTATATTATTTGTCTATTTAATGTATTATATGTATTATATATTAAGATTAATGGAAGTATCGAAGTTAATATAGTTAATTTTAGATAATTCATAGGAGTTATTAGAAGTTATCTTTTCAAGTATATATAATTTGTTTGTACGGACAAAAGTATTATGAAGAAATATATTGAAGTTTGTTCTCTTCTTCTTTCTAAATCTCTTTGGAGTTCCGTTCCGACTCGATTTTAGAGGTTAAGAATCGGATAGAGTCGAAAACTCATCTTATTTTTTAAAAACAAATAAATATACAATATTATATATTTATATATAATGCTAATAAAATGCTCCTAATTAACTTAATATATTAAAAAAATGTAACACGTAACATATTTTTCCTTGGTCAAAAATAAGCCACGTTTTCGTTTTGGAAAAAGCACGAATGAAATTGCCATTGTATTCATGTTTATTTAAGTTTTTTTTTTTAATTTTAGATGTAAAATAATCAATCATGTATGTTTGTTCCATTGATATTAAAATAAATAAGAGAAAAAAGGATCGAAATCGAATCGAATCAGATCGAAATCGAATAATTTTGGATCGAATTGGGTCGTTTTAAATTGATTTGATTTCGATTCTCATTTCTCCAGAATCGAAATCGACTACGAGCCTCGATTCGATCTGATCCGATTCAATTCAAATGCACAACCCTGGTTAAGAGTGTCGACTGGCCTTTCCTTAGTGTGATGAAAGCTTCTTTCCATTGCTTATGAAAGGAGTCTCTCATATTACCATATGAGAAACGAACGTAATTTATTAAACATGAAATGGTTTGTATAGTTTACACATATTTCAAGGGTACTTTGTGTATTTTTTTAGCAGTATATAATTATTGGTTGAGATTTTATGAAGCGTTTGTATAATCAATAATTGAGAATCTCTAACAAACGATTAATTATTGGAAGTTGGAACACACTCACCAAAGCACTGCTTTAGGTCCATTGGTATTTCATACATCTTATGGGTTCCAACAGTTAAGGAAACAAATTCATGTGAGTGGGTAATTGCAAACGTTTATTTCAAACTGCAATAAATTGATCTGTAAATAAGGGACCATAAATGTTGAATTGCAACTTCATTTCTAAATATGTATCTAGCTAACTAAATACTTTTTTATAATTGTTTTTCTAATGTAATCCTTAAAAAACATAACATACAATAAGCATTATGATAATTATACTTTTCGCATTTGTTAAAATAATAAGAATGTTGATTCATATTAAGCCTCCATGTAGTGAAACTATTTCAATGTAGTTTCCAGGCAAGTAAAACTCTGTGGTCCAATTCCTACTTCCAATCGAATAATTGCATTTGCTTTTCGAATATTTTAGGAAAAAACGTGTAAGATTCACCATTGTGGGAAATTTGCCCTAATCAAGGTGACGTTACTAGGAAATAGGAATTCTACTATATATGTGAAGATATTGGATAATAGAAGAGATAAAGATTAAAGGGAGCGACATAAAAGGTTATCCTGGAAAGTGGAAATAATGCAACGTTAAAAATGTGTTGCTAACCATTTCACTTCATCCATAGTACGTGAACGTCAAATTCGCATACGAGGCGGTAGGCAAAAACGACAAATTTGGTTTGGTTGTTTTTAAATCATTATTTATTTATTCCTTCAACCAATTTAAGGCCAGCCATTATTTAGTGTCATGCCCAAATTGGTAATGAACCTAAAGTCTATAGCTAAGAATTTTAGTCACGTCTTGTGACTATAATAATAGTTTGATAAATAGATTGATAATGGACATGTTGTGACTATGATTTGGCATGAAATCTGGAAATTTGTATTAATTATATTAGTGATATGGAATTATTATCAAGAAAAGCAAGTCCGTGATATGGAGTTTTAGGAATTAGGACCGATTGTAAATTGGCCAAATTTAAAGGCATGTTCGTATTGTCACGTTTTGGAGTTTATTTATGTCAGTTTAACTATGAAACGCAGGTGAACTTGATGTCAAAATCAGAAACGAATGAAAAGATTTCTATAAATTCTGATTAGGAATCTATTTTGATTATCTTCCTTTGTAACCAATTGGTTAATCTCTATTACAACCAATTCTTACTTGGCGGTTTTGTTGCGACAAATGACATAACGTAAATATTGTTACTTTTCTGAACTAACTAGTGTGTAATCATTCTTTACTCTTTAGTAACTCATAATCTCAAAGAATTTGACTATCCTGACTAAACAAGAATTGGGGTGGTTTGCCTTGGTAGATACCTCCTCACTAAAATAGTTATCGGTCCATTTTGATGTTGTCTTCCATTAATGGTTGGAGTCCTTCACTAATTATTAATTAATCATGGGTGTCATTAATAAGGTTATTGTAACTTGGACCTCCCTATCTGTTGACAGTTATTTATTTTTCGGAATTTTGTGTGTAGATTATAACGCTTTGCCTGAATTAGAAGAATAAGCATTTTTTCCTTTTTAAAAAAAAAATAATTTTCAATGTGTTCTCCCCTTTATATAGGAGCAAGTTTGAGTACAAATGACATTTTTATGCATGTTTCTTCTTTGACATTTGTTGCATGCATGTTCATAGGATATGAATAGTGGTGTCCGACTTTTGAAAACCGTCTCCAAGAATGCTGATATTTTTCAGGAAGCCACCGCCATCGAGTCTCCGATATAATGTGTCTCATGTACAAGAGTTGAGTTGTTCTTCGCTAGATCTTATCAGTTTATGTGAGGGGGGATGCTTAACGGGGACTAGGAGGTTGCCACCATCGTACTCCGATTCCAATTTTTTGGGGAGAGAACTTCGTTAGTAGGTAGGGAGCCCTATCGTGATTTGAGAGGGGCTGATAAACCTCTTAAGTATCTTTGGCAGGGTAAGTGTTAGTGTATTGTGTCCCTGTGGGGTACTCGTGAAACTATTTAAAATTTTCGATACCTCGCGTGGGATTTGTACACTGTGGCATATCTATCGTGATTTTGAGAGGATAGCAGGGTACCGTTTTGCCGATATCGTGAGCAACATCTAAGGCTTATCGATACGGGGGTGGGTCTTTGTGACTCTTGAAAACATCATGAAGGAAAAATAGGGATAACACTATCAATATTCGTTTTTTTTTTTTGCAAAATTACACCCATGTCTTTGGTTTTTTTTTTCTTTCCAGAAACTGACACACATGCCTTTATGTAATCATCACATGATTTTTCGTACACACTTTTATTTCTTCATAAGTAAATATCAAGACAAGTTTAAAGGTGTTTTTTGTCTTTGCTACGTAGATTGTATTGAAATTATGGTAAGCAAACACCATACTACAATTAAAATAAACAAAATTTATTGCGATTTTTTGTGTGGTAACTAATATTGTAGCAGTAGCCACTAAGGATCTCCAAAACAAACGAGCCCTACGCAAACTCAAGATATCAAAACCAGTTTTCATGAGCTCAATCTTTACTCTTGATCGCATCATAGAAGAAGTCGTGTTCGAAAGTAGTTAATCATGAACAAAAGTTGAATTAATCGAAGTAGCTTGAATCTGTAAAGACAAAAGAGGGAGCTTTTGCTTTTCTATCCTATGTACTGTAACCTTTTCAGTTGTGAGAAAAGATTAACCGTGTTGGGCGAGATCTTTGAAATACTTTGTGTTATTTATTTGTTCTAACAACCACATACAAAGTCGTTACAACAATAAATAGCTGGTAAAATAGCTAAAATATGGTCTAACAATTGTAATCTCGAGTTTAACACTAATCATTTACTTGTCAACGGAGAATATAGTTGGTGTATCATTATTAGAGTCACGGGTGATGAATTCTCATTATTAGAGTCACGGGTGATGAATTCACCACCTACCTTAGGTTCAATTTCATGTATATATATGTGTGCTTTTTCAGCTGAATCGATCATCTTTTCTCTTTACAATCTTCACATTATATAGAATATTGACATGGTATCGAGCCATCAACTCGGCAGTACCTGTTTCTTTTTTCCTTTTCGTTTCTGTTTCGATTTTGGAGGAAGAACTCTCCACTTCAATTGCACACGATTGTGCGCGCCGACATATTCGATTCGACAACACTGGAGGTAGAACTCTCCGCTTCTGGGAATTCCGACGACGAACAAACGGCTCCTTCTTCTTCTTCTACGCAGTGGTTGAGGCGTCTTCCTTTTCAGCGGCGAATAGGGGCTGGATCGGCTGAATCGACCGCGAGTGTCGAGCGACCTACTGTTCCAATTCTCAATTCTGGATGGTAACGGGTGTTTGCAATTTGTTTATCTTGGTTAATTGTACATTTTTCCTTTTGTGGATATTTGCAAATTGAGGTGAGAGTTTGTCTACTCTCAAATGGCTTCTGAAGGATTACATTTTTTGCTTTGTTCAATTTGGGATTACATTTGAGATTTGGTGGATTTTTTTTTCTTGAGTTATAATGGCTTCTGAAGGATTTTCGATTAAATTTACTGGACGAAATTATGCCGCATGGGAATTTCAAATAAAAATGTTTTTAAAAGACAAAGATCTCTAGGGACATATTGATGGGACTTCTGTGATTCCCACGGAATCCAAAGCACTTTTAAAATGGGAAATAAAAGACGCTCTCATAATGTTTTGGCTCCTGGGGTCACTTGAAACCCATATGGTGAATAACTTGCGCTCTTTTGGCATTGCGAAGAAAATGTGGGAACATTTGAGACGTATATACCATCAAGATAATACTGCCCGTCGTTTTCAATTGGAGCTTGAAATCTCTGCATATGGTCAATGTAACCTTAACATTGAAATGTATTATTTTGGTTTTCTTAATATATGGAGCGAGTATTCTGGTATACTCTATAGCAAGGTGCCACATGAGGCTCTCCCCGCCCTTCAGGTAGTCCATGAAGATACTAGACGTGATCAATTCTTAATGAAATTGCGACCGAAATTTGAAACTGTTCGTGATGCCCTGCTAAACAGAGATCCAGTTCCCTCTTTAGACACGTGTTTTGGTGAATTACCGAGAGAGGAGCAACGATTGGCAACCCATGCAAATATGGAAATTCCTTCCGAGATCTCAGAGGTGATGAATGTTTCTTATGCCGCACAAGGGAGTAGCAAAGGACCAGACACCAGAAAATGTTATAAATGCCAGGAGATTGATCATATTGCTCGCACTTACACAAAGATGATTTGCAAGTATTGTAAGAAAAGTGGTCATCTTATCCAAGACTGTCGGATTTGACCTGACAATCGTCGTGCTCAGGCATTTCAGGCTATTGCTCCTCCAAGTCAACCTACAACTCCTACTCAAATTGCTCTTATTCTAGAGGTGGTGCAACAGATGATTCTTTCGGCATTCTCTGCACTTGGACTTCGGGGCCAAGGTAAAATTGTTTCTGATCCTTGGTTAGTCGATCCTGGTGCGTCTAATCACATGACATGTACTTCCCACTCTTTGCATAATTTGAGGAAATATTCCGGTACACAGACTATTCAGATTGCTAATGGGAGCGTTCTCCCTATTCAAGAAATCGGTGATCTTAAACCTTCTTTTCGTGATGTGTTCATCTCTCCTGCATTATCTACTAGTTTAATCTTTGTGGGCCAATTAGTAGATAACAGTTGTACCGTACACTTCTCTCATAGTGGTTGTATTGTGCAGGATCAGGTGTCGGGGAAGGTAGTGGCGAGGGGGGCCTAAGGTGGGCCGGATGTTTCCTTTGCAGTTTTCTGTTCCTCGTTCCTTGTCTTTGGCATGCTTGAAGGTTAGCAATAAGTCTAAGGATTGGCATCGGAGATTAGGTCATCCTAATAGTGTGATTTTACCTCATATGTTAAGACATGACATGTTGGGTAACAAACAACATTGTTCCACTACTTTTGATTGTACTGCTTGTCGGCTAGGCAAAAGTAAAACTCTACCTTTTCCTACTAATGGTAGTCGTGCTACTAAATGTTTTGAGATTATCCATACCGATGTTTGGGGTATTTCTCCTGTTATTGCTCATGGTTAATATAAGTATTTTGTGACATTTATTGATGATTACAGTCGTTTTACTTGGATTTATTTTCTTCGTTCCAAATCAGAGGTGTTCATTGTTTTTCAGAAATTTTTGACTTACATTGAGACACAATTTTCTGCCATTATTCAAGTTCTTCGCTCTGATAATGGCGGCGAGTATGTGTCAAAATCATTTCAAGTTTTTCAACAAGAAAAAAGAATTATCTCGCAGAAGTCATGTCCTTATACACCTCAACAGAATGGATTGGCAGAACGTAAGAACCGCCACTTGTTAGATATGGTTCGCACGTTACTTATTGAATCATCTGTTCCTTCTGTGTTTTGGGTAGAATCCTTGTCCACTGCTGTGTATCTCATTAACCGTTTACCCTCCCAATAACAGGATTTTGAGTCACCTTATTATCGTCTTTATGAGACGTCTCCAGATTACACTAGTCTCCATATATTTGGATGTGTTTGCTTTGTCTTACTACCCCCACATGATCGCCACAAGTTGTCTGCACAATCAGTGAGATGTACATTTTTGGGATATAGTAGTGTGCATAAAGGGTTTATATGTTATGATGATGTTTCTAATCGCATACGCATATCCAGAAATGTCACTTTCTTCGAACATGAGTACTATTTTCAGCAGCAGGTAGTATCTCCTGACAGTGTTCAACTACCGTCTTTTGAGAGCTTATCTCCATCTGTGGAGCATTTTAAACCAGGCAATGTTTATCATCGAAGACAGGCCCCCCCCCATTGTCACCCCTCCTTGACCTTGATCCAGACCCTGCTCCTAGTCCTGCTCCTCCTGATCATGCTTCTATCGCTCTTCGGCGATCCACTCGTGGAATTCGTCCTCCTGATCGGTATGGTTACTCTGCGATTTTGAATTCTATTTCAATTCCTAATTCTTATTCTCAGGTGGTTAAAGAAGCTTGTTGGGAGAAAGCTATGCGGGAAGAACTTCAGGCTCTTCAAGATAATCACACTGGGGATATTGTCACTTGCCCAATCGGCATTAAACCAATAGGTTGCAAATGGGTTTACTCTGTTAAACTACGGTCTGATGGGTCTCTTGATCGTTACAAAGCACGTTTAGTAGCCCTTGGTAATCGACAAGAATATGGGGTCAATTACAATGAGACGTTTGCTCCAATTGCTAAGATGACCACTGTCCGCCTCATTTTGGCTATCTCTGCTTCCAAAGGTTGGCCTCTATTACAAATGGATGTTAAAAACGCCATTTTACATGGTGACCTTAAGGAAGAAATTTATATGACCCCACCACCAGGGTTATTCTTGATCCCGTCTCCAGATTTTTGCAAGTTGAAACGCTCTTTATATGGTCTAAAACAGGCTCCACGTGCTTGGTTTGACAAGTTTCGTGCTACTCTTCTTAGGTTCTCCTTTGTGCAGAGTCATTATGACTCCTCGTTGTTTCTTTGCAAATCTTCTATTGGGATTGTTTTGTTGCTAGTTTATGTTGATGATATTGTTATAACAGGAAATGATACTAGCTTGATCTCTAATCTTCAGAGACACCTTCAGAAATCTTTTCACGTGAAGGATTTGGGTCCCTTACACTATTTCTTGGGTTTGGAAGTGCATTCATCTGCCGCAGATACTTTCTTAAATCAACATAAGTACACTCAGGAGTTAATTAAGTTGGTTGGTCTTCAAGATGGTCGCTCAGTTGATACGCCCTTGGAGGTTAATACAAAGTATCAACGTGAAAATGGTGAATTTCTTTCTGATCCATCTTTGTATCGACAATTGGTGGTGAGTCTCAACTACTTGACGATTACTCGACCAGATATTGCTTTTGTTGTTCAGCAAGTGAGTTAATTTATGCAGGCCCCGACACATCTTCACTTAGCCGGTGTTCATCGTATCATTCGTTATCTACAGGGTTCTTGCACCTGTGGTCTCTTCTTTCCTATCAACGATTCTATTAGCTTGACAGCGTATAGTGATGTTGATTGGGCCGGCTGCGCAGACACTCGACGTTCTATTTCTGGTTGGTGCATGTTTATTGGCAACTATCTTGTGTCTTGGAAGAGTAAGAAGCAAGATCATGTTTCTAAATCCTCTATTGAGTCTGAATATCGCGCTATGTCATCTGCTTGCTCTGAAATTATCTGGATACGTGGTCTACTATCTGAGCTTGATTTTTCTCAAAATTTACCAACTCCATTACATGCGGACAATACTAGTGCCATCCAAATAGCCACTAATCCAGTATTTCACGAACGTACCAAACATATTGAGGTGGATTGTCATTCTATCAGGGAGGCTTTTGATCATAATATTATCACTCTTCCATATATCTCGTCTACGCTTCACACCGTCGATGTGTTTACGAAAGCTTTAGGTCGGCAACGTCATCAATTCCTTTTGGGCAAATTGATGCTTGTTGAACAACCACCATCAATTTGAGGGGGGATGCCAACGGAGAATATAGTTGGTATATCATTATTAGAGTCACGGGTGATGAATTCTCATTATTAGAGTCACGGGTGATGAATTCACCACCTACCTTAGGTTCAATTTCATGTATATATATGTATGCTTCTTCAGCTAAATATATCATCTTTTCTCTTTACAATCTTCACATTATATAGAATATAGAATATTGACATTACTGAGATATCGATTTTGAGATCTTATTTTTAGGAACATATGTAATCGACGACGGAACTACAAAGATTAGGCCATCACTACTCATTGGAAACAATGTTCATATTGGAAAGTATGGATGAAAAGCATTCATCAAGTAGACGAGAATCATGAAAAAGAAAAAAGAAAACTAATGAACTGGTGTTTAATATCTTCTTGCTAGCCAAAACTGCAAGAAATAATTTGTAATTACATTTTAAATATTTAAGTTGTTGGGAAATATTGATAAATGCATTTGACATTGTGATTTTCTTGCTCTCTATAAAATTGGAATAAAACTTTTGGATGGATTTGTGTTTTTGATAAAGGAAAAAAAAGTTTCATGGAACTGATTAGTAATGATTAAGGCTATTCTAACTGTGACAAGTTTCCAAGTGTGCTTGCATTGGACACAACATAAAATGAATGTGTGTAACTTCCTAGATAACTAAATAACTTAAACTTATACCACAAAGATCATGATACAAATGCTAAAGCAAATGTGAAGTGATGATCACTTAAAAATCTTGATACATCCAATTTACATATATAACCATTAATAGTGTCTTTATAATTTATCAATTTAACAACCCAATCTAACGGCCATTTAGAGCAGCAAATTGCGCAAACATGGCAGTTCCAGAATGATCTTCGACCACTCCTTGAACTGCAGCAGGCTTAGGCTCGGCCTCCGGTGCAGCATCCGTTCCATTATCCTGGGTGGCCGCATCGTTAGCTGCCACGGGAGCTGTAGATGGGGGTGATGTCTTATTCTCTTCTTCGGCCTTGCCCTGCACCGACGCTTCTTGCAATTGCAGTGCATACTCCAAATTCCACAACACGTCGCCCATTGTTGGCCTATCGACCCCATACTCGGCTAAACACTTCTCTGCCGCCTCAGCGAATTTCGTCATTGACTCAGGGTTGATGTGCCCCGCAAGTGTTGGATCGATGATCTTATCGAGCAGCCCTTTTCTCTTCCATTGCATCGCCCATTCGGCCAAGTTTACTTGCTCTCTAGGTAGCGCCGGATTGATGGCTGGGCGGGCGCACAAGGCCTCTAGTAAAACGACCCCAAACGAGTATACGTCGGATTTATCAGTCAGTTGTTGCTTCCTAAAGTACTCAGGATCGAGATACCCAAAGCTCCCCTTCACGGCCGTGCTAACGTAATTTTGATCGCCCCCGTTAGGGCAATCTTTTGACAATCCAAAATCAGCCATTTTGGCGATTAAGTTCTCGTCGAGCAAAATGTTGGTAGTTTTAACATCACGGTGAATGATCCCCTGAGCCGCTCCTGTGTGGAGGTAGTGTAGCCCACGAGCCGAACCAATGCAAATCTCGAGGCGTTGCTTCCATGACAGGGGAGGCAAGTTCTTTCCATATAAATGATCTCTGAAAGGTCCATTGGCCATGAACTCATAGACAAGAATCATCTCCCCGTTTTCGTCACAATAACCAATCAAAGACACAAGATGGCGATGTCTCAACTTCGACAACATTTGAATCTCCGTTTGAAACTCGTTAATCCCTTGTTCTGACTGGGGGTTGCCTCGTTTAACTGCTATTTTCATGCCATCGTCGATTTCTGCTATATAAACATTGCCAAATCCACCAACACCGATGATTGCCTTCGGATCCCAATTCTTGGTCGCTTCTTGCAACTCCTCTAATGAGAAGTATCGGCCTAATCCTGAAGTTGAGGAGAAGAATTGGCTCTTCTTCGACCCCATAGAACTCTTGCTATTCGACATAAAGCTCGTGTCTCCGGCATGAAGTGGAAGCAACCATGAAGAGAAACTTTTGCTCCTTTTCCAATCTTGAGGCCTTTTTCTCCACTTCAAAGCTATTGCGCCCAACCCCACGAAAGCTCCAAACATCATAGCAAATCCGACGGCAGCCACCGTGGTTTTCACTGGACTACCAATGCCAGCCTTGTTTCCATCAACGCCAAACTCTCCGTCAAGACTACCGACTGAATTGTTCATCTTCAACACCTCAAGGCCGTTCAAAAGGGCATTCTTGGTACCGGAATTGTCGTTCATTGGTCCTACTTGAACTGTTACAGGGTCCACCTGTGATACCATGGAGGAGTTGAGGACAAAATCAGCGTAATATGCAGCTGTTAGGCCGCCTGCTGCGGTGCTTAAGTCCAATCCCCTGATCGCTGGCTTGCCGTTGATGAAAACGTTGAAGTAGAGATCATTTGTAGCCTTGCTCACTATATCAGCGAAGTGCAGACGGAGAAGATATTGGAATGAATTGTCCACCTTCATTTTCCAAGTAATGTTGAAACTGGGAGCCTGCAACAGGGGACCTTTTCGTTAGTCACATCTCAAAATATACTTTGAACATTGAATCATCAGCAAGAAAATTGTGGATTTTTTTACTAGCCTAATTTCATTCAGACTTCTAATATATCCACCATTTGTAAACATTACATATACAACTCATAAACTTCCAAGATATAAAACAATAAAATTGAACCTTTCCACAAACCAAATTACTCACTAAAAGAATAATTAAACATTAATCTTAGTTTTGTTGGTTGCTAAATTTAACTAGTTGAAACTAAGACAAACGAAAAGCCATATTCTTTTAACCTTTGAAGAATAAATGAACCCTGCAAACTCCCCCTCACCTGAACATTGGCGCTGGCCATGTTGGTTGCGGTAGCGTAAACCACCGGAGGCGCAATAAGCGGCGACTCACCTTGCGGGTACGTTATAACGTTTGGTTGTACTGACACCTCTGTACCTGCATCTTTAGGATCCAAGTACGACTTGTCGGAATCCCATGTTCTTCCCAAAGTGTCGTTTTCCGCCGTGATCACGGGACCTCCCATGTTCAGCCGGTAGACGGTCTCATACGCCATTGTCGAAAGACCAGAGTAATCAGCCTTTGGAGATACGGCGGCCGCGGTGTCGCTAATAATAATATCCGGAGCAGATACGAACTCAATTGCGTTCACAAATGCGGTGCTTCCCACATCCGGCTGAAAAGTCAACGAGTATCGCTCGGTGGTGACGTTGACCACGTACTCCTTGAAGGTCCACACGGGGTTATCGGGGTTCTTGAACTCGTGGATTAAAACCAGGTTGTTACCTGTTCAAAATTATATATAAAAACCAATGTCAGATTCTTATTAAAATTTTACATTAGACAATAATTGAATATGATAGAGCCACATCAAAAAATGTTTGGTTTTTGAATCATAGCCTACACCTATTTAACCTAATTATTAAAAATTGAGTTTTAGCCACATTGTTATGTATAATAGGCACATTAAAATTCTTATAAAAATATTTTCAATGCAAAATAGGTACATTATCGCTAAAACTTGACATGGATAATTTGATTCGTTACAGGAGTAACTCGTCAATTTCACATTATACATTCTATAAAATGTCGTTTAGTTATTAAAATTACTAATCTCTTTATGTATAAAACTATTAAATGAGACGACAATTTAATGTTACCTGTTTTGACTTTAAATTTTGCTGTTTTCAAATCTTTTTGATTGTTGGGAACGGGTGCGAAGTAGAGTCGGAGCCAATGCCATCCGGGCCGGGTGACGTGGAAACTGTATGTCGCCTCGGATTCGAAGACTTTGGCCGAGAGGTACAATGGAGAGGGAACATTGAAGCTTGATTGTGTGGCGCTCACTTGGATATCACGGCCATTGTACGATAAGTACTTGCCGGAATCTGAGTCGCCAATGAAGTCACGTTTTCCAGGTAGGGTGGTTGTTGCGGTGGCACCGCAGTCAAGGAGGTAGTTGTCGGGTGGGGTGTAGGAATCAGATTTTGCGGGGGCGTTTACTACAGCCGCTTGAACGAAGACGTTCGTGTTGGCTAGAAAGAGGAAAGAAAGAATGGTCAGGAGGATAGCCATGGTTGGCTGGTTACGGCGGAGTTGGTGATTTAGCCGCCGCGACGGTGGTGTTTTTTCCATAACTCCGGCTGACCCTCCTGGAGGGGGTAAATCAAATAGTTGGTAAGACTATGGGAGGAAATGAGGGAAAATAGGGGGTTCAGAGTTTGTTCTTGGCATTTTATTAAATTATGTAACTCTTTGAAAAAATCATTTTTCGTTGTTTCATGTTTTTTATGTTTGATTTCAATGCTAAGTCCAGTGTTGTCGGATTATTGTAAGGTGGGGAGAAGAGTTTTTTTAAATTTCCGTTAAATTTCGCGCCTATTTTTAGTAACTATTTTCTTATTTTTATCCTATATTTAGTAAATTAACAATGAAAGGTTATGGGAGCTTTATTATATCAAGTTAATTAAAGATCAATTAAAATCAGTGTGATTCTTCTCCTCCACAACTTGCGGTTTCTGGGAAAATTTCGATCAAGTACCGATATTCTCGTTCCGAAAAATCTAGAGTGTATATTGATGGATTTATTATATTTACAAAAAAAGGACGTGATATAGCAATTTAGGAACAATTAATTTTCCTGAAAAAGATTCTTGTTAATTAATGAGCTGTGAGTTTGCCTAAAGATCAAAGTTACATTCTTCACATTATGGTTTGAACGAATCTACTGTATCTCACATAAAAATATCATCTAGAACTCTATTTTACCATGGTATATCTGCAGCTAGCTCCCATGTTATTATGCTTTTCTTTTCTTTTTTTTATCAGATGTTATGCTTTTCGAACAAAACTTTCTCATTGTTATAAAACCCACTAACTATATTATTATTAATAAATAGAAGAATTTTTAACTTCAGTTGTGAATGAGATGATCTACAACTAATCAAGACTTAGTAGAGCACTGAAAAACTTAAAACGAAGAGAAAGAGTAATTTCGAGCATTCGTTTATCTTATACTTCTTCAATGGTATTGGTGTACCATTTATCATAATGGACAATCTCATTTATAGGACATTTTTGAGACAAATAATTTGCTTCTCTATAAATCACAACCGGGGTGGTGGCGCAGTTGGCTAGCGCGTAGGTCTCATAGCTTCTGAGTGATCCTGAGGTCGAGAGTTCGAGCCTCTCTCACCCCAATTATGGTTTTTTCCTCCTTGATCCAATAAATTACTTAATGTAATGTCCGATCACCGATGCATGAATAAAAATTTCGGTTTCCGATGGTGTTTAGATGCATGAAAATTTGGAAACAAATCGGAAAGTTTTGAGAATATTTCTTTAACACGTTGCCCAAAAGTATAAAATATTTTATAAAACTCATGTCTAAAACAATATCATTTAAAATTGTTACTATATAAATTGCTTTATTTTGCAATTTACATTAAAATCCAATGTTTATAAATATAAATTAGAAACTACAAAAAGGTTATACATAAAGAACAAATAAACATAAAGAATATTTCTTTTGAGATAATTAAAGACTACAAAAGTAATATACAAATAGATTATACATACAATACTATTCTATTCATAAGTGAAAGCTGTTTTTTTTTTGAAAGGTTAAGAGTTAATTATATATATAAAGCTAATTTATATATATGTATATATATATATCAAATATCATTGAATGCGCTACCACAGAGAATGATATAATATAATAATAATATCACTTAGGATGTGTTTCGAAAGTATAGGAGCGAACTGTTTCCTTCATCTTCAAATCGAAATTTTAATCTATGGTTCGATGAAAGAACTTTAGGTATTTAAAAAACACATATCATATTAGTTATTATATTGAAGTCACTTACAATAATTTACTCAAAAGAAATCACTTTCAACAAAACCAGTTCGTGCAACCATAGAACGACCTGGTTTTTTTTTTTTCGAGGTGAGTATTCTCCCTAAAGCCTTTACTTTTAAACATTCACATGTTTTATATACAAGTTCCAAATATCTTTTTTTTTTGTCCAAGATAAATAATATTAATCAGTACGTACTACCATAGAACGACTTTGTTTTTTTTCAAGGTGAGTATTCTCCCAAAAGCCTTTACTTATTTATATGTTCACATGTTAATATACAAGTTCCAAATATTTGTTTTTTTTGTCAAACATAAATAATATTAATCATTACGTACTACCATAGAATGACCTAGTTTTTTTGCAAGGTGAGTATTCTCCCTAAAGCCTTTACTTATATGTTCTCATATTTTATATACAAGTTCCAATATCTGTCTTTTTTTGTCAAAGATAAATAATATTAATCACAAAAAGTTTTAAAGGCATTACAAAACAAATGGGACTCAACAAAGTCTTCACAGATTACATCCAAAGGAAAAGAAGCAAGATCAAAGAGCCATCTCCAATTGTTTAAGCTTGCCCATTTTGAAAGGTTGTGAGCACATTTTATTCCCCAAACGTGGGATTTTCTTGATCGTCCACTTAGGATAGAATTTCCATATTGAAGCGAGATCATGCAAATTCACTGAGGCAGTCCAAATGCTATCAAAACGTCCTTGGGAAATATTTTGAACGGCAATGAGGGAGTCCGATTCAAAACAGCCTTAGAAAAATTTGTATTCTTCAGAAAGTTAGGGGCGTCAAGGATGGCCATAACTTCTGCTCCAATTGCATCAAAACAGGGACGGGTGAAGGATGCAGCGCCCATGAAACCACCGTATTGGTTGCGCGCGATGAAAGCCGTGGTGGCCTTTCCTTCAAAGTAACGACATCTGCTGAGATTTTTATAGCACCAAAAGGAGGAGGGCTCGAAGAGTAAGAAAGAGGAGAAGTTAAGCGGTTGATCGAATTAAGAATACAAGCCTTAAGGAATTCAGTTGCTTGTTGTTGTGACTTGTGACAAACCCGCAATTCGTCAAGAGAAGGAGAAGAGTATAGAATATTGTTACGCTCCTTCCAAATAAGAGTCATAGCAGAAACAGAAAATAAGCAAACCTCAAGTGGGGAGTTATGGTGAAGGGAAACGTTGTTGTTTGGATCAAAAAGAAACATGAACCATTTTTCTAAGTTATAATCCACAAGAGCCGAGAGCTTAAAATTCCATTTTAAGCAAAACCAAAATTTTTCGCAAAGAAGCAGCGAAGGAACATATGATCTGAGGACTCTTCATTAACTTGATAGAAACTGCAGTTTGTGTTCGTGACAATAAGAAAGGATTTTTGTCTCTCATGAGTCGAAACAACATTGCTAAGAACACGCCAATAGAAGAACTTAGATCTTTCATGTATCGGAGATTTTTAGGTTTTTTTTCACATTCGGGATAAATGGTTCGGGCAGCCCCCAAAACTACGTTTTTGATACACCACATAGGCGGTTTACAAGTGGGCTTTCCCAAAAGATTGTGGATTTTTCGCACATCTATGTTCCTCCTCACGGGGAATACGAATTTTAAGAATTTCCTCAGACACGGCAGTTGGAAAATCCTTTGAACGAGCTCATAATTTCATTGAGAAGAATCCAAGTTTTGAAGATCTCTAACCCAAATAATGTTGTCCGGATGTTACAAGATGGAGGTGGGAAAATAATGAGGAATTGTTGGAATCCAAGGATCTTCTTTGGTGGACAAACTTGAATTATTAACAACCTGGAAGCAAGCACCTTTTCAGATAGTGCCACAGCATGCCATGATGTTTCGCCAAATCCGCGAGTCCCTGTTGCGACTCGAGAGGTCAAGGAAGTGATGCTCTCGAATGTACTTAGATTTAAAAACTAGAATCCACGGTTTGTCGGCGTTAAAAAGGATATGCCATCCAATCTTTGCTAACAAAGCTTTGTAAAATCTAAGGGATCTTTAAATCTCAGCCCACCAATAGACTTCAGATTATATATCGAATCTCAATTTATCTAAGTAAGGCTATAGGACGAAAGATCACCTTTCCACCAAAATCGACGCATCTTTCTATCAAACTCATTGCATACTGATTTCGGAAGAAGTATTGAGGACATACGGTACACGGCGAGGCTTTGTGCGACTGACTTGAGAAAAGTGGTTCTACCCGCTTGAGAAAGAGGTTTTGATCTACACCCTCCGAGAACTTTGTCTGAATTTCCAGTAATGTCGTCAAAGTTTACGGCTTTCCTATTTGACGAACAAAACGGGGTTCCCAAGTGTTTGAGTTTATGTGTGCATCTTTTCATACCCAATATGGCTCTAATCCGTTTTCTTTTTTGAAGCGAGTAGTTTTGACTAAAATGAATCACTGATTTTTCATAGCTGACCATCTGTCCAGTTTTGGAGCAACATCTTAATCTTATTGGCAAGAATTTTAGAAATTATCTTATACACCGTATTGTACAAAAAGGTATGGTTGAAATCACGTTACAAGCGCACATAGGAAAAGAAAGAGGTGACAGCCTTAACCACATCATTACCAATAATATGCCAAAAGCTATTATATAAAATAGGGGAGAATCCATCGGTGCCGGGATTTTTATAAGATTCAAGTTCAAAAACAATAGATTTAATTTCCCCAAGGTTGGAATTTGAAGCAACTCGGCATTATCAGTGGAAGAAATCATATTTGGGATTAAACACTCAAAATCCACATGAGGTTTTGCAAAAACAGTCGTGAAAAGAGATTTAAAGTGTTCATAAAAAACATTTCATATAGCATGCCAGTCATTAACCAAAGCATTCATAGAAGAGACCCAAATAGAGAAAATATGATTTTTACGCAAACGAAAAGAAGAGTTCCAAAGCATTCATAGAAGAGTTCCAAAGTCTGAGGCCATCTTTTGTGGCTTTCAGCTTAGAAAAGGGACAGAACAGAGGTGTACCAATGATGGCAGGATTCCAATGGTTTTCAATCACGACATCACACCCCGGTTCCTTTGCCCACATAGCTTCAAAATGGAACGATTTGGGCCAAAATTATAAGTAGGGGTTGTGTCGAGACATATCGGGGAATGATCCGATTTGATTGCCAACAAATTGGTGAGGACAACGGACGCGAAGAGGGTAAACCAATATCGGGGAATTATCCAATTTGATTGTCGGCAAATGGATAAGGACTGCGTATGGGAAGAGGGAGTTCCAAAAGTTGTTTGCAATAGCTCGATCTATATGTTGATGAATGTTCCCACTCCCAGGTTGACCATTCATCCATGTAAATGTGTTACCCCAAAATTCGACGTCTTCGAGATAGGTAACTTCAAAAAGGTGACGCATACCACAACTACTTGAGTGAAGGAAGTGTACCCCAGAAATTCCAACCGGGGGGGGGGGGTTCTAGTATGCCCTGCAACTCTAGTGGTAACTCTTTTCGTGGCCAGTCTAGTGGTACCAACTCTGGTTATGGTAAACCCCCTGTAAATAAAGACAAGAAGAGGTTGAGGTGCACCCATTGTGGATACAATGGCCACACTTTAGACAAGTGCTATCAACTCATAGGCTACCCATCTAGTTGGGAAGGACCAAGGGGCAAAAGAGCCAATCCTAATCATGGTGCCAACATGACTATTGTCACTGAGTCTGCTCTATTGCATTCCTCGTCTCCTGGGGACATTAGTTCTCATCGGGATATGTTTGAAAAATTCCTAGCGTTCCAACAAGAAAAGAAACGAAAGTATTGTCCTGCTCCTCAGCCTGAACGAAACATTCACTATGTTGCTACTATCACACAGTCACTATTGTTTACTATAAGGTTAATTATGGCCCACAACTTAGAAAAATCCACTAGAACACTGCACCACCATCTTATTTGGATGTATACAAATACAATTTTCCAAAATCATTGCATAAAGCACTCCACACCCCTATCACACAAAGGAAACAATACATTATAGTACACAATATCTCCATTTATAAACTCGATCACTCGCATACAACATCCAATGCATCTATTTCTCAAATAACAGAACCAATGTCCTTTACTCAAGCAAATAAGCATTATGAATGGAGAGGAGCAATGCAGAAATAAATTAAATTGAAGCTCTTGGAAATACAAATACCTGGCAACTCAGCTCCTTTCCCCTTAACCACAATCTGATAGGCTGCAAATGGGTTTACAATGTTAAATACAAGTCTGATGGCTCAGTGGAGAGATATAAAGCTAAGCTTGTAGCCAAATGTTACACTCATGAGGAAGGTTTAGATTACAATGATACCTTCTCTCATGTAGCCAATATTACAGTTGTAAGGACAATTCTTGCCCTAGTTGCTACCCACAACTGGCATCTTCACCAATTAGATGTCAATAATGCATTTTTACATGGTGATCTCAATGAAGAGATTTATATGAAACCATCTCATGGCTACCTATCTAAAGATGATTCTAGAGTGTGCTTGCTTAAGAAAAGTTTGTATGTCAAACAAGCACCTAGGTAGTGGTTCACAAGCTCCCTGACATATGGTTTCTCACAAACTATCTCTGACTCATCTCTATTTCTAAAGCAGACTAATGGCATGATAACTGTGTTATGTGTATATGTAAATGATGCAATCTTAGCAGGTGATGACACCGAAGAAATTGAGGCAATCAAACTTCACCTGGATCAACAGTTTACAATAAAAGATCTTGGCCAATTGAAGTACATATTGGGAATTGAGATTGCCAAGAGCAAATCAGGCATATCATTGTACCAGAGAAAGTATACAATGGATATACTAACTGACAGTGGATATCTCGGATGCAAACCGAGTTCAGTACACATGGATCCATCTACTAGGCTAAAGAGCAAAGATTCAACATTACTAGAAGATACTATATACAAAAGATTAGTAGGGAAACTCCTATAACAATCAGCAGATCTTCAACTACTGAACTATCTCACAATCACAATGCCATATCTCAATTATAGCATTCAATGCTTGACACAATTCATGTCTGCTCCCACGGTGACTCACTTGGCATAAAGTGATAAGATTCATCAAATTAGCACCACGTAAATGTATCTTCTATCCATCAAAACTAGAGACTCATTTAAAGTCTTTCTGTGACAGTGACTGGGCAAGTGATCCTCAAACTAGAAGGAGCATCACTGAATATGCAGTATATTTAGGAGATTCACTCATCTCTTGGAAGTCTAAGAAACAACCAACAATCAGCATATCTTCAACTGAGGCAAAATACGTTGTAGCCACTACAACCTGTGAACTAACCTGGCTCAATCAACTACTAAATGATCTCCGCATTCACCAAACCAAGACTCTTCGTCTCTTTATAGACAACAAAGGGGCTTATTGCATTGCTAACAACCCAGTACACCACGAGCGCACCAAACCAATCCAAATCGATTGTCACTTTGTAAGGGAAAAATTCAGTCAAGGATTGAATTTCACACATCTCCAACTGCCACCAAGTGGCTCACATACTCACAAAGCCCTTATCTTTGAGTCCTTTCAAGCTCATGGCATCCAAGATGAGCGTTCTCGACATCCACGCCCCTCTTGAGGGAAAGGGTATTAGAGCATAATAAAACTTATTTTTATAATCTTTCCATTTATAGTAATTATTTAAATTACTGTTAATTGTTTAGTTAATTCTTTCCTATTTTAATAAGTTAGTTAGCTGTTTAATTGATCTTTCTGTAACTTAATTAACCATATGTAATATGTTGATTAGCAACGTCATTAGCAAACTTAGATCCCATATACAAGGAGATCAAAACACACACCAACACACACTTTTCACAAACGTAATTTTTGTAATAGAATGCAAGTTCCAACGGTCATAAATGGCGATTTCAATTCTTCTTCGTTTTCTTTCGATTTCACTGCGATTCCGTTCAATAATTGTTAGTGAAATCTAATAGTAGGGAACAAATATTGTACCTAAATTTAGGTACAAAATAATATGTACCTCTAATTATATAGGGACGAGTATTTGTTGTACCTAAATTTAGCTAGGTATAAAGTAATATCTCCAAATTTAGGTAAAGTCTTATCTATACTCAAATTTAGGTACGGATGATTCTTTTTCTTGCCTAACCTTTTGATAGAGACGAAGTTAGTTGGAACATATATACTGTATGATATTTCATCTCTAATGGCAATCGATCATTTTGTGGGTTGGATACAGATTGTCGCTCCTAAGTTGCCCTTTACCTATGTATAGGCCCAATTTAAAAATAGATCTAACTATATTTCGGCATTGGAGCTCCAACTGGTGATGACTCTTTCCTCGGGACGCCGCATTGGCTAACCTCACAGTCGTTAACACAACTATCGACTTTGTCAACTGCTTCAATCTTAAAATCTGCAAAATATAAAAATTAATCAAGAGTTGATATCTATATTTCTGCCTAAAAATTGAAGATAGTTAAAAATAAATAAAAATGAAACAAGGCTTGACCGCACAAATACCCACACTAACAAAATGTATCATTCCTGGGGAATAACTTTGAGGACTTCTATAATGTCATTGATTATAAAATATCTATCATGTATTGAAGAAAATCCCACGTGACATATGTATTATGTAAGTATTAATCTCTGAAAGAAGTTAATAATATTGGTACAAACGAAGAATGAAAAGAAGTTTAGTGACTTTTTTCAAAATTCAACTACTAATATGAAGAAAGGAAACACATAAGTATACATGATTATTAGATATGCTCACCATCGGTAGTGATGGTGAAGGAACACTGGATTGCACAACCGAGCTTGCAGTAGTTGACACTTATCGAGGGCGGCGAACCCCCGCCGGTGATCAAACAATTGGCCAAACATCTAAATGCACAGGCTATTTTATTTTGGTCTCCGAAATAGCAACCTATGCCACAAGTTCCCAAACAAGTTTGAAATTCCGCTAATGCTTGAACTGCAAATAGTACCATCAATAGAGCAGTAGAGACTATCAAACGAGTGTCGCTCCTCTTTTCCATTGCCTTACCAAAATATTCTTTTCTTTCACTCCTTGATATGAAATAGACCCTTTGGTTTGTAGAATTTGGTTGAAAAATGTGGCTCATTTGTACAAGTTTTTTTGGTGAATCAGATTACATCAAAATGATGTGAAGCAATCATTTTGAAACACGTAGGTCATGATTGCGTACTAATTCATTAATGATTTATTGGCTCCTTTATATGGTATTGTTGCAGCTAAAAGCTGTTGAATATTGTAATATTTTGTGATCTAAGAGGACGATATTTTATTAATTTCATTGATAGCATTTCTAATTTTAATGTTTGTTGATTATAAGCTTTGTAATTGTTAGCAATGGTATTTGTTGATGATGCGGTCGAGAAGGTTTGAGAGTTCTGGAAAAAATAGGATCACTCCTAAACTAAACACTAATTTTGACCCTGTCTGTTTTAACGAATTAGTAGTCTAGTTGCACCAGAAACGAACCAACAAACAATAAATTGCTTATTCTATGAATAATAGAATAAGACCGTTTTTTGGGAAATTCCATCGTTTAGGCCCCGAAAATGCTATTTTTTCTATTTTTGATTAAGTAATATTTATTTCCATAGAACTTGGAATTGCATCTCGCTTGTTGGAGCATGTTCCCCGTGATTTGTTGATTTTTGAATAAAATTCTTGACAGTTCCTCTCTTCGTCGTGTCAATTTCTCAATATTTTGCGTAAATTAACGAGCTTTCAATCCTCTCTTGTGCTATTCACATCTTTCCTATAAAGCTTTTGCTACGTTAGATATGTTCTTGTTATTTTTTTTTTTTCAATACAATGTGATGGCTGTCAACAAGCTTACATTCGTGCATATTTATGAAGTTTGGTTACATAATTTAGAATTAGCTTGGAAATGGGCATGCATATCTGTACATATTTTGCATATCCACCATACGGTTCTAGTGGATGACGTCTTCATATAGAAAAAAAAATAAAGAGTATTGAATTTGAAAATACAGAATATTTACAAAGAATATACTCTAAAGAATATACTCTGTCACATGAGAGATTATTAGGTGCAGCCGCTGTATGTGCATCCACTACCATCGGTTGTAACCGATGATTGAGGTTAAAATGAGATCCCTAAATTATAGGAATAACAACACAACACCCCATCCCACCGTATATTGGTAGTGGATGCACATACGGCGGTTGCACCTAATAATCTCTCCAGTCACAGGTTAATCCTAACTAAAATCACTCCTAAAATTAGGCCTCTATAATTATGTATGTAAATGAGGAGAAGATTGAGGAAAATTTGGGAATCCTTAACAACCCCTGCAAGCAAAGTCGGTTTGAAGTAGATTCGCAGCTTGGAATTGAAAAAGGTAAAAAGAGACCGAGATGTGCTCCTTGTGAAGATGTCGGCTACTTGTCGGTTTGATTGGGTATGTTGCTTGATGATTTTTCCAACAAGAACAACTTCACGAACAAAATGATAGTCAAGGTCGATATGTTTTGCCCGTTTGAAGAGACTGGATTGTTGCTAAAACAAATGGTACTTTTATTATAAGAAAGTTGTAAAGGTTTTTGAGTGGGATAGCCATACAATTTTTGTTGCAGCAAGAGCTAGAGCTCAATATTCATATTCGCAGCTGGAGCGCGAGACATTGGGCTGCTTTTTGGCACTCCAAGAAACATGGTTATCTCTACGACAAATTGAGTAGCCTGACATGGATCGACGTGTGTCCAAGAGTATGCGACAAGTCTCGTGGATGGCGATGGAGTAAAAGCTAAATCTAAATCAAGATTTTCTTTGACATAACAAAGTATTCTCTTTATAGCCTGAAAAGTATCAATAGTTAAACACTGAATAAGAAAGGTCGGGCGTGTGGATCAGGGAAAGGATCTCTATGAGAAGGTAGTTTCTGAGAGACAATAGTTTTTGAGGATGTATCTGTGCTGTTTTCAAACCTGTAAGCAGTGTTTACTCTGTTTATGCAACGGGGTGACTGATGAATCTAAAAGACAATTCATTTGAATATCATTGAAATCGGTTAAACGTTTCTTGTTTATGGTATTAGAGCTGTGACTAAATTGTTGAAATCGGTTAAACGTTTCTTGTTTATGGTATTAGAGCTGTGACTAAATTGTTCCAGCTGAATAAATGTTTTTTCAAAATTCACTGAATAAGTTGAGTGCCGATTTACATTAGCTTCTATCTTGGGAAAAACTACTGGAAAGAAGACAAATACTTATATTCTTATGACTACTTTTTATATTGAAAACCATTCAAAATATAGCAGTGGTTAACTAACTACGAACCACAAAACTTTCCGTAGCTTTGATAGATAAAGTCTTCAGAGATAGAAAAAACAATATGTGAACTTTATTTTCTGAATCCATGAAAGAATGAAGATGAATTGACCAAAAATTATAGAGAACGGCAAATAATTACTGTGGGAAAATATGGTGATCCTCATTCCTTTGTTAGATCCTCATTCCTTTGTTAGAGCACGAATAATTACTGTGAGAATAACTACTCATGTTTTACATTATCGTTAAGTGTAGAAATACATATTAAAAATAGGGAATGATGGATATGGTCATATGGTCTCTCTAAAAAACGAAGATAATCTGACGAAATACTGCTTACATTGCAAACAGAATACAAAGAAAGAACTACTGCCATTGTAATGTCTGCAACACTTCTTGATGAATCACTTCATCCCCAGCTGCTGCTACATTGAAAGCTGCAAATTATGTTCAGCAATGTTATATTAGTAGTGATTAATGCACTTGCAACCTAGACTTGATTTAATTACCTAACTTCAGTAAGTGTAGATCTAATTATCCTATATACTACATTGTCTAGTTAACAACGTAAATAGTCGTAAATTCAACTTTACAAATTCAAAAAGGGCGCAAAAGTCATACTCGGTGCACGTGCAGTTGAAGATGCCTCCCAACAAAGTTGTTGTCCACTCCAATCGGTAATAACTCCACCCGCACCATTAATCACAGGTATCAGGGAAAGGAAATCGTATGGCTGAAAAAGTAAAAGGACGCATGTGATAAGTAATATCCACTAGGTAAGAACCCCATTTAATCGCAAGTAGGTGGCAAAAGTTTCATGATTCTCAAATGTCATTGAAAAATCTTGTAGTCAAATTTTGATCCACCATGCCAATGTCGGGGGACCTAATGTCCTCAAGGAGTGTGGGAATGCGTAAAATCTTGAAGAGATATAAAAACTCATATTGGAGGCATCAACTAAGATACATGATGACTGAGAATAAAAAATGCAGTCACCTTGAGGCCTGATTCAATCACTAGATCCACGTAGCCCGAGGCCAACAAGGCATAGGCATAACAATCACAGCCATACAGTGGCACTTTGACCTGGAAAATCAAAAGGAAACAAACTTGATATTGGAATAAAGGTTTATTTAGGAAAAAATGCTGAAAATAATATAAAATGTAATTAAAAACTAGGTAACTGAGATCCACAACTGTACCAAAAACATAAGTAAACGGCCACTTCAGCGTCAGAGGTATAAAAACAACCAGTGGTGAACAAACCTTATCTCTCACTCGAGCAAAGGCCACTTCAGCATCTGCACTAAATAAATGGGGGCTAGTCGTATACCTGAAAAAAGAAACAAAAACATATAATCATGAAATGTCAGTATGATACAAACTAATATCTAAAGAATAAATATTTTTGAATAAAGAGTACTCTATATATAGTCAAAGCCTTTTTATATTTTTTGGATAATTAAGCTTTATATTTAAGGTGAAAGAAGGTACAGGTAGGCTTTTGAGATATCTGAACAACTGCGCGTGGATATCTCGTTTCCATTTAAAGTAGTCCTCCTTCCACTTACTCCAATCCATCTCTCTTTGAGGACAGGTTGGTCAATAATGCCAAGAATCTATGCGCGCAAGAACAACATATCAGAAAAACCAACAAGAACAGAAGAAAAGAGTAGTATCTCTCACAGTTTCTAACATAAACTTCTACAACACAATAACTGAATGCCATCTTACCGGTTTACCCTTGTACAACAGAGCAATTAGAGTTCCAAACACAGGTTTTCCTGTCAAGAAGTAGGATTAATTAAATCAGAACTTCATACTCGATATTCAATGTGACAAAAATACTATAAATGGTTACCAGTGATGAAACTTTTTGTCCCATCTATCGGATCCAGTACCCAAACAAAGTCCGCAGACGCTTCCTTGCATCTCCATCCATTCTCCTCTCCAAAACTGCAATCCACAACTCATTCATTTAGCGTACAAATTAAAGAAACTACGATATATCCCGGCCATATGCATAGTACTCAATACACCACCTTGTTTTGGTATTCCATATCAAAGAGTTAAATATCGTGTATCAATGTATTCTACACAAATTACAGCAGTGCAATTAGAGTATAAGAACAATTCATACTTGACATTTCAACAAAGAACTCATTCATGCATTAAGCGTATAGTCAAAAACCGCATCTTCTAAGCTAAGCTGAAACTATCAAGGGCATATAGTCAAAACCCGCATTTTTTGCTTAATCGAAATAGTTCCACTTCAAATTCTCGTATTCCGTTAGTTAGTTAGTTAGTTCAATAATTCACATTCTCCATAAACATATTTGATCATATGAATAATAAACATTGACTCACACTGCATGAGAAGGCAAACACGTTTCTAGAATCTTGACCATGGATTCCTCCGCCTGTTGATCAGCAATCGTCACAGGACCTAATTACAATTTAATCACTTCTATAAATGAAATATAATTAAAAAAAGTAAATACAAAAAGGGAATAAAATACCGACTTAAATCCGGTTTATCGAGAATGTCGAAGCTTTTCCGAAAGTACTTGCGAATAACCTCGCCGGCGGCGTCAGCAAGCTGATTGCCCACGTCAGCAAAGCGGTCGAGGTCAAAACTGTGAATATCCTCAATGCAGGGGGGACTTGAGAGGGTCGAGTTGAGGGATAAAGAAGTCATTTTACTCCGACTCAATTTAATTGCTCCGAAATTTAGGGCTGAGTTGGTGCAATTGGGGAATGCAGACGACGGCGAGGGGAGATCGGAGCTCCGGCGAGGGGAGATTAGAGAGAGAAAGTTGATGTGAGAGTGAGAAAGCATTTGAGTATGCATTTATTTATATATAGAGGCCGGAAGCGGTGAAAGGGAACTTTTTCACGCACAAACACACACACTGACTGTGTAACGTAAGCGCCTCTCTCTCTCTCTCTCTCAGCTGTGGTGGCTGCCGATGGAAAATTATTTGGTAAAATCTTTATTTCAGCAAATTAGCATCTTTTCCTTTTTACTAAAAAAAAACAGTGCGTATTTGCATCATCGCCTTTTAGGCTTTTAATTAATTAAAAATTAGTTGTACTTAAAAAGACGTAATAATAATTAATTAGCAGAGGAGAAAGCATAAACTGAACTGTTATTTTCTCTAGGAAGAATTAGGGTTTGTTTTAAACTTTTTAATTATATGACTTCTTTGGCGCAATTAGTGATTTTATTCCTTCAATTATCGTAATCAATCACATAACGTCAATACTTAAAAAGATCCTAATATAAAAAAAAAATGTAGAAACGGACACTATGCATGTTAATAGTACGCCACTGCCCACTAGTATAAGTGTAAGCACGCAGGTACCCCGTGCTCCAATGACTACTACATTCACTTAAAAAGTACAATGACAACCAAAAGAAAATATTAGAAAACGAGTTCTTTCACACTTTTCCAAAGATTAATACAGATCAAGTCATCAATGAGAAACGGACTGAAACTGACTAGACGAGCAATACTACTACATGACCAACATACAAAAGATTAAAGATAAAAAGTGAAGTCCAATATGTTTGGAGAGCGCTTCGTGTAATTTAATTACTTGCAAGCAATCTCTCAACAGTGTGTTTAATCTAATTTGTTGACGCCTGACGGCTTTGGTGCTTGCCTTTCTCGGAATGCCCCACAAATAAATTCGTAAGTAATAATTTATTTCTATTTTGTCCCATCTTACTCGTAAGCATTTCGCTTTCACCTTTATCGTACGTAGTTTTCTGTTAATTGCCCTTTCATTTGATGTATTACAACTGGACCTCATGTTTGATTCAAACATATTGTAAAGTCACGGAAGTTTCTGAGAAGTAATTTGTGCACAACAAATAGCTAAACCCTTAACAGAGAGTTGGGAACCATGACATAAACAACTACAGACATGTTAAGAATAGGATCTTAGGATATCAAACTATAGGCACGTCGGCAGTGGAACAGGCGGCAGGGTGGCTCTTTAACATTAAAGACCTGAATGTTCGTTATACAAACAAAAGATACACATCCGTACAACTTCAATTTTACTATATAGTAATGAATTGGAATTTCATCTAGTAATCATCCTACTTCCTTATAGTATATTAGATTGCCTTCTATGCATCAAGATACGTTGACTGTTAACATTTCCATTTCACTGTCTCATGTTGAGGGATAGATTCCAGCCACAGGGGACTATAGCTGCAACAGGAAGCAATTCAGGACATCCAAAATTAAAATCTGACTGGAAAAATGCATATAGGAAGATCATAGCATTAACACGTTAACACTAACATGAGAGCATATGAATTAGGATAATTATATCCACTCTACTTAACTAGTTTGCACAAGGGACTGTAGTGCATGTCCAAACGTTAAGGAGCTCTATGTAATTATTAACCTCGTGGGAAGATAATGATCAAACCAAACCTTGTAGAGTGTTTACTCCAATGAAATTAGTGTTAAGTTTGTAACTGTGAGAATGGTGACTTACTTATGAATCAATAAAGCGCCGCTCAGTCCTTGCTGGATCTTGACCAGAATAGGCCCAATTTCTGAGTAGATTTATTCTCAGTGTTTGAGCCAAATGAGAAGTGCCGTCTCAGAAAAGGCTTTCCTGGAGAACTCTTCATGCTAGAACTTGAGCTCAACTTGGAACCCTTTCCCTCAATTCCGCTACGTTTATGATGACCAAACACGCCATTGCTATTAAGACTACCAACAATACGTTTTCTGAAGCGTTTTCTAGCCTTCAAATCGAGCTCCGCTATCAATGCTTCTTCAGACATCTTTACAGCTTGTTTCGCCCCAAAAGTGCATACTGGGCACGGAGGATCATATTTATTGATTTCAGGAGTCACAGATTCCAAACACTCTGCGTGGTACACATGTCCACAAGTTAAAACAGAAACCACTGCAAGTTCATTGGTGGAGATTATCTTTTGGGTATTCCATCCCCATGAAGATCTCTCAGTTAAAAGCTTCATACAAACACCACATGACTGAAGGTCCAAAGAAGGAGATCTCGAATTTCTCCCACTAGATCTGGTAAATTTCTCCCTATTAAAGCTTGAGAATTCACTATCAAACGACCACCGCTCTCTCCGGGTGCTCATGAGCTCAGAGAACGCAGGGGTTGAACCTCTTTCAGACGATCCACCATTAGAGCCGCGCTTTGATTCATTGTCCAAAGTTAGGGGCAGAAACGCTGATCGCTCTTCAGAAATTGAGAGTGCCGGTGATTTGTATTCTGGAATCTGAAAATCGGATACTTGACGCAATAGACGATGGCCAGGAGAATGGTGATGCCATCTTGAAGGGGTAGAGTTTGATGGAAGCATGAGAGTATGGGAGGACATAGGAGGTGGAGACATGGATGAAATTGAAGGAACAGAAGGGTATGAAACTGATGGAGATTTTGTCAGCTCCTTCACCTAAAAATTGAAAATGCAAAAAGAACAAAACTAGTGTTATACTTCGAATTGAAATTCCATGCCACATTTGCAAGTTTATGAGAATTCCATGATCAAGAATCCGACACTGACTGCATCTAACTCTTTTGAAATACCTCCAGGTTCCGTGAATTAGCTTGATCTGGCAATAAACAACACAAAAAAAGATATTAATGCAAGGCCGGAAGAAACTCCAAATCTCCGAAAAAAGACTCAAAACACCTAATATCATTCTAATATAATGCATTGGAAATAAGCAACTGGATATGTGCTGCTGCTATTTCTTACTACTTCACTTGGAGGTAACAACTTAGAGATAAAGAGAATAAAAATGAATAATCTTTTTTACAGAACCACCAGAAGTCAAAATGATTGGAGTAAAACTTGGCTTCTAACAAATTTCTTCACTTAAACATTTCTGACAGATGCAAGATCGAACAAAGCCACAAAGGGCAAGTTATATTTGTGATTACTTCGTAAAAAAGACACTACACATGCAGGGTAAAATGCCTAACCTAAGAAATAGTTTTTTTTTTTTGATGAGTAACCTAAGAAATAGTTGCTCCTAGAAGAAATTGATAGTTCAACTACTCACAAATATGCCATGAGCCAATGATATATAATTCAAACTTAAGATATCAACGTTACATGTTATTGTGCCTAAATTGAACACAATTGTAACTGTATCCTACTCATGCCCATACATGATTTTATACGTATCAGCTCCTTACTGTAGGTGCTACTTCTCTTTCAGTTCAAGAGATGATGTAAGCCAGCTACTGTAAGTTCTATAATGAATATTACAAGTTAAAGCATATTAAAGCAAAAGGCAATAACCCACCCTTCACGAAATATTCTAGGTCAAATATGTCGATTCTACCAAACAATAGCTTCAATAAATAATGCACATACACGTCAGTAGCATCTCTCTCTAAGCAGCTTTCATTGCACCTAGAACAGCCTTTGAACTGCAAGGTAAAAACAGAAAACTTTTCTACTGTACAATCTTTTGGCTCCTCTCAAGCCAAGGCACACACAGGCACAAGCACAACAATATACATTGTGGCAAACAAATTCAATAATTCTCTTTGAATTAGTCATTTAACCTAGCAGGGCCAAGGACTGTAATAAAAATAATATGATTCTCTCATCTTCCTCATCGAGTCACTATGTTCCCTTGTGAAACATTTCATAAATGAAAGTACTTAGATTGAAGCACTAAACAGTGTTTTCCATAGACTTACCTAATAAGTATCTGGTCTACACTATGCAGGGTGATTATGTATTCCACCACATCCCATATTGAAGATGATAACGGGGATTTCAGGAATAAAGAATGAATCTAGAAGCAGCTACTTTCACTTACATGCAACTTAAGATACATTAATAATAAGATGTGAAAGTATAATGATTTACCAGATGATGGAAGCCTTGAGATCCCCGCATTCCCTTCATAAACAGGGGGCTTTTGCGACGGGAAACTATCTAATGGGCTACCCTCCTCAGAACCACATGCAATTTCAACAGTATTACGGGATTTGGCTACTATTTGATCATTTGCATCACCAGTATCAAGTAACCAGGTGGAAGATGTCTCTTCTCCAGCTACTCTTCGACGATTATCCCATCGAGAACTCCAAGACGGTGAATAAGGGGCACGCCTCTGGAAAGTTTGTGAAGGTAGAATATTTGTGATAGTTTGATCCTTTGCAGCGACACAACAAGCAGCCCCCATTCTTTCTAGCACACAAATATGTCAATCAGTTCTCTGCACAAGTGATCCCAGATAACACGAAAGCCATTGTATAGCTGCAATCAAAGAAAAAAAAAAGTGAAACATCACATCACCTATCTATCGACAACTAATTAGAAAAAGCACCTCATTGATACATTGATTCTGGATCACAGCAAATTCCCAATACGTAAACTAGTTATCCGTGAGGAGAGTAATTCCATTTTGTGCCATATAAAGTATAAACACAAAAAAAAGGCAACCTTTGAAAAATGAAATATAACAGTTGTTACATCTCCACAGTACCACAAAATTCCAGGACAGACAAATGAGCACATCAAAATTACATGTACACAAACTTTGAATTAGGTTATAAAGATAAAAAGAACAACTAATTATTTCATAACAGCAGTCAATGTAAGACAAATAAATAATTATTTCAGATAATGATGAATCATGTGTCATCTCCGTATAAAAACAAACGCAAACTTACCAGAGCTTCGCAAACCGGTAAATAAGATAAAACAAAGATGCTTGTATATATATATATATATATATATATATATTATATATGTGTGTGATTGTGAAGAGTGAGGAATGGAGAGAGGCGTGGAAAGTAGAGAGAGAGAAAAAGGTTTTGATTCTTCTTCCTCTTCTTTTTTCAGACACAGACACAGGAAAGTAATGTTTTCCGAAGGAAAGGCGGGATGACGCCGTATTTAACGCCCCCGTTAGTTTGTACTGTGTTGCCCACAGCTTTATAACGTGCTAAGTGAGTCCAACTAGCTGACGGCAGCTAATAATTGTACGTTCAAGCCTATTTATCTAAATTTTCTTTTCATTATTGAGTTGTACATTACCTCAAATAAATTGTACGTTGTTGATTTTCAGTGTAGGATTGCCGAGGTTGCACTATAAATAAATTTAGGGAAAACGGCATATTAAACCCAACTTATTCGCGTTTTTGCAATGTTATACCCAACCTGTTTTTTTATCAATGTTGCACCCACACCTATTTTCCGTCCAAAAAACGTTATAAATCGGCCATATTGCATCATCCGGCGTCATGCGTGAAGGGTAAAAAAGACATTTCACCTATCAACATATTTAGGAGGGAATTGGAGAGTTCGTGTCATTATCCCCTCTCCAATTTGGGGAAAAGCTATAACCCTAATTTCGCACTTCGTAAAATCCACTCAAAATTCTCCCATAATCGACATGATTTCGCTGAAATTGCTCGCCTAAGGGGACGCCGTGACAATGGGCTGGAAACTCTGAGCCAAAGATGTCGACATTCCCGGTCGATCCTTGACACTCGATTATGGTGAGTGGGTTTTTTCCGACAGCCTTTTTTTTGTTTTTTTCTACGATGTAGTTGTTTATTCAGCTCTAGGGTACGTTTTTTATCACGGATTTGTGAAATGCAGCTGAGGTTGTGAGAAATCGTGGGTGGGTTGTTTTATTTTAGTATTTTTGTCAATTATTGTATTGTTTTTTCTTGGTTGGTGGTCCAAAGTGTTCCGCACTCATGGGTTTAGGTATGTACTTTAGCAGTAATATATTGCATGGCTTAGGGTTTTGGTCAACAATGCATGTTATATTACTATTTGGGTTTATTTTAAGGTTGTTGTTGTTTGTTTATTACATATCATAAAACTTAGGGTTTTGATGTGTTTTTGTAGTGTATTAGCAGGTAATGATAAGGAATTTTTTACTATTATGGTCCATCACTTTGGAAAAATGATGAATCTTGGCCGAATGTGCTACTTAGAGGGCCAAGTTAATTTTGTTGACTACTGCACTGAAGATGAGATGTACAGACTTTAGTTGATCAGTATGGATGTTGAGATAGGCCTGAGGGATGATGTAATGGTGTTTTATAGAGATGATCTTGATGAACTATCACTACAACTGACATGCATGCATGTGAAATGACAAGGTTGGCTACTCAACAAAGGCAGGTTGAAGTCTATGCAATGAAACTAGAGTTACATGTTGCTGCTACGCAAATGGATGATGATGCAGATGAAGTTGCTGATGATGACTATGTTGAAGAAGTAGATCTCATCCCTCATATTAGTGAGCCACTTGATTATGTTGGGGATGATGAAGGGTGTTCTGAGTTTGAAGGTGAAGAAGATCCAGCTGGATTTGAAGCATAAATGGAAAAAGTGTGTTATCAAGTGGAAAATGGTGAAGGTATTAGTGGTTTTTTGTGTTGAAACTCCTAATGAAAGTGAGCCTAGTGGTCAGGGTAGAACAATGAGGGAGAGAAGAAGAACAAGAGCTAGTAGTAATACTTATGGTGGGGAGTTGGCAACACATACTTTAGACAAGAGCTGTTGGTAATGCAAAGAATCCAAATGATGGAGAAACAACAAATTCAAGAAATGCAACAGAAGACAATGACAGAAATGAGGAAACTATAAATGTGGCTGAAGCTGATGGTAGGTAGGAGGGAGTAAGGGATTTTCCTAGCCTCATAAGGGACAATTATGGGCCATTGGTGGCATCAATAATTGATTTGGAGAACAGTAATGACAGTGAATGAGTATGTGGGAGTCAGATTCTGAGTATTCTGATGGCTTGGTTGATGATGAAAATGATACTAAGGAAGATGATAACATATTCACAGCTAATTTGGATCTTGAAGCATGACCAACAACTGCAAGTAATGACCCTACCACAAATGGGCCAAGTATTACTGTTAATGCAAGTGCTACTGACAATGCAAGTAGTACTGCTAATGCAAGTAGTGCTACTGATGTGCCCATCTCCTCTACACTCACAAGAGACAAAATGAACAAAAAAGTGAAACCAGTAGTAACAGCATAGGCTGCCAGGGAGATGTAAAAAACCATGATAAGTTGATATGACCAAGGTTGTATTCAAGCCGCAGAGGCGCTTCTAGCATCCAGATCATCTAAGGGATGCAATTGTGAAATTTACAATTGATGAGAAAAGACCAATAAGGATTATCAAAAGCAATTCAAAAAACATTAGTGCAAGGTGTGTTGATGAAGAGTGTCCATGGTATATTTATGCCTCAAAGATCGAATGGGAGAACACAATTATGATCAAGACCCTTGAAGACCCACATGAATGTACAAGACAGGATAGCGTTAGACATGCAACTTCAACATGGCTAGCAAACAAGTACTATGACAAGATCATATTTGATCCAAACTAGCATGTTGAGTCAATGTTGACTATTTTAAGAAGTGATTGTTCACTGTAGTTCTCCAAGACTCAAATGTACAGGACCAAGAAGAAGGTATTTGAGATGTGTCATGGAAATGATGCAGAGCAGTATTCATTCCTATGAAGGTATGCTGAGGAGATGATAAAGTCAAACCATGGAACAACTGTGAAAATCAAGTGTAAACTGTTTGGTGAGGTCTGTAAATTCAAGAGAATGTACAGTTGTTGTGGGGCTCTGAAAATAGGGTTTTGTATGGATGTAGACCTATCATTTGCTTAGATGGCACTCATTTGAAGACCAAAAATGGCGGAATACTACTCATATCTATTAGGGTTGATGCAAACAACTGCACTTATCCCTTTGCCTATGTTGTTGTGGGGAAGGGAAAGATGAAGACATGGAGATGGTTGTTTCACATTCTGATAGAAGGTCTCAACATCTAGAATAGCTCTCATTGGACCATCATGAATGTCAAATAGAAGATTCTTGTAGATGCAGTGGAACAATTGTTCCATAATTGTGAGCACAGATTTTGTGTGCTGCATCTTTAGCCAAATATGAGGAAACATGACAAGGGTTTAACACTCAAGCACATACTTTGGAATGTTGCCATGGCCACTAGAGTGGCAGATTATGGAAGATATATTGAAGAGCTCAGAGTGCAAGATCCAACAGCATGTGCTTGGTTAGAGGAAAGACCTCATGCCCAGTGGTGTAGAGCATACTTCTCCCACAACTGCAAGAGTGATTTGCTACTGAATAAGATGTCTGAGAGCTTCAATGCTTTGATTGTTAAGGCCAACGGTATGCCAATTATAGAGATTATAGAAAACATTAGGAAGTTGCTGATGAAGAGGATTGGGGTAAGAAGGAGGGCAACGGAGAACGTAGGGACTTTTATATGTCCCAAGATAGATGCAATCTTTGGCAAACTATGGGTAGATTCAGCACAGCAGATACCTAACTACCTAACTGGAATGGGAATTTGCAAGTTGAATGTGAAGACCCATTTTCAAAAATCAGGATAGTGAACCTGGAGGCCAAAAACATGCAGTTGTAATAGATGGTAGCTCACTGGAATTCCATGTGTTCGTTCCATTAGTGGAATGAATTACATGAAGTGGAAGGATCTTGACGAAAGAGTACATACATGCTACCATAGAATCACTTACCTCAGTATATATGGTCATTTTATGATGCCAATGGAAGGAAGAAAAGCATGGTCGCTACCAACAACTGTTGCAGCAAAGTTAATGCCACCAGAGCCTATTAACACGTTAGGGAGTCCAAAGAAAGGAAAGATGAGGACATATGATGATGAAATAAGGCAAAAGATGATGGAGCATGCATTTGAAACAGGAAATCTTGGAAAGCATGGTTGGAGATGACATGTATGTATTGTGGAAAACAAGGACACAGTATCAGAACATGTGAGTTGAAGAAGGCAAGCCTTTTGGCTGGCCCTGTTAGGAAAAAAACAATGAAGAAAACAACTAAAGTATCTTCAAGCTAGAGTGTGGAGGTTTATTTTATTCTATCATGTGTACATTATAGTTTTGATCTCAACAAGATATTTACAACATCACTCTACTCACTCTTTGTTTGTATGTATTATAGACTGAACAGGTTGTGAGGACTCAAGCTTGTCAAATTTGCTTCAAATGCTGGAACCAGTTCATTAAGATTAAATCAAGCTTCTCAAACTGCTGATGCACCTCCAAAAAAGAAAAGAATTAACAAGAAATATTACAAGAGGGCTAAGGTAAATAACATGACTCGTTAATATACTAAGAACCAGTGTTTGGTTATGTGCTAGTTTTATTAATTGTGATAGGAACCAAATGCAACTTCTGGAGTGCCTCCTCTAGAATATTCAAAGGCAACTAATGATAATGAGGCAACTGATAAGTTTGAACACTGGAAGGCAACAGTTGATGCAGCTCCTTCAGATGTAGCAAAAGAAAAGAAAAGAAAGCTACATGTTAGGTAAATCAACTCAACTGTTAATACAACTTGTAACTTTTATACACTAATGGTTTTTATCTCATTTTAGGTGGCCCCAACAGGGAGAAAAGTGAAAATTGGCGTGGCAATTGGAGGACCATCAAGACCGATTACTAGGAGTCAAAAAACACCTACTATGGACAAAAATGATTCAGGTGTGCCTACTATTTCGGTGGCATCTAGACCTCAAACAAGGAGCCAAACATCTAAAAAAAGTCCACCTGCTAATGCTGCCAATTGGGGTGAGCAAGTGAGAGGAGATTGTTTCCTGAGCCACCATAACCACCATCAGCTTTTCAGCCATAAAGTAGTGCACAAGCACATGCTTCTCTGTAACTTACCACACCAGGCAGGAAAAAAAATCAAAACTCCTGCAGATTGGAAGAAGGTTGGAGTTCCTAAAAGGCCCATGCAAAGACAATTTGTACGAAATGGGGAAGACAGAGTAGTGTAGAGTAATTTGTAGGTTCTTTTGGAAGTGAGTACTTGTGTTTTGATGTTTTGATGCACCTAGAACACATGAGTACTTGTATTTTGATGTTTTGAAGAACTTGTACTTCTGTGTGTACTAGAAAACGGTTGGTTAATGTTGGTACTTTGAAGTGATCATTGGTGATGATGGTGACCATATTTTGATCAGCCTTCTGTTAGTTTTGAAACCCTTTGTCTACTGTTTTATTGTGTGCTTTATATTGAATTTGGTTTGATCATTTGTACAATGCTTTAGTTAGATTGCAGAAGGGTCTTATATTTTGTGTTTTAGTCAAATAAAGCATAGCAAAACATAGGACTTAAACACCAACACACAACTGCAATTTCATTATACCAATAACATAAGTCACCAACACAACCACAGTACACTCCAACATTAAGAACAAGAACATAAAGTACTAAATACTCATCACTCTTGCAATTCAATTACATTAAAACAAAAAACAAGATTAGAAAACACGTAAACTAATAATCTTCCTCTCCTTCACTCATCAGCTTCTGGTAACCAGGAAATGAACTGAACAACAAACAACTCCCTAAGATATCAAGTATTAGGGCAACCATACAAACGAAAGTACTTCTCGTAATCAATCTCCTACAAAATAGGATGCAAATCAAATAAATTAGCCAATGTGTGCATTAAACAATTATGAACATAAATTATAAGAAGAAAGTGGTATACTTGATGGGGTATTGCTTCGTACACGGGCAATGTCATCACCCTCATATCTGGGCCATGACACACAACTCCAGGCAAAGAGAGAAAGGCGGTGAAGCGATACAAATTTTGCCTCAAATTGTTGATCTTGGAATAAATCAGGCGCATAAGAAACTCACCCCCCCCCCCCAACACATCGTATCCAATTCTGCTTGATTAACCTTAATCCCCTTTCCAACGCCAACAATTCACTCAGCATGTACCTCTTCACATATTTGCACAACCTAATGAGTAATTGGGTCTCATAGTGACGATTAAATTCACCATCATGAAACAACAAGAGCACATCATTGTTGTTTGGGATTTCCATTTTTTTTTGAAGAGATAACAAGGTGATAATGGAGAAGTTGCTGCCAAATTGTGAAGAGGAAACGGATATTTATAACCGTTCTTGGTGACTTTTTGAATGGACCTGTCTATTCAGTCCAGATAGAACAGTCCAAACGCAATTGTCCCAATGCAAAACGATTACAAACAACCAAAAGGACACAACCATTTATTTGAAAACCGATTCATTTAACAAAGCAACAAATGCTACTCTCAATTCAAACATTTACAAACATAAGGACACAACCCTCCTTCGAAACCCGATTCAGTCGAAAGAAAATCAAACACAATGTTTTGAAAATTGATCCACCTTACCCTTACATGCAATGGTCCACTTTATTAAGAAAAAACACACACAACGTTAAACAAACAAACAAACACATCACTACACAAACCAGATTCAACCTTACACCACTACATAACTAAAATAGTGTCCATATCAATACAACAAACACAACCAACAGTGCACACCATAGTAATTTATCCTTTTTCTTGGCCATAACCAGTTCATCCTCAAGTCTTCCCACCCTATGAAGCAACCCAGGGATAACTTGCCTCGATCTTGCACACATTGGTGGATCAATCCAAACCCAGTAGTTGCAACCTCCACTTCACTGAAAAACAAATAATAAACACAAAAAAAATTAAAATCAATACAAGAAATTTGAAAAACAAGCTCAATTTCGAAAATACGACAACTCGCAAAATACCCAAGGTTTGATGCATTATGAGAACCTACGACCTAGATTGAGGCCAGTCATGAGGTTTTTGTCGACGCCCTCTGCCCACAACGACACAATTGAGAATTTTCCATGCCTAATTGATCGAATTTTGAAAAATAAGTTTGGTAAAATTAGGGATTTAGGGTCCTATAATTGGGGCGAATTTGGGGGTATTTAAACGGTTAGAGCTGTTAGGTAGCCGTCGAGAATAATAAAGTAACTATTTTACCCCTGCAAATTTTAAAATTTGGACGGAAAATAGATGTGGGTGCAACATTTTTTAAACGTCAAAGGTGCGGTGCAACATTGATAAAAAAAATTTGGGTATAGCATTGCAAAATCCCGAATAAGTTGGGTCTAACATGTCGTTTTTCCCATAAATGTATTCAAGCTACTTTATAAGATAATCAGTCCATCAGGGTCGTACATTTGGATCGGATCGAATCGAATCGAATCGACATTGGTATTTGATTTCGATCCTGGCAAAACAAATAGTTGTTTATTAGTGTTATATTTAAACTAAACTGAATTAAACAAATAGGTAGTGTTTCATCGGTCTTATATTTATTTATTATTATTTTTTAACTTAAATTGATATACGAATACATATTTATTTAAATTTTAGGGTTTAAGATAATTATTCGATTCGATTCGATTAGATTCTTAACCCCTGAAATTGAGGATCAAACGGAAGCGGTGCTCGATCCTAAGACAAAATAGGAAACTGAATCAAATATTCGATTTGCTCCAAAAATCGAGTCATTTGATCGATTTTCAAACGATTCAATCGATCTCATCCATTGTGCACACCCATACAGTCCACATTCTAAAATTACGACATCCAGTTAACTATATATTTAAGTTTAGTGTAAATTTTGTTTTAAAAACATAGTATGTTCTATTTCATTTGATGCGTAAGAATATCGGCAGGGGTAGCTTAGTTGGTTAAAGATGAGAGACTTTTTTCTCTTTTGTCTCAAGTTCGAATATCGCACGAAGCAATTTTGATACTATACCTTCTAGGTATGTGTCAGTCACACATGGTTAGCCTAGTGTGGTTCGCCCGATTGGTGAGGTTTGTAAGCTATTGCGTTAACTCGCGAGTTTACCTAGTGCGCAACCAAAATGGTAGCGGCTAGGGCTGTGTCTGTCACACGTGGTTACCCTATTGTAGTTTGTCCGTTTGGCGAGGTTTGAAGTCTATTGCGTCAACCCTCGCGTTTACTTAGTGATCACCCAAATGGTAACGATTATAGAGTGTACGCTAGATGAGTATTTCAACTTTATCATAAAACGCTATATTTTGCGATAGATTTGTATCTAAGTTTTAAGGTTACATAAAGTTTGAGGTTTAAAGGTCACATAAAGCTTGAATAGTTATATACGTAAATGTTAAAACATGTAAAAACTAAAAAGTGAAAACAGAGGATAGCTACCATATTTTTTCAAATCTCTAAGAGTTGTCTTTGCTATTATTCAGACCTTATGAACACCTAATTGTGATGCTCTCTTAACTCTCGTGATTTGGTGCGTTATCATCTGCTGACTCGGCAGGCTGACGAAACACTCCACATCATGATGATTCTAGGTTGTGCTGGAACCATCTTTGTTCTTAGCACACATGTACTCTAAGCGATGCGGTAAGAGGACGGATAGATCTTTCATGATTTTGGACTGGACTCGGGTTATCCCAAGTTACCTACGTATCCCCTTGAGGGAATCAAGCCGAAGGTAGTTCATTTATCTATTCTGATGATCGATCCCTGATCGGGCTCGATGATTCACTTGGATGTATAGCAGTACGTCGAGGGTGATGTCGAGGATATGTCGAGGTGTGATGCCGAGGATGAGATCAAAGGCGATGTTGATGATATATATATATATATATGTGTATCGAATGCTATATCGAGTATAATATCGAAGGTAAATGTCGAGGTCGAGGGTAATCTTATATGCATTGTCAGAGGTGACGTCGAGGGTATGTCGATGGTGATATCGAATATGGATATTCGATATCAGCAGGTTAATTAGTGAGCTCAACTGTGTCCTCTCGGTATGCGGGGCGTGAGTATTTATAGATTTTCGCCTCGTACTATATTGCAGGCAATATTCGATATAGAGTGGTATATCGGGTAGAATCCCCGATATAGATGAACGTGGGCCTGGTCCATGGCCAACCCAATACGGGAACTACACATATCATGTAGTCCCCCAGTTTAGGAGTTATTGTTGTAAATAATAACTTGTAAACTAACTAGATCAATTCTTGAATTACGAGTACCTCTTGTCCCTCCAATTCAAATGATGGATCTTAGATACATGGATTTTATTTAAAAACGATGATGGACCTGCAATATAACTTTTCGTAGCATCAAGGTCTGTATTTAAATTATGAGTTGTTATAATGAATTTTTATATTGAATTTGGCTGGGATGTCAAATTTTGGTCCTTGATATAATGGGGATAGCCCACGCGGCCACGCCTTGATACCTATAAAAATAAGTGCGCCATTATTGAGAGGGAGGATACCAAAATGCCATTATAGGGCAAATTTCCATGAAATATGGGTTCAAGGATGGGTTTAATACCCAATAGTTGGATTCTATGCGTGGCCTTGGTGGCAAGCCCTTTGAGGACTGTGGACCTCCTAATGAGAGTAGGGGAAAACCATATGCGTTTGTCGAACTTAAGAAGAAGAAAAGTCTTGTTCTGATTGGCCTGAAAGGCACATCTGATTATCCGAATTAGTGCTGGCGTTGCATCGTCGTTTTAATGAATGAGTAATAAGCATTGGATAATTTTATTTCTTGAATCGTCTTATGCTTATTGTTATTAACCTTGATGATTAACCATGTTCTGCTGCTGTCATCATAAGTACTTGTGTTTTTGCATGTGTTTAGCACATTTCAGAATGCATGTTGTTCATATTTCTCTTGGGACGAGATGTTTGTTTTGATAAATTACAGACGTGTATCTGAGCGCATTAGGAAGTCGCGTCCAATCTTTGCAGATATTCATCTCTGTATCGCATAGGATATGGGAGTTAGTATTCCGTAGGATAGTAGATATTCGACCTTTTCGCTCATCTGGTATTCAGTAGCGGTGGTTGTCACTTAATGAGATTTTCGTGACATGATACTCTAAGGTGCATTGGCACTCAATAATCCCTTTAAGATGTGCATTTTGAATAACATGCATATATGCGATGCAAATGACGATATGGAGGCAGATGCGACACATGGTCGCAAGAGGGATACGTCCAATAGCGCACACACCAAGGTGGGTGCTCGACCATCTCGCATGGTGGGTTGATGGGCAAGAAGACGCATAATAATATAGGGACAAATATGTCTCAGTAGCTTTATTGCTTATTATGATTTTGCCTTCATAACAATTTGGGATATGTGAAAATATTTGAATGTTCTAGCCAGACCATGGCATTAGTGTGGCTGGGTCTAGCGTTGGAGAGGTGGGTACGTAACTAACTCAACTTCGTAGGTACATCTTGAGTTATACGAGTACTTTATCAGATGTAGTATCTGGCCGCGCTTCTGTTTCCTTTACAGGTAGACGTAGTTGACATTGTATCACAAACGATTCCTGTTATACCTTGTGAGGTATGATCTATGATAATGTGCTCAGTATGCCCTACGACATAAATATCATGCAGATAATATTGCATTGTATCATGAAAGGTAAATGACTTGGATACCGCGCAAGGTATGTTTCACTATACTATTATTGGGCAGTTTCTAGCTGAAGCTATTGTAGAACGTAGCTTCAAATATTGTTACATCTCACGGGTGGTTTTGAGCTATCACCAGCACAAAGTGTAGGTATGATAATGCTGAGCCTGATGGTGCTGTCGAGATTCTCAGAAAAAAGAGTCTCGTGTTGATTGGCGTGAAGTGTGGGCCGCAGTGTCCAAATTGAGAGTAGGAGCGGCACTATGTTGCCTTTGTTGTGGTTGTCTAATAACCTTTAGATAATCGTAATATTTGTTCGTTATTCTGCTTGAATTCTAGCATTTGCTGCTATATTTTGTATGGTTGCTATTGTTCACGATATGAGATATCATTTGCTTTGGTAGGAATCTGTTGTCGTGCATTGTAGGATAAATATGTCAGTTAAGCTATTTTCTGCCATATCCTATATGATAGAAGATAAATCGACATGTTAAGGTATTCTCGGCCATCTTATTGTAAGATAGGAGATTCGTTTACCTGTTAGGGTATTCTCTATCATTTCTCGTAGGATATGAGATATCATTTACCGTTTGAGGTATTTTCTGCCTTTTTCCTTTGGAAAATCAACTGATAGTAAAATGCTTGAAGTCAAGCAAGGTTGCAGCGAGATCAAAAATCATATGAAATATCATTTGGAAAAGTTAAAGCCCGTCATGGCGGACTGGAGGCTCCCCAAGCCAATGTTTGTAAATGACAGTTTACGTCCATATCATTTATAGGTCCAATGAGAGATGTCAACATTATCTTCCATGTAACTTAAGCATGCACTTTGTCAATCTTAAAGAGGATAAGATATGTGATGAACGAGAAGTCATTGTAAGGAAGGTTCTCGGCTTTAAAAATTGTGAAAATGATGAATGCGATGGACGCAGAGAAGTTTCTTGACATTCTTAAGTATGCGGCTAGTGCGTATTACATCATTTGCTTGTGCTACTAAGGGGTGTAGGTTGGTCACTCTTTGAGTAAGTTGTATAGTTTAAAATGATGTAAAGTGTAGCATATTATGCTGGTTGGAATGATCTTTCGGTTGACACTTCTTGTGCTTTGGAGCGATTTTATTTAATCAATGCATCCTCATTTATTTGAACAGTAGTTGTTCATTTTGAACCTTGCATTATATATCTTATAGTCATCGTGGTGTTATTGGAGATCTCATTAACGATGAGAATTTACTGTTTCTGCTCGCTTCATTTAGGAATTGGCAATACTTGAAAGGGTAAAGTCCTATCGTACCACGTAGAGTGGATTGTTTTTGAATCGATTGGCTAGTATGAGTAAGATGTTAACCCTCATAGTGGATATACATGTTGTAATCATTGCGACTGCAACATGTTTTAGAATTTGGTCTTTTTCATGACTCGCGTCTCGCACACAATAATGAGCGTGTTTCTCGTTGTAAGATTAGTCGCAATACGGTGACGGATGTAACGCCACTGCCATAAAATTATGCTATGAATGATTCATTCATTTAATCATGTTATCGCGTTGTTTTTGAGCGTCTAGCAGTATTCTACCATTATATAGGTGTTATCTTCAGTTTATTATAATTATGCAGAGTAGGCGTCTAGCTAACTGCTTGACCTTTGCATCCTCGGACCAGATTTAGAGGAGGCATTTGGCGACGATTATGTGAACTTGAGAGTCGGGGTCTCATTTTGGTGCTTTCCTGCACCTTAAGAGGCGGGGTACCGCATAGGTACTTGTTTTTGTGTCGTATGAGGCGGGGATACCACGTAGGTACTAGTCGTTGTGCCTTAAGAGGCGGTTACTGCGGTGGTACTTGATGTTGTAATCTGGTTCGTCTTTGTTCATTTTTGTATGGATTAACACAAGCGTGTCATCTCATATTTGTGCCCAAATTTCTGCGATTTGAGTGGTGTCTCAAAGTAACTTATTTATTAGTAATATATAAAGAAATACTATGTAAGGAATCATGTATTTTATTTTTTGTCATTTCAGTTAGGGTGCCTCGTTGGTGTATAATTCATTGTCATTTAAGGTAGGGTACCGCGTAGGTACATGTTTTGTTGTCGTTTTAGGCAGGGTACCACGTAGGTATGAATGTCTCTGCCGTTATAGGCATGGTACCGCGTAGGTAAATATTCCTCTGCCAATTTAGGCATAGAACTGTATAGGTAAACGTTGCTCTACCATTTCTGCATGTTACCGTGTAGGTAGATGTAACTCTTGCCATTTCTAGCATGTTTCCGTAAAGGTAAATGTAACTCTTGTCATTTTGACCATATTATCGTATAGGTAGTTGTTACTCTGTCATTTCTGGCATTTTACGCGTATATGTATAAGTGATGCTGCCATTTCTAGCATTTTACCTTATAATAGGTGTGGTTGTGCCATTGCTGGAATTTTACCGTATTGGTAGAAGTGACGCTGCTATTTCTAGCATGTCTTGTTTGTGTTGTCAACATTGTCCGTTTTCTCGTTTGAGTTCGTGAATAAAAAGAGCATTTCAGAGTCTAGTTAAATATTTGGTACCATATCCTATAAGATAGTAAACAAAAAAATTACCTGTTAAGGTATTTTCTGGCTTTTTCCCATAAGATATGAGATAACTCTACCATTTTAAGGCATTTGCTATATTGTCCCGTAGGACAAAAATAAGTCTACATGTTAAGGTATTTTCTAACGTATCCTGGAGGATAGGAGGTATGTTGACCTGTATAAGTAGTCGAGATAACGTAACCTCTATTGTTGTATCACCGTATCCACCACGGGGGTATATGGATATTCGTCGCTGTAAGCGATATGTCCCGAGGGTGAGACCTCTGTGCTGTTTTACCAGCATATTTGTCGTGGAGGCTTATGGACAATCGCCTTTTCAAGTGATATGTCCTGAGGGCAATACCTTTCTGCTGTTTTACGAGCATCTTTGTTGCGGGGGCTTATGGACAATCGCATTTTCAAGCGATATGTTCTGAGGGCAATAGCTCACTGTTGTTTTACCAGCATCTTTGTCCTGGAGGCATATGAACAGTCGTCTTTTCAAGCGATATGTCATGAGGGCGATACCTCTCTACTATTTTATCAGCATTTTTTTTGTCCTCCTTATCTCGTGGATAAGGGAACTTTTTTCTTTTCTTTTGTCTTCCTTATCTCGTGAATAAGGGATATGTTCCTCCTTGTCTCGTTGAAAGATAGATAACAGGCAAGAACCGAATAGCCTCCGATTTGCCTATCCTTTAGGATATGAGATACTTTTACCCTTTAAGGTATATTTCTGTCTTACCCCGTAGGATACGTTTGCTCCTGAAATCAGTCTATCAATATGAAAGAGAGATTGATATATAACATTCTCAAGATAAAGATTAATAATGAATAACGGTCAAAAACCGGGTAGAGCCGAGTTCGCCTAATATGGGGGAAACTCAATTCATGTAAATGTAAATTGTTCCAACATAATTAAAAGCATAAATTAATAAGCCCCAGTGATTCCTGGGCAATCCCTCCGCCGAGTCTGAAAAACATTGAATCTCGGATGATATCAAAAATATGCTCGACATCAAAAATAGGCTCGATATCGAAAATAGGCTCGACACGAAAGAGACTTCGATATCGAAAATAGGCTCGACACGAAAAGAGACTTCGATATCGAAAATAGGCTCGATACATAGGTGAGTAAGTATAACGTAATTCATTGCAGAATATGTAAGTGAATAATATAATGTAATTGATATGACTTATCTTAATCGGCAGACCGGGGGTATTGGGTGCTCGATATGCTCCAAGGTTTTGACGAGTGTGGGTCAACCCATAATCGTAAGAATGAGCTTCATGTAAGGCATATGTCTAATGGCGTTCCAATCCTCCATTGTTATTGATGAACTCGATTCAATTTTAAGGTTGCGTGCTTGTTTCCATGTACATTCTACTGTTTCCCACAGGCGGGGCAAATGATTTTGTGCGTTATCGTCTGTTGACTCGGCAGGCTGACGAAACACTCCACATCATGCTGATTCTAGGTTGCGCTGGAACCAGCTTTGTCCTTAGCACACATGTACTCCAAGCGACGTGGTGAGGGGACGGATAGATCTTTCATGATTTCGGACTGGACTCGGGTTATCCCAAGCTGACTGCATATTCCCTTGAGGGAATCAAGCCGAACGTAGTTCATTTATCTATTATGAACAAATCGGGCTCTGTGATTCACTTGGATGTATCACACGACGTCGAGGGTGACGTCGATGATATGTCGAGGTGTGATGTCGAGGATGAGAGCGAAGGTGATGTTGATGTTATATATCGAAGATATATATCGTGAAAGTGCAAGTATTCTGGCAATGTTAGAAGTTCAATGTTAGTGTAACTTTGGTTGTCAAAATTCGATTTACAATCTTGTTTTGAATATCTCATTTAATGTTTTGCCTTATTCACTTAACTAATCTAGTTCCACAGTTGTGATTGTCTTTGATTATTATTCAGGAAACAAACTTGTCATAGGTTGATCGCTCAAAGTTTTCATAATGAGAAGTTTCCTTAATTAAAGTTAAACGCTCAACATATAAGGAAAGATGTGTTCTAGTGCAACTAGGAAACATCCAAGTTGAGTCCTGATTTGAAGAAGGGGTCTATCCTTAGTTAGTTTACTAACAAAGGAACTATTATTCAAGAAAGACGGCAAGAACAAGGAAGAGGAGTTCGACAAGGAAACTGGAGGAATTATCAACCGTGTAGAACACACCTTGAAGTCCAAGTCAAGAACTTATATGTAGGTGTGAAGTACATCAAGGCAAACACGAGACAAGCGCTAATAAATCCGAGAGGTTAATTTACAAGTTGTTGAGTGTTGTCTTGCTTTTGCAAAGTTTGTGAGTTGTTCAATTAGTTCTAGGTTTAGAATTGAGAGAGCAATTCTTGTCTGCTTTGTTGAGTTCGAGCAATTCGAGAGCGAGGAGCTTGAGAGTTGTGAGAAACATATTTTGATTAACCCCTGTGGTATTTTGCCTACAACTCGGAAGTTAATATCAATATATTCACTTCTTAAATTATGCGTTTGTTTATTTCCCGCTGCATCGTTATTCTGAACGTTGTTAAAGTAACATTGAGAAGTTAACAACGAACACGTATCAACCGATCCACAATTTCATATCAAATTCTATATCTAGTATAATATCGAAGGTAAACGTCGAGGGTAATCTTATATGCAATGTCGGAGGTGACGTCGAGGGTATGTCAAGGGAGATATCGAATATGGATATTCGATATTAGCAGGTTAATTAGTCAGCTCAATTGTGTCCTCTCGATATGCGGGGCAGGGGTATTTATATATTTTTGTCCCGTACTATATCGAAGGCAATATTCGACATAGAGCGGTATATCGAGTAAAATTCCCGATATAGATGAACGTGGGCCTAGTTCATGGCCAGTCCAATACAAAAATTACCCATATCATCTCGTTTTCTAAAAATACTTGTCCAAGCAACATGTGAACTCTATATAATTAAATCAAGCTCTAGGATTGTAAATGTACTATTCCTTCAGTTATTACATTGCAAGACCACCGTACTAGACAAAACCTACCAAAAGTAATTAATCCACCTAACAGATAGTAAAGAACACACAAATTTCTTCGACTCTTCTAATGATTTTAATGCTTCTCTATTGTTTAAAGTTGTTTAGAGAAAAAAAGGAGACAATATTTAACAGTACTAAGCTTGCAGTATGGAGTTCTGAACTGATTACGTTTGAATTGAACCATCACTGTCGTACTTTCCTTTTTGACTTATTTGAGAATTTGAGAGAGGAAAGTGGGAAAATGTTGGCAGGCAGATTCGAGAAAATTATTTACGGTCCAAAACAAAAGGTGTTTGCTGATTGGGCCCCATATTGACTCTTGCACTTGGCCCATACCATTGGATGATAGCCCAATTGATCGAAGCAACAATATTGGTAAAAAGAGGAACCAAATTTTATATTTGGGAAAAGAAGTACCCCCATAACTTTATGTCGATAATGTTTTGCTCTAAATGTGAACTTGAGCCACAAGGCTGTAGAGCTTTAGGCCTTGATACAGAATATGGGTTGTTTGTCTAACTCTATACTGATTTGTTATTTATTAGGTGATATTCGTTGTACGCGAATATTTTGAGATGACTTTTTGGTTCTACTTTGTCTTTTATTATTAAATCATAATTATTTTACCATAGTCATGCATTATTGTTCCACTGAAATAAGTTCCATCTTTGGAGACTGCGGTTGAAAGCACTTGAAGTGTAAATCTAAATAAAAGGGAAGGAGTAAAAGAACGCAAGGCATTTTTTGTGTATTAAAGTTGAATGCTATAGAAGCAGCGTTGTCTTCTATGGCATAATGTAATGCACTTACTTAACTTACTCTTTATCACAATAAAGACGGCTATTTTATGATCGTGGAATGTACAAACTATAAATTCTAGTCATCATAGGTACGCGAGGTGTATTATTAGACCATTTGAACTGTCTCTGGCTTGCTAATTGCTATTCATGTTCTATTGAAATAAATTCTGATATTTGCGGTTCATGTCGGGTTCGCATCGTGGAGGAAAGACATATTCATTCATCGTCTTCAATTATTTTTTATCTCTAATTTGGTAAAAGATCGTACGTAGCTTACAGACAAATATAGAATATTACAGACAAATATAGAATATTACAGGAATAACCTTGAACCCAATAGAAATTATGTCAATCTATCACTAGTGCTAGCTTCTAGGTCGACTTTGTTCGGAACACCAACATACCAACGTTTGGAATGCTTCTGATGGATGTCGAATCTCTTGGGATATCGAACTTTGGAGGATGTCGGGTATTATATCGGGTATGTAGGATATCGAGGATAATATGATATTGAGATTAGGAGATATCAGAGATAATCTCCATGTCGGAAGTAAATGTATGTCAGGTATGGGGTTATGTCGAATTGTGCGAGGATATCGAATGAGGTTATTCGATATCTAGTGTGAATAGTGTTTGGTCATTAATTAAGCTTGCCTTGATTTACGGATCGGGCGTATATATAGATCTCGGGGGCAGGGTCCCTTTCTGAGGTTTGCGGGGAACCCCATACCATATCGAATATTAGCATTCGATATAAAGCAGGATATCGAGCATGAATCCCCGATATGCCATGGGTTTGGCAAACAAATCAGTTGGGCTGGCCCATTCGATAATTATCCATATCATGTAGTCCCACAATTTAGGAGTTATCGTTGTAAATGATAGGTTGTAAACTAAGTAAACCATGGTCTCGGTACCTCGCATCCCCCCAATTTATATGGGAGGATCGTAACGGTATGTCAATTTGATATTCTTAATTATAGGACCCGCAATATGAAATTGACAGACGTCGAGAACCGCATTTAAACTACTTATGTTGTTCACGCCTTAACCTATAGTGGAGTGGCCCTGCGAATTCTCCTAGGAAATTGTCACGTTTTGTCATTCAATATAGAAAAAAATTCAATGTCTTCACTTTGATTTTATCGAATAAGGGCGATATCCATTGTAGAGCATCAATATCGAATATGGACCATCGATGTCGAATGTGGGTTATCGATATCGAATATGGGCGTCAATATCGAATGTGGGATCGATATAGAATGTGGGGTATCGATATTAGATGTGGGTTATCGATATTGAATATCGACATCGATATCGAATGTGGGGATCGATATTGAATGTGGGGTATCGATATCGAATGTCGATTATCGATATCGAATATGTGCATCGATATCGAATATTCCTTATTTTGACATGAGCGATGAACCGTCCGCAATTAATGCGTCTTCCACACGCCTATCAATTATAAATATGAGAAATGAGGAGAGGAAAAACATTTGTCTTCCAGCGAGAGTATTTTGTTTCGGGCAAAGGTATTTCAAATTCGCTATAGATGTCGAATATTTCTTCTCGAAATCATATTTTGATATAGAAGAGGATATTGGAAGTCCAGAAATTCGATGTGGGCCACCTGATGTATTGTTTCGATATGAGATCGTATATTGAATATAGCTGTACTTAGTCAAATTTTTGCAAATTTCAAACAACTTGCTTAACGAGGTGCCTTTCCTTTTTCAGGTTTTCTCAAAGAAGAGTTTAGCCACCGCACACGCAATCAAAGGTGGATTTCATGACGTGATTCATAATTTATAGACTTTTGTAGGTCTTTTTGTTGAGAGGAATCTATTGTGTTTGCTAGAAAAATGAGGTGTGGGATGAGAGGCCTTTGGGATATGTGCCAATGTACCAAAGTGATAATGAGATGTGGGATCTCAACGATTTAGTCGATGATTCTTATTGGCATGATGATGAGGATGATGATTTAGAGGAGGAGTCTGAAGAAGAAAACGAATACGACTTGGTCGGGGTGGGCGAAGTAAAATGCTATAGGACGCGAGAGAGGTACCAAGATATGGTATCCAGCATGCCGCATAAACCTAAGCACTATTACGACAGTTATGATCAGGGGGGTTATGAAATAAGATTCCTCGAGAAATATGAAAGGATGCACACCTCACCGGCGGATCATATTACCGTGAATGCCAAGCATTTCGTCAATGGTTTGCAGTTTCCAATTAGTCCACTGAACTACATCATGCTGAGTAGCATAGGTGTTTGCCTAGTTCAGTTGTCACCCCTTATCCTGAACTCTTGAGGACGGAGTGGCAAAGTCCAAGCTTTGGGTGCCTGTTGGCGGGGTAGGGCGGTAACGAGGGCTGCACTCATGGTAGCATTGATCTGAGTGATCACTTATGGTGGTAAAACAACGGGTACCGCGGGTGCTAGGGCTAGTGTTGGGACCCAAGGAGGAGGTGGGTCCTGTGGCCATTTCTCGACTGTTGGGTCGGCAGTAGTCCCCCAATTGAAGTGTTTTCAATGGTTGAGTTTTCTATTGTTACCCTTTGAGATTGCGATCGAGTCCTTCATTGCATCCTAGCGTCCTCGTCTGAGAATGCGGTGTTCCCATAGACGACGCTAATATTTTGGTAAAAGATCGTAGCTTACAGACAAATATCGAATATTACAGGAATAGCCTTAAACCTAATATAAATTATGTCAATCTATCACTATCACTAGCGCTAGCTTCTAGGTCGACTTTGTTCGAAACATCAACAGACCAACGCTTGGGATGCTTCTAATGGATGTCGAATCCCGTAGGATATCGAACTTTGGAGGATGTTAGGTATTATATCTAGTATGTAGGATATCGGAGATAATATGGATATCGGGATCAGGACGGAAGTAAGTGTATGTCGTATGGGGTTATGTCGAATTGTGAGAGGATATCGAATGAGGTTGTTCGATGTCTAGGGTGAACAACGTTTGGTCATTAATTAAGCTTGCCTTAATTTGCGGATCGAGTGTATATATAGATCTCGGGGGTGGGGTCCATTTCCAAGAGACGCGGTGAATCTTGTACCACGCTGAATATAAACATTGATATGAGGCGGGATATCGACCATGAATCTCCGATATGCCATGGGCTTGGGCCAGCAAATCAGCTAGGCTAGCTTATTCGGTAATTACCCATATCAATCTCAATGAACTATCTACTTGATCTCTCTTTATACCACTCGTCAATGGGTCTAAACCTATTAACACTATTAACTCATATTTCATAGTTGTTATTGCTATGCAAATTCATTTGCATCTTTCTGAGAAATCTATGCACCTTGTATGATGAATGTATATCTACTCATTGGTTTTTGTTTTGTTGTGCGATTAATTATAACTGTTTTGGAGTCATATATAACATCAGGAGCAGATATATATTTCAGTCCCGACATTTGACATATATATACATCACATGTATCACTTAAATTAGGTATATTGTAGATGCAAACTTTTGTGTCGATAGCAGTAGTAATCAAGTCTCGTCTGACCCTAATTCAACAGAAGAAATAAAATGTTACACTTCAAAAATAAAGGTCACTCATGATCATCGCTCAATTGCGATGGCCCCACGGTCGGAATTGTCAGGATCCATGAATACGACGGCTCGGTCGTCACTAAATCCTGAATCACCATACCAATGGATTGGCTGCCACAAAAATCCTAAAACCATTAGTGACGTATGTCTCGGACACAAAGAGCAACAACTTGGCTCTCACTATTGTGATGCACGTGAATAGTGACCAAAAAGCGGTCGCTACTTATTTTTAACGTTGAATATTAGAAGTGACCGCTCGGCGGTTACTCATGGCGTTAAACAAAACTAAAAAATAATAATATTTCGATAAATTTTTAGAATATTATTGATTTGTTTCAACAATACGGGAATTATTTTGTTGTGTGCTAAGAAAATGAATGTTTGAAGATGCGAATGAAAAAAAAATGAAGATGTGTAAAATGGTTTAAGAAAAAAATTAAAACAAATAAAAGACTATGAAGATATATGAAAGAAAGATTATGAAGATATTTATAATGGTTTGAAGAAAAGAAAAAAAGTTCAAAATAAATGAAACAAAGCCCTATAAAAATATGCATAAAGGTTTGAAGAAAAGAAGAAAAAATTTAAAAGAAATGGAAGGAAAAATTATGAAGATTTAAATAAAAGTTTCGAGTGATGAAGAAAGAACTGAGGAGGAAGTGTATGTTGGGTTATTTTGAAGACATTAAAATTAAAGGTGGAAATGAGGAAGTATTTGTAGTTTGTAGATTTATTTTGAATTTTCAAATATTTTAAATTTCCTGTCCTTCCTCGCCATTTCTGGGCTTATTTGCAACGGCCTAGCCGTCGCAAATGTTCCAAATTTTCGAAAAAAATTAGACTTCTGCCAAATTTCAAGGTTGAAAGTTAATAGCGACAGTCTAGTCGTCGCTGTTGTTCGTTGAATATTAATAGCGACGACCAAGTCGTCGCTATTGTCTGTTGAAGAGTAACAGCGACGACCTGTATCCACAATTCCAGCTAGATACATTATTGACACATCATCAGTGATGGATTCAAACGAGGACCAAACTGGAATACCAACGGAAGTGTTGCAAGAGAATGAATCTGAAGGGTTGAATTTATGTGTAGACTTGAGCTCATTTAATATGGATGTCCAACTAGGGGTTGGTAAATTTGAGTTAGTTGAAGATGTGGGTCGTGAAAATGTTGATTCAGAAGAGGAGGAAGATGTTGATTCAAACGAGAAAGAAGAGGAACAAGGCGAAAGAGATTTTGATTCGGACAATAATGAAAATTAGCCAGGCATGAAATAATTGTAATAGTTAAAAGGGATAAAAGCATCAAGCCCCATGAACTATACACGTTTTTGCGACTTGCCCCTTAAACAAAATTAATAAGCGCTTTCTCCCTTAAACTATGCACGTCTGTTCGATTTGCCCCATGGTCGGGTTATAGGCTATTTTTGGACGGAATATTCCTTGTTCGAGGTGTTTTTTCGCCTACTTTTTGTCATAACCTACCAAAATACATCTAGTACAACACATATGAGTCGTGTAGGGGGAATATTTCTGCCAAAAATGACCGAAAATACATCGAAGTGGAAATCACATTTTAACCAGAATATGCCATGTTCGATGTATCTTTTCGCCTACTTTTTGTCATCAACTACCAAAATACATCTAGTACAACACATATGAGTCGGGTAAGAGGAAATATTCCAGCCAAGAATGACCAAAAATAGGCAAAAACCCGGTCAGGGGGTAAATCGAACAGACGTACATAGTTTAAGGGGGAAAACACTTATTAATTTTGTTTAAGGGGCAAGTCGCAAAAAGTTGTATAGTTCAAGGGGCTTGATGTTTTTATCCCTAGAAAAAATAATTGTTCTCGTTGTATTTCTTTACTATGAATTGAGATTTAAAGTTGCTTCCAAATAATTGAGCTCATTTCTTTACTTGTATTAAGTTGTTTTACATAATTAAAGTTATTTCCGAATCACAACATGACTTAAGTTTTACATAACTAACTACGTAAAAAAGGCATAAATTGACATAAATAACAGTTTTACAAAATATAACTAACATGTTTATGAGACATAACAAACTTTTTACACATAATTAAACATAACTAAAAAAATCAAACTTCCAACTGAATTACATAATAAAAACTTTAATTACATAACACCGAAAATCATGACATGAGATAGATTTTTACATAAATAAACATAAATAAAAAGTGCATAAATAGACATAAATAACATTTTTTCAAAAAATAACTAACAATTTTACATAACTAAAAATATCAACTCTGACCAAGATCCACATCCTTGTAATCCTACTCCTCATCGCTAGATCCATCCAACCCTAAAGCACTGCATGAGACATGTGAAGCCTATGCATCATCCATGTCATGGCGGAAGAGTAGATTGTCAAACGGGGTGCCTCTCAAAGTGATCGATGTAAGCGGATCTCTTGTACTCTTGTGAGGCCTCCGAGGCCGAACCACCGGCAGCATGGAACTAGCATAAGATATGCGGATCGCGACCATGAATCCATGTGAAGGTGGTGAAGGTTGTGTACCTGTGTGCCTCTCGAAAGCCTGGGTCAAGTTCGACATATAACCGATGATCTCTCGTTATCTGGCACCATCAATCGCCTCAACTCCTCGTTCTGCTGCTCCAAGTCCTCCACGTATTCTTCGTCCAGGAAGGGCTCCTTACGCTAGTGTATGCCAAAACTCTCTAGACGTACGTCCGGTGGAACCTTTCTGCTTCCCCTTCTTCGAATCTCCAGCCACCTTGCGCCATGCCTCTGGATCAAATATAGTCCAACTGTCCTCGTGTCCTCGTGCCTATTCTGCAACTCCTCGCAATATCTCCTTTGTTCTTTTTTGTTAATGGGAACTTCCCGATGTTAGTAAGGAGTATAATATTATTCGCAAAAATGAATAACAAGTATTTAAGTGAAGTGAATATAATTACATGAATCTCTTCAAATGAACCCTCAAGCCAACGACGTATCGTTGGCCGTCCTGGACGAGCCTTCTCGACAGTCCTCATGTGTAAGGCTCTATATAGCTCGTCATATTACAGTTGAGGTGCGTCTGGGTCCGTCTACAAAGGACAAGTTCAAGTAAGAACATAAATACCAATTACACTTATTACAATACCAACAACTACATGTAGGAAATTTTTATAAGACATATCATCCTAATACGGTGCTTTGTGTAGCCTACCGATCCACTCGCATAAGTGGCATCCGCTTTAGGTTTCTCCTCGACAACTTTTCCACCTCTCATGTTTTTATGAGCCCTCTTCGCCTTCGTCTTCACCTCTTCTTAATCCCAATACTTCGCAACCTTTGCTTATATTCTATCGCTCATCCAAGTCTTCTAGCGATTTGTCCACTTCGTATCAACATTCTTAGCTAGATAATTCGTCTTTCTATCATGGATCATGCCCTTATACCTCGCTTTAGCTTTGTTCATAAATGCGGTGTGCGCCTTACCCCTATCAGGGAGCGGAATCTTATATGTAGCCTACAAATAATTAAGGTTTTGACAGGCTTTTGTTTTATTAAAAAAATATATACAACACTAAATTTTTGAATTATATAATAACTTCTCACCCTAAAGTTTAGCCACATCCACTCTTTGATATTTTTCTCGAGATCTTTGAATTTATGTACAAATTTCTTTAACAAACTCTTGATGATCGCCCCAATAGTCTTGACAGTCCCATGCTGTTGTGCAAAAAGTCCATGCTCCTAGAAATATAGAGGAGCACGTCGTGCCCTATCCAGAGGCACTAAATATCCTCTACTCACTCCTCTAGGAGGCCGCACCTGCGTACTCGATGAAGCACCAATTACTCCTACTCCTGCCGGAGCCGGCCTCCCACTAGGTCCTGCTCCTGACTCTGTCGACCCCCGACTTGGTATTACTCTAGCTTCAGCTCCTCCCAGCCTACTACTAGGTCCGACTCTAGAAAACTCAGCGGATGGTGGCCTCGGTTTACCAGGGGGCGTCTGTCGTGTCGATCCTCTAGGTTGTTCTGCATCGGGTACCTCTAAGTCATGGGAAACACATCGCTCTAGAAGAGTATATGACGTAGATCCAACCTGCCACCCACGAGGCCGAGTTTTTACAAGGGCCTCTGCACATCTGGATATGGAGTAGTAGACGGACGTACTATCCGTACTCGCGTAGGTCACAATCTACCACTACGACCCCTCTTTGCAGGGTGGTCGCTACCCGAACGCGAGCGTGTAGGATCGTCTGACATGTCAAAGATCTATGTACTAATTTAAAGTATCTTAGTTATATCATTTCTAAGATTTAGATATTTGCTAAAGATATAATCATTTCTAAGTTATAAAGATTCTTTAAGGCATACACGATGTTTAAAAAATTAAGAATTGCTTCAACAAGATTTAAACTAATATATAATAAAATCATTATTAAACCTAAGATATGTAACAATTTATAAAGCCATAATAACATCTCAACAAATAAAAATACTAATAAAACATTAAATATAAGACATAAATCAAAAAATCAAAAACTTAAATATTTAATTGATTACATGAAATCTACTATAATTGCTAAGAGATTCTCTAAAAATATAATCTTTGCTAAGTTTCCCAAATATATATATATGTATATAAAATCGACGTTTACAAACTAACAATTCTACAATATCTAACAATTCCTAAAGCCATTATTATTGATGTTTAAAAATTAACAATTCTACAAGATTTACCAATTTCCTAAAGGCATCTAACAATCTCTAAAGGCATAATCGATGTTTCAAAACTAACAATTCTACGAGATCTAACAATTGTACATATGAAATTACAATAAAAATATTAAAAATAAGGCATGAATCGAAAAAAAGGAAGAAACTTACAAATTCCGAAGTTGCGATAGCCGGGCGGTAGCAAAATGGAGGGGAGCGATTGCTGGTAAGGAGAGGAGAAAGAGTGTTGTGTGAAAAATGAAGAGGGAGTGGGGGTATTTATAGATTCTACCCCCCTCAGTAGCGATCGAGTTTCGATCGCACTGACCCTCAGTAGCGAGCGCAATCCGATCGCCTAGCCGTCACTATTGTGAACTATTGGCGAGGTTTTTTTTCACACCAAGGCTTGGCCGTCGCGACCCTCCATTATCAACTGTCGCTAGTATGGGTAGCTGTAACGCCCAAAAAATTATGAAAAAAATAAATTTATACTTTAGTCCTTGAACTTTTGAAAATTTCTATTTTGACCTCAAATGTTTAGAAAAAAATGCATTTAAGCCCCTTGAACTCAAAAGTTAGTCTTTTATTATATTTACAGGTCTCTAATCCTAAAAATATATTTTAATTTCAAATTTTAACCAAGTTGATTGAATTACCTAAAAAAATTACATAAGTAAATATGTATATAATAAAGAAATCTAATTATACCTATTTGAATTTTAATTATAAATAATTGAGGGACTTGATATGCAATTAACCAATTGATGAAGTAAGCCATGACATCTTTTTGATGAGGTAAGCCATGGCATCCTTAGGAGCATGATTACATTCACATTTTTTTGTGATTTATTATAAAATTATCAAGTTGGGACATAAATAGTTATGATTAAATTACTATTTTCGACTATAAATACTCACTATTGTTCAACATTTTATACAACCCAAAATAATTCGATTCTGCAAAAGTAACTAGAAATAAAAGTTGTTCTTTATTGTATTTTCATTCGGAAAATAATTTTTCTAGATTTGTTTTTTGCCATTTTCTACCCAAAAAGACGCCAAAACTTTTATTGCACAGGAAATCCCGATTCTGCCCTTACACCTTAGAAAAATCGTATCAAATAGTAGAAACATTATTTTACTACCTATTTTCGGATACATACCCTCCTTGGTGTCTTCTATCTTTGTATGAAGACATCCCCAAATAATATGATCTAGAAGGCCGTAATACATAAACCGTGAACTGCTACCAAGAAATCCGATAGCAACTCTTACGTTGCAAGAATTTTTTAGTATAGCAAACCTTTGTGTTTTCACAAAACTTGGATTCTCACATCTTTCATGATGCTAGAAACCATAAACCATACAAATATTTAAAAACCAAGTTCATTTGGATGTTCGATCAAAGGTAAAACCAAAACTGCGGTGATTTTTTCAGTTTATTTGGCACAACCTTTGTTTTCTTAATTTATAAGTTTAATCACCATCATAATTCAAGTATTTATTACACACATAGATTTAACACGATATAGTATTAGTTATAATTAGATTACTATGATTTATAATCATGAATTGACATTTTTTGATTTTATTTATATCATTTAAATGGTAGATTTATCATGTTTAACATACTACTTACATAAGTCTGCAAGATTATTTTTGCCTCTTCATGACTTAAGCATAAAATAAGATTGTTTATCATAATAAATATTCTTTATTACATGTTTTGATAAATTTCTCATGTTATATCTTTAAATTTAAGTTATAACATAATTATGTGCATTTTAAACTAACTATGTAAAATAAAGTAATAATTGACTAAGTTATACATTTTAAGGTGTTACTTCATATGATACTTATTTAATGTGTGGTTATTAAAGGTTTTGAATTGATTAAAGGCTAAAAAGACGAGTGTTCCTAGAGTTTGTTAAGTAATATTCTTTTAAGGATTGATTATGCATCAAATTGGATAGTTAATCAAATCTTACTTGTTACCATGACTTGTCGTCAGAATGACTTTACCATGAATACACATAGTCATAAGTTTGAAGGTTGTTTAATATAATTTTGAGTTATAAATAAAGTGGTTAAAACAATAGATATTCAATATTCAATTGAAGCATATGTTTTTGTTTAATTCATCATCTAGTATTTTCAAGTTTTGTGTAATAACATAAATTAATCTTATGTGTTATTTACTAAGATTTACATTGTAACTAGCATTCTTAACAAGAACGCTCCCAATTTTACCAACATGAGAATAGAAGAAAAATTACTAATATTTGGTGTGGTGAATTATAAATTCAGTTGACTAATGTTATTTAAATTTGTTAAATGTTTGACGAACTAATCAACGCCATCAAGGTTCCCCGTACGAGTAAAGGTGCGGTTCCATTTCTGGTTTGTTCTAGCCTGGTTTTCCATCCGACCCTGAGGAACTTGGACAGAAAAGTCACTACTCCGTTACCAAACCTCGAACAACTTATACTTTATCATAATCCCATTTTGCATCTCATCTCATAACATGATTTTCTTACTCATCGTTAAATCGTATCCAATCATTTATTATTTATCATATTTTTTCATAATTATCGTAATTCCCCGATTTTTTAATCTCATCTTCTGGTTCTTGAACTATGCAAAGAGCAATGAACTATGTTCGTGACATGTAGTTCAGTGAGCAGCGGATATTATCTAATTTACTAGCTTATTTATCTATCTGTTATACCCATTGTGACGCCTTTGGGAAGTTGAGCCCAGGGATTGAGTCGGTTAGGGCAGTAAGGACTGTCGGTTTAAGTAATTTCGCTTGATACCCATCTATCTAGGCGCCGCTTGCAGTCAGGAGTTGGTTGTAACCTGCGTGCTGGATGGACATGTACTCGAGCATGTCTCTTGATTGTTTGTGAGGTCGCTCCTCGTCGGGAGGTATAAGGTAGAATATTAGAAGTCATAAGGTTGGATTCGTTTAATGTTAAGCACAAGTTCATTAACTATTCTATGAAAATTTCAGTACCATTGCTACATTAAATTATCTAGTTGAACTGTTTCTACCAGTAAGATCACTTCTCGAAATGTATCCATTAAATCACAGTTAATTCTTGCATTGCCAGTTCTTTTATATGAATCTCACTAAGTCATTAAAGACTTATTCCTCGTTTCTTCTGTCCATTCCTCAGGATAAAAATCAACATGACAACATGGATCAAGTGAATAATTGTTCAAGTGTGCATTTTGAAATACTCGCGTTTTGTCTCTAGTGCGTAACCATTAAAAAGGTCACATTGTTTGTAATACAAGACTTACGTTGTATATATCAAAATATATTTTAAAAAACGTGTATGGTTTTGATCCTGAACAAGCGAGACCCCTTCCTATATATGAGTTACGTTTTAGTCTAACTTGGGTAAAGTAACTGATCACCACCGAACCAACTTGAATCGGAGCATGGCTCGTGGGGCGCAATCGCCACACTAGCGATGGTGTAGCATTCACTAATGAGTAGCGACCGCAATCCAATTGCTAATTGCTATCTCGAATGGCCTTTATTCTTGTAGTGTTATGACATGCCTCTTTAAGACTTAAAAGTCGTTAGGTTTCAAAGATGAATTTTATGTCAAAAATGATGTAGATTAGAAATGAGATAAAAAGTCAGGATTTTCTGGGATATCTGATATGTGCTTACTTGTTTGGTTAATAACATTAAGTGTCTCAATAGTTTTTTGTTTGGTTTGTTTAATTAAACCAAAGGAGAGATAAAATCAAACGAGAGATAAGATGAGATTTCTTTATCAATAAAACTGAACGACTTTTTAACATTTATGTTGACTTATGCATCGTGATTTAGGCCCACGTCATAGTGTAATACACATAGCTTCTACGCTTCCATTTGTGGAGTTTATAATATTTTTAAAAAAATGACTATTTGATTTACTTAGTTATCTTATCTTTTTTTTCAACTTTATTGCCCTTACTTGTTGACATAACTCACGAGTTGATTGATCCAAACTAACACAAGTCATTAATTAAGAATGTAGAGGAGATTCGTAGCACTCTTCTCGTAGTCTATAGAGATGACATTTGCACAAAGCGAAGAGTGAATAAATACAGCTTTGAGTAGAATCGTGCTCTTGTATATGTGTAGAATTGAGTGAATGATTATGAATAATAATTGGAACTCTAACTATAGAGTTAGGCTAAGTCTTTGGTATGACATTCACTTGTCTTCCATTAATGGATGCGTGATTTACACACTTAAACGAATAATTAAATTTGCCCCTTAACTGTTTTAAAAAAATTTTGTGCCCCATATCTTTTAAAAAGTCTACTAAAAATGATCTCGGCCCTTACTTTGGCCAAAATTGCATAGGCGGTACAAAATTGCACTTTATACCCCAAGATAAATTGCATTTTGCACCCTAAAATATTTTAAGGTGTAAAGTGCAATTTATTTTGGGTGCAAAGTGCAATTTTATACTACCACGTAGACAATTTTGGCCCGAATAAGGACCATTTTTGAAAGTTTTTGTTAAACATACGGAGCATTTTGACAAGGCCAAAAAAAAAATGAAGATTTTAATTTTTTTAAAAAAATAAGAGGGCATTTTTAATATTTCGTCCACACTTATTCCCTGCCAAAGGTAGGTGAACATGATGATAGGTTTAATGTTGGATCAACCAATGCTTAAATACCTCACTTCATAACGACTTACGGGTTCCGCAAGTGCTAGTGTTCATTATGTTGAATCTGATCAGATTTTGTATTATAATATCGTTCCATCGAGGTTGCTTCGTTGAGTCTATTCTTGTTGAGGATGGTTGATATTGAAGTTTAAGATATTTTTCCTACGTCTTTTGTGTTATCTCGAGGTTTTTATCCTTATACAAGGCCCCCTCCAGTACCTCGTAGGGTTCGTATGTGTTCCTTTATCTTCATCAATTGGTCGTTAACTTTTACCATAATATTTTTATATATTATTACTAAGTCGATTGCAATATTCTTACCAAAGAAATTTAAAATAGGTTTAATGTACTTTATTAATAAAAATCAGACTTATTGACATTCTTTTGTGGTTTTATGTTAAAGCTGTATTTTGAATCTATGTTTTACAATTACTTTTATAATTCTTGAAATATATTGAAGACATGGAATATATATATATATATATATATAGTAACATAATGATATTGTCTGTATTATTTTATGTCTTAACATTATGCTTCATTTTAGAAGTTTTGTGAACATCTTAATCATTCTTGTAGTTCCCATCTTCATTGAAACGTCTTAAAAAAAAATCAAATTGGTGGGACTTATGTACCACTCCACATCTAAATCTGCAAGATGCTCTGTCTACTTTCGATGCCAGTAACAACACTAATTAGAAGCCTATAATACTGAAACTTTCGGCATATATATATATATATATAACATACATTAAGTGCAAAATACACACACACTATATAAAGTAAGGTTTGCTAGCTATATATATGATAGTTTTATTTATGTATATAGACCATGCACTCCAAGTACGTAGATATATTATGATAAAAAGATAAAAACTGATGAGCACTTTAGTTGGGAATGAGCTTGAAACGAGGCTTGGAAAGAGCCGGAGCAGGATCGTAATTTCCATAATCGTTTGTTTTCACCCTGAGAAGTCTTTCATGGATTAATTCGCTACGATCTTCAAAGCGGCGTGATTGATCCCACGATTCCAGCTTCTAATAAAAAAAGAATCATATATTATAAAACAGTTTAATTTGATACATATATATATATATATGTTAATTATTTGATCGTTAAAAGATGTATAAACCACTAGATTTGTATACGTACATATTATAACCCATTGTATTGCCCAATATTCGGAAAACAACGATTCCTAATTAATACATTATAAACCTACAATTGTTAAAGATAAATTGAAAAATTAGTAAACTGTCTAACTATTATAACCCATTTTCATAACATGCATGTCGATGAGATGATACATGTTATCAATATTTGCATATAAGGTAAGGTATATAAAAACGTACCTCACCAGTTGTCCAGCTCATAGCTTCCTTCGACTCTACTGATTTAAAAGGTCGACCTACGTGATATTCTCGAGCAAATAAAGTTAATTAGAAACGCGTTATTGTTGATTCTTCTCAACAAAGAAATAAGAAAAATATTCAACCTCTAGGATTGAAAAGATTATTACATCCACCAAATTTCATATTTTCATTGAGCTAGATAAGAAAAAAAAACACTAGGGAAACGAAGCTATAAATTTCATAAAAACATAAGTTATATGTGGAATTCAAATATAGGAAACCTGCAAAAGAAGTCGAGAAAAGAGCCGCAGAAATGAGGAGAAAAACAAAGGTAGATTTCTTTGTTATTAGACGAAGGAATCCCATGTTCAAGTTCTTCTTCATCAAGTCTTCCAAGGCATTAGAGGGTTCTCAACTTTTTAGAGTCTCAAATTATATAAGAATGCAAATAGTGCATTACCCCTTTCTATATATAAAATAATGTAGCACAAGCACAGTAAACTAAATGATATCATAGTTAATTAAATCCTTACGGATAATATGAAAATTGCTTTTATATTTTAAAGAAAACAATCTTTATATCTTTTTAATTTTAAAATTCAAAACAAAAAGTTAATGGACAGCACTTTATTGTTGTTGGGGGCACTAAGTCTAAGCAGTTAGTGGAATCAATGCTTTATTAATGCAAACACAAATTATAAGTAAAGCGATCATTATGAAATCATATCATGCACCATCGTATGCCCCTTGAAACAAGTATTGGAGTAAGACACTATATATTGGAACATGAAAAAGTGGGAAAACAACTATCTGATTGTTTTATAGTATGCTTTACAACACGCTAGTTAATATGCGCGCTACATTAAGGTTAATTAACTTTCAGGGATATATTATCGTGTTAATTATATCCATTTTAAGATTCTTGCCATGATCGTGTTTAGCCATAAACGTATACGGCCGGGTTGCTGACAAAATTAACTTTCTCGGGTGAAAAACTTCAAAATCCCCCAGCTTTTGCCCTAACATTTCAATGTGATCAACTTAATCTACGTCTTTAATTTCTTTATGAGTTTAACCTATACAAACTTGATATCTGAAACTAAAATATAATAGAAAAACAGAAAAAGGAAACAATATATTGTGGAACTGGGTTATACTTGTCGTGTTATATGTGGTCGCTATACAAGTTAGGTTGAGCTAAAATTGCTTTTGTGGATGGTTAGTGCTTTCAATCATCCAAAACGACAAACACCAAGCACCAAACACCACCTTCAGAATAAAGTTTAGAAGCACTAACAATCTATCACCCTTTCTGTCAATTAGCCTAATCCTAATTGTTTTTCCTGTCTTGTTATTTTACATACAAAAAGTGGTGTTGGGATTTTGACGGGGTCACATATTTTTATTCTCATTGAATGCTAAAAAAATATTTCACTTCTCCTTTTGCGGAGATGTTTGGTTTTAAACTTGGATTCGATAAGGAGAACACGTTACGCTATTATGCCTTGAATGATCAAATGAACTATATATTTCTGAGAGTTTTCACAACTCATAACAACGTGCAACAGTTGCATAAAGCAGTTAATAATTCGATTATTACTATTAATGCACAAGTGAGATAGAACGTTCGAATATTAATTACAATCGTTATATTTGGAAAACTAATTTAATTTTAGCCACTTGTTGCATCACGTCATTATGCAACGGTTATATGAAATAATATTTATTTTTTTATTCACTAAGGTCTAGGTGTGAGTGAGAAAACAAAACTTATTAATTATGGGGTTTTAAGTGAGTGAGAAACAAAACTTATAAAAGTATGGGTTTTTAAGTTCAATAAATTAGGATAACCTGCAAGCACGTAACCAATTGGACAGATGACTTTTTATTTTCCACTTTTTTCAAAGGAGAAGTGAGTTTCATTTATCATAAAGTCATTTTGGCAACCATGTTGCATATTGGTAATTGGTATATCGCTTATTCAAATTTGATTTGGTCATCATCTCATTCTACTATTCTAGTTAGTTGTCCTTAGTGGCACAGTCCTAGTGCAACTGGATTTATGTCTCGCGCGGATAATATGACCAATTGACCACATACCATGGAAGAGTACACAACTCATGCTCTTTTGTTGTGTGGGCAAGTATGCCGATCTAAACGCAATTGTTAATTTGTTATATTACTCACTATAACTCTAATTGTGTTAACATGCACATTTCCATAAATAGTTTATAACCAAAATTGAAATCTCAATATTCAGAAACCATGACTTAAATCGGTCTAATTGTTTTCCTATTCCTAACAATTTATAAGAATTGTGGTCGAACAAAATCTCAATTGTTATCCAAATAAATTGAATTTTATTATACATAACCTGATGGCAACACAGTTCTCCATCCTTTTGTTTATGGAATCGAACTATTAAAACTGACCAGTCACTGTAACAAAACAATCGCAAATCTTTAGGTCATTCTGGTTTCAACACGACATAATAAACCCATATTTTACGTAGGGTCTATACAACTATATATTAGTTCCTTTCCACACACTTTATTCTTCTCCTTAAGAATTTTCATTTTTTTTTTAAAATAAGTCATGAAGTGTGGTCTTGGTCATCTTCTAGCTCTACCACAATCATAATATTCAACTTTTAGAGCACAGCTGTTTTCAATCTTATGCATACCTCCTTTTCAAGTATCTCTTTTTTCATTAGTCAAGAGTTAAGACATTAATCAATATTCGATAAGCATTATTGTGACATTTGGTGGTCTTTTACATATGCGGGCCAAATGGATGTAATCCTTCTAGCGGCATAGTATAATCCTCTCCTTCTTTGAGAATCACATAATTTACCAGGATCAGACCTACCACTCTTACTCTAATCATGCATCATCAAGATTGAGTCAATTTGAACTAGAACAAACAAATTTACTTCGGAGCAAGTCACGAGTATATATACAATGCTATGTAACTATGTTAGCTCTGTCATGACGCTGCTCATATTTCATAATATCTCATCTTATCTACACCTGTCGAAGCTAGAAACTATAAGTATGTTGACATGAAAATGGTCCTTTAGACCACTTAGTCCAGATAATACAGACGTTAAGCAAATCAAGCAGAACCAATATCACCAAGGAAAATTCTATTACCAAGAAGGCAAAAAAACCTTTACTTCTCAACAGGTACAATATCCGACGTGCAGTTAGTGGTTTCACGACGCAGGCTGTTCTCTCTGATATACCCCGCCTTTGCTCCCTAAAATCAGTGAAACAACCGACATTATACAAAAATGAGAACGAGAGAGGCAATATTACATGCACCGATGCACGTATAACTTTAACATACACCTAACATTTTTATATGCTAGTTGTAAAAAGAAAACAGGAAAAATGTAGAAAAAATATGAAAGGTATGTAATCAATGGTTTGAACTTAAGGGAATTACATTTACACTAGAAAAGTTTAGTCAATTTATAGAAACCGCATAGAATGCTTGAACAATTTCAGATGCATCCTCTGAAGTTATGAATAAATAAATGACGCATTACAGATAGGTTCAGAATCAAATGTTACAGGTAGCTCCCATATATTTCATTTTTGAGAACCTTCAGGAGGAGCCTGTAATTATTCAAACCTTAAGAGATGTAATCTACAATTAAACGAAACCTCAGGGGTGGATATGTATTTTTTTTAAAGAAAGCACAAATATCTTTGTAGGTTACATATGCGACAGCTTTGAAAAAGACTAGAAGACTAGTTAACTTACCTGGAAAATGGTCCCGAGTTTTTTCAGTCCATGGGCCCGCAATCTGAGAATTTCCTTGGGAAGACTAGGATCTTTGAGAACCTGATGTTTCCATAACAAACTCTCAATTCAAAGCACGTAATGAATGAGTCTACAATTAACACTAAAATCAAACAAGTAATGCATCTACGAGCGTATAGAAGTTGTAAACTTACCGCTTGGCATACATGGCTTAAGGTCATTTCAATATCCGCCACATTCATATGCCAGAAAGAGTTGAACATTGCGTCTTTTATTTGTTCAGCCATCTTTGTAGTATTTTCATTTTTGGCCTCTTCGTCGTTGCACCTCTTCCATTCCTCACGAAGTTGAATGAAGGCTACAGCAGCTGAGGAGAAGAATAAAAGTAAAGCCATGTTATTTAAAAGGCCATGCGGTCTGGCGAAATAACATATAACTTCTTGCATTATGCATTATACCTAACATGCAAATTATCCCCAAGCAGAATTGAGAAGAAAAAAATAAAAAATGGTAAATTATCCTCTGGCAGGTTCAAAAAATAGCTCATCGCCTCTGCACTGATTTTCCGCAATGGTTCACCAAAAACAACAAAATTATTCATGCAGAAGTTATCTTCACTCGTTGATCATATGAGCTCACGTATGCAAACCTAATCAGTTCCTAGTTTCAGCATCCTTTATTTTATTTTATTTTATTTTGTATTTTAAGATATAAAAAGTTAAAATCAAAAGCCATATACATACATATATGTCTTTATATATGCATGTATATTTTGCTTGACAAGAATTATAAATGTATATTTTTCCATGCAAAATCTTTAATTTTCGCAATTGAAGTACTCTCTAATGTATGGAGGAGTCACATACAAAAACATATGGAGGGCTAAACGCCATTTTTTCCCCATAGAGAAAATTAATTCCCAAAATGCCACATAACATAGGAGCTTGCCACCAAAGATCCCAACAAAAATAAAACATAAAGCCTGTTTCAAACAGTGTCACCTTGAGCGGCTGTGATCTGCGTATTTCTCGAGTGTCTTATATCTCGCACCCATTCTGCTAAAAATGGGACCTTCATATAGCGCTTCCCCTTCCCAATTTCTCTTGCAGCTTGCCTTCTGTAGATATAACCAATAGTATGCAACATGGTCTCACCAAAAGCTGGAAAATTAATGTCAATGAGTATCTTTCCCTTATCAATGCTAGCCATATCTAACTTTTTGCACATTTAGATCATCAAACTGAAATGCTGTCATATCCAATGTTTCTGAGCAGTTCTCGTACTATCTAATGTTACCAGGCCAAGTTTTTACATATTCACCTTACATATCCAGAAACTTGTCAAAACCTTAAATATGAAAAATGAACAGAATGTCAAATTACTTACCAACATGAGAAAGACGCTGAGCTTCTGATTTTGCCCACTCAACGAAATCTTCCCTTTGCCCTATAACGAATGGTTCCAGATGATTTTTCATAATATTTATGAGTTGCTCCTCTCTTTCAGTTTGCTTTGCCTTCATGCAAAGCGAGAAAAAGGCTCATTAAATATTTATATGGGATCATTTTACAATTTGCATAGAAAGCAACATACTTCCATTATCTGCTCAACTTTTGGTTGTGCATCAGGAGGCAAATTTGGATCAAATTCTGGGGGCGGTGCAGAAAGCAGTGAAAGCCGCCCAACATAATCCTCAAAGTATTCACTTCCAAACATCATCCCAAACAAAACTGTAGGATCAACCATAGAGTCCCTGAAACAAAAACAAAAAAAATAGGATTCTCGATTTATCCTTTTCTGAATTAAAACGATATCAATTACTCAACTAGAAGAGATAACAGTGCTGAAAATTATGCCCTTCAGAAGCACTATAGTAGTTTAACCACTGTAAAAGTCCTCATAAAACGATCATATGTGTTTGATAGAGGAATATAGGATAACAGATTATTACCCCATTTGACTGCTTTAGTGGAAAGAAAACTTTGGAGTTACTAAATGTGTTTCTGCGTCATGTGACGGCAAAAGAATGAAACCCCCTAAAGTTAAATGGCCTTTCATAAAAATTTCCAACACTTGTCGTGGGTTCTCTTTCTTCTAAAAGGCAAACATGTTTCCAGGGACTTGCTGCACAAAGACCTTTATCAACCATCATTCTTGTATTTAGCTACGGGTTGTGTCTTCCAGTTCAAAGCACATCCGGACACGCTACACATTCTTAATCCCGTTCTGTTCTAGGTTCATATGATTTTTCGCTAAATCTTTGGTATATCTCTTAGAGAAGTAGTTATAACTTATAAGACATTGTACTATTAGCGTCCCAACATCATTGCGTCATATTGAAAATGTTAGCAATAATATCTGGGGTTCCTTGAATTTTCAAGTTAGATTCCAAAGATGAATAACAAAGGGTTTACATTGAAAGAATTCTTGGACACACACAAGCATATGCACTTACTTCAGTACTCCATCTTTCCCTAATCTGTCATACGCTTCACGCTTCTCAGGGTCGCTTAGTACCTGATAAGCCTCTGCCAGTACCTCAACATACAAAACCATAAAATATAAGATAAATGAGGACGTGACTTTGAATGTGAAAATCTGAAAACTAAGACAAGATCGTATTGCAACGCATATATCCATTTGGCTATACAGTAAGTTAACCTGCAAATCTCCGTGATATGTCACACCTATTCTTTTCTTGAAATATGTTAATCAAGTTTGCACTATAAGATATAATAACATCTTACTTGAAGAACATATCAAAAGAAATCAGGTTATTTGATAATATAAGTAACATGAATGGTGTGGAACACCAGACATGTTTTAACATTCTAGTATAGCTTACTTGGAAAGCTCGAGCTGCAGCTTCTGGATCTCCATGATTTTTATCAGGGTGTACAACTCTTGCCTATAAAAGAACACTAAAAATATTGAAGATGGATAAAAAGATATATCCCTGTGTCAGCTGGTCTGAGAACAACTTATGAAGTATCATATGAAATGGATCAAATAACTCATGTACAAACCTAAAACCAAAATATCTCTTGAGGACTGTAAAAGATAAGACCCCCCCCCCTCTCCCGGAGCAAAAGTAAAATGATGAGGTGAATTTTTGATTAATTGTACTCAGTTCTTTAACCAACCAAAGCATACCATCATTTCCAATAGTATATCCTCTAATCATAAAAACATGAGAAACTGAAATGTGAGAACCATACAGAGACGCAATATATTGAGATCAGAATCTGCACTATGGGAGCCATGGCCATACAACCTAAAAGGCATGGATTGTTTCTTAAACTGTCCCATCCCTTTGAGCCTGAAAAGGGAGGCTGCTAATATTGAAAAACAAAGCTGCAATCCAGTATTGAGACGATCTGATTATTTTTTCGTGTTAAGTTCTAGGCGGCGCTATTTGGAGCTCTATCAAAAAATAACCTCTAATGTCCACATACCATAACATAAGTAACATTTTATAATTTCCAAGCAAACCTGAACGCCTGTGACGAGATTTTTAACATGTTTAACTACCATACATATAAAGGCCTAAGTGATGCAATTGTAATAATCACGTGTACATAAAAAATGTAATCTCTACAATGGATGGCAATAAAGCCAACACAAAACTCCAAAACGGTGAACAACTAATGTACGACTACAGAGGAAAAGACTGTTGTTCTTAAACACGTTTAAGTGACACGATTATAATAACTACAAAGATACATTACGAATAATATTGTCTACAATGGAAGGCAGTAAAACCAACACAAACTTCAATATGGTCTACATGGCTAATGTCCGATTGCAGGAAAGAAATATATTCATTTTCACCATACATCATTGCTCTAGTCTCTAATGCTAGCACACCAATAAGTAATACCAAAATAACAAATGTAGTACCTATTTTGAAAATCCTCACCTTCAAATAGTAAGCCTTCTTAATTTCTGCATTGGAGGCACCAATTCCAACCCCCAATACCTCATAATAATCTTTATCAAAAGGCATAATGCTTTACCACTCAACTGGGGAACAAAAAATTAAAATCATGAAATCAATTGCAATCCCACCAACATATCAAACATCAAAATTGTATAATTGGACAAACCCACAATGTCCCTTTACAGAATTATACCAAAAAGGAGAAGAAAGGAACTGACAAGATTTTATTTTTGAGCTATGACAAAACATATGGGGAATGAAAAATCAAGATTCAATCTTTCGATATTTGAATACATTATAAAGATTCTTAATTACAACCGGAATTTTACCTGACGATCAGACCGTTGTTATTCTCGTTTTAATTTAATCACTCCGTTCATAATGGATGAAAATAAATATTACTATTATTAGTAAAAGATTAGATTTTTATTTTCTTTTCTTTGCATTAATTGTATTACAGCCTGGGAGTTTAGAGGGTTAAAATGGAAATGTGATTGGTAAAAAAAAAAATAAGTAGCAAGCGCAAATTGCAAGAGTACCCTTGATGTATTTGTAATCGTAAATCATATCAGTAAAAGATAATAGTCCAATGAAACCTAAAAAACTACTAATTTTTAAACATTTTTTAAACTACCTAAACTTTTAATTGAACAAGAAACTTGGTATTTATGATTGCAATTACTAGAAATTGGATCTTTCTTGGAAGTTTCTAACTTGGATATGTGGTGGAGTTGAGGAGAAAGCAAGAGTAGACTCGAGTAATGCCAAATGAGCACATTGAGTACCTGAAGGGGCGGCTGGTGCTCCTTTGACAATATAGGCTATGTGCAAAGGCGTGCTTTAGTTGATGCGAACAAGATGGAAACGCCAAATTCTTTGGATGATAAGAGAGTTATAAGTTTTGTCATTGTGGAATGGTTAATCTATTTGAAGATGGTGTTTATAGGTTTTCGCTTAATTATACTAATCATCCTCAAATTTAGTCAATTAAACTCTAAAACCCTATCATAGTATGAAGTATGCTTGTGCTCCAAAGCACTCTCCAAACTGAGAACTAATAGTGTGCCCTTATGTGTTAACATTACGTGTCATGTGATGAAGAAGCCACAATGTCGTGACTTGACCAATGAGTGTCTAGAAGCATTAGGAAGCTAGAAGGTAGAACTGGATGAACCATGTTTGGCTCACTCATAACTCCGCACAACGAATTAGACATTGTGTAATATGTCACTTGAAAGTAACGGATGTATAGTTTGTAATACAACAAGCGAATTGCAATGGGAAGGTCTAGAGTGAGAGTTATGCTCAGAATAGTGGAGTTGCGTAAATCTAGCGCTCTAGCATATACATCGAATTTTGGCCACATGTCGAATCATATATTGGGCATAAATCCACAAGATTGGACAAACAACCCTCAGTTGATGCCTATATATACACCATCGCACACCATAAAGACAAAGGGAGGTCCGAGAGCCTCCATACATCGAGTATGTGCGATACGTCGAATAGGATATTCGACGTTTGGATAAAATCTATATATGTTCGATGTAAGCCATATATCCCTAGAAATTTATTTGAGTCAGGGTTTTATATCAAGAAACAGATCAAGGTTTCAACCTACCCTAAAGGAGATATAGTCTGAATCATAAAGCCACACAAAGATGTTTGACGTATGGATAAATTCGACATATATATTCGACGTATGCCATATATCACTAGAAAGCTATATGAGTCTAGTTTTCATATCAAGAAGCGGATGGATATTTTGACCTCCCCGCAGGGAGATATGGCCATAACCGTAAAGTCGTGAAATACATAAGCAAGTGAATCACGCTGCCCGATCAGTGCTTGACGGCCAAAAGAGATAAATGAACTACGTTCGACTTGATTCCTTGAATTGGATACGTAGACCTAACTATCCTCTTGTCACGTTGCTCAGAATGTAGGTGCACAAAGGACAAAGCAGGATCTAGCATAGCCCTGAATTAATCTGATATGGAGCATTGTACTAATTTGCCAAATCAGCAACGATAACACCAAATCAAAAGACAAAGTAGGACCTCTGTTCTACGAGTTGATTTTTGTTCAACTTCTCGAGTTTTTGCCTACACTCAGGACATAGCATTCTCGAGTTTTTGCCTACACTCAGGACATGGGGGTATGTGTTTGGTTCGATCACTCTTGACATAGCATTCTTTCATATGTGTAATACATGCAGAATTGTCTTTGTATAATGTTGTAGTACCCTCTCTAATAGGTAAGCCAGATGTACTTTTTATAATGATGTGTCATTGATCGTAACCATACACATTTCCTGCTTGCTTCATGGCGTGCAATAATCTCAACATGATTCGATGATGTTGCAACAAGTGTTTGTTTCTAAGAACGCCATGAAATAGCAGTGCCTCCATACATGAATACATATCCATTATGAGATCTGAATTTATGTGGGTCTGATAGAAAACCTGCATCTGTATAACCAATCAATTCTTGTTCTGCATTGTTAGGATAAAGTAAACCAAGATCCACAGTTCCTTGCAAATAACAGAATAAATGTTTAATTCATTTCTAGTACCTTTTTGTGGGTGATGAGCTAAACATGGCTAATAAATTCACAGTAAATGATATATCAGGTCTAGTACAATTAGCTAGATACATTAAAGCTCCAATGGCACTTAAATACGGAACTTCAGAACCAAGAATTTCTTCATTTTCTTCACAAGGACGAAATGGATCTTTATATATAGTTAATGATCTTGCAATTATAGGTTGGTTCAAATGTGTTGCTTTATCCATGTTAAAACGTTTCAATATATTTTTAGTATGATTTGATTGATGCACAAGTATTCCATTTTTAACATGCTCAATTTTCAAACCAAGACAATATCTAGTCTTTCCAAAATCTTTCATTTCAAATTCATTCTTTAAATAATTCATTGTTGAATGAATTTCTTTGTCAGTGCCAATGATATTTAAATCATCTACATAAACCGCAATAATTGCAAAACTATATAATGTTTTCTTAATAAAAACGCATGGACACAAAGAATTATTTATATATCCTTCTTTTAATAAATATTCACTCAAACGATTGTACCACATGCGACCTGATTGCTTTAACTCATATAATGATCTTTGCAATTTAATTGAGTACATTTCTCTAGGTTTTGAACTTGATGTTGCAGGTAATTTAAGTCCATCAAAGACCTTCATGTAAATATCATTATCAAGTGATCCATAGAGATAAGCAGTGACAACATCCATGAGATGCATGTGTAGATTTTCATAGACCGCTAGACTGATCAAGAATCAAAATGTAATCGTATCCATTACAGGAGAATACGTTTCTTCATAATGAATTCCATGTCTTTGAGAAAAACCTTGTGCAACAAGGCGAGCTTTGTACCTTACAATTTTATTTTTCTCATTTCGTTTGCGAACAAAGACCCATTTGAACCCTACGGGTTTCACACTTTTCGGTGTGAGAACAATGGTCCAAATACCTTTTGCTTATTAAGCGAATCTAATTCTGCTTGTATAGCATCTTTTTAGTTATCCCAATCATTCCTGTTTTGACATTCAATTACAGATTTGGGTTCAGAATCATCATTTTCATTCGCAATTTCATAAGCGACTAAATATGAAAATATTTCATCGATATTTTCCATCTCATTTCGATCAAATACCATTCATGTATTGATATAATTTATAGAGATTTCAACGTTCTTTTTATTTATAGGATCTGATTGGATAACTTCTTGAGGTATCTCATATGTCACATTTTGCTACTCATCAGGCATAGATTCTTCAATAATATGATCATTTGATGCTCCTTTTCTTTATCGAGAATTTTTGTCCTTTGAGCCAACATGATGTCCACGTTTCTTAGATATATCAAAGATATCATCATTTGATGTTTCTTTTGGAATTACAATATGAGCAGGAGCATTTGCAACTGGTATATGTGATTTTGTTACCCTGCTTATGTCAGTAAATGCATCGGGTAATTGATTTAATAGCTTGCAAATGCAAGATTTTCTTTACTTCAAAATCACATTGTTTTGTTAGCATATCAAAGCTTGTCAAAGATGGATTATCCCATGATATATCTTTTTTCAACTGCTTCTTTTCTTCCCTTAAGGCTGGAAAATTTGCCTCATTAAAATGGCAATCGGCAAAACGTACCGTAAAGACATCACATGTTAGAGGCTCAAGATATCTGATTATTGATGGTGAGTCAAATCCAACATATATTCCCAACCTTCTTTTGTGGTCCCATTTTTGTTCGCTTTGGTGATGCAATTGGAACATAAATCGCACAACCAAAAATCTTTATATGAAAAATATTGGGTTCATGACAAAAACAAGTTGTAATGGAGAATCTTCATGATACGAGCTTGGTCTAATGCGAATTAGAGATGCAGCATGTAAAATTGCATGACCCCATAAAGAACTTGGCAATTTAGCTTTCATCAACAATGGCCTAGCAATTAATTGAAGATATTCAATTAATGATTCAGCTAAACCATTTTGAGTATGTACATGTGCAACACTATGTCCAACTGTAAATCCAGTTGACTTACAATAATCATTGAAAGCTTGAGATGTGAATTCACCAACATTGTCAAGTTTGACTTTCTTGATCGCATAGTTAGGAAATTGGGCTCTTATTTTAGTTATTTGAGCCAAAAATCTCGCAAATGCCATATTGTGAGTAGACAATAGACAGACATGTGACCATCGACTTGAGGCATCAATTAATACCATAAAATATTAAAATGGTCCACATGATGGATGAATAGGTCCACATATATCACCTTGATTTTTTTCAAGAAATGTGGGTAATTATGTCTTAATTTTAACTCGTGAATGCTTTATAATTATCTTTCTAAGAGAACATGCTTCACATCAACTATTGTTGCTCAGATTGAGTTTGGATTATTTTAATGAATGTCCATGTGTAATTTCGATTATTCTTCGCATCATTGTTGAACCAGGCTGACTTAGTCGATCATGCCATAAAATGAATAATTCTGGATTTTCATTGACTACCATATTTGATTCGATTTCATTAATATATGTAATGCAACCCTAATGAGATATATAGTAGTTTTTTCAAGAAAATGTTTCTTTCTTGGCATATGCTTAGTAATGAAAACATATTTAGCATTATTCACAGTTATTGACTCAGTATCATATCCATGACGATATATTTCTTTAAAACTCAATAAATTCCTTATGAATTTTGGGGCAAATAAGGCACCATTGATGATAAACTTTGTTCCATTTGGTAAAGTAAAAGTAGCTCTACAAGATCCTTCAATCAATTTAATAGGACCTCCTATTGTACCGACTTAAAATTTTGAGGGTTCTAAATATGTAAAATATTTCTTACTTGTGAGAATTGTATGAGTTGTACAACAGTCAAGTAGGCAGAAATAACCGGTATGCTCCATATCATGCTTCAATTCAATAAACAATATTAAAATAAATATTGCAATAAACAGTGTAAATATTTGAAAAGAGATTATTTTGTTGAAAGCACACAACAGAAATGCAGGAAGCAGATAATACAAATTAAAACATAAATCACACTAAGCATATTCAGCCAGAAGATCACAAAACACATATTAAGCCAAACGAACATCATAGTCATCAGAAAAGTCTGCCGCCTCCATAAAGGTGGAATCATCATTTGTATTTTGTTCGACAAGGTTAACTTCATTTTTGTTTACCCTTCAAACTTTCTTGGTACATCTTACAAAGATGTTCTGCTGTACGACATTTGTTGGCCCAATGCCCTTTCATTTCACATTTAAAATAATAACCTTGAGAGTTTTTATATTTTTCTTTGTTTTGGTGGTTATTCTTAAAAACGGTGTTAGTATGCGAGGGGTTGTGAAAACCCCCTCGACCACGATCACGGTCACAACCACCTCTTTTACCACGTCCACCTCTATAGCCATATCCTCCTCTATGACCACCTCTACCTTGACCACGAGATTGACATTATCATTGTTACCTCGTCCATAGGAGTTTGAAAAACTAATGGCATTTGCCTCAGGTAATGCATGTGCTCCAGGAGGACGAGATTGATGATTTTTCATCAATAAGTTATTGTAACTTTATGCCATTAACAACCTTTGTTGCAAGTCGTATTTTGAAATATTCAGCAATCTGTATTGTTGTTGGACATTTATCATGGACACATGGAAAGTAGAAAGTGTTTTCTCTATCATTTCTCTATCATTAAGCTTTTTTCCACTATAAATTATATCTGAACGAAACTCCATAAGCGCGAAGTTGTATGCGCTTACAGTTTCAAAATGTTGGAACCTTAAATTGTTCCAATCATCAGTTGCTTTTGGCAAAATGGTTTCCTTTTGATGGTCATATCTTTCCAGTAGGTTTGTCCATAATTCATGAGGATCGGTAACATCGAGATATTCCCTCTTTAAGGTTTCATCTAAATATTTTCTCATATAGATCACAGCTTCACATTTTTCTAGATCATTATTTGTATTTACTGCAACAAGAGTATCAACAATACTCTTTGATCTAAGGTACAATTTTATATCTGATTTCCATTGTCCATAATTCTTGCCAGTGATATTGAGTATACAGCTAACTATACTCGTGAGGTTAGACATTTTTCCAGCTAAATATATAACCAAGAAAAATATAATTAGGATCGAAACATTTTATTTAACACATAATCATAGATGAAAGATCTTAGTATCTGCACTACTCGTAATTGTGTCCAGTTGCACTTAGCAATAGTTGCAACTGTACACTTAAGTACAACAGACGATAGTCCTTTAACGTTTGAAGACAGTTTTTGCAGTTGCAATTGTGAAAAACGGTAAAGCATAAACAATAAAGAACACATGAGGTTTTTAACGTGGTTCGGTCCAAATGGTCCTAGTCCACGGGGCTTTCACCCAAAGTTTGACTCAAACTGTTTCCTACTTAAGAATTACAATGAAGGATTTAAATCAACTCATATACTAGACTCCCTCTAACATATGCAGTTGCAACACCTAACCCTTAACTTGTTTTCAGAAACCCGATTGAATCGAAGACACACTAAGCTACTCCAGAGACACTCTGACCTAGTGTTCTTCACAAATGACTCGATACAAGACTGACTGCTAGGGCTGTGCAAAAAGAATTGGATCGATCGAATCGAGTGAAAATCGATCGAATGATTCGATCCGAGGATCGGATCGAATATTTGATCCGACTTTTGATTTTTGCCTTAGGATCGAACCCCCATTTGATTCGATCCTCGATTTTAGAGGCTGAGAATCGGATCGGATCGAATACTCATCTTATTTTTTAAAAATAAATAAATATATAATAGTATATATAATATTATATTTTTATCTATAAAGCTAAGTCTATTAATGCTACTAAGATATTTCTATATATAATGCCAATATTATATTTTTATATATACGCATACCTAACATCTTTTTCTTGGTCCATTTGAAGGCCACGTTTCTGTCTTTGAGAAACATATACAATTGTATATTTGTAACACCTTTCTCTCACCATATGAAAGTGAATTTTGTAATTCAGTAACTATGTTTGAATGTTGTGGTTGGTCTCATTGATATTAAATTAAATAAGAAAAAAAAAAGAAAAAAGGATCGAAATCGAATCCAATCGGATCGAAATCGAATGATTTTGGATCGAATCGGATCGTTTTAATTTGATTCGATTTCGATCCTCATTTCTCCAGGATCGAAATCGACTTCCAGCCTCGATTCGATTCGATTCGATCCGATCCGATCCAAATGCACACCCCTACTGACTGCTTAATATCCTTTTCAAAGTGAGTCTAATGATCTCGAGTCTTCTCTTTATATAGGCGCACCAGAATCTTCTATCGAATCTTCAGTTGCAATCCGCTGGCGATCTTCTTTCCAAAGCGATGAGTACGACAACTATTCTTGTGGAGGCTGTCCTTCCTTATTAAGGGGATTCCAGGCGATCTCCACGGATTCTTTACGAACCTGCACGCTTATTAGTCCAAGTGCAATATAAAGAGATAAGGCATAACAATCATGATTTAGATGATATCATATCTTTTAAGATAAACCAATATCCTTTAAGATAATTACCAAATTAGGTTAACTATCCTAATAATTTAGCCAAAACAATATCAATATAGATAAGGTATGGGCCGCATGGTTTAGAGCCCAACCGAAAGGAATTCGGCTCTAACAATCTCCCCCTTTGATTTGTTTTGTCAAAATTATTGACCATTCTGCACAATCGTTAGAAAGCATTCATAAGCAAGTAGTACGCGCAGAAAGTAGAGTAAAGCAAGGAGTACGAAATGTACTGGTTGCAACAGCAGTGCAACCTTCCGCCAAAACGTTAACATTAAGTAAAAATTGTCCAGATTTAGCGAAAAAGGGGAGTGCAAGCGCAACTCCCCCTAAACAAAATCTCCCCCTTTTTGAAATAACAAATCAAGGGGTACCATTACCATTCCCAGAAGATTCACCAGGCCCAGAGCGGAGACCAGCGTGTTGCAACAGGCTGTCAAGCTTCGATGCTTGAAGGGCCATCGAAGTGCGCAGCTCCTCATTGGACTGAACCAGCTCCGCCACCAGACCATTCAGCCTGGAGAGTTCCAGGTGCACCCCATCAAGACTGGCAGAGGCGTCGGGAATGGATCCGGATTGCTTCTTTGTGGAGGGTCCAGTTGCAGCTGGGGAGGGCGGCGGCTTGTTAAGAATTTTAGTGCTAGCCCGCATGACTGGACACTCGAGAAGGTCTTCCTTTTCCAGCATGATGGAGGGATGTCTGGACGCAAAGTACCTGTAAATGAGTGCAGGGAACCCAAGTGAGAGATGGAAATTTGGGAAGGTACCCCGATAAATGCGTTCGAACACAAGCGTCCCTAGATCAATTGCAACTCCCGTTCCAACACGAAATAGTACACTGGCCACCTCAGGGCGAATGTTGGAAGTTTGCGTGCAAGGTAGCCAGTGACTGACAAGGATTCGGAACAACAGGTTGTACCGACTTGTGAGTGAGCTGGTGGGAAACGGCTCGAGTGGCCACGCACGGATGGAGCCGCCGGTCAGTTCGTATGCAACTTTGTCCATGTTGCGCTCCAGTCGCAACTCAGAGAGCCCCGCTGTGTCCACGATTGGTGCCTCCATGGCCTGGGACAGAAGCTCAGCAGTAAAGGGGCAGACATTTCCCCGAAGATAGATGACATGGCGCTGTAGTGACCCTTCCGCATCGAGCTGGGTTGTGAGGTTAGCATAAAACTCTTGCGCCAGGGCTTTGTTGTAGTTGGTGGCGTTCTGAGTTGCAACTAACCACCTGCGTTTCTCAAGAAGTTCCAGTACTCCAGTCTCTTCATAAGACTTGAGGTCCAACGGTCGTTCCACAACCATAGGACGTTTGCGAATTTCCAGCATTCTGGCTTCGGCGTTAGCAGTGTAGAAGCGCTGAGAGTGAGCCCTAGCGACTTTCAAGGAGGTGGAGGCAGGAGCAACATCGGAAAGGGCGAAGGTAGACTCGGGCACAACCGGTGCGGATTTTCTTTGAGGGGCAGAGGATTGGGTTTTCTTCTTGGTGGGAGCAGTGGACTTAGCCTTCTTTTTGGGAGGCTCAGGGTTCACCTCCTGAATATCTTCATCAGCGGAATCCTCCTCAGAGGCAGATTGTTCAGATAGTTTGTGCAAACGGCGGAGTCGGGGGGGCTGACGAACGGGTACCTTGGTGCGCTTCCTGGTTGTAACCCCAGAAGAAGCGGCAGCAGTGGGGGTTGTCCGTGCTTCATCCGGCTCCAGTTGAGGAGTGGAGGAAGGACCGGCTGTGGGTTTGTCTGTGGTCGGAGCAGCAGCCTGTGGTGGTGGAGTGGGCTCCTCAGCAAACGGAGAGTCTGCTTCATCATCGTCAGTCGCACGTGGTGGTGACGGAGGAATCGATTGTAGGGGTTCCATATCAATGGGTTCCTCGGAGAAGGTAGTGGCTGGCTTTCTGGCAGATCCACCCATCTAAAAAAAACTGATGCTAAACAATGCAGAGAGAGAGAGTGAGATCTGTGGTGGGTGAGCAAGTAGGAGGCGAATTAAATAAATAAAGAAGGAATGCGAAAGCCCTAGAAATTTTGGAGGGAAAACAGAGGCCCATTAAGACGAAATCTACCCTAGATACACTTTACACACGATAAGGAATCATGAATAAGGGAAGGATAGGGATAAAATCAACACAAGATACGCGTATGAGACATGTCCAAACAGCTTGCAAAAATAAAACTTGAACTCACAATGTGACACCCAGTGAGGCCCAATCACAAGTAATTAGGGTTCCGACGTGTATGTAGAATTAACTACAGTAACACGAGAACCAAGGTAACCAGTGGAGAGAATCTAACCATTTACCGATCCAATTCAGTCTCGCCAAGGGAGTTTCACAAAACTCAGTTGCAACTAAAGTACAGGGGTGTGAACAACTGGTAGCTTTCACACTGACACATTTGTGAGCAAGGTAGCTCTTTGCAATGAGAAGTCGCGTGGGATAAGAATTGCTAGCTTTCACACTTGCTGCTTCTAGGTCAGGTAGCTTTTTCCAGTTGCAACTTATGGGCGAAGCCCTTCGTTCCTCTTTTTTTTTTTTTTTTTTTGTTTGTTTTTGTTTTTTTTTTTTTTAAATCAACCAAACATGAGGAGACTGTCTGAGATCAGTAATAGGCAGAAGGTCAGACACTGGTCATCCTCAGTTGCAACCGGGTTCCTGTTGCAATTCACAAAAGGCAGAGCCCTAACGACTTGCGAAGGTGCTCAAAACGTGTCACATCCAGAGCTTTGGTAAAAATATCTGCAAGTTGAAGGCCAGTGCACACATGACGTAGCTCAATAGTTTTAGCCTCAACCAGTTCCCTAATATAATGATATCGAATATCGATGTGTTTAGTGCGAGAGTGCTGGACTGGATTTTTAGAGATGTTAATGGCACTTGTATTATCACAGTAGAGGAGTATTTCGTTTTGGGAAATACCGTAATCTTCTAGCATTTGTTTCATCCAAACCAGTTGGGTGCAACTGCTCCCAGCAGCGATGTATTCAGCTTCGGCTGTGGACAACGTGATTGAGTGTTACTTCTTCCTGAACCAGGACACAAGATTTGCTCCTAGGTAGAAGCATCCTCCTGTAGTACTCTTTCGATCATCCGCACATCCTGCCCAATCTGCATCACTGTATCCTGCAAGAGATAGATTATCATTGAAGTTATAACTGAGCCCGAAATCTGCTGTACCAGAGATGTAGCGAATAATGCGCTTGACTGCTTTGAGATGAGACTCTTTCGGGTTGGCCTGATATCTTGCACATACTCCAACGCTGAAGCAAATGTCAGGTCTGCTAGCAGTGAGATACAATAGACTTCCTATCATGCTTCGGTAAAGACTGGGGTCCACCGAGTTGCAACTATCATCTTTGCTAAGACGATCTGTAGATCCCATGGGAGTTTTCATAGGTTTGGCATTTTCAAGGCCAAAACGCTTGACAAGATTCTTAGCGTACTTTGCCTGTGATATAAATATCCCATCATTGTGCTATTTTACCTGCAAACCAAGAAAATAGGTGAGTTCACCAACCATGCTCATTTCAAACTCATTTTTCATAATAGAAATGAAGTGTTGCAACTCATCCAGAGATGTAGACCCAAACACGATATCATCTACATAAATTTGGGCAATAAGAATGTTTGTTCCAAAGTGTTTATAGAACAGGGTCCTGTCTACACTCCCTCTTGTGTATCCCTTTTCAAGAAGGTACACGGTGAGTCTTTCATACCACGCCCGTGGGGCTTGTTTCAAGCCATATAGTGCTCTCTTCAGTTTCAGCACATGGTCAGGAAAATGTGGATCTATGAATCCTTTAGGTTGTTCGACGAACACCTCTTCGTTCAAGTATCCATTCAGAAACGCACTCTTAACATCCATCTGGAAGAGTTTGAAGTGCAAACCACATGCAACTGCGAGAAGAAGACGAATGGACTCCAGTCTTGCAACTGGGGCAAATGTGTCGTCATAGTCGACTCCTTCGACTTGCGTGTATCCCTGTGCAACTAGTCTTGCTTTGTTGCGCACTATATTTCCCAATTTGTCGGTCTTGTTCTTGAATATCCATTTGGTGCCGATGATGTTCACTTTGTCTGGGCGAGGGACAAATGTCCACACATCGTTTCGTTCAAATTGATTCAGTTCCTCTTGCATGGCTTCTATCCAAGCTTCTTCTAGCAGTGCTTCCTTTATGTTCTTGGGTTCAATCTCCGAGGTGTAACTCACAAAACGCACCATTTGGTCATATCTCCTTCGAGGGATGTCTCGCGTTCTTATCCCGTCACTTAAGTTCCCAATGACCGCTTCAGGTGGGTGGTTCCACCTAATGTGTGGTGGTGCTTGTGGGTTTTCTGTCTGTACTGCAATGGTAAGGTCCATCTCTGTTGGAACTGTATCCGTCGGAGTATCCTCAGGTTGCTGGTTAACTGTATCAGTTGCAACTGGTGGTGAAGACTTATGCGGGCGGTGTGATTCTTCCTCATCATCAGCAGATGTTAGTTCGGTGATCCGAGCTTCCGATGATGTGGTTGCAAAGTCCCTGTAATCGTCAAACTCAACATTAGATGATTCAACTACAGTTTGAGTGCGCATATTGAATACGCGATAAGCATGACTATACCGTGAGTACCCAACAAAGATTCCTAGATCAGATTTGGATTGAAACTTACCTATAGGTTCCCTATCATTTAAAACGTAGCAGGCGCAACCAAAAACATGAAAGTGTTGAACATTTGGTCTTTTACCTTTCCAGAGTTCATAGGCAGTTTTGGTTGTACCTGGTCGTAGGTAAACTCGGTTGGTGACATAGCATGCAGTATTCACTGCTTCCGCCCAGAACTTGATGGCTAATTTTTTTGAGTTTAGCAAGACTCTTGCCATTTCAACTAGTGTCCTGTTCTTCCTTTCAACAACCCCATTTTGTTGTGGTGTGATGGGGGACGAGTATTCATGAAATATACCCTTGTTAGAACAGAATTCAACGAAGCTTGAGTTTTCAAACTCTCTACCATGATCACTTCTAATTCTTTTAACAGTTAGATCCTTCTCAGTTGCAACAGTATTGCACAGGTTTTTGAAGAAAACAAAGGATTCATTTTTATCTTTTAGGAATTCCACCCAGGTGTATCTCGAGAAATCATCAACGCATACAAAAATGTAACGCTTACCAGAGATGCTTTCCTTTTGGATGGGTCCCACAAGATCCATGTGTAGCAATTCCAGAATCCTTACCGATGGTATGTGTTGCAACTCACTATGGCTCACTCTTGTCTGTTTTCCTTCAATGCATGAGCCACACCTTTCAATTGGCTTTGCTCCAAGTTTTGGTAATCCTCTCACACTCTGATTGTTGAAGAGCTGTGCCAAGGACTTGTAGTTGAGATGGCCAAGCCGTTGGTGCCATAATTCTGCAACAGATTCTTTGCTCGAGTTGCAAGTAAGTGACCTGAAAGTGGCTATACAGTTAGTCATAGTATAACAATTTTCAGTGACCTGAAACTCTCTTGAGTTTCATTTCCCATGCGGTTAGTGATCCCATGAGATCAGCCAGAGGTAGTGTGTTAACATCTTTTGCTTCTTCAATGGCTGAGACTTTCATCGCAAACCTTCCAGGGAGAGATCCTAGAAGTTTAAGCACGATCCTGGATTCAGGGAAGTCTGCTCCAAGGATGGTGGCTTCACTCGCGAGATGCCTAAGTTTGGAATGGAACTGAGCGATGGTATCCGTTTCTTCCATGCGTACATAGTTGAACTGGTCATTGAGTAGTTGCAACTTGGATGCGCGCACTTTGTCATTTCCTTGATGTGCATTCTCGATAGCCTGCCAAGCATCTTTTGCAATTTCACAGTTAGATATACTCTTATATTGGTCATAGTCAACAGCAACTAAAATAATGTTTAAAGCTGTAGAGTTGTAGTTTGCTAAGAGTTCTTCAGCATCGGTCCATTCCAGCTCGGATTTCACTCGTCATTGATCATCTGTCGGTGGGGTCCACCCTTTTAGAATGCTCTTCCAGGCCTTCTGATCCTGTTGTTTTATGAAGTTTCGCATGCGATTCTTCCAGTAGGAGTAGTTTGTGGCCGTTAGCATCGGTGGTTTAATGGTCGACAGACCTTCCCTCATTTCTTCCATAGGTAAATCAAATTAAATAGACAAAAGATCTTTTAGACCAGAATCTACACTATGTAAATATAGTGACCTGCTCTTGATGCCAATTGAAAGATCTTAGTATCTGCACTACTCGTAATTGTGTCCAGTTGCACTTAGCAATAGTTGCAACTGTACACTTAAGTACAACAGACGATAGTCCTTTAACGTTTGAAGACAGTTTTTGCAGTTGCAATTGTGAAAAACGGTAAAGCATTAAACAATAAAGAACACATGAGGTTTTTAACGTGGTTCGGTCCAAATGGTCCTAGTCCACGGGGCTTTAACCCAAAGTTTGACTCAAACTGTTTCCTACTTAAGAATTACAATGAAGGATTTAAATCAACTCATATACTAGACTCCCTCTAACATATGCAGTTGCAACACCTAACCCTTAACTTGTTTTCAGAAACCCGATTGAATCGAAGACACACTAAGCTACTCCAGAGACACTCTAACCTAGTGTTCTTCACAAATGACTCGATACAAGACTGACTGCTTAATATCCTTTTCAAAGTGAGTCTAATGATCTCGAGTCTTCTCTTTATATAGGCGCACCAGAATCTTCTATCGAATCTTCAGTTGCAATTCGCTGGCGATCTTCTTTCCAAAGCGATGAGTACGACAGCTGTTCTTGTGGAGGCTGTCCTTCCTTATTAAGGGGATTCCAGGCGATCTCCACGGATTCTTTACGAACCTGCACGCTTATTAGTCCAAGTGCAATATAAAGAGATAAGACATAACAATCATGATTTAGATGATATCATATCTTTTAAGATAAACCAATATCCTTTAAGATAATTACCAAATTAGGTTAACTATCCTAATAATTTAGCCAAAACAATATAAATATAGATAAGGCATGGGCCGCATGGTTTAGAGCCCAACCGAAAGGAATTCGGCTCTAACAATAGAAGCACAATTATTACAATAATACAATGTAATTATCTCATCTCTAGCCAAATCTTGAACTCGAACATTATTATGATAAAATGGAGGAATATCATAGGGACAAACATTGGAGTGTCCTCTTCTACTAACATAAACATAAAATTTGAAAGGTAAATAAGGATCAAGATCGCTGTTGTTGTAGATATCATTTTGCAAGATGAGAGAAATAAGGTGAAGATTTGTGTAGAATTTGTGTTATTAAATTTGTGTATTTATAGAGGAAAAATGTAAGTAGCCGTTTATAGTAGTTAGAGAAATAATCATTTTGGCATGTTTTATGAACGATAATGTCTTTAATAATTTAGCAATAAAAATTGATTGTAATAACATGTAAAATAATTTCCGCCGCATTAGTGATAGTTTAACGGGCACGTGGAATAATATTGCGATAAGTAAATACATATATATATATATATATTTTCCGCCACATTACTATGTAAAACCTTTCATGGGCTTAAGGAATAATGTAAACAAGTAAAATAATTGCAATGAATTAAGTGCGTAAATAATTTTCGCCATATTACTATGTAAAAACTTTTATGGGCTTATGGAATAAAATAAGCAATATAATAGGAGGTAAAACCTTCCATAATAATAAATTGTCTGTAGTCTTTTCTAGCTTGGGGTTAACTCAAACATAAACGAAGGTTAAAATTAGCGTTAATGTTAGAGTTAGATGACAGTAAGATATAAAGAGAATTTTTATCTAATAATAAAATTATAGATAGGCGATAGCCCTCCTTGTCTATAATAATTGAGGTAGATGAACAAGTAAATACAAACTTTCGTACTTTTTAACGTTGAACGTTGTTTTTAAAGACTGAAACTAAATTTTGAAACACTGAATCCTCGTTTTAGGTTTATACTAAATTTTTGGCGAAGGATTCATTGAATAGTATGGATATTTTGGGTTTATACTAAATCTTTTTTTTTCCTTTGGAGAGTAAGGATATATTATACATAGGGAAAAAGAAAGATTAATGAAATATATCGGAGCGAGCACCTTCGTGGTGATAACGTGTTATAAGAAACTAAAACTAGTGAGGTTTATAACAATATATTAAAAGGACATAGGAAAACAAAAGCAAATAAGGAGTATATTACTTGTGAATGCGTGTTTTTTTTCTTCATCTTGATGGCTCCTTATATAGAAAATAATTTACAACATCTTACACTATTTACAACAACAACTACTATTATAAAATGGTATTTATACATACTTTTCAACAATTATCACTAAACATATTCCACTTGCCATATTTATAACAAATATCAATTAAATTGATTATGCGTTTTGATAAAAAGTACAGTGCTTCGCTCCCTAACTGGCTAACTATTATTTTTGGCTCCCTCCATGGAGGATAGTTTATTCACATTTATTTGACTTGTGTAACAAGTATGCTTTGAGCTATGATTAGTGTGTGATACAACCGGCTTCAAAGTTTCCGCGGGAAGTAAGGGTAAAAATTAAACGGACATTCGCTACGTTTGGTTGCTATCACAGTCTATCTAATCTATATAATTCTCTATGGGTCTGATGTTCAGCCAAAATTTATATCTAATCAATTTCTAAATCCTTATGGGCCTCAAGTGACGCAATTATAAGAATGTAACTGGCCCATCAAAAAGCCATGTATTATTCGCCCAGCCCAATTATAAGATAGATTCAGTTGTGGATTGGGAGCGTGGAATACGTGGGCCTTGAGATAGGTGTACTTGTGAAATTAAGAAAAAGCGTACGTTTATGCCTAAAAAATGTTATGCAAATATAAGTAGTTACTGAAAATGTTATGTAATTTACTTTAAAAAAGATATTGCAGATCTAATTGAGACTAAGTTACGTTCAATGAATAAATGCAAAGAGAATATTGAATAAATTCGTTAATTGACAAGTTACCAAATTACTAGCTTGGACTTATCAAAAAAAAAAAAAAAAATTTACCAGCTTGGATGGACAAGTTACTAAATTGGATGGCACAACTTACAAAATAACGAATTTACGTAGAAGAGAAGAATTTATGTATGCGTTCAACTTTGTTTAATCCATATGATATACTTTAACTAGTTAAGATTAAATAGTTAGTTACTCTTTGTTCTTATGGGCTGCTTTAAAGCTTGTGCAATAGAGCCTAGAGGCATAATCTATTTCTTTTTCTAGATTTGGACTAAAAAGATTGATGTTGATTAGTCAACTGAAATGCATATTAAATTATACTCAACTTTTTTGTACCAAACTTGTGCATGAATGTGCATTTGCTTTTTACTTCTAAAATCCCATGCATTATTTATCTACGATACTTAACATCTCCATCTCCATCTTATATGATAAATACGTATAAATGGGAAATCCAACAGGTTTTTAGAACACACCATGTTCGAAAAGATTTGAACTTTGATTATGGTCCCCTCGTGAACAAGATTTGATGGTTATGTTATGTATATGTAGTCTTCCATGATTTTCCTACCAAATGGTGAATAAATAGGTTTCCATTAATGTGAGTAAGTCATGCTACTTTTGCATGTGGTAAGTCTACTGAAAACAAACTTGCCATGTAATTAATTAAAAAATCGGCGACTGGTTGGAATCGGATCCACCTCACTATTGTACCGAAACATGTTCGTGCGAACCAAAATTATGCACGTTTGGCGATTTTATACAGCAATCACTATGCATGTCTGCTTTGTTAATCTTAGATATTAAGGAACTGTAGTATCTGAAAAAAATTGGAAACTCAGTGACATTTAAAAAGTATGTCAGGGATTGTTTCCAGAAAATAAATATTTGACTTGTTTATTGTTTTGGATTTTATATCTAAGTAGGTCAGACCCAGCGTGATTATTGTGTCCAACGTTATCGAAAGAAATTAAATTTACGGTCGGTGTTAAAGAAAAACACTCAAACTCAATTCACGAACTATTAATGCAAGACTTGAACAAAATATAAAATAAACTATATTCGTTTACTTTGAAGTTTGAACCGTTTGCTTTGTAGATAATGGAGAGAGAAATGACATCAGGGAAGAGGATTACAAAAGCAACAAGAACAATTATATGCGAAATATAAACAACAAAGAGAAAAAATAAAATAAAGAGGAGCTTGGGAAGAGAGAAAATGTGGAGCGGAATAATACAAGAAAACGGAAAGAAAGGTAAAAGGAGAATAAGAGAATTAAGAAAGAAGTTGAAATGATTAATTTACAAAGTCAATTTAACATTCCGATTATTACAATTCGCGAACCGAAGAACAAAAATGCGAACCGAATTGTATAGAACTTAACAATCACTACAAGATTTCCAGGTCTTTTGCGACCGAAAATCTGCAACCGCATTTGCGGTTGCAAATTCCTGTAGGAGGGCATTTGCAACCGCATCGCGGTTGCAAATACTTTGCAACCGCAATGCAGTTGCAAATTCCTATAGGAGGGCATTTGCAACCGCATCGCGGTTGCAAAAGCTAGTATTTGCAACCGCAATGCGGTTGCTGAAAACATTCGTACTTTTAAAATGCCGTTTTTTTGATGATTTGAGGTGCCACATTGTTATTTTGGTTGATAACTATCCTAATAATGATAAAAACAACCATAATTACAATCCCCATAACAATTTCAAAAATTATATATGTGGGACAAGCCGTGATATCTATGATTTCAAACGATAACGTTCGTATACACACACATATATATATATATATCATCACTAGATACATATAGGAATAAACATAATGTGAAAAATTTATCTACTAATTCAATCAATTAATCATATTATTAGTGAAGCAAATCATAATAACAAGAAGAAATATGATGATGAGTAGTAAATAGAACATACAATATGTTCATGTATGGTCTAATAACTCATTCGATCATTTCACATTCAATATACTTTTTCATTCCTCAATTACTTGTTTTGTAACCATTTATTAGTTTATATCACATGTAGCATTGAAATTTGTTGTTAAAAATCAGAAACGCATTGAGAAAGTCCCATAAAATTGCGATTTTCATGTATGAATAGCTTTTGCAACCGCAGTGCGGTTGCAGAAAGGGGCTATTGGGACCGCAATGTGGTTGCAAATTCCTATAGGAGGGCATTTGCAACCGCATTGCGGTTGCAAATTGTTCAAAATTTTTGAAAATTTGGGCGGCCTAGGGGGGGAAATTTGAATTTTCGCGAAAATTCAAATTTTCACCCCATTTTCTATATATACCCACCAACACTTCTCTTCTTTTTTCAAATCCAAAAAATCACCAACACTTCACTTCTTTTTCCAAATCCAAAAAATCATCAACACTTCTCTTCTTTTTCCAAATCCAAAAAATAAAAAACAAACCAACACTTTTCTTCTTTTCTTTTCCAAATCCAAAAAATAAAAAAACACCAACACTTCTCTTCTTTTCTTTTTCAAATCCAAAACAAATAACTCCTAACACTTCATTTTTTGCTTTTTTATTTCTCTTCTTCTTTATGTTTTTTTGTTCAACTTTTTTTCATTTTTCATTTCATTTTATTCATTGTTTTTCGTTATTTAATTACACATGTTCTTGTATATTCACTATATTGATTTGCTGCCATTATCTATTTGTAATTTTAACAAAAACCAATAATATTTCGGTAAATTATCGGAATATTATTGGTTTTTTTTTATTTTCGTTCGCATGTCATTTGCAACCGCGTTGCGGTTGCAAATGGGTTGAACATTTTCTGCAACCGCGTTGCGGTTGCAGATGCTTATTGGGCTTTCTGCAACCGCATTGCGGTTGCAAAATCTGCAACCGCATCGCGGTTGCAGATTTTCTGGTCGCAGATGGGCATCTGCAACCGCGATGCGATCGCGGATGACAAGTAACCGAGGCTTTACGAGACCTCGTCATCTGCAACCGCATCGCGATTGCAAATGACTATCTGCAACCGGATTTGGGCCTTTTACAACCGCAAATGCGGTTGCAAAAGACCCTGTAACCTTGTAGTGAATTGAAGCTTGAGAGAATTCTATTACAAATCAGTAGTGCACTGTACTAAGTGGTGATCAGTGTGTGTGGTGTTGGCTTAATTTCGAACTGGCATATGGCATAATAACCTAAACCTTGTTCGTCAGAAAAAATCCTCTATAAAAATCACGCGTGACATATATATAATTACCTTAAAAATATAAAATCACATTGTCTAGTGCAAATCGATCTTGAGACATATCAGAAGATTTCCACCAATAATTATAATTTATTATGGAATAAATATTCAGTTTTAATTTACTTATTTTAGCTATATCTTAAAAGATGTATTTATATGTGTATTTATAAATTTATTAAACTTTAGCAATATACAAAAATACCATAAGTATAAAATAAATTTGAATTTTTAAAATATTGTGCATTCGTGTTCGTGTTTGTGCATCGGTTATATTGTTATATTATAAGGTTTATGGATTGTGTACACATAATCTTTATGACATTAATTGTTTCAGATTACAAAAAATCTTCTACAATTAATTAGTTAAGATTAGAAAATCTTGAATGGAGTGACAGAATTGTAATCACAGGGAGAATGCAAAACTATGGTCTATGTAGACATATCATATTCTACTAGGATTTAGCTCTTCCTTTTGTCTTTAGGCTGATACAAATTATTGTGTTCGAGTATTACTTATTGCAAAAATGTAGCACTTTGAAAAGAAATAGAAAAAAAAAGTTGCCGACTAGAAAAGGCCGAATTTGGATATCTTCAAAATTTGGTGGTAAGCATTAGTGTGAAAAGCAATTTTCAAGATGTGTATGCATGGGTCCAATATATAGCAGAAGATTCTTCGTAGGCTTTTTGCTTACTTACACTAGTGGGAAACTGGAAATTCTATACTTATGTTGCCCTCTAACTGGAAATAAAAGATTTAGATATGGATCTGCATAAAATTAGTGGTTGAGAGTCTCATCTTTTTTCATTACTGGACCATATTTCTATACTACAAGGGATAGTTTATGTTAAATCATACATAAAGAACGATTTCACCATGCCACAACCAAATTGGTTGGCATCCCAAGCCTTTTCGTTTTGCTAACTTTTTTGATACCATTTTAAATACACTATTATTTGATTTATGCTAATTAGTCCATCTACAAATAGAAAAGAACGATAATCATTAAAATCTCCCAAACTATACGTTCTTTATAAATTGCCCCAAACATACAAGAAGTTGTAATAAACCTCCTAACCTATTGGTTTGGAGGATTTTGGCCCCTGATCCCATATCTCTTGGAAAAGATTACAGACACGTGTTCAAATTAATCAACAAGCCAAGGGCAGTTCCAAAAGATTGCTTGATTTAATATAGATTTATTTATATTCAGGGCACTTTCAGAAGAAAAAAAAAAGGATATAGTTTGAATGATTTAGCGGTTTTAACCATATAATTACATGAAAAGTACTATGAACGCACTACCAAAGATTATTATCTACTTAAGACATGTTAAATGTCTATTTATTAGAATATGACTTTTTTTTATTATTATTATTATTATAAATACTGCTGATAAAAAAATTATATACTAGCAATTTATTATGTACCATTGAAATCCAATCATACTCGAATGTTAACGCTAGCAAAAGCATGTCGCTCTTATCATGAACACGCGACTTAAACACTCTCTAGTTATGTACTACGTTTCACTCATTAAAAGCGTCTGAAAAGACTGCTTCACAATTTTGTTTCCTTTTCCTGCAAGAGTATGGCTGCCCAAGCTATCATTCTCGTTAAAATTACGTTCATGCTAATTCACATGCATCACCTTTTGTTATAAGAATATATGAGAAAGAAGGGGTATAAATATATATAACATATATATGGTGATTATTTCACATTTTCACTAGTGTTGTCTTATGCTGGTTATTAGTACTAAATTAGTTTGAAAGAGTTCAAAATCAAGTTTAGGAGAAGCTAAGACTGATTTATTGTACCCAAAACATGGTAGTTTCATAAACTCCACCTCTGAAAAAAATATTATGTCATAGAGACATCAAATTAGCACAATAACAATCAGTAAGATAGCAAAATTGAATACTAAAAGTAGCAGACTCACTGTCATAAGCCGCTTAGACCACGTAGGCTCGTGGTCCTACTATGGCTTTCTGACATGGGTTAGGCCTACTTACGGTCATAGAACTCTTATTGATACATCATGTTAGAATAAGAAAAATGTACACTCTCATTTTTGCTTCCTCTCTTTTGATTTTATTTGATGCCTAAATTCTTAGTGACATATAAGCATCTAAGTGCCTGGACTGGAGCTACTTGCTAGTCTCGTTGTATCCTGTTACATTGTAGTTGATCTTAAATCGATTCGAGTATTTCTTCCCAAGAGCCAGCACAACGAGTGTGGCGTGGAGCATCTAAGTTGCAGCCAATGGCGTATGTATGTAGGGGCTGGGGGGCTGTAGCCCCCTCCATTTTTTTTGAAAAAAAAAAAAGAATATATATATATATATATATATAGTATTAGGGATTAGGGAAAGAGAAAAGGAGCAGATTTATGATATTTACATTTAAAAGCTCAGTCAAATAGTAAATTACAAAAACTCCCCTTTTGTTATATTTAGTAAGAAAATAACTTATTTGTTATTTTAATTTGCAAAAAATTCCTCGTGGTGTTAAAAAATAGCATACAATTTATTCTACATTTAATTAATTCGTACGTGTTGAATTTAATCTTATTTTAACATATTTTTTCGATTCGCAAAGAATCAATGTTATTCAAATTAAATATATGAATACCTTTTATCATATTTGTGAAGAGAACATTAGCTTCAAAATATGTAAAAACATATATACAAAATGTATCAAATTTTTCTTTGCTTTTATCTCGTTCAAATATGTCTAAAAAGTTTATAACATAGTCTATAATATTTACCATGATAAATATATATTTGATAAAAAAAAATGTTTGGTTATCGTTGTTGTTATTGTAAATATTTATTAGTGAATTTTTCGGTTAAAAACTAAAAGTTGATCCAAAAAATTTCTTGTACACATTTATCTTTAAAAACTCCAAAAAGTTCGGTTCAAAACAACATTTTTTTCTTTACTTAGTATATCGATTTTTTTTCCTCTTATTTCTTTCCTACTGTTCTCCAAAAAAAAAAAAATTTAGCCTCCCCCATATACGATTCCTGGATACGCCACTGGTTGCAGCGGATGATACTCTCCATGACTGTATCAAATTCACAGACTTCTTAGTAGAATTCTTCTCGCTAATTAATTACCTAAAGTGATTAGTTTTATCTGACCACAGAATATCCAATTAAATTAAGTAATTATGGAAACTCCTCATGGTATTTGCGCGAACATTACATGTATCGTACTTGTGGATGTGCTCTACGTATGTGCAACTTCCATCATGTGTCTGCGATATATGTAAGCTTTTGACTCAGAGAGATCTCCCAAATTATTCAAATATAATTACAGGGACAATCTCCGAACCTGGAACAAACTTTAAAGGTTGTTGATGCCTTGATGGGAATACTATCTGTTTGTTGTTGCGCACTAAAAGTTCATTTAAATATTACTACGAGGTTGTTTGCTGGTTAATTGTATTAAGGCCGTAATACATTGTATTGTGCATAAAATCCGGCCATATCTAACTTTTTGGTAGGAAATATGCAAACAAGGGCCATCAACATATAATATATGCTAATTAGAATTTATCCCCATTAGAGAAATTAGCTATTCTTAGACAGTTTCTACACAATGACCGGAACAAATTATCTTACCAAACGCACACTTTCATCCTGTATTATATTTTTTTTTTCTAATCTTCTTTCCTTTTAATACACGACAATATTATTCATTATGTCAAACGGCTCCTCGACCTCTTAGATAAAGTCTAACCAGGAATCTTACACACAACTAATGAAGATATATTTTGATCACAAGGCACTTTTTGTTCATTAGTATTAGTGGAATTGCCTTTTGTTTTATGCGCTGAGTTTTCCTATATAAGATATGATCAGGAATAAGTTATCCTGCTTCTTGTCTGATGCAATTGCTTTTGTCAGACTTCATTTCATTCGTTGAAGAATAAAGACGAATAAACGGTGTGAATTAGAAAAGGTTCATGTATTAAATAATTTTCTAATGCCTTCGGTTCATCAAACGCATGTTTAAGATTACATTAAATAAGTCAAAGGTTGACAGCTACATCGAGTTGGTGTCTGAAGCTTGAAATCTCAATTTGATTCTCTTTAAAAATTCAAAGTCAAAAGACTACAAACTAATAGAATCATGGATAATTATTACATCTGCATCCCTTAGAATTTGAAGTAAGTAAGAAAATCTTCGCAACTGTTTGAATACTTACAAAAATGTTCTAAAACTAAATTAGATTAGGTTGAGGGTTTATTTGTTTCCCAAACTTCAATGAACGTAACTTGTGATTATTTTAATTCATGGAGTCTGTGTGCAGGATGGCTTTTTAGTCGCTCGGAACTTTTTAAACAATAAGATAAGATATGGTTCTGTAATTATTAGAAAAAATATCTATTATCTTTGTGAAGAGAAAATCCTTAAATAAAAAAGTACTGGTTACCTTTATACGAATAATCAAAATGGGAAGCAATTGTGCGGCCTCAAACCATCAAATGTCACTAAAGTAATTGATTTGATTTTATAGTATTTAGATGACTATATGGGAACAATTCGCCTCTGATGTATAATATTGGAAAATATTGCAGCCATCGAGTTTACTTTATTGGCATCTTCTTTCTATATTCTTCATGTAAAAGGGTGGTCTTCCCTTCTTGTTTACTCACGTCTCACGAAATGTGTTTGATTCTTGTAACGGGTCGTTATTTGGCTAAGTCTTAGTTCTTTTTCAATAGAACCACAATTCATGATCATACATCTGACTTCTGGCAACCAAGCTTGTAGCATTTTAACTCTTGAACGCACTCGTATCAAAACATATACTTTAAAAATAAGTGGATCTCCTCGAAATAGTGCAACTAAGCAAACTTCTAATGTTAAAGAAAGTGCTTGGGAAGCTATAGCGTAGTGAACTCTCATCATAAAGCTGTCATTGGTTCAAGGTTTGAAGTATTGAGTGGTCGAGTATAATTATATGGGATCCCTTTTTCAAATATTTCCATTTGGTCAACAAATCTTTTTTACAAGGCTAACAAAATATCACGACGTCAGTTCATGAACCTCTTGAAGAATATCTTTTGTAAGAGTTGCATTGATCCATGATAGGAGGCTTTGGTCTGTCCGAACCCAAGATTGACAACGCCAAATAGGTAGAATACTCCTAGCAAAAAGAAAAAAAAACATTATTACGTCCATAAGTTCAAAGAGGACAAATTAGTCCATTCAATTATTTTTAGGGTTGTGCATTTGGATCGGATCGGATCTGATTGAATCGAGGCTGGTAGGCGATTTCGATCCTGAATAAATGAGGATCAAAATCAAATCAATTAAAACGATCCGATTCGATCCAAAATCATTCGATTTCGATCCGATTCGATTGGATTTTGATCATTTTTTTCTTTTTTTTCCTTATTTATTTTAATATCAATGAAACAAACATACATGATTGATAGAAAACTTAAATAAACATGAATACAATGCCAATGTAAAACAAATTAACATGCATTAGTATATTTCTCTTTACAAAATACTAACCCAATGTTCAAATAGAAATCCGAAAAGGAAGACAAGTCATAGTTAGTGCTAGATACATATGTACTAGATACAAAAGTATTATAACCCTCAGTAGTTAAACTTCAAGTCATAATAGTAGCATTTTATTAGAATTATATATAAATATTTAATATTACATATATACTATTATATATATATATATTTTAAATAAGTTGAGTATTCGATTCGATCCGATTCTCAACCTCTGAAATCGAGGATCAAATCAAATGAGGGTTCGATCCTAAGGCAAAAATCAAAAGTCGGATCAAATATTCGATTCAATTTTTGGATCAGATCATTCAATCGATTTTCACCCGATTCGATCGATCCGATTTTTTTTGCACAACCCTAATTGTTTTAGCGCATTACCCTTCTTATGTTAAGTACACTACAAGACAGGGCGGTCCCTACAGTAGCGACTGCACAACGACTGCTGAAGGCAACAACGACTGCATTGCAGTCGCTGGTAATATTCAGCGATCGCAATACGGTCGTTGGGCCCATTAGCAGGAATGTCTGCCAATATGCCATACATTTTGGCCCAATTTGTCAACAGGGACCGTCAGGCGGTCTCTGTTGATACTAGTCGGCTGTTGTCAATAGGGATATTTATGACCGATGGGCGGTTCCTACTAATATTCATACTTAAAAATGAGGTTTTTCCGATGATTTGAGGTGCCGCGTTGTTTGTGTAGTTGATAATTATCCTATTCATTGATAAACCAACCATAATTGTACATCTTTCATTGCAAATCCAAACATTATATAGGGAATGACCCGTTTTGAAAATTCTTAATATATACAACGATATATATATATATATATATATATAATGCCTACATACATATATTTATACTTTAACTGAACCTCTTAATGATGCATATACTTTAATTTGTGAAGTTAAAGCATAATAACCAATAACAATTAGGGTGTATATGATGATTAGTTGTAGATAATAAAATAGGTCTAAAATTAATAACTCGCTCGACCACATTCAATATCTAATATTGAATAACTGAATCACTTGTTTTGTAATCATTAATTACTTCATTTCACATTTAGTACTGAGGTTGTTGCTAAAAATCACAAACACATCGAAATCCTTCCATAAAATCACGATTTTAAAGTATGAATATTAGTAGGGACCGCCAAGCGGTCGTAATTACTATAGTAATAGTAATCTCATTGTTTGTTTAGTTCATAATTACTATAGTAATAGTTAAAATAACAATAATTACAATGTTGCATTGTAAATCCAAACATTATATAGAAGGAACGGTCCGCTTTAAAGATTCTTTTACAATTTTGAACGACAAATATCCTAATACTTACAACTCATATACACACGTAAGCATAATGATTAGTTCATCTAATGATTGAACCTCATAATCATATCTATGTTAACATTAGTGAAGTAAAGCATAAAAATGAATAACAACTACAACTAATTAGTGATGATTAATTGTAGAATATGAAATATATGTTGAACGTTAATAACTCGCTCAATCTCATTCAATCTATTATTTCACAACTAAACTACTAGTCTTGTAATCATGTATTACTTCAATTCACATGTTATAATGAGGTTGATTGCTAAGAATCACAAACACATCAACATCATTCAAAAAAAATCAAATTTGAAGGATAATATCAAGCGGTCCCTAATAACATAATAGTGACTGCAGGGCGGTCACTCTTAAATATTAGTGACCGCCTTGTGGTCGCTATTGCATATTTGTGACCGCCCAGCAGTCAAAAAAATCCGAAAATTTAAAAATTTGGAGAGAATTTTAGGCGGGATTAGGGGAAAGTTGGAATTTTGCGAAAATTTAAAAATTTCACCCTTCCTGCTAATATACTCTCCATTCTTACATTTAATTTCATTAATCTCCAAAAAACACCCAACAAAAAGAAACTTTTCTTCTTATCTTTTTCACCAACAAACACCCAACAAAAAAACTTTTCTTCTTCTCTTTTTCCAAATCCAAAACATAAATCACCAACAAAAACTTTATTTTCTTTTTTTTGTTTTAACCACACAATCTTTTTTTATTATTATTTTGGATCTACACATTTTTATTTTTTATCTTTCACTTGTTTTTTTATTCATGTATTTTTTGCTTTTCTTCAATTTTTTTCTTTCCATCTATTATTAGTCATTTTTCTTCATATTTTTACATTTATTAATACTTTTATTTTATTATATTAATTTTTTATTCCTTATTTTATTGTTTTGATCTTCTTATAATAATATTTCCCTATTGCTCCATTAGTAGCGACCGCAAGACAGTCTCTATTGATGTTAAGGCAATAGGGACTGCCTGGCGGTTAGGGGTGTTTGGGCTGGGTCGGGATCTTGGAATCCGACCCGACCCGGCGGGTTTTCCCCGGCTCGGGGAAAACCCGATTGATTTCCTCCCGGTCAAACCGGGAATTTGCTCCCGGTTTGACTCCCGCCGGGAGGTAACGGGATCCGAATCGGATCCCGTTACCTCCCGCGGGATCCCGGAGTAAAACCTGGTGGCGATGGAGGAGGAGAACGAGGCGGATCTGGAGTTCACCGTTGAGTACAGCGTCGCGGATCTGGAGGAGAAGAACGAGGCGGTGGATATGGTGGCGATGGTGGCGGTGGATATGGTGGCGGTGGAGTTAGCTACGGGCCTACGGCGGTGGAGGTGAGTCCCAACGAAGTTAGCTACGGGTTCTAAGAGAAGAGGCTCGAGAGACAGCGACTCCTATGCCTCGTCGTCGTCAGAGGAGGACTCCGATGAAGACTCCTCTAATTCGGAGCAGTCGGTTGATGCTGCAAATTCGGAGCAGAAAGAGGAGGAGAAGAAGGAAATGAGGAAGAGGAGAGAGAAGGATGCTGCAAATTTTACCCCGTTCACATTCTGAAAAGAGGAGAGAGAAGAAGGAACACAATATTATATTACCCCTTTCACATTCTGAAAAGGAGTTCTGAAAAGGAACACAATATTTAAATAAAAACAAAGCATAGAGAACAAAAAAAAAAGGGGGCTGGAATTTTCCAGCCCCAACTTGGAAGCTAACTGCCGGCCGGGAGCCGGGGTAGCTCCCGTCCCGGCAGGAATCCCGTTCCGCCGGGAACAGTGCTCCCGGCGGGAGGAACGGGAGCTGTGTAACAGCTCCCGCCCTGGCAGAACCCGATGGGCCGGGGTCCCGACCCGGCGGGACCCCGGCCCATAACACCCCTACTGGCGGTCACTGATTTTCGGTCACTACTGACCCTTAGTAGCGACCAAAAATGTCAGTAGCGACCAAAAATTGGTCGCTAATGAGAAGCGACCGCTCTCATCTGCGACCGAAAGAGGGTCAATAGAAACCGCATGAGCGGTCCGACGTGTTTTTCTTGTCGTGGTAATAAGGCACATTGCCCCCTCATCCATGAGTTCTGTTGACAAAAAGTATGCACTATAGAGAATTTATTTTGATTTTTCCTAACTCATCATACTATTAAGTTACTATATACACTATACAAAAAAACAACATTCTATTCTCTCTAAACTTACCAGATGATTAGGAAGAATCAAAATTATTAAACAAATTTGTGGCCAACGTATATCAACTCACTAATGAAGAGGCTAACTGAAATTTTCCCTCAAATGACTTGCCATGCGCAATATAGACTAGAAGATTGCCTAATCGTTTGTAAGGCCTTTCCCAAAAAGCCGGAAAGAAATCTGTTTTTTGGGGAGTCGAAAGAAAGCTAAGATAACTTCACATGAATGGTTGCTTTCTTAAAGATATACTTTGATTGACTACCTTACATAGTACTCATGTCTAATGTTTAGAAAAGTAAAAGTCTAAATGTTACACGAGAGCTTACACTTTGAGTCATCCAAATCTTTTTTGTGTCGACGCTGTAATATTGCTCGTAGATCTACGACACGTGATGTGAGGATTTTAATGCACTAAATAGTAAATAGTTAATACAACATATATGTATCCGTATTTTTGTATAAATAATGTAATGAAATAAGCATGCGGATCGTTATTTTATAATATTATGAATTTAACAGTAAAACAAAAATTGACACTATGTTTGTGCCCATAAAATTTGATGTGAAAGCATGTTCAAGTGACCATAACGTGATAGTCTCTCCGTGTTTGCAAACATTGTTTTCTTTATCAAAGAAAATAAAGTGAGGTAGGAAAGGCAAGTGGGGTAGATTGTGTAATTCACTATGCATGTTTGGCGCATTTTGTTTGGTTTTCATTTACTTCAAACAGGGTGCTCGAGTTATTGGAATCCTAAAGAAACACAATGGTACGTTTTTTGATCTCCGTGACACCAAATTGTATGCTCTTTCTTACACACGAGAGGAAAGTGTAAAATAAAGCGACTATGTAACTTTCTTGATCTTGATATCTAAACTGCTTAGTGCAATAGTGCTTGTCAATTTTTGCATATGTTTGGTTAGTGTTTTCTGTCATTTGATGGTAATATGTACTATCTGTTCCTTTAATTACCTTTTCTGAGCTCTTTACCAAACGGGGTGACAATTTCCCATCACGAGACTATATAACGTGTCAACCTTTGCACTACTATACATACTCTATTCAGTGTCACATATTATTGGCGGGACTTACAATATATAATGTAGTTAATAGTTGACGAAATTAGAAAGAAATAAATAAAGCATTTGTGATTCCTATCGTCTGCTCTTAGAAGAAATATGTGAATGTGGCGGAACTCTAATAATAATCTATTAATAATAATATAAGAATAAACTCATCAGTCGAAACTAATTAAGCATATAACCAACCAAGTGTATGTAAATGTCTAGTCCACATATCTATGCCAAATATGTCCCCTTTCTTACGGTAGTTATATGTTGGGCTTTTTAGTTTTTCTGCCTTTTAATCCTTTTTTTAACGGGCTTAAAAAAGGCCGTTAACTCTTAATAAAAATTGCCCGACGTGCTCAGAATTGGTCCAAATCCAATTTTTGCCTTCGTGGCGTTTGACTGGGACACCACGTGATAACACGTCAGCATTTTTTTATTTTTTATTTTGTTGACTCGAGGGGGGCATTAATTTACCGATTTACCCCATCAACATCAAAATCTCCCCCTCTTCTCCCTCCTCCACACTGCCGCCACCACGACCACCCTCCAATCCCCACCCTCCTCCGCCATACTAGGCTACTCCCACTTTGCCGCCCCGATTTACCCCGTCAACATCAAAATCTCCCCCTCTTCTCCCTCCTCCTCTACACTGCTGCCACCACCACCACCCTTCAACCCCCACCATCCTCCGCCCTACTCCTCTCCCTCTCCACTAACCCACCGCAACAAACTTCTCCGGCACCCTCCTCGCCCCACCATACTTCGCTTTCTCCTTCACCACCGCCAGATTCTTCAACAACCACCGCGCTCCGCCGCGCTCCTCATCTTCATCATCTCCCTCACACTCCAAATCTTTGAACCACACCTTTTCATTTCTTCTCACTCTCTCAAATTCAACTTCACTAACCAATCAAATCACACACACACAGAAATTGTAATTTTTGGTTTTGAATCGGAAAAAAATAGTGACACCTAATTCCGAGATCTAGAAGAACAACAGTATATTCTTCGGAAGTCTTACGTCATCGGCGCCGTTCGAAAGCTTGCTCCTAAAGTCAAAGCAAAAGTCAATCTCGGATTCAAACAGCTGGTCAAAACTCCGATCGGATTCTGTTCAGTTCAGAGATCACAACGAAGCCCCCATGCGATGAAGCCCCCATGCGACGAAGCCCCAATTCTGGGTCGTTGTTATCCGACCCCACATCCTCTCTCCTCTCCTCTTCATGTATACATCGTCCCCTGCAGCAAACTCATCTCCGTCGATGACGGTTTGTAGTGGTGACGGGGGTGAAAAACATTTAGGAGCAATCTCCAGTCAACGGATTAAAAAAATATTTTTCAACAATCTAAAAAAATGACGTGGCGACACGTAGCAATCATCCGTACGCCAGGTCAACTGCCGCGTAGACTGGACTTGGAGCTGGCCCAAGCTAGAGCCCGTCGGGCATTTTTTATTTTAAAAAATTAAATTAGCGGGCATTTTCTAAGCCCGTTAAAAAAGGAGCAAAACTTGAAATTGGGAAAAATTAAAGGACAGAAAAAAATAAAAAGCCCTAATATGTTATGATCGTAATGTGGATATCACAGTTTTCTTTCTTATTGTATTTAACTGATTATCTACTACTATACATGTACATGTAATCTTTACTATAAACTCATTACACAAATATATCTATCTACCGAGTGGCGTATATATGTAGGGGATGGGGCTACTTCCCATTTTTTTTGAAAGAAAAGAATGAATATATATATATATATATATATATATAGTATTAGGGAAAGAGAAAAGGAGCAGATCTATGATATTTACATTTAAAAACTAAGTCAAATAGTAAATTGCAAAAACTCCCCTTTTGTTACATTTAGTAAGAAAATAACTTATTTGTTATTTTAATTTGCAAAGAATTCCTCGTGGTGTTAAAAAATAGCAAACAATTTATTCTACATTTAATTAATTCGTATGTGTTGAATTTAATCTTATCTTAACATATTTGTTCGATACACAAAGAATCAATGTTGTTCAAATTAAATATACGAATACCTTTTATCATATTTGTGAAGAGAAAATTAGCTTCAAAATATGTAAAAACATATATACAAAGTGTATCAGATTTTCCTTTGTTTTTATCTTGTTCAAATATGTCTAAAAAGTTTATAACATAGTCTATAATATTTACCTTGATAAATATATATTTGATAAAAAAAAGTTTGTTTGATTATCGTTAGGAGTGTGCATTTGGATCGGATCGGATCGAATCGAATTGAATCGAGGCTGAAAGTCGATTTCGATCCTGGAGAAATGAGGATCAAAATCGAATCAATTTCAAACTATCCGATTCGATCCAAAATCATTCGATTTCGATCCGATTCGATTCGATTTCGATCCTTTTTTCTTTTTTTCTTATTTAATTTAATATCAATGGGACCAACCACAACATTCAAACAGAGTTACTGAATTACAAAATTCACTTTCATATGGTTCTCCATCACATTTTTTGACACAAAACATAAATCAATTATAAAAGATACACTTTTACAAATTAATTTTCACCACTTTATACTTTCCATTCACCAGACTATACACTGTTATCAGCAGTTTCATTCAAGGTTACTCTAGCACTCCCAAGTTTGATCAATGTCAGTATCACCAACAGCAGCAGTTTCATTTGAAGTTATGCCTTCACTCCCAACATCGACCACAATATCACCAACAAGCAACAACAACACCTTCAGCTCCAATCAAAGGAGTTTTCTCTTGACAATTGTATACGTTTCCCAAAGACAGAAACGTGGCCTTCAAATGGACTAAGAAAAAGATGTTAGGTACGTGTATATATATAAATATAATATTAGCATTATATATAGAAATATCTTAGTAGCATCTTAATAGGCTTAGCATTATAGATAAAAATATAATATTATATATATATACACTATTATATATTTATTTATTTTTAAAAAATAAAACGAGTATTCGATCCGATCCGATTTTCGGCCTCTGAAATCGAGGATCGAATCAAAGGGGGGTTCGATCCTAAGATAAAAATCAAAAGTCGGATCAAATATCCGATTCGGTCCTCGGATCGGATCATTCGATCGATTTTCACCCGATTCGATCGATCCGATTCTTTTTGCACGGCCCTAATTATCGTTGTTGTTATTGTAAATATTTATTAGTGAATTCTTCGGTTAAAAACTAAAAGTTGATCCAAAAAACTTCTTGTAAGCATTCATCTTCTCTAAAAGCTCCAAAAAATCGGTTCATAACAACATTTTTTTTCTTTACTTAGTATTTTGATTTTTTTTCCTCTTATTTCTTTCTTTTCTACTGTTCTAAAAAAAAAAAAAAAAAACCCCTCCCCATATACAATTCTTGGATACACCACTGTATCTACCTATCTATCTATATCTATAATTATATATATCTACTCATGTTTTTTCTTCCAAAGAATGAGATAAATATTATCTCAACCATGAATCTTCTCCAATATAAGTTGAAAGGTAGAGATGAGGCAACCATATTAAAACCTTTCTAGAGATAAGTTGTGCCTCCAGATTATGGTCTACTAAAAGACAATCTTCAGGATACAATAGTCGAATCTCTTTATGTAGCCTCTTCACTCAAAGCCTGTAGTTCTCCATTGGGCATGGCACATGACCTAGATTTTTCCCATAAAATTATATATACACCATATACAATACATTTGTAGTGTTTGATACTATCAAGATCACGACGTACTTCAATCTTACTCAAAATTAGATTGATCAAGCACAGTAAATCAAAGACTTAACGAGAATCAAATTCATGCACACAAACAAGCACACACTTACACACGAGATGCGTGTACTTGGTTCACATCAAGATAAAAATTATGATCTTGACCTACATTGTAGAAGAACTAATTTTACTATGTGTAAGGAGGAGAGACTTGTTATGTAGATCAATCAGAGAGGTATCATCAAGCTGAAAAAAATCTCCCTACTTATGTACAAAACCTAAAAAATATGTTAATTACTGAATATAATATTGCATTTTTACAATTAAATGTCTATATAATATTATCACAACATCAATAACACAAGTTATTGTTTAAAAAGGTACATAATATAAATTAATAAATGTTTATACATAATTATAAATAAACATGTTTATACATAGGACGAAATATTAAAAATGCCCGCTAACTTTACAAAAAAAGTTAAAGTGCCCGTTTTTTTTGGGCCTTGCAAAAATGCTTTGTATGTTTTAAAAAAAAAACTTTCAAAAATGCCTGATGGCCTTATTCAGGCTAAAACTGCCTACGTGGCGGTACAGTGTGGCTGCCACGTTAATAAATGCCCCGCCACGTCATATTTTCAGTTTAAAAATGTTTTTCAAACAAACCCTTCGAATTTTAAATATTATATTTACAACCACAAAATAAATTGCACTTTGCACCCTAATATATATAAATAATAAACATATATATATATAAACACACATATATATATAACTATTTTGTAAAAATAATAAGTATATATATAAATAATATTAATAAAGATATATATATATATATAACTATTTATAAAAAATATCAAACATATATATATAAATAATAATAATAAACATTTATGTATAAATAATAATAATAAACATATATATAACTATTTATAAAAATAATAAACATATTTATATATAAATAATAAACAAGTTTAGGTATAAATAATAATAATCAACATATATATAAATAATAATAATATAATTTTAACAATATATACAAAACAAAAATAACAAATAAAAATTAATCATCATCTTCACCACCGCCGGGCAACCACCCCCCCCCCCCCCACCCCCCTCCCCGCTGTCGTCGCCGCCACCGCTGACCCCAAACGCGAACTTCACCACCACCACCACCACCTCCACTATTTGGGTCGCACACCACCACCTCCCCAAAATTCCCCCAAATAAAAACCCTAATTTGCAGCGATTTGCGGGGATTGGCAGTGATGGTGCAGCGATTTGCGGGGATTGGCAGCGATGGTGCAGCGATTTGCGGGGATTGGCAGCGATGGTGCACACTACAAAAAAAATGATCTTTTGTGACAATTTGATATGACGAAAATTAAATTCGTCACAACAAGACGAGCTATAGAGACGAAAATTAATATTGTCACAATACAAATAACTGATGTGACGATATTAACTTTTGTCGCAATAAAATATACTATTGTGACAAATTCCATTAATTCGTCACACGAAAAATGCTCGAAAAAATTACCCTACTTGCGCCAAGTCTTTTGTGACAAACATTTCTCATGTAATGACAAAGGCTAATCGTGAAAAAAATATTTGGATTGTGACAATGTTTGTTGTCACAACAACATAAATATAATATCAATTTGATTAATACATTGTTTTTTTAGGGGTGGCAATATGGTTCAACTAGTTGAATCTAGTTGAGAACCAAAAGGTTGAGTTGAGATATGATTGAGTTTATATTGGATCCACAAATATGGATCATATATCAACTTCAACTCAATCTCAATCAACATCAATTTTTTCTCAATCTAAGAAGAACTTCTTAGGTTGAAATTCTCAACCCAATTTCAACTCAACCTAAACTTTTAAAATTGCTCAAATAGTCAAATACCCCTAAAATTTTATAAAATACATTATAATCTATAACCCCCCAAAATTCACAAAAAATGAAAAAAATCAAAAAATCAAAAAAAATCCATGATCTTAAAAAAAAAAGTCCCTGCGAAAATAGAAAAACGACGTTTTCTCCCTCCAAACGCTGGAATTTGGCAAAAATCACGTCGTCGTAATGTTTTGGTCAAATGGTCGTTTTTGCTTGGAAAAGTAGTATCACTTGTCGAAAAATGGCTCCGTTGACAAAAAAAGATCTGGACAAAAATAGAAAAATGGCGTTTTCACCATCCAAACGTTGGAATTTGGCAAAATTTAGCTTAAATGGTCTTTTTCGCTTGAAAACGTGGTATCACTTGTCGAAAACGGGCTCCATTGACAAAAAAAAATCCCGATAAAAATAGAAAAATAGCGTTTTCACCATCGAAACGTTAGAATTTGGCAAAAATTACGTCGTCGTAAGACTCTGGTCTTACGTTTTGCTTAAATGGTCGTTTTCGCTTGAAAAAGTGGTATCACTTGTCGAAAACGGGCCCTGTTGACAAAACAAATCCCGATAAAAATAGAAAAACGACTTTTTCAACCTCCAAACGTTGGAATTTGGCCAAAATCACGTCGATGTAAGACAACACTCTTACATTTTACTTAAGTGGTCGTTTTCGCTTGGAAAAGTGGTATCACTTGTCGAAAACGGGCTTCGTTGACAAAAAAAAATCCCGATAAAAATAGAAAAATAGCGTATTCACCATCCAAACGTTTGAATTTGGCCAAAAATCACGTCGGCGTAAGACTTTAGTCTTACGTTATGCTTCGATTACCATTTTCATTCGAAAAAGTATTATCACTTGTCGAAAACTAGTTTCTAAAAATATACAGTAAAAAATATTTTTTGTGAATTTTACGTGTATCGTGTATCATTTTTTGTAAATTTCGGCCGTAGTGTGCGTTTTAGGTGTAGTGCATGTTTTTTCATTAATTTTGGGCGTAGTGTGTATTTTTTGTGTAGTGTATATTTTTTTTTACGTAAATTGAGTTTTTAAAAAATAATAGAGATCTGGTTTGGGTTGATATTTAAGTTGACTTTCGATCTGCTTCTGGTTGAAATAGATCTCAACTCAAGTGGATCTCAACTCAACCTGTTTGAGTTGGGATACATCTCAACCTTATATGGATCCAGTTCTATAAATCTGGATCAAATATAGATGATGTACATAACCGGCCAGATCCATATTGCCACCCTTAGTTTTTTTTATTTCATACCAAAAGAATTAGAAATTTTTTAACTCAAGAATTTCTCTTTATGTCTTTAATTTCTCAACTATTCCAACTCATTTGATTTGATATCATATGAAAAATAGAATTTGCTCATTAACACATCTTTTCTTTACATATGGTTGCTGAATACTAAGTATATTTACTTTAAACAAATGATTATATTGGCTTTTCAATTTTTTTAATACTTTATAAAAAGTATGCCAAATCAAAACTCGAGGTGAATATCGTTTCTTTATAAAACTCTATCTGAAACCTATGAAATATAGAATATGACCACATATAAGCTCTTAATGTACATATTGATATGTTACTAAAAAAATATGAGACTAATTATGTGTACCTCATATTGAACAAGTACTAATTTGAACTGTTTGTTTTTGAATTATAAGAAATATTCAAATTTCCATGTGATAAAACTTCTTTATGTTCATTAATAACATTTGAGTTAATACTTTTTTTATCATAACATTTTAGTTAATTAAGTTCTTACTTGTAAAAGACATGAGCATTTTAAGTAAATGAAAGAAAGGTATAATAGCAAAATTGGTCCAAATATACAAACACTGAAACGGCCCAAATGTATAGAGAGAAACACTTGCCCCGAAAATGAAACTCGTTTTCTCCCACCATGTGGTGTTAATTGGCGGCGTGTTGCTGTTGACGCGTCTGACCATCGTCGCTCGCTCTCTTGCCAACGAAAAGGTATACGATGCTTAACTTCAATTCTTCCCCAAATTTTGGTGTGTTTTGTAACTTCTTGTAAGAACTTCAGAGTATTGTGAATTTATTATTGGGCATTTTATAATTTATGCCCGTTAACTTATCCCAAATTCAAGTTTTGCCCTTTTTTTAAATGGGCTTAAAAAATGCACGTTAACTTTTTTTTTTTGAATAAAAATGCCCGATGGGCTTAGGACTGGGCTTGGTCAGCCCAGTCAATTTTTTTTTTTTTTTTTAGTTAATAACTATATTTAATTTTAATTATATTTTGATCTAAATCATAAAGAAATTGTATAAAATCAAGTTTATTAAAAAAATGTCTTAAAATGTTTACTAAATTTATATTACTAGTAAAAACTAAAAATAAATTATATATATACTAGTAAATTAAAAATAAATTATATATTGATCTAAATCATAAAAAATGTATATATTCAAGTTTATTAAAAAAGTTTATCTTAAAAAGTCTAATAAATATATATTTACTAAAAACTAATTTTAAAAAAAAATTATATTTACTAGTAAAAATTAAAAATAAATTTATATTTATTAGCAAATATATATTTATTAAACTTTTTAAGATAATTTTTTTTAATAAACTTGAATATATATATTTTTTATGATTTAGATCAATATATAATTTAGGGAAAAAATACGAACTATACCCATCGTTTAGCCTCTTTTATGAAACTATACCTAACTTTTGAACTTTTGCAATACTACAGCCAACCTTTGTAAATTGTAACTATGTTATACCTAGACTAATTTTCCGACAAAAAAACGTCATATTCTGATCTTGTGACATCAGCAATCCGATTTGCACGAGGACAAAATAGTCATTTCATTTATTTATAATAAAAATTTTAAAAAATTAATAAAAAATAAGAAAAAACAAAAAAAATACCCCCCCTCTTCCCCGTCGCCCCCCCCCCCCCCCCCCCCCATCCCACCCCCACCACGCTAATTTGCAGCAACACCGCTGCAAATCGCGGTGGTGGCGCAATTTGCAGCCACCACGGCTGCAAATCGCGGTCATCACCGCGATTTGTAGCAACACAGCTGCGAATCGCGGTGATTCACCGCGATTTGCAGCGGTGTTGCTGCAAATCGGCGTGGTGAGGGGTGGGGTGGGGTGGGGGGGGGGTCTTTTTTTGTTATTTCTTATTTTTTATTATTTGTTTTTTAAATTTTGAGTGTAGTACCGGTTTTACCCTGCAAATTCCCAATTTTGGCCGGAAAATTAGTCTAGGTATAGCATAGTTACGATTTACAAAGGTTGTGTATAGTATTGCAAAAGTTCAAAGGTTGGGTATAGTTTCGTAAAAGAGGCTAAACGATGGGTATAATTCGTTCTTTTTTCCTATAATTAATTTTTAATTTACTAGTATATATATAATTTATTTTTAGTTTTTACTAGTAATATAAATTTAGTAAACATTTGAAGACAATTTTTTTAATAAACTTGATTTTATACAATTTCTTTATGATTTAGATCAAAATATAATTAAAATTAAATATAGTTATTAATTAAAAATTAAAAAAAATTGACTGGGCTGACCAAGCCCGGTTTTGAGCCCGCCGGGCAGAAATTAATTAAAAAAAAAAAGTTACAGGGCATTTTTCGAGCCTGTTTAAAAAAAGGGCAAAACTTGAATTTGGGGAAAGTTATCGGGCAGAATTATAAAATGCTCTTTATTATTTAAGAGTGGTGGTCTTTCTTCACACGATGTTCTCAGATTTTGATACTTTTGGGTAATAGTAGCAATTGGTGAGAAGCTTAACCTTAAAGAAGACAAAAATATGGTAAGACTCTCGTTTTGTTCTCAATTTCTGCAAATTCCGTGTTTTATCTTTCAAAAACCATATATTCTTGATTCTTTCTCAGGTTTTTGATATTTGAGGTTCAAATCAGAATGGATTAATAAAGCCACTGACCCCTTATCCCTCCTATGTATTATTTACATGTTCCAGAAAGTTCCTGTTTAATTAATCAAAATCTCTTAAGGGACATATATGCCTCTTGGGTGTTTTTTAGGTCTTTTAGCTCTACATATAAGATCTTTAGGTGTATGTTTTTGCGGGTTTTTAGTTTTGATTGTCTCTGTGGTTTTATAGGTTCTGAGTGGAGTAATGAATATAAGATGGAATGGAGAAATTAACTAAGTTCTAAGATTATGAAATAGGGAGAATAGGGTTGTGTGCACAAATTGTCTTTGATTAATAGAAAAGATCATATCAAAGTATAATTGCAGGTGTGTGCGCAAGAGGTTTATCTATTGAGGTATACATTAATAACACAATGTTTCTGTTGAGCTAAATATATTGCTTTCTCTGCACACAACACAATTTATCTTCTTTAATGGCCTTTTTTGGATTGATATAGCAAAGATTAGTAGTATTTTTGCATGGTAGTTTAAATATAGTGTTTTTCTTTTTAGTGGTACCCACCCAAGACAACCTAAGTTTTAAGCAACTCATAATGTGAAATACAATGTATGCCAAGACTGTTATTTTTGCACTAAAAAACTATACGTACTATCTTAACAAATAACTCTACAAATTGTCCACAGTAGATTAGAGTATCTTAATGTGATATTTTATGTCATGGGAAATGTTAATTATGTTGATTTTGCAAGTTAAACATGTTTGGAGTTATTTACGTAAGGAGAACAACAGTTCTGTTTCATACCAGAGATAATAATTATGATCCTAGCCACTGCTATCCTATTTGATATAGAACTCCTAGTAGTTTCATTGTTTATAAATCTTTGTTTCTTGGGTTTGCAACATTAATTGAAAATCTGGTTGTCTGCTTATACAACTTATATTTGCAAAAATGCTTCTACAGAAAATAATGTTAGACAAGTGGAATAGTTAATAGTAAAATAAAGAAGTAACAATACTGCAACTACTTCAAGCAAATCACTGAGTTATGGTTCTCTTTGATTTGTTATTCTCAGGGGATTGTTGTTAATCAGTGCAGTGAGTTTTAAGAGTAAAGGAGTATTACAGAAGCTAGAATGACTGCTAGCAGAAATGAGGGAGGTAACAGAGCATGTGATGGAAATGTCTTAGCATGTATTGGGACTTATATGGTAAGAACACTTTCCTTGGTGCACTTTATAAGTTGTTTTTCTAGTCTTTAATTGAAGCAATAGCTGTGGTTTGGAATAAGGTGTGGAGGAGTTTGGTGAAAGTTTGCTGAATTTGGGTGCTTTCTCAAAGTTTGGCGAGTTGTTTAGTTTTAAACATGATATGACATAAACTGTGGAGCATATTAGTTTGCATATGATATATGACATGTGAAATTGTGTGATTTCATTTTCAGTTTCGTTCTGGACTTGTGATTGATTTCTTAGTAGATTAGCTTACTTCAATTATTTTTATTGATTTTGAAGGTACGATAGGTGTTGAAGAGTCGAGGAAAAGGCGTGGAAGGATATTTTTAAGTTGATGGTGGAATACAACATCGTTGTATAAAACTTTTGAATTGTTAGTTTGAGATAAATTATTTTTGTATCTAATATTTTCTGTAATGAGGATGATTGTTACTTTTATTATTTATTCAAACAGAGATGCTTCTGTTATTTGGTTCATTTTAATTAGTTTTTTATTTTTATGGTAATTTTGTTAAATTTCATATATCATTTGTATTTTATACTTGCAATGTAATTGAGTTTATATCAATGAATAATCTGAAACAATCACAATTATAAATCGAATTTGATGTGACGATAACTAGTAATGGTTGTGATGGATATATTGCCACTTCAGGAGTGGTACTATTGTGATGAACAATTCGTCATCACAGCCACAAGGCTGTTGTGACACAATACTGGTCACGAAAACAGAATGCGGGTTGTGGAAAATGCCAACTGTTGTGACGAAATAGGGTTGTGGTGACGAAACACGTTGGTTATTGTGATGCAATTATCTTCACGATAGCGAAGTCTGTAGTGACGAATGAACAGTTCGTCACAAGCTGTTGTGACAAATGAGATTATCGTCATTAGAACCCTATTGTGACGGGCCTATAGCGACAACTCTCATGGTGCAGTTTTTCATCACAACGAATCTTATGTGACGATTTAACAGCTTATTATGACAACTTTTTTTGTAGTGGCAACGATTTGTGGGGATTGGCAGCGATGGTGCGGGGATTTATGGGGATTGGCGGCGATGGGAGGTGGTGGCGGTGATGAGAGCCGCGAATTGCAGCAATTGTGGTGGCGGCGCGATTTTGGTGGTAGCGGGGAAGAAGATGGTGGTAATCGGTGATGATCCGATGAAGATGGTGGTGGTGGTGGCGGCGGCGGGGGCGGTTGGATGATGAAGTGAGTAATTTTATGTTTATTTTCTATTTTTTTGTTTTTTAATATATATTATTATATATATATATATATGTGTGTTTATATATATGTGTGTGTGTGTGTTTATTATTATGTTATATATATATATATTTTTATTATTTATTATTTAAGAGGAAAAACGTATTGCATTCCAACGTGACAACACGCTTATCCTACGCGGCGACACGTTTTGTTGACTGTGCCGCCACGTAGGCATATTTAGCCCGAATAAAGCCATCGGTCATTTTTGCAAGATTTTTTGAAAGATGCCGGACATTTTTAATATATCGTCCTTATTATACATAATACATGAATAAACCCAAAATCCTAAACCTTTAATGTCCACTTATCCCTCTGCATTTGTTAGTCATCTGGATCATGGAGAGCCCGACACATGGATGGAGGCTACAAGCGTGTGAAAGGACCTTGCACTACACCACTTGTAGCGTAGATAAATTCAGATACACACACTTGCATAATATACATTTATACATTTAACAGAAGATTAATGCTCGATTAATGGGAATTTACTATTCTTATTTTGTCTTTTACATTTTTTTGTGAGAGAATCAAAAATATAATATGAAATTGTTATTTATTTTGTATTATGTACTCACTAGTCTCACAACTGATCTAGAATAAATTGAGTTCATTTAATGCATAATGATATTAATATAAGTAGGTATCTTACTATACTATACAAATATGTTTTTTTCCATATTATAAATTTATATAGAGCTGGTATTTTTTTACATCACATAAGTGAAATAGGTTAAATTGAATGCATAGGATTATGGATATCACCTTATATTCATCATTAATTATTTCTGACTAACCAATACATAATACCTTTACAGATTTTTTTCCGATGTAGATTTAAAATGATTATTTTCATTAATCCAACAGATCATTTGCCCTTGGAATTTAAATAGTCCCTAGTGTACATCTTCTTTGTTATATAATCCATAAAGTACTTGTTAACATGTTTCTATCAGAAGCACAAGCCGGGGATCTAGCGAGGCTCATGTGTTTTTCTCGTAATTGTTAATGATCACAAAACTGATTACCGTGTGCTAGATCTGAAACTTTTGTTCGATGCACGTGGGATTTGTTCCCTTGATTCTTGATTCTACTAATAAAGTATATATCAGTCTTTCACTTTTCTTTTCTTTTATCTTTTTCCTTTTTTCAAAATTATCTAGGGTGATAAAAATGCTGATCACGTCCGCTTGCATGGGATAATAATTGACTAAGTATTCTTTTGATTAAGGTGCTGTTGGTGATAATTAGTAATAATTTCGATGGACCCTTCTTTATGTCCCACATTCCCTGCGTGTTATATCTTGAATAGTTAATAACGAATTATTCTCATGTATTATATTTGTAAGCAATATAATTCTTTTGTGAAGAACAAGTATTAAATAATTAAGACTCACTTAAATAAACAAAAAGGTTGTATGTATTGATTCCCCCTTATACTTTTCATGTATGGTGGCCTGTAAAAGTCAAGATTCTGACTGAGATGAGCAAAAACAATTAAGAAATTTAATTTTAGAAAGTGTTTTTTAATCCACTTCTCTTTCTAAGTATTATAAAGTTAGCGTATGTAATTATATTGTCTGTTTAGCCACATAAATTAAACAGTTGATGTCTCAAGTAGTCGTGATATTTGTTTTCGTAATATGCATGAATATCTCACAATATAAGTGTGTATATATATAAGTGTATAATATGATGATATAAATACTTTTTCTCTTATGACGTTAAGTCAGTTCTTCTTCACCATATCATAGTTGGTTGACATGGGAAAATAAATCCTTAAACTAAAAGGACCAAAGGAAATCAATATTATACGATAATTGATAATTTACATAATCTTGAACTAAAGACATGAAGATCGAGAAAAGTATTTATTATATTCCTTAATAACAAGAAAGCAATTACAATTACATAATTTCTTGAAAACCATCATTTCTCTCAATTACCATAATAGAGGCCCCACTTTACTAGAACCCCAGTAAAGCGCTAAATACCATACTTTTTATTAAATTACAACTCCTTTTCCCAAACTCCACCTCGTAATAATCTTCTTCCTAATTACTTCTTAACCATAGATCCGACCGTTAACTAGTACTTCATCTTCAGTCAATTATATTTCCCAACCGTTAAGTAGCAATTTTAAACCATTATTTAATATATCTCAATTCTGAAACCAAGCATCGGCTGATGCCGCGACCGCAGTTATAGCCGGCTGGCTAAAACAATTCCAAGAACTGTTAACAAACCCAGCGGCCCATTCATCCAGCTCATCATAAACCGGCTCCGCTCCAGCCGCCAAGCCGAAACTCCCAGCGTTGTTTGCAAAGCTAACAATCTCGTTCAAGGCTTGAAGCCGATGGCTCAGCTCGGCTACTTGCGCTCGCAGTATCGCGTTGTTGGCCTCAACGCTCGCATAGTGCTGCGAAATATCGTTCAACCGTTTGAGAATCTGGTGGTTATCCGACTTGAGTCGAGCCACTTGAGCCGTCAGGCCGTCGAGATGCTTTTGCTTCCTGGCTCGGCTCCTGCGAGCCGACTCTCGGTTCGATATCATTCGCTTTCTCTTCCTTTGATCAACTAGGTTAATATTATCTCCTTCAACACCACCAGATGAATTTGATGACAAACCACTTGAGGAACCCATAGTAAGTTTTAAAATAAATAACTGAAAATGCAGGATATGTTATTAATTAAGTAGTTATTAGCAGGACCCGGATAGTGAAAATTAATTATAAGGCTATAGTTATGAATAATAGTATATTATATATATAAGAGTATAATAATACTAGTTAGGTAATTATTAATATTATTATTATGAAATGCAGTAAAACCAGTAGAGGAACACAACGGAGAATGATTGAACTAAATGGGTCCTGCGCCAGTATGTGGAATTTATCATAAACCCTGAGGAGAACAGTTCACTCAGAATTGCAGACATCAATTTCAAAGATTAAGAAGAATTGGTTGGGCATCAAGATTGGATTTTTTTTTCCTTAAATAAAAACTCTGAGTTGTTTTGAAACTTATGGAAATGATAAACACAAAGAGGAGTAGATGTTTTTGGCAGAGCTTGGTTACACTGAAAGGCTAATATGAAAGAAAAATGAATTATAATAAAAAGAAAGTGCAAAATGATGAAGTAATAGTGGGAACTGGGAAGAGACTAGAGAGTGAGGGAGAGAATGGGAAGGGGTTCGTGAGTGTGGTTTGGCTCTGCTTTTATAGAAAAAAAAGAGTTTATTAAAATATTGGAAAATTTGAAAAGATACTTTAAAAGTGGAATTGTAAGGCATTTTTTTTAAGTTTAAGAATCTAGTTCTGATGAAAAGCCAATTTTCTTATTTTATTTCTTTTGTTTTGTTGGGGGGCTTGGGGTAGTGAAGGGGACATGTGAGGTAGGGGGCGGTGGAACTCGGAACCGTCAGAATAGCTGGAGGCAACATGGGGAGGTTATTTATGTTGTACTATCTAGTAGTTATTTGAAATGTCATAATATTACAGTAGTATCTATCAGGCTTTAATTCGAAACAACATTTTATTTTATTTTTGAATTGTTTACCAAGAAAATAAATTTGAATACAACATTTGTTACTATTAAGAAGAATTAAAGCCATTATATTCTTGAAAGAAGGATGAAGAAAAGATGACGTGAATTAGATATGTTTTCACTTAAGAGAGTGCGATAAACAAAAAAAAAATTGAATACAACATTTGTCACTATTAAGAAGAAATAGGCCCTTATATTCTTGATAGAAGGATAAAGAAAAGATGACGCGAATTAGATTTGTTTTCACTTAAGAGAGTGCGAAATAGTTCGCATTATAATCGAACCCTCTTAAAATTGATGGAATGAATAGAAAAAGGAAGCTGAAAATTTGTATTGCATTTAATATGTTTTTTTAACGTGAGTACAAGCAATTGTAAATGTCCTATTTATAATAAATAAGCTGTAGTACTATTTACAAGAGATAAACATAAAAAATAATGATAAAGCATATCTTGAAAGTTGAAAGTCTGATCATATAATTCAAATGTCAAGAGCTCATCCACTGGAATTTGTTGTTGGAGTGCATGCGTGTATAATCTTTTGCTGACTTATCATCTTGAGAGATTGAGGTGAGCTTGAATCTTCCATATCATCATTCATATCTCTTGCATCTTTCACGGAACTTTGTTGAGGAGGAACAACCTTATCACTCCATTCAAATTTCTCCTTATCACTCCAATTATCCTCCTCATTTTGTGGCTTAAGTGTATTGTTGCCGTTGCTTTTGATACCCTCCCGCAAAGTGTGCTGGGGTTGGAGGCACAATTTGGTGCGAAAAAAGGCGAGATAGGCTTTAGATTGAGGTTTATTGAAAATGTCAGCAACTTGATGATGAGTCGAGATAATTTTGGTGACAAGGAGACCAAGCGCAACTCGCTCTCGTACAAAATGATAATCCAACTCGATGTGTTTACTTCGCGCATGGAAGACAGGATTGATAGTCATATGAAGTGCACTAATATTGTCACAATACAAAGTAGGTGGACTCTTGAACTGAACGTGAAGATCGCGTAAGAGAAATGAGAGCCAAGTGAGCTCGGCTGCAGTGTGAGCCATGGCACGGTACTCAGCTTCAGTGCTAGAGCGGGAAACTGTATGTTGCTTCTTTGCACACCATGAAATAAGATTGTGGCCAAGAAATGAGGAGGATAATTGGAGTGATAAGGAGAAATTTGAATGGAGTGATAAGGTTGTTCCTCCTCAACAAAGTTCCGTGAAAGATGCAAGAGATATGAATGATGATATGGAAGATTCAAGCTCACCTCAATCTCTCAAGATGATAAGTCAGCAAAAGATTATACACGCATGCACTCCAACAACAAATTCCAGTGGATGAGCTCTTGACATTTGAATTATATGATCAGACTTTCAACTTTCAAGATATGCTTTATCATTATTTTTTATGTTTATCTCTTGTAAATAGTACTACAGCTTATTTATTATAAATAGGACATTTACAATTGCTTGTACTCACGTTAAAAAAACATATTAAATGCAATACAAATTTTCAGCTTCCTTTTTCTATTTGGTACCAGAGCCATTGTGAGTACAAGGTTCTATCAAACATCAAAAAGAAAACATTCCCCCCTTTTCTTAATCATGGCCTATCTTTCACTGAATGTTGGAAATTTTATTACACTAAAACTCAGCTCTTCCAATTATCCATTATGGAGAGAGCAAGCTCTTGCTCTTGTTGAAAGTCTGATCATATAATTCAAATGTCAAGAGCTCATCCACTGGAATTTGTTGTTGGAGTGCATGCGTGTATAATCTTTTGCTGACTTATCATCTTGAGAGATTGAGGTGAGCTTGAATCTTCCATATCATCATTCATATCTCTTGCATCTTTCACGGAACTTTGTTGAGGAGGAACAACCTTATCACTCCATTCAAATTTCTCCTTATCACTCCAATTATCCTCCTCATTTTGTGGCTTAAGTGTATTGTTGCCGTTGCTTTTGATAGAATGATCCATATTCATAATTGGGTCAAAGATTTAATCCAATTGTTAATAGTAGTTGATGGATCAAAACTCCCGTTAATTTGATTTACGATTCAAAGGTCAATATAGGAGCCGGATCTTCTCCTACACATAAAATTACATCTTCTCCTACACACCTTATATGTTCGCCATGTGTCTAATCATTATTAAGTAATATTTATTTGTTAAATCTTATCTTGGTAACTTTCTTGATTTTCTTTCATAATATCTCTATAAAAATCTCTTCCCCTTAAATTAGGAAAGCAAACTTAGAATATTGACCGCACAACTTAAATTTTTGGAGCAAAATGTAAATTATTTTGTGTCATGTTTAATTAAGATAAAAAATAATTAACTAGTGATCCATAATTCCATATACATTCAACTATAATAAATATAAATATTTTAGCAGATTATTTTAATATGTATTATTAATGCAGAATATAGTAAATTATTTAGTTGTCTATAATTCTTTCGCCACAAGGTTTACTTATACAAAAGTACATGTTTAAAGTTGTAAGTTTTTATTTTTCTAGAATTACCGAAAAAAAATTTATCCTAAAAATTAAATATGCCCACGATAAATGCTATATTACTTATTATTTTTTATTTAAAAACATGCCACATGATGAGTATAAGAACAAATTAAGATAAATATAAGAAAAATAGTATTACAATTAAGTTATACGTTGTCACAGAATAATTAATTAAGAAACTGAATATGTAAACAAAAGAAAAACAACTTGGGTGTTAAGTGAAATGAGTTTTTATATTATAGAAATGTATACATATTAATTTTTTATATATATATATATATCATTAATTATTATATACACATTCTGATATGTATAAATGCAAAGAGAATTAAGCTTAGATTAATGATGATATTAACTAGTCGTTCTCTTGATTTAAATATGTTTGAATTCTCAAAGTACAATTTATAATATAATATTAATTCATGTATCAATAATTATACACAGCACATACATACATATATATATATATATATGCGGTCTATGATTAACTTTCTTTCTTTTTTTTTGATTTTACACTGGTGTCCGCTTATGCGACTAATCCAGTCGAGCACTTTCGGGCTCTTTTTGAGGGGGCGGCTCTCCCAGCGGTGTTTTTTACATCCACAAGACTCGAACCCGAGACATTGCTTAAGTGAACTCAAGTCCCTTACCACTTGAGCCAACAACCGTTGGTCTTTAACTTTCTTTCCTAATTTGAAAGGAAGTGAGTCTTACAAAGATATTAGGAGAGAAAATCAAGAAAATTATACCAAGATAAGGTTTAGCAAATAAATATTACTTAAATAAATGATTGGACACATGGCGAACATCTAAGGTACGTAGGAGAAGATGTAGTTTTATATGTAGGAGAAGATCCGGCTCCGTCAATATATATAGAGTATGACCGAATTATAATTATCTTACTCTATTAATATTTCTTATAAATAAAAGGTATATCAAATTAAGTAAAAATATATAATCTAATAAACAAAATTAAATACTAATTAAGCAATAACTAAATATTAGTTGATAAACTAACTACCCTTTAAATAAGGAACAAAATTTGTAATTCCTCAAGTTATATATAAAACCACTAACTAGTTACCGATATTATCCAAAATCTAAGTAATCAAAGGTTGAAAACTCTGAAACAAATAGCTCAGCCTCCAGCCTAAAAATGTGAACCCCTTGAATTGCACGAGACATCGTTCGGCTCCAACAGACTCTCCTATAACTTTATCACTCGTCGCGCATTACTCAAGTTCAGTTTTGAGGTGTGTTTGTGAATTGATTTTTTTTTTTTTTTAAATAATTGTGAATTATCAATTACTCGGGTTGTCGGACATCTGAATCTAATATTAGGTATTGTTTTGTGCTATTGTTGTCTGCAATATGTTGAATTAAAGTAGAAAGTTTAATTTTATTTGCAAATTATTGTTTTGCTATGAGAAACTTATTGGTGCATTTGAATTTGATATAAAATATTGTTGTTGTTGTTGTGTTTAATTCAATGTAATATAACATAAAGAGATTTAAAATTGGATCAAATTGAACTTAATTGAACTCGGGTGTTTGAAATCGAATTGGATTGTTTCTATTCAATCTAGTTTACGAATTTGGTTTTTTCACAATTGGAATCAAATACTATTAATCGACTCGAACTTGTTTAATCAAAACTCAAAAAGGCACAACTCTATTTTCTCAATCCAAGTTAATTGTCATTGGCTCATTATTAAGCCTCATATTTACACTATCAAATTTAAATACTATCTTTTGATTGAAAACGAGAAAGACAAAGGAAGCTCTAGTGGTTTGTACGCGGTCTCAAAAAGAGGTGGCTTTTACCGCCCTGAATCTTCTGTTCCATGTTGGTGTTCCACATCGTGTTCCATCCACCAAATGACAACAAGTGTTAAATTTGCATATTGTCATTTTAGTTCTCCACTTCGCCTTAATTATCTCACGTGATTCCTTGCATTTGTAAATGAAAATTGCTGATTTATATTTACAAAAGACCAATTTTAATGTGATTTTGTTTTTCGTAATTCATTTGCCTATTCTATTTTGGGAGATTTGCATTTTCTGCCCGTTATGTTTCCAGATTTCAGTAATTGCCCGTTAACTTTGCACGTTTTTCAAATGCCCGTTAACTTTCAATTTCGGTTTAAAAAATGCCCGTTGTTGCCATACACTGCCACGAGGCATCAATATCCGCCGTGCCGAGACACCTCAGATTAAACGTTGGCCAACTCATTGCGTTTTTACACAACCACAAAAACACACACGTTTTTACACACTCTTAAAATCCCCAAATTCTCTATTTTCAATTCGTCTCGCCCAATTAGCCCTCGAAAACCCTAAGTTCTTAAAAAAAAAAACCAGATTTGCATTAACAACATCAATGAATAATAGCAGATTTGCATTAACAGCATTAACAGCATTAACCGCAGATTTGCATTAACAGCATCAAAACCAGATTTGTTCAAAAGCATCATGCCCCAGTGTTCAGAAAATACAACGAAAATATCAAAATGACCCCTAAATATCAAAATGACCCCTTACTAATATCAAAATGACCCCTTACTAATATCAAAATGACCCCTAAATATCAAAATGACCCCTTACTAATATCAAAATGACCCCTTACTAATATCAAAATATCCATAAAACTAAATTTTCTTCACATCTTGGCCTTCCCTTTGCCTTTGGGATCATTCTTTCCTTCCTTTTTTGCTTTTCCCACCTTTGCTAATTTCATTCATGACACCTGCAAGATTGGTCATTGTAACATACTTCTTTCCTCCCCTTATGAATGTTGGGGCAGAGACATGGCCTATTTAAGAATTTTGGGTGATTGAGTTATGTAATTTTGGGTGATTGAGTTCTGTGATTGAAAATGGAGAATTTCACCAATTAGGGTTTACGGGTTCTGTATTTAGGATTTTGCCCAATTTGTTTAAGAGTGTGTAAAAACGTGTGTGTTTTTGTGGTTGTGTAAAAACGCAATGAGTTGGCCAACGTTTAATCTGAGGTGTCTCGCCACGGCGGATATTGATGCCTCGTGGCAGTGTATGGCAACAACGGGCATTTTTTAAACCGAAATTGAAAGTTAACGGGCATTTGAAAAACGTGCAAAGTTAACGGGCAATTACTGAAATCTGGAAACATAACGGGCAGAAAATGCAAATCTCCCTTCTATTTTTAAATATTAATACTCTCTTACATATAACCAAACAATATATTTCTTTTTTATAATTCTTGTCTTCAAATCAAAAACCTACAAAGGATTGTGAATTATTGATGTCCACTCCACTTTATAATTTATATTCAACTCATGCCGTGAGTTATCTACGAAAAATAATGATATCTGTCCTTCTCCTTAATTCGTATAATTTCTAAAAAGCTATTTCTCTCATAAAACATATTGTGCAATTATCTACGAAAAATTATGATACCTGTGCAAGAATAAATGAACATTATGCAAAAATTAAAGTTTTATTGAAAGTTCTATATAAACATAAATATCATTGTAACTCAGCATTTTCCATTTACAAATATAATGCAAGGAGTCACGTGAGAAAGATTTACATAATTAAGGAGAAGTGGAGAGCTAAAATGGCAATATGCAAATCCAACACGTGTTGTCATTTGGTGGATGGAACACGATGTGGAATACCAACATGAAACAGAAGATCTTGGGCGGGCTTTTACTATCTATTACCTATTAATAATAGGACAAATTAATATTTTCGCCCTGTAAGTTTGCCCATTTAATGAATCTGCCCAATAAGTATCTAATTTTTAAAATTAACCCACGAATTGGCATTTTTCAATTTTTATGCCCACCCATGCCAGTGCCACCTAGAAAAAAGTGCGCTTATGTGGCTGCCACGTGGAAAAAAGCTACATGCCACATCAATATATTTAAAAAATATATATATATATATTTTGTCTATGTGGCTACCACATGTAATATATTTAAAATATAAATATATTTATATCCATAATATATATAAATATATAAAATATATCTTTATGTATTAAAATATATCAAATATATATAAATATATAAAAAAAGGAAAAAAAATCATAAATATCATTTATATCCTTAATATATATAAATATATAAAAAAAATATCTTTATGTATTAAAATATATCAAATATATATAAATATATAAAAAAGAAAAAAAAATATAAATATAATTTCTTATTACTGAAATTACATTATATATAAAAAATACTTAAAAAACATTATATATACTTAAATATATAGATAATTAAAAAAACATTTTTATTACGGATTTTAAAAAAAAAAAAGGATTTAGACCCCTCCCCCCCAACCCGGTTGCAGTCGCCACCAGCAGCAGTGACAGCGTCAATCAACGCCGCCACCGCTGCAACTCGCAGTTGCAGCAGTGGTGACGTCGATCGACGCCGCTACCGCTGCAACTCGCCACCAGCAGTGGTGGCGGCGTCAATTGACGTCGCTACCCGCTGCAACCGGCGAGTTGCAGCGGTGTTTGTCGGGGGGGGGGGGGGGGTGGAATCTTTTTTTTTTGGTTTTTTTTTTTAATTTCAGTAAAAAATATATATTTTTTTTTTCAGTAAAAAAAAAGATTTGATATATTTTAATACATAAAGATATATTTATATTTTAAATATATTCCACGTGGCAGCCATGGCGTGTGTCTTTCCTTCCAAGTCAGCAGACACGTCACCGTTGTTTTCTAGGTGGCATTAGGTGGGCATAAAAATTAAAAAAGGCCAATTCGTGGGTTAGTTTTAAAAATTCGGTACTTATTGGGCAGATTCATTAAATGGGCAAACTTACAGGGCATAAATATTAATTTGTCCTTAATAATATATATATACATACTATTATATAAAGAAAGGCAAATTGTAACACCAAACTTTTGATTTTCAGTTTTTGCCTTATTATTTTAATATTGCACAATTTTTTATTTATTAAGTTTCTAATCTAGCCTTATAACTTAAGTATAGTCATTAATTACAATAATTATGGTGATTGGTGATTTAGTTTCCCAAAAGTTTGAATCTTTCTATATAAATTACAAATTCTTATATATGTAGATTTTTCTCATTAAAGTTATTTTCTGCCCTACACAAATTAAAATTATATTTATGCGGGGACCGCGTGCCAGCGTTTTTAGTATTGCTATATTGAAAGCAAAGCTCCCACACTCACAAAAAGTTGGTTGGGATACCAATTTTTGTGTTTTCAAATATACCCTCATTTTTCTCTCCTCAACATAAAAGAATAGCATGGTTTATAATGTTATTTTACTTACTTTTCTCAATTGCCCATCCTAAAAAATAGGAATTCCTACGCATGTTAACTTATATTTCAGATTTAAAATTAATTTTTTTGCACGCGGTCCCCAGTGTGTCATATTTCTAGTTAATAATATAAGCAAACACGCACCCCTCACATTTTTGGGTAGTTGGGAGTCCAATAAACTGTTCCAATTTTACCCCTCTCTAATTAGTTTTACCAAAATAAAATCAAGTGAAACGATTATTATTTGTACTCCCGGGCACAATTTTTTTTTTCTTTTTAAATTCAAATGAATAAAATAAATTTCTGATCATTTCCCTAAAAATCCTCAATTATATTGCACGAAATAAGGAGGTACCATTAACTGGTTTCCTATGTTTTCAATATAAATATCAAAAGTTCGATTTTTCTTTTTGGGATCAAAATCAGTTTTCGACTGATTTTTCTTTTTGGGGATAACAGTCACATTTTCTCTTTTAAGGTTGTAACTTGTAACAACATAATTTTAATATTTATTAGTAGTCAAATACAGTACCTTACTTTGTAAGTTTGTTTTGTAAATGCAGGGAATTCCTTTGATGGCAGCCTTTATTTTGCGAAATAAAATATTTTACCAAAGAAATGGAAGCAGTTACCTTTTTATTTAATTAATGATTAGATTACCTGCACAAGTATACGTTTTAGTCTGAGAGTATTTGAATGTACGTTAAAAAGCATTGGCGATCCGGTTGCCAAAAGTGTCCCCCAAGCAATGGCAACCAAATTCTGGTCTCTGCGGCAAATTTTGAAAATTTGAGGTTTTGGGCATTGGCGACTGGATTTCGATCGTCAATAGCCCAAAAATTTGGCGAAAATTCGAAATTTCATCCGAATTTTTATATATACTTTTCCTTATCTTTTCCATTTCATCAAAATAAAAAATCAACACTTACACTTTTCTTCATTTCCTTTCTTCTTCCAATCTTTCTTCATTTCTTTATCTTGAAATATTTATCCGAAATAACTGCTAATAACCGCCAAATAACTGCCATGGAGAACGATTGATGTGCGATGGAGGAAAACTCGTCGCTGATTCAACCGAAACCACCGGATTTTCAATTTCAGACATTATGTGATCATCATAACATCAATGCAAGCAACTCTGATGCAAGAAATCAGAAGAGACTTCGATGTTCCAGTGAGAACATGCTCCAGAATGTGACTGATCCAGTGCAGAACAACAATGCGAATCCCTTTAACTTGCCTAAATCATCATATGCAAGTGTGGTGAAGCAGTCCACCAAGTACAATGATGTCTGGATAGATGAGGATAAAACAGCAGAAGAGAGAAGCATGATAGAAGTGAAGGCAGCAGATGATGTTATTCCTTTCAAACAGATCCGCACTAAACCAGTATTGAAGGAACGCATGAAGAAGGAATGGGAAAATACCATCATCATCCGAGTTTTAGGAAAGCCTTGGTATTATACTGCTCTACACTCCAGATTGGATGTTATGTGGAAGTTACATAATGCTTTTGATCTGGTGGACCTTGGTAGTGGTCGCTACTGCATGAAAGGGCTCTCATCAGATAAGAGGGAACTGATCCTGACTCAAGGCCCCTGGAAGCTTGCTGGAAGTTTTTTGCAGATCAGGAAATGGTCACCTAATTTTCGGGCTGATAAGGATGTGATTGATAGCACAATCACTTGGGTAAGGGTCCTCAAACTCCCTGTTGAATATCTTAGAGAATCTTATATTCAACTGCTTGCTAGTGAGTTAGGTGATCCGATTAAGATTGATGGAAACAATTATAATGCTGTAAGAGGCAATTATGCAAGGTTTTGTGTTCAAATACCTACTGACAAGCCCCTTGATGTTGGGTTATGGGTTGATGGCAATTGTTATCAAGTGGTGTATGAAAACATCCCTTCCCTATGTTATGGATGTGGTAAGATAGGGCATCTTATGTCAGCATACGTGGGACAAAAGAAGCCAACTAATGAGCTAACTAATGTCATGGAGTGAGGAGTCTGGTAAAGACACTGAAGAACCTATGTCTGGTCTAAGTGAGAAGGAGAGTTGGCTGACTGAAAAGGCAAGAAGTAAGGAGTTTGGAGACTGGATGCTAGTGAGCAGGAGGAAGAAATCTCCATCAGGGAAGGAGAACATTGACAAGAATAAATTCCCTAAGTCTACTCTTAATAGAAACTGAAAGTGTGAAGCACCAACTGTTGCTATGATGCAAAGGAAGGGTAAGGAGAAAATGCAATTATCTCCACATGAGGTGGTTTTTTCAGCTCAGAATTCGAGTGCTGTAGGAAAGAGAATCCTTCCAGCATCACTTGACCCCTCACTGAGAAGGAACGTGGCTAACATGGCTCATTTAACGGTTATAAAATTTAAAAGAAGACCAAAAGCCACTACAACAGTTGATCAGTCGACAGACGATCTCTCAACTGCTAATCCATTTGACATTGTCTCAAAAAATAATTCAGTATTTCCTGCAAAAGAGAGCGTCTCTAGAAATTCTGTAATTCTTGATACCACATATAGCGATCAATCAGTGGCAGGCAATAGTTCCAGAGGAGCGGGTGCATCCTTGGGAGTTCATGAGATACATCCACACGTTCCAGGGGCCCTCTCAGATATAACAAATCAAGGAGTGGGAGAAAACAAGTCTAACAACAGTGGTACCACCAATAGTTTGGGAACTTCAAACATCTGTCTACAGGATAGATCATGCAATAGAGGACAACACTTGGTGGCAGAGATTCGACCAGACAAAGTGGGACTTGAGGAGACAGAATGTGCTGACGTTACAGATGTTGCAACAGCTACTTGCAACATCATTAGAGATTCCCATTGACAATCCAGTGTTTCCTGCTCAATTGATGAGTTCTAGCATGAAGATTATTTCCTGGAATTGCCAAGGAGCAGGTGATGAAGAGTTTCAAAGACATTTTCAAGACTTGATTAGAATTCAACAGCCTACTGTGGTGTTTATTTTAGAAACAAGGGTCAATCCTCAGCAAGCCTGGGACATTGTACCATTCCTTGGATTTAATAGTTATGAAGTTGCACCTACTGAAGGTCAAACAGGTAGCATCTGGATGATGTGGAACAGTCATGAGGTTGATGTGGAAATTATCACCTCAGACTTCCAACATATTACAGCCATCATCAGACCTAACCTACAGGAGAGGTAGAGGGTCTCAGGGGTCTATGCACAACCCAGAAAATTAGCTAAGATCAGAGTCTTTGAGGACCTTAAGAACCAAGCTCATGCTGATAATCTACCATGGTTGGTGACATGAGACTTTAATGAAGTCAGCCTTGCTCGGGAGAAGAGGGGAGGCAAGGTTAGATCCCTTAACAGATTACAGTTTTTTAACCAGTTCATTCAGGGTTGTGAATTGATTGACTTGGGATTTAATGGTCCACGATTCACTTAGACCAACAAGAGGAAAGGAAGGGACCTAATTCAAGCCAGGATTGACAGAGCTTTGGCCAATCAACAATGAATGGACTTGTTCCTTGAGGCTAAGGTTTTCCATCTCCCCAGAACTCACTCAGGCCATCATCCCATCATTACTCTTTGTCAGGGAAGGGAGAAGGTTCAGACTAACAGGCCTTTTAGATTTGAGGCCATGTGGTTTACAAACTCTGAATGCTCATCCCTTTTGAAGGAAATATGGGATACGTAGTCAGACATTATTGAAGCTATTAAGGAAGTACCAGCCACACTTGCTACATGGAACAAGGAAAGATTGGGGAACATTTTCCAACGCAAGAAGGTCTTGAAAGACAGATTATGAGGGATTCAAAAAGCATTGGGGTTCAGGCCAAATCCCTTCTTATGTGCCTTGGAGGAAAAACTGATGGATGAATACAGTGAGGTTCTGAGTCAGGAAGAGACATTCTGGTACCACAAGTCTAGAGTGAAATGGCTTAAAGAGGGAGACAGAAACACAAGGTTTTTCCACAGATCAACTCTGATCAGGAGGAAAAAGAACAAGATTATTAGCCTAAGGGTGGGGGGAGTATGGACTTCAGATGTGTCAGTACTGCAATCACATACTAGAGACTACTATATTCAGCTATTCTCAGGTAATAGTGATGCTGATCAGAGGGTTGGGGAGCCTAAGTTGTCTAAATCTAAATTGCAAGTTCAACTGGATGAGGAAGAGCAACATTTATTAGAACTGGCAATGGACCCAGAGGAGATTAGACTTAATATGTTTGCAATGCATCCAACTAAGGCACCAGACCCTAATGGGATTAATGCAGGGGTCTATCAGAAATACTGGAGTTGGATGGGTCCATCAGTGGTTGATTTTGTGATTAAGGCCTTGAGAAACAGGAGCTTTGACAAGAAGGTTTGTGAGGCCTTTCTTTGTCGGATTCCTAAAGTTCTTAATCCAAAGGTTATTCAGCAATATAGACCAATCTCTCCGTGTAATGTACTTTACAAGATAATCAATAAATGCATTACTACCAGATTGAGAAGCTTAATGCAGAAGCTTGTGGCACCTACCAATCTAGCTTCATCAAAGGCAGAAGCACACAAGACAACATCTTTGTCTTGCATGAGGTTCTTCATTCTCTTAGAGCCAAGAAAAAGAATAAGGTTGGAGCTATGATCATGAAGTTAGATTTGGAGAAGGCATATGATAAGGTGAGTTGGTCTTTCATGGAGAAGACTCTTGTCTTTTTTAACTTTCCTAGAAGCCTGATTGACATTATTATGTTCTGTGTCAAGAATGGTGCAACCATCATCTTATGGAATGACTCTCTATTAGAACCTTATAGTCATCACTGTGGTTTGAGGCAGGGAGACCCCCTCTCTCCATACTTGTTTGTTCTCTGTGTTGAGAGACTGTCATGCTTGATAAACGATGAGGCAGCTGATGGTAGATGGTGCCCTACTGTCCCCTGTAGGGGAGGCCCAAAATTGTCACATCTTTTCTTTACGGATGATCTGATTCTTATGGGCAAGGCTTCTGTCAAAACAGGTCAGGCAATAAAATCAGTTTTAGAGAGGTTCTGTGAAGCTTCTGGTTTGAAGCTAAGTCCCCTGAAATCAAAGATATTCTTTTCTAAAAGCCATGGTGCTAGCCTGAAAAGGCAGATCAGTGGATTATTAGGTTTTGGCCAGACCACTAATATTGGCAAATACCTTGGGGTGAAACTTATTCATGGTAGAGTGAGCCAATATATCTACATGGATATTATGGATAGGGTAATGAGCAGGTTTAGTTCCTGGAAGAGCCATCAATTATCCTTAGCAGGTAGAGACACTCTCATCAGTTCTGTCTCATTTGCTATGCATGTCTACTCAGCACATGCAGCCTGGTTACCAGAGAATGTTTGTAAGAAGCTAGATAGACTCAACATGGATTTCTTGTGGTCAAGTGATGTGTATGTTAAAAGGATGCATTTGGTGAACTGGGATCAAGTCAATCAATCCAAGAAAGAAGGTGGATTAGGCATCAGAGTAACAAAAACAAGCAATGAAGCATTGCTGGCCAAATTAGCATGGAAGATTATTTCAAAATAGGAGAATTTGTGGGGTGCTCTTATCAGAGCTAAGTACCCGAAGAACCAGTCCTTGAATAATTACATTGGGAAGATGTCAGATAGCCCAACATGGAAAGGAGTGATTAAGTGCATGGAACTGATGCAACCTTTTCTGAGATGGAGAATAGGGAAGGGGGACCAGATATCCTTCTGGTATGACAACTGGAGGAGAAATGGTAGACTGAGTGATGAGAATCTGGTGATTCAGCCGGAGGATAGACACCTCAAACTTCAAGATTCCATTAGTGAGAATGGAGACTGGACTCTGGATGATATTACCTCGCATATTCCATTAGAGATCCTATCAGATATTACTTAGAGAAAAGTTATTTTGAATTCAGAAGAGGATAGGGTCATTTGGAGTGGGAGTTCTAATGGAGTCTTCACCTGTCAATCTGCATACAATTGTTTCCATCAAACGAACCAGACTAGTAGGAACAAGCATACCAACTGCCAGTGGGTTTGGAAGGTAGACACTAGCTACAAGTTCCAGCATTTTCTCTGGTTGCTAACTCAAGAAAGGCTGGCCACTAACTCAGTTAGATATAAGAGACATGTTGCATTGACATCAATGTGTTCTTTATGTGTCACTACTCAGGAGACTGGACTACACTTACTCAGAAATTGCAAGGTTGTTAGAGAAGTCTGGATCAACATAATAACTCCTCAGGATCTGTCAAAGTTTGATGAATTATCAGATGATATTTGGTTGCAAACTAACTTAGAAGGTCTGGAGATTCAGAATCAAATCAGGCCTAAGTCAGCATGGAAGTGGATCTTCTTAGCTTGCATATGGACTGCCTGGAAGCACAGAAATGCCAAAGTTTTCCATGGCAGAGAGAACACGGTTCAACAACACATTCATCTTATAAAGGAGTTGAGTTATGATCTTTATTCAGGGAGGAGGAAAGGTTTGATTAGACAGGATAGGGTGTACTGGACAAAGCCGACTAAGGGATGGTCCAAACTCAATGTGGATGGTGGTATAAATGAGAGTACAAATTCGGGTACTGTGGCTGGCTTAGCAAGAACAGATGCTGGACAGTGGCTCTGGGGATTTTGCTTATCAGTTGCATCTCATACACTTGATGAAGTAGAGCTTTTAGCTCTCAAACATGGTCTAACTATTGCATGGGGAAGGAGAATGAACTTTATTGAGGTCGAAACCGAATCCCGTGTCGTGTACAAGTTGATGACAGGAGCAATTCAACCACAACCGATCAACTCTTCTTTGGTGAACGAGTGCCAACAATTGTTACATAAGCCATGTAGTGTTAAGTTTAAGGATTCCAAGGAATGCCAATGTAGTAGTTGATAGATTAGTTAAGCTTAATAGTAGTTTTATTGGGGTGGACATCCTATGGGATAGTCCTCCTTCTCATTGTATTGATATTTGCTTGCTAAAGACATGAACTAAGGCTTGTAGCCTTCTTTGTTTTACCAAAAAAAAAACATTTATCCAAACTCTTTTCTCAATTTCTTTTTATTCAAACACTAAAAAAAAAATCATCTAATGTGACAATTTCTTATGACAAAAATTTAAATCGTCACATAAAGCTCTGTTGTAGTGACAAAATTATATTTCTTCATATAAATTTGAGGTTCATATGACGAAACATATTTTTGTCACAATAGTTATACCTCTTACGACGAATTCTTAAATTTGTCACGAGAAGCAGCATGGAAAAATTCTCCAAATGGCGCCAACATTTTAGTGACAAAAATTACGGTTCTAATGACAATAATAATCGTCATAAGGCATAATCTTTTGTGATAATTAGTTTTCGTCACTGGAGTTATTTATTATATAATAATACTAGGAAAAATCAGCCCGTGCGGGCCTCCGACGATTAAATAAATCACGAACACATGAAAAGTGCACGCTTTATTTTTATATCTCACATATTTCGTATACTAATTTTTATTATCTAACCACTATAATCATGACTCTAGATTTTGGTCTAAACGTTGATTTTGCGCTATTTAATATTGTAATTATTTTGACAATAAGCGGGCCTCAATGGATTAACATGTGAGGTGCCCCAATGGTTAAAAGTGTTGTTCTAATTTGAATGATAACCAATTCAAAATAAATGACTTATATTATTACGCGGCACCCAATAATTAAACTTATTCTACGATACGTGGATCCTAGCGATTAATGTGAGTGTGTGTATCCCAAAACATTATTTTTTAATTTGTTTTATATGAGGTGGGTCCAAATGTACTCAAGTTATTTGAAAGAGGACCCCCAAACTACTATTTACTAATTTATTTTATGTTAGGTGGACCCTAATTGATTAACACGTAATGGCGCACAAGGTACTTATTACTGCAAAACAAAGCAGAATACCATGATTAGTCGAATTTACGTGGAAAAATCAAAACAATGATAAGTGGGTGATGAAAACGTCTATTTTATTGCAATCCTTAATTTAATTGACATACTACGCAGGCCCCAATGAATAATCATATTCTATGGTACGCGAGTCTAAGCTACTAATGTACGCGAGGTCTTCAAACCATTAATTACTAATTCATTTAGGTAGGTCCCAATGTTCAATGCATGCGGGTCCCCAGCTATCACTACGCATGCCCCCAAACGATTAATTACTAATTTATATTATATTAGTTGAACCACAATCGATTAATACGCGAGGAACCACAAGGTGCTTAATACTGCAAAACAAAACAGAAACTTTGGGGCAAAAAATAGAAAAAATTAAAACTGAAAGGACTATTCTACAATTTATACTTGGAGACCACGAGTAAATAACAAAAAACGTTTGTGGTGAAATTAAAAGTATAAAAAGCTAAAATTATTGTTCAACAATTAACAACCAAATATTATTTACTAATTCTTTTTATATTAGGTGAGTCCCAATAATTAATGCGTGCAGGCCCCTCCACTATTAGTTAGAGGGTCCACAAACTATTAAATATTAATTCATTTTATATCAGGTGGACCCTAATCGACCATTACGCGTGGGTCCACATAGTACTCATTACTGCAAAACAAAACCGAATATTGTGTTTAGTTGAACTTACAAGGTCAAAATTGGAACAACGTAAGATGGACGATGAAAAAAATCCATTCTTATATATATAAATTAGGTGGACCCCAATCGATAAATACGCGTGGGCCTACAAGGTACTTATAACTGCAAAACAAAAGTATTGTGATCAGTTAAACTTACATGGGCAGAATCAAAATAACGTAAGATGGACGATGAAACCATCCACTATTCTATATAGATAGATTAAGAATTATAGTTTTTAGAACGTAAGAGGGATTTTATAGAATTTTAAAGTTTTTGGAGTCTTTTAGAAGTTCAATAAAACTTTATGGGATTCTCTTACACTTTGTAAAGGACCACAATAAAAATAACCAAAACTATAGGACAACAATAACAAAAATCCCCTTGTTAGTCAAATAAAGTGGCGTGAGAGAGGGAGAGAGAGGCCTATGTATGACTATGAAGGTAGGGATGTAGGAGAGAGAAAAAACTCACTCACAGTAATAACGTAATTATCCAAAATGAATGAGCCATACACACATATATCAATATGTAGTATTTAGGTTTGTTGTTCATATACAATAATACAATTGTTAGCGTTTGGACAACGGTTCATTTGCAAAATAAATTTATCGTCTAACTTTGATGCTTTATATGTAAGTTCTTAACGCATATGTCGGTGAAATCATCACATGTAAACCTTTTACATCATGTTAAACTATCGAGATTCAATAGAGATAAGATAGCGGAAGCATACCGGATTCCATAGCGGTTGATTGATTGATGAATTGTGTGGGTAATCTTCCAAATCAGCACAAGTCCCAATGGAGAATTCCTTAAGTTTTCTCTTGCTCTATTTATTGATGGGATATAGAAAAGAATGTGACTTGTGTGACTTGGGGACCAAGACCACCTTTATATACTAAGACATAACGCCATAGCTTTGTACATTGTAAGTCCAAGCCACTATAATCTCTACGCATTTAGGGCTCACACCCTTTAAGATACATTAAGTCCAAATTAACCGTAACCTTAGATTACTTTTAGTTGGGCTATAATTTACGATGTACTATATTTCACAATTATTTGGATATAAGTCCAACGTTGGATTAACGATCCAACATTATTGGAGTTATGATCCAACAATCTCCCACTTGGACTATATGCACAACCTTATAATTATGATTTGCAAGAATAACTGGATTGCGCAACTTTACTATCATCAGTGAATGTATCTATACCAATCCCGTCCATCAATCATACCAACATAGGATTGAAGGGGTGTTGGTCTCTATGAATCGTGACTCGACCCAACAACAGTCACATATGTCAATACAATCGAACGACATGGATCATGATGTGGATGTGTAGCATGAAAACTTCATGTAACGTGATCTTAACATGTTTCCAACTGGTCCACCCTTAACTTTAGTGAGATCAAACTATACCAAAATCAGAGTATAAGCAACAAAATAACTTTATTTCTGCAAAAAATAACTTCAAAAATCCTTAAACTGTAACAACTGAAAAATGTCTATGATAAGAAAAGCAACTAAATTACAAACTCCCACTCAAACCAAATATCCTCTACTGATATAACACATATACGAGCAGTGTGCTCATGAAACACTTTGGGTGGTAGTCCTTTAGTTAGCGGATCCGCAACCATGGAGTTTGTGCCAATGTGCTCGATAGACAACTGATTACTCTGAACTCTTTCTTTAACAACGAGGAACTTGATGTCTATGTGCTTCGACTTCGTCGAGCTCCAGTTGTTGTTGGAATATAGAACCGCATATTTATTGTCACAAAATAATTTAAGAGGTCTTGCAACACCAAGAGGAAGAAAAATAGCAAAACCAAGAGGATATGGGAAAAGCCGAAGAAATGGTGGTTAAATTAAATGCCGACGGTATCGTGAAGGCCAATATGAACAGGGGTTCTATTGGAGCATGTGACTTGGCTTTGGGGCTTCAATGCACGGGTGAATTATATGGTTCTTGAAGTGGAAATAGCAGCCATCGTGCAAGGTCTCAAGAACGTTTGGGAGCAAAGAGTCCCACAGATAATCATTGAGACTGACTCGCAAGAGGCGTTCCAAGTCTTGACAGGAGGTAATAGCACGAACCCGAACCTCCAAAAAAAGATTGAAGAGGGTAAAATCCTTCTACACAAACCATGGCTACACGAGTTCGTTTGGATCCCACGTGAGAATAATAGGGCCGCCGACACTATTGCAAAAGCATCATGCTCAAAGGAGGACGAAATTCGCTTTATGCCTTCCCTCCCCCTAGAATTTACTTCATTTGTTTCGAATGATGTAGCTTAAGGGCGCTTGTTTTCCTTTTAGTAGCAAAAAAAAAAAAAGCCTTCAACTAAGTTTCACCCTCCATATTAATTATATATTGTGATTTATTTAAAAAACAAAAATAAACATAATTTGTTTAAGTATAAATATCATGTATATTTTTTGATTATTTAATTAAAATGATTAAAGTTTTCTGAAGTGGATTTTAGAACATTTTTTTGAATTATTTTAAAATTAACTGTTGTTAAGTAAAGCAAAAAAGAATTAATAAATTAATAAAAAGGGAAACTAATAAAGATCATGTTCTTGTCATCCAAAATTCGGAAATACTTCAACATCATAAATAGACCTATGCCAGTGAAAGAATGTTAGACGACTTGTAAAGTCGAATTTATAAATTATGTATATAAAACCTGTATTTATATTTTAGTCCTTAGAATAATCAATATTGTACATATATCCTATCTATATAAAGGACATGGGGACTCTTTCATAATTAATTTAATTCATTCACTTTATTCTGCAAACCCTAATGGCCGCTTCATCTCTATCTCTCTATCTTTCTTCGTCTTCCCCGTTACTCACAAATCTGCAACACGCACATGTTTACATGGTATCATTCGTGTAGGTCTTTCAATCCCCTCTTCCGCTGTAATCTCCTCTCTCTTTTCTCTTTTGCGGTTTGAAAATCGACTGCGTGGAACCCTAGTTCTCACGGTCTTCTACGATTTCTCGCCGCTCTTTCAGTTTTTACCGTTGAATCCACGTTCTGTCACCAGATCCGGTCTCTCCTCTCTTTTCTGATCCGATTGATTGGTGAATCGTCACTTTTCCCCAATTTGTTTTTCGGAACCCTAAATCTCTGATTTCTGCACATAATGACTACTCCGGCCACTCAATCCACCGTCAGTGACTCAACTGGTACTTTTGGTAACACCACAAAGTAAAGCTCTGGTGAAGATCCTTCATCCGTCTACTTCCTGGGCTCGCATGATGTTCACGGTTCTTCAATTGTTAGCGATCAACTTACGCCTGACAATTACGTCTCCTGGAGCAAATCGATCAAGTTAGCGCTCAACATCAAGAACAAAGGACGCTTTATTGATGGTTCACTACCCATTCCCCTGGATGATGTTGATCTCTGAATCTATTGTGTGCGTGCGGACAATCTAGTTCTTACATGGCTCCCGAATTCCGTCACCAAGCCGATTCGTCAAACTCTTCAATTCATTACTATAGCCCTCGAGGTATTGGATGAACTTCAAACAAGGTACTCTCAAACTGATGGCTCTAGGGTTTTTCATCTGCAGAAATCTCTGTACAACATATCTCAGCATGCTTTATCTATTACTGAGTATTACAGTAATTTTAGATCTGTCTGGGATGAATATGTGTCTCAATGCCCCATCACTTTATGCTCATGTGGTCATTGTACTTGCAACATTAATCATAGTCTGCTTGTCACTCAACAAAATGACTGTGTTCTGGGTTTTTTTATTGGGCTGAATGACACTTTTACTGCTATTAGAAGCCAAATTCTGTTGATGAAACCCCTCCCCACTTTATTCCAAGTTTATGCACTCCTCCAAGAAGAGAACAAGCATGCCTTATATTCCACTCCCCAAGTGGATCCTCTGGCCATGTTTTCCAGAACCTCCAAACCCTCTAATTTTGCTCATGACAATAGGTCTCGGTTTGCTCCAGCCTCTGTTTCAAACTCTAACAGATTTCCCAAACCTAACAATAAAGATAAAAAGAAGTTACAATGCACTCATTGCAAGTATCATGGCCACACAGTTGATAAATGTTTTCAAATCTATGGCTACCCTCCTAGTTGGGATGGGCCAAAAGGCAAGAGGCCTATGCCTTCTAATTCCGCTAATTGCTCTACATCTGAAGAGCAGCCTACTCATGTGAGTGATTTGGATTCTGAGGTCAACATTCAAAATCTTATTGAAAAGTTTTTAGCCTTCACCAAAACTCAGACTCAGCTTCCCACCTCACTGAGCAGCTCTTCAACTCATCACTCAACAACTACCACTATTGCTGGTAATGACTCAAAACTTCTTTTTAACTCTATTGCCAATAAAGATTTTTGCACTTCAAATTGTTGGGTTTTGGACACTGGTGCCACTGATCACATGGTCTGCACTAAAGATTTTTTCTCTACTCACCCTCAAAAAGTGAATATCTCTATAAAATTACCCAATAACAGTCACACTATAGCTACCCATATGGGTGACATTCAAGTTTCACCTCTTTTAACACTGACAAATGTTTTGTATGTCACTGAATTCACTTTTAACTTTGTTTTTGTATCTCAACTAACAGCTTCATCTCATGTAGCAATCATCTTCTTCTCATATTTGTGCCTATTGCAGGACATCTTCTTGAAGAAGATGATTGGTTCAGCTAATCTCTTGCATGGCCTCTATCTCCTCAGCTTTACTAATTGCACTTTGATTGATTGTAATAAGACTAGTTTGTCTCCTGTTTTCTCTACCTGTAATGCAACTGTGGTGAACAAAAGTCTTTGGCACAACAGACTTGGCCACCCTTCTTCACAGAAGTTGGCTCTTATTCCTTATATTTCCAGTTCTTCATGTGATGTCAAAAACTGTGATACTTTCCATTTGTCTAAACAAAAGAAGCTTTCCTTCTCTCAAAGTACTTATGTTTATGTTAAAGCTTTTGATTTATTGCATTGTGATGTCTGGGGTCCATTCTCAGTTTCAATTTTTTTTTAACTATTGTGGGTGATTTTAGTAGAAACACTTAGATTTGCTTTTTAAAACACAAGTCTGAGGTTGAAAGTAAACTAACTTCCTTTTCAAAACTAGTTGAAACTCATTTTTCTTCCAAAATTAAAGTCATTAGGACTAACAATGGTACTGAATTTCTCATGAGTACCTTCTATGCTAACACTGGTATTGTACACCAAAGGAGTTGTGTAGAAACTCCTTAACAAAATGGCTTAGTTAGTTGAGAGAAAACATCAGCATTTGCTACAAGTAGCTAGGGCATTAAGATTTCAGTCTAATATTACCCTCAAATATTGGACTAACTGCATCTCTACTGCTGCATACCTCATAAATAGGCTTCCTACTAAAGTCCTTAAAAATAAATGTCCTTATGAGGTTTTGCACAATGAATTGCCTGGTTATAGTTTTCTAAGAACCTTTGGATGTCTCTGTTATGCTTCCACTGCTCATAGACTCAAATTTGATTCTAGGGAAACTAAATGTATTTTTTTAGGCTATCCAAAAGGTACTAAAGGCTATCTTCTGTTAGATATTTGTATCCATGAATGTCATATTTTATGAACAACATTTCCCTTTTAAGGGTGACTCTGTTACTAACCCTTCAGGGCAAGATATTTATTACAGGACATTGGAGCTACTGCTGAACCTAGCATGCCCTTGCAACTTGTACCAGCAGATGTTCTAGCTCACTCCAACTCCCATGATCCTGCTCACCAGCCACCTCTAGCAGCAGATGAACATTCTTAAGTGGACACACCTGACAATCATATGCCAGCTGGACTACAGGATTTTTCAAGCACAACTACTTCCCAGGACTTTAGTCCTGACGGTAACATTTCTGCTCCCTCTTCTTTACATATTCCTAATGTTCCAATTAGGAGATCTACTAGACATGTGCAACCTCCTGCATACTTGAATGTTTATGATTACAACCTGCCTAGTTCCCTGCATAAGAGCAATGCCCTAGTTTCTCAAAGGCATGTTAGATATCCCATTGCATCTTTTGTCTCTATGGCTAACTTGGGGTCTTATCATAAAACATTTACTGTTTCTGTATCCTGTATCAAGGAACCAAGAACCTATAAACAAGCTAGTACCATTCCTGAGTGACAGCAACTATGAAATCTGAACTTCATGCTTTAGAAACTACAAATACTTGGGTTTAACTGAATTACCTGTTGGTCAATACTGTATAGGTTGTAAATGGGTTTTTAAGGTTAAACTTAAATCTGATGGTACTATTGAAAGGTATAAAGCTAGATTGGTAGCAAAAGGCTACACTCAGGAAGATGGCCTAGACTATTTTGACACATTCTCACATGTTGCTAAACTCACCACTGTGAGAGTTTTTTTATCAGTAGTTGCATCTCATAACTGACATTTACATCAACTAGATGTTAATAATGCATTTTTACATGGGGATCTTGATGAAGTTATTTTCATGACTCCCCCCCGGGTATTGCTCTAATAATGACAACAAAGTTTGTTTACTTAAAAAGAGTCTATATGGCCTAAAACAAGCCTCTAGACAATGGTACAACAAACTTACATCCTATCTACTTGATTTTGGTTATAGTCAATTTGTCTCTGATTGTTCTCTATTTGTGAAACAGTCCTCTGCATCTATAACTGTTTTATGCATTTATGTTGATGATGTTATAGTGGCTGGCAATGACCTTACTGAAATTTCAAAATTGAAAGCTCATTTGCATGAAAAATTCACAATAAAATACCTAGGTAACTTGAAGTATATCTTAGGAATTGAGGTTGCTAGGTCTAAAACAATGATCTCTTTGTGTCAAAGAAAGTATGCCCTTGACATTCTAGAAGATTCTAGATACTTAGCATCAAAACCCCATGTGATTCCTATGGACTCCACTTTAAAGCTACAAGAATCTGACTCCTCTGCTTTCTAGCCTGACCCAACATCTTACAGAAGATTGGTGGGGAGATTATTGTATTTGACCATAACCAGGCCTGATCTATGCTTCAGTATTCAGTGCCTAACTCAATACATGGCAAAACCAACTGAAACTCACTTGGCTGCTGCTCATAGAGTCCTTAGACACATAAAGGGCTCTCCGGGTAAAAGCCTTTTTTATCGTTCTAACAGTGAAACTCACTTAAAATCTTTTTCTGACAGTGATTGGGCCAGCTGCTTGGACTCCAGGTGTAGCACAACTGGATATGCAGCCTACTTAGGATACTCCCTTGTTTCATGGAAGGCCAAGAAGCAACCCGCTGTCAGCCGCTCCTCAACCGACGCTGAATACAGGGCTTTAACCACCACCACATGTGAAGTCCTGTGGCTAACCCATTTGCTTAAAGATCTTCAAGCCCAACAACATAAGGTTCCTGTCCTATTCACAGATAACAAAAGTGCAGCCTGCATTGCTGTGAATCCAGTCCAACACGAGCGTACGAAGCATATACAAATCGATTGCTTCTTCGTCCGAGAGAAAGTCCATCAAGGCATGCTCCGCGTTCAACATGTTGCAAATGAACACCAGCTCGCCGGCATTTTTACCAAGCCCTTGGCTGTTCCGCCTTTTACGAAGATGATGTCCAAGATAGACATGAAAGATATCCATGCTCCTCTTGGGGGGGGGGGGGTGTTAGACGACTTGTAAAGTCGCATTTATAAATTATGTATATAAATCCTGTATTTGCATTTTAGTCCTTAGAGTAATCAATATTGTACATATTTCCTATCTATATAAAGGACATGGGGACTCTTTCATAATTAATTTAATTCATTCACTTTATTCTGCAAACCCTAATGTTCGCCTCATCTCTCTCTCTCACTCTCTCTTTCTTCGTCTTCCCAGTTACTCGCAAATCTGGAACATGCACATATTTACAAAGAATTAGAAGACATGGATACAGAAGACAAATGAGAAAAACAAGAAGATCAGAGAAGAGAAAAAAAATGAAGATCAAATTTGAAAAAGATACATCTTATTTGAAAGCAGACCTGACTCCTAAGGTGCCACCCACCATCGACGGCTTAAGGAGAGGGGGAGGGAGGCAGGGCCGTGCCGCGGTGGTCGATTCTGGATCCGTTCCAATAATCAGCTACTCAGCTACCATTTTCTTTTATTTCTTTGTAATTTTTATTTGTTTCAAAAAAGGGTAAAATAGTAATTTCAAATGAAAAATGTAGATCCAACCACAAATCTGGCGCGTGTGCCATTGGGGGTTAGGGAGGGCATTTGCCATTGACCAAATTGACACATGGCGGTTTTACTAATAAAAATAATGTAAGGAGTTTTTTGCTAATTCAAAATAAGATAGGGTAGATTTTTGCGTTTTACTTAATTAAATAAACATGATTTAAATTGCTGACAGTTTAAGATGAAAAATAACTACATTTGCAAAGTTAAAAGAAATAAAGATTGAATACAAAGATATTCGCAAATTAAAAAAGGACTATGTTGACAAGTTGCAGAAAAATACCATTTTTCGCCTTCTGAAGTAAAGGGCTAAATCTACTTTTTAGCGGACCAACTTCTAGTACTCAAAAAGAAAATTTGCTGATTCTCCTATCCTATGAAACTAAAGGCAAATTATTGAACTTGAGTTTCCAACTTGCCATACTTCTGTACAAAATACTATATTATGAATCTGAAAGGCCTACAAACTTGTGGGTAACCCAATGTATTGTTTGGGTCAACTTAGAATCCAAACTCAAATTACTTCAGGGTTGATCCTTCTCCGGAGCCCAAACACGATATTCTGAGTCTCAAGTAAAATCCAGCGATGTGCTCACTGCTAAGACATAGAAATATAAAACTCGTTATATAACTGATTGTTTTTTAAGTTAAAGCTCGTTAATTTGGCTTTGAATTATATCTCTGTGTTAAAAGTATTTAAACATCAATTTAAATATCAATAACCCCAAATAATCCCCTTAAATATAAGGTCCCTGGAACAATTGAGCTGCTACGAGTCAACGTATATGCTTTTATAAAAATAATAATTACAGTTAGTTGAACTGTCCCGATAGAGTAGCTGGACTTGAGATTACCAGAAGTTCAGAACAATAAGCCCCTGTTTGGTTTTCATTTGAGAGATTTAAAAGTTGTTTCAGAAACAAAAAAAAATTGTTTGGTTTAGGACTCCTGAGACAGCCCAATAAGCATTGGAAATGGCCCATTCTTGGTCTCAAAACTCATGAATAAAATAAATAGGAAATAAGGCTACAATATAGGTTCAGGTTTCTGCCACCTTTTCAGCCGTGTCAGCTTCCAAAAGGTGACCGGTCCGACGCGACGCATACTGTTCATCAATTTAGCGCGAAAGCAGTGCACTGTACACCAAAAATTGCGGCAACTCTTCCCTCCAAATTTCAGTAAGTGAATAATAACAACATTGTTCCTTTAATCAAAATTTTGTGTTTTGACAGCAATCCAATTTTCAAATTTTTTCGTTTCCCACGTATGATGTCCTATAAATTACAGGCGTCGCTGTCCTTATTTCCCACGCAGGTTCATAGTTAGTTAAGGTGAGAGAAATTGTTCTAGTTGTTACACCTCATGTTCTCAAACATATTCCTCTTCTTGTTCAACATTGCTTACTAATTTCTTGTTTTGTTCCTGTGCCAGGTGCGAGCAAATCCCTTCTTCCTCTGCTGCTTCCAACAAAAGGTTACATTTTCACCTCATCTATTGGTGATTTTAGTTCGTGTGATATATATGTATATGTAGCAAAATGTTAATGTCCGTGCTACAAGCATCTAGTGTGTTTATTCTCCCCCTTGTGTGCACATTCACATCTGAACGTTCACTCAATACACGCACAGCACGTGTTCCATGATTCTTACCTGCATAAATTTCCATTTTTTCTAAAAAAGTTTCATTGCAGTGTAACCTGTTTACAACATGTGCTGTTCGTATATATTCTTATGCCATGTAATCTTGGTTTGCTCTTACTTTGTATATTAGGATGTTGACGCACATAACTACATGCATTGTATGCTATGACTATGTGGCATAATAGTTTCTGATATCAATGTTGGTCTGATGTTGGGCCAACATCTTTCCAGCATTTCAACCCGAACACTTTGCACTTTGATATGTATTATTTTGACTTTTCCCATTTGCCCTGTGTGAGTTAATCGGTTATGTTCGATTGGTTAGTGATACTAACTGGACAAGTTAATTTAGTATTAGATGGTACCTCCCCGCGGTGGCAGGGCCGATAAGGCCCCGGTACGTCCGAAGCGGTCTAAGAAAGAAGATGCCTATTGGGGTGACTTAAATGAGCGTTTTTTCATCAAGCTTATCTACCAGGAATTTCTTGCCGGAAAGTTACTAGGGAGCACCTTTACCACCGGAACATGGAATGAACTGATGTACGCAATGAGAGCAAACTGTCCGGTGAGGTTTGATTACACCGTTGACCAGCTTAAGGGCAAGTATAATAGGCTGAAGGTGCTATGGAGGCACATTAGGTTAGGCAGGTCGAAGACGGGCGTTGGTGTGGACCCAGCTACTGGCAAGCTGGAGTTTGACGACGAGCGTTGGGCACAGTTCTACAAGGTAAATTGTAATCCGTTATTACTGCAGACTTAATTTCCACAGTGTATCATTTACAAATCAGTCTAATATGTCGGTTGGTTGGCATATTGCAGGAAGATCCCGCTGCCGTCATAAGCTGCAAGAAAGGTTGTCCGGACTGGGAGTTGTTGGAGGAGATGTGGCACAACCGAGTTGCCACCGGCGAGGAGGCCCGATACTCCGGGCAGGGCGGCTCCGATTCCGAAGACGAGATTACGCAACTGGGTGATCCTGATCATGTTGATCCGGTAAGCGATGCGTTTGATCAGGACGCCATTCCTGAAGGTTGTGAATCTTCTGGATACTCACAGGAAGCTTCACAATTTGCGTCAACTAGTCTTAATCCCCCGAACGCCTCCGTGCCCACCCCCCCTGCGGTTAATCTGACTCCTTCTCAGCAGGGGCTTGCAACCAGGCGTGCCCCCAGGAAACGATCCGATAACCCTACTTCCAGAAGCGCAATGCTGGACACTACTCTTAAGTGCTAGAATATGTTAAACGAGACAAAAGCGGCCAACATCACGCAGTCAACTGCCAGCCAGATTGGTGAATGCATGGATGCATTGTACATGCTCGATATTGCGCCTAAGTCATTGTTTTTCGAAGCCATCAAGTGCTTGAAGGACAAAGAGACAAGGCTGTTTTTTATGCGGATGAAGGAAGATGATCGTCGCGAATGGGTGATGCGTCTGCCGGTTGAACAGCCCCCTGTCAACATGGAGACTTGCCCCTAGAGCTGCGTTTTCATTTTGTGCCTTCTCGGCCCAATCATTAGTATAAGACTTGTATTCTATGTTTGGTCTCCCCTGTAGCCCTCTTGTAAAATGCCCTTGTTTTGTTTTGTGGTAGGTTCTTGCAGTTCATATTGTTAACTATTTGTATTTGGTTGACGACCGTTAATGGTGTTTGCTTGTGCCCTAACTATTTGACTGCTCTATGGTTGTTACGATATTTTAAAGTTGTCACCTTATGATGGGCTTAACTATGATTCCCCGTTCCGTTTTCCTTTACTAATGGTTATTTTGATATATCGAACTTTATAATCTGCAGCAATGGAATCAGAAAGCGATAACACTGTTTCGACGTTGACTGACAGAAGCAACGATGATAGCGACGATGGCCTTAGCGAATTCATGTTCATTGGTTTGTGTTTGACACCTGATTGGTTTTATCCGAGGTGCCCTAGGAATAACTCTGAATTGACGGGTTCGAAATGGCTGCTGGAGCTACTGCTTGGTCACGACGATCGGTTTTTTGATGCATTGCGGATGAACCGGGATACATTTTACACGCTACACGACACGCTCAAGAACCATTACGGCCTGACCGATTCTAGGAACTCGCAGGTTCAGTCCATGGAGGCACTAGCCATTTTTATGTGGACTGTTGGGTTGAATCACCGGTTCCGTGATTCGTGCGAGCGCTTCCAACACTCAACCGAGACCATCCACCGGCACGTGCGCAGGGTGACGAAGGCCATTTTAAACATGGCTGTTGACATGATCGTACCACCGGACTTCGACGTTGTGCATGACCGCATAGCCAAGGATGGCCGATTTTATCCTTACTTTAAGGTATATTTTTAACGATGATAAGTTAATTCATTTCTGCCCACGTTCTGTGTTTTAAATGAGTATGCGTTGAACGTTGATATTATTTAAGGATTAACTGGTGAGCTGATGTTGAATGAACATCGATCGAACATTGTATCCAGATCCTCTTCAAACATTATTGAAGTTTTGTTTTGTGGGCCATTTTAATTTCGTTAGACTATTATAACAAAACCCTTCGTTGAGGCATGGCAGGACTGCGTTGGTGCTATGGATGGTACACATATTTCAGCACACGTACCAATGCATCTACACACGGCGTACATCAACAGAAAGGGACAGCTGAGCCAGAACGTTGTTGCTGTTTGTGATTTTGACATGAACTTCACTTACGTCGGTGCCGGTTACGAAGGTTCTATGAATGACTGCCGTGCGCTGCAAATGTCTATTGCGAGGGACCCAACCTGGAAACATCCACCGGGAAACAAGTATTATTTGGTTGACTCGGGATTCTCGTTATACACTTGTTACCTAACTCCGTTTGCATCCGGGAGATACCACCTACGTGAGTTCCAAAACAATCAGCCGGTGGGAATGGAGGAGCTGTTTAACTTCAGACATTCGAGTCTCCGAAATGTGATTGAGCGTACTTTTGGTGTGTTGAAGATGCGCTTCCCCGTTCTGAAGATGATGCCCAACTACACTTTAAAACATCAGACTAAGATTGTGATGGCATGTTGTACACTGCACAACTTCATACGCAAGAACGGAGTTGATGGTGATTTCTTGTTTGATTTTCACCCAGACGACGTGTACCGTGCCAGCAGCCTTATATCACGAAGTCGAATTAATGCAGTTGCTGCTGAAGCTAGAGCAATGGATCGAAGGAGGGTCGGAATAGGTAGGGCAATGTGGGACGATCATCGCACTGCAAATTTAGGTGTTTAGAAACAATTCACATACAATTGCGGGATGACTTTAGACATGTTGTCCATTTTGGGTAGGGTTTAGTTATCGCCTCGACGTGGCCTTCATTTTGATCAGTGCGACATAATCTATTTTGCTGATAAGAATGTGTCGTTACATATGAATGTTTTATCATATTATGTGGTGGCTATTAATTCTAAGGATATTCCACACATTGAACTTTGGTAATTTCTCTCGTCTGTACAAGGTGTTCATTATAACAGATGTTACACCAACATCATTATAACATGGAAGTCCGAAACATTTGGAAGAGAACTGGTTAAAATATTGAACAGATGTTACACCAACATCATTATAACATGGAAGTCCGAAACAACATACAGCCCATTTCAGTGTTATTTCAAATAATAGTATTTTTGGAACGTATAAATTTAATATATCTATAAATTTAGCCATAATTGTTATGAAAACTAAGTTTGTGTTGTTTGCATGTTGTAAATAAAAAACATAATGGCGGTGGGGTGTTCCATTATATGTGATTGCCAAATCCAATCGAATACTATTTTAAAAAAAAGTAATTTTTAGTGGTCAATTAATTGTAATGGGGGCACTTATGAAATATTTATGAACGCCTACACTGTACAAACTGCCACCCCAACTCTAATTCAATTTATCGGATTCTCGCACAAACTCCCGCCGCACCCATCATTTTTGCCCTAATTTTGCTGCAAACTAAAATCTCCCTTTCTACTCCTTCACCCATACCATTCCAACTATCCCCCTCAAATCTATCCTCCATCTCTACATTTGAAATGGCAGATCAAACCCCCTTGGATAGACTCGCTGATGTTGCTTTGACCAAGGATGCACCGAATCAGCCCATGAGTCTTCGCGCGCAAAGAAGGCTTGCTCGGCAAGGACCCACATCAGTAAAGGAATCCACGCAAGTCGCGGGAAAGGTACGGTCGAAAGCAAGCAAAAATTTTGAGGGAAGCTCCAACATTCCTTCAACATCTACTGCAGATTTGGTTGGAGGTTTCCCAAAATTAATTCCTGGTAAACCTAACCCTAGACTAGGTGGTGTTTCTGCTGCTCGCGGAGCTGTTGTTAGTGAGGCAACGGCGTTAGCAGATGCTGCCCGAGTAAAAGCTATGCAGAGGCGAATTACCAGAGGACTGTATGAAAAGGTGACGAACTCTGTTATAAATGACGTTGCACAGTCCCCGGACGCCACCGCAACGGTGGAACATGGGAATGATACTTCGGGTGCAAACGTGGCTGACGTTGCGAATGAAGACGCGGGGGAGTTTCAGGAGGAGAACGTGGAGGGGGTTGCGGCAGTTGGCGTTGGTGAGGTAGCGGCGGAAAAGTTTGGTGAGGCTGCGACTGAAGTGGTTGAGGAGGTTGCGGGAGACCAAGTTTTGGGTAGAAGGGCGAAATGAGGTAAGAAGAGAACCGCGTCTACAAGAAGTCACCGCATTAGTAAGGTGAAAAATAATGCTGAAGGTGTGGGTAAAGTTAAAGTGGCAATGGATGCCGTTGAGGAGATGCCAGAGGAACGGGCGGAAAGGGTTGTGGATGATGATGCTGGGACTGATGTCGTTGAGGAGGCTTTGGGCGATGCAGTTATGGCACCAGCGTCGAAAGGAGGTAAGAAGCGAAGCGCGTCTAATAGAAGTAAACGTGTTAGCCGTGGCAATAAGAGTGATGAAGTCGTCGGTGCAGGTACAGGTGTTGATGATGTGGTTGAAGAGCTGGTAGTGGCACGTGAGGAAAGGGTTGGGGATGATGAACCTGAAACGGAGGTCGCCGAGGAGGCGTTGGGCGATGCAGTTATCGTGGGTCCGTCAAAAGTAGGTAAGAAGAAGTCCGTGTCGAAAAGAGGTAAACGAGTCACACGTGACAAAAATATTGCAGCAGTTGTTGGTAAAGGTAAAGTTGTTGTGGAAGGAGTTGAGGAGATGGAAGAGGGACGAGCTGATAGGGTTGTGGATGAGGAGCCTGCAACAGATGTTGTTGAGGAGCCGTTGGGCGAGGCAGATACCAGGACATCACGAAAAGGAGGTAAGAAGCTAAAAGCGGCAAATAGAACTAAACGAGTTGGTCGTGTGACAAAGAATGCTGAAGTTGCGTCTAAGGGTAAAGCTGTGGTAGAGGATGATGATGTCGTGGTGGAGGATGAAGGGGAAGCAGTGGTTGGAGATGATGAGGTTTATTTGGACGAAGAATGCGGGATGTTGGGTGATATGGGCGCGGGCTCTGCCTCAACAAAGACCAAAAAACAGAGGCGTAGCAAGCGAAAGGCCGGTGAAGGTAGGAAACGGCCACGTGTAGTGGAGGATGGTGTTGGAGAAGAAGAAGAAGAAGGAGAAGAGTACCGTGACACAATTTCGCAGTTCTATCGTGCAAGTGAATCATCTAGGTTCTATCTAACCAAGGAGATAGAATCGCATTCAGTGGAGTTTCGGACGAACAGGACAATCCGTAAGGAGCGGGTGTTGGAGAAGATTAGCGCGACACAATACAGAATGTTTGAATTCCTTGAATCGAGAGGGGTAATGGGTAGTATGCGGGAGCATGGGCTGTATTCGGCCGAGGTCGTTCAGGAATTCTACATGAATCTATCGAAACATATCACCTGCGGAATGTCGACGAAATATGGCATGGCATGGGTCAGGGGGAAGACGTTCGACATTAGCCCTAAAACGATCAACCGTTTTTGGGGACTGGAAGACGTTGTCGAAGGGGATGACCCTCGACTGGACGAGGTGATCGAGGATTTATCCGGAGGATTGGAGAGGGAGTGGGAAGCTTCAATGCCAGGATCGAGGCTCACGTCCCTAAGTGCGGTTTTGCACAAACTTCCCTGTTATAACTGGCTGCCTTCGCAAAATAATACCGTTTTGACCAAGGATGCTGCTGTGTTGATATATAAGCTGAAGAACGGTCAACCCGTTAATATTGGTGAACGAGTCCTTAGGTCTATGGCAGAGTTTGCTGGAAGGAAATCAGGGATCCTTCCGTTCCCTTCGTTGATCACTGGCCTTCTCCTAGAACAAGGTATGCGCAGTGAAGAATTTGGAGAAATGGCGGTGAATAATGATAAGTTCACAATCACATCAACGTACTTGACAAACGAAAGGGTGAAGGACTTGCCTTGGGTGGGTGATGATGGAGTTGAGGCTTCTGAAGACGGGGAGAGGAGGTATCATCTGTCTGCTGGTCAAGCAGTCCCTCAATCTGATACGGTAGAAACCATGGTGACAACCAAACGTTTTGTGGAGAACCAGCTAGCTTGGTACAAAAGTTCATATGCCGATCTGCAGAGGGAGATTGCAGCTAAACAAGTTCGGATGCAGGAACTTGGTGTCCTGATCAACAACATGGAAGAGCTGGTTGCAAACAACGACATGGATTGACCCATGCTTGATATAGTTTGAACTTTTACTTCTCTGTTTCTACTGGCATGTTTTGTTTTGAATATGATGTATGTTTGGTATTTGGATGATGTTGGTTTGTAGTATCAGTGTTGTGCTTAATTTGCTCTAAGTTGAACATGCCTGTGAATTCCATGCGCATCATCCTTAGGGAAGCAATTAATAGACTTTTTAGGTGATGCATTTCAATGAAAGTAGATCGTTCTGGCATCAATATGTTATGCATGTTTAGGCAACTTCGATCCAACAAATAGACCAACCCCTTTTGTTGAATAGTTGGGTGTGATGTATCTGTTTTGGCTAGCTTTCATAAGTTTGAGGTGACTATAGTGTTGTGTTTTGTTGTTTGTTAGACCACAACAGAAAGGTTTTGTTTACATTGGTTTCCGTGCATAAATAATATACACCCTCCCATCCAGGCGCTAAACTGCATTCTATAGTTTTCTGTGTTCCATGTTGTTACGACGAAGACACAACATTAGCCAAACATTCGTTCCAGAATACGTTAGGCGATAATTTGCTTTGAGGCGATTCATGTGCTATAGAGGTAAATTTGTTATGCGTGGTGTAGCAATGTAATTGGGGGTACTAGTTACAACGTGATGTGATATACTTTTGTCACTGTTACACTTTACTAATACATTTAATTTACATGCACGTGGGACCCAACCATCGTTAATAATACGTTTTTAAAATAGTACATGATGAATAAGTAGTGGTACATACGACAACAGCCTGATCCCTAACTTAATTACCCGAATTAAAATTGGTGATTATGAACTTAGTATGACCCATTGTGTATTCGCCGTAGGAATCCAAATTCACAGCTAAGCTTCCCCAACCCGTGCAATACGAGGTTGATGTCGGCGATACCTGTCGACAATAGATAGCGGTTAATTTGCCAAATAAATGTAATTTACACTTATCGACACCTCATATAAAAGTTTTTACTTTAAAAATGGGCGCGTTCGCGGAATATATCGCACAACCCGCTCCATGCTGGCTCACCGTTTACCATGTACACCACCGCAAATCGATTATGCTACAAACAAATATTCTCATTATGTCTATATGAGTCATCCTTTTCAAGACGAAGTTATCACAAACAATATACAATGTAAGATTACCTTTAGTACTTCGTCAAAAGCGTTTTCTACGGTATAAACAATTTGGTTATTTTCTTCATCCCAGAAAAAACCATCCCTTGCCATTAGATCCGTGAAAGTATCAAATCGCTGCTTTAGTAGATGGAATTGCCACACGCAATCCGTATATGAAAAACTTGTTCCGAATTCAATGTTTGTCTCAACTTCGGCTGCTGCTATGGCATCAAAATGACATAGCGATAGTGTCGTTTTTGTTGTTCCTGCAATGTCAGCAAGGACCTCGATGAATTTGGTGTCAACTTCCTTTGTCCAGTCTTTGCTGTAAAACATGTCTTCCTGTGGAATAGGAACAAATGGTGCCATTTTATCGGTGTGGAGGTGGATGTTATATCTGTGGCTCGGTGTGGAAAAAGATCTCCGGTTGAGATGTGTGCAAATGCTTTTGCTATATCATAATATTATATATAGAGCAAAGCGCATAGAAGATTCCCTACTTTGATTAGCCATAAAGCTGTGGCTTACAACCAATAATAACGGTTTCAAAATGTAATGCTTTGTATTGTTTAGCATATAAAGTGTGTGATGCCGGCACATTACATTACCCATTTACCGTGCAAAATCAACGTGATAAGTTGCATTATAGGACTATGTCTAAATGGCGCGGGCTTCACCTATGGAGTGTTTTTAACTGTTCATCCTCGTGCAATTAATGCAGGAAATAAACGTTATTAATTGAGTATTATTTAAATATTATCCAAACGGTTTTTTATATAATTATATCCCAGGTTATCATAAAATATTCAAATATAATTATATCAGATCTTAACCCAAAAAATTTAAATATAATTATATGAGATCTTAACAAATTAATATATCTAAGCATTTGTTTAATGTTATAATTTATCCATGACGACATGTATGTTTTTTGTGTTGGACATCACGGGATAAGCTATTGCACAAAATTATTGGTATACAAAAATATAAAATACTGTCGCATAGCCTTAGACATAATTGCAACGATGTGGTACAATTGAAATAGGTTTGGCGTGTTTTCGGCTACCTGACTTTAATTGCAGAAAATCATTAGTGATATCGCGCATATCCTTCAAAAAGCTGTATGATTTGACAAGACCATGTGCAGTTATTTATCCTGAAATCGTATTTTTCAAGTTAATATATAACGTGTGGAACCTCAGCTGCGTGACGATTCAAAGACTATTTCACGATAAGATGGCAAGTGAGGCCATTATCATAATTGTATTACTTCAGTCAAATAGGAAATCTAAATTAATTTCAAGTTAAATAACAATAGTTTGGAAAGTGTTTGATTCAAAATCCATACAATGTATACACCAATATTCAATTTATATTTATGTAGTAAAAAGGTTTATTCGGTTGACATATCTAATGTATAATGAAGGAAAGTATTTACAAACATAAACAAAAATTAGTTTATAAGGTTTTCAAGCCGAATCGACTACTCTATATATTCATGTATTATAATATATTTGCCCTCCTGCTCAATGATTGCATATTCGTTAAATTTGTTGAATTTGTGGATCTCAAAAAAGTGTAAAATAATGACCTTTGTTGTATAAATAGACACCTGATATATTTTTGTTTATCGGGTGACAATGTTGGATGGATGTTATGCCAACAACTGCGTCACAAATCATACAGTATGGGCCGTAATATAGACGCGGTTAAAATGGAAGTAGGATGATACACCACATGACAACCCAATGAATTTTTTAATAATGAGATAGTTGCCTAACTCCGATATTATCATTATCCCACGGATATAGGAAAATACAAATAAAACGGTAATCAAACTTTACATCAATTTAATCTTAACAAACACCGCCATAGCTAAGATCCAGGCCGCCACTGCCAACAATGCTCCAATTCTGTGGCGCTTTTGGTAACGCTCTATTAAGGACTGTTGGCCCTCTAGGTTATTGACAAGCCCTGGAATCACAGCCTTACACCTGTGGCAAGGTTCGGGGTCAATCCAGGACACCATCTTGCATCTATAGGCCTGCAATAGTGTAATTAAAATTTGTGTAACATATTACGTACTAGTACCCCAATCAAAACTTTTGTAATGCAAAAAGTATGAATATACCCACCGGGCATCTCCAGTAACGACGACCGGGATTAGGAATTTTCCATGCGGTCTGCATCACCGACTCTCGCCCACAGTGGCACAGAACCAGGCCATGTACCGACCCTGAGATTTGCCGCCCCCTCACAGCAGAGCTTTCTCCGTATTCCATCGTGATTTTCAAAGTTATAATATACAACACTCGCTTATTCGATTAATTATGGTTTATGTCCCTATGTGAAATGGTTATATAGATTTTCCGCGCAATGTACTGTTTAATTTTTAAATAGATGGATATTATATATCTATTATTTTATTTCACAACGGTCATGTTTGACATGACTGGCACTAGCGTGTCCAGAAATCCATTTAACATGGTCTCCTTTGTTGATCTATTTGGAACGCCCAAATAAAAATTAGATCTTCATTTACATCTGAATCTAAATAAAATAATAAATACAACGTGGTTGAGATATATTTATTTATATTACTGCAGATAAGTTGCATAATAGTGTATGAATACTATTCTTATATTTCCAAAGCTATTGAGTGTATATATTCAAATAACTCGTGTATGGAATCTTTGCACCTATCATTACTACTTGTCACAATAATATTTTGTATTTGTTTGAAAGAAAGGGATGCAACGTACTTAACCAAATATCTTATAATCGGAAATGGACACATTTCTATTGATTGAAAGTTATTAATAAATAATTATCCCTTTCAAAAAACAACGTGTTCAAATTTCCGGCCTTACAATGACGCACAATTTGATCCTAGTCATTAATCCTACCATTAATACACATACCGAGTTGGTAAACCCATATAAACAAATAATCAATGTAGTTGGCTTGTGAAGTACACAACGTATCTTGCTTTCGGCGGCCATAAGTTGATATTACCGCTGATGGCTACTGCGCAGCCTTATCTCCTAAAAAATCGCTACGTACTTTACATGGCTGAACTGGGTCTCCTTTTATTTTACATATTTTTCATTATTATTAGGTGAATATATTGTAAATGTTGCAAGTTGGGTTTTTTTTTTATTGCTACCCCTTATCATAATTAAATCGACCTCAATTTACTATGTGGTACGATGCATAATATTGACTACAGTATGGTCACCACCATATTATCGAGTAATTCCGCATAGCTTTTACGTATGTGCTATTTATTATTTTATATTTAATCTGATTGTTTAGTAAATCAGATTAAATAATCCTGACCGTCGTACATTACATTGAATTTTAGTTTCAAAAGCACCATTAAGAGAATTAATGACAGGTATGTACATCCCGATGTATGACTATATTACATAGTCATCAATTATACACCCCATGTTTCATAATTTCTTTTTTATTTATTCGCTCTTGTTGACCATTTTCATTTTCCCTCTCTCAATGGCATCCACCAGAAGCACTTTGAAGGAAGTCTACGACTCGACAAAGGTAAATTATCAATAATTATACTTCAACTCTATTAATCATATGGCGTGCACTGATGACATGTTCATTTGTCTCGACACATGAATAGGATGACATACATAATGTGTTCCTAAGCTTCAAAGAATTTAGTCAGCGAGATGAGAATATACTACTACGCTGTCTTCGCAAGAGCGTCGATCGGCAAATTTGGTACACGGCGGAGATGATGACGGAGATTTACGAGGAACTGGCAAAAAAAATAACGAGGGAGAAGGGGACTGATGTATCCCCTATGATGATCAAGGAACGACTCATCATCATGCACACCCGTTTCAATTTGTTCAACAGATTTTATAAAGTCCCTGGTGTTAGGCTAAACAAGAAGACAGGAAAAGTGACAATTAAACCAAATCTTCATGACGTGCATTCCAGATTCGTGAGTTAATCTGAATCCCACAATGTTATATGAGTGTTATCTGAATGACTTAAACATTGCTAAATTTGTACATGCAGCCTCTGACGATTGAGACGAGGTTCAAGGAGAAGGGATTCATGAACTATTCAAAAATGCAGTATCTGTTCGTGGTGAAGGAGCTCCCCATCCCTCAAATCAAGGTGCTTTCCAGGATGGAAGTTTTGAGTGCCACCCCATGAAAGCCATTTGGCGATGGTTATGCTATGTGATGTGTAATCGCATGACCATTTCAATATTTATTTTGCGCTTCATAATTGTAAGGGGCTTTATGTAGAAATCCCAGGTTTTGTTTGGACGGTTTGAAGCATGATATGTTGCGCGTTCACTGGATATGTGCGTTAAATATATGCTGAGTACCAGCTTGTTGTATCGGGTGGTAAGCATAGTAATAGTGGGTCCTTTATAAAATGAGTCAATAATGGATGCAATGTTGCATGGATGTTCTGCCAACATAAGAACAACATTAAAGTTATAGTTAGATGCACTTCGTTTTCAATTCATTAACTGTGATAAGACCCGTAATGCAACAATAAAAACACCTTTACTCAAATTTACATTCCAAGACAAAATGCCCTTAGCCAATAATCATTATATTAAAGCATTGGAAATAATTTTATACAATGTTTAATCAGTTTCATCATAATAAGATTCCGTTGACATGTCCTCCGATCCTTCGGTAGATGGGCAAACACACAGATCATAAAAATCGCCACACTTCAAGCAATGCGTTTTTCCGTCGTTGATGGGCGATGGCCTATTGGTACTATCAAAAGAGCAACCGTCTTCGTCGTTATCTACGTCTGCGTTAACTGGACCCGAGTATTCGACCTCTGTTGACCCATCCACGCTAGTGTGCTCATCGTCAGAGCCTTCACTGAGTTCGACATTTGTATTAGGATATGCTCCGTTCATCGTGTCAAACACGCCGAACATAAGTGCGTGGTTCGGTAACCCGTGCAGACGGAAGAACTTATACATGCTAGGCTCAGAACCCTAGGGTTAACATATACAATGATTAGTAAAATTAAGTAATGAAATATAAAGTTTTAGTGAAACACAAATTGCAAAAATCAACGGCAGCGACGGTTCAGCTTTTAATGTTGGGGTGATGTTTAGAGAACACCAATCAAACATTGCTTCCAGAATGCTTCTTATGAAGAAAGCCATACACATTTGACTTACCCCTTCGCGTGCCAATGCTGCCAAATACGCGTCAATATTAATAGTAGGAAGATGCGTGCCCTCATCATAAGATACGCCTTCCCTACGAATGAAGGCACAATAGGAAGACATGCGTTGATACAAAGTCTTCGTCCGATTCACAAGGCTCTCTAGAACCAGGGGTGGACCGCCATGCCTCGGTAGTTCGATTGACAGTTTTTTTAGTGCAATGTGCATGGATCTGCCCCTTGATATGTCACCAAACAACTGGAGATATTTGAGTAACATTGCTTCTCTAGCGTCATCCCAGTCGTCGTTGTACTCCATCGGTGCATAGACCGCTTCATTTGGCGGTTCCTGACGCATTTATAGAAAATGTCAATTTCTCAACAACTACATAATGGAAATGGAAAAGTAATATAATATAAGCAACGTTGATTAACAATTCAAGATTTTTCTGCCAGTATATAAGCATACAATGATTCTTTCAATAGGTGTTGAACCAAGACGCTTCATCTCGGCGATTAGTGGTTCCATAAGGGTTAGATAATAACTGTTCGTTGTCTGGTGCTACAGAATTTGAAAATTATAAATTGGAGGGGGGGTTGGGAATGCCTATATGGGCGTCGACTAATTGTTTTTTTTTTTGTCAAGGCCTCGTCAAATATGAACATCAAATATTGGACCGTTGCAACCCCAACCTGAGTGGGGGTACAAAGATCAGCCTAAATCGTCGCGTACATTTAATGAGGGAGTGGAATTTAAAAGTCGTGTCATGCCTGGGAACCCGATGAAAAAATGTATTTATGCCACTACCATTCATCTCTTAACCCTTGTAGTAAGGAACAAAAATCCATCCAACTTAGACACAAGACGACCATACACTGTATAATATATAATAAAATAAATTTCTAACGCATCCCAAAAATTAATAACATAAGGATAACTTACTAAGCCTTGCTACATTTATTTCATTTGTTAGTATAGACATGTGACTGGCACATATGTTAGCATCCCAAAAAGTAAGTGGTAATTTATTGATGTTTAAAAATCAGTTCCGTTTTATTATTAGTATCTATGTGTTTTAGGTCGACGTTTTTAAATAGATAACCTAAAATTGACATTTGTTAAACCTGATTAATTTTCGGTTGGGGTTAAAACAACAAATATTGTTTATGTAGCAAAAACATGAACCGCGTATGGACATGGTTGGTTGTGTAATTTGTGTTGGATAAATATCACACCGAACTGTTGTCAATGTTAGATCGAAGTTGGTGCAACTTCGTTTCAACAATAGGTCCAGACGAATTTGCAGTTGCACAATTGTAGTTGTTAGAAAATTGAATTGAGGCTTATCACAAAATGGAACCACACACGAATAACATTGGTACTGATTACACAAATTACAAAATAAGAAAAATTACATACTTATGGTCGACCGCAATCAACCAACAAAAAACACACAACGTGTACGTGTTCAAGACTATAACAAAACATCCAAAAACAGCAATGCTCCAAAATAAAGCCACACTTTAAAGTGTTAAGATGATTGAATGCATATTACGGTACACATCCAAGGGCTTTTCATTAGTTAGTGAGCAGAGCTTTGTAATGCACATACGCATCACTTCTTGGTAGACGGCGTTTCGGGGCTAGAGTCGATGATGACGATGTTTTTTGGCTTCGAGTCCGGAGTTTTCTGTTCTTCCTTAACGGGGAACAAGCACTTTGCCGTGGCAACCTTCTTCCTTTTCGGGACAAGCTCCTCTACGGGAGGATCTTTTGCGGGGTGAGACCACTCGAGAAGGTCATCAATTGTGAATGTCTTTCGCTTGTGCGTCTGGACAGGGAGAACGCAATCTGGGCTCGGCAGGTCAATGAAATTGTCGGCCGAGGACCCGGAACCATACTTGTCCTCGGCGTCCACCACGTCGAACACAAATGGATCGACAGTGAGATCGACGATTGGGAAAGTGCGGCCGGATCCAGCAGGTTCTAGTCGCCCAAAAATGCAAACGAGTTCATTCCACGCAAGTTCACCCTCCGTGTGATATGCCACGGAAATGGCGTGTTTCTAAAGTACAACAAATTGTTATTATACATCACGTATTTATGGCGAAAACTTATCAAAATGTAGAGGAAATATCAAATATTTCTTCAAACGTATGCTTAACTCATTTGATGTGGTAACGTTATAGTACTAACACAGATGAACTATAGTTACTTTTGTAGCACTAATACAGTTCCATCAGTTAATATGTAAATAAACAATGCAGTAATTAACGCAAATAACGTTGTAATTAACTTGCGAGAACATAACTTTACATGCATTAAAAATAATACCTGCACGGCGTAGTCCCACACACACTGATAGTCAGCACTAACTTCAAAAGTGATAGGATTAAATTTTATGAAAGGATTATCTACGAGCCAAGAGAAACAGTTAAACCTAGCATGCAAGTGCTCAAACCGATCACGTAATGCCTTTAGGTTGAATGTTGTGCCATATTTCTCGTTCAATTCATCCATACACTCGACAAAAACAACTTTATCATTCTTTTGTATGTTGCGCTCGAGAAGTTCCGCATTTTTGGCCAAGATCCCAATGAAAGTGCCATCGATTTCGGCATTCCAAGGGGACTCGTAGAACAACACTTTTTTGGCATCCATATTTGTTAAAGATATTTTTTAGTAAAATGACAAAGTAGAGCAACAAAGAGCAAAGACTCGAATAAAGACTTTGAAAAACAAATTTAACCCAATTATATAATTTAATATTACTTAACTAATTGCAAAGAGCCTTTTTTTACTACTTGGTCAAATAGCCTGCCCAAAGGAAGTAATTTATAGGCAAAACATAAAGGGGGGAAAATGATGTTGGAGTTATGGCGGGTAATTTTAGCGCCAATATTGTACTATAACCACTCTTGAGATAATGTTAATCATGAGAGAGATTTGTGCATTTAATGCTTTGTGTTCCCCATGTACAGCCGATGGGACAATTACAACAATCAACTTGAATGTTTGTTGTTTTGAAGGTTACCGGCCACAAAAATATATATACTAAAGTTCCATCAATTTAATTAATGGGACAAAACATTTGGCCACCCAATAGTAAAGTATCGACTGTTACAACCATAAGTGGTCACGTGTTTCATTGCGCCGGACTGGATATATAATACAACATTGATCAAGCTATAACTTGTTAACATAACAATATTGAATGGCCATTTTTAACACTCTACGTAGAGCTCAGCTGAAGGGTGGTTGATGCTTCTTCAAAAATCTCATACGGGGTGCTTGAAGATCCAATTTCCTCAACGCGTGTCAACGGAGCACGCTTGACGTTGAAGAAGTAATCAAGCTCAAAATAATTGGGCATTCCGTGCACCTTAAAATAGAAGTCAAGTAGTGTTTCCTGCATAATGAGTATGGAGTAGTGAAGAGGACAATATCTGTTCGATGCCATGTGTGAGTAGTTACAACGACGCATTTTACTCACTTTTCCAATAGGACCACCCAAACAAAATGCAAAGATATAGCGCGGGTCAAAAAGTTGATAAACGGAAAATTGAGTGATTCATACTTCAAGGTCTAAATAAATTGTCTACACGTGATTCATACCCCCTCATTTGTGCTAAATGATTTTTTCAGATATGTTATGCCAAAATGGATCAATTACATAGAAATAAGGGGGTTCTGCAAAATGAGTACCTTATGCTCATATTCAGCGTAGAGTTCATCGGTGCGAACAGAATCACTGTGTGGGTCGAAATTAACTCCTGGGATTGACATATATCGACGGAACTTGATAAATCTTTCGCGCAATAAGCCAACGCGAGCTCGTATCATGCCGGGGGTAATATCGTTAACGAACGTTTTCGACATGAAAACGCCCGCCTGTTTCATAACCTTTCACATGTGGGTGCAATCTAAAATCGGATGAGGTTTTGAGAACTCGCGAAGGGCAAATGCAAGTTGTGCTTCTGTTTCGGCGCACCAAAATTTGTTGTAGTGAAATGGATGTCCATAGTCTCGGTTGTTATCCTAACAATATGAAGTGAATATCGGTCGGTTAGACTATAGACAATAAGAAGCATATGTTTTGTATAACTTTGTTATTTAATGCCAAAGTTATATTCAATAATGAGTGGATAACTGTACCTCGATCGAAGGGGTTCGGCCGGTGCTATCCATGGTGGAGCAAGTGGAGAATTCATACGACATGGTGAAATGGCAACTGAGGGTTTTGGAGATAGGACTGATTTCGAACGTGATGAATGTCTCGTGATCAAAGTATAGGGGGGAAAGGAATAATATACAAGAAGAAGGTATAATATAGCTACATGCTTAGGGTATTTAAGACAGATTGCATGGCATTGATCAATGGTGGTTGGGGTTGTTGAAGGACACCTCCACAAAATAAATTCCACGAGGCTATTTGGTTGCGTACACATACAAGCCCCATACAACTACAATTCAACGGCACCTGCAACTGTTAAACAAACTTTAATATACACCAATTTACTATATTATGGGTTGCGCTAACTTAACATATATTTTAAATAATGATATTGCAGGTTTTTCATATTGTTCTACAAAGGCGGATCAAACTATAAACAACTCGCAGCGTAGTTCGTAATTAGGGATCGTGTGGTACGCACGAATAGAGTACACGTGCATGGTTATTATGAAAAAGTGAAAACGCACATAACTCTACAAACTATGGCCAATACTATAAATATATGGTTTACTGCAAACGACTTACTGAAGGTTAGCTACAATTTGCATAATGATTGATACCAGTAAAAACTAGTCATAATCAAGACCTTGTATAGATACCAAATACATTTATTATTTGTCAACAGAGGTGTGGCAGTAAGCTATTTTGAACATCGGGCGCGTATTTAGAACGACTACCTATATATGCACTTAATAGTAGGGTTCGGCTTTGAATGTTGTCACAATGTTGACGCAACAGGCATCAAACATTGAGACAAAATAACGTCACAATCCTTATTCTAGTTTGAATAAAATTTGCGTACAACAATTACGGGAATTGACTGGCCATTATATTCTCGGCAACCTATAACTTTTCAAAATATTACTAAACGGAAGTCATAAATTTAGCTACTACTAATGAAGCCGGTCAAAATAGAACTCCGTAATTACATTAAAAAATCATACATTATAGGTCCAAAAAGTAAAACGTAATTTTGGACCAAATTAGTTGTCGGGTTATTACAGTTGCCATAGAATAAGTTCAAGGAACTGTGGGGACATTAATTATACAGCACTCCGTTGCTTACCATCATTTAATAAATAAATCAATCTACCTGATGCAGGGATAATAAAGGCAATATCGCCGCAGAAGGTAGCATGATGGGACATGTTACACCTTATAAAATGCATTGTCTACTACAACATCTTGTGCAGTGAACAATTATTATCAGTAAATCTTTTTAAAACGATTAGATATTGCGCAGCAATGGAGCAAAAAGTTAATGGCGATTGCAGAGGCAAGAACTTCGAGTATGGAGAAGGTAGCTCCGACCCAAAATATCATGTATTACCCATACTTCAGGTAACGTGGAAAAATTAAATTTAAGTGAATATTAGCCATTCCGGGATGGACGTTCATTTTATTATGATTTTCAATTTCATTTCATGCCACATTACAGTAATATATTGTGCATCCATTTTGGCGGGTGCTTAACCTAATCATATTTCCATTTCTTATTTTTGGAAGACACGGGGGGTGCGTACTATGTATACCAACCGGGCTATTTACAACTGGGGATGGAACCGTTCATTGGATGAGTTGTACATAAACACATTGTACAGCGTTGCAAAAGAGGCCGACTTAACAACGCGGCGTGGTGTCGCAGAAGCACTCACCCGGGTGCACTTCATGCTATGCTACGCTCGTCCCGATCTCGGCATCTCGATAACGGATGTAATGGATCAGTACCGGATTCTATGCAGGAGGTATGTCGGATTCAAGGACTACATTCGCTCACTGGGCGTAACCTTCGACCCCAAGAACAATTGTGTTAGCGTATCCAATAAATTAGAGCGATTAAAGAACGACGATGCGGTAACAACCTGGAAAATAACTAAACTTGAGTTAAATATCGTAGGCGCCAGTCATTCATAACTTAACTATGGTTTTCTGCATTCTCAGGATGACCTTAGGAAGAAGTTCTTTCGCAAACACGGTTTGCCGCTCTACGACTATATGGAGTTCATTTTCGGGGAAAGAGATGCGCGTCATCCAAAAAGTTACTAAGATAGGAACATTGTGGTCATGCAATCGACCAACATTTTGCGGCTTCGTCGTAGATTTATATTATTATCATGCTAGAATGGTACCTGCCTCGAATTATATTTGTAGTTCTCAATATATGCGCTGGTTGCCTTATGTATTTTTTTTATTAAGTCCACGTAAATGGGTTGAGACAATTTGCTATAATATTAACATACTGGCGCGTGCACTCATTTGGCCGAAAAAGATGATATTTCACTCGGCGATTGAACTTAACTTTTTTACCGTGAGTTGCCGCCCCTTTTACAAATAACAACCTATTTGCGTTCTAGGAAACAAAAAAACAAAATAATCCGGGGACAACCTTGCATCAAAATACATGCAACGCAAAATCAATCTCACCACATAGGCTTAAAGTACAGATTATATTTTCAAAAGGATAATTATATCTCAACACAAGAGTACGTTTACATGTTTCTAATAAATTCATTAAATGGTGAAATAAAGTAGGGATATCGTAATGCTTAGATCGCGTGCATGGCAACCAAAAAATTGTGGTTTTTAAATAATATTTGACAATAACAATCAAATGAGTTGAGTTGGGTATTTAATTAGGTAGCCATGTGGCCAACACAGCTGTGGTATTACAATATTACCAAATTTCATTGATGTGCTGGGCGACTCACAATTATGGAGTTTCCATGCCAATCCCGTCAAAAGATTTTCAAGATTGCATTGAATAAGTCACAGGAAGAGTTAGCTACTTCTTAATTAATGGTTACCACATTTAATATGTATCCTATATGTATTGGCAGTTGTGCGTACTAATGGCAACACAAAAGTGTTACAATCAAAGTTCACTTTTCGGGGGGAATTTAGATAGAGCACTCAAGAGAGGCATTCCATGCATATATTTCCGTACAACACAATTTTCATCAATGTTACTATAACAGCTCCACTGGAAACCAAGTTTGGTAAGAACAAGCACGAGGACAACTACGAGTACGGAAAATCCTGTTGCAACCCCCCCTTGTTTGAATTTCCGCAATAGGTACACAAACAGACAAATAATATAACTTATCTATTTTAAAAAATACATGTAACACTATTTTTAATGAGACCTGGTCATGTCCTGGTCTGATTATATTACTGTACGCACACGTCAAAAATATAGTTAAAATAATAGTTAGAAAACATTCGGATTTCATTGTTGGATGGATGTTGGCTAAACATTGAAATAACATTGTTTCCAGTAACCTATACTATGATGAACAATATGTAACGTAGTTTCATATTTGTGAATTTATTGTTGTGATCAACGTTAACTCAATATACTAGTAATGGGATAATATAAATGATGATTGGTTTGGTACGTATGGTCATCTACTAAACTTTGGTTGGTTTAACCAAATATAATATGAAATTTCTTTTTTATAATTATTTCCCATTGGAGACAATAATATTCAGGGATTATTGCTTATACAATTTATTAAATTATCAACCATGAACACAACCACATTAAATTCAAATTACCGTGCAGAAAGTGGAGTGGGGCATTTGAAATGATATTCAAAAAATGGAGGCAAACCAACTGTTCTCTCTTTAGCAAATGGTACCAACCGTTATTTTCAAATTTTAATATTGTTAGTTATGTAATCATTAGCTACATAAACCAACAGCTTTATCATTTGCTTTATGTCATATCCCCACCTCGATTTATGCGAAATGCTATATTTTCCCCCTATTTCCCTTTAATTTTATTCAGATTTTTTCATTTTCCCCCTAAAATTATTGTTAATGGGCCGAAAATATTTTTTCTGAGAAGCCCAAATTCTCTCAAAATGAATTGTTTTCTGAAAATTATTTCTCAATTGAAAACCAAACGGGGGCTAAACAATCTGAAAGCGAACTGTACAGTATACTAGGCATCTTGAGATTTTTTTTGTTTTGCTTTTTATTTTATTTAAAAAGAAAAAAAGAGGAACTCTACTAGTCATTTAATATTTCCATATTTTTTGTCGAAAGACTCTTTTAGCCAACTCAGTAAAGAAACTCTTTGAGACTCAAAGAGTTATTGATGGGTGTGATTTAAGGCTGACCCAATACATTGTTATTGGCCGGCCCATAAGCGCATCGAATAGATAGAATTCGATGCGCGCATCGAATCTACAGTATAATTCTTCTTTATTGGGCCAGCCCATTAGCGCATCGAATACCCCGGATTCGATGCGCGCATCGAACAAGCATGATTCGATGCGCCTTTCTATATTGGATTGTGTGCTCCACGGGACGGGTTCTATAAATAGCCCGTCCCCTTGTATTATGTGCAATTTTTCGAGAAGCTAACCACCTCAGCACAGTCAGCATCGAATCGCCTCTCATTCGACACGCATCGGATCGAATCATTACTCGTTCGATACGTACTTAAACAATGTTTTTCCATTCGACACGTCAAGACACGCATCGAATTCAACATCCAAAGTACGCATCGAATTCGATACCTACCGGAATAACTTCGAACGACAGTTGACTATTCTGCATCAAACGAAGTTATTCGACACGTCAGCATCGAATACCTCAAATTCGATACGTTACATAAATATTGGAATTCATTTTCTTTACCTAATAAGTTTGTAATAAGTGTTCCAGACCAAGCTAGTCCGTTAATAAAGTTGGATAACATTGTTTTGATCTCATTTTGTAATCTTTTATTGTGTTCTATTACCGTGACGTAATAAGACCAAAATATTGGTGTCGTATGTGGGAACACTAATTTTATTAGCTTGTTAGGCAGTATGACTAGAATAACCAGATCCCAGAGTAAAGTTCTAGAAGGAAATACGGGAGAAGAACGACAGGATACACCAGAACGAATCATGCAAGATATTGCGGGACCATCAACAGTACCCGCAGCAGTACCAACTTCAGCCAGGAAAGAGAACCAAGGAACTCAAGCTGAGGAGATACCCCATAATGAAGCCGATGCAACTGGAGCTTCAACGACGAGTGCCGCAATTCCAGATAAATTGAAGAATGAATTATTGGCAATGATAAAAGCCGTTGTGGCTGAAGTACTCACTCCAGCACCTCCCGTTATGATACCATCTCTTGTTGGATATCCTGAGACCTTGAGGGAACAAGGTTCTGTTGTCAGAAAGCAAAAGGGAAAGGAAAAGGAAAAATTTCAGCAAGACGACCGAAGAAGTAGACATACTTCGGAGGGAACAAAGAGTAAAGAGAAATCCGCTCATGAAGAACAGGGAAAGAAGCTAGTATCTATTGAGATACAATCAAAAAGGCATCATGAGAAGAGACAAAAGGAAAAAGAGGTTGAATGTGTTGCTGAACGAAGAAGAAGAGAAGACAGAAGACATTCAGAGAGTCGTGATTCCAGAAAGGAACGGGATGAGGAAGAGAATCGAAGAGAGGAATCGCGAAGAAGGAAATATAGAGATGACAGAAGACAGTCAGAGGGTCATGATTCACAGGGTGAGCATGATAGAATGGCAAGGCATACAGAAAGGCTGGAGAAAGGAAAAGCTACAGTTGAGGTACAAGCGATACAAGAAAGCAATACTTATAGTCGCAGTCCATTCTGTCAAGAGATAGAGTCAGAAATCTTGGGACAGGGTGATAAGCTCCCGGAATTGAAAACGTATGATGAGAAGACTGATCCCCGAGATCATCTTTTTCAGCTAGATAGGAAGTTGTCTCTTTTCGGTTTTAAAGTCAATATCCAAGCCAGGATATTTGCAACAACTCTTTCGGGAGTAGCTGTGGATTGGTTTAATCGCATTCCACCAGGATTGATCAGAAGCTACAGCCAACTCAGGAAAATGTTTGAAGACCAATTCTCTAGTCAATCCAGACAGGTTCTGGATCATTCCCATCTCTACACAATGAAGCAAGAAACTAATGAAAGTCTAAAAGACTTTATGAAACGCTTTAATACGGAGCTATTAAGGATTGAAAGCCCGTCAGGAGAAATGATTACGAGCATACTTTTCCGGGCAACCACCAACACAATGTTCGGGGGAGATCTACTCAAACGAAAGCCCACCACTATTGAAGAGATTAATAAAATAGCACGAGAGGTGGTGCATTTCGAGGAAATGATGGCGACTAAGGTACCTGTTATTACAATTGTGAAAGAGAAGGAAAGAGGCAGAGAAGAGCGCAATCGTAACAATTACAATAATAGGAATAAAAATTACAAAAGGGACAGTTCGCCTAGAAGGTACACCCCACTAAATGCTCACATCATGGCAGTGTTTGGGGCAGCAAAGAAAAAAGGATGGTTGAAGGATCCCAGACCGATGACAGAGTCCAAGGCTACGATGTACCCAAATCAATTCTGCCAATACCACAATCAGAAGGGGCATAATACAGAGGACTGTATAAATCTGAAGGATGAAATTGAACGGCTAATAAATGATGGCAAACTGGTGGAGTTTGTCAAGAAGGTGCAAGAACAAGAAAACAATTTCAACCGGAAGGGAACTCCATCTCCTAGGAAAGATAAGCAGATGGCAATTGATGAACCGCAACTTTTCCAATACCCCCAGATTGAGGATGGAAACGCCAGAAGAGGCATCATCAATATGATATCAGGAGGACCAGGGGGAGCAGATTCTACCAATGGTCGAAGAAAGATCACAAGGCTTGTTGAAGCAGATAACTTTGTTCATATGGCCAATATGCTAAGAATTGAAGAGATGCCACATGAAAAGATCACTTTCTCCACGGCAGACCTACAGAAACTAAGTGCACAGGCTATACAGATGTCCAATCTAAATTGCCCTTTGGTGATAACTGTTGACATAGCTAATTTTGGAGTCACAAAAATGCTTGTGGACCATGGAAGTTCCGTAAATGTGTTGTTCAACTCTACATTGGTTAAAATGGGATTGAACAATCAGGCACTAGAACCGGTGAGAACGTCACTTCATGGTTTTGGAGGTCCAGCGATAGTGCCGCTAGGAATGATCAAACTCCCAACCTCATTGGGGACAACGCCAAAGAGAACGACAATGCTGGAGAACTATGTAATCGTTGATATGCACTTTGCTTACAACGGAATCATAGGAAGACCGGCGTTGAATGCATTTCGAGACCATCAACCTACCATCAGATGATAAAATTCCCCACCACCGCCGGCACGGGAGAAGTCATTGCAGATCATATCGAAGGCTGTAAGTGTTATGTAAATTCGCTCCGGACGCGGCCGCAACAAGAAGAAAACGCAGCAGTAGCATTGGCTCCAAGGCATATGGAGCATATCGATTAAATATTTTGTTTAAATTTACAAGCCTTAAATTTTGAACAAGTTTTTATTCGTTCTCTCTGTTATGACACGCATGAGGGACAAAAATGTATAAACTTAAAACAGGTACCCCAAATCATGGATCTGGAGGACAGCACTGGAAGTCAGGCAAATGAGCAATGATCCAAGCTCAGTTCTATTTATATAATCTAATTTGGATTATTCAAAGAAGATTACGTCTAATTATTTGGTTTGCATGAATTCTATCTACTATGCATAATAAAATCTATGCAGGACTGAAACAATTAGAAGAACGGAGACTCTGCCCCAAAGTGGCACGAGATACCGATTAAAGCTCAAGACAAAAGGGACGGAAACTCTGCCCCAAAGTGGCACGAGATACCGAAAATCCCTATAGAAATTAGAAGAACGGAGACTCTGCCCCAAAGTGGCACGAGATACCAATTAAAGCTCAAGACAAAAGGGACGAAAACTCTGCCCCAAAGTGGCACGAGATACCGAAAATCCCTAAAGAAATTAGAAGAACGGAGACTCTGCCCCAAAGTGGCACGAGATACCGATTAAAGCTCAAGACAAAAGGGACGGAAACTCTGCCCCAAAGTGGCACGAGATATCGAAAATCCCTAAAGAAGTTAGAAGAACGGAGACTCTGCCCCAAAGTGGCACGAGACACCGAAAGAAGTCAGAAGTTACAGAAGGGACGGAAACTCTGCCCCAAAGTGGCACGAGATACCGAAAATCCCTAAAGCAAAAAGAAGGGCGGAAACTCTGCCCCAAAGTGGCACGAGATATCGAAAATCCCTAAAGCAAAATAAAGGGCGGAAACTCTGCCCCATAGTGGCATGAGATACCGACAATCACTAGGGTGACCAGAAGAAAGGAGACTATGTATGATGTGTTACGAAACACTGTAATTCCCAAAGAATACAGGGAAGGGACGGACACTCTATACTACAAGACACTCAAAATGTCAAGAACAACGAATTGGAACAAACAATTCTGTCCAAAATGGCAAAGGTCACCGCAACAGGCAACATACACTACGAATAACATTGTAAGTGCTCATTGAAATCCATAATTGAGAGAAAACATGAACAAAACTCTCGTAAAGTAAATAACAGTTAAATGAAAACATAAGAAACAAGAGAACTACGTCTAGAATGACGAGTGAAATCTCTTTTCTAAAATATAATGATTACAATCCTACAAGAAGAAACCTGGTTCAATGTTTCATAAAAGGATAAACAATTTTTATCGAGCAACAGTGAACCAGAAGGTTATCAAAATAAAGTAAAGAACGTAAATGAGAAATTGAAATAAAAGGCAACAGGTATGGGCTGAAATAATTATGCAAATAATGACTAGCGTCCAAAAAGTTGTTCTACTAAATAGTAAATTGTTTAAACATACAAGAGCGATAAAACTCCACGAATAAAACCAAATTAAAATTAAAATTGTTTATAACTATAAAAATAGAAAGCCTCGGGGTCACAATGCCAATCCTCCTCCTCCTCCTCCTCCTCCCCCTCCTCAGAGGAGGGATAAGGATCAGGCATATCTAGCTTTGGTGATAATCCTCCGAGAATGAGATCCTCCTTCTCTAGCAGTGAGGCGAATTCATCAGGTTCTGCAGGATCAGAAGTTTGACGAGGTGGCAATTTTTCTCGATTTGGCCCTAGGGACAGGTCTAACCATTCTGGTTTGAAACCGCCACGAACATATGTACTGGCATAAAACTGATGCACAGTTAGAACCTGAGCATTCCGTGCCTCGAGCTGACCTCGACGAGAGCAAATTTCTCGAAAGGTGCTGCTTTGGAGAAACTCTTCAGCTATCTCCACTTTCTGCTGGGGAGTAACCTATCAGAAATATATATATTAATATGAAAAAAGATATGAGAGGTAAAACGCCATAAAAAGGAATGTATATTACCTCTTTCAGACCGCGCAGATAACCGTTGAGATCGGCGTTATGGGCTTCTTCTTTAGCTGCACCCACTTCCAGCTTAAGCTCAGTAATTTGCTTGTTAAGCTCTTCCTTGAGCGTCTCAGCCTCCTCCCTTGCCTTTTTAGCTGCCTCCCTGTCAGCGTGAGCCTGCGCAGCATAATCTTTGACCAGTTGCAGAGCTTTCTCCTTGTCATCAAGGGCAGTCTGTAAAACAGCGCTATCACCACCGCTGGTGGTCTCCCGGAATTCCATTAAAGCCGAGAACATGGTGTCCACAAAACCTCCCGCCTGAAATTAAGGAACAGTCATATCATAAGTTACAAAATCATTTCAAATGAAAGAAAATTCACGCGAGGAGATCGTTACTGTTGTTAGTAGATGCAGCGTGTTTCGTTCCACCCTTTTTCTCTCTTCGGCTGAGACTAGAAGAGGAACTTTGCGTCCAGGCAGCAGTGCCCTCAAATGCTCAATAGCTTCAGACTCCGAGATCTCATACCCAGCGGCCCGAGCCTGAGGACCTTGGCTAGGCCCAGCTCCTGCATTTGGCCCAGCTGCAGTGGCAGGAGCATTGGAGGCACTTGGCCTGCTTGTTTGGCCTACCGAGGGAGCAACTCCTTCAGTTTGCGACCGATTTTGAGGCATCCTTCGTCTCTTGCGTTGAACAAGGTTTTCAACATCCTCGCCTGTTCCAGCTGCTATGCTTTCAGACGCTTCAGCACCGCCTTGAACTTCCTCAGGTTTATCCCCCAATAATCCCTCGAAAGGATCAGCTGGTGGATCAGCAGCAGCGATAGTAGAGGGACCGGCAAGTTTCTTTTTGCCCTTGTTTTTTCTCTTTTTTTGGGGGGGGGGGGATTTCGGGCACGGTGTCAGTCTGGGAGCTCGCCAAATCAGCAACAACTGCTCGATTCATTTTGGCGTGAAGACTCATGAAGTACTTGGCTGCAAGAAAGATAAATCGTTAGAATACATAATGAACATAAATCGAAAATATCAAGAAAAGTTGCGTTATTATACCAAGGGTCATCCTCCCATCATATTTTACTGGAGACAACCCAGCTAAAGAAAGGACTCGATTTTCCACAAGTTTTTTAACATCGAATTGATGTTCACGAGCTAAGTTCGGGATAAACTCGCAATCCCATGAAGTTATACTAACTTCCCCGAGAATCATTACCCTAGCCCCGGTATACCATTCACGGCGATATCGTCCAAATTCACCGTCGTAACTCTCTTTGATATAGAAATATCTTCTTTTCCAATCTTTTCCATACCCGGTCGCCTCACCATTCAAGAATTTGCGATTTGTTTGTGCTTTAATATGATAAAATCCCTCTTCACGCCTCGCAATCTCGAATAACGAGTAAAACTCATTGGGACTTTGTGGTTGTCGCAACGCCTTCATGACTATGATAAAGCCAATCAAACTCCCATAAGAGTTTGGAGTGAGTTGCACAGGCACAAGATTTATCATTCTCAAGAGCCCTCTTAGCTCGAACGAAATTGGGAAGCGCAAACCATTGAGGAGATGACCAACGAATACAATCATATGCCCGGGCGGTGGGGTATGCATCCGATCATTTGGACGAGGACGATCTTATACTTATCAGGTATATCAAATTTCTTACGAAGTCCCTTACGACTGTGTTGGAGACGAGAGATATATTGATCATAGGTCATTCCTGGGACCTCTACATGATCATCGAATTCCTTATTGATATAATCTACGTCCTCTTCACCCTTGCTTGGAGCGCGGTTATCTTTATAAGACGACGTGTATGAGTCATCATTGTCCACTTCGGGCGTGGTTTGTTCGATATTTGCAACGGGGACATTGCCCACGGGAGGATCAACCGTTATTATATCTATTAAATCGAATACATCTACGTCGGATGTGCTCGGGGCCGTGGGTGCACTCGAAGGGTTCCCCTTATTAATGGAACTGGAGCTAGAGCCAGTACTCGACTCACTCCCAGAAGTGGATTCACCGCTCACCATCTTTGACAAGTATGAACTGAAATAAATTAAAAACAAAGGCTGACTAAAGACGAACACGTCACTCTAGACTCTTGCATAACACTCAAACATACGTAAAGAGGACTTTATTAAAGGAATAATCTGGCAACATGTTAGCAAAATTTTACCTTGATCGAATTTTCGGTAGAAAAAGCGTTTGCTTGGTAAGTATAGATCCTAAACAAAAGAATAAGTAAATTATAAAAAGGTAGAAAAAGCAACACAGTACAGTAATATAAATATCACATCGAACAGCCACAATTCGATGTTGACCGCATCGAATCAATGACCGTTCGATGAGGAGCGCATCGAATGATGCTAATTCGATGCTGCTCACCTGAGGAGCGGAATGCGTGAGCTGCGAAATGAGCTTCTCACAGCCAAACTCCCCTTATATAGGGAACGAGCGGCCCATCAGGCCCAATTCCCTGCCGCATCGAATAACCGCATCGAACGATCACAATTTGATGCGGTACATTTCACGCATCGAATTGGTCATATTCGATGCGTCATGCCAATGTTGAAAAAGCAACTGTCAACTGCTCTGAACTCTCATACGAGTAGGAATAACCCAAATCAGTGCAAATACGTTTTTTAAGTTTGGAAGACGATCTCTAAGTTGATATCGTCTCCCGAACTGGGGGGACTATATGATGGGTGTGATTTAAGGTTGGCCCAATAAATCGTTATTGGGCCGGCCCATAAGCGCATCGAATAGATAGAATTCGATGCGCGCATCGAATCTACATTATAATTCTTCTTTATTGGGCCAGCCCATTAGCGCATCGAATACCTCGAATTCGATGCGCGCATCGAACAAGCATGATTCAATGCGCCTTTCTATATTGGATTGTGGGCTCCACGGGACGGGTTCTATAAATAGCCCGTCCCTTTGTATTCTGTGCAATTTTTCGGGAAGCTAACCACCTCAGCACAGTCAGCATCGAATCGCCTCTCATTCGACACGCATCAGATCGAATCATTACTCGTTCGATACGTACTTAAACAGTGCTTTTCCATTCGACACGTCAAGACACGCATCGAATTCGACATCCAAAGTACGCATCGAATTCGATACCTACCGGAATAACTTCGAACGACAATTGACTATTCTGCATCGAACGAAGTTATTCGACACGTCAGCATCGAATACCTCAAATTCGATACGTTACATAAATATTGTAATTCATTTTCTTTACCTAATAAGTTTGTAATAAGTGTTCCGGACCAAGCTAGTCCGTTAATAAAGTTGGATAGCATTGTTTTGATCTTATTTTGTAATCTTTTACTGTGTTCTATTACCGTGACGAAATAAGACCAAAATAGTTATACAAGTCCAGAAATATCAACCATGAATCTAGCTGTGATGTCCAGTTCCTATTTGTCTGTTTTACCTCACTAATATAAACTTTCTAATCATGAAATTCTAATAATATCTATCATGGAAAATAATAGTCATTTGTAGTTTAACCACTTTAGCGGCTGCCTGTGTTCTAACCGCAAAGATTAAGAAAATCACTCTATTAAATACATCAATTGATTTTTGTGTCATGATTAAGTAACAATCTACTATATATAATGAAAAAGTATATAAATTAAACAACCATATCTTATATATCGTAGAAAACTTTTTAAGTCACACGGTAAGTTGTGCTTTTCCTTTTTGCCTGAGACAGCTAATTTAACACGATACAAATGAAGAATTTATCAATGCATGAGTCAAAAGTAATAAGTTATAGATTTAATAGTTAATATGAAGATAAAGTGTCATTACCTGATATTAATTCTATTTACAATTTTTTTTTCTGGGGAGCAGGTTTTAATTAAGTGGGACAGATATTCATAAAGATGTAAAATAACTAATACATTAGATGGCAACTAAAGACTTTGTCCTAAATTTGGACTGAACAAGTCGTACCCAAATATCTAAACTATAAAAGCGGGAAATCACCAGTGGCGGAGCCACGGGGGTGCGTGTGGGGGCAACCGCACCCCCCAACATTTAAAAAAAAAAAATTAGTAGTAGTATTGTATTATAAAGAGTAAAAGACTAAAAGTGGTGAAATGTAGGGACCATGTAGTGTTTTTGTTTTTTTTTTTTTTTTTTTTTTTTTGAACAGACCGTAGTCAAATACATTAATGCAAGTAAATAGTTTTAGTACAAGGATAAATAGAACGTGAAATGCGTGATACAACAGTAGAATAATCAAAAAGTAATAAAGGTTGCAGCCATGTGGGGCATGTAACCCAAACATGATAAGGTGGTGGGGCCTGAATGATGGCGCTGTTGGAGGATGCTCCCATTTTTGCAAGATAGTCTGCTGTCTGGTTCGTCTCTCTATATGTGAAGATGCCAATCACTGCCTGGAAAGTAGCCAAACTAGTCTGAATCTCCTGAAGCATACCACTCAGGTGAGCCGGTGGGGATAGTTTCCTGGAGAGACAATCAATCAAAAACATAGAATCTGATGCGATGATGATGTGACTGAGCTTCAATGACTGAGCTAAATTGAGTCCATCCCTAAGTGCCCAAAATTCCGCCTGGTTATTGGTTGTGTGCCCTACTGAAGCCGAGAACGCCGCCACAAAAGTCCCATTAGAATCACGGATGATGCCCCCAATCCCTGCCTGACCTGGGTTACCGTAAGAGGAGCCATCTATGTTGAGTTGGACGAAACCTAGAGGTGGGGGATTCCATTTGAGAAGGAATGTAGAATATGATGGGTTATGGAGATGGTTATTTAGCTCAATCTGCTTGTCTCCTGAATGTAGGTGGTAGTAGTAAGCTGAGCGGATTTGAAAGCTCGAAAAAGCTTGATTATTGAAAACTAAAGAGTTTCGAGCGTTCCAAATAGTCCATGCAAGAGTCGACCAACTTTCTCGGGTTTTTCGAGGGAGAGAGGTAAGATGAATCAAAGGGTGAGTGGTATGAAGCAGTGGCATAGTTGGCAGAAGTTGCTGGATTAAGGGTTTTGTCACAGGACATTCGCCTAGTAGATGGTGGATAGTTTCCGGCGACTGGTGACATAGTGGGCAATCAGGGTTTGGTATTACTTGTTGTTGAAAGAGGCGTTGCTTAGTTGGGAGTTTATCATGGCTCAAGATCCAGAAGAAAGATTTAACCCTAGGATTAGTTTTCAGATGGGAAATAGTATTCCAAGGCAATGAGGGGTAGTGAGCTTGATGGTTCTGCTGTGTAATAGCTTGGTAGGCACTGGTTACAGAGAATCGACCGTTAGACGTCCAAGCCCATGAGAAGAAATCATTAGTGTCAGTGTCCATCGACAAAGGTGTACCAAAAATGGTTTGGATAATGTTTGGTGGTAGGAATGTAGCGACTTGTTGGAGATTCCAAGTTCTGGTGGAATGATTGATGACATCTGCTATAGTGAGAGTAGCATGTTGTTGGGGAATGGAGGGCATATATTCCGCAATGGTGAAGTTTCCTAGCCACTTTGTGTGCCAGAAGTTTAGCATGTCTCCTTTGGTAATGTGCCATCTAATAGCCGATGGGAGTATTTTGATTACAGATTGAATGGATTTCCATCCCCAGCTATGCTGCATTTTAACTGGAGCCAAAAAGAGATGAGTGTTCGAGAAGTACTTTTCTCTCATAACTTGGGCCCAGAGGGAGTCTGGTTGCGTGAGTAAACGCCACCCGAGTTTGAGGAGCAATGCATCATTCATATCCGTAAGACGACGGATCCCAAGTCCCCCTAAATCTTTTGGGAGACACACTGTGTCCCAACTTACTTTAGCTCGACTATTTCCAGCTGGAGTAGCATTCCATAGGAACTTTTTGGTTCGTTTCTGAATATCCGCTAAAGTGGTACGGGGCAGTCTGAAAACTGACATAGCATGAGTAGGGATGGCTGTCAGCGAGGAGGATGAGAGGATGGTGCGTCCCGTGAAGGACAGAAGTCTGGTATACCAGGTATCTGTTTTATAAGACGCACGAGTGACCAATGGCGTGAGGCTATGAACTTTAGATCGTCCAGACCAAACTGGGAGCCCTAAGTATTTATCCTCAGGAGACATTGTTGACAGATTCAGAGTGTTGACTAGTGTTTGCTTTTGTTGTGGGGGAACAGAGGGGGCAAACAAGACTTTTGATTTGGACCAATTAATTGTTTGTCCAGCCGCTTCGGCAAACAAATGCAGGTTTTGTTGCAAGGTGCGCACCGTTCTTGAACTGGTATCGCAAAATAGGAAACAGTCGTCTGCAAAGCTTAGAATGGGGATTTTAGGACCAGTGCGATTTGCGCGCATTGCCCCGTATGATCCATTTTGAGTACTTTGCAGCGTGAGATGGATGAACATGTCCATGCAAAGGATAAATAAGTAAGGTGATAAAGGATCACCCTGTCTAAGGCCTTTGGTTGGATTCCAAGGAGCAGAAGTGGACCCATTGGCAGAAACCGTAAAGGTGACGGTTGTGACACATGTCATGATCTGCCGAATGATAATTGGGGGGAAATTGAAAGCTTTCAGAGTTTCTTCAAGGAATTCCCAGCTGAGATTGTCATAAGCTTTTTCAATATCAAGTTTTAGGGCCATATGGCCCTTTTTGCGTTTACGCTTAGACTGCAAAGTGTGAAGAAGTTCATGCGCCATCAAAATATTATCTGTAATTTGGCGACCCGGAACAAATGCATTCTGAAAAGGAGATATGAGATCAGAGAGGAAAGGTCGAATACGTGTCACCAAGATTTTAGCTATTATTTTATAGCTAACATTACATAGACTAATCGGCCGAAATTCAGTCACAAGAGTGGGGTGGGGGCGTTTAGGGATAAGGATGATGTTGGTATCATTCAGATGGGGTTGAAGAATCCCGTGCTTGAAAAAATCGTTAACAAAATGCTCAACGGATTTTCCTACATGGCGCCAGTATTTTTGGTAGAAATGTGCATTCAAACCGTCTGGGCCTGGTGCCTTCAAAGCTCCAATACTTTTGGCCGCGTTGTGGATATCATCTGAAGAGGGAATCGAGCATAGGGACTCAAAAGCCGAAAGAGGGACAGATGGGAGACAGAAAGATTGGAATGGGAAGTTTTGAGTGGTAGTTCTAGAGGAACTGGATTGGAAATGAGTTGCAAAATTTCGCAGTATCTGGGGGGTATCCGTGATCCATTGGCCTATTGAGTTTTTGATACCCTGGATTAAATTGGATCTACGACGATTAGTAGCATAGGCATGGTAAAACCTAGTGTTGCAGTCCCCGTCTTTGATCCATTGATTTTTAGCTCTTTGAGCCCAATAAGCTTGCTTTTGGGAGATGAGACGGTTAAGATAGGTACGGAGAGATTTCTCCCTGCGGAATAAGGATGGCGGAGAGGACGGGTTTAATGTTGTAAGAACGGTATTAAGCAAGCTTTGGGCGTGGGTGATGCTGTTATCTAAGTTTCCAAAGCACTTAGATTTCCAACGTCTAGCCACGGCGCCAAACATCGAGCATTGCTGGAAAAATGGTGGAGAATTCGGGAATGAGAGATTGAAATTTTTCCAAGTTTCTTCTACCAGGGGGAGGAACGTGGGATTTTCGTCCCACGCAGTTTCGTACCTGAAGGGCCTAGCAGTTCGCCGCTGGTTAAAAGAGTTGGTAAGGAGAATGGGGGAGTGATCTGACGCTTGGGAGACCAAATGAGTAACAAGGGTGTTGGGATAAGCAGTTAGCCAAGCATTGTTAGCGAAAAAACGATCAAGGCGTTCACAAATGAAATGTCGCCCAAATCTACGGTTAGTCCAGGTAAACGGGTGTCCTACATAACCCAGGTCTTCAAGGCCACATGTTTGAATACAACTAGTAAACCTATTCATAGCAGTTTGGGATTTGGGGCATCCTCCAGATTTTTCATGAGACACAAGAATATTGTTGAAATCACCCAATACAATCCATTTACACTGAATGGTAGTAGCCAGTTGGGTTAATTCAGACCATACCTGATCTTGCAGCGGGGGTTGCGGTGGGTTGTAGACAGCTGATAGGATGAAGGCATCTGACGTGTTGTTGTCAACTGCTTCCATATGCACTGTTCTTGGCGAACTCCCAATCGAAGATAGGGTGATCTGAGCTGAGTTCCACAATATCCAGATACCACCTGAAAAGCCAACAGCTGGTATAATATAGTGATCAGTAAATGGGAGTCTTCTTATAACTGACATTGATCGGTTATGCGAGAGTCTAGTTTCGAGAATTGTCACTACAGTCGGTCGGTGCATGTAGATGAGTTGGCGGAATTCATCACGGAACGCCTGTCGTGCTGCTCCTCTACTATTCCATGCTAGGATGCTTACCATCATTGGAGGTGTTGTTGAGTTGTTGGACCCTGCTCCACTGGAACGATTCTGGTCTGTGTTGCCCCGTCCTCTTTGGTGTTGATGTAAATGGTAATGGGGCTGCTGGTCGTTTGTTCGGGAGATTAATCTGAAGCGGTACAATGTTTCGCGTGTGGCGGGTGGGGATAGTGTTTGTTGGCTCAGACGAAGGACCACATTTGTACCGAGCATTTGGTGAAGGAAAAGGTGAGGTGAAAGGTTCTCCGACATTATTATGAGGTCGTAGACGGGGATTGCCATTACGGACGTGGCGGGTAGACGTGCTGGGTTTATCGGATCCGGATTTGGCGAATAAGTAACATGGGTCACTTGGTTCGGGCCCAATGAGGTTGGTATCACTAACTGTTGGCCCAATTGGTGTTGGGGATAGGATTGGTTTTGCTGTAAAGACGTAACCCCCGTGTGTTGGGTCAAAATTGAGGTCATGAGAGGGGAAGAGATTGGTGGTGGTGATGCCGCCGGTGGAAAGAGGGGGGACTGTTGAGATTCCTCCGTTGTAGTTTCCGTACGAAATCGACGGCAAAGAATGTGAGGGAGGAAATGGGAGTAATCGGGTGTGGTGGGGTTGATGTGGCGGAGTTGTGATGGAGGAGGTGGTGGTGGATCGTGGTGGAGCAGCGGAGCTTGTGTCGTGGTTGGTGGATTCGGAAGAGCCGATGACGATCGGGGGGGTGGAGCTTGTGGCGATTGTGTTCCCCGGCCGTTCTTGGTCATGGTTGGTGGAGTCGTGGTGGATGGGCGGTGATTCCAGATTTGGGGTGGGGAGAAGGTTGATGAGTGGTGGTAGATATGTAGGAGCAGATATGGAATCGTGCATAGTTGTTGGTATGGCTGGAGTTGGCATCACGTGTTGAAGACGTGGATGAGCTGCCATTGTTTGTTGGTGCAGCAGGCTGGAGGACGGGCTGTGGGTTGTGATGGCAGTGGTGGTCGGATCGGGTGTGGTAGGCGTATGGGTGTTATGGTGCACCAGCGATCCAATTGGTGGATTTGGTTGGATCTGATCCAATGTTGAATCTGGTGGGTTTGCATTAACTGCTGGGTCGAGTTCTGGATCCAAATTAATATGAGCAATGGGCTGATTGTTTTGAGTTGGGCTAGTTGGCAGTTGGGCCTGAGGGCTTGGGGATTTAGAAAGGGAATTATTGGGCTGATTGTTTGCTTCTTTTTGCAATGGCCCAAAAGCATTTTTTCTTTGGGTTTGAGGGCTGACTTTGGGCCCAAAAGGCATAGGGTTACGCTGGTGGCCACCAGCAGTTTTTCCGATCGACGAATTAGCCGCCTTTCGTCGGGGACGGCTAGATACGATAGTCCATCGTTGCATGTGGTTTCCAACGGGTTCACCCGGTGAATCTATAGCTTCTGCTTGCCGATTGGTGTTGGTTCCGCCTCTTTTCTCAGCTGCATTTTTCGTAGCTCCCGCTGAGTTGCCGCAGTCATTATTTTCATAATCTTTCGGACACGTCGTCTGAAAATGGCCAATGCATCCGCATTTAAAACAAAAGGCCGATTTTAGCTCATATGTTATATCTTGTCGATGGGGTCCGAGCTGGATGTATTGTTGCAACGGGCCAGTAGTGTCGACTTGTACACAAATACGAGCATATCTTGCTCTCTCCAAACGTGTGGTGTGTAAGTCGATTTTTACCGGTTTGCCAATGAGGCCTCCAATGGTTGCCAAAGCGTTGGGATTATAGTACTCGAGAGGTAAATTCAATAACTGAATCCAAACGCATAAGCTTTGTAACTTGGAGGTGGTCGGAGAAAAATTCGGGGTCCATGGATTGATGGCGAGATACTTGTTGAACAAAAACCACGGCCCGCCAGCAAGAGCAAGTATGTAGTCGTCGGCATTGTCAAATCGTACCACATAATGGCCCAAACCCAGGTCTGTTACTTTTGGTATTGTTACGAGCTTCCAAAGCCTCTTTAGATGAGTTGCCATATCTATTATGGGTCGTTTAAGCCCTGTGGTCTGGATAATGAGAGCTTTACGCCATGGTTTTCTCAACCGTTCTAGTTCTTCGGGTGAGAAAGGTGATGATGGGTCGTTGTTATTTGTCGGAGCTGGGTCGCTATTTTCCATTTCGATGTCGTTATCGACTGAAAAGCTTTCCAACCATGAAGGAAAGAAAGTGTGTGGTGTATTGTTGACAAGTTTTTGTTTATAAGAGGGTGTGGGGATGGAGTTCGACTGGGGCAGTTGAATGTTGGCTTGAGGTGGGTCTGAGATGTTAGATCTGGTGATGTTGATGGCTGAAGAGCTGTTGGTATATTTGGCTGGGAATGGAGGGGGGTCAGGAGGTTGCTCAGGGGGAGTGGTCATATTCGTCACGGCAGTTTTTTTAAAGCGTTTTGTTTTGCAATGGGATAAGCGGTGTTAGTGTTTTTGTTAGAACATGATCCGGGTAGTGTTTATAACTTCATATTACTTTAAAAAAGACCACTAACCCACTATTTAAAAAAATAGAAAAGAACTAACCCACTACTTAAATACTACTAAAGCTAAAACATTAATTATAATATATCAAAAAGTAAAAACTATTCACTTTACAATTTTTTTCTAAAAAATTTAGAGAACTCACGGGAGTCAGTAGAAGAATTGAAAGAAGTCACAGACTCACAATAGCGGGCTAGCGGCCATTGTCTTTGGAGAAGTTAAAGAATTTGCTATTTGCTCAACCCACTTAGACTTGGTAAGATAATTATTTTGTGTTCAATTGTTGATTTAATATTTGTTACTCATTTTTATTGTATACAAAGTTATTTATATAACTAGGGTTTGTTGATTTGTAGAATTGTAGTACAAAAACTATATGATTCTTGCTTTCTTAGTTTTATAATAACAAGGAAGCTATGTTGCATTATATATTTAGATTAATTTGTTATCTTTGTTTATATAGATTTGAAGATTTCGATTCATGAATAATGAGCAAGAAAAGAATTGATTCTTATTTCCTGAAAAAGAGTCGTGTTGAAGATGGTGATTCACATAATATTAACGTTGATGATGTTCCTCTCGAAAATCCAAATATTTTTGAAACTCAAGTTGAACATCAAGATTCTCCTCAAAGGAAAATTCAAAGGATTGATGAAGTTCAAAACCCTCAAAGGATTGACGAAGTTGATTATATGAAGCTTGAAAGAGACCCGGGCCAGCGTCAACAGATATGGATGTATACACAAGATAAGATGGATCAAGTTCGACGATTTTATATAGGAAAGGGCCCTTATAAGGTAAATCCCAAAAAAGATCCTAAAGTTGTTGATAAATATGGTAGAAAGTTTCTTAGCTCTTGGTATGACCTATTTCCTGATTGGTTGGAATATTCCCCTACGAAGAATGCTGCATTTTCATAAGTGTTATTTGTTTGCAAAGCCATCAACTGGTTCTGGGTCAAATGCTTTTGTTGTTGGTGGGTTTCAATCTTGGAAGAAAGTGAATGGGGGGAAAAATTGTGCTTTTTTGCTTCACGAAGGATATGGTCCTAATTCTTTACACAAGGTTGCAGCAAGAAAATGTGAGGATTTGATGAACTCATTGCAGCATATTGACAAGGTTTGGGATAGACAATCGTCTGAAGCAGTGGCCAAAAATAGGCTAAGACTCAAAGTTTCAGTGGACGTTGCAAAATTATGTGCATTCCAGGCTATTGCATTCAGAGGTCACGATGAACGGTTCGACTCATCTAATTGTGGTAATTTTCTAGAGATTGTAAAGCATACAGCTTCCTATAATAAAGAGGTAGATTCATGTGTTTTGAAAAATGCTCCTCAAAATGCTACTTACACTTCTGATATTCAAAAGGAGATCTTATCTATCTATGCTGGTAGGATTCAAAGATTTATTCGAGAAGAAATTGGTGATGAAAAGTTTTGCATTATAGTTGATGAATCTCGTGATGAATCTCGTGATGAATCGTAAATCACAGTTTAAAGTGTCTAAGTGAATTTTGGTTTTCGAATATTTATTTTGAAGTTTGTATGTTTATTTTTACCACTTTATATATATTGTGATGTTAATAGTTTATTATTTTTATTTATGCCATGATATTCTAGATATTAACTTTGAAAAAAAATATAGCGCAATCTCGCCCCCCCTATTTTGAATCCTGGCTCCGCCCCTGGAAATCACCTCAACCGTGTCTTCCTACACTCTTGATGAGTAGCGCATGCTTTAGAAAGAACATAATTATCTCTAAAAAAAAACCAAGAAAATGTTTTTTGATTATTAAGTAAATCCAAATTTGATCAAATATGATGTAAGTGGAAGGCATGACTCCTAAAACATAATAATTCCTAACAGAAAATGAATTGATGCAGTGACACGAGGTAGGTTAACAACCATTCCATAATTTATATGAGTAGCATAAAAAAAATTAAAGTTGGTTGAAGACATGATTGATTGCAAAATATTCAGTCGGTAGGTGGTAATAAGTAATAAAGTAACCCAAATTATTGTTGTTAACAATAATGAAAGAAGATTTTTATTAACGACAAAACACGCATTGTGCATTTACTACTCCCTCCAACGGGACCCGTACAAGTTACAACTTAGCATCAATGATGTAACCAATAATATTGCGACGCCCACTGCCCAGATATTTCGGAAATTATTATTATTATTATTATACTCATAATAAATCATAATAATATAATATTCCCATTCCAAAATCCAGCAGCCGGCAGATTCGAATAATTCACTCTCCCTTCTCTCTCCTCCGCCACGTGTACTCCTCCGCCTCATTTTATCCGGCGATACGTACGCCTACTTATTTATTTATTTATTAATATTAATTATGTTATGTATGTGTATCTGTTACTCGTCTTTCAATAATTCCACTTTACGGTTACGGATTATTGACCTTTTAGTTACCGTCCGATTAGCCAGCCACGTGAGTTTTTTAGTTAGTTAAGTAAATAAAATCTCTTCAAAATCTTACATAATATAATAACATATTATTATTCTCAGTTTTGTTTGATTTCTGCTCTTTTATTTTGCTGAATTTAATTAACAGAGATAACTGGTTGATGCTGCTTGCAATTGCCTGATTCATTAATTAAAACTAGGCTGTTGGTGGTCGAGAAACATTGGCCATGTCTGGACCGTTGGATCGATTTGCACGCCCTTGTGAGTATTTTTTTCTTTTCCATTTTCTGTATATTCCTCATCCTCAGCTGTGTTAACGGGGCATTTTATTACAAGCAATTAATTATGTGGACTTTTGAATTTAGGGTTGTTTCTCTAATCTTTTTCTATGTTAATTGTTATATTTTGCCCAAGAGTTTTTCTATTTGCATTTATCCTGCTCTTTTTTTTTTATGTTTAAATGTCAGCAATAAGTTTATGAATAATGAGCTGCAATTATATAGTTTTAACTCATGAATATGTTGTTGTTATCTTGGGTGATGGTGAGATTACTTTTACGAAGTGGAGTTGTGACTTTGCGTTTTAATTTCAGTAAATTAAGCTCATGTTCGTCTATATATATATATATTTTTTTTTCCTGGTGGAACAGGCTTTGAGGGGTCATCTGGTAATGATGAAAGAAGAGAAAGGAAGTCTGATTTTGAGAATTCGGAGGACGAGAGAAGGACCAGAATGGGTTCTTTGAAAAAGAAAGCACTTAGTGCATCTTCTAAGTTCAAGCATTCCCTTAAGAAGAAGAGCAGCAGTAGAAGAAAGCTTGAAGGTAGAGTCAGCTCTGTTTCTATTGAAGATATTCGTGATGCTGAGGAACTGCAAGCTGTGGAGTCGTTTAGACAAGCCTTGATATTGGATGAGTTGCTCCCAGAAAAGTTTGATGATTACCACATGATGTTGAGGTTTTTTATTCTTGATTGCTACAAACTTTGTTTAAATACTTCTCTTAGTCCATTTTTACTTTCATAGTGTCTATTCATTCTCTTATGATTTCACAACTGTTCAGTTTCATGTAAGATTTTCAAACGTGTCTCCAGATTTTTGAAAGCAAGGAAATTTGATATTGAAAAGTCGAAGCTCATGTGGGCTGATATGATTCAGTGGAGGAAAGACTTTGGTACTGACACTATCACCGAGGTAAGACCTAATATTCGAATAATTTCCACTTTTTACTACCCAGAACATTAGTTTTCTTTTCCCACGCACACTCTTACATGTTTAGCATTTTACCTTACACAATCTGCTTCTGTCAGGAATTTGAATTTGAGGAGGTTAACGAAGTGTTAAAGCATTATCCCCATGGATATCATGGAGTTGACAAAGAGGGCAGACCAGTGTACATTGAAAGACTGGGGAAAGTGGATCCAAACAAACTTATGCATGTTACAACCTTGGATCGATACATAAAATACCATGTGAAAGAATTTGAGAGAACCTTTGCCGTTAAGTTTCCAGCTTGTACTATTGCGGCAAAACGGCACATTGATTCAAGCACAACAATTTTGGATGTTCATGGTGTAGTATGTTTCAAGTCTCTTTAAATATTTATTAATTTACGGTTTTGACCTGCTGTTTTGTCTCAGCTGAGGAATTGTGTTGTCCTTTCTGTTACGGTATTTCAGGGTCTGAAAAACTTTACTAAGAGTGCGCGAGACCTCATCACACGGCTTCAGAAGATTGATGGCGATAATTATCCGGAAGTAAACACAATATTCTCAATCTTAATCAGTGTATGATGTTTTGAATGGTTCAGGAGAGTAGTTTATGCTGTGTCTCGTAATTGCAGACACTCCAGCAAATGTTTATAATCAATGCTGGTCCAGGATTTAGGCTTCTGTGGAGTACCGTGAAGGGTTTTATAGATCCCAGGACTGCCACTAAGATTCATGTATGTATTCTCACTCTTTTCATTTGGATTGCTTTTCCTAACTTTGTTGTACTACTGGCTTCAGCTCATGTAGTCCATGTTTCTGGAATCTGTCACAGGTTATTGGAAATAGGTACCAGAACAAATTACTTGAAATTATTGATGCCAGGTAATCGGGTGAATATTTTTATTAGTTTCTTCTTGTCTTTTGGATTGCCCTGGATTCTTAGCTTTGCGTTTATATTCTTCAGTGAATTGCCAGTATTCTTGGGAGGAACCTGTACCTGCGCAGATGAAGGGGGTTGCCTTCGCTCTGATAAAGGACCATGGAAAAATCCGGATATACTGAAGGTCATGACAGGCCTTGATTATATAATTAGTGTAGTGGTTGCAATATAGCAAGGTTTTTCGTACAATAGCGATGCCATAATCTAGTAGTTGACTGGTTGACTTGGTGGTGTAGATGGTGCTAAATGGTGATGCACAGAGATGCAGGCAGGTTGTTAAAATTGTCAATAGTGATGGGAAGGTAGTGTACGCAAAGCCTCATTATGCCAAGGTATGGCTGCTCTGTCTTTATTACAATTGCAGGGTACATATTATTCTATCCCGGTTTGAGGTCGATGTGTCATATTAGTAAGCTCTTGCTGCAGTTGAAGGGCAGTGATACATCTACGGCCGAATCTGGCTCTGATGCTGAAGATATTGCTTCACCAAAAGCCATTAGGATTTACTCCCAGCTTTCCTTGACTCCTGTTCGCGAGGAGGTATGTTAAACGTAAAGCTTTCTGATTAGAATACGAATTTTAGTGATTAAGAGAAGAAAGCTCAGAACTACTTATGTAGTCTTAAGCTGATTGTTAGTCTGTGTTTCCTGTTACTTGCTTGAAGGCAAATTATTTTCACGAACTTTTCTGTGCTATTTATACTTTCAAAATACAAAATGCATCTGCTAATCAAACCTTGCATGTAGTTCTAGCTCCTATAAATTGCTGTCTCCCCCCTCTTCTATGTTCTTAGGTTGTTATTTCTGGTTTCTTCATGCAAATTAGGGTAATCAGTGGTCATGGTGATTATGAGTATTGGATTACATGTTTATTTCTAAGCTATGATTGAACTTATGGGAAAATCTTGATAGATATTTTTAGCTGTACTGAGTGTCCTACCTTGTCCAGGAAAGTAGAGTTGCATGCAATCGTTTATTTACTTGTTCTTTATAGTTCTCATTTTAGATTATTGTATCTGAATTACAATGGACTAAGGTCTTAGCTATTATGAAATTCTTTTTCTACTGTTCTTATTTTCTAAATTAAGTTACTTTATAGTAAGCGCTGGACAAACTTTGGTATCAATTCACTTCGTGAAAGAAAGGACCACCTATTATACAAAGGCTTAGATAACTTTATAAAATAAGCATCTTGTAGTAGGCACATCTATAGTGAACATCAATTAAATATGTTCATTTTGCGCGAGAAAAGAAAAAAGGTTTTCCTTTTTGTGGCGAATATTGTATGTTTCTCGTGTTTCTCTTGTAAGTGCACGGTCAATCGAATAAATTTTCTGACAATGAGATAGTATGCAGGACCTCTAATAGTATCTTTTACTCTGACTGGTTACAAGAGGGCTGATTGTTTTGATAAAATTGTCAAGAATTGTAACTTATGGTTGAGTAATATGTCAGGCTAAGGCTATCGGAACAGGTGGGTGCGTCGGTAACTTCTCAGGATATGATGAGTATGTTCCCATGGTGGACAAGGCCGTTGATTCTGTATGGAAGAAGCAGACACCTGCTCAGAAGCTTTATGTTCCGAAAGGTTGTTACCTTTTGGTATTATTTTCTGCTATCATTTCTATGTCATCGTTAACTTTTATATTGCAGCTAATCTACTTATTGCATGATCTGTGAACTATGTAGATAATTGTTTGTCTTGACTCTTGAGTGTTTATTACATTAGCTCATTATGTCTGGCTAAATATGCATTTGTCTCTCCATTTATGTTCGACAGTTTGAGACAAGTTTTGAGAAGTCTTTTATCGTTATATTTTCTATAGGGATTTCCTTTTAGTCAATTTTATTAACTAACATTTGATTACCACTGCTGGTTGTTTTTCCATCTTAAGAATGTATTAAAGTTATCTTGTTCTCTCTCAGAGATGTTCCCATCGCCGGACTCTAGAAAGGCTCCAGAAGGATTTTGTGCTCGAGTTTTGGCATCTCTTATGGCTTTCTTCACAACCTTTTTCTTGTTTCTCTGTTCAATACCATCTGGTGTTACCAAGAAACTTCCTGATGCATCATTACAGCACGGCGTTCCCGTTCAGGAATTTGCTTTTGACTCGTACCCAAAAGAGGAGTTCAGACCACCATCACCACCACCCTCTTTTACAGAGGCAGAGCTTCTATCCTCGGTGCTGAAGAGGTTGGGTGAGCTTGAGGAGAAGGTCAATACCCTTCAAGCAAAGCCATCTGAGATGCCTTACGAGAAAGTAGAACTGCTGAATGCTGCTGTTTACCGAGTGGATGCCCTAGAAGCAGAATTGATTGCCACCAAAAAGGTATGTGTCACTTGTATATGTTAATGATTTTCATTTTCAACTATGAGGAACACTGGCAAAAAGGAAAGTTCTTGCGTTATACTTCGTTGTTTCTGTTGAGGACTTGCGCCAGCACTTTTTTCCGTGGACATTTTTGCAGCACTTGGGAAAAATTAAAGGGTAAATCCCCCCCCCCCCCCCCCACTTTTGGAGGTTTTCACAAAGTGCCCCCAAGGTTTCGAAAAGAGAAATATTTCCCCCAACGTTTCCGATGTTGTGTGAACACCCGTCGATCGTTAATCAGCCGTTTATTTTAAACATGTGTTAGCAACAAAGTTGAATTGACGAGGTTGACAAAGAATAGTAAAAGATAAAACAAGACTCTTTTGTTGGGCTTATTTATATTCCAAAAGAAACCGAGTCCTTTTTTTTCTTCCTTTGAGCAGGCTTTGCATGAGGCCTTGATGAAGCAAGAGGAACTGCTTGCTTATATAGACAGTCAGGAAGAAGCCAAGTACCGGGTGAGTAGAATGAACCCCTATTCTTGTTTTCATTGATTGAAGTTGTAGCTGATTTCAGGTGCATCTCTTGTAATATTTGGCATTTGGTGGTGACGTTTATCCTACTTTTTTGTCCAGAAGAAGAAGTCTTGCTGGTAATATTGTGACTTGTGAGTCACCTTTCGATCAGCAGCTTTGACGGTACTCTAATTCCCACGTCCTACGTACCTTTGCGTTGAGTTCTAACTGAAGGAAATTGCATCCTTCATAAACACAAGCATACCGTTGTTGAGAAGTTTTACATTTTACATGTATTGTACTTGTTTTGAAACTATGAGTGTGATTTTAAGGTTTGTGCAAGTTGATTTTAAGGTTTGTGCAAGTGCAATGTTTGAAATGAGTGATATTTAACTGAATCTGTTTCTTAGAAATTTGCTACTCTCTCACTCTCTCCCCGTATATTAGGCGTGTGTGAACAGTCAATAGGCACTTATAAGTAATGAGTCCCAACAATTGATACCTTTGTATAATTTCTTACAGTTGAGGGAGTACAACAATATTTGAACTTACAGGTAGATCAGTTGGAGTGTTGGACTGCCAATGGTTGCTTGAGTTTCCGTCCAATACTCCAAACACAAAATATTCTACAAACAGTGAACAAAATAATTTACAAATGGTTGTGAAAACAACTCAAAGAGTCCGTTTGAATATTTTTAGACCAGATGATGGTATTTATGTGGGTTTTTGAAAAACACTGCTATCTCTACAAGATGAAACAAAATTACAGAGCTATTACGGTGTCTGTACTTAGAATGCGAAGAACTTCTTCTTCTTCTTTTTTCTCTCAAGGTACGCCACAAGCTCCTCCTGTCGGCCGAGAGAATCCTCAAGCGCCTGAAGAAACACCAGAAGAAGCAAACTATTATTATGCGTTGACAAAACAAACTACAAAGTGTTAAATGTATTGTTTAGATACGCGATGACTTCAGAAAAATACTACCGTTCTTCCTTTTAAGAATTTAATGTACCGTTTAGAGATGTTTAAAATGATTTTGGAAATTTTTGCATGGTATTAAATATCATAGTACCTTGCTTAGGACATAATCTAGGTGAAACTATTAAGAATACATTCCGCTCTCAATCTTTTCAGGTGAGCAGTTTCAAATTTTATCTTCCGACAAAACCTTAAAATTTCAGAATAAATGTAAGATTAATAGAAGATTTGTACCTTTTTGGTTGCTGCTAGTTCTTGTTCCAATGCATCAACTCGACTCATTGCGGTATTCAGTAAGTCCTCTTTTTCAGCGGGCATGGTTTTTGGCTTTCTGCTGAGAACACTCACCTTATCCTCGAGTTCATTCATGCGTTTCATCATGATCATGTAATCCGCGGTGGAAATAGCAGCTTCAGTTGACTGATAGGGCCGACTTGGAATTTTGGACGTCGTGTCACCTTGAAGTGAACTAGAATAAAGTGTGGCGTCTGTTAGCTTCTTTGGCATGTTACGCGTCATGCGAACCATAGTAACAACTCCCATTACAAAGGTCATTACTCCGGTGAAGATTTGGTTGTTAAGTCCTTCAGAAGGTTTGCAAGCTTTTTGCATAGCTAAATAATCTGGGGCTGGAAATAGAAACCAAAATGGGATTGCAGAAACGTGAGTACATTTGCTGAGTCTAGATAATGTTTATAAATCTTGTAGGTACAACTTCGCCACACCATGTAAAAACCGTGATATAAATCATATGACATACGCAAATTTTACTACACGAGAAACTGAGGTACAAGGTTTCCCATATACACGGTTTAGATTAGAATTTTCAATGTGCTAACATCTATCAGAATATAAGCACGAGATCCTTCGAAGGGCTGAAGTGTTACAATTATGTACCTTTAGAACGAGGAGTAAAGTTGTTGCTTTTCTGCGATTTAGGCCATGTTGAAGTAACAGGCTTGTCCACCAAGGGTAAATCGTTAAGCTTAAATGTATTGGAATTGTTTCTGGTTACCTGAGGAGAAACTTTTCTCAGTCAGCAATTCTATAGATAATCAAACTGCAAAATGATTTTTCAAGTACTGAACATTGAGATCTGGATCAAATCTTAATGCTACATGATACAACACAACACCAAGACAACTTACTTCTTGAACGGTTGAGAGTCGTGGAAATTCCTTGGTACCTGCAGGAGAATTCATCGAGTTGAAAGAGGTGTTCTTCTTCACATTCTACATATCAGATAACGGTGGTCAATTTTGATAGCATGAAATACGAAAAGCCTTATTATTGTTATGTCTCTATTTGAGATTTACATTAAGAACTCCCATAAAACGGAGACTAGGAACTTGCAAGAGTTACTACCTTAGCGCTATTGTCGTCTTCTGACATTGTCTTTTCGTCCACTGGAGGAATTATAATTTTGTTTGAGCATTTGTGTTCACCATTACGGACCATCTTGCAGACAAGACGCGTTTAGTGTATGGTTCAAGTTATGAAAAAGTAGAAATTTGACTAGAACTGATGACTTTGGATGTAGATTACCTTCATAACATCCGGATCATTCCAAGGACCTTTATCGGATTGCATACAGCCACCTTTTTCTGCACATGTGCACGTACCTCCCAAGAACTCCGGCAGCTCACTGATTCAAGATCATAACAATAAATGCTGTCACGTCGGGATTTTCTCAAGCTTTAGGCTTCTTCAAAACTCCAAGGCAAAATATTTGAACTTGTTCATAATATTTACCTTGCATCAATGATCTCAAGTAGCTTGCTCTGGTATTTGTTGCCCAAAACCTGAAAAACATACAGCATTAGGAACAAATTCTGATGAAAATAACGAACATGTACACTTTATACGCGACTCCGAATGTCACTTACATTGATTTTTGCAGTGGTTTTGGGGTCGAGAAATGACTTTACTGTGCTCCACAAGAGTCTGAATCCTGACCCTGCATTGATGATGTACATCCGGCAAAGAGTCTGAACGAAAAAAGAAAAAAGGAAGGACATCATCCACCGTGACCATATGGAAGAAGGTGAAGCAAAAGTTGGAGAAAAAGCGAGACACGGCAAACGTACCTCAGGGTAATTATCGCCATCGATTTTCTGTAAGACCTGAAGAAGATCTCTGGCAGCCTTGTTAAAGCTTTTCAGTCCCTGAAACAAACAAACGTTATATTCTTTGAAAGATCAACTTTGTTCCATAAGCAGTATTGAACTTCTGATATGGGTTTTTATTTCGTAATACGGTAGCTACGATGCCATTATATTAACAGGAAATCAATTATTCTGATTTTTAACTATACTCGAACATACCACTCCTTGGACATCCAAAATGGTTGTGCTCTGATCAATGTGTTTTTTGGCTGCAATGGAACAGGCTGGAAATTTATCAATGAAGGTCCTTTCAAACTCCTGGACGTGGTATTTAAGATAGCGATCCATTGTTGTGACTTCCATGAGCTTAGCTGCATCAACTAGACCAAGCCTTTCGATGTAAACAGGTCTGCCTTCTTTGTCAACGCCATGATGTCCTTGTGGATAGTATTTATAGATCTCGTCTCTCTCCTTGAATTCAAAATCCTAAAGAACGAAATTTTCGAAACAGAAATAAGACCACTTGGATCGGATTTATAAGTAAAGTAACAATGTTTGTAATACCTCCATAATAGTGTCGGCCCCAAACTCCTTCCTCCACTCGAGCATATCGCCCCACATTTGTTTTGTTTTCTCAATTTCGAATTTCCTTGCCTTCAAAAATCTGTAATCATAACACAGAGTTGAAACCAAACAACGTAACAAAATATAATGAGAAGATATATCATACATCGGATAAAAGGGAAATAACCTTACCTTAATAACATATGGTAATCATCGTGTTTGGCAGGGAGTAACTCTTCGAGGATAAGTGCCTGGCGAAGAGCATCCACGACTTTTAGTTCTTCGGCATCATGCTCGTCCTCAAACACAACAGACATAACTCTACTGTTTCTTCTGCTCATCCTGGTTAATGAATGCCTAAATTTTGTCGAGGCGTTGATAGCTTTTTTTTTTAAAGATCCAAGCCTTGTTTTCCTCTCATCCTCTGAGATTTCAATATCAGTTTTCTCAACACCTGCCAACAAAAAAAAAAAACCGAACAGTAAAAGTTCTACATCAGTTATCTGAAAAACGATTTTTGATTAATAATCAATTTTTCTTCCTGTGGAAGCATGTTAGCTAGCAAACGAAGCCATTTGGGTTGAATTAAAGTACCTCATACTAAATCCTCTATATGCAGGAGGTTTAAATGAATTGATAATCATGACCTCATGGTTATAGTTCATGCAAGTTATGAAATTCGAGCAAAGAAACTCATCACTGTACTTCTTTTTAACACTAAAATGCGCTAAACATTAAAGGATCTTCTGTCGTATTTTGTGTGACACGTAACCACCCGCCCTCTATGTATTAAGGTTTAGAACACCTATGTCATCATTCACAATTAAGTGATGCACATAATGAGATATAGGGACAAAGGATCCTTGTCCGAGATTAACTTCTAAATATTTGCATGTTTTGTCACTTTAGATAACAGTTCATCTTAAATTATTCAATAGTAAAAATCATAATGAAGAAAATAAATCTGGCAACACATACTTGCCGTTGGCGCTGGTGTTGGTGTTGGTGTTGGCGTTGGCGTTGGCGTGACTGGGTTTTCTAGCGGCCCTGACATATTGTCTTTCTTGACTTTGGCTCGCAAGTTTGATTACGTTGAAAGGCACACGATTGCAGGTGTTTCAGGCCTGCAGATCGCCCCCACCTTTTGAGAAGAGTTAAAATCAGATGTTTTTACAATAAAAGAACATAAATAGGATTGCACAAGATAATGACTGATTCAACATATATTTCCATGTTATGAAACTACTAAGTTTTTATCTTCAATAGATTATTATAAAGAAAGCAGAAACACAAAATGAGACAAAGCCATGTATAGATCGACAATCAAACTAACGTTACAATAATAACCAAAAATCATGACAAAATTTCAAATGTAATCGCAATAATAATAATAATAATGTAATAAGTCTCATAAAATCCTTCAAAAAGAACCACATTTCACACATGGACAACCTTATTCAAATGGAAATATCCAGAGTTTTCAATATTTAGGAGACGACCAAAAATTTTTACCCGAAAGGAAAATTGAATTTTCAGCAATGTGGTGGGATGAAGGGGGAGAGAGAAAAACTAAGAGACAAAAAGAGAGGAAAAAAAGGAGGATATATTTACATTGGTGGTGCTCAAAAAAAGAATATCGGAGGAAAATCAAAAAGTACCCAATTTTCCTAAAAATAAAGTTTGTGGTTTTTGGACAACACGAATCAATGGCTTCCCATTATTCATTCACTGCCGTTGTTTTCGCATATCATCTATCATGTTCTAGAGATATTTTTTTTTATTACAGATCAAAAGAGGGAATATTAGATGCGTGTAGTGAGATTTTGATGCATGGAGCTAGAGATCTCGTTGACTTATAGTAGCTTCTCCATTGACTTATTCAATTAATAGTGTATCTGCATGTCGTGCATGTGTAAGAGACGGATAAAGGGAGAGATTCTTTGCGGAGTGCAAGTCACTCCTCTGTTCAACTTTTAACCGCTTCGTACTTTCAAAAAAGTGAAGTTAACTGTTACTTTAATTTCCCTACTCAAAAAGCTAATTCACATTGTTATTCGTTTTTGAATACAAGCTTATCAGCTTATAAATCTAGAGTTATCAAGGCGTTGAACTGTTGATAAGTGGAGAGTTAGATTTGGGATATAAAGACACTTTGCAAACCGTAACTTGTGAATTTTTGATACATTGCACCTCTAAATTGAAACTCAGATGACATTTGCACCCTCAAATGATAAATATTTAACACCTTGCACCGTTTGTGTTTTGTGTGTCATTACAAGGGCAAATCATCTTTTCAATTATTGAAAAATAAAAGGAGCAGCCAAATTTAAGGAACTTAATAAAAAAAATCAAAAAGAAAAAGGAATGGTTCAAAACCAAATTAAAAAAGAAAGACCACGCCACCGTGCACCACCACCCAATGCCACCTTCTTCAGCAATCTCTCAGTTCACAAACTCAACAAATCCTAAATTCTCAAGAACGCACCTAGAGGCGTATCCAGGATTTGTGCTTCGGAGGAGGGGTAGGGGGATGCTAAATTTCTTTGAAAGAAAACATGTAAGAAATGGAAAGAGCTAGAACTAAGAATAGGGGAATTTGAAAGGCTTTTCTTTTTACTAATTATTAAATATAAAAATGGCTACTTTGCTAATTTTTAACATCAAAAGAGGATTGTGGTTGCTAATTTTTAGCATTGAAAGGAGGTTTCCTAATAGTTTGACATTTGAAAGAGTTTTTGCTGATTCCAATCTTGAATCAAGAGGGGTTTTGTGCTAAATATTAAAACATCCAAAGAGGTTCGTTTATGCTAATGAACAACATCAAAAGAGTTTTCTTTTATTTTTTCTTTTTCTAATTTTTAGCATATTGTTTTTAGAATTTTTTTCTTGTAATTTTTTAACATTACAAGGAGGTTTTTGCTAATCAAAATATTACTCAACCCCCCCTATATCGCCCATGAATACAATAAACTATTATTTTTGTCATCATTCTTTAATTTAAGACTTAAAAAAATATTTACATGAGAAAGTGTTTTTTTAGGAATGCATGTTCATTCTTCAATTTAGTTTTATTTTAACTTTTGAATTTAGTTTTTTCAGATATATGTCATTTACGTTTGAATTTATGCTATATATTCAGATTCATAGTGATTTTTCTGATTTATTCTAATATTTTGTTCCAAATTTTACTCTATTCTATTTTTTTTGTTTATCTCTGATTTTCTAATACATTGCATTTCTTAAATAAGCGGAGTTATAAAATCTTTTCTAATGTCGACATTAGAAAAATCTTTTAGGTTTTATAACGTCATTTTAATCTTTTCTAATGTTGTAAAACAAAGATTAAAAAAGACGTTTTAATCTTTTAATAAGCGGAGTTATATTTTTTTTATTTACTTATAATTAGCATTTAATATTGATCCTATATTATACTTCATCGACATTTTAGGTTTTAAAATGTTTTCTTGAATATTCGATAGTAATTGTAAAAGTCTTTGACTTTACTATCTTCAATGTTGAGTTTTTTTTTTTTTTTTTTTTCTTCTAACAAATAGTTTCGACTAGCAAAGTAGCAATGGAGATTCGTAGATTCGTAGTAACTTTGAATTTATGGGCCGGCTGATTGAAATCAAAATCCAGGACTATTTTGGGTCCAAAAGAAAAAGAAAAATTGCATTATTTAAAACAGCTTGCATTCTGTCACAAAAAATAATTTCCCCTCATCATCATTGTCTATACAATCTCTTCTCAGAGGGTATTTATCAAAAAAGAAAAAAAAAACTTGTCAGGGGTTTCTGCTAGCGAGTATTGTGGCACTAATGATGTTGGTTGTGTACCAAATACTAACATCTCACTAAATTGATACTGTAGTTTTAATTTATTGGTGCAGTTAACAACAAAACTGTTTCGAAGTCGTGTACGTACTTTTACTATCATGAAAAAATGTTGGAAAGAACTTTATTTCTTGTAGTGATCAATGGATCCGTAATGTTGAGATAAGTTGTTCTTCTATTTGCAAGATGTATTGTGCTTATTTATTGAGGATATGATGTTAGTAACACCTCAGAGACTTTATTGTGCTTAATATCAATAAATTACATCCTTCCAGTTCGAGTGACACCTCCATTATTTGCTAACGTGGTAAAAAAAAAACTGTTAGGTCAAACTTAAAAATCACTTTTAGTTTGTCTCAATTTAAATTAAAGTTTTTAACCTAAGAAAAGGGACTTTTGCCATTTTCTAACTCTGATTATCTTTGAGATAATAATAATAATATTGCATGCTTTTTGATTACAATATCATAAAACCGATCGACTCAAATATGAAGCAATTAATACTTAATTTTTATAATAAGGTTAGCTCATTTCTCCAATATTCGAAGTATATTTTCAGTTGGCCATTCGCTCGGTGTAATTAAATTTTTACTTCATATAATTTACATGTGGTGTTCCGTGTTGGATTCGGACATTAAAAAACAAAGAAAAAAAAAAAAAAAAGATCTAAGGTGACAGCGGAATATAACGTACATCATCAAAACAACATAAAAAAAGTTACGTGAGATTGAGGTGACGTGACACAAAGGTTCATGAGACGAGAACGTAATTCCCGTTTGGAAGCCAGTCTTTTATCCACTTAAAACACTTAAAAACACTTTAATACAATTATTTTTTTTTATTTGTTTTATCTACGTACACCTCTTCACTAATTTGAATTGTCCATGACCATGAACCTCTAGTAAGTTACTTGTTAGTCAACTGTCAACTTTCATGGATAAAAGTGAGAATTGATCAGAAAATAAGATTAACATAATGATCTAGTTAAATGAGTTTGTTTATTACCACGCGCAACAAAAAACTAAACGTTAACAGTGTAAAAGACGTACAAATGCTAGATAAAAATGTGAGGTTAGTAATTAAACTTTGAGAGCGTTATACATGTTATTTGCGAATGAAAGCATAAACATGTTTGATATACTATGAATATTTGAGGCTTCGCTCTAAATGAAACATTAATAGAAAAGAATTCAGGTTGTTGAGTGGACAATAATTATTGTAGTCAAATCATACTTTCATTCCATGAAGAAAGTATTTAAAACCATTTAGAACAAGTGTATAATAGAGTAGGACTTTGAAACTATAATTATAGATTTTCAAATTTAAACAAATCGCAACAGCCAAACAAGCAAGAGTCTACCGCATGAGCCTCGTTGTATTCACCTTACATATTAGAAATTTAACTATTTAGTTACACTATTGGGGAAATATTGATCTTACTGCTTTTATTTTGAATTTTGTTAGATGTTACAATACATGAATTTATTTAAAGATGACATAGACAGTTTAGTCTTTTAATGCTTCCGATGATATATGTAAAATGAACATTCTAAATAAGTATAACAATATTAGCTATCTTTATGTTTTATATATTGACAATATGTACATTAGCTAGTTCACTACAAGACTGGGCGGTCAATAGGGACCGCCCAGTTAGCGACTCAAGGTGAGTCGCTCGCCTTCAGCGACTTCTAAAGGCAACAGCGACTCACCTTGAGTCGCAAATCATTTTGAGAACAACAGCGACCCACGTTGCGTCGCTGAAACAAACAGACGACTTTCAGCGACCCACGTTGGGTCGCTGAACTAAACTCACGACTTTCAGCGACCCACGTTGGGTCACTGAACTAAATACGCGACGTTCAGCGACCCAGGTTGGGTCGCTGAAAACCTTTTTTTTACATGGGCCACACAATTCGGCCCAAAATTGGGCCAAATTGTGGGCCGCGTCAGCCCTAATTACCATGGAAGCAATCAGCGACTCAGAAGCGGTCGCTGATTGCTTCCTATAAATTGAAAAAAAAAACCATTTTTAACAAAACGCGAAATTCCTCTCCTTCACCCGTTTTGTGCCCTGACCCGATTCGGATATCCTCCATTAGCGACCTATTAAGCTTAGTTGCGACCCAAATCGAGTCACTAACCCAACCAAACCCAACCCCGCTCGTTTCTTCCGATTTCCGCCTCAAATCCGCCGTGCTCCGCCTCAATCGCCGTCGTGCTCCGCTTCCATCGCCGCCCCTTTGAATTTCCGTCCATTTCCGCCGCCGGTGCTAAGGTATAGCTTCGGTTTTCATTTTTTTTTTTTTTTTTGTCATTTTTGAATTAAATCCGAAAATTGTGTTATTATTTTAAGAAAATGTTATATTGTTAATTTTGTGTTAATATTATTGTGTTAATCTTGTGTAAATTTTGTGTTTTATTGTTAATTTGTTAAATTTGTGAAGAATTATTAGTTAATATTGTTAATTAGATAGTTAATTAGTGAATAATGTTAGATTGTTAGAATAGATTAGTGTATGATTAAGGAAAAAAAATTATTTGTGAAATTAGATTAGTGAATGATGAAATAAAAATTTAGTGAATGATGAAATTAGATTTAGTTAAATTTAGTGAATGATTAAATTAGATTTAGTTAAATTTAGTGAATGGTTAAATTAGATTTAGTTAAATTTAGTGAATAATGAAATTAGATTAGATTAGATTAGTTTATAATTAGATTGTGAAAATTGGATTATTAAAATTTAATTAGTAAAACTTGTTAATTAGTGTTAATTTGTAAGATTATATTAATTAGTGTTGATTATATTTTTTAGGTTATAATTTGTAAATTTTGTAATTAGTGTAGATTTGTAAATGTTGAATTGATATTTAAATTTTTTTTACAGTACATATATATATTCGGCATGTCGTCACGTAAGACCCCTAGCGGTACTGGAGATCGAGGTCTTGGAGGTCGAGGTCGTGGTGGGGTATCGAGTTCAGGTAGTGGTAGTGTTACTCGTGGAGGTGTTGGAGGTAGTGGAGGTCGAGGTCGTGGTGGTGGTACTGGTAGCGTTGGGCGTGGTGGTACTGGTAGCGTTGGACGTGGTGGTGGTAGAGGTGGCAGGATTGGTGGTGGTAGTGGTAGTGGTAGTGGTAGCGTTGGGCGTGGTGGTGGTAGTGGTAGCGGGGGTCGAGGTAGTTGCCGACCTATACGGGTTGTTCGATCGGGACGTGGTGCAGGGTCGAGCCATCCAGCCGAGCCGTCTGTCCCGCTACATGGGTCAGGTGACAGATCTGCATCGACGACACCTCCACTACATCGGCAGTTATTTGGAGACGATGAGGCGGCCATCTCCGGAGCGGGTGTCCGATCATCAGAGTCCACCGCATCCCAGGTGGCACGACCACATACTGCGGATTCAGTTGGGACTCACGTGCCCCCATCAGTCGAGTCTAGCAGACTTCAGACTCCACCACCTACAGTCGACACCAGAGCTGGACCGAGGCAGAGATCGACCGGTACTCCACGACCGACCGATACTCGACCGGGTAGGGGACCCAATGTAGGGCTTACGGCGCTTCCTAAAGGGAAGAAGAAGGAGTTTATTGAGTTGAAGAGGGGTTGTTTTTCTAAACCCCCCGGTCGCGAGATTTCCAAGACGATCACTTCACTCATTCGACAGTTTATGAGTGAGTTTTGGCCCTCCTACTTGAAGGTTCCTGAGGATGTACGAAGAGAGATGTACTCGAGATTTACGGTGAGTTTTAAATGAATTATTAATATTTATTGATTTACTCGAGGTTCAAAATATTGTTTAATTTAATTTATTAATTTAATGTATTAATTTATTGTTTAATATTTATCTTTTTTGTAGAATGTCTATGGGATTCGGCGGTCAGAGAGGGAGCAGGTACATAGGGCATACCAGTTGAAGGCGAGAGGGATTTATAAGCGTATGCTTAACAAGGCGAAGGAGCAGTACATGAAGAAAAAGGAGAAGGAGGTGTTTAAAGATAAGCCTAAGACGCCGTGGATGAGTCAGAGTTTGGAGGATCAGGCGGCAAAACACTGGGACACTGAGGAGTTTAAGGCGAAGTCCGTGAAGGGAAAGAAGGCTCGACGAGGCGGCAAGTTGGACGGCGATGCGCCCGCCACCTTTTACGGTGGTTCCATTGACTACGAGGAGATCCGGCGGCGCCTGGTATGTTTTGTTAAATTATATATTTTATTTGTAGTTAAATTTTAAAATTATTGTTTATTGATTAGTTTAAAACAATGCAATTTTAACATTTAAAAAGAAAAGAATTATAACCAACTATTACTTACAATTTGAAGGAGAGGAATCAGCCCAACCGCACCCACCCTATCAGGCACGACGAGATTTATAAGGCAAGACATACGAAGAAGGTGGCGGGGACTGGCAGAGGTACAGGCGTACCATTGAGGCGGGAGTGGAAGTCTGAGACTACTAGACTTATTTACGTAAGTGTTTTAAATTTTCTACTCTTTTTTAATGATCTTTGTTTTAATTTAATTTCTTTTTTTTAATGATATTTGAATATTCAACAGAAGACTTATAAGAGGGAACTGAGGAGTAAAAATCCGGATGCAGTGGAAGATAATGACTTGCCTGAATGGGACGCCGATTCGTGGAAGAAGGCGATAGGGAGTATCAAGAAGGGGAAGGCATCGGGGTTACCGAGCTATGCTGATCCTCGAAACTTCGACTTGGAGGTCGGGAGGGAGCCAGACTACAGGCGGGAGTTGCTCAGGCAGCTCCAGGAGGAGAACAACGAGTTGAGGTCGACAAAGGACCCGAGAGTCGACTCCATGTTGTCTTGGCTCCAGTCTTTTAGAGAGGACATGCAGAGGGATACAGGTCGACCAGTGCGAGAGCTTCCGTCAGACTTGTTCATGGGGAACGCTATTAGGAGCGGAGGCGCATTTCGGGTTCCGAGGCCGATACGTGAGAGACCAGATCCTTTTGCTCCAGGTACTTCCAACCCCACCCAGTATGTCGATGATCTTGATATTGATACTGATGAGTCGGAGGGTGATGATGATCTTGGTCTGATGGATGTTGAGGCAGAGGACCTCGGTGAGGGTGAGGGGGGTGTTGGCGTTGATGAGGGTGGGGTTGGTGTTGATGATGATCCACTGGCGACCTTGGATGAGATGTATGATTTGGCGGAGAGTTCTGGTGATGAGGGGGTCGTGTATCCGCCTAGTGATGATGAGGGGGGTCAGTGATCTTGTTGCGGGTTTTTATTTGTAAATATGGATTATGATATTTTTAGTTGTTTTGTATGTATGGTTTGTAGTTGGTATGGAATATGGATTGAATGGTTTTGATTATATTTTTTTGTTTATTTTGGTTATTTTGAATTTATATGGTGTTGTTTATATGGTGTTGACGGTTGGTCATTTATGGTGTAGTTGTTTTTGTTTATATGGTGTTGTTTATATGGTGTTGACGGTTGGTCATTTATGGTGTAGTTGTTTTTGTTTATATGGTGTTGTTTATATGGTGTTGATAGTTGGTCATACTGAAAAAATCACATTGTCATAGTCATACTGAAAAATCACATAGTCATAGTCAAACTGAAAAAAAGAAAGAAAAGAAAGAAAGCACTAGTCTTCTTCTGAATATTGAAACTCATAGTCATATTCATTTGCCTCACTATCTACGCCTTCTTCTGCTTGTCCACCATCGTCCTCGTTACCACCTAGTTCATCAACGACCTCGAAGTCACCTCCACCCAACTGAATATCCATGTTGAACGAACTCAAGTCTACAAACATATTAAGACCTGCTGATTCGTTCTCTTGAAATACTGTCTCCGGAATTTCTGGGTCATCAGGGGTAGAATCTTGAATTGTGAGTGACGACATGTCGATAATGTGTCTAGCTGGAATATGTGATACTGACAACCATCCTTTTCTCCCTGGCCTTCCATTTGGTAGAGACGGATATGGGGCGTAATACGCCTGCATTGCTTGATTAGCACAAATAAATGGTTCATTGGTCTGCAGTTTTTTAGTAGGGTTAATTTCCACCATTTTGAATGTCTCGTGGACATTTGTGCCTCTCGGTCCAATATCATACCACAAACACTTGAAGAAGACAATGGTCAGTTGTTTTCCAGTTCTACCTCCCCAATATTCCACTTCCAATATCTCCTTTAAAGTCCCGTAGAAATTGGTTGAAGCGGTGTCTCCCATGTCACCCTTCACGTAAACCCCACTGCAGTCACTCTTCTTGGGCCCCAATTTCGTATCAATGTGGAACCTAAATCCATTCACAATGTATCCATCGTACGTGATTGCATCGTTCAGTGGACCGTTGAGCAACGGCAGTACCCTATCGTCTATCATGTAATTTCCACTGCGGTACTCTTGCTTGAACCAGGCCACATACTCCTCGTTCCTTTTCGTTTGCACCTCCATGGCATTCAATCTACCGCACTCCTCTTCTATGAACAAACTGCATGTTACAAAAAAATAGTTAGTACTAACACATATAAAAGAAGATGATACTAAATGAAGAAAATTGTAGTAGACTCACTCTTCCCATCCCTCCAATTCTTCACAGTTAAGAAGTGTGTACAATTCAATCTGTTCTATTTCTTCCCCCGTTAACTTCTTCATCTTCGCCGATGGGCCAAGCGGTCGTCCCTTCTTTCGGAACAATAAGAGCTCTCCATCCCAATCCGTGCTTTCCAAAGTTTCGTTCCTGTTAAGTCGTCGGTGTGTAGCACCAGGGGTTACATCGAGATACTGGGAAATCAAATTTGATATCTCCGAATTTAAATAGGCATTGGCCATGCATCCCTCGGGCCTCGCTTTGTTCCCCACTGACTGCTTTAAATCAAACATTTGTCTGATATACACAACAAAAGGAACCATCTTACATTACACATAAAATAAATTAAAGACAATCATCAATATATACACCAAAAGTGATTTACCTCTCGAATGGATACATCCATCTGTAGTGAACTGGACCGCAAACTCTAGCCTCATACGGTAAGTGAATGGCCAAATGCTCCATAGAATCGAAAAAAGAAGGAGGGAATATTCTCTCTAGCTTGCACATGGTGACAATAATAGATTTTTCTAGTCCCTCCATAGCCTCTACCGATACCTCTGATGCGCAAATTGCCTTGAACAACAAACTAATCTCCACAAGTGTTTCCCATATGTCTTTCTTAAGGAAATCACGAAAAGCAATTGGAATCAATCTCTGCATGAAGACGTGGCAATCGTGACTCTTCATTCCGGACAACCTTTGTTGTTGCACATGTACACACCGTCCCAAGTTAGAAGCGTATCCATCTGGAAATTTTAGCGTGCCCAACCATTCTAACAAATTTCTCCTTTGATCTTTTGAGAGACAGTACAATGCCTTTGGCTTCTTCGTTCCCCCCCCCCCCTCGGGATGTTGAATCTAAAAATAGCTCACTACGGTTGGTCCAAAGTCTCAAATCTTTTCGTGATTTGATGTTGTCCTTTGTCTTAGGGTCATCCAAAATCGTGTTGACGATGTTATCGAAAAAGTTTTTCTCACAATGCATGACATCTAGACAGTGACGAACCAAGTTTGTGGACCAATAAGGCAGTTCCCAAAATATACTCTTCCGCACCCAATTATGATTTTGGCCAAAACCTGGGAGTGGTCTGCATTGGGTACCGAACCCCACATTCCCAAGGCCATTAACAATTTCCAACATTTCAGCACCAGTCTTTCTACGAATCGCGTCTTCCTCCCGAATTTCCCCTTTTTTAAAGTTATAGTCATCGTATCTCAAGTCATGACCTTCAGGCAAGAACCGGCGATGGCAATCGAACCAACTTGGCTTACCCCCATTCACCAACGGAAAGGATTGAGTGTCACCCATACAATAAGGACACGAAAGCCTTCCGTGCGTACTCCATCCCGACAACATCCCGTAAGCGGGAAAATCACTAATCGTCCACATAAGAGATGCACGTAAAATAAAGTGTTGCTTCCTCGAGACGTCGTAAGTCTCGACGCCAGTGCTCCATAAAAGCTTGAGATCATCAATAAGTGGCCTAAGAAAAAGATCCAAGTTCTTTGTTGGACTATACGGCCCGGAAATGAGTAGACTCAAAAAGATGAACTCTTTCTTCATGCAAAGATCCGGTGGAAGGTTATAAGGGGTGACAAACACCGGCCAACAAGAGTACGTCTTGCCAGACATTCCAAAAGGTGTGAAACCATCTGTGGACAAACCAAGTCTTATGTTCCGTGGTTCCGCTGCGAAATCTGGGTGTGTTCGGTCGAAGTGGCGCCATGCCTCCCCTGAAGCTGGGTGAATGATTTGGTCATGAACCCCATTACACTTCGTATGCCATGTCATATGTTTTGCAGTTCCTATTGTATAATACAACCTCTGAAGTCGAGGAGCAATAGGAAAATACCACAATTTCTTCTTCCCAACCTTAGATTTTAGTCCATCCACGTATCTACCTGCGAGGCATATCGGGCACTTATCGTAGTCCTTCGTCTCCTCTCTGTAGAACAAGAAACATTGTTTTGGACAAACATCATACGTAACGTACCCTAACTCGGACTGCAGCATTTTACGGATCCCTTTCGTGTCCTTAGGTAATAACATCCGCACCTCAGGCGTGAAACCTCTCTTCGCTAAATTAAAAACCTTATCAGAATAAATAGTACTAGCCTTGTGTTGTGTCTTGTACTCCAACCACTCCGACATCCACTGAAGGATACTTATATCTTCACCCGAGTCGGAATCCGAATACATGGGTATATTTCCTAGGTGCATCAACTTGTAGAACGCATGTGCTTCCGGGTTGGGCTCCTCGTTAGTTGACTCGTCCTCAAATGATCGACCTCCACGTGCATCCACGACCATGTCTACGAATGGCACATCAACATATACTGGGTTGTCGGGAATATCGGTGTGTGACGAGCCGGGGGAATCGGGCACATACGACGGTGTAGTATCTATTAACGTTTCCCCATGAAAAATCCACTCTAAATATCCATTTGTAAAACCCGACTTATGAAGATGATCCCGTACAACCTTTTTATCGAAAAACCGTATATTATTGCATTTCATGCAAGGACACCTAATTTCGCCCCGTAGATCTACGAATCTAGGACCTTGTTGCGTAGCATATTCAATGAAAGCCCGAACCCCAAACACAAATCTATCGCTTAAACAACCATCACTATCATACATAGCATACATCCAAGATTTATCTACTATATAATCCATTATTCATCTAATAAGTTGTAAAATATAAAACATATAATTACAAATAATATAACAAGAATTTTAAAGAGCTAAATAGAATGATCAACGTACTTCTTGAAGCGTGAAAAAACGCGACACAAGAATGTTTTGTACACCACGATTACTCTCGGTGTGTGTAATATTACCTAACACCAATTAAATATAATAAATTTAATTTAGAATAGTTAAATAACAAATTACATTGAAAATAAACATTTGGGATAGTGTAAGGCAAAAAAACGTGCATACCTTAAGGATTAGTAAAGGATGTAATGAATTTTAGAGGAGAATGGAGTGGCCTTTTATAGGCCACTAACAGTCAATAGGGACCGCACTTAGGTCACTATTGCCAACGGTAAGTGTCAATAGCGACCGCAGTTAGGTCCCTATTGATACTAACCGTTGTTAATAGCGACCTACCTGCGGTCACTATTAACAATAGCCGTTATCAATAGGGACCAAAATGCGGTCCCTATTTAATTAGCTGTTGTTATTAGCGACCAAACTGCGGTCGCTATTGACAATAGCCGTTGTCAATAGCGACCGCAAGTAGGTCCCCGATATGTCAATAGTGACCGCGGATCAGGTCCCTATTGACCCAACAGGCACCTATTTGCGGTCCCTACTAATATTCAAACTTTAAAATCATTATATTATGATGATTTGAGTACACCGTTGAAATTTTTAAATTTTCGTAAAATTCAAATTTCCCCCTCAATCCCGCCTAAAATTTTCGCCAAAATTTCAATTTTTTGTATATTAGTGACCTAAGTGCGGTCCCTAATTATTAATAGTGACCGCAGTTAGGTCACTAATTGTTAATAGTGACCGCACTGCGGTCCCTGTTTCCTTATTAGGGACCTAAGTGCGGTCCCTACTAATATTCATCCTTGAAACTTGATTTTTTTGTATTGATGTTGGTGTGTTTGTGATTCCTAGCAACCAAACTCATTGCAACATATGAATTGAAGTAATAAATGATTGCAAAACCAACCTCATAATAGTTTAGTTGTGAAATAATAGATTGAATGAAATTGATCGAGTTATGAACGTTCAACGTATATTTCATGTTCTACAACTAATCATCAATATAGTTAGTTATAGTTGTTATTCATAGTTTAATTTTTTGTTTAACAACATCAAATAACATGATAACTTGATTAGTTAATAACTACAAATAACTATAATTAACTATATTGATGATTAGTTGTAGAACATGAAATATGTGTTGAACGTTCATAACTCGATCAATTTCATTCAATCTATTATTTCACAACTAAACTATTATGAGATTGGTTTTGCAATCATTTATTACTTCAATTCACATGTTGCAATGAGTTTGGTTGCTAGGAATCACAAACACACCAACATCAATACAAAAAAATCAAGTTTCAAGGATGAATATTAGTAGGGACCGCACTTAGGTCCCTAATAAGGAAACAGGGACCGCAGTGCGGTCACTATTAACAATTAGTGACCTAACTGCGGTCACTATTAATAATTAGGGACCGCACTTAGGTCACTAATATACAAAAATTTGAAATTTTGGCGAAAATTTTAGGCGGGATTGAGGGGGAAATTTGAATTTTACGAAAATTTAAAAATTTCACCCTATTCTCTATATATACTCACCACTCTTACACATCAAAATTACTTAATCTCATAAAACACCCAACACCAAAACACTATCTTCTTTTCCAACACCAAAACACTATCTTATTTTCTCCAAACACAAAAAAAATTCTTCTTTTTACCAACACAAATCCAAAACAAAAATCACACAATATAAAAAACAAATCACCTACTCAATCTTTCATTGTTATTATTTTGGATCTACACTTTCTTTTCTTACTTTTCTATTATTTTGGATCTACACTTTTTTTCTTACTTTTCTATTATTTTGAATCTACACATTCTTTTCTTATTTTTCTATTTTTTTGGATCTACAATTTCTTTTATTTCACTTGTTTTTTTATTCATTCATCTTTTTGTTTTTATATTATTCATATTTTATATTCTATTATTAGTCATATTTCATTCATTTTTTACATTTTAATACTTTAATGTCATTATATTAATTTTTTCTTTATTATTTTATTGTATTGATCTTATTATAACCATATTTCAACAAAAAAAACAATAATATTTCGGAATATTTCCGAAATATTATTGTTTTTTTCATTTTTGTCGCAGACTATTAGGGACCGCAGTTAGGTCCCTAATAATATTCATAGAACTCTATGAATATTATTAGGGACCTAATTGCGGTCCCTAATAAAAGTAATAGGGACCGCGGTTAGGTCCCTACTAATATTCAAAGAGTACCCTTTGAATATTAGTAGGGACCTAACTGCGGTCCCTATTTCCGTTATTAGGGACCGAAACTAGGTCGCTACTAATATTCATAGAGTTCTATGAATATTTTGTAGCGACCTAGTTGCGGTCCCTAATAAGAATAATATCGACCGCAATCAGGTCGCTACACAATATTCATAGAATCTATGAATATTTTGTAGCGACCTGATTGCGGTCGCTATTATTCTTATTAGGGACCGCAACTAGGTCGCTACAAAATATTCATAGATTCTATGAATATTTTGTAGCGACCTGATTGTCGTCGCTATTAGTCTTATTAGGGACCGCCTGTAGGTCGCTAATATTTATAATAGCGACCACTCTCAAGTCGCTATTGTTTTTGCGACATTAGGGACTTAATGACGGTCCCTATTGTTTGAAAAAAATAGTGACCCAAAAACACAATAGCGACCGGCGTTAGGTCGCTATTGTTTAAAGTGTCAGGGACCGGAAAGCGGTCCCTGATACTCCGGTCGCTATTTCCCTCATCAGGGACCTAACTGCGGTCCCTGATGGAAAGCGACCGAGGTCAATAGGGACCGCACAATAGCGACCTACGTGCGGTCGCTATTGAGCTTTAGGGACCGCGGGAGGGGTCAATAGGGACCTAATTTTGGTCCCTATTGACCCCTTTTTCTTGTAGTGGTTTCTGTTTATTGACAATAAATATGTATATTATAATATTCTTGAAATAAGTAAAACTCAATACTTTAATTTAAGGTTTGAAATTTAAAAGTGTTATTTTTAATAAATTGCTTAGTAATAATAAGATTCATTAATTAATTTTATATTTGTTTACTTGTTGTCGTCAGTGAACACTGAACACATAATTTTGCGTATGAAGTTAATTGTTGACAAAATTAAACTAACTAGAGGGGGGTTTGTAGAACACTTTTGAAGTAAAGGGCCGGGTTGATGATGAAAGAGGAAACTTCAAGGGTTATCACTTAATTACGCGAACTGTTGGTTTTAAATACATTAGTAATTTTAATGAAAATACTCTTACTAGCTACTTTCTTCAGGCTGTTTTAAGAGAGAATAAATGAGTGTTTGAAGAGTTTATAAAAGCCAAAATATTTGTTACATGCTCCTAAAGCTATTGTTTGCCAATTAGAAAAAAAAGCCGAGAAAGATTCCAAACGGTTTAGAAAAAATAATTTTAGCATTATAATCGGGTTGCAATAATGAAAAATAGATATTCTCTTAGCTTATCTTAAAAACTTTTAGAATATTATTTTTCGTAAATTCTTTGAGAAGCAACCACAGACCAAGTTCTTAGATTCATGTTTTCGCGGATGTTCTTTATATAAATTAAAACAAAGTCAATGAACAAAATTAAAATATTACGCATCTGAGCTTCGTAAAATAGTTTTTCACAAACAATTAAACATTCATGAACCTTAGCTTTACTCTATTTATCTAAATGCTCAAAGTGTTTTTCAGGTCACGTAATAAGACAATACGAAAATTAATTAATAAACTTGCGAATAATATTGGCCGGATCAAGAAAAGACGAGTCGTTATGATTCAAGATATCTAGCTATAGTCTATACTGGTTATTTTCTAGAGAAAGCTGCATTTTTTGTAATGTGGTTCCTATTACCTCATTTTTGAAAAAAGTAATCTGACGAAGGCCCTCTGCCTTTAGTCCATGTAACCCCTAATTTTGGTAAAAATGACAATACCTGTTAAATTATTGAGTACCCCCAATCAAGCTCATGTGCTCGACGCCTCGACCATATATGCCCACCAGATTTACCGTAAATCCCAATGATATGAGGAAGGACAGATCTATTTCATGCATGGGTTCGGATGGGCGGCAAAATGGTGCAAACTATATATATATATATATATATATATATATATATATATATATATATATATATATATATATTGAAAGTGTAAGATGTTCTGTTATCAATGTTGGATGGATGTTGTGTCAACATCCAGAGGACAACATTGAAACCCGAGAACAAGTTTTAATCTGAAACATGTTCTGTTATCAATGTTGGATGGATGTTGTGCCAACATCCAGAGGACAACATTGAAAACCGAGAACAGTCTTAACTTAAAACATGTTTCTGAAATTCTGAACATGAGTAAAGTATTCGGGTTTAAATGTTGGATGGATGTTGAGCCAACATTCACAGGGCAACATTGAAACCAGTATATATTCTGTCAATCTGTCTTTAACTGCTTTATGTTAGTTTTGCCTTTATTCACCTATTAATCAAGTTCCACGATTTTAGTTGTCTTTGTTTATGTCCAGGAACATCTCTTAATCATAAGGAAGAACATTACAAGTTTCCTAAGTTGAAGTTTCCATAATTCAAGAGGAGGAGATCGGTCAAGTCAACACGGTTTCAAAGATGGAAAGTTTTGGAGTTCAAGTGCAACTAGGAATCTTTCCAAGATCAACTCTGAATTGAAGAAGGAGTATTTCCTTATTAGAACTCAATCTAATAAAGAGAACTATTATTCAAGAAGGAGATCGAGTTCAAGAAGGAAAGTAGAGTTCAACAAGGAAACAACATAAGTTACCAAAACTGTGTACAACACACCTTGGAGATCAAGTTTGAAGAAACCTATATATAGGGTGTGAAGTACATCAAGATACATGGAGAAACAATAGAGCTTATAAATCCGTAGAGATTAGATCTTAAGCATTGTTGCTATGTTTCTTGTTTTGCAAAGTTTGTGAGTTTTCGAGTTAAGTCTAGGATTAGATTTAAGGAGAAAATTCTTGTCTGCTTTGCTAAGTCCAATCTACAAAAGAGCGAGAGTGATTTTGTGGTGATGAACATCTTTGGTAAAACCTGCGTGGTTATTTTGCCGTAAGGCTAGATGGTTGATTATTTATAATAAACCATTGAAAATTTATCTTCTTGTGTTCTTTAATTCCGCTGCACATTATACTCTATCAAGAAGATTGTTTGAGATCAAGTTAAGGCAACGCCAGCTTAACTTGAGCTCTAAAACTTGGAAAAGTTGTATCAATCCCGATCCAACAATTTCATATATATATATATATATATATATAGGTGTATGTAACAGCAATTAAGAGAGATTCATTAAAAGTTACAACTTAATTTATGTCACTGTTATTTTGCAGAAACTCATTTATCTATACGCAACCCATTAATTTTTTGCAATAAAACCTACGTTCTATTCTTCAATAACGTTCGAGCTAAGGGTGTTCACGGTTCGGCCCAACCGAAAAAATCATAAGTTAACTAAAATTTTAGGTCTAATCATAACCGCAATTATGGACTTGGTTCGGTTGTTGATTATGGCTTTTGGAGTTTAAAAAAATCAAGTTCTTTTAAAATTGAACCCCCGTTAACCCAAGTAAACCGAAACTGCCAATTTCAAAGCAGTATAATAATGTTTGACTATGATATTTTATGAATTGATGGATGGTTTATTTAATATGCATGTTATACACTCATGAATGAATATTTAAATATATTTTTTAGTTATATATGATGAATGAATTGTCGAATAAGTGTTACAAATTATTGCGGATAGTTAGGTAATGTATTGTAAGAGAGGTGCTTTTAAAATATATACGTGTTGTGTTTTGAACATGGCTTGCTTTTATTAATAGACAAGTTTGTAATGTGAAATGAGTTGTTAATTTGACTTATTATTTATATTTATTTAATTTTTTGAAAGAATTTTAGACATTTATTAATTGTGTGGAGAGGTTTTTTTTTATTTGAAAGAGTAGGTGATTGATTAACTCGAAACAAGAATCAAAATCGCACGGTTTTAACCGAAAATCAAGTCACTTTATTGGTTTGGTTATTGATTATCGTTTTTAGGCTAACCAAAAATTCAATTTTTTTGAAACCGAACCAATGGTTAAAAAAATCGAACCATGAACACCCCTAGTTCGAGCTTTAGAATTCTTTACAGCTGCAAAACATTCAAATGGTGTAATGATAATGTACATAAGTAAAATCTTTTCTCGAGCGTGAACTATTATGCTTATATATAACAATGAAAATTATATAGATTCTTAAAACTTTTAAGAATCTGCAATCCTTAGCATACATCAATTTTATTGTGACAATGATTTGTCCCAGCAATGAATTTTTTCACCCGAATGTGATGTGTGGTTCCAGGTTGTTTAAATTGTGTTCCTCATCGTTATCCAAACCACAGAGATTGCACTTCTCCTCAGTAACTGAACTCCTCTATATGTATGTCTATTGATAAGATTTGACTTTGTTAAAATATTCTGATGTTCCATCGAACAAACAAGAACATTCCAAAGGAGCATTGATTTTCCAAAGTTCAACAAACAACAAAGAATGAGGAATTACATGCGCTTTCAAGAGATAATATAAGCTAAAAGTACTATATAGTGTTCGGTGTTCGTACTTCTCGCTCATCCCAGCTCAGAAACTCTCGTCTTGGTTTCTTGTTCCTCTCAAGTGCACCACTAAGACATGAGGATCTACTCCAACTAATAAGCGTGCCCACATAAAGTAGTTTACGCTCTATACAAAGTATATTTCTCACTCACACACAAAAAGTGTTTAGGTGAAGAGGAAAAAGAAAACCCACAAAAGTGAAGAGTATTCACAAAAACTGTCTTTTCTCTATTCTCTCTTCTCCCAATAATTCTCTCATTAAGAGAGGAAATATGTTGGCTTGCAAAACATACTAGGTGTTAACGGGTTTTGAATTATCTCCTATTAACTGAATTATTTATTTGGGTTGGAACGCCTTTGCCCGTGGTTCAAAAACTAAATGTTATGCTAACAAGAGAGAAAAATGGACAATAACCTTCCTTTCTTTTATTAACTATATTCCACTCTCTTTTCCGAGTCCTTCCTCGTATTCTCCGAGTCTATAGGTGTATTTTTTCCCAATTATCGGACCTCCTCCTCTTCTTTCCCTTCGTCTTTTGTTTATATAGAGTTTTTAGGGACAGGTGTCGCTATGCATGTGTTTACAGGTGTCGCTATGCATGTGGTGGTGCTTTACACGCGTTACAATAGTCTTTTAACCAATAAGATAACGTCTATCTTGCTGACTGTATCATTTCATCTTCTTCCGAGAGCTTTTGTCTTCTTTATGATAAGAGGTAGATTGTCTTCTTTGCTTCCGAGAGCTCATTGCTTCATATGGTGACTCGAGGGCCGAGTCTGAGTGTTCTCTTAGTGATAGTGCTTCTCCGAGAGATGTGTATTCTGGAGTGTTTGCTTCAAGGTATTTTCCGAGGGGGTGTTTGTTTATGTGATGATCTCCGAGAGGTTTTGGCTATCGTGGATAGGTGTTTTATTTCTTCGAGTGCCCGGAGAGTGTTGTTCTGTAGTTGTTGTGTCATTATGAAGTTCCGACCTATCGGTTCGTCGACAGGAGTAATGTTCCGAGAGCGTTTGTGCTAGGAGTGTGTAGCCGAGAAGTACTGGGGTAGTGCTCCGAGAGCGTTTGTGTTGAGAGTGTATAGCAAGGAAGTGTTTTTGTCATGGTTCTGGGACTCTGTTGGGTTCCGATGGCTCTAATGGGCTTGGCGGAGTATTCGCCCAATACTAAAGGAGTTCCGATAGCAGTTAGTCTGTGAGACTCCGCCTTGGTCTTGTATTCCTCCTGTTGCTTCTGCTTTAGTATTTGTTGTGTCCGAGATGTGCTCCGAGGGATATTTTGAGGCGTGATACCTGTATCGTGGAGGCAGGTCGCATAATCATATAATAATATATTTGTTAATTCCAATAATTGATTCATTGTTTATTTCAAGCAGGTGAATTATCATCCTGTTAACAAACCCCCCCAAGTTTGTAGTGCAGTTAGTTATCATTACTGCACTAAAAACTTAATAGTTCAAAGGATACAAGAGTTCTAGTATCGTGTATTTTGTCAATTATACGGGGAAGGTTTCACAAGGCCTCGTAGAACTTTTCAGGGATGTCGTAAACATTCGTCAGTGACATTTATGTTTTTTTCGACGTTTCCCTCGTTCTTGGCATTACCTTTTTTAAAAAGGCGAGGCGTATAGTGATTACTCTCTCCGAGTGATCCCGTCGTATTTCCCAAATGTGCCCCCGTAGGTCATTATTGGGGCATTAATTATAAGGGGTATTAATTATAATTTAATTAACTGCGATTTAAATGCAGTTAGTGGCGATTTTAATGCCACGTTTAAGTTGAGTGCGGGAATCGAAGCTTCTTGTCCGTTATACTTTTGTTAACCGAGGAGACGTGTCATTAAACACGACTTTCAATCGTGGGGCGTGGGCACGCTTAGTGGTCTTTTAAGACGCTTAGTGGGTGTAGGGTTTAAAAACCCTCTTCTTCACCCCTCACCATCACTTGCAAATTTTGAGCAAATAATACTCTCTCTCTGCTAAGCGCATACTCTTTTTCTCTGCAACAGATTTCTGCTAAAATATTATTTTCCTTCAAAAATTCTTCGTAATGGCGTCGCAATCTAACACCAATCTGGTTTCGGCTGCTTCTGGTACCGGAGGAGTGGCGAGGTTAGGGTTTCAAGTTTCGCGAAAGAGGAGTGCTGCGGCGGTGGGGGCAAGCGGCAGTGGTGGTGCTGGAAAATCAAAGAAGATGAAGAAAAAGGCTGATAAAGGTGGCGCTCCGCGAGTCACCCAGAAGGTGGGCAACACTGCTAGCACCTCCACCGAGAAGGAAATTAAGAATTTGTTCAAGGAGCACGGCGCTTCCGGTCGTAATATTGAAATAACGGTGCCGGAGGCCCACCACCGGGGTGATGCTCCTCCGCCAGGATACTTGACGGTGTATTATCCGCAGCTAAAGGCGGGGCTGCGCACTTTTTTCCCGCCCTTTTACTGCGATATCTTCAATTACTGCAACCTTTGCCCGATTCAGCTTGCCCCGAATTCGTTTACGGCACTGGCTTTATTCGTATTTTGGTGCCTAGTCAGAGGCATCGAGTGCACGAGGGACAGATTCTTTGCTGTTTTCGAGTTGAAGCAGTCTCCCGGGGGAGGTCCTTTCTACTGTTTTACTCACCGAGATAAGGATGACAGGATTTCTGAGGGTATGGTCACCTCCCACAGCTCGTGGAAGAATAAGTTTTTCTTTATTAATCCAGTTGTAGGGTCGTGGGACATACCCATGACTTGGAGGGTGCCTACCTTCCCTGACAGAGTGATGGACGACACACTGGTGTTTTCACCGGTGTTCTTTGCAAAGCCTCTCGTGGAGTCAAAGGACTTTATTCGTCTCTATCGAACCGCATGATTGAAGTACATCTCCCCGATAGACAGAATTGCAACTCCTTTGGCTGTTCCCGAGAAGTTGTTTGATACATTTGGTGAGTCTTTTACCCTTATATCTATTATTTCACGGGTTTTTCTTTTATTTTATCTAACTCGTGACCTTCTTGGTAGTGAATGTCCTACGACCGTTTATGGTGGAAAGTGAGGTCGTGGTGAGCAAGAAGGTGAAGTCTACCCTAGGGGAGGGTGGAAGTGTTGAGGCTGCTGAAGGAGAGCAAGGAGGAACTCCTTCAAAGGTTGCTGCAGTTACGTCCCGGTCGTCTAGCGGGACTTCCGATACCCCTGAGGAAGCAGAGCTAGCCGTGACCTCTGCCGATGCAGGTCCTAAGGGGGTATTCACCATAGGGGATGGGGAAGATGAGGTTGGTATAGAGGGGATGGCTTTACCAGCCCCTGGTGTCATCCACATACCCTCATCATCGGAGTTATCGGGGGATTCTTACGCTCTGTTGGCGACCCCTCCGAAAGGTACGTGCTTCTAGTCTTTAAACAGTAGAAAGATAGTATTTCTTTTATTGGTATAGGAGTATGCTTTAGATAACCAAAAGGATATTTTTACTTAGATAACTTTCTGATTTTGCAGGAGATGAAGATTTTTTCGGTTTGGAAGGGGGATCACTTCCTTCAGACCTTGTTCACCCTCCAGCATTCGATACCATGAGTTTGCTGGATGAGATTTTGGCCGCGGGTCCCCCGCTTACGAGTGCTCCTTCCCCGAGACCTTTCGTGGCTATCCAATACGATAGCCCTATAGTCACCCAGGTTCCACTGCCGGGGGTGGTACCCCCTGAGAGGCCCTCGTCTTCTAAGGCTCCCGTTTCAGAGGGGGAGCCTAGCTCGGAAGATGCCCATGCGGCACTTGACACGGTCACCCGATATCTATCGGCTGCTAACTCTTTGCCGTCGGACGGGTGGCAATTCGTCCGAGCTTGTACCAACAATGTGGCTATGTTGGTAAGTTTTTTATTTAAATAATTTATTTTAAGATCCTTTATCGGGATCTTTATTCTTCTGTTTTGCTTTCTTAGGCACCTAAAATGCTTCCTCTTCTGTTACTCGAGGTTGAGAAGCTGCAAAAGCTGACGAGTGCGGCTGAAGAGAAGTCTCGGAAGCTGGAGGCGGAGAACAAGAGTCTGTTGGAGAAAACGGGGAAATATGAGGAGGCATTTGCCAAGGTCGTACAACACAATCAACACCTGAGGGGGGAGAATAAGCAGCTCCTCTCTTCTGTAAAGGAGATGGAGGCTTCCGGTCTGGTGCTGAAGGATAGGGTGGATTCCCTCGAGGGCGAGAAGGTTGCTTGGGAGGCCAAGCAGAAAGAGTTGGAGAGGGATCTGTACCAAGCATTGGGTCAAGTGGATGTTCTCAACGAGGAGTTGGCACGAGCCAAGGCTCCGGGAGGCGTTCTCCCCGAGGAAGTGCAGCAAAGGGTGGATGCTGCTGTTAGCCAGGCTCGAGAGGAAACTACTATTCAGGTAAGGGATCTGTATCTCAGCAAGCATCCAGGGTACTTAGCAGGATCTGCTATGTGGGCATTCCTTCAGTGCTTTGGGCAGGTACGACAGAAGGTGGATCGTAACTTAGACCCGCGGGTGATTAATATCGCGGAGATGAAGAGGCCAACTTTGGAGGAAGCCTTTGACCTCTACAAAAAGAGTAGCACTCGACTTCCTCCCTCCTCTTCTTCCCCGTCTCGGGTGCCTCTTTCTACTATCCTCCCGCGGCCCTCAGCGTACTCCCCTCTCCAGGCTACTTCCTCTGGTGCTCCTCCTCCTACGGGTGCTCCTACTCCTCCTACCACCGAGCCAACTCCTGACTCTTCGAGTGCTCAACCCCCTCAGTCTTAGGAGTTTTTAATTTGTTTTTCTATCATTGTACTTTTTTTTATTTTTTTTATGTAATGGTACTTATTTTTATTTGGAATGAACCATTTCTCATTTGGAACAAAGCTTTTTTCCCGTGTTCATAGTCACATAACTTTTTAGCATATTATGGATACTTAGTTCCTTTCCTGTAATCGTAGAATTCTGAGATTGAATTTACAGAAATGAGAGAGCATCCCATTCTTACTGGCCAAGCAACTTTCTTAGCATAGCGTGTCTATTTGCAGTGCAAGTTTGGGGGAATATACTTTCCTAAATAGGAGTATCCCCTAACACGCCCTCGTAGCCTATTATAGTATGCTTTAGGCAGCTCAATCTTAATTCAATTATTTGAGGAAGGGTCGTGAGTATGCATAGATGCTTAGAGTTTGATGAATATTTTCACGTTCTTTAAAGAATCATTCCTAGTAGAATTGTTCATATCCTTGTCTCTTTTGCTTATTTAGACTTTCGAAAAGCCTTTGGCTATAGAGTACGAGTGAGGTTTCCTAGAGTAACCGCTCTCGGAAATATTCTCCTAGGTTTCTGGGCTCTGTCTTCCTTCCTTCCCCCAAGTATTTACATAGCAAATTATAGAATCTTATGGTTTCTTTACGAAGATACCATAATCGAACTCGTACTACAACAAATGAAAGAAGGACACTTATCTTTGATGCGTAGTTTTTATTGCTGTAGCACCTGCTTCCCCTTTTGGTTATGGAAATGATCGAACAAAAACCTTCTCAAGGGTTTAATGATCACTAGAGTAAACTTTCCCTGACTCGCGTCTTCTTTGGATGTTCTTGGAGACAAATCTCGTGGTGTTGTTCCCACAGACGGCGCCATTTTGTTAACGGGTTTTGAATTATCTCCTATTAACTGAATTATTTATTTGGGTTGGAACGCCTTTGCCCGTGGTTCAAAAACTAAATGTTATGCTAACAAGAGAGAAAAATGGACAATAACCTTCCTTCCTTTTATTAACTATATTCCACTCTCTTTTCCGAGTCCTTCCTCGTATTCTCCGAGTCTATAGGTGTATTTTTTCCCAATTATCGGACCTCCTCCTCTTCTTTCCCTTCGTCTTTTGTTTATATAGAGTTTTTAGGGACATGTGTCGCTATGCATGTGTTTACAGGTGTCGATATGCATGTGGTGGTTCTTTACACGCGTTACAATAGTCTTTTAACCAATAAGATAACGTCTATCTTGCTGACTGTATCATTTCATCTTCTTCCGAGAGCTTTTGTCTTCTTTTTTATAAGAGGTAGATTGTCTTCTTTGCTTCCGAGAGCTCATTGCTTCATATGGTGACTCGAGGGCCGAGTCTGAGTGTTCTCTTAGTGATAGTGCTTCTCCGAGAGATGTGTATTCTGGAGTGTTTGCTTCAAGGTATTTTCCGAGGGGGTGTTTGTTTATGTGATGATCTCCGAGAGGTTTTGGCTATCGTGGATATGTGCTTTGTTTCTTCGAGTGCCCGAAGAGTGTTATTCTGTAGTTGTTGTGTCATTATGAAGTTCCGACCTATCGGTTGGTCGACAGGAGTCATGTTCCAAGAGCGTTTGTGCTAGGAGTGTGTAGCCGGGAAGTACTGGGGTAGTGCTCCGAGAGCGTTTGTGTTGAGAGCGTATAGCAAGGAAGTGTTTTTGTCATGGTTCTGGGACTCTGTTGGGTTCCGATGGCTCTAGTGGGCTTGGCGGAGTATTCGCCCAATACTAAAGGAGTTCCGATAGCAGTTAGTCTGTGAGACTCCGCCTTGGTCTTGTATTCCTCCTGTTGCTGCTGCTCCAGTATTTGTTGTGTTGGAGATGTGCTCCGAGGGATATTTTGAGGCGTGATACCTGTATCATGGAGGCAGGTCGCATAATCATATAATAATATATTTGTTAATTCCAATAATTGATTCATTGTTTATTTCAAGCAGGTGAATTATCATCCTGTTAACACTAGGAGTTGGACTTTTTAAGTCATCATTTATGCATTTCCCTAAAAATACGTACTTGTTGCTAGTGCAAAGTATTGTGGAAATAATACTATATAACTCAGTGTTGAGACAACATTGTATTAATGCACTTTAATTTTATTCACCTGCTAACTAAATTCCACGGAGTTAGTTGGTAATTGATTGTGAATGTTTACGAAACTTTAAGGATAGGTCGTTTTCCTTCATGACAGTTTCCATTCAAGAGATTGTGAAGAAATCTCCATTACTGAAAGATGCACAGCTCGTTCTTGACGGGAAAGAATCCAGGTGTGAACTAAGAAACAAGAATTCGAAAGGAAATAAACGATACAAAAGAAAGATTGATGCAAGCTACTTTGTACACGAAGTCTTGGAGGCAAAGTATTAAAATACTACATAAAGACGATTGTGCATCAAATGTCAAACATAAGACTTGAGTGATATTATCAAATGAAGGTTAGAGTTATCGAGTGTTTGAGTCCTAGTTTTTCAAGTTTTGTTTAGTTAATTAGTTCTAAGTGAATTAGAATTAAGTAGCTAGATAGAAAGAAGTGATTTTCTTTTACAACTCTGATTTGCATCTCAATTGTTATTAGAATAACTTAGAGATAGTTTTTTGTAAATTCATTATTTATATAGGGAATATTTTGCACTAAACATCGACATATAATATAACTTGCTTAACAGTTTTACCTATTGTGTTTGTTGTGTTTGTGATCCAACAATATCAAAATAGATATATGTAAGAAATTGTATCAGCATCTTAAAATCTGTAAGGGGGCCGGAGGCGGGGGGGGGGGGGGGGGGGGCGTTACAGTTTAACGTTTGCAATATTTTCGTTAATTGATTTATCATTTGGAACATCAGGCCAGTTTCATTTGTACAGACTACATCTTCAATTTTGGGTATAGTTGACACCTATGTTGCGCGAATAGTCCAAACTTTTGAAAAATACTGTGTCGGACACGCGGGGGACACCGACACTCCTTCAACACGCCTTAGATACGTGTCCAACACGTCATGTGGCATGCCCATAATTAATATAAAAAAGAAAATTTTGGACATGCGTGTTGGACAAATTTTTTTGTGCGTGTTCGACACTTTTGATGTGCGTGTCCGACATATTTGTGACACGTTTGAGTTTATTTTACTTATTATCCAAAACCATTTTTAGTTAAAATATAACACCAAACCGAACTATAAAAACTTAAATTTTTAGTTAATGTTAAAAAACAAAGTTAAAGACTCCACCACCTTCCCATGTAGTGCGTCAACCATTTCTTCCTCAAGTACAAGTGAGAAGCAGAATTTGGATTTCATTTCTTCTTCTTTTTTTCTTTAATTATATTTCTCATACATAAACTTCAATTGTCAAACTAAGTTAATTGCTTGAGTTTATTTAATTTTTAATGTGCCTAACCGCCAGGCGGTCGCTAGGGAGAAGTGGCGACCGCCGCGGCGGTCGCAAGGATTCTATAATGACTCGCGACAGTTAGGCGTCGCAGGACCTATGTGCAATCGTTGGGCGGTCACTAGGTCACATGGCGATCGCCCGGGCAGTTGCTAAAACTATTGATATTGGTAATCTGCAACCGCCCGGCGGTTATCGATAACATTCATACTTGAATTTTTATTATTTCAGATGATTCATTGTGGCGCGTTGTTTGATCAATTGATAATTATCCTAATGATTGGTAAAACAAGCCAAATTATAAGGTTTCATTGCAAAATCAAGTTTGGGGACAACATTAAGGACTAAATATGACGATTAGTTGTTGGGCATAATATATAGGTGTATCGTTGATAACTCGCCTAATCACATCTAATCTACTTTTCTACTAACTCAATTACTAGTCTTGTAGTGAAAATCCTCTGATTCAATTCTACAAGAACAATATCAAAATTTATAGTGAAAATCTTCATTTTGATCTTCGCTGAAATAATTTGAACTTGGAGAAACGTTAACTCGAGGGTCTTGGACTTGATCTCGGATTAAACGGTAATTTGATTTGAGGATGTGACTTGAGGATTTGATGAACACCGATTTAACTTGGGGATTTGATGGACACCGATTTGACTTGGGGATTCGATGGACACCGATTTGACTTGGGGATTTGATAGACACCGATTTAACTGGAGATTTGATCTTCTTGGCAGAGACACGATCTTCAAAAAATGATTTTTGGATGAACTTGAGGCTTGATAGTGGATTGAAAGGAGTTCTTAACGAAGAACACCTTGAAGATGGTTGAAGGATCCCTTGAATGTCGCGAAGAACGCTTGAAGATGGTTGAATGATACCTTGAATGCCGCGAAGAACGCTTGAAGATGGATGAATTTGGTGGAGCGAAAAAGTTAGAGCTTTTCCCTCTTCAACTTGTGAATATTTTGTGTGTGTTTTTTCTTCTTCAAGACCACCTCTATTTATAGTTGTGGAGTGAATCTCAATTAGAATCTTCTGATGAGATGAACGGTTGTGATCGCGTCTACAATTCCTTGATATGGAAGACTTTATCTAAAAGAATCTTCTTTCCATTTCTTGAAGATTGAGACTTGGTGGGGAATTCTTTCCTTGTGGAGATTTGGTGGAGAATTTTTTCCATCTCTTGAAGATTGAGACTTAGAAGAGAAGACTTTCCATGTCTTGAGATTTGATGGGCAATTATTTCCTTGTCTTAAGATTTAATTAATATATTTATTTTAACCCCTCAAGATATTAAGATTAAATAAAATATATTTTATATTTCTTGCATCTTAAGAGTTACCATCATTTCATTTAATTAGACACAAAATTAATGTGTCTACAAATTGCCCCCTCGATACTTGTTCACAATTTGTGTTGAAAAGCACCAATGAGTGGATAAGTCTCGACATCTTTCTTCTTCTTGTTCTCGTGCTTCAATTCAACCACCATAAATCCACTTCATGAGTTTAGAACATTTGTGAGCTTCATCATTGGACCCATTAACTTGAATGTTGCATGAGATTTTTTTTTTGTTATGACTGGGCTAAGAATGAACTTTTAGCTGCCTACGTATCCAATAAATGAATCAAGTCATGACGTAGTTCAAAAGAAGTCAAGATTGATTTAAAGGGGATGACATACACAGTTTCTACTCATGCGGGCCAGGAGTAACGTGTAGTTTAAGCTCGTGCGCCATGGAGCATTTGATTTGGACATTTGTAGATAGTTTTATCTCATATCTAGGAGGCTTTGAAGACTTGAAGGATTTGTAGACCTTTTGGCTCGTGTCTAGGAGACTTGCACATTTGATTTGAAGACTTGAAGGATTTCTAGACCTTTTGGCTCATGGAGACTTGAACATTTGCTTTGAGGACTTGAAAGATTTGTAGACCTTTTGGCTCGTGTCTAGGAGACTTGAACATTTTATTTGAGGGCTTGAAGGATTTGTAGACCTTTTAGCTCGTGTCGAGGAGACTTGAACATTTGCTTTGAGGACTTGAAGGATGTGTAGACCTTTTGGCTCGTGTCTAGGAGACTTGAACATTTGCTTTGAGGACTTGAAAGATTTTCTTTGAGTTTGGATATGCAAACAGTTTATACTCGTATTAAGGAGGATGTTGATAGTTTAAACTCTTATCAAGGAGTGTATTTCAGCACTTAATTTGAAGATTTGAGATATTTTAGACTCGTATCAAGGAGCATATATTTTGGCACTTAATTTGAAAATTTGAGATAGTTTAAGCTCGTATCAAGGAGCATGCTTGATAATTAATTTGAAGGTTTCAGATAGTTTAAGCTCGTATCAAGGAGCACGCTTGATAATTAAATTGAATATTTCAGATAGTTTAAGCTCGTATCGAGGAGCATATATTTTGGCACTTAATTTGACGGCGCACCCTCTTCATTGTCATCGCCGTCGTCTGTATCATCACTTTTAATATCAAGGCCATGAGCTGAGTTTTCTTCTTTAATAGAGTTTACACTTGTCTCTATGTCATGCGCTCGTGTTGCCAACTATTCAAAGTTTCTTGGCTTGATTCCTTGAAGTATATAAGAGAGACTCCAATTCATTCCTTGAATGCAAATCTCCATGGCTGAAGTTTCAGACAGTTTCTCTTTGCAACTTAAGGATAGACTTCTCCACATATTGATGTACTCAATCACTGGTTCGTCATGTTGTTGATTAGAATTTGCAAGTTCAATCATGCTCACAGTACGTCGAGTACTATAAAAACGATTGAGGAATTCGGTTTGTAGATCGTTCCAACTATCAATGGAGTTTGGTTCAAGATTAATGTACCAATCAAAGGCAAAGTCTTCTAAGGATCGAAAGAATTGCTTGACTAGATGATCTCCATAAGTTCCAGCACTATTGTACGCCTCAATGAAGTGAGCAACATATTGTCTTGAGTCTCCAGTCCCATCGAATTTTTGAAACATCCGAGGTTGATAGCTTTTCGGCATTTGCAGTTGCTCTATTCTTTGAGTATAAGGCTTTGTGTACGCTTTGGTCATTGCAGGTTGAGCTTTTAAATCCTTTGTAACTTCTTGAACCAAGTTCTTCAATTGATCGATGGAGATGAGCCCTTTGGAAGAGACTTGGATTCCTTGGCTTGAGACTTTGCTACACCCTCCTACTTCAACCAAATTTTGAGTGGTTTCTCTCAAAGGCTTCGTCGCATGTGCCATTCTTTGATTGTCCTTTCTTGAGAGAGTCAGATTTTGGAAGTGAAAAGTGGTTTGGCTTCCTTTGCCGAGGACTCCACCAAGTTCTTGAGTTTCGACCTCTTGAGCAACCTTTTCACGTGCCATGCTTTGATTGCCGCTTTCCACGAGCTCTTGCTTTTGGAGACGATGAGAGACTTCAGTTTTGTTGATTGAAGTCTTGATGCAACCTTGAACTCCAATGTTTTTGGTGACTTCTTTGGAATTTTCAACTCCTTCTTGGCACTCTAGCTTTTGGAGAAGGCTGTTCAAATGTTCATCACGTTTTTTAGCTTGTTTTGTAAGATTCTCAATGGCTCTTGCAAGTGCCGCAACTTGCTTTTCCAATGAGGATGCTTGATCATCTTCTTTAGCATCATGTCTTGCCCCCGGTGTGAGTGTATCTTTCATCATCGATTGTTGCCCCCATTGACTTGTCCATTTTTGAGCAACACTGATTTCTTGTGATTTCAAATTTGAGACTTTCTAGAAAAGTGATGAGAGGTAGAGATGGTCCCACCGGGCGTGCCAAATTTGTAATGACAAAATTCTTGAATTCTAAAAATAAAAGACAAGAAAAAGATTACAAAGTAAATTTGATAAATTTAAAGTATAATTTGGGATACAATCTCTATCTAATCCCCTGATTCAATTCTACAAGAAAAATATCAAAATTTGTAGTGAAAACCCTCAATTTGATCTTCGCTGAAATAATTTGAACTTGGAGAAACGTTAATTCGAGGGTCTTGGACTTGATCTCGGATTAAACGGTGATTTGATTTGAGGATGTGATTTGAGGATTTGATAAACACTGATTTGACTTGAGGATTTGATGGACACCAATTTAACTTGGGGATTTGATGGACACCGATTTGACTTGGGGATTTGATGAACACCAATTTGACTTGGGGATTTGATGGACACCTATTTGACTTGGAGATTCGATGGACACCGATTTGACTTGGGGATTTGATGGACACCGATTTCACTTGGGGATTTGATCTTCTTGGCAGAGACACAATCTTCAAAAAACGTTTTTTGGATGAACTTGAGGCTTGATAGCGGATTGAAATGAGTTCTTAACGAAGAACACCTTGAAGATAGTTGAATGATCCCTTGAATGCCGCGAAGAACGCTTGAAGATGGTTGAAGGATCCTTGAATGCCACAAAGAACGCTAGAAGATGGATGAATTTGGTGGAGCGAAAAACTTAGAGCTTTTCCCTCTTCAACTTTTGAATATTCTGTGTGTGTTTTTTCTTCTTCAAGACCACCTCTATTTATAGTTGTGGAGTGAATCTCAATCAGAATCTCCTGGTGAGATGAACGGTTGTGATCGCGTCTATAATTCCTTGGTATGGAAGACTTTATCTAGGAGAATCTTTTTTCCATCTCTTGAACATTGAGACTTGGTGGGGAATTCTTTCCTTGTGGAGATTTGGTGGAGAATTCTTTCCATCTCTTGAAGATTGAGACTTGGAAGAGAAGACTTTCCATGTCTTGAGATTTGATGAGCAATTATTTCCTTGTCTTAAGATTTAATTAATATATTTATTTTAGTTCCTCAAAATATTAAGATTAAATAAAATATATTTTATATTTCTTGCATCTTAAGAGTTACCATCATTTAATTTAATTAGACACAAAATTAATGTGTCTACAATATGTTCACACATCTTTGAGCCAAATTAAAAAATCATATGGATTCTGATATCAATAGGAGACAGCCTAAACATGGACAAATAACAATTATGAAATGAGAAACTTGATAATTTGCAAATATCTGAACAATGGATTATAAAATTCGGGTATTTGTAAATATCTAAAAAAAAAAAGGATTATAACTCTTCATCATGCATACTTGATTTTATGTTTCTAGATCATAAAATGAGTACACTTGTAATCTCGGTCCTCCTTGAAGACTAAGAATTTAATTTAATTTTCTAGTTGGTGGTTGTGGCATTAAATTATCATAGGGGAAGGTGAGATTAGTTATCTTGGAAAATCCTCAAAAAAACAATTTATCTTGGACCCTTCTACCTTTTATTTGCCAACCAAATGTAGTATAAACCCACACTATTTAATTAATATGGCCTATTAAGGACATCCAAATGTGCCGTAATAGTATAATAAATTGAACTCTCCAGTTATGTCAACACCTTCGACTCCACAATAATCTTAGCTTCCGCGAAATAATGAGTCTTACAAGTGGTGATTAGCCGTAAAGCACCCCCTTTTATCCTTTAATGTTTTAGTTAGATGATATGAGTATGACCGCACAACCGAAAAAATAATAGAAAACTCAAGCCAAACTTTAAAAAACTTCATGCCATACATACAAATGATAATAACAAACAATCTTAGTGTTACCAACCATAGGCTAAAGCTTAACAATAATACATAAAGTTACCACCCTTTCCAACTCTCACCACAATAGACCATAGTAAAAGTAATAACACACTAGCATAAGGAATTAAGGATAGGGTACGTAGATAGTACTAAAACTAGCAAAACGTAACATTAATTAAGATTATTTACACCATGAGCATCATGTCAAATAGCTTCATAAGAAACCACAGCCGAGGAGAACTCTTCTTCTTCTTCCCTTAGGAACCTCTGTCGCCTCGCAATGAACGCATCGACAGTCTGCCGGAACTCGTCGCTGCTCATATCATTCTTCGCCAACTCTGTCTTGCTCCGCCTAAGATCACGTCGCGGCTCACGCACACTGACCTCCGAGTAACTCCTGCATATCGTCTTATTAATAACTATCCTTTCATCAGCCGCATTACAAACAGTAGTAGCTTCCGATTCTTTTTGCTTCTCATGTAAGTTGCTGAAGATGATTTGCTCGTTCTCCTTGCTGCATTTTTCGGCGTACTGCTCGTAAAAATCTCTGTCATTTTTATTATGATTATTAGAGGAGGAGAATTGCCTGGATAACAGGCACAAAACGAGCACAATCGCGTTCCCGAGCACAAAAACAAACCGCGCGCTCGTCAAAGTTGCTAACGCAAGGCGGAAATACTCGATGGCTAACTGTTTCAATGAAAAAGCATACCGATGAATGGAAAACTGGAAGACCATTATCAAGAAAAACAATAATTCCGCCAACCGAAGCAGAGTCGTGATTTTGCTATATTTTGCGACGGCAGCGTTTGCTTCGGGGAACTTGAACAAACCCATAATAATATTCTAGAAAGGGAAGGATTCTTTAGTTCTTACTTATGTATTTGTTTTCAAGGGAAGTGAAATGAGATATTGGGTTGAGGCCTAAGTTTAAACGGATAAGAGAGCTGATTTATGATGAACATTGTAGAGATTAGTTAAGGGACTGTGCATCTAGTATGGCATGGATCGAGATGATAAATGGTTTTCCTTTTTTTGTGTAATCTTGTTTTGGCTTTTGGCGTGGCAATGGCGTGGAGGAGAGTAATGGTACTTATAGAATGAAAATAAAAAATATTCTCCAACCTTTTTGCTTTTCGACTTATTACTTTATGGAGTGCTGGTGTGGACGCATGTAAGGCCTACCATGGCCACTTGTCACCAGTGACTTGTTTTGGATATTGGAAATAGAGATTATGTCTTCTTAATTCGTTTAGTTACTAATAACCTTTGTTGGTGGTAATTATTATGTCTTCTTCATATAATTACCAATCTTTGTTGGTGGTAATTTAATTTGGGGCTTCAATCGTTTCAAAATAGATTGAATGAGAGTTGGTCTAATGATTGATTATTTTTTTGTTTTTGGTTGAGTTATGTTTTTTGTGAATTTATCAAATCGAGCCGAGATTTCAACAACTCATTCATCAAATTAATCGCATTCATATTCTTGATCAACATTACAGAATTGTGCAAAAAAAAAAAAGTGAAGTAAAATAAACTAACTAAACTTTATTTACAGAGAAAGGAAATAAGCTGCAACGGTCGAAAGTTTCCTTAAGAGGAAAGGTTGTTATAACGGTCAACGGATACTTGCCTAAAATAAAAACTAGTTGAAATAAAAATTAAAATTGATTAATAACTGATAGACTCCCCCCCCCCCCCCCCCCCCCCCCAAGAAAAACAAGAGGGCATGAAGGCCAATGATGTCCATCAAAGAGAATGGTTGGAGAGGAAGTGGCTTAGTGAGAATATTTGTTATTTGTTGAGTGTTCGGGGTGTGAACCATTTTTAATAGCCCTTGTTAAACCTTTCTCTAATAAAAAAAACAGTCAATTTGAATATGCGTGGTGCTGTAATGATGTACTAGATTAATAGCAAGGTTGGATGCACTTTTGTTGTCTCTGAAGATGAGTGGTGTCCTTGTCTATTTGATGTGAAGGTCTTTGAGCAGTTGAGTGAGCCATAAAACCTCATAATATTTAGTTCCAATGGCCCTTTACTCAGCTTCAGTGGATGACTTGTTGATAGTAGGTTGCTTCTTGGCCTTCCATGAAATAAAGAATCTCCCAAGCAAACATCATAACCAGTGATGCTTCTTCTTGTATCTTGACATCCAACATTTTGATAAATTCACTTCTTCTTGTATCTTGACATGTGTTGCGTGAGGCATTGAATGTTGTAACATAGGTTTGGTCTAGTGATTGTGAGATATAGTAATCTCCCTTCCAGGCGCCTATAGACAGAAGGATCCTGGAGTGGAGGAGAATAATTAGCAATGAGCTTGGCCTTTGAGTCCATTGGAACAATACTTGGTTTACAACCCAAGTAACATGCTTTAGAGAGTATGTCTAAGGCATACTTTCTTTGACATAAACGGGTACCTTTTTGGCTGTAGGCAACCTCAATACCTAGGATGTACTTCAGAGTACCAAGGTCTTTGATAGTGAATTTAGAATCTAAATGTTGTTTTCTGTCACTGATTTCATCATAGTTGTTTCATGTGAGTATAATACCATCTACATAGATGCATATAGCAGTAAATGATGTGGAACGAAGAATCAGAAATGGATTGATGAAAACCATAAGTTGTCAACATTGAGTTAACTTGTTGTACCACTGGCGAGAGGCTTGCTTTAACCCATAGAGACTCTTCTTTAGAAGGCCAAATCTGGAGTCAGGGGCTTTGAAATAACCTGGTGGAGATTTCATGTATATTAGTTCATCAAAATCTCCATGTTCACATTTAGTTGGTGGAGAAACCAATTCTTTGCAGCAGCTACATCAAGAAGAACTATAACTGTTGTTAATTTGGCCACTAGAGAGAATATATCAAAGTAATATAGGCCTTTCTCTTGTGTATATTCTTTGGCAACTAATATTGCCTTGTATCTCTCAATTGTTCCATTAGATTTATGCTTGATCTTGTACCCCCATTTGCAGCCAATGCAATGCTGTCTATTAGGAAGTGTTGTTAAGGTCCAAGTATTTGTTTTCTACAAAGCATTAAGCTCAGTTCTCCTAGAATCTTGCCATTGTGGTGAGAGCTTTGCTTGAGTTAAGTCTTTTGTTCAATATCCTATGAAATAGCTGCAGTGAAAGCTTTATGCTTTTCATTAAGTCTTTCGGTAGAGAGATATTGAGAGATGGGATATTTGATAGAGTTGGAAAGAATGGCATTGGCTTTATGATGAGAGTCTGGAAAAGAGTAATCATAGAGATTCAAGTAGGCAGGTGGTGCTACATACCTAGTTGATCTTCTTATAGTGGTGTTATCTAGTGCAACAAGAGGTTGTTGCACATCGTATGACATGAGTGTTACCTAGTGCAACAAGAGGTTGTTGCACATCGTATCACATGAGTGTGTTGTCACTTTGCGTGGAAGACTCATGAAATGCAGAGTTGTCTACCTCAGGGTGATTTTGTAGCTAAGGAGTTGGAGGTAGATTTAAAGATTCTTCAATGTCATAATCATGATTTGAGGGAACTTCTTCTAGATGAGCAACCTTCAATGCTAGATTCTGTACTGAGATAGGAATCAGTGCAAATAGGAACAATATGTTACATCTCAGTTGGCTTAGTAGAAGGAGTTTGGTACTTATATGGAAATATATTTTCATGAAAGATTACATTTCTTGAAATAAACACCTGATTAGTTGAGCTATCAAGGAGATAGCCTTTTGTCCCACGAGGGTAAACAATACTAATACTCTTAGTTGCTCTAGGATCAAACTTACTCTTGTTGGCAGTGAGAGTTGAAGCATAGGCAAGGCAACCAAAAGCCTTAAGCAAGGAGTAATCACGGGGTTTCTTAAACATTATCTCATAAGGAAGTTTGTTGTTTAAAACCTTGGAGGGTAATCTGTTAATTAAAAATGTAGCAATAGATATGCAAAAGCTCCAAAAATTTAAAGGCAACCCTGCTTGAAACCTCATTGCCCTTGCAACTTGAAGTAAATGTTGATGTTTTCTCTCAACAAATCCATTTTGTTGAGGATTCTCAACACAACTTGTTTGATGTTGAATCCCAAGAGTGTTGTAAAAATATTTCATTATAAATTCAGCTCCATTGGCAGACCTTATCACCTTAACACACACATCAAATTGAGTAGAAACCAGTTTATGTAAGTTAGTGAGGTGAGTTCTAACTTCTGATTTATGTTTCATGAGATATATATGTGTGCATCTAGTGTAATCATCTAATATGGTTAGAAAATATTTATAGCCCTCAAAAGATGGGGTGGAAAAAGAACCCCAAATGTCACAGTGTATAAGATCAAAAGTTGCATCAGAAACACTTGTACTAACAATGAAAAAAAAGATGTTTTTGCTTAGCAAAGTGACAAACACCACAATGACTGTTCTTATTATGTTGACCAGTTACATGTATGGATTTAATAGTAGAAAGTTTAGCCACAAAGGGGTGTCTTAGTCTAGAATGCCAGATATCATTGGTTACAATAGCAAAATTACATATGATAGGTCTAGTGTTATTCATGAGCAGAATGTATAAACTGTCTTGAGCCTTAGCGGAACCAACCATCACCTTGGTGGTTATGTCATGTAAAAGGCAAGAAAAATCCAGAAAGAGTAAAGAGACAGTAGAATTAGAGGTTAGTTTAGAAATATAAAGCAAGTTGTAGTTGAACTCAAACACATTAAGCACATTATGTAAAATAACTTCATGGTACAGTGCAATGCTGCCAATAAGAGTAGCTATTGTCATGCTTTTATTGGGAAGGTGAATAGTAGTAAAGATGAGTCCTGGCTTAGTGATAAACCAATTAAGGTGACACACCATGTGATCATTATCCAGTGATCATAAGAAGCTAGAATTTGACCAGAATTAGAAGATAGAACTATAGACTTAGATAGCTACAACAGTTGCTTCATAGTGAAGAGGTGTAGATTTTTTTTGTATTCTGCTGGTTGTGCTCTTGTGCTTGCTTAAAAGCCAAGAATTGAGCAAATAGTTCTTGATTCCCATCATAACTAGAACTTGTTGGAGTTGTAGCAGCAACGGGAGGAGCATCATTTATAGAGTTCTCACCAGAAAGTACAACATTTGCAGAAGTGTTATGTCTCCTGCTCGAAATATCATCCCATCTAAGGGGATAACCAATCAACTGGTAGCACCTGTCAACTATATGGCCAGTAATTTGCAGAAAGTACATCTCAGTTTTTTTTTCTTGTTTAGAGAGAGAAGCCTTATATGGCCTATCATTGTTTCCAGAGTTGGAAGCAGGTTGTGTGGGTTTAGGCCGGTTGTCATTGTACTGCCTTTGCCTAGTGAACATGGCCAAAGAATCCATAGGATTGACCACAATAGAGTACAAAGCTATTTGGTTTTCCTCTTGTAGCAGAATGGAATACACCTTGGACAAGGTATGCATGGAGTTATTAGCAGAATCTGGCTTCTAGCAGCAACAAACGAATCATTAAGACCAACCAGAAATTTTAGCACACAGTCATATTGTTGGAGGTCAGTCATATGCTTATTAACATTGCATTTGCAAAGACCACAAGAGCAAGAAACAATAGGTATTTGAGTGAAGAAATCGCCTCATAGGCCTCTGAATGTGCTATAATAGTCATTGATAGATACACTCCCTTGAGTGATAGTAGATAGATATTTTTGGAGATGATACACTCTTGATCCATCAGATCTCTCATAATTGGTCTTCATATCAAGCCACAAATCCATAAGGTTCTCAAAGAACATGATTTTTTTTATAATATTCTTGTTAATAGAGTTGAATAACCAAGAAAGGACAAGAGTATTGGCCATTTGTCCAATAAGTGAGGAGAGTAGAATCATTAGCATATGTTTTGGGTAAAGAACCATCAATGAAACCAATTTTGTTCTTAATACTCAATGCCATCATAATAACTTTACTCCATGACATGTAATTTGAGCCATTAAATTCCTCACTCACAATAGAAGATCATGTGAAATCAAAGTGCCTAAAAAATAAATCTAGGAAGAGTCTTCGCTAGAATTCTTCGTAGTACTAGTACAAGAATTAAACGCATGTGTAGAGGAAGGTGATGTCATGATAAATCAAAACTAGAGATCAACAAATTGGGGGTAACGTTAGGGCAAAATCAACGCAATCACAAATAGATAAAAATCAATCGATCAGAGAGAGAAGAAAATAGTGCGGAAGTGACATCGTGAACCTAAGCGATGATACCATGTGGATTTATCAAATCTAACCGAGATTTCAACAACTCATTCATCAAATTAATTGCATTCATATTCATGATCAACATACATAATTATGCAAAGGAAAGAGTAAGTATAATAAACTAACTAAACTCTATTTATATCGAACGAAAATAAGCTACAACGGCTGAAAGTTTCCTTCAGAGGAAAGGCCGTTATAACGATCAATGGTTACTTGCCTAAAATGGAAACTAGTTGAAATAAATCTGATTTTCTATTGTTGTTCGAAACCAAAACTCTTTCGATTTGCTTTTCAGTTTTACGGGTTAATAGTCTAGTTGGGTTTAATATTAACCAACTTTTATTAATTTAATTATAAAAACATGCATTTCATTTTACACATGTGCATCATTAACTAAGGACATAACTTATGACATATAGCAACCATTTCATTTGCTTAAGAAGAAAATTTAGACACGGGTCTTTAATGAAATCTAATTTAGAAATTTCATCACCAATCCATTTCATTCACTTCAAATATCAGAGCTTTTCGCGTGTTTTGGACGTTTCATACTAAATTTTAAATTAGTGATGCATACAACACGCACACAAACACAAAACACATGATTAGCGCACATTCATACAATGTCACCATAGTCCTAATTAAGTTGAACAATAGGGCAAATTCTAACAGAGTTATGCCCTAAATTCGTTGCCAATGCACCAATAGACTTATAAAAAAGCCAGAGAGAGAGAAAATGCACCTCTAGTAGGTGCGATTTTCAAGCAGTAAAAAATCCCCAAATCTTAAGGTTCATACCTTCGTTCCTAAAATGATGAAGAAAAGAAGTCAGGTACGGAGTCAAGTAAGAGAAGGTTTGATTATTCTCACTGAGGATATGGAAGAGGAACGGGAAAGCAAAATTGAGGAGAAATAAGAACATGTGATAGTAGAGGAGATTGGTGAGGCACGGGAAAAGGAAACAGATGGGAAATCAACAATGTCGACGTCGCCACCACGAGCCACGGTTTACAATGATATTGGCATAAATCAGCATCGTAATACCAAGTGATTCAACGAGTTGTTCACCGGTAACCGCCGATTTGAGAATGGGGTTTAAATTCAGTATTATCCACCGGCTAATCGTGAAATATTGGAGTTTACAAAGGAAGACATACACGAATCAGTTGATTATTGGAAGCATGCTCTCATTGGTACGGTGATTGGGTTGATGATGTCGTTTGAGGCGGTACAGAGATATATCGAGAGCCAATGAACCACACGACTGCAGATTCATGTAGTGCAGCAATGGGTGTTTATCTTCAGACTTGAGTCGGAGGAGGATATGATGGAGACCTACGGAGGTGGCCCATGGATGGTAAAGGGCTCCTTCCCAATGGTGTTACAGCGTTGGATGCCAGGTATAAAGCTCGATCCCAAAACCTTGCAACATTATCTGGTATGGATCCAGCTAACAGCATTAGATTTACAATTTTGGAGTCATGTTATGATAGGCAAGATAGCAAGCCTAGTGGGAAGACCTATCTATATAGATAAGCTAACTGCAGCTAAGAGTAGGTTGGCTTTTGCACGCGTTTATGTTGAGTTACAATCAGGGCAAAAACTGATTCATAAAGTTACCTTAAGAGGACCAGTGGTGAGGAGTTTGAGCAAAAAATAAATTATGAACATATGCCACATCAGTGTTTCCAATGTCATCGGTTTGGACATAATGCTAGAGATTGCAAGGCTATAAGGCCAGCTTAGGTAGTGAAGTCTAATAATGAAGAAGTTCAAGAGACAGAGAAGAAAATTGAGGTAGAAGAAAAGGTAGGGGAAGTCTTGAGAGAAGCAGAGCAAGTGAGAGCAGAGGCTACTGATGCTACACCACTGAGAGTAGGGACACGGGAGGAAAGGTCTAAGATAACCACAATAACAAATCTCAAAGATGGGGACTTGAAGGTTGTCCTACACAACACTACCACAAGAAGTAAACTAGTAGTATTGGAGCAGAAAACACCAGGAAAAGCAGAAGAGAAGAGTACAAATCAGACTAGCATAGTGACTGGAAAGAAATGTGGAATCAATCTAAGAAAAGAGGGACAGCCCAGGACACAGAGGATTGGGAGGAGATCTCACCAAGAAGGAAAACAACTAAGCAACATGTAAGAGAAGGAGGAAATGAAATCTAGGAAAACCAAAAGACAAGGAAGAGTAAGAGATGGGGTGACCCCAATGGATAGTGACATCATTGTAAGGGTGTGGAACTTAAGGGGATTGAATAATCCCCTTAACCAAGTGGCAATGCACCAATTTTTAGCCACTAATAAGTGTAGTTTAGGTGCCATCTTGGAAACCAGATTGAGGAAGGAGAATATTGACAAGATTAACAGAAAGTTACAGAATAAATGAGAGACAACTAATAATCTGCATATGAGCAAGAGCTCTAGGATTTTGCTTGTGCGGAATAGTGACCTAATGAGATTAATTGTGGAAGACATAGGGGATCAGTATGTTCATTGTAATGTGGAAACCAAAGACAATACTTGGCAAGGGAAGATGACCTTTATTTATATGCCCATAACAAAGAAGAGCAGAGGAAGGATATGTGGAGGAAGGTTAGAATTTTGGCCAATCAGATGAAAGGGCCATGGATGGTAGCACGGGATCTAAACAGTGTCTTGGACAAAGAGGAGAAGTGGAATGACAATGATAGCCAAATCAATGTGGGAGAGGAACTTAAAGGGGTGTTAGAGGATACTAGGCTTCGAGATCATCTGTTTGTTGGTCTAGTATATACATGGAGTAAACACATACTGCAAGTTAGATACAATGATTAATCATGATTGGACTGGTTCTAATAAGGATTATATGGTTCAATTTATGTCTCCTGGCATATCAGACCATTCTCCTAGCATCACCAAATTGTTTGCCATCAACCACATGCCAAGATTCCTTTTAAATTCAAGAACATGTGGGCCACTAATGATAGCTTCATGTCTTTGGTTTTGGAAGATTGGGAAGGCCATGTTCAGGGCTGCAAAATGGTCCAGCTTGTGACTAATTGAAGGCTGTGAAAGACAAAATGAAAGGACTGAATACCAGGAAATATCAAGACTTGGAAAATAGGACTCAGAAGAAGTATAAGGAACTGTAGGACACTCAAGAGAGACAATTCAGTCAACCTGGGAATGAGCAGCTTAAGCAAGCCAGTACAAAGCTAAGGAGGATTATATTAGTCTTCAATAGACTCTGAATAACCAGCTTCAACAGAAAGCCAAAGTGGATTGGGTTGAAGAGGGTGATAGGTGCAGTAAGTTGTTTTTCCAGCACATAAAGACCAGAAGAAAACAAAATAGTATCCTTTTACTTACAACACCAGATGGAACTATTTTAAACACTAAAACTGCTATCACTAACCATGTACTTGAATTTAATTATAACTTTTTTTGTGTAGATAGGCAGGTGAATCAAGTAAACCAAGAGGCTTTCAATGAAGGACTGAAAGTAACTGAGGAAATGAATATGAAGCTGCAGCAGCGCATAGTGAAAGAGGAAGTCAAAGCTGCATTATTCATCATGAGTGATACAAGAATCCAGGTCCAGATGACATGAATGCCTGCTTCTACAAAAAGAGCTGGTCAATAATAGGTAACCTAGTATATGAAGCTGTTAGAGAATTCCAGCAAACAGGTAAAATTTTAAAACAAATTAATGCTACATTTGTCTGCCTGATACCTAAGGCCATGAATGTTTCTGGGATAGCTGATTATAGGCCCATAGAATTTTGTAATATCATTTACAAGATCATTACTAAGGTGCTTGCTAATAGGATTAAGAATATATTGCATGATTTGATTGACAGTTGTCATAATGCCTTTGTATCAGGAAGAGACCTCTTCCAAAATGTCCTCATGGCTCAGGAATTGATAAGAGGGTACAATAGAACTAATATTTCTCCTAGATGCATGATGAACATTGACCTTAGAAACACCTATGATACCATTAACTCGGACTTTCTTAACTTGGTTTTGGCTTTGAGATTAGCTTTGTGAATCTGATTTTGTCTTGTGTATCTACAATTATCTTTTCTTTCAGCATCAATGGTAGCCTTGAGGGCCACATGCCAGGAAAACAGGGGCTAAGATAGGGGGATCCTATGTCCCTTATCTTTTTGTTATTTGCATGGAATACCTATATAGACTAATTAAACTGAATGTCAAACATAAGGATAGTTTTAAGTACCATCCAAAAACTACTCAAATTGGACTAACTCATATGATTTTTGCAGATGATCTATTGTTGTTCTGCAGAGGTGACATGCAATCCATGGAAGTAATGAAGTACACAATGGATGAATTCTCAGTTGCCTAAGGACTTCATATAAATAGCAACGAAGGTTCCATCTTTCTAGCTGGAGTGAAAGAAGAGGAAGAAAGGATACTAATGGAGATCTAGAATTTCCCTGAAGGAGAATTCACGGTGAGATGTCTGGGAATTCCTTTGAGCCCTAAAAAATTGAGAATAACCCTATATGAGCTATTTATTAGGAAAATCACATCAAGGATCCAAAGCTGGAGTGCAAAACAACTCGGCTATGTTGGAAGACTGCAGCTGGTGAAAGTTTTGTTAAGGGATATCCAAAGATTTTGGTGTTACATTATTCCAATCCCAGTGGGTGTAGTAAAGAATGTGGAGGGACTATGCAGGAAATAAAGCCCTACTTTGTGCTCAAATTGCTAATTTAAACCAGCACCACATAAATGAGACCATTTGGACGACCTTGATAAAAGGATACAAGTTGAAACAAGAGGAAATCTGGAGGGTACAGATAAAGGAAGAGGATTCCCCCTGGTGGAAAACCATAATCAGATTGAGAGATGAAATGCAATGAACTATGCCTACATTGCAGCCTGCTGATTGGAGAAAACTAAAACAAAACTAGGTAACACATATTTGCTATAAGGCTTATCATAAGAAAACCCCAAGTGTTGACTTGTGTGCTCAGGTATGGAACCTCATATCTACCCCCAAAGTTGCATTTATAAATTGGCTTATTATGCATAATAGTCTGGCTAGTAGATACAGGTTAGCCAAATTCAAGATGATAACTGACCAAACTTGTAGTTTGTGCAATTTAGCTGATGAATATGTTGAGCATTTGTTTATCCAGTGACCACAGGTAAATTCTATCTTTGAGCTCGTGATGAGAGCGGTTGGAGTGTATGTCTAGGAGGTGAAATTAAGATATTGGAAAGAGAAGTTTAGCAAATCAACCAAAAAGAAAATTGTTGTCTATCAAATCAGGGCAGTTATGTTTGGTTACTTACTAGCATGAAACTGGCAATGGAGGAATCACAAGATATTTTAGAACAAACAGATACCTGCTCAGACCTTGTGTAAAGATATAGCCAATGAACTGCAGGGTTAGGCTAAGGTATAAATTTGGGAAGAAAACTAATAGGACTACTAAGAGCATCCTTGAAACCTGAACATAATTTAATAGCTATTATGGGATGGAATACTTGCTTTATTTTTTGTCAGACTAACTCATAGGTGCAACATATGGAGGCCTGGACATAAAGCAAAAGTGAGGTAGCTCTTCTGACCCCTTCTTCTCCTCCCCTAAAAGACCGAAAAGACCAGTGTTTGAAGCGGTTGTCCACATTAGAGCAACCATGAACTGCTAGGTGTCACCCGGTGAGTACAGTTACATGTTAGACCTTGAGCTGGAAGGAAGTGGGTGCACCTAAAGATAGTTTGACCATGAGAGGGTCCAGGATGGGCAGTTGATGGTACAAGGCTTCATGCGAGTCATGGTCCTAGACTAGAGCTTTGCGTGTTTCTTAGCTTGACAGTGCACTGATTTGCGCATTTGATTTCTGGAGTGTCTAGAGTTGATCTTCATCTTGGGGTATGCCACCCGTATTCTTGTATGACACTCTTTCAGTTCTTAATATATTTACCTTTCCTTCCAAAAACAAATGTACCAATAGACTTCAGCCAAGAAATCACAAAGTTGCTACTTAATCCGATGCCAATAAATAGTAGAGTAACATATATTTTTTTCATTTTCAATTGAAGCACGTCATGTTGCTCATTCAACATCATGATACTACGTCCTAAACAAACCATGCTTTTTGGCAACAAGTACCACAACCAATAAACAAACCATGCTTCTTGGCAACAAGTACCACAACCAATAAATTGCCAGGTAGTGGCACCATAACAAAAAAAAAAAAACACGGCAGTTCTCTTTACTTCGCTTGCTTCAAAAGACCTACAAAAGAATATTAATACAAAGTTAGCCACAAGTTATGGTTCTAGTGAAAAACATCTATAAACCCCTAAGAGTTGCGTCAACAATATCAAAAGTTACAAAAATCCTCTCCACAAATAAATCATGAAGAAACATAAATTAAATATCACCATTATTTTCATCCAAAATTCCATTTATAAACTACTAAAGTGTAAACATGAAGCCTCCATAAACAACTTGAGTGTCATTACCTGAATTGAGATAAATCAATAATCTATCCAACACTTTGCATGTTGTACTCTTCTGACTATTCATCCAATAAAACTTAACAACAAACTACTTTCATTGAATAAATATCATTCTAAGTGAGAGCACGCGATCTGGAGAAATGATACTCGAAGAAACTAATTATTGTCACACACATAAGGAGCTAAATTAAGATTTACATCATTGTTTTATATTTTGAGTTTTATCTGAATTCAAGGTATTCCATCAATATAAATGGTATGATACATTACATCAAACAATTGGTAATTGAAACAAAAAAAATCATATTCATCGAACAGAAAACAACCAGAAAAGCCTTTGACTTGTTTATAGACAGAAGCAAACATGCTCAAACACATGATTAACGCATGTTTGTCTTTTTTTTTACCCATAACTAGCAGTAGCAGTACACCTTTTCAATTGATCCATATAGATGTATGGGGGCTTTATATAGGGTGTTCATGGTTCGGTTTAGTAACATGTGGTTCGATTTTCAAAGAACTTGAATCTTTTGTTAGCCTAAAAACGATAACCAATAACTGAACCAATAAAGTGGCTTGGTTTTGGTTAAAATCGTTCGATTTTAGTTATGGTTTCGAGTTAACCAATCACCTACTCTTTTAAAGAAAAAAAGGAAAAAAAACTTTTCCACACAATTAATAAATATATAAAATTATTTCAAAAATTCAAATAAATAAAATTATAAAGTCAAATTAACAGTCTATTTCACATTACAAACTTGTCTATTAATAAAAAAGTAAGCCATGTATAAAACATACCACATATATATTTTAAAAGCACATCTCTTACAATACATTACCTAACTATCCACAATAATTTGTAACACTTATTCGACAATTCATTCATCATAACTAGTAAAATATATTCAAATATTCGTTCATGAGTGTATTTCATGATATCAAACAAACCATCCATCAATTCATAAAACATCATAGCCAAATATTATTATATTGCTTTGAAATGGGCGGTTTTTGGTTTACTTGGGTTAATTGGGTTTCGATTTTAAAAGAACTTGATTTTTTTTAAACTCCAAAAGCCATAACCAAAAACCGAACCAAGTCACTTATTTCGGTTATGGTTCGACCTAAAATTTCGGTTAACTTATGATTTTTTCGGTTGGGCCGAACCGTGAACACCCCTAGCTTTGTAAGACTGCTAGTGTGCATAATGCTCACGATGTTCTTACTATGGTAGATGATTACAGTAGAAACACATGGACTTTTCTGTTGAGCAGTAAGACTCAAGTTCCATGTGTTATTGCTCATTTTATTGCTCAGTTCCAGACTCCATTTAATTCCAATATCCTTATTATAATATCTGATAATGGTACATATTTTACTAACTCGAGATGTAAGCAATTATACTTTGAGTCTGGGATATACATCGGAGATCTATCCCTTACCCACCTCAATAAAATGGGGTTGTGGAGGGAAACATAGACACCTCTCATAATGCAAAAGAGCTATGCTTTCTCAGGCAAACATGCCTATTAGATTATGGGTCCATGCCCTTCTAATGGCAACACACTTGATAAATAGGACACCTACAAGTACTCTATACTGGTTAACTCCTTTTGAAAAACTTCATGGCATAAATCTTGATCTTTTATCTGTTAGAGTATTTGGTGTTTGTGTTTGTACACTAACACCTCACCGCAAAAGGATAAGCTGGCTCCCAGATCCTTCAAAGGGTACTTTCTTGGTTTTCCTCCTGGCCAGAAAGCCTACAAAGTTCTAAGTCTCACTGACAACAAGATCAACATCACAAGGGATGTGACATTCTATGAGCAGTCATTTGCCTTTGTTGATTACTCTATCGCCTATAAACCATCTATATGTCACCCGGGCTTGTCCTTCTCAGATGAGGTCATAGACTCACCTTTGTGTTACCATACTCAACCTGATACTGCGCCTCTCTCTAAAGAGCCACCTACTCATGAACCAACACATAACTCAACTGCTCCAGAGTTGACTCCTATCCACCCTGATCCCCTAGCAGATGTTGCTGCTTCTGCTCACATAGTTGCTCTCAGACGCAGCACTAGACAATGCTCTACTCCTAAACACCTTAAATACTACCTCATGGCTTGCTCCACTGATCATACGGGTAATTTAATGCCTGCAAAAAGTCTTGGTTTCGAATACATACATGATATTTTTCCCTTCGACAAGAGTCATTTTTCTTGCTGACCTCACTCTACATACCGAGCCCAGGACCGACAAAGAGGTTGGCTAACTCAGATCCTAACTTGTTGTAGGCTATGCAAAAGAAGATACAGGCCCTTGAAGACAAAAATAGTTGGACCATTATACCTTTACCACTTAGGAAACATCCTATTGGTTCTAAGTGGGTGTTCAAACTCAAACTGCACCATAATGGCTCTGTGGAACGCCATAAGGTCAAACTACTAGCAGAGGGCTATAACGAGATATTTGGCAATGATTATGTTGATAGCTTTGCCCATATGGTCAAGCTAGTAACTATGAGACTTTGCCTTGCCATTGCTACTCACTTTCATTGGCATATTCATCAACTCGACATCAATTATGCCTTCATGTATGGTTTTTTTGATGAAGATATATACCTCAAACCTCTTGAAGGGTATACCAAAGATGCTCATGGTCAAGTTTGTAAGCTAAATAAGTCTTTATATGGCTTGAAACAAGCCTCTAGACAATGGAATCTAGAGTTCATTAATTGCTTATTTTTGTTGCCTTCTTACAGTTAAAATCTGATAACTGCCTCTTCACCAGAGGTTATAGTTCTTCCTTCATTGATATACTAGTCTATGTAGATGATGTCCTCATTCTAGACCAAGCTTTGCTCTTATCACAGAGGTTAAGACTTTTTTTACATAAAGCTTTCATTATCAAAGACCTCGAGACTGCTAAGTACTTTCTTGGTTTGGAACTCACAAGATCGCCTTCTGGTCTGTTTATCAACCAACACAAATATATGCTAGATATTCTTAAAGGCACATGTCCCCTTAGTGTCAAACCTCATGCCACTTTGTGTGCTACTGGTTTAAAGTTAACCTCCACTAGTACTCCACTCACCGATCCTAAAAAATTTAGAAGATTGGTTGAAATGTAATTTTACTTGAATATGAACTGCCCTGATGTGTGCTTTATTGTGAATCAACTCAGTCAATTCATACATGCACCCACCACTGAGCACTGTAACATTGCTCTACATGTGGTACATTACGTGAAAGTACAACTCTCTTTAAGCATGTCCTACTCTGTCTCAACAAACATTTCAATTACTGCCTTTAGTGATGCAGACTGGGGCTCCTGTCCTGATACCAGAAGGTCCTTAACAGGTTTCTACGACTTCTTGGGAGACTGTCTTGTCAGCTGGAAGACCAATAAGCATGCCATTTTTTCAATATCTTCAAGTGAATCAAAGTATAGGAGCATGTCCAACACTACCTATGAGCTTCAGTGGATCTTCTATGTCTTGAAAGATTTTCACATTAATAATTTTTAGTCCTATCCTCTTCATTATAACAACAAGTTTGTGGTTCACATAACTCAAAACCCTATCTTTCATGAGCGCACCAAGCACCTTGATAAGATTGACGTTTGATGAGAGACAGTTTCAAGTCGGTCTTTCTTTTTCCTCTTCATTGCACTGCCTCTTCTCAGCTTGCGGATTTTTTCACCAAACCTTTCTTAGTTGTTGTTTGTGCATGTTGGTTTTCCAGATCCACACTGAGATCCACCTTGAGGAGGGGATGTTGACATTAGTAGCTAATTTTAGCTTAATTTAAGTTCTTTTCCCGCCTATAATTAGTTGTAACTTCAGGGGTATTTTTGTTAATAGTATGGTGAGTTAGTTAGTTAGTTTCAGTTTTGGTTTTGTGTCTCGTTGCTTATAAGTAGTTGTACAGTTCATTCAACTCAATTGAGTTGAATCATTTCACTGAATTCTCCCTCTAATCAACTTATCGGGCTATGTGCCTGGCGGTAGAGATAAGCTAACAAATTAGGCGTTTTTCTTGCGTTCATAAAATCGTACGAACATGCATTTCATATGTGATTAGGGCATGTGGCAGATTACGAATATCAATGTGAAAAATCATTTTCATATAGATAGAAGAATGTGTCTACTGTTATGTTAGAACCCTAGTCAATTCAAATTCAAGTTTACATTCAAGTTTACAGTATATCATAGAAAGTGTTGTGTGAGTCGAGAGAAGAGAAGGAGTATAGGCCATCAATAAGTGAACAAGGCCCAAGCCCTACAGAGGATGAGTAAAGAACGAACGTTGGTGTTTTGGTGGTGCCATTTGAACATTTAGAATTCTCTAGCAATTGCAATTCCTCTAGGGAAGTGCACTCAAAAGAATGAGGAAATTGTTTGGGGTTTTAACAAGAAGGATTTGCAGATCCCTCTCTGTGGGACTTTCATTTCGTCCTTGATCTTTATTTATGCTCTACTGGACAAATTGATAGATTGACAGGGTCCGCAGTTACTACCTTGCCGATCGGGGATTCTCAAACCTCCATCCTCCCCTCCAAGCCATGAGCTGTCAAATCCTTTGCCGAAGCATTAAAATCACATCTCATTCGTGACTCCTCTCCCTCTACTCAGGATTCGTTAGTATTCGATATTGGGTCATTCATAACATTACTATACCTTTCCTGTTTATTGTGGATTGGTTATTTATGAGTACCAGTTTAGCTTACGATGTATTTGGAAGCCCTCGGTCAAACGAGTATTTCATAGAAAGTCGACAAGTAATTTCTTTAAGAAATGGTCGTTTTGATTCTTTGGAACAACTCGGTGAATTTACAATACAATGCTTGGTTGTTCACGACCTAGTTGTACCTACCATCTTTTTTTGTAAGGTCAATATCAGTAATGCAGTTCATCCAACATAAACATATTCCCAAATTATAGAGTTGTGACACAATCAAACCCTAACGAACAAAATGTTGAATTTAATTGTACCAGTCTCTGCTATGGGTTATTACTCAAAGTTGTTCTTGATGTTTTATTTTTCAATTATTTCTCCAACTTAATTAGAAAAAAAAAATCTAGCCATTCTCTTAGCCCATTCGAAACAGTCTCATCTTATAATTATGAATTATCAATGACTCTTTATGACTCCAACATGACAATTTGATGAAATTATTCTACAATAATAATAATAATAATAACAACATCAACAACAACAACAATAATAATAATAATATAGTCGATTTTACACTTCATTGGCTTTTAGATTATATATACTCAATGCGTGCGTGGAAAACATATTTCCAAGTTGACGAGATTCCTCAAACTCTGCTCCTTATGTTCCCTATCTTCTTTTTTCAACCTTTAATTTTTAGAGTTTTGTCTGTTAGAGACTTCAAGGGGTGGGTTTGTAATTCTTGGTACTTGTAGGGTCACTATGTACTTCCTTACTAAGTAAGAAATCGCCACGTTACTCTGTTCACCTAGCTTCTCCAATTCTCGCACACTGACCACCAATGATAGCGGGAGTGAACAATAACTTCTTCAACTTGGCAATTATTTATATTTTGTATATTAGCAACATGGACCTCTTAAAAGTTTTGCAATTATGGTTTTGAACCCATTCCTACTTTGGTAAAGGAAAGTCGCCCGCAAATTTTCTCTACAAAAACTTGGTTTTTCGTACCACATAAAAGGGGGGCAAAAATCCGCGTTTTAGCATAATATATAGGCAAAAAAGATCTCAAAGGGAAGGAAAAAAAAACCATATATTATAAGTTACATTAGAGATTAATTCCAAGCCCCGCGCGACTTTATGGTTATAGTTATAACTCTTATAAGGCGAAGGCGACCGTTCATAATTCGCATCACGAAATAGAGAAAAATGTATATTGTTTTAAGCGGACCATATAGTGCTATTAGCAATACCAAATTACCAATTACATGTTTCGCATCTCTTATCTATATTCATCGCGGCAATGAGCATCTATCGTGCTATTATTGAGACTTTTTACTATTCATCAAGTACTTTGGTTAACAATTTTAGTAACGATGCTTTTTCATTAGTGATAGCTTCGAATTATTATGAACCGTGATTACTCGTGCTAATTAACTGATCAGTTATTTGAGTTTTGGTAGACAACTTCATTGAGAGTCTCATATATCACCAATTAATAAATTGTATATATCTTCTAGACTTTATTCTCCTTCACTTCTTCAAAACCTTCTACAACCGTTTGAGCTTGCCTGCATGTTGTTCACAATTTCTCCATCTATTATCATATTTTTTTTCAATGGTTATCAACATTTCAATAAACTAGATTGAGACTCTCTCAGAGCCTCGGCCGAAGAGAAATTGGCCCCAGAGACAGAAGTGGTGATTCTGCAGAACTTAACTTTTACGAGGCTTATGCCTTATTTTACGAGCATAAAAATTACGTGTTTTGTGAGTACTATCGTCCCCCTGTCCAAAACAAAATGAATAAAATATCATTTAGCTATTTGGCTATAATTTCTATTCTTACTTTATCTAAAAGCTAAAACTTTTGGCATTACTTAAAAAATAAAAGAAAATATATTTGAAATTCTTACAATAATTTCACAAATTAAGTGTTTCTAACTAGGTCATTAAGCGGGGCTACCATTGCAGCCAAATTGACACTAGTTGGGCTTTATGCAGGCGGCTTTAAACTATAAGCGTGATTGATCTCTGGGCTCCACGGAAAACTTTGTTCGGCTTATCCAATTAATACAGCATTAGATGGGTAACAAGCTTTCTCAAAAGCATGTATTAATTCTACTTATTCTAAATCACATGCATTATAGGTTGAACGAGCAAAAAACTTCACTTATATTCGAATAAAGGGGTTCTAAACTTAAGGGTTTTTGGCAAAAAGCCCACCTGCCTTGTTTGAGAGAGGCAAGAAACCCTATGTGAAATGAAAAGCAGCAAATTATCACCCTCTGTATTTAAATAGATAGCAAAACACCCCATTTAGTACTGAGAGTGTGATACACCTTCTGAAAATTGAGAGTGGGTATGATTATTTTCTTATCAAATGACTTTCATGCCCTTATTTTCATTAAGCTAATAACAAACAACATTCCTATATTATGTTAATATGCAAATAGCACCAATATTTTTTGTGTATTAGCTGAATAAACCCCAAAAGCAGAGAAACTTCAGATGACTCCCATAACTTTTAAAATTAGCAGCAAACTTACCACGTCTTCCGTTTCTTTTGATTTTTTTTGTTATTTTTTTTTTTTTTTTGCATTTCTTACTGTTTTTAATGGTAAGTATTATTAAGAATTTATTAGCAGGACACATCTTAGATTCGGCATCTTTTCTTTTAGACTTTAACTTCCAATCCAAACCATAATGATTAAACAATTGTCAATACAATCAAATAATAAATTTAACTTACAATAATTCTTAGGAATGTAATTTAAAAAAAATATTAAACCCTATCCTTAATGTCCAATAATAGATATATACAAAAATGATAAAATATGTAGAATACAAGTACAAAATTTCATCAAAGTGAGGTGCTACATTAAGAACACAACTAAATTCAAGAGTTTATACATCCAAAGGTGTTTTAAGTTGTAAACACCAAAGTCTCAACATAGTGTTAATAGTTCCACATGCCAAGAACTCAATTATAATTTCGTATTCATGTTATTAGGAAACTATGATGATTCTACCAAAACTCAAAAATAAGAAGAAACAAAAAGACTATGATAAACCCATAAGATTTTAAGAAAGCTAAGCCTTAAAATGTTAATAAAAATCCTACCAGCGAGAAATTGCTCATATCAGAGAGTCTTTCGGTTAGGAATTCAGTCTTCTTCTGCAAATTTGAGTGCTCGATGATAAATTTCGTGGGGCTGAAAATATGTGGGAATAACTGAGGGCTTGCCAGAAGAGTGAAAAGGACGATATCTTCTTGCCTCAAAGTGCTTATAAACTTTATGTAGTCACTAGTCATTAATCGTCGAGTATCGATCATCTTGATTTTGTTATATTGCAACAAACCTATTAACTTGTTGTTTAACTTGTTAATCATAATTCACGTTTGCATGATATCTTTTAGTTTTGAAGCATGACTTTTTTTAGTGTTAAATCTTTTTTTTGTATATTTTCAATTTTTCTTGTTTAAGTTTTAAATTCTACTGTTTGTTAAAACAAAAAATACATATAATAAATATTAATAATTTATTATATATAGACGTATCATTGTCGTACCGGTATCGTGTGTTTTTAAAAAATATCGTATCGACATATCCATACACAACCGTACCCGTACCGCCGTATCCGGATCCGTGCAACATAGACTATAACGTATATTTAACATATATAGCGCATGAGTAGACTATGTAAATAACAACAAATTCATTGTGTGAGCAATAACATAATTGCAAAATTTTCTTCATATGTTTAAAGGGATCGATCAAGTCTTTTATTTCTATTTCTACTACTTATTAAAAAAAAGATTCTATTTCTACTTCTATTTCTATTTCTAGAAGAAGAAAGAAAAACAAGTCTTCTATAATTGATAAATTATAAGATCTACCGAGTGTACTAATCGGAGTTGATCTTCAAATCAAGTGAGAGAAATCAATATTAGAATTCATTCAGATTCATCTTTAGTTATTCACACTTTTTAGATATAAAGCAACTTTTGTGCTTCTAGGAAAGTTTTGAGAAGATAAGTATACGATCATCAAACTAAAAGTAAAACCTACCTGGTTTAATTTGTTGACTTCTTATGTTAAGTGTGTGCGTGTGTGTATGTTTCATATTTTATTGAAAAGGAACCTCATTGAAACGACCTATAGACAGGATTCTTAATAATATGATTCTACTACGTGTTGGGATAATTTTAAATATTCACTGTTGTTGTACTATTTACAATATATAAATAGATCCTACGTACACCAACTCACCAAGTCTAATGCCTTGGTTTCTTGGCTTGTGCAATCGATTCCATATTTTATATTTAATTTTCTATTAACATGAAAAATACTGTTATGGAGCTTATATTTCTTTCATAAGCCAATAAAATTGGAAGATCGACCTTTGTTATCAAACATAAAGTATATACTCACGGGAGAGGCCCACTTTGTAGCACGGTAGATAAAGAAAATTTTGAGTCGGACTCCACTTTTTCCCTCTGCTCTTTATTTTCTTTTGACTTTTAGGAATTAGAATTATTAATTCTGAGCATCTTCTTTGGTATAACAATTATTAAGAAGTTGTCTGGTTCTATAGATAAAATGAGATATCTCAACTTATCATACTTTATCTCTAGTTTAATTTTATAGATTGGTGTTTCAGACATATGTGAGATATGCCTTATTTTTTTGGTTTTATATCGGAATTTGAGATAAATAATTTCACCTCTACCCCTAAGACAAATAATCTTTATTTTGCCTTATTATTACTTTTCATCGAAATTCTTCATTAAACCCTCTATAAATTTATAAATTACTTCATTTCTCCATTACATAATTAGATATAATATTTATTAAAACCAAAATTAAAAGTTTAAACAAAAAGAATTAAATGTTATATTTATAAGATTCTCGTGGACAACAACGTTACAGTTTATTAGTCAAATATAAAAAAGAGCAAAACTATTTTGATAGTTTATTTTCAGGTTTTTATTATTTAATCACATGACTTATATATTAAATTTTAATTTGCAGCATGCAACCAAAAATTCAATTTCGTCTCTCTTACCTTTTTTCTTCTTTCTAAAAGGTGATTATACTATGATAAAAATAAGTCAAAAACTTAACAAAATTATTTTATTTGTTAAAATATTTATAAAAAAAAATATTGATTCTTAAAATCAAAATAGAAAAGAAAAAAGAGTCTAACTTCGTTTCCCGTCTTACTCAACCCTATCACCCTCATGTTTATTGTCATAACTTATTTTATGTTTTTCTGGTAATATATAATAGTGAGAATATAAGGAAAAAAGACAGACTAGCCCCAACGTTTGGACGTTTTCGCGAAACTATACCCAACGTTTGATTTTTTGCAAAACTAGACATGACATTTGCATTTCGACAAAAACTATACCCAACCTATACTTTCGCCCCAAAAATGTCATATGTCGGCGTTATAACATTACCACTCCGTTTTGATCGAGGGCAAAATAGACATTTCGAAAATATATCCATAAAAAAAATTAAATATATTATTTTTTTATTATAAAAAAAAAACAAAAAAATTAATAACCCATCTTCCTCCCCCGACCCACCCCCACCCCGACCCCACGGAATCGCGGTTGCAGCGGTGGTAGCGTCAAATCGACGCCACCACCACTGCAATCGCGATTCTGTGGGGGGGGGGGGGGGGGGGGAGATGTGTTATTATTTAATTTTTATTTTTTTATTTTGAGTAATAAAAAAATGATAGATCTTAATAATTTTTTTTTGGATTTCAATAATAAAAATTATATATTTTCTTTTGGATTTCAATAATAAAAATTATATTTATGAAATAATGATTTTTTTTCTTTTTGTTATATATTTATATATGTTAAGGATTTAGATATCTTATTGTTTTTAATATATAAAGATATACTTTTTCTATATATTTATATATATTAAGGAATTAAATATCTTATTATTTTTATATAAATAAAGATATACTTTTTTATATATTTATATATATTTGGGAATTAAATATCTTTTTTTAATATATAAAGATATACTTTTTATATATTTACATAGATTAAGGAATTAAATATCTTATTTTTTAATATATAAAGATATACTTTTTTATATATTTGTATATGTTAAGGAATTAAATATCTTATGTTTTTAATATATAAAGATATACTTTTTTATATATTTACATATGTTAAGGAATTAAATATCTTATTGTTTTTAATATATAAAAATATACTTTTTTTTTATATTTATATATATATTAAGGAATTAAATATCTTATTATTTTTAATATATAAAGATGTGCTTTTTTATATATTTATATATGTTAAGGAATTAAATATCTTAAGATATACTTTTTTATATATATTTATATATATTAAGGAATTAAATATTTTATTGTTTTTAATAAATAAAGATATACTTTTTATATATTTATATATATTAAGGAATTAAATATCTTATTGTTTTTAATAAATAAAGATATACTTTTTATATATTTATATATATTAAGGAATTAAATATCTTATTTTTTTAATAAATAAAGATATACATTTTTATATATTTATGTATATTAAGGAATTAAATATCTAATTTTTTTAAAATATGTAAAGATATACTTTTAAGAAATAATAGTTTAATTACATTTGATTTAATATAATAATAGGTAAAATAATGATTTTTTCTTTTTTTTAAAATAAAATAGAAGTGTAGTACCGGTTTTGCTCCTGTAAAAATTCAAATTTGGCCAAAAGTATAAGTTGGGTATAGTTTTTGTCGAAATGCAAAGGTGAGGTATAGTTTTGCCAAATTTGAAACATTGGGTATAGTTTCGCAAAAAAATCCAAACGTTGGGGTTAGTTTGTCATTTTTCCCTTTCGACAAAAATTATACCCCAACTTTCATTCCGACATAGAAACGTCATAGTTTGACGTTATGACATCATCTCTCCGTTTTAGTCGATGGCAAAATAAACATTTCAAAAATACACACATAGAAAAATATAAAATTTAAAATATATCGTTTTCCTATTATTAAAATAAAATAAAACAAAAAATAATTTAATCATCTTCCTCACTAGACCCCCCCCCCCCCCCCCCCCCCCCGTGTTTTCATGAGAAGTGATATGGGCATTTTTCGCATATTGGGCCTGGCCCAAACCAGGCCCATATTTAACCATATCGGGGATCACTTTCGATGTCATATCGGTAATGATCACCGATATGGTACTGTGGTCCCCGGATCCCGAGTTCTATAAATACGCGGCACCCGGATCCCAAAGAAAGCAATTATTATCCCTCAGCTACCACGCATCATATCGAAATACATCACCGATCTGACTCTCGATATCGCATTCGATATCGGGATTATCTCATGCACTTTTGACACGGCATACCACCACATCACCGATATCACGTCGGTGGGCATCACCGATATCATATCGAAGACAATCACCGACGTACTTCCGATCTAGTCACCGATATCCCACTGATATCCAAGCATCGAGGCGTTGGTTCGAGGTGTTCCGGACCAAGTCTACGCGAGATACATAGTGTAGGCCTGATTTGAGATAGACTCGTTGTATTGCTAGACCGTACACTTGTAACCGACACTCATATATATATAATACGATCTATTGTCAAATCAGTGGCGCCGTCTATGGGAACATCAGTTCCCGGACAAGGACGCCAAGATGCAAGGAAGGAGGACCCGATCCAAATTTAACGGAACTGTGACTAGGAGCGCCAGGATGGAGGACACGCAACTCCCCCAACACCCCAACTGACCAAGAATAGACAGTGGCCCAAGCCGAGATGGAGCTTCCTCCAGCACAGAACGAGCTGCAACGAAGGCGCGGGCCCGGGAGGCCGCCGCGAGCCACGAATGTAGGTCCAACCCCTGTCGCACCAGACACGGCGGAACCCGCGACTGAGGGCCCGACCACTGAGAACCCCGCGGCAGACGTTCCAATGACCAAGGCACCAGATACGGATTTTCCCGACCCGGATGAGACGATGCACGCGGGACGAAGCGCCTTTCACCCCGCCGCCATATCCTCGGAGATGCAAGCGCAGATCAACGCCTCTGTAAGAGCGGCGCTAGACTCTACATTGGAGACTTTGCTTCCACGACTTGCGGAGCAAAGGGCAAGGGACATTCGGGCGAGGCACCATGAATCCAGAGCGGGTGAGAGAAGGGTGAGGCAAGGATATGATGAACATGAGGATACGGGGGACTCCTTCAAAGAGATATCGCTCGCTGCTTACGATAGGGCGGAGAGACGGGACCCCGGGACCCTGGATTGAGAGATAACGAGAAAGATGGAACGGCTTGACCGCGAGAGGGCGGAAGTAATCCGGAGGATGGAACGCAGTCGTGACCGTGCCGAGATTGCATATTCAAAGAATGAGAATGCAGAAATACTGCGGCTAATATCAAGGAGAATGGAACAGCTAGACCTCGAGAGGGCAGAGTTGACGAGAAAGGTGACTCAGAGTCATGGGAAGGGTCGCAGTAGGACCCCGTTCTCGGATGAGATAGAGGCTGAGGTATTGCAAAGAGGGGACAAGATCCCAGTGATCAAGCCATATGACGGAAGAAGTGATCCTACAGATCATCTACATCAGGTCGATAGCATTCTGAACGTGCACAACTACTCGAGAAACATAAAGGCAAAGATCCTATCCACCGCTTTAACGGGCGTTGCGCTGGATTGGTTCGCCAGGCTGGAGGCCAGATCCATAACGGACTACGAGCAACTAAGGGAAAAATTTGAGAACCAATTCTCTAGCCAAAAGAGAATGAAGACCAATCTGCTACACCTCGGTGCTGTGCAGCAGAGGGAAAGGGAGAACCTCCGGGACTATATGAAGAGGTTCAACGATGAACTGTTGAAGGTGCATGAGCCGCATGGTGGGCAGGTCATGATGATGCTGTTCAAGGGTACGACCCATCGCAGGTTCACCGGGGAGCTAATCAAATTGACTGAGCCCACCATAGCACAGATCAACATGCTTGCAAACCAAATGGTTTACGAGGACGAGATGATGGCAACGTGTCAGGGTTCGTTTTCCAGCAGGAACGCAGACAGAGATCGCAATAGGGAAAGGCCCCCAAGGACGTACACCCCGTTAAATAGAGGTATTCTAGAGGTGATGGCCGTGGCGAAAAGAAACAGATGGTTGACAGAACCCAGGCCGTTGAATGAGACTCCCGGGATGAAGTCATCGGGCAAATACTGCACGTACCACGATCAACCTGGACACAGGACGGAGGACTGTACGCACCTGAGGAATGAAATCGAAAGATTCATTAAAGAAGGGAAATTGGTCGAGTTTGTCAGGAGCGCCAAGGAAGATGCTAGAGGGGCAAAACGTTCTCTATCCCCTAGAAGAGATTACTCACCCAGGAGAAGAAAGTAGAAGATGATCGAGGCACCCGAGGAGTGTAGTATGACCATAGTGAATGCCCCGAGCAGAGGCGTTATAAATGTGATCAACGGAGGAGACTTGGGAGCTGACACGGCTCACGGCCGAGAAACCATAACACGAAGACTCCAGGGTGGAGCCTACATCGGGTACACCAATGCAATCATGCCAGAAGCGTACTTGGAGCAGGAGATTTCTTTCACCAGGAAAGACTTGGAACAACTTAGTCCATTGGCATTGACCGCAGGGAAACTAGATTGCCCATTGGTTATCACGATTAATGTGGATGAATATCAGGTGCATATAGTGTTGGTGGATAGCGGAAGCTCCGCAAACCTGATATTCTCAAAAGCCTACGAGCAGATGGGGATAGCCCCGGACCGGCTAAAGCCGATATCCACCCCATTGACCGGATTTGGCGGAGCAGAGGTAGTGCCGCTTGGACAAGTTATATTGCCCACCATGTTTGGCAGAAGCCCACGCACCCGGGTGACACCGATAAAATACACAATTGTCGACATCCCGTTTCCCTACCACGCCATCATTGGCCGACCGGCGCTCAACCAGATCAGGGCAGTGGTCTCTACTGATTACCAGAAGATTAAGTTCCCGACACCTCAATGAGTCATCGAAATTCTAGGTGACCAGATACAAGGATGGATGTGCTATGTGGACTCGCTGAAGCACCATAGAATCAGAAGAAGATAAGAAATACAAGTCCCACACCAAGAATACATTTCGCGCACGGAGTGATCACCATGAGGAGCAAACAGAACAGTATTAAAAATTTAAGTGGTTTTTAAATTATGTTCGAACAATGGAAACATTGCCCCATCGTGGGTTAGTCTGTAAACTTAAAACAGGGGGAACTACGCCGGTCTGATTCCCCATTCAACGGGATACGTAGGCGGGTTAGGTTTACCTAGCCCTCGACCGTTATCTCTTATTTTGCCCCTTCGTGGGTCGGTATGTAACTTAAAACAAGGGGAACTACGCCGGTCTGATTCCCCATTCAACGGGATACGTAGGCGGGTTAGGGTTACCTAGCCTTCGACCGTTATCCGTCATTACCTTTTTATTTGTTGCCTTGTGGAATCTCATATTTCATGCAGGGATATGTCTTAAGCGGACACTACGGAAGTGCAGAGAATGGCACGAAGAATTGGGGAGTATTTCCCTAGATATATGTTTAACCCATCGCCCTCTTACAGGTACATGGCTCGAAGGATCACACATTACTATATCCGAAAAGGACATAGAAAATATTAAAAGAGGGACCAGGGGGCATTGCCCCAGATTATTCATTACTATTCATTTAAACAGGTACAACAGGTACAAACAGGTACAACAGGCACGGTAGAACACAATGGAAACACCTTTTCTTGTATAAAACTGATATTCCCAGATTGAGGGAACATCCCGCAGATAACACATGCACATCATTTCGTGCTTTCATATTAGTTGTTACATCGAAAATCTTTCTTGTATGTGATGTTTTACAGGGTTCAATGACCCATATATTCCACGATGACAGAGTCACCAAGAGACATAGTCAAAAAGACAAAGAAAAGGCTCATATCCCCTGTGATAACGGGGTCGACCAGAAACATTTCAACGGTAGCGGGTTCCCTGTGATAACGGGATGCACCCCTACCCACAAGAAAAATATCCCCTGTGATAACGGGGTCGATCATAAACATCCCAACGGTAGCGGGTTCCCTGTGATAACGGGATGCACCCCTACCCACAAGAAAAATATCCCATGTGATAACGGGGTCGATCCAATAAAAATTCCCTGTGATAACGGGGCCGACACAAGAAAACATCCCCTGTGATGACGGGGTCGATCCAAGAAATATTCTCCGTGATAACGGGGCCGACACAAGAAAAATATCCCATGTGATAACGGGGTCGATCCAAGAAAAAAATTCATGTGATAACGGGGGTCGATCCAAGAAAAATTCCCTGTGATAACGGGGCCGACACAAGAAAAATATCCCCTGTGATAACGGAGTCGATCCAAGAAATATTCCCTGTGATAACGGGGCCGACACAAGAAAAATATCCCCTGTGATAACGGGGTCGATTCAAGAAAAAATTCCCTGTGATAACGGGGCCGACACAAGAAAAATATATCATGTGATAACGGGGTCGATCCAAGAAAAAAATCTCTGTGATAACGAGGCCGACACAAGAAAAATATCCCATGTGATAACGGGATCGATCCAAGAAAAATTCCCTGTGATAACGGGGCCGACACAGATTACTCATGTTTCTACCAACGCCGAGGGAATTCTAATCATTCCTTGTCAACAACAAGGAGATTAAAGAAATCTCATCAAATACGAGAACGAAATGAGTGCAGAGCCAGATACCGAAATACTGCATACTCTATCATCATGATAATAAAAGATCAACAAGCTATTAGACAACAAGGCCATGAAGAGTCACATATTATGAAGATAACAGAGAAATAAATATTCAGTTACAGAACCACGAATGAGAAATAGTCTGGAAAGGAATAAATTCAAGTTACAATGAAGGCAGCAAATAGCTACTCCCACATGGCCCCTTCAGTCTTCTTTTCAACGACCTCGGAAAACACGTCAGGGTCGGCCGCACCCTCCTCCACCTCGTCTAGCCCACCAATCGGCAGGTCGTGATGATCGTGCCTTGGGTTCAGCCCACTCAATTCGAGGGAGTCCTTGAAACCATCATTTTTCAATACTTGCCCTACTCAAGCATGAAATGCTACCTCCCGAACCTTCAAAACTAAGTCTCGGAAGCTCGATCTTTCCATAAACTTCTCCGCTCCAACCCGGAGGAGATCAGGACGACGTTCCTACAAAATGAACTTTATTAAATACGAGAGAAAAAAAAAGCAGATATCATAAACAAGATATATACCAAGTCCAAGGGAGCTAATTTGGCAGTGGAGAGCTCCAACGAGAGACGTTCGTTAGCAGCCTTCACCACCAACACCTCAGCCTTCAGTCTCTCCAGCTTCTTGTCAGCCGCAAGTTCACGCTCTTTGCCGTGGTCAATCTCAGTCACTATGGTTTTGAAGTTGCTCTTCAGCAAATCATACTCCTCCCGGAGCTTACGACATGTCTTCAACGCATCCTCTTTTTCAGCCTCCAACTTCTCTACCATCATGGGATTGAACTCCCCCATCCTCAAGATATCAGCCTCGAGATCGGCAGCGACAGCATCAGGGTCACCCTTGGACTCGCGAATTGTCTTCAGACACGAGACCGCCAGCTTTGCCGTCTGCACAAGACAATACATAACATAATGTCAACCAATCAAAATAAAATCAATCAAAGCTGTGTTAAGATACGTACACTCTGAAACAAGTGAGTGTTGCGGCGTATATTCTGGGCCCGCTCGAATTCGATGAGCACCCGCACATTTGCGGGAGGAGGAAAAGCCCGCATCATTCCCCGTACAACATCTGCTTCAGGGAATTCTACTCGCTTGGAGGATTTGACTGCACCCGCCTTCCTGGGGCCCGAACTCGAAGACGAGTGGACATTGTGGACAGACCCCTCACGATACCTTTTATTACCCGATACCCTAGCAGGGTCAATGGCAGGCTTCCTAATCGAGATTCTATGAAAGATAGGGGTAAAGCCCCCCAACATCGAGGGCTCCTGCAGCGGCCATTTACCTTTGTCAGTCGTACCTGCAGCAGTCGCCTTTCCCTTGCCACTAACAAGGTTCGAGCTTGAAGAACCCGACCCCACGGTAAAAGGCGCATCCACCGAAGCACCCAAGTTGACAGAGGTATTCGATTCCGAACCTCCAACGTTCTCGGTCAAAGGAATGTAGGTCATCAACTCGAAAAGTGGAGCTATATACTCACCAAAAGGCGACCTAGCAACTGGTTTCTCCGTCGACACAGTTCCGTCAGGCGGATGAACCGCACCTTTCTGTTTCGAGGTCAACACCTCCAAGAGATTGGCCGCACCGTCCAGGCCCCCCACAACATCAAGAATGTCCTAGCTAAAGGACCCAACCTTTGCAGGAACATTTTCAAAACATTCTTCACTAATGCGTTCAGGTATTACAGTGCTAGGGGGAGTTTGTTCAACTCCCGATGCCTCTGCTAGAACCTCAATGGCAGCATTATTCAGGTCAAAGCTAGACGCAGACCTTGTTTCAGCCGCCACCCGCGGCTGCTGCCGTCTCAGCAGCTTTCTGAGCATCACGGTCGGCTTGAAGTTTACGCATCAATTATCTGAACCCCATTCTGACGGAATATCTCAGGAAAATAGAATGTACCTGCAGAATAAGCGGAATACCAGCATAAGAAAATAATAATGAATCAAATACAACGGCGAGATCGAAATACACATCGAGGAATATATCGAATATAATTACCGATCTAAATACCGATGTGGTTATGCTAACGACAGAGAAGACACAGAAAACTATGACCTTCAAAGTCTCTTACAAGCCCTACTTATAGGCAGAAGATTTAACTACATCGAGAGATACCTTCGACATCATATCGAATATGAGTTTCGACTTAATATCGACGATGAAACCCGATATGCCATCCTATTATGCAAAAAAGCCTCGAAAATGCAACAATTGCACCGGCGGCCCCATCGCAATTTTCAAAGGCAATCCCCATAGTTATAAGAAATTCAAATCCCAAGAAACATAGAATTCAAACGAGGACCTCAAACTATGTGTCCACTGCATTAGGGGGTACATCGAAGTTCATCACAAATGGCATTCCCAGCAAGTTTGATCTCCGTCATTTGAACTGGCGGGACGAAGGGTACAGGTAACCCATAAATTTAAAATTAAATTTGCAAATTCTTATCACTAAGACAAGAATCCCCAAATTGGGGGACTACATGATATGGGCATTTCCCGCATATTGGGCCTGGCCCAAACCAGGCCCATATTTAACCATATCGGGCATCACTTTCGATGTCATATCGGTAATGATCACCGATATGGTACTGTGGTCCCCGGATCCCGAGGTCTATAAATACGCGGCACCCGGATCCCAAAGCAAGCAATTATTATCCCTCAGCTACCACGCATCATATCGAAATACATCACCGATCTGACTTTCGATATCGCATTCGATATCGGGATTATCTCCTGCACTTTTGACACGTCATACCACCACATCACCGATATCACGTCGGTGGGCATCACCGATATCATATCGAAGACAATCACTGACGTACTTCCGATCTAGTCACCGATATCCCACTGTTATCCAAGCATCGAGGCGTTGGTTCGAGGTGTTCTGGACCAAGTCTACGCGAGATACATAGTGTAGGCCTGATTTGAGATAGACTCGTTGTATTGCTAGACCGTTCACTTGTAACCGACACTCATATATATAATACGATCTATTGTCAAATCAAGAAGCAGGGGCAAGCACCGGAAAATATTCATCGAAATCATCTGAATCATCTCCTCCTGATTCACCTCTGTGATATTCCTCGAATCAGATTGGATAAAATCAATGAGCTCAACCAAAGTCTACCGCTTCATCTCATTCTCCCTAACCATTCTCATCAAATTGTAGAAATCGAATTGAAAGCAACAAATGCGAAGCTTCCGAAGAAGCAGACCCTGGCGCTCCGGCATCGGAACGTCACGAAACATCGGTAGATTCTCGATCGTGCCGGGAGACGGCGGAGGAGGAGCCACGGCGGCAGAGGAATAAGATGAAATCAGAGGTGCGGTAGTGGTGATGGATTGCGAATGTGGGGCAAAGAAGAAGCGGTGGAGGTGGTGTGGGGTGCGTAAGAAGGGGTGGGGTGGCGTGGGGAAGAAGACGAGTCTTACTTTTTTTATTTTTGATTTTAATAATAAAAATTATATTTATGAAATAACGAATTTTTTTCTTTTTGTTGTATATTTATATATATTAAGGAATTCAATATCTTAAGTTTCTAATATATAAAGATATCCCTTTTTTCTTTTTTATATATTTGTATATATTAAGGAATTAAATATCTTATATTTTTAATATATAAAGATTTTTTATATATATTTATAGATATTAAGGAATTAAATATATTATGTTTTTAATATATAAAGATATATTTTTTTATTTTTTTTTATTTTTTTTATATATTTATATATATTAAGGAATTAAATATCTTATGTTTTTAATATATAAAGATATACTTTTTGTTATATATTTATATATAGTAAGGAATTAAATATCTTATGTTTTTAATATATAAAGATATACTTTTTGTTATATATTTATCTATAGTAAGGAATTAAATATCTTATGTTTTTAATATATAAAGATATACTTTTTTCCTTTTTATATATTTATATATATTAAGAAATTAAATATATTATGTTTTTAATGTATAAAGATATTCTTTTTTCTTTTTTATATATTTATATATATATATATTTAGAAATTAAATATCTTATATTCTTAATATATAAAGATATACTTTTTTCTTTTTTATATATTTATATATATTAAAGAATTAAATATCTTATTGTTTTTAATATATAAAGATATATTTTTTAAGAAATAATAGTTTTTATTACATTTGATTCAATAATAATAGGTGAGATAATGATTTTGTTTTTCTTTTTGCTATAAATTAGAAGTGTAGTACTGGTTCTGTCCCCCATTTGGCCGGAATGAAAGTTGGAGTATAGTTTTTGTCGAAATGCAAAGGTTAAGTATAGTTTTGCAACAATTCAGACTTTGGATATAGTTTCGCGAAAACGTCCAAACGTTGAGGCTAGTTTATCTTCTTCCAAAAAAAATATACAATATATCACTGAGTTGAAAACAACAATATGTTTCCATTTTGAAAAAAAATATCTAAAGAAAAATTGTTAGTTGAATGTCAATGACACAAATCAAACAAAAGTTATTGTGGTAACCATTTATCTTGACACGTAATCTTATCAACCAAACAAGTGACACAAATCAGATATCACAGAAATTTTGACTTTTTATCTCATTTTTAATCTATACCATATTTTTTAGAGAAAATTCATCTCTAAAACCAAACAGCTTTGGACATGCTCTTAGATGACTCTCAGTAATTTCGTGATTATTGGGGATTGAACTGGGATATATGGGATATATGTTCAGAACTGAGAAATGTTGTAAGAACACAAAGGCATTTAAGGCATTTTCGTTTCCACACTATCAATGAAATTTTGCGAAAATTTATGCTTGTAGTTGTATATGTTTTGTACGAAACAGATCAATTGGAGCCTAAAACAATTCATCCAAGAAGTCCCAATTTCGATCCAACTGGATCGAAATGTGTTGATCCTAATTTCGATCCCATAGGTCTTGACGCAATAATTTATGCAAGGACAAATTTAATTCAAGAGCAATTGGGTTGAAAATTTGCAATGCAATACTAGTGGAGTCGAAAAAATGAGATGTAGCGTGTGGGTCCACAAATTTCGATCTATCTCGAGGTTGGATAGGAAAAAAAGCAATGCAACTAGGGGTGTTCATGGCTCAGTTTTAGTAACCAGTGGATCGGTTTTTAAAAAATTTGAATTTTTTGTTAGCCTAAAAACAATAACCAATAACCGAACCAATAAAATAGTTTGGTTTTCGGTTTAAAACTGTTCGATTTTGGTTATGGTTTCGAGTTAACCAATCACCTACTCTTTCAAAGAAAAAAATAAAACAAAATTCCACACAATTAATAAATATATAAAATTCTTTCAAAAATTCAAATAAATAAAATTAAAAAGTCAAATTAACAATCTATTTCACATTACAACCTTGTCTATTAAAAAAATGCAAGCCATGTTCTAAACATAACACACACACACACACACACACACACACACACACACATTATATATATATATATATATATTTAAAAGCACATCTCTTACAATACATTACCTAACTATCCACAATAATTTGTAACACTTATTCGATAATTCATTCATCATAACTAGTAAAATATATTCAAATATTCGTTCATAAGTGTATATCATGATATCAAACAACCATCCATCAATTCATAAAATATCATAGCCAAATATTATTATAATTGCTTTGAAATGGGCGGTTTTTGGTTTACTTGGGTAATCGGGGTTTGGTTTAAAAGATCTTGATTTTTTTAAAACTCCAAAAGTCATAATCGAAAATCGCACCAAGTCGCTAACTTCGGTTATGGTTCGACCGAAAATTTCGGTCAACTTATGGTTTTTAGTTTGGCCGAACCGTAAACACCCCTAAATGCAACAGACTGTGTTTGACCAAAAATTTCGATCCATCCTGCTTTCTGCACAAAAGCAGAAGCAGTACGCATGTCAACTTTTGAATGGGTGGAAGCATGCGAAGGAATTATTGGATGCATAGACTTTGCTCAGAAACAAGGGTAGATCCAAGAATTTGAATTAGGGGGGGGGGGGGGCAAAATTATACGCAAGTACAAAAGGAAAAAAAAATACAGTTATTAGTGTTCTACTTTCATCATAGCAAACTCATCAATGACTAGAATTACCATCAAAATTTTCATCAAATTTTTTTTTTCAAAATACATTAATGAACTTCTATATAAGAACTTTGTGGCATTCTCTTCACATTTTTCATAACTAAAAATGAGCGTTCAATGCTCATGATTGTACTCTTAAAAGTATAATTAAATTTAAAATTATTCGATATAGTATTGATATTTGCTATTCATGCTACAAATCAATATATAAATATTACAATTGTGGCATGATGATATATATATTCAACTTTTTATTAGTACATTAATATTGCATGTATTATATTTTTCAAAGAAAAAACTAAAATATATAAAAGGGTCTGGAGTTTATATGTGTTCTTTCTCTTTAATTGGATATGACTTTACGTGAAATTAGCGACAAATTGAAAAAATTAGCTTAATTTGTGGAAGGTGATACTCTTTCTTTTTTGTGATAAGATTATAAGATCAAACATTCAAATTTTATCATTTTATCTCCTATACATTGTATAAATTTATATATCATATGGGGGCGGCCGCCCCTGAATACCCCCCTCTCTGGATCTGCCCTCCCTGGATCTGCAATTGCTCAGAAGACTCATAACTTCATCTCTCATAAGTATATAAGTGAACCACTAAATAGGAAAGAAAGATTAGCCATTCGTTGAAAAACTACATTTAAAACGAATTGTGATTGAATTCAAAGATATAAGCTAGCTGACTTCATTTGCCAAGAAAGCAAAAGATTTCTCCGAGACCTAGGGACTAAAGAGGGAGGCCAGGTGATGGTCAACAACTGCCATCAGCTTTTCTGACTTGATGGTCATATTGGATGTTAAAATGGACTAATTTGACTCACGGGAATACTTGAAAGCGGCTTGCTACTAGGAGGGACTGAGTATTTGAATAGTGGAATTTCTCAAAGAAAAAAAAGGCTTCTTTGATCCGAAAAATAAAGGAAGAAGGTTTAGACGATTTTGAGCCAGCACTAAATCCGCGACTACTCGACCAACTTCATCTATATCTGCTTCATGGGCCCAAGGCAGTGTAGTCTTTTCTCACCAAATCATAGATTTATAGAACATTTTGGGTGTAAAGTCTGTAACCAAACAAACTAACAAATCCACAAACAAAATAAGAAAATACCATTTTTTGAAGGGAATTAATATTCACTGGCTTAGAGCCTGTCAAGTGGAGCCTTCGGAAGCTTTACGTGTAGGATTTCGTAGCTCTTGGCTTGGAGGGGAGGACGGAGGTTTGAGAATCCCCGGTCGTCTATGCAGTACCTGTGAACCTGTCGATCTATCAGTTCGTCCAGTAGAGCATAAATAAAGATCAAGGATGAAATGGAGGCACACACCCCCACTTCAAGCGCACCTATGTATCGATTAAATCACTCTAAGGGTCTAATCGATGGAACCGGTGAACCACTTGAACTGGTTAGATGTGTGGGGCCTTGTGATCGGGATGAGGTAGATGCCTTCCAACTAGGTATAGCTTTGAGCTGGTCTAAAGCCTGGTTTGAGAGTGATATTGTATCCCGGTCAAGCTAGAAGGAGAAGGCAGTCAAAAATCATGACTAATCATATATTCATATACTAAACTTGGAGTTTTGTGCAAATTTTTTCTGCTTTAAAGTGGAATTCTTATAAGATCTGTTGCTCGATTTTGCTGCATGCTCTGCTCCTAAAATGCAAAGAAGACTCGCAACTTTCTTATTGTATGATGCCTCAAGCCAAGTTCTTTTGATTTCTTAGCGGAACTTCGCTCTTGGAGCTTCAGGATCAAATTATTTCTATCCAACATTATCCTGGATCGAAATAATGTGATACAATCTTATTTATGTATTGAAAAAATTCGATCCATCCTTTTTCGCCACATTTCAAAAAATTCGATCCATCCTTCTTATGCAATCTTATTTATGCATTGAAAACATTTCCACCACATTCGAATTTAGATCTAGATTTTTGTTAGATTCTTATTTAATTAACTAAATATTTAATAATTAAAAAACTTATATATTAGTATATGACTTAAATTGTACGTGGTACTAATTTTGTATAATTACACGTATTTAATTTAATTTTTGTTTAGTATGTTGATTAATAAATTATAATTATTACTCAAAATACTATAAAATTTATAATATAATACATTTTGTATTCAAAAAAGACATTATGAAATTACTAAACTTAAACTAAATTTTCTAAATCTAGATTTGTTGGGAAAGTAGGAGAGGATAAAGGGAAAGATTGTGATGAGAAGAGAGGACAAGTGAAAAGAAGTTATGAAATGAATGGTGTGAAGATGGGTATTTATAGGAGAATTCTTGTACCAAACTCATTTCATGAATTGCAAAATTTCCTTGCAAAGATACGCGTGGGTCCAAAAATTTCGATGCATAGCAAGTCTTGCATCGAAAATTTTCCCTCCAATTGCCCGTGGGACCCAAAATTTCAATGCAGAGCATTTCTTGCATCGAAATTTTCCTGTCCACGTCATCTTGCATCCCATTTTTGGGCTTCATGTCATTTTGCATGGAAAATGTGTACTATTGCATGGAAATATTTCTTTGTGTGTAGTTTTGCATTGAAAATGTGCCTTTCAGCTTATATAGTATTTTCAAAATTGCCCCTAAACACTATATTTTGTAATTACATTTTCCACACTAAATACTTTTTAAACGTCTTTCGTTACTCCACTTTTTACAAAATTTGAAAGAACACACATACTCAGTGTTGTGATGATAATGGTGATAAAAAAAAAGGAAACTTGTAGCTCTTTTGTAGTTGTTTTGCATATTTTGCATAATTACATGAAGTTCCCATAAAAAATTAAAACATCTTTCGTTACTTCATTTTTATGAAATTTGGACTAATACACCTATTTCTAATAACATAAAGTATGGTAAAAAAAATGAGGATTGGAGGTGTTTGGCAACTTGTACTTATGAAAACAACGATTTTGTTCAGAATAGTTAGTTCTTTAGGGTGTAGGGTGTAGGGTGTAGGGTTTAGGGTAAAGTGTTAAGTGTTTAAGTGTGTTGAAGGTTATAATATCTATTCAACGTCTTTCGTTACTCCGTTTCTGACAAGATTGAAAGAACTCACGTACTTAGTATCTTGAAAATAGCGGTGAAATAAAAAGTGAATTCAGAGTTGTTTTGTAACTTTTATATAATTACATTTCCTCCCCATATCTTTATTCAATGTCTTTCGTTACTCCGTTTCTGACGAGATTTGAAAGAACAACCTACTTAGTATCTTTAAAATAGCGGTGAAATAAAAAGTGAATTCAGAGTTATTTTGTAACTTTTATATAATTACATTTCCTCCCCAAGTTTTTATCAACGTATTTCGTTACTTTGTTTCTGACGAGATTTGAAAAACACACCTACTTGGTGTCTTGAAAATAGCGGTGAAATAAAAAGTGAATTCGGAGTTGTTTTGTAGCTTATATATAATTACATTTCCTTCCCAAATCTTTATTCAACGTCTTTCGCGACTCTGTTTCTAACGAGATTTGAAAGAACACAGCTACTTAGTGTCTTGAAAATAGTGGTGGAATAAAAAGTGAATTCAGAGTTGTTTAGTAACTCCTGCATAAACTGCAATGCAAAATTCCCTTGCAATTGTTCATTTATCATTCAATTGCACACTGCATCGAAATTTTCTGACTCATGCCTTTTTCTACAACCCATTATTTCCTTGCAAAGATCTTGCATCGAAATTTTTTCATGCAATGCTTATATATGCAAGGAGAAAGTCCCTTGTAAGGAAAAAATTCCTTCCATCGAATATAATATTTGCAGAATTCTCCCAACTCTTCCTCTATTTAAGCACTTACTTCTCTATTGAATTACTCATTTACCAGTCACTTCTTCTTCCTTAAAATCCCAACAAATATATATAGTGTGTGTTAACGTATTTATATTAGTATTGCAACTCATAGAAGCTCAATTTTAGTCCTACAAAGGTGCGTACATCATTTTAATCTTTGTTAAGTTTTTTCTAACTAATTATTATTTATTTATTATAGTTGGATATTAATCTTTCATTTTGTTGTTATGCTAGTTAATTGCACGTACGATGAATAACAATGGTGATCGGAGTTGGATGTATGATATACTTGATGCAAGCGACAATTTGAATCATTATTTTGAGGTTGGTGTGTCGAACTTTGTCAATTTCGCATTCTGGCAAAGTAGTAATCTATTTCGTGGTATAGTTTGTGGTCCTTGTATAAAATGCAATAATGCCAAATATTCAAAAAGAAATAGCATTCATATGCACTTGTATAAACGGGGGTTCGTACCACAATATATGGAGTGGGATTTATACAGTGAGTTGGGGAGCATCGTTAAGGGTAATGTTAATCACATGTCGATGCCGAGTCCTCTACACATTGTCATATGGGTCACGTAGATGACTAAATATGGAATATGGTCGATGATACATTCGGTGGTTAGTTTCTAGACTATACAGCCTAGTAGCGAAGCAAAGGCTTTTTTTAATATGCTTAGTGCAGCAGAAAAGCCCGTGACCATAGGTAGTGAGTCCACCACTATACTTCGACGGGTTTCTCAATTTATGTCGAACAAGGTGAGGCAAAGTTGAGTACCATCTCTTGTGATAAAACAATCATATTGGTTCACCAACGATCGCCTTCTGAAGTTCGTGCATACCAGAATTCTTGAAGAGCTTGGACTAGATCTTAAAACTTATGACACGTGCGTAAATAACTGTTTCTTGTTCTACGGCGAATTCACTTCACCCGAGTATACTGAGTGTTTAGAATGTGGGAAACCTCATTACGAGTCAAACCGGAATCCAAACAACTGAAACAAACCCATTCCGCCAAAGAAGTTGTGGTACTTTTAGTTGACTCGGAGACTTCAACGAATGGACATGTCTCGTTCAATTGCTGAGCAAATGACGTGACATATCAACTTTCGAGAGAACACATATCATATGCTTCATCCGGCACACGAGCATGCCTGGAAATACTTTAATCATTGTCATCCTAGTTTTGCAGCTGAGTCTAGAAACGTAAGACTAGAACTTTGCACAGACGGGTTCACCCCGTGGGGCAACTCTTCAGGCCTTTATTCTTGTTAGCCCGTTTATAACACCGTATAACCTTCCCCTGATTTTTGCATGAGGCAAGAGTACATATTTCTAAGTTTGCTCATATATGGTCCAGAGAGCCTAGGTAAGAACCTTAATGTGTTCCTACGACCTTTCATTTATGAACTAGTTTCTTTGTGGCAAGATGGTGCTCGCACTTATTATAGCTTTAAACGACACAATTTCAAATACGAGCATGTGTTCTTTGGACGATAAGCGATGTCCTGGCCAATGGGATGTTGTCTCAGTGGAGCATGCATGGAAAGTGATCGAGTCCTTACTGTATAGAGTACACCAAGTCATTCCAGCTTGCGTAAGGTAGAAAAATGAGTTTCTTCGACTGTCACCACAGATTTCTACCGATGGATCATGAGTTGAGGAACAACAATAGAGACTTTTATATTGGTCGAACTGAGACAGAATGCTTTGTCGCATTGAACGGCTACCGTCTGTGGGCTTTGGAAAAGGTAAAAGAACCATCCAACACTTTGGAAAGCACCACAATTGGTGTCATAGGAGTATTTTTTGGGAGCTCCCCCATTGGTCAACAAACAAGATAGGTCATAACCTAGATGTGATGCATTGTGAGAAGAAACTTCTTTAAAAATATAAAGAAAACGGTCATGGACGATTCCAAAAAGAGCAAAGACAATATGAAGTCTTGGGAAGATTTGAAGTTATACACGAATCAGAGTGAATTATTTCTAGTGCTTGGTCGTAATGATAAATATGATAAACCTCATGTGGTTTATCGTCTAACAAGGGATCAAAAGAGGGTTGTGTGCGAATGATTATGTAGTTTGAAGTTTTCAGATGGGTATGCTTCTGATGTCGATCGATGTGTGCAAATGCAGAGTTTAAAAGTAACTAGTATGAAAAGTCATGACTGTCACGTTTTTATGCAAATGTTAATTCATATTGCTTTTAGAGACTTCTTACCTGATGAAGTATGAGGTAAGCTAGTGGAGGTTAACAATTTCTTTAGGGCCTTGTGCGCCACTGACATAGGTAGGTCTGATATGGAAACTCTTGAGAGATCGATAGTGGAAACAATATGTAAACTGGAGCTGATATATGGGCACCCTCATTGTTTGATTCCATGGAGCATCTAGCGATTCATCTACCGTGGGAGGCAAAAGTGTCTGCATGGCACAAATTTGACGCGTCTAGTAGGTTGCGTCGAAATTATTAGTTGCCACGTTGGCAACGAATAATTTCGACGCAACCTACTGGGCCGCGTCGAAATATTTCTCTGCAAGCTATGTATGGGTCGAAATTAGGCTTTCGTGGGTCCAAAATTTTGTATCCAACTTGTTTTGGATCGAATTTAGAATTTCCTTGCTAAAGAAGTGGCTCTAGTTGATATGTTTTCTTGTAGTGTGTCCAATATACTATTTCCATCATAAGATAAAAATACTACATGCAATTTGAATGTTGGCGTCTCTGAAATTATAATATGCAACATTCACGAGGCAACGTTTTAAATTTTATTTTTTGATACATGATATTTGAACTTTAAAATAAAAGGTAACTTTGATATATCTATTTATTTTGTGTGTTTATGTTTAAATTTCACGATTTGTTTTAGTAACTCACTTTTCAGTTCTAAGCCTTTACATCGGTTTGACTAAGTTCATTCTCATTTTCGTGCAATTGCTTAGGCAGGGGGTGTTTTGCGGAGTTTGTGGAAAGGTGTACGCCCATGACGTTGGGGAGTACTTATATTTTCTAAAATATAAAATTACATTTTTAAAACATTTCGAAACTTTACGAAATGGTTCTTATTTTTAATATACGGTAATAGAACCCTAAAACCAAAATTTTGATCCATGATCACGTGTCCCTTGGTATTTGGTATAGTTGTAGACTAGATTGGGGGCTTACATTATGAGAATCCTTGTGGAAGCCTCATAGCTCGTATTTGTGAGTCTCTGTGAGACTTTCGTTACTCTAGTATTGCAAATGAAGCCATTTTAGGTAATTATGTGCCCTCCAATTATGATTTGACTTGTTTGATGGTGTAGCAGAGATGCACGTTTTAAACTGAATTTTGCCTTAAATTCTTTGTATGGTTAGTGGTGGTGTCTAGTAAAGCTGCACAAGTAAAAAAAAAAGTTTTTTTGAATATTTGACAAGTTACTTTCGGCAGTAAGTGCACACGCAACAAGCCGCTAAATCTAACAAATGTAGTGGAAAAAGTCATGAATTTACCACCAACATTGAGTGAAATAGACAATCACCACCATAATAAAGTTTTTTTACCCACAAAGTTGGCTCAATTTCAATTTTGGTTCACTAATTAGGCGTTGACATCAAGTAAGCCCTAAAATCGCCAAAAAAATCTACATGTCCCCAAATTTTGGGGTTTTGACAAAACAAAATGGGATTTTGGCTTCACAGTAAAATTCACGAGCTCGATTTGCCACCACATTTGTTCAACTTCGCGATTTTTTGTTGTAAAATAGAAAATTAAAAACAACCTAAACTCCACTTTCTCTCCCTGATTCTGCACTCAAGCTTAGTACAAAGAATTTCAAGAACCCTAACTTTACTTTGAAATAATAAAATCTACTAAATTTATCACCGAGTAGTAGAAAACACTATTACTCCAATTGTTTGAAGAACCAGAAAACAAACACAAACTTTATTCCTAATTGCATTGTTCATCTTTTCGATAGTAAGTTTTGTTTTTAAGGTTATACGTGAGTTCTTTGACTTTGACGTTCATCCTCTTGTCCTCATTCTGCAAGACATTGCAAACCATTGACAGAGTCACGAAGCCCAACAAATAAATTAACTGATCGCTCAACTATTGGAGTGTCATTCCGAAAAAAAAGTCTACAATCACAAATCAAACAAATCAATTGATGAAGTATACACGAGAAAACTTACAACCACAAATCAAACAAATCAATTGTAGAGTTATGCGGCTGAATTAGAGATAGAGTTCATGTGATATCACTACAAGAAAACAACTCAAAAAGAACTGAAAAATTCAACCCAAAAGGTCCAAATCTCGATCCTTTTGGTCAATTAGATCGAAATATTTGGATTATCATTTTCGATCCTAATAGTTTGTACACAAGACAATATGAGTAAAAATTTCAACCTATGCAGTGGGTCTGAATATTCCGATCCATAAATATCATGAATTGCATAATTTCGATCCATAATGGTTGTGGGTCCGCAAATTTCGATCTGAAAGCCCGTGGGTCCGAAAATTTCGATCCATACTGCTTTCTACACAAAAATCAGAAATTGAACGCGTGGTGGCTGCTCATTGGTTGAATTGCTGGATCAAAATATTTCTTTCCATAGTATTATGCATCGCATGTTTTACTTCCAACAATATTCTGGATCGAATTAATTTGATTCATATCAAGTTTTGCATTGAAATAATTCGATCCAACGTTATTTGAAATTTTTTAAAAAAAATGGGGCGGGAATCCGCCATATTTGAATCTAGATCTAGATTTTGGCTATATAATTATTCAATTTAACTAGAAAATTATTATTTATACAAACTTATGTTTTAGTAAATAATTTCAACTACAAGTATTAATAATTTTGAGTGATTATACATATTTAATTAATAGATTATTATTATAAGCATGACAATTAGAAAATCTTGCACAAAATACAAAAAAAAAAACTAATTTACATTTCGTTAATAACAGAATATATTTATTCTAATACAATAAATAAAATTACATAAATTACAAAACTAAAAATAAACTTCTCTAAAATGAAAAATAGATGGGAGTGTACTATAGAGTGAAGAGAGAGTAAGATGAGTTGTGGAATGGATGGTGAGAAGATGGGGTATTTATAGGAGAACTCTTGTACCTAACTTACTTTATGGGTTCCAAAATTTCGATTCATATATACTTCTGGGTCCGAAAAAATTGATGCCAAAAAAATATATGTCCCAAAATTTCGATTCAAATTTTTTTTGGGTCCCAAACATTCGACCCAAAAGTTTTTTGGGTCCCAAGCTTTTGACTCAAATTTCTCTGGGTCCGAAACTTTCGACCCAAAATTGTCTTATATTAGTATTTAAAAAATTGCCCCTAAGCACTATATTTTGTAATTACATATTTTACCCCCAAAAACTTTTTAACGTCTTTCGTCACTAATCTTTTCACGAAATTCGAAAGAACACACATACTCAATGTTTTGATGATAAATTTGTGAAAAAAAGGAATTTTTATGTTTTTTGTTGTTGTTTTTGCATCTTTGCCTATTTTACATAATTACGTGAAGTTTCCAAAACTTTTTTAAGCATGTTTCGATATTCCGTTTTTACGAAAATTTGGACTAGCACACTTATTTTTAATCACATACGGTATGGTAAAAAAAACGAATGTTGTAGGTGTTTCGCAACTTGTACGCATGAAAACAATGATTTTGTTCATAAGAGTTAGTTCTTTAGGGTTTAGGGTTTAGGGTAAAGTGATATTGTTTAAATGTGATTTTTTTAAAACCATTGTTTAAGTGTGTTGAAGATTATAATGTTTATCCAAAACCTTTCATTTCTCCAATTCCGAAGAGATTTGAAAGAACACGCCTATTAAGTGTCTTAGTGAAATAAAAGGTGAATTCGGAGTTGTTTTGACCCGAATTCTTCCTTCGAGTGAAGCGGAAACATTTATTCTTGCTAGCAAAGCACAACAAGTGTATTACACTTCGTATCCTTGCCAAAAGAATAGACAAAGAAGGGGATGGTGGGCTGTCTTTCACACGCGTGCTAGACATATCGTTGACATGAGTTCTATGCTAAAAAAGAGTACCACTCCAGGAGTTCCAGAAAATGTATACCAAGAAGATAACGTTCCTTTTTCGGCCTTGGCCATTGACCGAACTCCTATTAGTTTGGCATAGTTAGCCGTAGAGGGTGAGTTTGTTGAGGTGGCAACTAAGAATGAGCCTGTTGCAGTGAGTAGTGATGGTAATGAGAATGAAGAAGCAGACGCAGGAGAAGACGAAGACGAGCAGGATGTGGGCGACGACGACAGTGATCCAGATTATTATTAGTTTATGAAATATTATATTTGTTGTTTCATGATGTGTTTTGTCTGTAACAATTGACATTTATGGTGATATTTAATTTGTTAAGCAGAAGTTCTGACAAGTCGAATACAACCCTTACTTTCATCAATCCAAACTAAACATAAGTTCTCAACGAGTACAAATTAAACTTATAAACATAACTCAAAATTAAGCAGAAGTTATGATCAGTCCAATAGAACCCCTGCTTTCATCAATTCAAAACAAATTTAAGTTCTCAACACTCCAAATTAAACTTATAAATATAACTCAAAATTAAGCAGGAGTTATGATCAGTACAAAACAACCCCTGCTTTCATCAATCCAAAACAAACATAAGTTCTCAACACTCCAAATTAAACTTATAAATATAGCTCAAAATTAAGCAGAAGTTCTGATCAGTACAAAACAACCCCTACTTTCATTAGTCCAAACTAAACATACTCAAAATTAAGCAGAAGTTCTGATCAGTCCAAAACAAACTCCAAAACAAACTCTGCCTTCATCAATACAAACTAAACACTACCTTCATCAGTCCAAAATAAACATAAATTCTAATCACTACAAATAAACATAATGCATCAGTCCAAATTTAAAAGTGCATATTAATAATATAAGGGCTACTACTGAACATCACCCTGATCACCTGACGCATGCGGCTCTGTGGGTCCCATTTCACCCAAAGCGCTCAAGTAATCATCGATAGTAATAGTGCCATCCTCTTGCCCCGCCTACTGCTGCTCAGCTGCATTTCCTGTCGTCTGACTATGTACCTCCCCAGTCTACATAGTGGCAGACTACACCCCGAGCACAGCCGACACATCTGGTCGGTATCCAGGAGTAGATGGCGAGGTGGTGTACGCAGGCGGATGTGGAGAGGTCAACGGATACGAGGTCTGCGACAGCATAAACTGTGTACTGACCGGATGAGGGTGTTGTGTAACCTGTGGAGGAGGGTGCGTGGCATGAGCAGGAGGCTGAGTGACCTGAGGAGCAGGCTGCGAAAACTGAGGCGGGGAATGTGTAAACTGAGGTGGGGGCTGGGTCCACTGCTGTGGAAACTGAGACCACTGCTGAGGCGGGGGCCACTGCTGTTATGATTGAACCGGAGGATACTGCGTCCCCTAGAATGCAGGCTGGGGGTGTGAATGCAGGTTTGGCGAATGCTGCGACCGCAGAGGCGATGCCACCACAGGTGGCGGAGCCCAGGAAGAAAAAGACGGCGGCCGCATGTTGTTATCATGTGCCCAACTCTGAAATGAGTTCATAAAGAACTGCGTCCTTTGGTTGTTGAGTCTCTCCGCCTCCTGATGTTGTCTCACTGCCTCAATGTGACGCTGCTCTGCCTCACGTGCGCGTCGCTCTGATTCCCCATGTGGCCTCTGAATAGCTGTTATCTCGGCCTGGAGCGCCCTCTCACGAGCTGACATGGCACTACTCGATGCACTACTCGATGCACCTCCCCTATAGTTCTTGTGGGTCTTAACATTCATCGTTGTAGACATGTCCTGTGTAGATGAGAACATCCTAACCCGATTTTTCTTCATCTCACAAACCCTTAGCCATGTCTCGATGTCCCATCTCGGCCATTTGGAAATGTCCGGCCCACGATGAACTGTAACCCGTGTAAGAATTTCTTCTGATAGAGAAACAAATTCAAAGGTTACATAATAACACAATATAATTTAAAAGAAGAAAATCGAAAAATTATATACTTTTTAAGACTATATTACTTACATATGCTGCTTCCGTCTCTTCGTTCACCCATATTTTCTTGCCATCTTTATCCAACTTATATCGATCAAGGCCAAATATAAACGGTAGAGTCAAATCTTTCATCCGTTTATTGTTCTTTTTGCACTACGAGACAACACCATTAAAAAGTTAATCAAACAATCTAATTATAAATTTAAGACTAAGAAATTAAAAGAACAAAAGATATAGTTATTAAATGAAATCTCACATATTCCAAAGCCAACTGCTCGACACTCTTCCTCCCTGCATACCAAGTAACTCTTTTACACTTCTTCTTATTCTCCGTCGCACTTCTTACCCTCTTCTGATGCTCTGGACCATTCCAATACTCAAGAAATTCTTTGTGTCATTCATCTGGAACCCATATCTTACGACGTTTCTTTTCTGCCTCAGGCTTGTCGGCAATCTCTAAGAACACTGCCTTCAAATTGTTCAACGACGAGCAAAAGCATTTGTTGCCTAGCTGTTCCCAAATGAATCTAATTCTCTTTTCATGGTCCAGATCTAATTCGAGTTCTGGACAATGCCTGAACCTAAACCAAGGTCCCTTTAACTTTTGCTTCACAATGGCTGAAATAGATGCAGCAATGCTGGGCCCATCAATCAACGATCCTGTGTCCGGATTGAATCTAATCCACAATTGTTCATCCTCATTCTGTGGAACACGTGCTCCAAAACTTTGACCCCGCAATATTCTATCTACATCTCGATTAGAATCATATGCCGCCAAAGGATCATCAAGGGGCGGGGGGGCTCGATGACCCTGCCACATCTGGTGTCGATGTCGATGTCGATCCATGAGAGGTCGATGTTGCTCCCGCTCCAAATGACGATGGCGCCGCATGGGAACTACTCGATAGATGTGACGAGCCATGGGCTGACTCGACTAGAATAGGATAGTCCTCTGGTATATCTAGTACCCCACCCATAAACGCCCAAATGTCCTTGTAACTATCAAGCGGTTCATCATCATCCGACATATCAAACATAACACCGTCATTGTCATCGTTCGTGGTAGCTGGTGCCTTGTCCTTTCTCCTATCGGCCCTAGAAGATCATCCACCGTCTCTACTTGCCATCTAATAAATTTCAATAAACGACATCAATTAAAAGGAAAAGTACAATCTTGATTAATGCACATCTTTTCTAAACATAGCCAAATAATAACTAAAATACAACATAAAACAACATAATTAAAATTATGTAATCGATAAACAACAATAACAAAAATTAATATCACTAAAGAAACAATATCATCATTAACAACAATAAAGAAAAGGCTATTAGCCAAGAAAAAAACATGTGTTAAGTGAAGAAACAAAGTCTGACTAATAACAAGAATATCCAGTTGCATTGACTAGTAGACATTTATTTAGAGTCTAGACTCTCTTTTGACTCAAAAAAACATTGAATTGACAATCAAACTCTTTAGCAAGTAATTAGAATTCAGACAACACACTCTTACCATTCCAATTCATTTTATTTCCTAAAGTAAAACTTTACTTTGTATGAACCTCACATTCCATAAAACAAAATCTAATCATCTTTTCACTCACTACAAACGTGATCATATACATACTGTGAAACGCATGAGATTCCTCTAACTAACATGGAATCTGATAAACATTATTTCATTGAAGTCCCACTCAACATACCAAAGCACAAATTCATATTCTCAAACTAATTCATATTCTCCTTTATGTTCCCAATTTCCGTAATACAATAGCATGCCATATACGCAAACACATGATTTGCACGAGAAATGCTTAAACAAACCGTATGTAATTATAATATGCAATTGTAATCTGCTGTTGCTTTACCTAAATTTAACAGATCACATAGAACACTAGTGCATATATTATCTTTTCTTCTGGCATTAGGCAGTCTCAAAACACTACGAGTTTGCTAACTGACATTATATGATTAACATGGAATCTGATTAAATCAGTAACTTACTACAAATCAAAATCGAAAAAGAAATCAAAATTAGGGCTACAAAAATTGGGGATGAAAAACGAATTGAAGGATATCATATTGTTCCTTGTGAAGAGAGGATTTGATTACCGATTTTTGTTTGAAGAAGCGGCGCTCCACGACGGCGTACGGGCTGGTTATTCTCACTCCACGGCGGCGTACGGTTTTTGTTTGAGGAGTTTTGTGACTGTAAAGGGAGGTCAGCGGTTTGTTATTCTCACTCCTGTTCTGGGTCGAAATAATTCGACCCCACATGGCTTATGGGTCGAATTATTTCGACCCAGAATTGTCCGCGTGGCATCATTGCAACGCAACCATTTAGGTTGCGTCTAAATTTTGTGATGCCACGCCAGCGTCATATATATTAGACGCAGCCTTTTGGGCTGCGTCGAATTATAACGATGCAAACTTTTTTTGGATCGTTTTGTTTCTACGCAGGCCTATTATGGATCGAATTTCACTTGGATGGGTCCAAAATATTTGATCCACCTTATTTTGGATCGAATTTTATTTTTCCATGCATAAAAAAAGGATCCAATTGCTATGTTTTCTTGTAGTGTATGTAGGTTGGAGTGTATTGTTCGAGGAGAGAGAAAAGATATTTATTTAAGGTTTGAGAATTGTTATATATATGTTTTAGATTTTTTTAACAAACAAGAAGAAGAAGATGATGACATGCCAAAATAAGATTATGCTATCATGCAAAATCGGATTATGCTACCATGACATAGAGGCCTCAGATTTCACAAACTGCATCGCTAATCTTATGTTTTACATTTGTGATAGTAAAAAAAAAAAAAAATTGAAAGAATAAGTTTTTAACAAGGATAAAATTGTGGAGTCGATCATTGTTAGGGATTGGAATTGGATGAAATCTCACCGCACCGATTTCTCCTTCTCAACATCAGACTGGTCTATCGCACCATTATCATATATCTAGTTGTAGTTGTTATGTGATTTTCGCTTTTCCTCTCTTTTAACCTCTTGTATCACGAGGTTGAAGTACTCCTCATATTCCGTTTCTTTAATTGATCGTTAAAAAAAATAAAAAAAAGAATGAATAAGCGTATTACATGTGCATTTAATTTGTTTGAAAGCTAGGTAGTCCAAAACTGTACCAATTCTTTAGGTTCACTAAATTAAATCTCAAGTTACAAATTTATAAGAAAACTTCTCCACCACGTCCACAACATAAATTTTATAACTACTAGATCTCAACTATAGCACTCTTCATGTATTAAGTTGTTTCATTACAGTAAATATTTAGGTTTTCCTTATTTTTAGTAAATATGATGTGGTATACATCTAATATATGATACAATAATTATGTAGATGTAATGATGTATTAAACATTTTCATCAAAAACAAAAAGAGGATGTTATAAACATCCAACGGACTGGGTCTCGAAACTTTCCTAGAATGGGCCGAGTGGGTAAGCCCAATAATAAACCCTAAAACAAAAGTATAAATCCATTTTATTAAGAAAACACACAGTCATCGTCGCACATCCCCTCTTCTCCACCAAACCCACCGCGCCGGCGCTGCACCAACTCACTTGTACTCTTCGCATCGACAATGGTACGCGGCGTCTCACACAGTCACTGTTTTTCAGTTGTAATTTGATTTTCAGTGGCGTAATTTTAATATTGAATTGTTGATTGCAGGCACCGAAGAAGGAGAAGGCTCCACCTCCGTCATCCAAGCCGGCGAAATCTGGCGGTGGAAAGCAGAAGAAGAAGGTCCGTAACTCGTTGCTTTTACTTTGTTGCCCCTAATGTGTGTGTGTGTTGAATTGGAATCTAAATTAAACATGATGAATGATTTGCAGAAGTGGAGCAAGGGAAAGCAAAAGGAGAAGGTGAACAACATGGTGCTTTTCGATAAGGCAACGTATGACAAGTTGCTGACTGAGGCACCAAAGTACAAGCTCATCACTCCCTCTGTTCTCTCCGATCGTCTCAGGGTAACAAAATTTCTCTGAATCTCTATATCTTAAAATTTGTGTCCGCTTACGATATAATTGAGCTCGTATAGTATGATTATATCTGTGTTAATTGTTGGTGAATGTACTTATTATACTCTAGTTTCTTTTGTTTGAGAGCTGGATTACATCGTGATCGTTTGATTGCTCGACGTAAATGCTCGATTCAGTTAGAATTTAGATCTTAATGTAGTTGATTTTGCTTTTAGGGTTAATACTTAATAATGTGTATGTCTGCACACACCTAGCTGATTTATCATATGTCGTATGACTGCCGATTTTCACAGAAATTTGCTACTTAGGTATAGATTCTTGTTACATGATTAGGGTGAGCGTCGTTTCTAGAATCAGGAAGTTTCTAATCATGGTCAAGATTTTTCTCTGTTGTAATGGTATTTCTAAATTTTGAAGATTTTTGAAAAATTATTGACTTTTTTGTCTATCTTGTTTAATACAATGTTGTGCGTAATGCGTAGAGGGTTCTAGCTTGATTGGCAGTTCCTGTGCATTGTTGGATGTTTTTTATTGTGTGCTATAGTGTTATGCTCTTTTCTCCATGTTAAACACTGCTTTTAGTTTTTGATTTATAGTCCTCCTTTTTAACGTATTTGCAGATCAGCGGATCATTGGCGAGGAAGGCAATTAGGGATTTGATGGCCAAAGGATCTATCAGAATGGTTTCTGCTCATTCAAGCCAGCAGATATACACCAGGGCAACTAACACCTAGAAGTGTTCTGTTTTACTCTGCTAAAAGAACTTGAAATGAATTTTGTCTATCCGGAACTCTGTTCCTTTAGTTTCATTTTTGGTTCCCCTAAATATTTATGCTTGTTGTGACTTCCGGTACAATCTATATATCTTTCTAGCAGAATTCGATTATGATCTCAAGCTTTATGTGCTATATATAGGCTGCAATTCGTCTGTGGGTTTTAAGTTTTAACTGATGTTTCTTCTCCACAACCTATGTTTAGCTGGAAATGATATAATAAATGAAATCTCTATAGCACTCCATCCCTACTAAAGATGATAAATCTTATAATTTACGATTGGGTATGTCAAATGAAAGCCAGTCAGTTGACATTAGGTAGCCAGTCACCTAAATGATATATTCCATTTGTTGTTGAGTCCACCTATTGTGAGGTAAATGAAGAGTCCACCTATTGAGTCCATGGAGTTGAAGTATAGAAACATTGATTGCTAACTTGCGATTCTTCCAAAATCTTTATTGAAATCTTTTTAGCTGAAAAAAACTACATGTTCAGCTGCAACCTGCCAGTGGTTGTTTATCACCCGGTTGAATACATTAGGGGCTCGTATGGTTGCCCTTGCTCAATCTATCAGGTTTAGCCCATATTCAATCATGGGTCCACGTATTGGGCCGTAATGTATATGTCTGTTCGCTTGTTTGGTTGCTGAATACACAAAGTTTGTATCTCTTAGATTTGTTGTTTGGTTACCCTTGTTAATGACCTCAATCCATATAAATAATGTAAAGTTACTTATCTGCCCTTTTGATCTATTGCAAGTAACAGCTAAAAATTTAAACTTAACATGCGTTTGTAAAACAAGCCGAATATATTCTTATGGTAAGCTAAACTAGAAATGAAAATTTTCACCGACATGACTAATGCTAATAATATATTTGTGGGTACTAAAATATGGAAACACACAAATTCTTTCATACTAAAATATTGGACTTACTGAATGCGTGCAGATATTAGAAAAACAAACTCAATGTTTTTCATACAAAGCTGATAGATGAAATGACATTATGACCATAATGTTAAGCCATTACAAAAGGTTAACTAATGCAAAATAATATTAATAGGCCTCTCTAATGGGATATCTGTGGGTACAGGCGATTATCAAAAGTTTGCACCTCAATACCAGATTTCCTTGCATAGTTTAGATGTCTGATAAAAGCTGGAAATAATAACATAAAGCCGAATGAGAAGGAACGTTCATTTTTATGGTTAGTTCTCAGATATCTCCGTGAAGGATGTTGTTGACAAAGTTGATCTTTGCATCAATCCCCATACTAAAAGAACAATGCAAGGGCTGTCGGAGACGCAGCTATTTTACTAGCGGCAATGGTGCGGGTGTCTATAGTCAAGTCTGGGAGCGCCTCAAGCTCACCAAACACTAGTGATACCGCTGGATCAACTTCTTTAAGGGAGCGGATAGATTTTGACAGATGAGAGATGACATGTTTAGTGTCTTCCATGTACGAACCGACGAGCGCAACCAATTGATCTTCTCCAGTTGAACTTGAGGCTTTGCGTTTCTTCCCTATTACTGGCAGAGCAGCCTCGTCTGGTGTGGGGATGGTGTAAGAAGAAGCTTCAGCTTCTCCATTCTCACCATAACATTTTTTTGGGGACACAGTACCCGACTTTGAAACTTCAACTTTAGTTTCCATCACATGCTCATTAAGTATCTGTTGGAACGTGGAGTCTAAGTCATGCGCATCAGCACCATTAGCTCTGTCTTTCCCGAATATTTCACCCCATTGCTCATAGTAAGGCATAGGTTTGGACTGAATTTGCTCGAGATGTGGATTTACCTGTAGAGACAAAAACTAGAGACAAAAACCATGTGTATTAAGTTTCTCGAAATACTTTGCTGTAACAGTTATCTAAATGAGAAAATCATTTTTCTTTTCATAAGAGATTTGGACATCATAAATTATCTTTAACAGTGTTGTAAATCTGTTGTTCTAAATTGTTGGTCAAGTGAACTAAATGGAACTCAATTACTAAACGTTTTAACATGTGACTATTGAAGAATAATGCATTACATATACTGATAAAATTATGAAATATATTGGTGAAGAAACTAAGAAATATGGTATGCAACTTGGAAATGAAAAAACACACTAATTAAACACATGAGAGTAAAAGTACCACCAAACTCAGAAACTCTCCAGTACCAAAAAAAGTATACGGCCCCTCCTATAGACAATGATTCCATTTTCTGATAACACTAATGGATAAGCACACAAAACAATTCAGGAAATATTTCTTCTTCTCTAAGGGAACCTATCCTTTGATTAAGCATTCAAGTTGTTAAAATAATTTATGTACGAAGAACTGATCATACATATCAATATAAGTAATAAACATGCCATTTTCTTTACAATCAAATACAAACACAAGCAAACTCATCAGAGCAGAAAAGCTTATATACTTCAATACTAGGATTTATTGAAACACAGAACTCAATTGAGACAGAATTTGACTAGTTGCTTATATCCTAAAATTTTTTAAGTTTACCCGAACATTGGTCTCCCAAGCTTCTGTCCCAACAACGTTGATTGTGTGTGTAAAGGGATCGAGACCTGTCCCACTTTTCCAGAACAGAGTTGACAGTGCATGATAATCTCTTTTCCACACGGTCAGCTTCGAGATGACATGCGGCTCCCCCTTAATGTCGCATCCTGGAATAGCTACATGGAGGTGCTTCTCAACCTGTTTGTAGAATCCACTGCGCCAACCGTTGCCAGCCTTCCACCATCAACGACAAGCTCCTTAACAACACTTAGTAAGACCTCTTCCTCTAGCTTAGTCCAGTACCTACGTCGAGTGGATGATGCATGCTTCCTTGGCTTAACAAACCGTGCTTTGCCTCCCTTACCTTCCATTGACTGCAACGAATTGGAAATAGAACAAATTCCAACCAAATCTTTATGCTTTCAGTTAATACCAGTTGGCAGACAACATTACTAACATTCGTAATCGTAAAATAAACCATGCCTATTGCGTATTATGATTAAGCTTAACAACATTACTAACATTCGTAATCGTAAAACAACTAATTGGATAGTTGATGCAATAACAGCGTGTGTTGTGTTATCCATCAGAATGTTACCAACCTAAAAACACAACAACAAAAAAATAGATCAAATTAAGTAGTGTTCTGCCATCTTTATCAATTCAAAATTTTAACACACAAACAATCAATCATATTGCGAGATTAGCTCCTGCAGCCCACAATGTGATATTAGAAATTAACCACATGACATGCAACTTACTATTTTTTCAAAGGATTCTAGAAAATAAATTAAGTGCTGGCAAGAAAAAATCATAGCACCAAAACCATAAAGAATCAGACCACCAACAGTAAAACACAAGCCATAATATTGTGACCTTACTTTGACAAACACCAAAATCGATTCTTATATATTCATTTATGAAATCGAGCGTCAAATTAGGGTTTATAACAAAAGGGGCAAATCCAAAAATTAAATCAATTTTACATAACAGTGAATCCATGTAATACCTTTGAGTAAAATTGTATCCTCAAATCCCAAGACCCAGAAAGCAACAGCTGCTCAAAGAAGAGAGTCTGATCTACAATTCGAGGATGGGAAATTTGTTGCCATCCTTGGGGACAAAATGGTACTTAACACCGCCTGCCATCCGCCACTGTAGAGATAGGATTCCGAATCCGGGGTGGTGGTGGTGGATTAGATCTTGACGTTAGGAGCGGGGCGGAGAGATTTTGGCAAGGAGACCCGGTTTTCAGTCTTTAGCAACCAAACAGGCCAAGTTCACTGTTTAGCCCAATTTATTTGCATATTATGGGCCTAATGCCCTAGGGGGATTCTGAAAATAAAATCTTACAGTTGAAGGGTTCACAATAATTGTTTTTACGAATTGAAATTTTCTCATTTCATGAAAGAGTATTAGGTAAAACACACTTTAAGTTAACAACTTACATGTAAATTAAGCATTTAATTTTACTGTAACGAATCGCAACAATATTTCTTATCTCGATGACTAAGACATGGATTGTGCGTGAAAATAGATGCTAGGAACGAGAGCACAACTCTCGTCCCGTAATATCCCGGATTGTGTACTCTCGCGGAGCTATATCAATTTTTTTTTTTTTGGAATGGAGCTATATCTTGATTGTTATCTTACATAGTTAGGAGTACTACTTTATGGAGCTTTGTGTGTGTTTTAAGTGATAAGTATGAGATTTATCTTGTTCAAAAAAGACAACTGACTCGTAATTATTCAGATTAGCCAGTAAATGAATTGACTGATGATGTTCGTTGGTTTGGTTGATTAATGTTGCTAAATACTATCGCATCAACCCACAGCTATTAACGATTAATAATTGTGTATCTAGTATGGAGCATCAATGTAATTGCCAACTTTTTTATGAATCAGATATGTTATGTTGTTCAGATGCTCCAAGAATTACCATGAACTCTTGTTCGATACTTTTGAATGACCCTAACGATGTTCAGATATTTCCAGAAGTTAGTCGGGTTGTATTCAGTATTTCTTGTATTACTCAAGACGTTCACCCTCCTTCGATACTTGATATATTAAACATTTTTGTATTGCACATACAAATTTAGTGAATATTTAATAAATTTTTTGTTTAGCCTTTATTAGTGTATGATTGACTAATGATTAATGTTTCATTGATATTTGAATGTATAATATATCAATTTATTCTAATTGTGCATACCGAGTGTATCATTTGAAAAACAAATTCGGGTCACTGACATAGCCCCATATCAGTGAGAGTGATAAGATATCTAAAATGATTTAGAATTCGGTCCAAAGTAGTTTGACGTAAAACACATTTTCTTTTATAAAACTAGAAAGTTGAAACATGTTCTGATTAATAATTTATTTTTAAATTTAATAACTAATTTGTATGTTGAAGATTATAATTTAAACATATATAGATGACAAATCAATATATCTAATCTTCTTTTTGTGTAAGAGAGAATTAAGTAGCTTTTTTTTAAGATAAAGTTAAAATAAATTAACGTGATTTCTTAAGTTCTTAACTAATAATAAAATTTAATAGCGTGTCGGGATAAATATAAAATTAAAGGATTTGTCTTAAGTTGGCTTCTTTCATAAAATAGTATAGATCAGGAATGACAAAGTTTTAGTCGTAACGATTTACGTACATTATCTTATAAAGTGGATAAGGGTGTCTTTTTTTTGTTTTTTTTTCGTGATATCGTAACTATAATATAGTTGAAAAGAAATTTAGAAGAATATCTTCCATTTTAAAGTAAAAATATTTCCCATGTACTTTCCTGGATGCAATTGTATACCCATCAGAGTAAACATTGAGTAAAAAAGATATTATATGGCAATCATTAAACCGATATTTGGCGACGATTATCCGAACTCATTAAACCGATATTTTGGCAAAATGTACTTTAATGTTGATGCTTTTAGACTTTGGAAGTCGACAATTAATTAGACTTTGTAATGTTGATGACATTACTATTTCAAATTAATAATATCACAAACATGTCAGACTTCTGAACTTCGCTGATGAATGTGCGAGAACATATAGCCAGCGATTGTGATTTGTGAATTAAGTATATAGACTCTTCTTATATATATATATATATTAATGTAACGGACGAGCATATTTATACCATATGAAGTTTAATGCACAAGACGGTTTGAGACAGTAATTACAGTTAACAACGTTAGGCGACGTAGGTCATAATACAGACATCTTTAATTGGTCGGTGAAAAATAGAGGTGGCAAATGGGTGGGTTGGGTTATAAATGGGTCAACCCATTTATAACCCAACCCATTTATGACCCAACCCATTAGTAACCCATTTGAATGGGTTACTAATGGGTTGGGTCATAAATGGGTTGGGCCACCCATTAAACCCATTAATGACCCGTTTAATATTTTTATAATGAAAATATAACACATTATAGGAAAAACATCAAAAATATGCACATCCGAGAAAAAAATATGTCGTGTCAACGAAATAATGAAAAACACATATGTTACACAAAAAACATGTTACGCTTAGAAAAGAAACTCAAAAAAAAATCCGTCCGCCTCAAAATTATTCTTTTTCCGTCGATAGCTATATTACACCTAATAAACTCAAAAAAAAAAAATTCGTCTGCCTCAAAATTATTCTTTTTCTGTCGATAGCTATATTACACTTAATAAATTCAAAAAACAAATTCGCCCGCCTCAAAATTATTTTTTTTCGTCGATAGCTATATTACACCTAATAAACTCAAAAAAAAAAAACTGCCCGCATCAAATTTTGTTTTTCCGCCGATAGCTATATTACACCTAATAAACTCATAAAAAAAATCGGCCCGCGGCAAATTTTTTTTTTCTTTCCCGTCGATAGCTATATGACATAATAAACTAAAAAAAAAATCTGTAGAGGTATTTTCAGATTTAAGTTAATATTTTGTGTTTTTTTTAATGGGTCATAATGGGTCTAGTGGGTCACCCATGGGTGACCCATTTAAAGATAGGTTATAAATGGGTGACCCATTTTCAACCCATTTATTAAATGGGTCACCCATAACCCATTTAATTAGAATGGGTTTAGGTGGGTTATTGGGTTGATGGGTAAAACTGCCACCTCTAGTGAAAAATAATACAAACTTTGTATGAATAATCCAGTTTAGGCCGGTGCCAGATAACCAGAGCTAACAATAAACGTTTTAATGCAAAAGATTTACAAGTTGTAAGTGAAAAATAAAAAATAAAAAACTCTCTTTGTGTTGTGCAGTATAGACCTGAAATTTACTGTTAAAAAAAATGCAAAGCTCGCTTGAGAATAAGATCAGAGATGATTTAATGTACCTCCTTTGCTAGAATCACAATTCGCCTTTTTGCCAAACTTTTTCTCCTTCATGTAGTCTGAACCTTTTTTTCCTTACACATTAAATGAAAAGTTTGTTTCTTATAAAAAAAGTTCAGATTTTTTATGTAGTCCTTTTTCTCTGTTATACGGATTTTTTAGAAAAGGTCCTCAAATGTTATGTGAGAGAGGCAAACGACTTATGAAAGAAAATAAAAAAGCAAAAACCTTCTTTTTTGATGGATGGTCATTTTTTTTTTAATAAGAATGCAACTCGAAAACACACGTACGACCACAATATTTTACATGTTTTTCTTGAAACCTCCAAGTGTTACGTTCTTCAATGTTTTGTTTTTAAGGAGAATAAGAAAAAGCTTGATGCACAAGCAGGTGGTTTACAAAGCCAAGTGGCTGAAAGAAAGTGTAAAGTCATCAATGTGGCCAAGAGCCTCTGCCCTTGGTAAAGACCAATTTCCCGTTGGTAATGAGTTAGTAGGGACGGCCAAACCCTTGGAAATTTTCCGTTGGTAGTAATCGCGTCGCAAAATTTTCCAACGGCCCAGCCCTTGGTAATGAGTTCTTTACCAACGGTCGGCCCCTTGCTATAAAGTAGGGACGGCTCAACCCTAGCTACATATTACCCACGGCCAAGCCCTTGGTAAAAACAATTACCAAGGGTTGGACTGTGGCTAAGAACATGCAATCATTACCAATGACTCAGCCGTTGGTAATGACTTAAACGTCATTACCAAGGGCTAAGCCGTAGTTACTAATATTCATGATATTACCAAGGGTCCGACTGTTGGTACTAATATTGAACCACATTTTACGTTTAAATATTACACTACAAGACTGGACGGTCAATAGGGACCGCCCAGTTAGCGATTCAAGGTGAGTCGCTCGCCTTCAGCGACTTCTGAAGGCAACAGCGACTCACCTTGAGTCGCAGAACATTTCGAGAACAACAACGACTCACATTGAGTCGCTGAAACAAATACACGACTTTCAGCGACCCACGTTGGGTCGCTGAACTAAATACGTGACGTTCAGCGACCCACGTTGGGTCGCTGAAATCCTTTGTTTACGTGGGCCACACAATTCAGCCCAAAATTGGGCCAAATTGTGGGCCTCGTCCGCCCTAATCGGTCGCTGATTGCTTCCTATAAATTGAAAAAAAAAGCATTTTTAACAAAACGCGAAAATCCGTCTCCTTCACCCGTTTTGCGACCGACCCGCTTCGGATTTCCGCCATTAGCGACCTATTAGGCGTAGTTGCGACCCAAATCGCGTCCCTAACCCAACCAAACCCAACCCCGCTCGTTTCTTCCGATTTCCGCCTCAAATCCGCCGTGCTCCGCCTCCATCGCCGTCGTGCTCCGCCTCCATCACCGCCCCTTTGAATTTCCGTCCATTTCCGCCGCCGATGCTAAGGTATAGCTTCGGTTTTCATTTTTGTTTATTTTTTTTGTTATTTTTGTGTTAAATCCGAAAATTGTGTTAAGAAATTGTTATATTGTTAATTTTGTGTTAATATCATTGTGTTAATCTTGTGTTAATATTGTGTTAATTTTGTGTTTTTATGTTAATTTGTTAATTTTTTGAATAATTATTAGTTAATATTGTTAATTAGATAGTTAATTAGTGAAGAATGTTAGATTGTTAGAATAAATTAGTGTATGATTAAGGAAAAAAATATATTTGTGAAATTAGATTAGTGAATGATGAAATAAAAATTTAGTGAATGATGAAATTAGATTTAATGAATGATGAAATAAAAATTTAGTGAATGATGAAATTAGATTTAGTTAAATTTAGTGAATGATGAAATTAGATTTAGTTAAATTTAGTGAATAATGAAATTATATTAGATTAGATTAGTTTATAATTAGATTGTGAAAATTGGATTATTAAAATTTAATTAGTAAAACTTGTTAATTAGTGTTAATTTGTAAGATTATATTAATTAGTGTAGATTATATTTTTTAGATTATAATTTGTAAATTTTGTAATTAGTGTAGATTTGTAAATATTGAATTGATATTTAATTTTTTTTTACAGTACATATATATATTCAGCATGTCGTCACGTAAGACCCCTAGCGGTACTGGAGATCGAGGTCTTGGAGGTCGAGGTCGTGGTGGGGTATCGGGTTCAGGTAGTGGTAGTGTTGCTCATGGAGGTGTTGGAGGTAGTGGAGGTCGAGGTCGTGGTGGTGGTACTGGTAGCGTTGGACGTGGTGGTGGCAGTGGTGGCGGGAGTGGTGGTGGCAGTGGTAGCGTTGGGCGTGGTGGTGGTAGTGGTAGCGGGGGTCGAGGTAGTTGCCGACCTATACGGGTTGTTCGATCGGGACGTGGTGCAGGGCCGAGCCATCCAGTCGAGCCGTCGGTCCCGCTACCTAGGTCAGGTGACGGATCTACATCGACGACACCTCCACTACATCGACAGTTATTTGTAGACGATGAGGCGGCCATCTCCGGAGCGGGTGTTAGACCCCGATCATCAGAGTCCACCGCATCCCAGGTGGCACGACCACATACTTCGGATTCAGTTGGGACTCACGTGCCCCCATCAGTCGAGTCTAGCAGACTTCAGACTCCACCGCCTACAGTCGACACCGGAGCTGGACCGAGCCAGAGGTCGACCGGTACTCCAGGACCGACCGATACTCGACCGGGTAGGGGACCCAATGTAGGGCTTACGGCGCTTCCTAAAGGGCAGAAGCAGCAACTTATTGAGTTGAAGAGGGGTTGTTTTTCTAAACCCCCCAGTTGCGAGATTTCCAAGACGATCACTTCACTCATTCGACAGTTTATGAGTGAGTTTTGGCCCTCCTACTTGAAGGTTCCTGAGGAAGTACGAAGAGAGATGTACTCGAGATTTACGGTGAGTTTTAAATGAATTATTAATATTTATTGATTTACTCGAGGTTCAAAATATTGTTTAATTTAGTTTATTACTTTAATGTATTAATTTATTGTTTAATATTTATCTTTTTTGTAGAATATCTATGGGATTCGGCGGTCAGAGAGGGAGCAGGTACATAGGGCATACCAGTTGAAGGCGAGAGGGATTTATAAGCGTATGCTTAACAAGGCGAATGAGCAGTACATGAAGAAAAAGGACAAGGAGGAGTTTAAAGATAAGCCTAAGACGCCATGGATGAGCCAGAGTTTGGAGGATCAGGCGGCAAAACACTGGGACACTGAGGAGTTTAAGGCGAAGTCCGTGAAGGGAAAGAAGGTTCGACGAGGTGGCAAGTTGGACGGCGATGCGCCCGCCACCTTTTACGGTGGTTCCATTGACTACGAGGAGATCCGGCGGCGCCTGGTATGTTTTGTTAAAATTATATATTTTATTTGTAGTTAAATTTTAAGATTATTGTTTATTGATTAGTTTAAAACAATTATAACCAACTATTACTTACAATTTGAAGGAGAGGAATCAGCCCAACCGCACCCACCCTATCAGGCACGACGAGATTTATAAGGCAGGACATACGAAGAAGGTGGCGGGGACTGGCAGAGGTACATGCGTACCCTTGAGGCGGGAGTGGAAGTCTGAGACTACCAGACTTATTTACGTAAGTGTTTTAAATTTTCTACTCGTTTTTTATTATCTTTGTTTTAATTTAATTTCTCTTTTTAATGATATTTGAATATTCAACAGAAGACTTATAAGAGGGAACTGAGGAAGAAAAATCCGGATGCAGTGGAAGATAAGGACTTGCCTGACTGGGACGCCGATTCGTGGAAGAAGGCGATAGGGAGTATCAAAAAGGGGAAGGCACCGGGTTTACCGAGCTATGCTGATCCTCGAGACTTCGACATGGAGGTCGGGAGGGAGCCAGACTACAGGCGGGAGTTGCTCAGGCAGCTCCAGGAGGAGAACAACGAGTTGAGGTCGACAAAGGACCCGAGAGTCGACTCCATGTTGTCCTGGCTCCAGTCTTTTAGAGAGGACATGCAGAGGGATACATGCCGACCAGTGCGAGAGCTTCCGTCAGACTTGTTCATTGGGAACGCTATTAGGAGCGGAGGCGCATTTCAGGTTCCGAGGCCGATACGTGAGAGACCAAATCCTTTTGCTCCAGGTACTTCCAACCCTACCCAGTATGTCGATGATCTTGATATTGTTACTGATGAGTCGGAGGGTGATGATGATCTTGGTCTGATGGATGTTGAGGCAGAGGACCTCGGTGAGGGTGAGGGGGGTGTTGGCGTTGATGAGGGTGGGGTTGGTGTTGATGATGATCCACTGGCGCCCCTGGATGAGATGTATGATTTGGCGGAGAGTTCTGGTGATGAGGGGGTCGTGTATCCGCCTAGTGATGATGAGGGGGGTCAGTGATCTTGTTGCGGGTATTTATTTGTAAATATGGATTATGATATTTTGGAACATATGGATCATTTATGGTGTAGTTGTTTTGTATGTATGGTTTGTGGTTGGTAGGGATTATTCATCATTTTGGTTATTTTTGTTTATATGGTGTTGATGGTTGGTATGGAATATTAATTATAATGAGGACATGTATGGGGTACCAACATTCAAAAAAAACTCATAGTCATAGTCATATTGAGAAATCACATAGTCATAGTCATACTTGAAAAAAGAAAGAAAAGAAAGAAAGCACTAGTCTTCTTCTGAATATGTAAACTCATAGTCATATTCATTTGCATCACTATCTACGCCTTCTGCTTGTCCATCATCGTCCTCGTTACCACCTAGTGCATCAACGACCTCAAACTCACCTCCACCCAACTGAATATCCATGTTGAACGAACTCAAGTCTACAAACATATTAAGACCTGCTGATTCGTTCTCTTGAAACACTGTCTCCGGAATATCTGGGTCATCAGGGGTAGAATCATGAATTGTGAGTGACGACATGTCGATAATGTGTCTAGCTGGAATATGTGATACTGACAACCATCCTTTTCTCCCTGGCCTTCCATTTGGTAGAGACGGATATGGGGCATAATACGCCTGCATTACTTGATTAGCACAAATAAATGGTTCATTGGTCTGCAGTTTTTTAGTAGGGTTAATTTCTACCATTTTGAATGTCTCGTGGACATTTGTGCCGCTCGGTCCAATATCATACCACAAAGACTTGAAGAAGACAATGGACAGTTGTTTTCCAGTTCTACCTCCCCAATATTCCACTTCCAATATCTCCTTTAAAGTCCCGTAGAAATTGGTTGAAGCGGTGTCTCCCATGTCACCCTTCACGTAAACCCCACTGCAGTCACTCTTCTTGGGCCCCAATTTCGTATCAATGTGGAACCTAAATCCATTCACAATGTATCCATCGTACGTGATTGCATCGTTCAGTGGACCGTTGAGCAACGGCAGTACCTTATCGTCTATCATGTAATTTCCACTGCGGTACTCTTGCTTGAACCAGGCCACATACTCCTCGTTCCTTTTCGTTTGCACCTCCATGGCATTCAATCTACCGCACTCCTCTTCTATGAACAAACTGCATGTTACAAAAAAATAGTTAGTACTAACACATCTAAAAGAAGATGATACTAGATGAAGAAAATTGTAGTAGACCCACTCTTCCCATCCCTTCAATTCTTCACAGTTAAGAAGTGTGTACAATTCAATCTGTTCTATTTCTTCCCCCGTTAACTTCTTCATCTTCGCCGATGGGCCAAGTAGTCGTCCCTTCTTTCGGAACAATAAGAGCTCTCCATCCCAATCCGTGCTTTCCAAAGTCTCGTTCCTGTTAAGTCGTCGGTGTGTAGCACCAGGGGTTACATCGAGATACTGGGAAATCAAATTTGATATCTCCGAATTTAAATAGGCATTGGCCATGCATCCCTCGGGCCTCGCTTTGTTCCCCACTGACTGCTTTAAATCAAACATTTGCTTGATATACACAACAAAAGGAACTATCTTACATTACAAATAAAATAAATTAAAGACAATCATCAATATATACACCAAAATACAATCATCAATTTCCGTGTGTACTCCATCCCGACAACATCCCGTAAGCGGGAAAATTGCTAATCGTCCACATGAGAGATGCACGTAATATAAAGTGTTGCTTCCTCGAGACGTCGTACGTCTCGACGCCAGTGCTCCATAAAAGCTTGAGATCATCAATAAGTGGCCTAAGAAAAAGATCCAAGTTCTTTGTTGGACTATATGGCCCGGAAATGAGTAGACTCAAAAAGATGAACTCTTTCTTCATGCAAAGATCCGGTGGAAGGTTATAAGGGGTGACAAACACCGGCCAACAAGAGTACGTCTTGCCAGACATTCCATAAGGTGTGAATCCATCTGTGGACAAACCAAGTCTTACGTTCCGTGGCTCCGCTGCAAAATCTGGGTGTGTCCGGTCGAAGTGGCGCCATGCCTCCCCTGAAGCTGGGTGAATCATTTGGTCATTAACCCCATTACACTTTGTATGCCATGTCATATGTTTTGCAGTTCCTATTGTATAATACAACCTCTGAAGTCGAGGAGCAATAGGAAAATACCACAATTTCTTCTTCCCAACCTTAGATTCTAGTCCATCCACGTATCTACCTGTGAGGCATATCGGGCACTTATCGTAGTCCTTCGTCTCCTCTCCGTAGAACAAGAAACATTGTTTTGGACAAACATCATACGTAACGTACCCTAACTCTGACTGCAGCATTTTACGGAACCCTTTCGCGTCCTTAGGTAATAACATCCGCACCTCAGGCGTGAAACCTCTCTTCGCCAAATTAAAAACCTTATCAGAATAAATAGTACTAGCCTTGTGCTGTGTCTTGTACTCCAACCACTCCGACATCCACTGAAGGATACTTATATCTTCACCCGAGTCAGAATCCGGATACATGGGTATATTTCCTAGGTGCATCAACTTGTAGAACGCATGTGCTTCTGGGTTGGGCTCCTCGTTAGTTGACTCGTCCTCAAATGATCGACCTCCACGTGCATCCACGACCATGTCTACGAATGGCACATCAAAATATACTGGGTTGTTGGGAATATCGGTGTGTGACGAGCCAGGGGAATTGGGCACATACGACGGTGTAGTATCTATTGACGTTCCCCCATGAAAAATCCACTCTAAATATCCATTTGTAAATCCCGACTTATGAAGATGATTCCGTACAACCTTTTTATCGAAAAACCGTATATTATTGCATTTCATGCAAGGACACCTAATTTCGCCTCGTAGATAGGACCTTTTTGCGTAGCATATTCAATGAAAGCCCGAACCCCAAACACAAATCTATCGCTCAAACAACCATCACTATCATACATAGCATACATCCAAGATTTATCTACTATATAATCCATTATTTATCTAATAAGTTGTAAAATATAAAACAAATAATTACAAATAATATAACAAGAATTTTAAAGAGCTAAATAGAATGATCAACGTACTTCTTGAAGCGTGAAAAAATGCGACGCAAGAATGTTTTGTACACCACGATTACTCTCGGTGTGTGTAATATTACCTATCACCAAATAAATAAATTTAAGTTAGAATAATTAAATAACAAATTACATTGAAAATAAACATTTGGGATAGTGTAAGGCAAAAAAACGTGCATACCTTAAGGATTAGTAAAGGATGTAATGAATTTTAGAGGAGAATGAAGTGGCCTTTTTATAGGCCACTAACAGTCAATAGGGACCGCACTTAGGTCACTATTGGCAACGGTAAGTATCAATAGCGACCGCAGTTAGGTCCCTATTGATACTAACCGTTGTTAATAGCGACCTACATGCGGTCGCTATTAACAATAGCCGTTGTCAATAGGGACCTAAATTAGGTCCCTATTGACAACGGCGGTTGTTATTAGCGACCAAAACGCGGTCGCTATTGACAATAGCCGTTGTCAATAGCGACCGCAACTAGGTCCCTGATTTGTCAATAGTGACCGCAGATCAGGTCCCTATTGACCCAACAGGGACCTATGTGCGGTCCCTACTAATATTCATACTTTAAAATTATTACTTTACGATGATTTGAGGTACATCGTGGTTTGTTTAGTTCATAATTACTACTGTAATAGTTAAAATAACAACAATTCACATGTTGCAATGTGTTTGGTTGTTTGGAATCACAAATACACAAACATCAATAAAAAAATCAAATTTCAAGGATAAAGATTAGTAGGGACCGCTCATAGGTCCTTAAAACCGAAACAGGGACCGCTCTGCGGTCACTATTAAATCTTAGTGACCTAAATGCGGCCCTAATTATTAATAGTGACCGCAGTTAGGTCACTAATTTTTAATAGTGACCGCCCTGCGGTCCCTGTTTCCTTATTAGGGACCTAAGTGCGGTCCCTACTAATATTCATCCTTGAAATTTGATTTTTTTGGATTGATGTTGGTGTGTTTGTGATTCCTAGCAACCAAACTCATTGCAACATGTGAATTGAAGTAATAAATGATTGCAAAACCAACCTCATAATAGTTTAGTTGTGAAATAATAGATTTAATGAAATTGATCGAGTTATGAACGTTCAACATATATTTCATGTTCTACAACTAATCATCAATAGTTAGTTATAGTTGTTATTCATAGTTTAATTTTTTGTTTAACAACTACAAATAACATGATTAGTTGATTAGTTAATAACTACAAACAACTATAATTAGCTATTGATGATTAGTTGTAGAACATGAAATATATGTTGAACGTTCATAACTCGATCAATTTCATTAAATCTATTATTTCACAACTAAACTATTATGAGGTTGGTTTTGCAATCATTTATTACTTCAATTCACATGTTGCAATGAGTTTGGTTGCTAGGAATCACAAACACACCAATATCAATCCAAAAAAATCAAATTTCAAGGATGAATATTAGTAGGGACCGCACTTAGGTCCCTAATAAGGAAACATGGACCGCAGGTCGGTCACTATTAAAAATTAGTGACCTAACTGCGGTCACTATTAATAATTAGGGACCGCATTTAGGCCACTAAGATACAAAAATTTGAAATTTTGGCGAAAATTTTAGGCGGGATTGAGGGGGAAATTTGAATTTTACGAAAATTTGAAAATTTCACCCTCTTCTCTATATATACTCACCACTCTTACACATCAAATTTACTTAATCTCCAAAAAACACCCAACACAAAAATACTATCTTCTTTTTCAACACCAAAACACTATCTTCTTTTCTCCCAACACAAAAACTTTTCTTCTTTTTACCAACACAAATCCAAAACAAAAATCACACAATATAAAAAACAAATCACCAACTCAATCTTTCATTGTTATTATTTTGGATCTACACTTTCTTTTGTTACTTTTCTATTATTTTGGATCTACACTTTCTTTTCTTACTTTTCTTTTATTTTGAATCTACACATTCTTTTCTTATTTTTCGATTTTTTTGGATCTACAATTTCTTTTATTTCACTTGTTTTTTTATTCATTCATCTTTTTGTTTTTATTCATATTTTATATTCTATTATCAGTCATATTTCATTCATTGTTTTACATTTTAATACTTTCATGTCATTATATTAATTTTTTCTTTATTATTTTATTGTTTTGATCTTATTATAATCATATTTCAACAAAAAAAAAACAATAATATTTCGGAATATTTCCGAAATATTATTGTTTTTTTTTGTCGCAGACTATTAGGGACCGCAGTTAGGTCCCTAATAATATTCATAGAGTTCAATGAATATTATTAGGGACCTAATTGCGGTCCCTAATAATCCTAATAGGGACCGCAGTTAGGTCCCTACTAATATTCATAGAGTACCCTTTGAATATTAGTAGGGACCTAACTGCGGTCCCTATTGCAATTATTAGGGACCGCAACTAGGTCGCTACAAATATTCATAGAGTTTCTATGAATATTTGTAGCGACCTAGTTGCGGTCCCTAATAATTGTAATAGGGACCGCAAATAGGTAGCTAAAAATATTCATAGAAACTCTATGAATATTAGTAGCGACCTAGTTGCGGTCCCTAATAATTGTAATAGGGACCGCAGTTAGGTCCCTTCAAATATTCATAGATTACTCTATGAATATAAGTAGCGACCTAGTTGCGGTCCCTATTAATATTATTAGGGGCCGCAATTAGGTCGCTAATATTTATAATAGCGACCGCAATCAAGTCGCTATTGTTTTTCGACAATAGGGACCTAATGACGGTCCCTATTGTTTGAAAAAAATAGTGACTCAAAAACACAATAGGGACCGGCATTAGGTCGCTATTGTTTAAAGTATCAGGGACCGGAAAGCGGTCCCTGATACTCCGGTCGCTATTTCCCTCATCAGGGACCTAACAGCGGTCCCTGATGGCAAGCGACCGAGGTCAATAGGGACCGCACGTGCGGTCGCTATTGACCTTTAGGGACCGCTTGGGGGGTCAATAGGGACCTAATTTTGGTCCCTATTGACCCCTTTTTCTTGTAGTGTTAGTAGCCACGGCTCGGCCGTGGCTACTAATATTCATCCGAATAAAAAAAAAACCAATAATATTCGGCAATTTTGTAAATTGCCGGAATATTATTGGATGCATTTTAACAATTACCGAATCTTGTGATTTGTTGTGTGTAGAGAAAAAAATCTTTGAATAAGAAAAAGAAAGTTATGATTGAAAATAATTTTGAAGATGTATAGAAAAAAGTGTAAAGAAAATGAAGAAACTTTGAATATTTGAAGATATGAAGAAACTTTGAGGATTTGAAGAAACTTTGAAGATTTGAAGAAAACTTTAAAGATATAAAGAAACTTTGAAGATATGAAGATTTGAAGAAACTTTGAAGATTTGAAGATATGAAGATATGAAGATTTGAAGATTTGAAGATATATGAAGATTTGAAGATTTGAACAAAGGAAAAAGTTTGAAGATATAAAGACAATTTTGGAAGAGAGGAAAGAAAAAAACTTGAAAAAAATGAAGAGAAACTTGAGTATTTTCGTGGATAATGAAAATGAAGGGTTGAGGGGAGGTGTATTTATAATGTTGGATGAAAAATTCAATTTTTCATGAAATTTTCATTTTCCCGCATATTCTGGAGTCATTACCAACGACCCGGCCGTTGGTACTAATTTCAAATTTTTGAAAATTTGAAAATTCCGCCAAAATTTTGGCTAAAACATTTTGAATATTGTCTTGCCTGGGTAAAAACACGTTTGATTATTAGTAGGGACGGCTAGGCCCTTGGTAAAACCGGGTAAACATGTTTGAATATTAGTAGGGACGGCTAGGCCCTTGGTACTAACCCCTAAATTTTTCGTTTTCATGATTTGCATTATATAAATTTGATTTGTTTATGATTTTAGTTAAGACATTGTTACAATATGTTAAATGAAGAACTAAAAACACAAGTATGATAATTTTTGAGTTATCGAAATATACATTATAGAATTAGATTATCATACGTTTTATATTCTCATACGTATATTACATACTAAGTTAAGTTTTATATCCTTATATATACTAAGTATGTATTGGATTTAATAAGATCTTACGAAGTTGTAATGATCCCACGTAATTGATTAATGATCGTTACAACATGCAATTACGAATGTTACATAGATTTAATTTGTGTCAAATATAAGTCATTACGAACAACGTTATTCAGTTATTTTGCCATTAAGACCCGGAGTGTGTAAATGATGCATGATTGTACTACGAAAGCTAAAATTTATGTATATTAAACTAACTTATACTTATAATTGTCGTAATCGATAATAAAACACCCACATATGTTAAACAATCATGTAAACTGTAAAATTTATGTACATGAATATTACTACCAAGGGCTCAGCCGTGGGTAATGAGCCTTATTAGTCACGGCTAAGCCGTAGCTAGTGTTAGGGTATTTTTCCAACAACGCAACCCTTGGTAATAATGTCAATAGGGACGGCTGCACCATTGGTAGTGTTAGGGTATGGAGTATAGGGTTTGGGGTTTAGGATTTTGCATGTGTTTTAAAATTTTTACTAATTACACTTTCCACCCCTAAAGTTTTATTTATCGTATTATCAACTCAATTTTTGATGAAATTTTAGGAAACACATATATTTATGTTTAAAAAGTGTGTGGTTTAAAAAAAATCATTTTGGAGGCGTTTTGCAATTTTTCACTAATTACACTTTCCACCCCTAAAGTTTTATTTATCGTATTCTCAACTCAATTTTTGATAAAATTTTAGGAAACACGTCTCCTTATGTTTAAAAAGTGTATGGTTTAAAAAAAATTGAGTTTGGAGGCGTTTTGCAGCTTTTCATTATTTACACTTTCTCCCCCTAAAGTTTTATTGCAAACATTATTACCAACGACCTAGGCGTGGCAAATGTCAACGGTAAACTTTATTTCCAATGGCCGGGCCGTGGCAAATGTTAACGGTAACTATCATTTGCAATGCCTCGGCTGTGGCAAATGTAAACGGTAACTTGCATTACCAACAACTTGGACGTGGCAAATGTTAACGGTAACTCTTATTACCAACGGCCGAGTCGTTGGAAATGTTAAAACTTACAAACTTCGCACTAGCAATGGAAGCGCCGTCGGAAATGTAGGTGGCGCCATCGAAAAAGTGAGGAGGAGAGGTGAGAGTATGAGAGAAATGAAAGAAAATGGAGAAAAAACGAGGGTTTAGCGGATTTGTGTTCTGTGATTAGTACCAACGGCTCGGCCGTTGGTACTAATATTATTACCCACGGCCAAGCCGTTGGTACTAAGGTCCAACAACGGCCCAGCTGCACCCCATTAGGCCCAGCTAAAAAGGGCCGCCGCCCTATAATTAGTACCGACGGTATGCCCGTCGGTACTAATGTAGCAACAGCGAAACCGTTGGTACGTATTAGTACCAACGGCTTAGCCGTTGGTAATGGTTATTACCCACAGCTGAGCCGTGGGTACTAGTAGCAACGGCTTGGCCGTGGGAAAAAAGCCGTTGCTACTACTCGATTCTCTTGTAGTGTGGAAAGGCAACGAGGGGGGAATCAAGAAGGGTTCAGAAATGTTGGCTGAAAAATGGTGACAAATTAAGTATTGTTTAAAAGCCTTTGAGTGTAGACATACAATGTGTGTTGTAATATATACGTGTCAAGATTCATATCAATACATCATGTACCTTTTAGTGTAGTTTTAGAAGGCTAATGAAGCTGGAGAAAGTGACTTCCCTACAGAATTGGATAATGCACAAGGGTGGGTGAATCAGTTAGCACTTGAACTTGGGATATTTTGTGGATTACTCATGTGCAAGCTAAGTATTTACCTCAACATTCATCGATATATAGGTACAAAATTTGTGAAGATGTCCAACGTCACCAACAAATGCTACAGATGAGAATATAAACGAGTCTAACATTAGGGATGGTTTTCAATCTTATGAATGTTTTATCTGTTTTGTTTAACTTTCGGGATGGTTTTGAATCTTATGAATGCAATATTTTGACAGTTAACTTTGAAGCAATCATCTTATATATTATGAATATAATGTGAGATTGCATGATATCACCAGCTCACAACATTGTTATTTTCGCAATATTATAACACAAATTGAAGTTTTGTAAACCATGCCAAGTACTAAAATACAAGTGAAGATTTACAAACCAATTATTATACTATTGACACAAGTGAAGATTTGCACTCGTTTATTCATTGAAACAACAAGTATTATACATATATTAATTATGGACTTGGGAATCATTTTCGCAGATTCTCATTTTTCATTAACAAAAGCCAAAAGTGAACGGTTCCCATTTCCTCCAAACTCAAAAACCAACCCCCCCCCCCCCCATAATAATCAGTCATTTTTTTAGCTGTGGCGAGTGCTTTCTTCCTCTGCACCAACATGTACCCATACAAATGAGGGAACCCCGGTAAGTAAAGCCCTAAAGCCAGAAACGCCAAACTCCACGTGTACGACTTAGATCTCCTCAAATACGGCAGCGCAGCGTAAATGAGTCCCACCTCGCACACACATCCGGCAGGGTACAACACCAGGAACGTACTGTACCTCAGCCACACCAAGCACCACGGGACGTACCTCACCGCCACCTTCACCGCGTAATACGCGGACCGGATGGTTTCAGTTATCGACCAGCTGATGATCAACGGTCCGATCAAAAAATGTGATCGAATTTGCGGGTAACTGTATAGAATTCCCCATGTTAGGTACAGTCTGGAGCTGATTTGCGGTATGGTGGCGATTGGCGGTGATCGGATAATGCCAAGTAGGCTGTGGAGGATCTCCAGCATGGCAGCGGATTGTGCGAGGAGTAGCGGTTTATGGACGGTGGCGTAGGTAGATTTGGTGGCGGAGGAGTGTTTGAGGGATTTGACGGCGAGGTACAACACTTGGAACCAGGTAAGGAACTGCATCGAGTTGTACGTTATGAGGTAGAGTCGACGGAGGGAGAATATTCCGGTCATCGGATAAAAAAACGTTGTTAAATTTGTTTTCCTGAGTTGTTGGAGTTGAGTCAGGGGAGGACGGAGAGTAGCGCATGTTACAATCATACAATGGCACTTATATAGTAGTATTTCTCATTCTTTTCAAATTAGTTATAATCTACTATTGAGCACTTATCATCCAACTGAATTGAGGCACATGTAATTTTGTCTTACTAATTAAAAGTTATTAACTTATAAATACATCTTTTGAGAAAAAAAATATATGAATTTGGGTGACGATGCACGAATACATACATGTCAACGTGACACCGATACGATGATACAAAGTTTTGACATAAATTTCTAAACTTGGTGTGCCTGGTGCAGATACGGACGTCATACAACACATATACATGTGATTTTATCAAATGGTAACTTTTTTCTATTTTATTTCATTTTGTTTTCCAACAATCGTGGTTACAACATCTAACATTATTTAAGTTTTGGATGATCTAAACTTTTTCCAGAGATTTTTGTTCTACGTTGGAGCGCCTTTTATATTTTACTCTTAATTGTCAATAACTGATCTGTTATATAGTGTATATATCAGTTTTCATGTTGAAATCGAGGTAGATAAATTTGTATTGAAGTTGAAGGTGAGAATATATTTTTCATTTTTAATACGGAAAAGTGAAAAAAGCATAAAAGTAAATTTGGACTATAATAACGTTGCTCCTGGTTTGTTGGACGAAGAATGAAGATAGATAATTGATAGGCTAGCTGGTCGGGCCGACCAGTAAATGCATCTGAATAATGTCAAAGTAAATAATAAAGAGTCATGAATGAAGTAGCCGTCTAGCTGATATCTTACTCTTGTCTCTTGTACATGAAAGAGGAAACTACACATGGGTTCTTAAAACCACACATGGGCTTTAACATTTTACTCGACCCTGCGAACATATAAGTATTCTACAACTTTTAAGATGAAAAAGAGTTGACCAAATGGCAAATCTCAGCTAGACGGCTACTTCATTCATGACTCTTTATTATTCTGTGGTCAAGATTGTCCTAGCTGAAAGAGGAGACTACACATGTGTTCTAGCTGAGATCGTACCCTTTTCTGAGATTTTCTTATTTGTTTGTTTCAATTTATACCTTTTATGTTTTGGAACTTAAAAAAATACAAAAATTGCTTCCTCTATGTTTTTATATGATATATTTTGAGTTTGATACTTGTTGGTTCTTGAGACTTAATTTGTCTCATAGAGACTTTGTTTACAACGACCATGGGTATCAACTAAAAGCACACTAATTTCAAAAATCTGCACAAAAATCACTTTTGATTTTAGTTTATGTCCACTACAACAATTCTTGTATATAGGAGGTGAGGAATGGCCTCCTATATTTTCGTAATGGCCTCTTATATAAATAATAGGAGGCGATTACGTGCCATCCCACGTTTGCCTCTTATATGGACGCCTTTTACCATATAAGAGGCGATTATTTGCCATCAGAACGTTGAAGGCGCGTGGGAGTGGATAAATCGCCTCCTATATTTAGGGATGGGAGGCGATTAATCCACTCCAGTTTAAGTGGGGTCAAACGTTTATTTAATATATTATATTGCGGTGGGAGGCGATGTATCGCCTCTTATAATTAATTTATCATTTAAATATAATGCAAAAATGTCAGAACAGTGGGAGGCGATTATTCGCCTCCTATAGTTAATTTATCATTTAAATATAATTTTGGCTCCTACCATTTACCGAATTGGAAAAAAAAATTACAGAACGGTGGGAGGCGATTATTCGCCTCCTACCATTTACAAAATTGAAAAAAAAAAAATAGCGGCAAAATTCTGTCGCTAAATTTTTCACAAATTTTCATTTGAAAAATAGCTCCTAATTTGGTTGTTTTTTAAATTAAAAATTAAAATTGAAACACAACATGATTTAATTCATCAACATTAATATATACAAAAAGTTATTACTAACATTACAAAATCATGAGATTCATATAATATCATTATATTATTTAGCTACATTTGGTAAATACTATGACATGTAATAGAATAATACAAACATAATTAACTTGCAACATATATCACTACATTCCAATACATTACATAATAAATCCAAAAAAAAAATTATTTATTGTGTTCATGAATAAAACTAGCTAGCAAAAAAAAAAAAATGAATATGAACACCATCTTCATCTTGTATTAATACTCCTTGTATTATTCCTTGTATCTTTGGTAATAACTTCATCTTGTGAATGTTGGTGAAGATTGAATATGAACACCAAGAAAAATATTGCAAATATTTGGATTTTTTTTGTTGCTGGTGTTCTGTGGGAAGAACTGCATAAATAGGTTTTTTCGAGGCGTAGAAGGCGATTTTTCGCCTCCCATATGTCAGCACATGATTAAATTTAAACGGTTGATATGTGCTGATTGAGAAAATCTAACGGTCCAGATCTGCCAAAATAGCTATCACGCGGATCATGGTTTTGTTGGTGGGAGGCAAAATTTCGCCTCCCATAATCTTTTTTTAAAAAAAGCGAAAATTGATGGGAGGCGAATCTTCGCCTCCCATATTTATTTTTTTAATAAAAAGCTATAATAATAACATCCACTTTATTAGAAATGGATTAATCCCCAAGCAACTAAATTATTACACGGAAATCTCTCCCTTCACCCTCTATTCACCATCTTCATATTTTATTTTCCTCCATTGTTGTTGCACATCTCAAAAAAGAAGAAGAAAAAAAAACATAACTTGCCCCTTATTTTGTAACAAAACATCAAAATTGTATATGTATCATTAGATCTGCAAAAGTCAAACGTTAAGAGGTATGTAATTTTTTTTCTAAGTCTTTAATTACGAGTTCATTAATACATTACATATATTTTTTTTTATTATTGACTTAGTTTAATATTGTGGTAAATATTGTGGCACATACCACAACTGGATTCGACGTAGCATATTTTGGGAACTTCCATATTGGCATTCAAATCTTATCCGTCACAATCTGGACGTAATGCATTGTGAAAAAAATTTCTTTGACAACATCAAAAATACAGTGATGGACGACCCAGATAAAACGAAGGATAACTTGAATTCGCGAAAGGATTTGAAGGAGTTGACCTTCCGAACTGAGCTATATCCGATACCTTTACGTAACGGACAGTGGACAAAGAAAAAGGCAAAGTACTGCTTAGGTAAAGATGAAAAGCGAAAGGTGTGCGAATGGGTAAGGGGAATCAAGTTTCCAGATGGATATGCGTCGAACATTAACCGTTGCGCCCAAATACCCCAACTACGACTAGCAGGAATGAAAAGTCAAGACTGTCATGTTTTTATGCAAAGGTTGCTACCTATTGCATTTCGTGACTTATTAGAGGACCCTATTTGGGAGGCAATCACGGAGGTGAGCGTATTCTTTCGATCGCTTTGTGCGACAGAGTTAAGCATACACGCAATGGAAGAATTAGAGAGATCGATTGTGATTACACTGTGCAAGCTCGAGCAAATATTCCCTCCCTCGTTCTTCGATTATATGGAGCATCTGACCATACACCTTCCTTGGGAAGCAAAGGTTGGAGGACCTGTCCAATACAGGTGGATGTATCCCTTCGAGAGGTAACTGTATTTTTTGGTCTTTATTACACAAATGTTCTCGATTGTTTATTTGGTTTTTTTATTTATTTTTGTTTTTTGTATATTGCAGACGCATGCAAGATTTTAAAAAAACAGTAAAGAATAAGGCTCGTGTAGAAGGATCCATTGCCGAGGAGTATCTCATTTTTGAAGTCACCAACTTCTTACAACACTATTTTGAGCAATCTATTGAGACAAGAGCCAATCGTCTCAACAGGAATGAGGTTGCACTTAATGAAGCGTTCAATGAAGAACTCTCAATCTTCCATGTAAAAGGGGAACCGATTGGTACCTTAACACTAAGGGATAGGTACCTTAACACGGTCGAGTATAAAGCTGCCCAGAAAATGGATCCATGGTTGAGGTAAGTACATTATTATATTTGCTTAAAAACTTTATTACCCCTTCCGCCCTATTAAAATTGTGACTTTCATAGATTGTTTGACGAGCAAATGTGTGTTGGCCTTCCGGAGCATCAAATACAAACACACCTTAACATGTACTTTGTTGACTGGATCAAGGGAATTATTGCGTCTCAAAATTATCCTATAGATCCCCGCATCATTGCGTTGGTAAGCGGCCCAATCAACAGTGTGAAAGTATTTGATGGTTACTTGATAAATGGGCTTAGGTTTCACACCACACAGTATAACAAGCGTAAGAAGACAAATAACAATGGTGTATACGTTAAGGCCAACGATGCAGGGGAATCCCATTATTTTGGAATCCTCCAGGAGGTAATAGGGGTTCAGTATTGGGGAAGTGGTCGTGCACTAACTGTAATTCTTTTCAAGTGTGATTGGTATGATTTGTCTTCGCTTGGGATGGAGAAACATACGAAATATCCACTAGTTGACATAAACTCAACTCGTCGGCTACCAACAGGGGAGACGGATCCGTTCATCTTGGCGACTCAGGCTCAACAAGCATGTTATTTCACATACCCCTCTCAGAAACAGACTAGGAGAGGGTGGTTGTCTGCCCAAACCACAAAAGCAAGGCATATTGTGGACACATCCTCCTTACGCAGTAATGTGGCCGAAGGACCAGAAATATTTCAAGACGACACACCTCCTTTTTTCATATTGGATGTTGACCTAACTCCGTACCACATTCATAATTTAGCAGACAATGAACTAGAAAGCATGGCCGACGATCCGGTGAGTCATCGAAACGAAGGTGAAGAAGAAGATGAAGAAGAAGAAGAAGAAGACGAGGAAGAACTTGATGAGGATGACACCGAAGAGCAAGATGATGATGATAGTGATCCTGATTATGAATAATTTGTTTTGATATGCAATGCAATAATTCCTCCTTTGAGACACTATATTTTCATGAATGATAATATTCCTTCTTAACCTGATTTTTTATGGTTATGATTTTTTTTTTGGTTTGAGGTTCTAATTATGATATTTACGTGAGTCCCGTGAAATTTTATCTTAAACCTTTAAAACAACTCAAAATTCAATGATTTTATCCTAAAATCCTAATTATGTTTAATAATGTGTCTCGTGAATTTTCAGCAAAAACGAAGTAAACAATGCTAATTATATAAATATGCCAAAGTTTGCAAACAATTGGGGGGAAAAATTGGAGGGAGAAAATAAAAAAATTAGAAAATTCCGATTTTTATTATTGGAGGGAGAAAACTCACGATTTTTATTATTTTTCGTTTTTTTTTAGCGATGGGAGGCGATTTCATCGCCTCCCATATTAAAATATATATATATTTCGCCAAAAAAATTAGGGCAGCGCACGAAATTTCCTCTCTATCCTCCTCAACGTTTTTTCTCCTCTCTCTCACTCTCTCAGTCGAATTCGCTCGACTTCATCACAAAAATAATCGCTCGTTTTTTTCCTCTCTCTCATCCTCAGCGTTTCTTCCTCTCACTCTCCGTGGGTCATCACGAAATCGCCGTGGGTTATCACGAAATCGCCATGGGTCATCACAAAATTTGGGGGTTTTGATAAAATTCGATTTCAGTGGTATTTTTCGTTCAATTTCGACTTAAGGTAAGCTTAATTCGTTCAATTTTCGTTCAATTTTTGTTTTGAGTTTTTAGGCTTATGATTTTGTTTTGTTTTGGAGCCGTTGTGTTTATCGATTGTCGTCGTCGTGGTTTTGTGGTCGTGTCGTGTTCAAGTATCGGATTTTATAAGAACAGTTTCGTGGCAGTGTCGTGCGCATGTATTCCAGTTTTCGAAATCGCCGTAGACAAATATTTTGTGTTAGTTCTTCCTAATAAAGTTGTTATTTAGCATAGAAAAGTATATTCATAACTCTTATATTTGGAAAGAACTCACTGTTTTCTAACTCAGTGTTTTCTCACTGTGTGCTTGATGGCTTCGATACTAGTTTGCTGAAACTTTATACTTGAATGGGACTGAAGAATAAGGCATTAGCAGAGAAGAACAAAACATGATGTTTATTATTATCATTATAAAGTTACTGACTTTATAGAATAATCTGTCAAATGAAATATTGATACTATGTTCATCTGTCAAATGAAATGAAATATTGATCATCTGTCAAATGAAATATTGAACAAAACATGATGTCTATTATTATCATTATAAAGTTACTGACTTTATATAAACAGTTGGGATACTATGTTCTTTTCACTTATGAGCATGTACTAAATTTAATTTTAGTTATTTATATGAAAATAGTCAAATACTTAGCATCATCTCAATATTTGTAAATACACTGTAGATATATCAAGTAGAACTGATTTTGAAAAGCTCTATCCCAAATTCAATAGTATTAGGACATATTAGAAATTTTAGATTTTGAAAAGCTCTGATTTTGTTTGTGTAATGAATTGTAGATGGCTGGTAGGCCAGTTCCGATGTTGAGGCGGGAGGAACGGGTTGGTGGTTCAGGGGATGGAGGATCCAAAAGGCAGTGTACCAGTGGCCTACAGTCAGCACCACCGATGATGTATCCGCCAATGGACAATGCGCCCCAGGCTCCGTCTTTTATGGCTCACCTGACTTCTCTACACAGCAGGCAACCTTTGTCGTTCACAGAACCCTACACCCAACCACAAGTTGGGTTTATGCAGCCACAGATGGGGCCATTTTCGATCAGAGCCTCCACCTCCACCTCATCCCAGACACATATGGCGTCACCCTCGATCAGAGCCTCCACCTCCACTTCCATCAGAGCCTCCACCTCCACATCCATCGGGCCACAGGGAGTGTATACGCAAGCACATTTGGCGCAGATGACCGGCCTACGCGAGGACACATTCAATGGGACACATTCTGGTAGTTGGTCGATGCCTCAGTACGGGACGACACATTCCTCACCCCAACATACATCGACGGGGGCTGGTGGCTCGAGCCAGTGTGGTGGGTCAGAATCTGTGCCCGTTCAGCCTGTTCAGCCAGACCAACATGGATTTATGTCGGCTGACGAGTTGTATGAAGCTGCTTTGGCTCAGCCGGTGATTTACTACAGGCCATTGCCGTCGACTGGGGCATCGCAGGAAAGCACATGGGTTATTGAGAATGAGGATGAGGATGATGTTGAGGGAGGTGAAACGACGACTGTTCAAGATGATCGAGAGTACGAGTTGGATGAGGATTTGGCTATTTTGGATACATTGGATCCAACATGTACATGCTACAGAGGGTCGGGAAAATGGCAGATTCTCGCGCAGAAACAAGCGAGCGTAGAGCGAGAGGTCGAGTCGTCGAAGCCGCAATTAATGATCGCATTTGATGGGAGTTTCATTAGTGGTGCATCAACCACTATCACAAATGTTTTAAAGCATGTGATGAGGAAAACGCACACGGGATACCCTGATTTTAGGAAGGACGAAAGGGATAACGACTGGAAAATGTTTCAGGTATTTTTAGAGAGCTTTTACTAACTCCTTAAATGTGTTGGCAGTTTAGTATTGACAGAACTTTAGTATAAATAAGTTAGACAGTAGTTTAAATATAAATAAATTGACTGTAGTTTAATATTTTGTTGGTTAAAATTAGGGGTGGGAGTGGGACGGGTACCCAGAAAACGGGTACCCGTTTTGCGGGTACCCATTTTCGCGGGGTAACAAAAAACGCTACCCAGTTCCCGTCCCATTTATTTGGGAACCCGCCAAACGGGTTCCCAAATATTCTGGGTACCCAGTTTCTGGGTACTGGTACTGGTACCCAGAAATTAATAGTGAGTAGTGAGTTGATGATACTACGTGGGTACCAAGAAAATAATCATACCTACTGGTAATTTAATTCTGGCAGAAAGTTCCAGTGAGTTTTTTCATAAAAATACATAACATGAAATCATCAAATCAACAATACACCATGATCTGTGTCCATCATAATTTACCAACACATCACACAACAAAAGTTTAACGTTAAGCCATAGTCATAACTAAATAGACATAGTTCATAAACAAAATAACTCAAATTAAAACGAATACAAGAAATAAACAAACAAGTCTTCTTAATGAGCCTCCAATTTCCTCAAGCCTCATGTGTGTTACTCCTTACTTCTTAGTCCTTAGTCCTTACCAAGTCCAATTTTTTCAAACTCTACAATAAAGAACAGAGACAAAACCAAGTTTTAGAAAATCACCATAATCATTAAACACTAACATTCCATAAACAAATAAATGATTCTAAAGGAGCAGATATATAAGTTACCTTCATCAAGTATCTCTATGTCCAATATGCATTCTTCTATATCAATTGGCGGCAATTTATCGTCTCTTAGCCAATCTTGAGCGCAAATGAGAGCTTCTACAATTTTAGGGCTCAAAGAGCTCCTAAAGCGATCAAGAATGCGCCCTCCCATGCTAAATGCAGATTCTGACGCTACGGTGGACACTGGAATCGCTAATATATCCCGGGCCATCTTCGAAATAATTGGATACCGACCAGAATTCACCTTCCACCAAGATAAAATATCGAACCCTTGTCCTTTAACAAATGGTTCTACGCCATCTTCAAAGTATTTGTCAAACTCAGATTTTAGTTGCATATCATTTTGAGCCGCGGACCTACAAATGATATTGAGTCATTGATTAAATTGAAAATATAACAAGTAATGAACATATTAACAACCTCAATGCATGATAACAATAACATACCTCAAGAACAACAAATGCTTTTTATTCAGCCTCTTCTCACCAGGAGCAACATGCTTAGGAATGGGGCATCTAGTAGATGCAGGCCTAACATCGTACATCCTCTTATGCTCATTAAACAAGGCTTCAAAACCATTCCAAATCGTCATTTGCAAGATTTTATCTGACACCATAATCTTGATGTACTCATATTTGCACCGAGGATCTACAATAGCAGCGTAGTAGAACATATGATTCATTTTATCCGTTATACCCCAGTATTTGTCATACTTTTCCTTCATCTTAAACGCCATTTCTTTCAATTTAGGGACAGAACCATCTTCATTGTTATCAATTTTCACCCAATCATCCAAGAGTTCATCAATGTCGTTGATTTCCCTTACCATCAAATGGGATGTAGTATAAGAGGTGTCCGACACTGTCTTTGTTAACTTTTTAAAAGGCTTCAAGAACTCCACAAAGATCTTTGCCATATCCCAATCTGCCAGTTGTGGTATGTTGCCACATAGTTCACTTTTGTAGTAGGGATCGTATATCTCGTAAGCATAAAATGCTTTCTGAAGTGCTAATGCAGCTGATAACATCGTGTACGTTGAATTCCACCGTGTAGGAACATCAAGACTCAACAATTTCTTGCTTTGTATGCGTTCAGCTTTAACACGTTCCTTAAACATCTTGTACCTAACATTTGAATTTTCAACCCTAAAGCGTACTTGATTGCCGCCCTAAAGCGATCTACAACCCCTCCATCACCAGTAAGTTTCAACCCATCTTGTACGACGAGGTTGAGGATATGTGCGATGCACCTCACTTGCACAAATTGCCCATCCAACACTACATAATCTCCTCCTTGAATTTTCAATCTCGTAATCAAAGTGTCAATCCCAGTTTCATTGGCCGAAGCATTATCCACCGTGATTGTAAAGATCTTTTTAATACCCCAATCAGTGAGGCATGTCTGAAGATCTCTAGCTATATGCTCCCCTGAATGACCGGTTATCAAACAAAAACTAAGTATGCGTTTCTTCAAATTCCAGTTGTTATCAATGAAGTGAGCTGTTAGGACCATGTAGTTTTCTCTCTTGATTTAAGTCCACGTGTCTGTGGTTAAGCAGACTCTTTGAGCATTCTCTTTAATAAACGCCTTCATCTGCTTCTTGTCATCCAAATACATTTTATAAATCTTCTGAGTTATTGTCTTACGACAATTCAATTTCAACATAGGACAAGCTCGACGAAACATCTCCTTAAACTCAGGGTGATCAACTGTACTAAACGGCATCTCGGTCACAACTATCCACCTCAGAATCCCTTCCATGACATATTCTTGATCAAATTTCCACGGGGTGAGGGCACCTGTGGCTGGTTCAAAGTTTAGACGAGTTTGGTCCCTCTTCATATTCTCTGGCTTTCGTTTGCAAGAATCCATGTGCTTCTTCAAGCCGGAAGGGCCGTATTTCTTACCATCGGCGAATATTGTTCGTCCACAATAATTGCAACGACCTTTAATGAACTTGGTTATTTCACACCTGAAAGGTGTGAAATGCTTCCACCATATCGACCTAAACTTGGTGATTTCAGTGTTGATTTTAATCTTACCATCCGCCAAAATTTCTTCAAACTTCTCCTCAAATATTGTTTCTTTCCCTTCTTCTACTTCTTCACCTTCTTCTTCACTTTCATCTCCTTCATCACCTTCGCATTCAACTACTTCAGGTGGTGGTTGTGCATTTTCAGCTACGTTTTGAGTTGATGGTTGTGGTTGTTCCGGCAACTCAAATTCCGGTTGACTAGTATGTTCACTAAATGGATTATATGGAGATAAAGGTTCCACGGGAGCACCTATCGGTGAAGAAGGACCCTCATTTAAAGTATGTGAAGGTGATGGAGTCGAAGAAGGAGAACTACGGCCACGACCACGACCACGACCACGGGTAGATGGTTGTTCTGCTTCCGCGGGTTTGGAAGAACCCTTTCTCTTTATTTCTACAAAAACATATGTGCAACATTAATAATATATATCAAGACTCAAGTACTCATTAATCAAGTAATACAAATTCTGAAATTCATAATTACATGTTTACATCATCTAATTAATTATATAATAATGATATCTATTAAGGAAACATAATTTAAGTAATCTAACAAACATCTGTTCATTTCATCTGTTCACTGTACATCATCTGTACATCATCTGTTCATTGTCTACACACAAACACACCATTCACACCAGGTCACCAACATCATCATCTGTTCATTTCATCAACAAGTACTCATTAATTATATAATCTAACATCATCAGTAGTCATTACATTGTCTACACAGTACACATCATGACACCAAGTCACCAACATCATCAGTTCATTTCATCATCAATTCTGAATTAAACGAATTCATCATCAGTTCATTTGATTAATTTAAAGCCTAATCCAAAATAATCCCTAATTTTAAAACCCTAGTTTCAAACTCCTCAGATTAAAACCTTAATTCAATTGCTTTGTAATTTATCAACACATATGCACAACTAAGAAAGAAATTAACACAATAAGTAGGAAAACAACTAAGAAACGAAATATGTTTGTAAAAAGTTGAAAAAAAGAAAAAAGAACCGTGAGCAAAGAGCAATGAACCTTGAATTGCGGGCGACCGTGAGCTGCGCGCGGCGGCGAAGTGGCACGGTGGACGGCGGACGAAGCGGTGGCGGGCTGTGAGAGAGAGTGAGTAGGGTTTGTGATTTGTGTGTGTGTGTGTGTGTGTGTGTGTGTGAGAGAGAGAGAGAGAGAGAGAGAGAGAGAGAGAGAGAGAGAGAGAGACGGGTGAGAGTCTGAGAGAATAGAAAAAAAAAGGAGAAAGAATGTGTATAACAATTGCAATTTCAACCCTCTATTTAATTGAATTATTACAATTCAGTCCTATAAATATAATTTTTTATTTTTATTATTATTTTATATCGGGTACCCGTCTCCCGCGGGTTTCAAGAGCGATTCCCGTCTCCCGTCCCACTTAGTCGGGACGGGAGGCGGGAATTCCCAATTTTTCCAATTTACTGAATTGGGAATTCCCAATTGGGGAATACCCGTTGGGTATGGGACAGGTACCCAATTTCCCATACCCACTCCCACCCCTAGTTAAAATTGTTCTATTTTGTTGTTCGGTATGTGAGTAGTTAAAGTTAAATATTAGGTGATTAAACAACAATGTGATGATCTGATTTAGCCAAAAAATTGAGCTATTTTAATTATTATATTTTTGTGTTAATTTCAATATTTTGTTATGTGCCTTGTAGAGCTGTTATCGGTGGGACAAGAAGCATTATTTGACCGTTGAAGCGACGTATCACAAGACGGCCCAAGCCAATTTTTCACGCATGATCACAAATTGCAAGAAATTTTGGTTGGTGTACAGGAAAGACCAAAGCCATTCGGACAATCACAAAACCTGGGCAACTGCAGAGTGGCTAGAATCCTACATAAAGTACTGGAACACGAAAAAATCGAAGGATAGAGCTAAATCTTCGAAGGAAAATCAATCCAAGAGGGAAGGAGCTCCTTATATCGGCGGGTGTAAAAGTGCAGCAGCCTATAGACATGAAATGGTACGTGTAGTTAGACTTTATTAATTAGTATGTTTTATTATAGTAATCTTGTAAGTTTTGTAGACGTATATTGATTTTTAATCTTAATTTTCAGGCGGAAGCAAGAGGGATACACCCCGAAGATGTCCCTATTCAAGAGGTTTGGCTGAAAACACATTCCAAGGTTGTCGGCACTGTAGTGAAGTGGGGTAGTGAATGGGCGCGCGATGTTTATGTAAGTGATTATTAAAACTATCTCAAATAGAATGTTTATTAGTATATTATATTAGTATTAATAAAGAACAGTATGTTTGAATGATTTGGCTGGATTATTATGTTGCATTGATCTGATTTCTTGTATTTCATGTATTTACGAGAAATTAGTATAGTATTATGATGCATTTTATGTGAATAGAATGCAAACACTTAACTGCTCACAATATTCTTTTTTTGTTGCTGACAATATTCTTTTTTTGTTGACTGTGATCATACAACTATTTTCAATTTAACGTGATTGTTCCAGTTGCTATATTGTTAGTTGCTGGTAGTTGCTGAGTAAGTGCTGTTACTTGCTGTTAATTGCTTGTTGTTGTTGATGTTAGTCGCTTGTTGCTGTTGCTGTTAAATGCTGTTGCTGTTGCTGTTAATTGCTTGTTGCTGTCAATTATTGTTGTTAGTTGCTTGTTGCTATTGCTGTTAGTTGCTGTTAATTTCTGTCAATTGTTGCTGTTGCTGTTAGTTGTTGTTAATTGCTTGTTGTTGTTGTTGTTAATCGCTTGTTGCTGTTAATTGCTTGTTGTTATTGCTGTTAGTTGCTGTTGCTGTAAATTGCTGTTAGTTGCTGTTAGTTGCTGTCAATTGTTCCAGTTGCTATAGATTGAAATGGTGTAACTATTTTCAGTTGCTATAGATTTTTGCGATGTGTATGTTATTTCTTTCTAGAATGCTCAATATGATAGGACAAGAACTGGATTTTGAACTAACTGCTCATTTAACGCAAATATCTCCATGCAGCCATCGTTTACGAATGCAATAACTTGTCGTTCAGAAGTTAGCACTTCCAATCTATTTGACTAATATTAGATCGACATGTCAATAGTTCAATTCGTTCCTGCTTGTTTGTATTACATAATGTGTTGCATTTGATCTCTAACAATTATTAATTTTTTTTTGGATGTTGGACAGTTGAGGTATATACGTGAGTCTATAATAGATCACACCGCTAATATGACCAGGTGGCAACCGCTGAATAAAGCTGCCTAGTTGCGTGCTGTGAATGGTGCCAAGAAGAATTTTGCTCCAGACCTTTCAAAGTGTGGCGACCCAGAGTTCGTCGGCTTCGAGACAAGGGCGAAGCCTAAATACGGGCATATCAGCAGGTACGAAGACTTGCTTGAAAAGCAAACCGAAGCTATAACATGCTTGATTGAAGCGAATACGGCAAAGGATGAACAAATTGCCAAACAAGTGAAGGAGCACCAGAAACAAGTGAAGGAGAACTAGTCCTTGAAGCAAGTGGTGAAGGCCATGTTCGTGATGCAAGGTCTAACGATTCCTCCTGAGTTTGCTGGTCTATTCGCTGAACCTGAAGCCGCACCGCCATCAGCTGAACATGAAGCCACTGCTGGAGCATCGCCCGCTGGACCATCAACGACAAGATCATCCGGTATCGGACAATCACCTACCGGGTCTGCTCCGATGACAATACCCTACTATCCGGACATGTCAGCTGTTGATCGCCAGTGAATTTGTATTCCTTTTAGAACTCATTAACTTTTGAACAATGTTTCACTTTTATGTATTGTCATGTATTTAAGTTGGTTTTGGAATTGGCCTTATTTTGGTTTTGGAATTGGCCTTATTTTGGTTTTGGAATTGGCCTTATGGTTTTGGCAGAATTGTTTTGGCATATTGGTTGAATGAATTCTGGAGTAGGCTTTGGAATTGGCCTTATTGTTGTTAAAATGAATTTTGGTATTTTGTGTTTGCTATTAGAAGTTAGAACTAGCAGCTGCTGGTTAATATTGTTTTGTTATTTTTTAAATTTTTTTTAAGAACAGCAGGCGAAAATTCGCCTTCTATAATGTTTTAATTTAAATATTTATTTTCAGAATAAAATTTGTCATTTTTCTTTATTTTTTTGTTAATTTTTTTCGGACAAATGGGAGGCAAAAATTCGCCTTTCACCACGTTTAATTTAAATATTTATTTTCAGAATAAAATTTGTCATTTTCCTTTATTTATTGTTAAATTTTTCGGACAAATGGGAGGAAAAAATTCGCCTTTCACCACGTTTTAATTTAAATATTTATTTTCAGAATACGATTTGTCATATTCCTTTATTTTTTTGTTAAGTTTTCTTGACAAATAGGAGGCGAAAATTCGCCTTTCACCACGTGGCCGCTTCTGATTGGAAGCTTTTCACCCATTTGACTGAGGAGTCAACGTAAGAGATATAAGAGGCGAATATGGGCCTCCTGAACGGTAGAAGGCCCGTAACCGCCTCCTATATTGCCTCCTACTGTAGGAGGCCTGGAATCGCCTCCAAAATCTAGCAGCTATATTTAAGCATTCTTGTAGTGGTCTAAGAGCTTCATGTATTTTTTTAAACACATTCCATTTTGTTAAATTCTAAATAATACTATCTGTGCTTACTTGGATATAAAACATGTACGAAATTATCAAATAACAAATATTAATGAATTTGAATGAGGGAATAAAAAATTCTTTGTATTATTACTCTATAAAAAAAATTACAATAGTGATTTCGTGTAGGGTTTTCAAGCTACGAGGGTTGCGGGTTTCATTGAAGGAGCTTGTCGTAATAATTTTAAAGAGTATAATAGGCTTTTAAATAGAAAATATAACAAAAATTAAGCCTTCATCCCATTTAGAGCGAGTGTATGTATACGCCGTCTCTAACAAAATGGAGATTTTGTGCAAAGTTATAAAACCAAAGGAATTTTGTGAGAATTTTTGGAACCACAAATAATTTTGACAATTATCAAACCTTAAAAGTATTTCTTGGGTTCTTAAAACCATACATGGGCTTTAACATTTTACTCGACCCTGCGAACATATAAGTATTCTACAACTTTTAAGATGAAAAAGAGTTGACCAAATGGCAAATCTCCTTTGTAATATATAAAATAGACACATATCTGATTCTTACCCCATATAATTTTAAAATAAGCAAATTACTTTTATATAATTTTAAAATTGGTGCACACTGTCCCATGTTGAATTTTCTATGTATTTGTCACATATAATTGTCAAATTCTACTATTTGAATATCTATTTACTATTTATTTAGTAAGCTAGTTTAGTATTATATCATCTTTTGCAATTTAAGGTGAAACTAATAAATAATAATAATTTTTAAGGAGAAATTGTAACAAGAAAGTTATCTCACTTTCAACTTTTTGGAAGTAAGCTGCACTTCCTTACATAAAGGGGGTATTGCGCATCATTTTAAAATTACATGGAGGTAATATGCCTTGTTTGAGAAAGAGAAATGTGAACTTTTCTATCGAACTTTCGGATTAAAAGTCTCGCCATAGAAGACTATTAACGTTGTTGAGCAAGTCTCAATGTAGATAGAGTGCATCCTTATTCCGCCCTATGTTAGAGGACGAAAGCTTGACTTTAATTTATGTACATTTCATTGTCTTTCGGGAAGCACTTCGTTCACTCATATACCCTACGAGACTCTTTTTACTTACTAGATGAAGATCGAGGGAGGGGCACACCACAACTGAAGCCCATACCTTAGTTACAAAGCAAATGGAGAGCCTATCCTCTAAGGGAAATACACCTCTTTTGCACTATAGAGGGTGTTGGGGAATTTTATTTATTTTGGTCCCATAAGTTGGCCTCTACGCGATTTTGGTCTCATATGTTGGCAGACCTTGATTTTGGTCTCGAAACTTGGCACATTGACGCGATTTTAGTCCCATGACCACTCCTCCACCAATTTTCGCCGTGAAACTCCTACGTGGCACATGTTGACTTCACAATCTCCCATGTTGACCAAAAATCTGACCTCACCCTCACACTTGGCATCCACGGATGCCATGTATTAAAAAAAGAAGAAGCTAAAGTGGGTATTTTTTGAAAAGAATTAATAAAAATAATGTAATCGTACTTTTTTTCATAATATTTCTTATCTACCTAGAATTTTATATTTAAATGCTCTTTAATAATCAGATTATTAGAAAAATAAAAGAGGATATAACTTACCCCCCCCCCCCCCACCCTACCCACCGGCAAGAAAGGTGACCACCCCAATCCCACCGTCACCGCCTACGATCCTGTCGGTTGTGGAGGGCCGTCGCGCAAGGACCACCGCCTGCTTCATTGCAACATCGCGCACTAACATTGCACCATAATACACACCCCCGCACCAGTACACACCGCGACGTCTGGCACCATCGCGAATGCACCGATGTACACCGTCACACCACGGCACACGCACCACACACGACTGCACCACCTCAGAGACCGCAGCGCCGCACGCCTACACCACTACACTACCATATTTTGGTTGCTATTGATTAGATCTCGGGTTTTGTAGAATGGATCCGTTGAAAGTCGAACGATCTTTGGTGATGAGTGTGGTGTTGGTAGATTTATGGTTTGTCTGGAGTGGAGGAGGGTGAGGGTGGGACAGAGAAGGTTCGGGCGGCTGGCATGGAGCAAAGAGGTGGCGGTGTGATGGCAGTGATGGTGGTGCTGGTGTGTGTTAATTAACTAATAGTAAGTTAATTAATTAATTAAGTTATTTTTAAGTATATATATAAATCAAAATGAAAACAAATGTGCATCCATAATAAGTTTTAAATCATTTACATTATGCATAATAGAGTTAATTATAATTTAGTATTAAAATTAATTAGAAAAAACAGATGGACTCCACGTTGACGACGAGTGTGCATGTGGGAGCCTGGAAATGAGTCAAAATAGGTAAGGTAGCGGTCAACGAGTGCCACGTCTGATTTTCACGGTGGATTTGGGTGGAGGGGTGGTCGTTGGACCAAAATCGGGTTAATGTGTCAACTTGTGAGACCAAAATCGAGATTTGCCAACTTATAGGACCAAAATCACGTAAAAGCCAACTTATGGGACCAAAACAGTTAAAATCCTGGTGTTGGGCCAAAATTGAGTTTTGTGTTGTAATTTATTAAAAAGGAATTAAAGACCTTTAATTTGTTTATGTGGGCACGGTGGTTTTTGTTTCGTTTTTTTGTAGCAAGTCAAATAATATGCATATAAAAATAGACTTCTGTAATGGAAAATGTAGAAACGTTATGAGAGGTACCTGTTTATGCACTCTTTTTTCGCATATAAAAAACACATAATTCAAGCAAGAATTGTAGAAGCGCCTTCAGGTTTTTTTACTCTTGGAGGTCATTCTAATTTTATTATACCATTAGACACTTATGCCCCTTAGTCCACCTAACTATGAGAGCATAGAAAACCCTTCCACCCCCTCTCTAACAAATTCGTTGTTACTCTGCTCAACAAAATAGAGTTGCTATAGCATACATTGCCATATTCCCTACAAGAAAAAAGGTACTAAAGCACAACAGCAAATAATTTGTTTCAAACAACGTATACAGATTCAGACAAAATCTAATAGTTCATCTTCAATCAAGCTGCATGCTCATCCAAATCATATAATAGAACTATAGGGAAAAAGTACAAGTATGAGAGGTATCATTAGTATAGTTAGGTGGTCTGACCACATGTGCTTCTGCATATAGAAAGAGAGTAAAATGCAAAAACTACCCATGTGTTATCTCGAATTGGCAAAAAAAATCCATGTGTTATTTTTATTAGCAAAAATCTCCATTTGTTATTTGAAATTTAGCACACCGCACCCATTTGAGTTTTTGGAGTTGACTTTAGGTGAATTGACCATTCTATCCTTTTATCTTATTTCTAATAATCAGGAAATTCTACATAGAGCTTCTTACAAATAAATTTCTTTTTAATTCTTAGATTTTAGAATAAAAAGAAAAATTGAAAGCAACTAACATACACCTTGATTTATGTAATGATACTTTTTTAATTAACCAAATATATTGAAGCTTAAATCGATTAAATTCTAAGCATTATTTTCAATTCTTTATTAGGATCTAAATAAAACAATAAACAACAAATACCAAAGATGAAACTGAGTCATCTTTATTAGACTAAGTAATTATTGTATATAATTATAGTCTTTATTGTGGTACACTAGGTATCTTACCTTCCTTATTGTGGTACAATAGGTATCTTACCTTCCTTATTGTGCTACACTAGGTATCTTACATTCCTTATTGTGCTAGACTAGGTATCTTACCTTAATTAGGCTTTCTTGTAAGTTGCATATAAACTACAATTGATGAATGTAATACACAAGGTTTATTTTCTACATGGTATCCAACCATAACCTAGCCGCCCCTCTTCTTCCCTTTCGCCTCACGCATCAAACCACCGCCATCTCCCATAGTTGACGAAAAATTCCATTCGGCCATCGTGGTCTCCAATGTCCGCACCTTCATCCCCTTCACTCTCGAGATCGAGACGGGCCAATACTCTTCTTGTTCGAAACTTTTCAAAATACATTGTCGTGCGTATGACGTTATCGACCATATAATCCCTCCTCTTCCAAAAACCACCAATCCGCCGTCCACCGATACGGAAAAGTCTGACAACGCGGACAAGTCAGACAAGTCCCCAACCGAGTCCTCCGTCGCTCCCACTGCCCCCCTCCACGGATCCCTCCGATGATTCTCTATGGAAGCGACTTGACGCCATTGTTCTTCAATGGATTTATGGTACGATCTCCAACGATTTTATGCATACCATACTGAAAGAGGACTCTACCGCGCACCAAGCATGGACATGTTTTCAAGGGGTTTTCCAGGATAACAAATACTCAAGGGCCGTAAACCTAGAAAACCTCTTCACTCGTGTTCATATTGACGATTTTTCGAACGTCTCCGCGTATTTCCATGAATTGAAGATGCTTACTGATCAATTGGCAAACGTTGACGCACCAGTTTCCAATCAACGGTTGGTTCTTCAACTCATTGCGGGTGTCAATAAGAATTATGATGGGGTAGATACTTACATTCAACAAAGTGATCCTCTTCCATCGTTCTACGAGGCTCGCTCTCGCTTGATTCTTGAGGAAACTCGCAAAGCAAAGCAAGCATCCGCTTCCGCTTCACCCGCTAGCGACGCCCTCATCGTCGCGGCTCTTCCACCGGATTCTTCTTCAGCTGGTCGTGGGACCAGTCATTCTTGTGGGTCATCTCAGCAGTCACGCGGTCGCGGTCGCAACTGTGGACACAAAAATAGGGGACGCGGTCGGTTTATCTCAAACCCTAGCCCGCGTCCTTTGCTCCTCGGCTAACCGCACTGCCCACTGACTTGTGGCCCTACTACCCATCGTGGAAGCCCCCGATATGGACCCCGCCTCCGTGTCCTTATCCCACCGCGTCATGGCAGCGCCCTCCGCCTTCCAATCAGCAAGGGATACTTGGTAGCCAACCCGCGCAAGCTTATGCGGTTCAGGGTTCTGCACCCGCGGGTTACACTCCCACAAATCTTGATGCCACTATGAGCTCTATGTCTCTTGCACCTCCGGATCCGAATTGGTACATGGACAGTTTAGCTTCTTCACATATGACGGCGTTGCAAGGTACTCTTAAGTCTTATTCTAATAAAAGCATACACTCTAATATTCTTGTTAGCAGTGGCCTTGACCACACAAACCTTCCCTCCCCTCTCACTCCCCTAAGTCTCTCTAATGTCCTACATGCTCCCAAACTCATTAAACCTCTGTCCGTCGGTTCACCTCCGATAATTTTGTTTCCATTGAGTTTGATCCTTTTGGTTTTTCTGTGAAGGATCTGCAGACGAGGACCATTATTATGAGATGCAATAGTATCGGTGAACTCTATCCTCTCACCAAAAAATCACCCTCACGTGCCTCGCCTCCCTGCTCTCTCGCCGCCATCGCTCCATCTCTTTGGCATCATCGTTTAGGACATCCCAAATCCGCTATTTTTTCTTATCTTAGCAAGAATAATTTAATTCTTTGTACTAGTTCTTTTGATGATTCTAGTTGTAGTTCATGTGTTTTGGGGGAACATGTTAGACTCCCATTTTCTTTATCTACTTCTCGCACGTTATCTCCGTTTGATATTTTTCATAGTGATGTTTGGACTTCACCTATTCTTAGTTCTGCAGGCCACAAATATTATTTAATTTTCTTGGATGATTATACTAATTTTTTATGGTCGTTTCTCCTTGGTAAAAAGTCCGACGTCTATAATATTTTTGTGTCTTTTTGTGCGCATATAAAAACACAATTTGACATGACAATTAAAAAATTTCAATGTGATAATGGTGGGGAATATGATAATGCTAAGTTTCGCGCATTTTGTCAAACAATGGGTACCTCCTTTAGGTTCTCTTGTCCTCACACCTCTCCTCAAAATGGCAAAGCCGAAAGAAAACTACGTACTCTAAATAATATTCTTAGAACTCTTCTTACTCGCTCTTCCGTCGCTCCTACTTTCTGGCATCACACCTTATATATGGCCACCTACCTACATAACATCACTCCATCCAAAATACTTCGCCTCTCTTCCCCTACTCAACTCCTCTATAATCACACGCCTTCCTATACACATCTTCGAGTTTTTGAATGTCTTTGCTTTCCTCTCCATCCATCCACCTCTATAAATAAACTCCTTCCACGCTCTGGGATACCCTCTTGACCATCGTGGCTACAAGTGCTTTGACCTCACGTCACATAAAATAATCATCTCTCGCCATGTTGTCTTTGATGAGACTAAGTTCTCATTCACCGTCCTATCCTCTCCCGCCTCACGCACATATAGTTTCTTAGACCCATCCATCTTCTCTTCCTCCCTCACTCGGTTGACTCCACGCCCGCATCCCAGTCGTCCCTCGCTCCAACTGCGGCCTCTTCTATGCGCGCTCCTTCGCACAGCACTTCGCCCGTGGGCTCGCCCAAAACTCTGTCGTCGACCGCGGACCTGAATCCATCTCCTCCTTCACCGCCACCCACTGTGGCTGGTCTGACTCGAACTCCCCCTCCTCCTCCTCCCTCACGAACCATTACAACTCGCAACATGCGCGGTATCTTCACCCCCAAGCGTCGGTTCAATCTTTCCTCGACTACTTCTTACTCCCTTCTTCCTAATAATTCGAAGGTCGCGTTGTCTGACCCGAATCGAAAACTGGCCATGCATGATGAGTATAATGCTTTAATTATGAATAATACTTGGGAGTTAGTGCCTCGTCCGTCTAATGTGAATATTATACGTTCTATGTGGATTTTTCGACATAAGTTTCGTGCTGATGGTTCTTTAGAGTGTCACAAGGCTCGTCTTGTTGGTGATGACAGGTCTCAACAGGTTGGAGTGGATTGCTATCATACTTTCAGCCCCGTGGTCAAACCGGCCACTATTTACACCGTTCTCAGTATTGCCCTTTCTCGTTCTTGGTTGATCCATCAGTTGGATGTCAAGAATGCCTTTCTACACGGCAATCTCAATGACACGGTTTACATGCACCAACCTCTTGGTTTTAGGGATTTAGCTCGGCCCGATCACGTTTGCTTACTTAAGTGTTCGCTCTATGGTCTTAAGCAAGCCCCACGTGCTTGGTACCAACGCTTCTCGAATTTTGCCGCCACTATCGAGTTTTGTCATGGTAAGATCGATCACTCTCTGTTCGTTTATCCTCACAGTACTTCTATTTCTTATCTTCTATTATATGTTGATGATATCGTACTTACTTCCTCCTCTGAGTCTCTGCGCCAGTCTATTATCTCCAAATTAGCCACGGAATTTGCAATGAAGGATCTCGAACCTTTGAGCTATTTTTTGGGGATTGCAGTCACACGCACTGCTGATGGTTTATTCTTATCTTAAAGCAAGTATGCCTAAGAAATTATTGAATGTGCAGGGATGACTTCTTGCAAACCTTCAGCAACTCTAGTCGACACCAAGTCAAAACTTGGCGCTTCCTTGGGCTCGGATTTTTTCGATCCCACTCTCTATCGAAGCTTGGCTGGTGCACTGCAGTATCTTACCTTTACACGTTCGGATATGTCCTATGACGTACATCAAGTGTGTCTTTATATGCATAGTCTGAAGGAAGGACACATGGCTTCCCTCAAACGCATTATCTGATACGTCCAAGGTACTCTTCACTTCGGCCTTCACTTGTCCCATTCAATCGTGAACTCTCTTCGTTCCTTCACTGATGCTGATTGGAGAGGATGCTCGGATACTCGTCGGTCTACCTCGGGATATTGTGTCTTTTGGGGGGATAACTTAATCTCTTGGTCTTCTAAACGGCAAGCGACCTTATCTCGTTCCAGTGCTAAGGCCGAATATCGAGCAGTTGCTAATGTGGTTTATGAAGCTTGTTGGTTAAGAAATCTTCTATTGGAGCTTCGAATTCCCCTTTCCACGGCACGGTTGTTTATTGTGACAATGTTAGTGCTATCTATCTATCAAAAAATCCGGTTCACCATCAATGCACTAAGCACATTGAACTTGACATCCATTTTGTTCGAGAAAAGGTCGCGCGCGGTCAAGCCTGCATTCTTCACGTCCCGTCCCATTTCCAAGTTGCAGACATCTTCACAAAGGGATTGCCTCGGGTTTTGTTTGACGAATTTAGATCCAGTCTTTGCGTTCGTGAACCTCCCGCTTTGACCGCGGGGGTGTATTAGACTAAGTAATTATTGTATATAATTATAGTCCTTATTGTGCTAGACTAGGTATCTTACCTTCCTTATTGTACTACACTAGGTATCTTACCTTCCTTATTGTGCTGCACTAGGTATCTTACCTTCCTTATTGTGCTAGACTAGGTATCTTACCTTAATTATGTTTTCTTGTAAGTTGTATATAAACTACAATTGATGAATGAAATACACAAGGTTTATTTCCTACAATCTTCGTCCTCTTTCCAAAACCCCATCTCCACCACACATTCAGATCCGAATTTCGTTTTCTCCTCTTTTTCTTCGACCTTGATTCGAAAACCGCAGCCCTATAGGTCGAAATTTGAATTAGAAGATGAATTGAACGCCGCTGCCCCCCACCTTTCCGGCGCTGGCAACCCCCGACCGTTGCTACGGCTCTTCTTTCGGGAGTGGACGCTCCATTTTTTTTGAATGGATGAGTCACCTGAATAGCTTTTATTTTTTCATTTTGAGTTTTTTTTTGTTTTTTTTGGTTTTTTTATAATTTATAAACTTGGGGCATACATGTAATTTCGTTGTAAAATTTTCAACTCCAGTTGTAGGGATGGAGCGTGTAGTGCAATTTAGGGGTGTAGGGAGTTTTTTTGCCTTTGACCAAATGACACAGGGAGGTTTTTGCAAATAAAAATAATACATGAGTTTTTTTGCTAATTCGGAATAACACGGGTGATTTTTGCATTTTACTCTATAGAAAGTTAAGCTGCCGACGCATGCCTCATCACGCCCCTGTTGGCTCTCTTATCTTATTGGTCAAAATCCATTCTGTAAAAGAAATAAATATCTATCACTCTCGAAGACCGCTGATCTTGATTCGCAACTTTTCGGCTCGTTTAGTTGGTTACTATAGTGCATATTATGGCTTGAATGTGGGTTAAACAATATTTTAATTAGCTTTAGTAGCCCATGTCCAATCTTGGGTCGACCCGGGCGAAACTGGCTAACCCGGGTATAGCCCAGCTTCATAATCCGCTTCCCCTGGCTCGTTTTATTAATATGGGCCCAACAGTATTTTTTTGTGCTTTGCGAATTGTCACTTATGACCCTGATATTTGATAGCTAGTACCATTAGTACCCCTTCACTCTTACTAATTCGGGATCAATTTCAGAGGGCTGCGTTGCTATTCCAGCTCAACTCCACCGGAGCTCCGGTCACAACGCCGCCTCCGGAATCTGCCGTTTCCCTCCCCCAGAGAAACCTCTCGAAAATGGCCATCATAAGAAACATCGAAATCAAAATCGCGGTGGCAACAAACCCAAACGACACCGCGTCAATTGGGTTGTCGAATCTCCCCCACTCTTCTTCGTTATCTGACTTGAACAATAGTTTACAAGCTTGGGCCAAATGACTCCTCTGTCCCTCCAAATTTTGTTTACTGCCATTGAAGAGAAAGGACAACAAAATTAGACAGCAAATGCATAATCATCAACTATCAAGTAATCCCACCACGATAAATTACAGTTACACAAATTATTAAATATACATAGATTTCGAATTTGCCAACTCGCTGGAAAAAATGGACACTCGCCGGAGGCCACCCAAATCTTCACAGTTCACACCACAAGAGCATCAACAACAACATAACAAACCTAACAAACACAATCTTTCACTTTATATATATATATATATATATATATATATATATATATATATCCGTAAAATTTACATCGCGAGCACTTAATTTGGTGGACAATGATCAGAGAAAAGGGAAGGATCAGTTCAACGAGTTGGTTTCATCAATGGCATCCTTATTCATCCTTAATTTGCTACATAGAACTTAAAGGTCAAAGAAGAATTGACAGAGAAGTGGATCTAGATACAATGACTATAGAAAGAAGTGAGAGGATAATATTAATAATATTTAATAAAACTCATAATATAACATAAAAAAAGGTGGAATTTGCCACGTCTCTTTTAATGAATGATTGAATGTTCATAAGTGGACAAGTGTTCGATATGTAGTTTATTTATCAATATAATAATGAAGTATGAACAATATAAACTACACATGCATGCAGCATATACTTTTTTTTTTCTATCAAAAAGAAGTATGCATGTACTGTTTTTTTTACTCTTAGCTTTACAATATCAGTATGCTTTTGTTGTATACTCACAAGCTTATGTGTAACTTGTTAATATGCTTCTGTTTCAAAAATTATCTTAATTTTTAGTATGATTTGCACACTGATTTGAGTAGTAAAAGGTAAGGGTAATGTAGAAATTTTACATCTAAAATGAGTTAAAAGGGATAGGTAAAATTGCAATCAAATCAAAGTGGCACGTGGGACCCACATCTAAGTGAGGACAACATTATTAGCAACCAAAGGTGTTTGAATCATGTTTTATCAGGTTCTTAATAGAAAGTAGTATGAAACTGGCTAATAGGCCCTCTTGCAACCAAACGAGTCTTCTGTATCTCCCAAGCTTGATAAGATGCATAATATGCATGCCAAGACCATTACTATATGTAATTACACCAAACATCAAGGGGCGTCGATATAATTATCCCCAGGTTCTTTTTATATTGACGCAAGCTACATATTTATATAGTTTGCCTGTTCAAGAAACAAGGCAACCGCAGATATAAATCACTCCCAAGCTAAGGGAAAAACTCCAGTTCCAGACCTATGGAACGCTTACTGATGTAAAATGTCGTTGCAGCAAACATGCATCGGTCATTTCAGGAAGTCTTTGTTTTCCAAACAGTGATAGAGCCCCTCTTCTGAAGCTCACACTGTTGAAAACCACCCATAACCTTTCCCATCAATGCCATAGCTGCAATGCTGGGAAACTGCTTATTTTCGACTACGTCCAGCGCTGAATTTGAACTCTGTGGCTCACAAACAGCCACAATTTCAGGCTTCCTTAGGGTAGTTCTTGATTCATTGCTAAGCAATCTTTGTATCCAAGAATCTGAATGCAGTAAATCTTCATCCTTCTTTATTAGGTTCAATGGCAAGCCTTCGTCTTCCTTTGATAAGTCCCAACTCTTTCTCGACAGCAATGCTCCTTTTTCGTGACGCTCCATTGGAGTTGGTGCTGAGCCAGCATTAGCAATGCCATCTTTCACAATCCTGCTCAAATACTTGCTCATTTTTTCAAAAGACGAGTTGTTCCCAACAAAACTTGAGCTCTCTGTGCTTTGAGGGGAGGATTTTGAAGAACTCGGTTTCAGACGCTTCACCCATCTGCTGCTCATATCTTCCTTGGGATCATCCAGGCAAGGGGTAAAGTTTCGTTTAAGCTTTACAGAATTTGCTAGGAGCACATCCATCTCCAAACTCTGAGTTCTGGAGGAGCTATGGGACGACGTCGGACGATCCAAGTTTTTGATATTGAGAGACGGAAACATTGGGACTTTATTGCAGGCCTGCAACACATGAAATCATCATACCCTGTCACCTAAGATTTTTTTGTGCTTACAAGCATTAACCACCAATATACAACAGGTGGTGATGTAGATATCTTCACATTCGTCTGTATACACTCAGTTATGTAACAGTAAAAACTCAGAAGCATTTCCAGTTTCAGCTAACTGATGAGTTTTAAGGAAGAGTGAACATACTCAGAACAAGCCCAGCTAACTTAAGCTGTTAAGCTTAAATTTCTTTTTTTACAGATTGGAGAGTAGAGGACAAGGCACGAGTAAATGATACTTACGGAGAAATGCTTTGACTTAAATTTACAGTTATGAAATAGAACAAGAAGAATAGGAAGAGTACCTTATTCGGTGTGGCAGAACTTTTTCCTACAACAGAGATAAGAGAATTACTTAATGAAGACAACATTTTAATTCCAAATCTCTATCACCGCGTGAAAAAAAAACTAAATATAACGAATCAGCAATTACTACTAAACATAGCATGATCCATAAGTAATCGACAAAAAAGAACTGGAGCAAAGTTAATCTTTACCGGTATGGAAACTAAAATGTCGGTCCATGTTGTTGGTCTCAGCTGAAGATTCATCATTTAGATTCAACTTAGAAGCTTTAACATCTCCAATTTTTCCTTTCCCTTCAATATCAGTGGGACTATTAAGAGCCCCTTCACTCACAACTTGGCCAAAAAAGGGTTGCCGACCATGGGCATCACTGGATGTATTCTCCTTAATCTTAGTAAACACTCCTGGACTTCTAAAAGTATCAGTTTCTTTGGGAAGATCAACACCAGTTTTTTTTGCAATTAACCGACCATGAGCCGTCTGAGAAAATCTTGGACGATCCTCAGGCATTCCTTCAACAGAATCCATCATAGTGCATACTGTCATTGCCCCAACATCACTAACAGAATCCGGAAACTTTGGTACAGAGTGGTGATGTGATTTCTTTGACATAGTTCTCTCTGATGCAACGTATTGACTGTTAAAAAGTAATAGAGAACACTTGTGCATCTTCTGGAACCACTCTTGACCAAATTGTGGCAGGTCATGGCTACTAGTTGATGGAGCTTCAAACATGAAGGATGACTTAATTTCCCCAAAGCATACATTCATGGAAGCCTCTGCGTGTGAGTGGTTAACCATTTTTCTCTCATGTACTAAATCTGCCGAGTGGCTACCACTATCACGGTAGTCCTGCTCTAGCATCCTGAATTTAGAGTTTGGCAATGAACTGTTAGTGCCAGATCTGCTCATCGATGAAGAAACGACACCTTTTCCTTTGTCAACGTCATACTTTACGATATCAAATTTGTAAGGCACAACATGTGATGATGGTTCAACAAACATCTCCTGCAAAGGCTTTGGCGCCGCAAAACTGCAAAGCTTTTCAACGGACTGTGTATTCATCCACTTCAAAGAATTCTTCGGAATACCTTCATCTAGAGAATTATATTCTTTTGAGGAAGCTCCCTTAGCAGATGGGATCCCGGATAACGCAGACGGAAATTGGATCCCACTTTTATATAACAAAGCTTCACCATGATCTAGGTTGAGATCCAAAGCGGGCTTTAATGCTTGCAGATCATCAGAGTCTTGACCGTGCTTGAAAAGAGAACTGGGACTTCTTTCAGTTCCCAGGTCTGTTGAACTCATTCTGAAGTTCTCATTCGTAATGCTAAAATCTTTCACCTCAATTCCTCCAACTCCTTTGGCACATTTAGGAACTCCCATTTCAGTCATCAAACGATCATCTTTACTGGCATAGTCAAGTTCTGCATTTCCAGAAGCACTGAAATTATGTGTTTCTGCTGCAGTATCACGGTTTGTCCGCATCCAATGAGTCAACCAGGCAGAATGATGAGATCGTCTACCACTCTCTTTAGTATCATTAACGGACTGCGCAGTTTGCTCAGACATGATGACTTCGCTTTACTTGCACGTCTGACGTTAGAATATCATCAGAGATTTAAGAAATTTTAGCCTAACCAGAAAGGAAAAAACAAGACATTAGAATTAGCAAACACGACTGTGTCGACTTTCCAAACAATCAAAAACTTGTTGGCATCTCTCCAAATCCATATATTGGCTAGTTAACATGGCAATCTCCATAATCGTGTACTTGTACAGATCACTCATTTTAACCAATCCTGTCGACCACAACCTAGACGGATTAGTCCTCCTGACGTCTTTCTACTCAGGTCGACATGCTTATCATCAGTTAGTTTATCGAGGATTTGCATCACAATTATTTGATTGAAAATGTTTACTAGTTTTCAATTGTCAGAGGCTCTGACTCAGAGCTCGGTAGTCGGTATTGTGAAGAACAGAATCGACGATTAGCTCCGGATGCCTAAAGTAGGACAATCTAGCAAGAGTGATGAGTGTATTACCAGTGTCAACATACATGAAGTTTGGTGTCGGTTGGCCAAGTCTAATGATTAAGCAAAAGTCAGCTATCATCACAATGATTAAGATTTCATGAAAATCAAACACGATCCTCCAAATTATAAACACAACAACAACAACAACAAGAAGAAAAAACAAAATTCAAACGTTACTCAGCAAACAAATATTGCATCATTAGAAAGAAAAAAATAAGTAATTAAATTCACGTACCACAAATGAAAGCTCAACTGAGATCTCTTTGCTATGCAGGAATCTAAGAATTATCGGGCATGAAAAAGCATCTCTAAATTGTATAGTATAGTATTACACCGTGTGGTTCTCATGATATGCTGAGCAACAGAGAGTGACGTGGAAAAGAAGAGGTGTACAGCTTTTTAATTAAGCCTTTTGTTTTCAAACACATGCAATTTGCTTAATTATTAGTGGTGGTTTATTTATTTCAAGCCGCGGGAACCAAAATTATTCTCTATATTTTATGATTATTATAATAAAACAATATCATAGACAAAAACGCTATATAGTCATATCAATTTCTCAAGAGTTGACATTCGTTGCCTATGATGTTTGTATGGAATCATCAGATCCAAAAAACAAAAATGACTTTATTGCAATAGTATGGAATCATACATCCAAAAAAATCACACTATTGCATCTAATATCCGAAGAAGTTAATTAATGTTCCCTTTTTTGATAATCTCAGAAATCTGTGTTGTTCTCCTGTAACTAAATTCATCATCATACATTCTACCAGAACAAAAAAAAAATCATCATCATACATTACTGATATCATCTTAGAATCATGATTAGCGAACATAGTATTGTGTTTTGCGGTAGCTAAAATTGTTTAGTCATCATTCATCGAATTCATTATATAGATTCTGATTCAGTATGTATTAATGTTTACATGCTAATTACTATCTAGCAAAATATATTTGAGTTTTTGACCAATATGCTCTCAGTTCTATCCATTGATCTAAGTTTAATATACAACAATTAACAAATCCGAATATTTAATGTCCCATGAAAAAGAAACTGGGGACATGATTTATCTTTTCATTTTCCCGATAAATAAAATAGAACATGACAAATGGAGTAATGATGGGCATTTTGGCACTTTTCCAAAGACACAATATTATCTAAACCACGATCTATCTTATTACAATTTCCAGCCAACCAAACAGTCCCGCGCAGTATAAGAAGATTCCAACACTTAGCCGAGCAGTTTGTTAGTACGATGTTAATTTCACTTGCACTTTCCATAATAAAGACTCAAGGACGGCAATTTTGCACCCTTAAACCAATCATTAGTGGATATTGTTTGGCCAATGAAATAGCCACGAATTCTCTTCTTCTACCAGTAAAGCAACGTTTGGCTCATTTCTCGACACGCCATCCAATATCGGGATCCCATGAGTCAGTCAGCTTTTAGGCACAAAGTTGCAAACATATGATTGGATATGGTTATATTTTTGGTACATATGATTGGATATATGATTATATTTTTGGCTTCGTCTTCAAAAACTTTTAAACTTGGATTTCCAATATTTCCTAAGTATATAATATTTTTTTTCCATTTTTTTGGTAATAAGGCTTTGATTGATAAATTCACAAACTTTTACAAGAGTTGGAGGTTAGAAGAGGAAAACCCCCATCACATAATATTTACAGGAAGAGACAAAAAAGGGATTGGTGCTGACCAATCGACAGTTCAAGCCCATAATGCTAAATTATGCCCTGTCTTGTTGTTAATTCGATTACAAAATTTGAACTTCCACTTTGACCATAATTTTAATACAAACGAATATCTAATAAATAACTCTTGAAGTTCCAATTCGCTCTACGGTTAGGATTATTCCAATTGACAAACCACATCTTAACAGTTCAATTTAAAGACAACCTTATCTTTTTTTTAAATGCAATATTTTAGTAGCTCAAGTAACGTTCGAGCTTCCGCCATAGGCGCATCAAAACATGTGAAATAATTAGGAACATCAAAACATGTTGAACCTTGTAAGTTCCTCCTATTAATAACACTAGACGTTACTTTGTTTGGCAAAAATGTTGAATCATCATTAACTTTTTACCACGCAGACGGCTGTTTTTTTCCAACCTAAAGAAAGAGGTTCAATTGCGAGTTGTGCGATTCAATTCGTGAGCAAATTGGTGCACATTTGTTCTGGTTTTTAGTACATATTGGTGAGGTGAGCGTGGGTTGATTGCAATGGTGACAACAAAGTTTGATGTGAAGAAATTCACTAGTCAGAATGAGTTCGGGTTATGGCGATTGCAGATGCGTGCTCTCCTTGTGCATCAGGGCCTGATAGATGCGCTTAACGAACAAAGCATTGATAAGGATCTCGATGATAAATCGAAGAAGATGTTGTTGGAAAAAGCGCGTGTTGTGATCATACTGAATTTAGGTGATAAAGTGTTGAGGCAAGTGTTGAAGGAGAAAACAATTGATGGCTTGTGGATCAAGCTTGAAAGCTTGTACCTGACAAAATCACTGGTAAATCGCTTATACTTGAAGCACTCTTTGTATTTATTTAAGATGCAAGAGGACAAATCGATTGAGGAGCAATTGGTTGTATTCAATAAATTGATCCTAGATCTTGAGAATATTGATGTTAATAATGAAGATGACGATCAAGCACGGTTGTTGTTAAGTTCATTACCTAAATTTCATAATCACTTTAAGGAAACACTGATCTATGGTAGAGAGTCTCTAATTCTTGATGAAGTGCAATCTGCCTTGAATTCTAAATAGATGAATGAGAGAAACTCTTCACAGAACAATGTTAGTGGTGAGGGATTAACAGTGCGTGGTAGAAGTCAGAAAAAATGAAAGGAAGAACGAGAAGAAAGTATCTAAATCTAAGGGAAAAAATGGTAAATAGAGTTTCACGTGTTATCACTGTGACAAAGAGGGACACATTGAGCGATTCTCTCCTGAAAGACAGAAGAGTAATGGTGATAATGTTGTTGAATCAGCAAATGCACCAAATGAAGGCTATAAATCATTAGATGCTCTGATGGTCTCTTTACAAGATACTCAGGGTAAATGGGTTCTTGATTCAGGGTGTACATATCATATGACACCTAATAAGGATATGTTTGAGGATTTTGAAGAAACATGTGGATGATCTGTACTTTTAGGTGATAATAAGCCATGTAAGATTGTTGGTATTGGTTCTGTTAGATTTAAGTTTCATGATGGAGCTGAGAAACTCTTGAGAGAAGTCAAGTATGTACTTGAGTTGAAGAGAAACTTGATTTTTCTTGGTGAGTTAGAAAAGAACAATTATCAGTTTAAAGAAGAAAATGGAGTTTTGAGAGTTTTGAAGGAAACTCTAAGGGAATGAGGAAGAACGGGTTGTACACTTTGGTTGGGAGAGTTGTAAGAGGACCAATTGCGACTACTGCTCAAAAAACTCTTACTACTGCAGAATTGTGGTACATGAGACTAGCTCAAGTAAGTGAAAGAGGGTTATCAGAGCTGATTAAACACGTGTTACTAGTGTCAGATAAGCTTGATAAGCTCGAGTTTTGTAAACATTTCTGTTGTTGGAAAAGCTCACAAGGTAAAGTTATGTACTGCTCTACACATAACTAAGGTGATATGGGCATTTCCCGCATATTGGGCCTGGCCCAAACCAGGTCCATATTTAACCATATCGGGGGCCACTTTCGACATCATATCGGTGATCATCACCGATATGATATTGTGGTCCCCGGATCCCGAGGTCTATTAATACGCGATGCCCGGATCCCAAAGTAAGCAATTATCATCCCGCAGCTACCAGGCGTCACATCGAAGAACATCACCGATATCACTCTCGATATCGAGATAACCCACGTACTCCACTGACATGTCATACCCCCGCGCTACCGATATCATATCGAGAATGGTCCCCGATATCATATCGAAGACGATCACCGATATACATCCGATCTAATTACCGATATACCCCTGCCGTCCAAGCATCAAGGCGTTAGTTCGAGGTGTTCCTGACCAAGCCTAATCGAGACACCTAAATTAGGCCTAGTTTGTTAAGATAGATTCGTTATATTTCCATTGTACTCCATTGTAACTGACCCATACTTATATAAACGATCTATTGTCAAACTAGTGGCGCCGTCTGTGGGAACAGAGAATTGCACGAAGAATTTGGAGAGTATTCCCATAGATATATGTTTAACACATCGCCCTCTTACAGGTACATAACCCGAAGGATCACACATTACTATGTCCAAAAAGGACATAGGGAATATTAAACCCTCGCTTTTCGAAAGAAGGGATTCAGGGGACATCGCCCCAGATTATTCAATATTATCCATCTAAACAGGTTCAACAGGTACAAACAGGTACAGCAGACACGTTAGAACACAATGGAAACGCCTTTTGTTTCATGAAACTAAAATTCCTAGATTGAGGGAACATTCCGCAGATAACACATGCGCATCATTTCATGCTTTCATATAAGTTTTTACATCGAAAAACTTTCTTGTCTGTGATGTTTTACAGGGCCTGACGACCCATAGACTCCACGACGACAGAGTCACCAAGGGACATAGACAGAAAGACAGAAGGCAGGCTCCTACCCAGGAGCGGTAACGGGTCCCCCTGTTATAACGGGCGGGCTCCTATCCATGAGTGGTAACGGGTCACCTACAAAGAAAAGGCTTCTACCCATGAGTGGTAACGGGTTCCCCTGTGATAACGGGCGGGCTCTTACCCATGAGTGGTAACGGATCACCTACAAAGAAAAGGCTCCTACCCATGAGCGGTAACGGGTTCCCCTGTGATAACGGGCGAGCTCCTACCCATGAGTGGTAACGGGTCACCTACAAGGAAAAGACTCCTACCCATGAGCGGTAACGGGTTCCCCTGTGATAACGGGCGGGCTCCTACCCATGAGTGGTAACGGGTCACCTACAAAGAGAAAAAGATCCCCTGTGATAACGGGGTCGATCCTAAACATTTGAACGGTAGTAGGTTCCCTGTGATAACGGGATGAGCCCCAACCCATAAGAAAAAGTTCCCCTGTGATAACGGGGTTGATCCTAAACATATGAGCCGTAGCGGGTTTCTCTGTGATAACGGGATGAGCCCCTACCCACACGAAAAAGTTTCCCTGTGATAACGGGGTTGATCCTAAACATATGAGCGGTAGCGGGTTTCTCTGTGATAACGGGAGGGGCCCCTACCCACAAGAAAAAGTTCCCCTGTGATAACGGGGTTGATCCTAAACATATGAGCGGTAGCGGGTTTCCCTGTGATAACGGGATGGGTCCCTACCCACAAGAAGAAGTTCCCTTGTGATAACGAGGTTGATCCTTAACATATGAGCGGTAACAGGTTTCTCTATGATAATGGGATGGGCCCCTACCCACAAGAAAAAGTTTCCCTATGATAACGGGGTCGATTCTAAATATCTGAACAATAATGGTGTCCATGTGATAACGGGGTCGGACTCTAAGGAATAGAAACAAATGCATCTCCTTGTGATGAAGGGGATTAGCCAATATAAGCCGGTAAGACCTGATAGGCGACACAACAAGGAGGCATAATAATAAGACAAGTAAACACACCATTGAATACGTATGAACAAATGTAAACCAGGACACACAAGAAGGATTGATTGAATTAACGGGTAGCCCATAAGGTTATAGACAAAACGGGAAAATTACAAATCCCTAAATTCTCAACCGGGATAACGAGGAGCTCATTTAATATGAATTAACGCCAAACTCTTCTGGTCGATAATCTCACGATACTCCACTTCTGGCTCCAGGTCTTCATCATCACCGTCAGAATCTTCAGGAAATTTTCCATCCGGCCCCTTCAATGGATTTATGGCTGACGGATCATAATCGTCCTTGAAACCACCTTCCAGCTGTTCACGTTCTGCTATCGCGTCCAGACTACAATACTCTACCAAATCAGCTGCAGGACACAGGAAACATAAGGTCAAGAGATAAATCAAGAGAAAGCTATCAGTTTGTGAAGATATAGCTAGCACTTACCGAGAGTAGAGGGACCGTCATAACGTACGTGAGATATCCCACTTGCTCGCAAAACTATGTCACTGCAAAGTAGGGTACCGTCGTACGGATGGTTAATCAGCTTTCTCAGAAATTCGAGGCTATGCGCAGTTGTCCCAACAACGGCTCGTCTCTCATATTTGGTGTCTTCGCACCACACACTTGGAAGCACATCAAATTCACCAGTCGTCCTCTCCTGGACGTACATATACTCACACTTATTACCAAATCCATAACTGGATTGAGTATATTGCACGAACCTAAGACCCCCTGGGCCCGCACACAAAAGAACCCTTTATCACTGCCCTTCCTATTGACCATGACACTAAAGAGCTGCCAGAACTCATTAACCCCACAAGGGGCACCCAAGGCTCTCATAACACAAATGAAAGCCACGATGTACCCTAGAGAATTGGGGGATAGCTGCCCCAAGAAGACCCCTATACTCGCTATGATAGCACTAACCGCAGAGTCAATTGGGAAGCGCAATCCATTTTTAAAGTGCTTGGCATTAACAGTAATACAGCCTTTCGGTGGAGTATGCATTCGTTGGTCCGCACTAGGGAATATAACCCTGTACCCCTCGGGGATGTCATACTCGGTGGAGTAATGACCAGCATGATGAGGAACATGAGACATCATGTCCTCATACTTCTCCGTGGTCTTATATTTCGGGGGGCTGATCCCCAAAGCCCCACTCATCTACATTTGGCCCGTCAACTTCCGGCGGAGCAGAGAATTCAACCCCAGATTGGTCGCCAATCAATTGGTCAGACCCAAACATTTCATTTTTAGTAAATCCCACTCCGATCCCTTCGAAATCCATCTCGGGCAAACCTGAGCCAACATTGTTACCGGCAAACGACATACTGAGGCGCTAAATGAACGGTAAAGCCTGAAATGAATAAACATGGCAAGGTTAGTTATTTAACTTAAAATATCTAGGCACGTATATATACATAAATATGGAAATAACTTCAGGACCAAATCGGAAAATAAATCAGAAAACATATCGAAAGAGATATCGAAAACGATATCGAAAATGAAATTCGACGTACTTTTCGGAGGGACAACGAATTTTCGCTAAAAGGCAAAGTGAGTATCATTTCCATGGAAGCCCTATTTATAGACATCGGAGATGCTAGATCGAAACAAAACTTCGATCTCACATCGGGACTGATATTCGATATAGATAAAAGGACATTATAGTCAAGTTATGTGAAAAACACGCAAGGACAGACGCACTGGGGGTTCACCAAAGTTTATCAAAGAGTGCAATCCCGATATGTGCGAGGAATTCAAAATCTCGTACGGTGAACGAAGAATTCAAATGAGGACCTCAAATTATACATCCACTGCACTGGCAAGTCCAGCGAAAGTTATCACAAAGTGCATTCCCCGCAAATTTGAGCTCCGTCATTTGAACTGGCGGGACGAAGGGTACAGGTAACCCAGAAATTTAGAATAAATTTGCGAATTCTTATCTCTAAGATAAGAATCCCCAAATTGGGGGACTACATGATATGGGCATTTCTCGCATATTGGGCCTAGCCCAAACTAGGCCCATATTTAACCATATCGGGGGCCACTTTCGACATCATATCGGTGATCATCACCGATATGATATTGTGGTCCCTGGATCCCGAGGTCTATAAATACGCGATGCCCGGATCCCAAAGTAAGCAATTATCATCCCGCAACTACCACGCGTCACATCGAAGGACATCACCGATATCACTCTCGATATCGTATTCGATATCGAGATAACCCACGTACTCCACTGACACGTCATACCCCTGCGCTACCGATATCATATCGAGAATGGTCCCCGATATCACATCGAAGACGATCACCGATATACATCCGATCTAATTACCGATATACCCCTGTCGTCCAAGCATCAAGGCGTTAGTTTGAGGTGTTCCAGACCAATCATAATCGAGATACCTAGATTAGGCCTAGTTTGTTAAGATAGATTTGTTGTATTTCCATTTTACTCCATTGTAACCGACCCATACTTATATAAACGATCTATTGTCAAACTATAAGGGCACCTTGGACTACATACATTCTGATCTCTGGGACCCTCAAGGACTCCATTACATTCTAGTGCAAGATATTCCTATCCACGCCTTGTGGATGACTATATAAGGAAGGTGTGGATATTTGTGTTGAAAACAAAGGATCAAGATTTTTGAGACATTCAAGAACTAGAAAACTCTCACTAAGAACTAGACTGGTAGAAAGGTAAAGAGGTTGAGAACTGACAATGACCTAGAGTTTTGTTCTGATGAGTTTAATGATTACTGTAAGAAGAATGGGATAGCAAGACACATGACAGTTGCAGGAACTCCTCAACAAAATGGACTTGCGAAGAGGTTTAATAAAATTATTCAGGAAAGAGTGAGGTATATGCTTCATAGTGCAAACCTTCCAAAGGTTTTATGGGCTAAGGTAGTTAACACTGCTTGTTATCTGGTAAATAGATGTCCATCTAGTTCCTTGGATATGAAGACACCTGAAGAAACTTGGTCAGGACATAAACTTCATATGCAGACACTGAAGGTGTTTGGATGTATTGCCTATGCTCACATAAAAAAGGATAAGTTGGAACCTAGAGCATTGGAGTGTATGTTCATAGGTTATCTTGAAGGATTTAAAGGGTACATATTGTGGTGCCTAGAACCTGATCAGAAGAAGTGTATAATCACCAGAGATGTCACTTTCAGTGAGCAGGTTATGGCTTATCCCATGAGGAAGCAAGTATCTTCTTAATCAATTTAGAGAAATGAAAGAAGTGATATTCATCCGTTTGACGTGGAGTCTGCTTCTGAATAAGTTCAGCAGGTTCCTTGAAATTGGCTGCTAGAAGAAGATTAACATGAAACTATTAATGATAACACTGAACCTGAAGTGAGTAGGAAGAAGATCCATTTTACATGCTTACTCGAGACAGGTGCAGAAGGCAAACTAGAGCTCCAACGAGGTATGGATAGCAGATTTGTTGGCCTATTGTCTTATTGCAGCTAGCGATGTTCTTGAATAAGAACCTAAGGACTATAAGTCTGTTGTGATATGTAAGGACAAACACAAGTGGCTTAAAGCCATGGAATAATAGATGAAGTCATTGGAAGTCAATCACACATGGGATATAGTTGAGAGGCCTAAAGGTTCAAAAGTAGCAGGAAGTAAATGGATGTTCAAAAGAAAACAAGGCATATTTGGAGTTGAGCAAGGTAGACATAAAATAAATGTTGGTTGTAAGAAGGATTACACAAGGAGAAGGGATAGACTATAATGAGGTGTTCTCACATGTAGTCAAGTACATATCCATTATAACTATTTTGTCTCCGGTAGCTTAATACAACTTGGAACTTGAATAGATGGATGTGAAGATTGCATTTATGTATGATAGATTGGATGAAACCATCTTGATGAAACAACCAATGGATTTTGAAGTTAAAGGAAAGGAGGATCATGTCTACAAGTTGAACATGTCATTGTATGAACTTAAACAATCTCCCAGACAATGGAATATGAGATTTGATGAGTTCATGATAAGAATTGGTTTCAACAGTAGTAAATCTGATCATTTTTGTATACTTGAAGTTCACTGCTGAAGAAGTATATATCTTTTTATTCTTTTATGTTCATGATATTCTGATAGTTAGCAATAGAAACAGTGAGGTTGCTAAGGTTAAATCCAAACTTAAGGAGGAGTTTGCGATGAAAGATTTGGGGTCTGCAAAGAAGATTCTAGGCATGAAAATCAGAAGGGATAGAGCTAAGGGAACTCTCAGCCTATCACATGAAGATTTTCTAAGAAAACTTCTTGAGAAATTTGGCATGTCCGAGGCAATGTCAGTAAATACACCATTGTCACAACCGTTTAAATTGTGTGCTAATCAGTCCCCTAAGACTAAAGATGAGTACATGGCTAACATTCCTAATGCTAATGTAGTTAGTTCTCTCATGTATGATATGATGTGCACAAGCCTACTCAGTTAGTATGGTAAGCAGATCCATGGCAAATACATGGAAGACTTATTGGCAGGCTTTTGAATTGATTATGAGGTATGTTAAGGGAACCTTAAACAAGGTTTTGGTGTATGGAGGAACAAGTGATAATTAGATAAAACTCCAGGTCATTGAAGGGTTTATGGAGTTTGATTATGCTGGATGTTTGACACCAGAAATCCACTGACATTATATGTTTTCACTTGCTTTGGTAATCCAATGAGCTGTTAAGCAAGCTTGCAAAAGTTTGTAGCTTTATCCACCATAGAGGCAAGGGTAAATTGCTCTTGTAGAATCCATTAATGAGGCCTTGTGGTTGGATGATTTTGCTAAGAAACTGAAGGTTTAAGATGAAACTATAACCGTGCATTGTGACAATCAAAGTGTAATTAACATGTCTAAAAACCAGGTGTACCATGAGAGGACTAAGCATGTTGATATCAAACTTCACTTCATCAGAGAAGTCATATCAAATGGCCCAGTTGTGGTAAGGAAGGCTGCTACTAAAGAGAATCCAACAGACATGATAACCAAGTTACCAAGAAATAAGTTCACATATTACTTGGACCTTATTCAGTTGAAATGGTGGTAGCCTCTGGTAGAGGCTAGTTGAGCAGTCAAAAGTTGGAGCTGGTTATTGTGGTGGGTTTCAAACTCAGAAACAAGGTGGAGAATTGTGGGATCTAAAATACAGTTAGCATGATTAGTGTGTCAGTTTATTGCATGCAATGGCAGTTTAGTAATTTGATATTTCCATTTGAAATTATGTTACTTGCGTCAGAGCTTGTTACAACTCGTGCCATGCACGTACGAAGCAGTTCAGCTGGATTTAATCCTTTAAATAGATGCAGATTAGCTTGGTGTTGAGCATTTTTCTTCTCCGTGTGATTGTACATAACAAAATCATAATAAAATCTTCTCCCCATGCTCCTTGGATTAGGGTTCTAGATCGCATTGATCTTCAGATGACTAACGAAGTAAATTGATTGTTGTGTGATGCATTTTTCGATTTTGATTCTTCTCTATTCTTCCTATTATTTTTGTTCATTCAATTACGATTTCAATTACGGGTTGTGCGATTCAATTCATTTGCAAATTGGTGCAAATTTGTTATGGTTTTTACTACAAAGAACATTTAAGATCCTCAATACAAAAAAGAGAGTTGAGCTAAACTCTAGTCGGAAGCACATTAACAAGGCATTTTCACCAGAAAGGCTTATGACAATCATGGATATGCACTTTCTAATTTTTGACCAGGTTGGCAGTGCATCAAATTGCAACCAAAGTTTCAAGGCAGTTAGGTATAAGCTCTTCGCGAGAACTCCCCTGTCTTGGAGGGGGTCCTAACTAGCTCTTTTTGGTTCTATTGAATCAATGATTGGGGTCTTCAGAATAGCATAGGCAAATTCTAAAGGAAAGAATTCCAAAATCAAAATCAGAATTCCAGCTCATGTGATTAGCTAATAGCTGCAAATAAATATTTGACACGAATATTATCAATACTAGTAAAGGAGAATGATCAAGCTAATACTCTTCTAATATTCGGTATCAATGGCTTTGACCAAATGTTAATGTCTGAATTAGAGTGGACCGTAGAACTAGCTCTATCCATCAATGCTTATTGGGCACAAAATCTATAGTTTACCCATAGACCTAGCGTATGTAAGTATTTTTCACAGTAGAAATATTGGGCTTTATCTCACTGCAGTAGAATTCATTCGAGAAATGGGAAGAAAAATCTCTTTTTATTTCTCTTTAAAGAGTTTCATCATTTTCTCCATTTTTTTCGTCATTTTATCGTGAAAATCTACATAAATTGGATAATTACTATTTAGATTTCATTGTTTGTAGATCAATATTGGCATCGAATTGTTACAATTAACAACCTTCAAAAATAGAAGGAACTTATGTCATAAGTCATAACTCGTGATAGTAACAACTTATACTACAATCATATAATATTTAGTAATTAAGATCTAAAATATAAAGTTGTAAACTAACTACACATCTACACCAATGTCAGAAATTATGTGTCGATATAGTCATTTATAACCACATTTTTGTCCAAAGTGATTGTGTGGAGTTCCAATACAACCCCTTCATAACTCTATTAACCACCAGGTCGCACACTCCACCTTTGGGCGTGATTCTCGACCGCGCTACCCTCGCGGGATACGTATACATTTTCGTCTTGGCTCACTTTCGTTTCAAGGGGCATCTTTTTAGACCCCCTTAGTTTTGGTTTGGATTTTCAGTCAATCTTAGTTGGGTGCTCCAAAGTATCCGGTCATGTATAGTACCCCTCTTTTATTTTTATAAAACCTTTGTTTTATCATAACTCTAGTAACTAATAATGATTTTCTTTGCCATACTAAGTGAATAGATAATAATGTTACTTTTATATATATATATAACAAATGAGGGATGAAATCCCAAGAGCAAAACTAGTTACAAATTCTTCTTGGCCAGGAAACACCTAACATATTTTCCTGCAAAAATTTCATCACTGAAGGTGGAGGTTGGTGAAATTTATGCTTTCCTCTTCTTCTCTTCAAATATTCTCTAGTTAGATGGTCTGCAACTCTATCTCCCTCCTAATATGTATGGCTCACATGTATGTCCCAACTATGCTTCACAAAATCGGTACATGATTGAACTAAGTTAGCACATTGCCCCATATAGACTTCTTTTCCCATATGCCACCCCACAACAATTGCCGAATCCATTTCTATGATGATTTTCAAAACATTCTTTTTAGCCGCAATGGACAACCCTGAACCACAACCCATAGTTCTGCTTCAACTGAGTTACAAATTCCAACATTCACCATATATCCACCAAGCCACATACCGTGATCGTCTCTAAACACACCGCCTCCTCCTGCTGCACCTGGATTTCCTTTGCAACACCAATCTGTATTAAGTTTTATCCACCCTTCAGGAGGACAATTCCATGGATCACCTTGATACTCCTCGACCCTCGTAAATGTCATTTTTTTCTCATGAGCCTGGCGAATTTCTGCCATGGAGCTACAAAGCCATCTTGTCTTCCAATTTATGTGGGTCGCTTCCTGTTTGAAAACTAAACTGTTGAACCAATTCCAGATCCACCAAGTGGCATTAGCAAAAACTTCTCGCCATTCGCCATCGTACCTATGCTTAACTTTCCTTCTAATATTATGATTCAACCAACCTTGTAAGGTTAGTCTTTGCTGGTATTCAACCTCACCAGGTTCTAAGAACAAAGCCTAAACCGATTAGCCAATTCAAAATTCTGCAAAACTTGAGCACATATTTCTATCGCATAACTACAATGATGGGATTTAGAATCATCAGTAAAGTTCATTTTGACTATTTCCCAATTACACATAATTTTGTTGTGACAAACCAGCCATATAAAAGTTCTAATTGTTTTAGGAATGGCATGATCCCAAATAAACTTCCACATTTTATCTTCCACTTGACTATCTTTCACACTAATGTTGTAGGCAGATTTGACAAAAAAGTCCCATTAAGAGTGATTTTCCAACATAACCCGTCAGTTGCTTCATCGTCATAATTGACAAGAAATGCTGTCAATTACTGCATAACTTCCTCGGCAACCTTTGTCCAATTTTGTTCCAGTCCCATCCACTTTTGCCCTACCAATCGTTATCAATTGTTTTATCTTTCTCAAGTAAATCAATATCACATAAGCATGCTCAATTAAGGGGGTGCCAGTCAGCCACCGATCAGTCCAAAACCGAATAAGCTTGCCATTACGTACTCTCGGACGGATACCCTCTCTTAGGAGTGGATCAGCCTTAACAATCCCTCTCCACACGTAAGAAGAATTCTAGCGGTACGAGTGACTTTCGGTTGAAACACTACTTCACATATACTTGTTGGTCAAAGCGCAACCCCATAGCTCATTTGGTTGCATTAGAATCCGCCATCCAAGTTTAGCAAGCAACGCTAAGTTTGAATTTTGGAGTTTTTTAATACCCCAACTCCCTTTGTCTCGAGAGGTAGTCACAACATTCTAGTTGATCAGACTTTCTTTTCTATTCCCTTCGAATCCTCCCCCACATCCTCCCCACAGGGACTGATGAGTAAGTCTTTCAATCACATTACAAATAGATATTAGAATTTGCACAGTGCGCATAAAATAGATTGGGGTCGCTGAAATCACTGAATTGACAAACGTCTCTCTTCCTGCTAGAGTCAGATGTGTAGCTTTACACCCATCTAATTTTTGTGCCACCTTCTCAATTAAAAACATGTAAGACTTCTTTTGTAGGCACCCATGTATGGCTGAATTTCCCAGATAATTCCCCAGATTAGTCGTCAATGGAATTCTTGAAAAATTCAACAGTTGATGAGCAAGATCACCACTAACATTACTCGAAAAAAATATATTAGATTTAGCAAAGCTGGTTTTTTTGTCCAGATGCTAAACAGAAAGAATCGAGACACTCTATGATCACCTTAAATTGTTCTGCCTTAGCTTCACCAGAAAAACCATATCATCTGCAAAGAACAAGTGACTGATTGGAGGCCCATGTCTAGAAGATCTTATTGGTTGCCACTTTCCTTCTTGAATTGCTTGAAATATAATGTGGGAGAGCATCTCAATACACAAGATAAAGAGATAAGGCGAGATTGGATCTCCTTGCATGATCCCTCGAGTTGGCTTAAAGCTTTCGAGTTTCATTCCATTTAAAAGAGTGCCATGGAGGTTGTGGATACGCCACTCATTATATTTCGGATCCATTCTATGTTCAATCCAATCTCACGCAATGTAGACTCAATAAATTTCCATGAAAGTTTATCATATGCTTTCTCAAGGTCATTTTTTATGGCAATGTATCATTTTCCAGATTCTTTTCTATGCATTGTATGGACCATTTCTTGAAACATAATTATATTGTCTGTTATCTAGTGCCCTAGCACAAAGCTACATTGGTTTTGGGATATGACATCAGGTAGAATTTATTTTATTCTGTTCACAATCGTCTTGGTAATAATTTTATACAAGACATTACATAGGCTGAAATTGAGATACATATTCGACTTCACTCACCTTTGGGCTCAAAACAATAAGAGTTTCGTTCAGGCTATCCAGCAATATTCCTGTTTCCATAAACCTTAATACCATGTCACATACAAAGCTACCCACTACTTCCCAATTCTTTTGAAAGAAAAGGGCACAAAAACCATTGGCCCTGGTGCCTTCAATGGAGCCATATCAAACATTGCTCGCTTTATGTCAATAATCTTGTGTGAAGGTACCTTGCAAAGAATCGAGGTAATCAGGAGGGATTCTGGAAAAGTTGCCTCGAGAAAGAGAGTCGGAGTTATGCACGTTGTCCTCTTTATACAAATTCTTAAAGAACTCATTGGCCATGATCTATAGTTCATTTTTTATCATTGCACCACCGACCATAATGGTTTTTAAGGTTTCCACCTTATTTCTGTTACGAAGGATACGTGTAGATAGGTGAAGAACTTTGTATTTCAATCTCCTGAGCAAATCCAATTTTCTCTTGAACGTTGGAACCATAACATCTCCTTCTAATACAACACCACATCTAGTTCGGCCCGGAGTTTATTCTCCAATTTTATGAGACTTGTATTATTACGAACTCCCATGCTTCTTTGAATGCCTTCTAGTCGAGCCCAAAGTCTACGTTTTCTTCTAAAAATATTGCCAAATGTATGAACATTCCAATTCTGAAGAGCTTCACGCACCTTGTTCAAATTATCCACTGACGAAGCACTTGCACTCCAATTGTTATTAATAACATTGCTAAAGTTTGGGTGAGAAATTCATGCCTCCAGGAAGCGAAAGGTCTGTAGACCTGTCATCAATAGGGTCCATATTCACTAGCAGTGGATTGTGGTCACTCTGAAGTCTCGGCAAGTGAGTGATAAGTACGCCATTATGCATTACAGATTCCTATGTCCAGTCTCGCACGACAAAATGTTGAGAGAGAATTCCCTCTGATCCATGTAAACTTTGCTTCTGAAAACTCCAAGTCTAGTAGGCTTTGATCAAACATCCAGTTTGTAAAGGAAGGGCTTCTTCTAACAATGTATTTGGATGAAATTTGATCTTTATATTGTTGTTTCATCATTTGTAACTATGGTGTTTTCCAAAGGCAACCAGTGGATTATATCATATCAAACTGGCTCCTCGCTTCAGCTTCTATACATTAATTATAATTACAAGATCCATTCAGATGCTTTCATTCAATTGCATATATCACTCTGTTAAGCTTTTATATTTACAGCGTCTCATTAATTGAGAGGTTATCTAAGCTTTTATTATATATAGCTTTATTATTTGTTGAATATCAAAGGTTGTGTCATTATCTATTTCCTGTTTGCCTGTATTAAAATTGAAGAGCTTCATGAGGTAGTATCCAATCTGAGATATTGATAATGTGTCTTGCTCTTGTGGTTCTAGGTATGCCATCACAAAAGCTTTCTGTATAGCTTTTGTGATGACCTTCTTTTCCATGTCCGATGTTCCTGTATTTTGGCCTATATTGTTGTGCTACTGGCTTGTTCTTTTTGTTAGACAAGTAGCACGGAATATATATTGACGAATAAATAAGCAATCAAAAATATTATAATAAGAGAAAGTTCAAAATTGTAACTTCAACCGTAGTGAATCGACCGTGAAGATGGCCGAGTCTCTATCAATTTCCTTAAAGCAGTCTACCGTGATGAGAACGTTGGACTACCACCTCCCAAGATAAAACGACCTACGAACTGGATTACTAGCACTCGTAAAACAGTTCCGGCGAGTTTGGGAGAAGGTTGGAAGACTGGATTACTAGCACCCTGAGTCTTTTTTCCGTGTATGCAAAGTATTTTTGGATGATTAAAACCTATGGGGAGCAACCCCTTTATATACTAGTTTGGGAGAGGGTTGGACAACTTGGTACCCTTTTATTTCGTAAGGTAATTTTAATTACCAAAATGATGCTACGAATTTCATATCAGAAATAAATAATTATGTTAAACAAAACAGAAAAAGAAATATTGGAATCGCAAAACAAGGCCCACGCGAGCAGGGCGGATCGACATTCGACGCATACATCATCGTGTGCACGAGCCCGAGTCGCACTAATCCGATGAATTTTGGCCCAAGATTTGCACCCCCCTGCGCGCGCGTAGGAGAGAGAAGAGACACTAGCCAACACATTCTTACAATGCTAAGAATGCATTTCCATTGATAAACCCCAAAAGAAAATGTTCTTTTTCTCATTCGGGATGACCCTCTTTCCTTTTAAGTTTTTCCTCATTTTTCCCAATATTTTCAGCTTTGTGTAGCTAACTTTGAGCATCAATTTCTCATTCACCCGTATACCATTTTGAGTGTGTAATATACCCTTTCGAAGCTCTCACATAGGAGAGCACGTCCCCATCTTGAACTTATCAAAACGACAAGTAGGACCGGCTCAAAATCTGACCCGAAGTCAGCTGTACAAACCCATTTCATTTATCAATTTTCCAACAATTTCGTCAAATCATGCAAATGATCAAGTAATATCTCCCATTCAACATTGGGAAGCAGGTAAGCTTACACAAACAGTTCACGCAGGAGACACGTAGATCTACACCTTGTGAGGTTTTGACATAACTACATAAACCGTCACGATGATTTTAAATAATTAGGTTGACGTCATTTGCAACTTTAAGAACTTGACGAAATAGCCTGAATCTTTTTTCGATTCTTAAATCTCAAGGGGTCTGTTTGTAATTGAAACTTCAGGAGAGCAAATCTGTAAAGTTGTTTTTTTTCCTTTTTTAAATTTCAAGTGGCCTTTCTGAAATTATCTAGATAGTAGTGGAGTATTTCATTGTAGAATTAACAGATCTCGAGTGTAAAAGTAATTATCCCTAGGACCTACCGGCGCGTAACATACTTGTGGTCTAGTTTTAGTTGAGGCAACTCTTGTAAGTCTAATTTTGTTCTTTGTAGTAAATGTGTAAAGTGATTATTTATGCTTTGTAACAGACATACAGTTGCAAGAAACCTGTCGGTGGTTCCCTCAGCTCCCGTGTCGGTGGTTCCCTCAGCTCCCGAGCTGATTGAATCGTTGCTGGTTTGTGAGGCCATCAGATAGACAAGATTTTGCGCTTGCATCTAGAAGAAGAAACCTTTAGTCATGTGGTATTTGTATTGACATTGAAATATTGATGCACATCGAATGCACGACTGTTGGCATATAGCTTAGTTGTGTGTTGTTGTTTGATTATGGCAGCAAATTGTTGATGAAGTAGAGAAGTAAAAGGTTTCATTTTGTTGGAGAAACATCGCTGCAAGACTTTCTAATGGTTAGTTTAATCGTTCCGTTTCTGCCGTGGCTCTGCTTATTAGAGTGATCGTCATTTCTCCGGTGATGAACGATGCTTGCAGATTATTCAGTACCTGAAAGTTTAAGAGGCATGGAGAAAATAGAATTACATAATTAAATGCATTTGTGTTATATGATAAACTTGTATTTAGAAAAATAAATTAGTAATTACTTTTTCTCAAATCATATCTGTGAGGTTTAAGGTAAACGCATTTTAGCATCTAACGATTACGATGGTTTTGTACTTTTGTAACCCAAAAAATAATTATTAAGGCAATATTACCTAAATAAGTAATGGTGGGTTAATCCTACTTTTCCTTCTCATATTTTGTCCCGTTCTAATAAAAAAGCTAAAAAGCGAGATGTGCATCAGAAATTATTTCATATAATCGTTGTATTTCTAACATGGTGCAACCACTACTAGTACTAAGTTAAGATGGACTGATGTGGATAATTATTTCCTAAATTATAGGAAAACTAAAATCTGTATTAAATCTAGGTCGTTGGTTGCACCACTCAGCATTAGAACGGATGCATAAAATAATTTTTCATTGCGTTGGGTATCTAAAGACACATTAGGATGAAATTGAACCGTTACAAAGCAACGGGACTCTATTTCATAATAATCCTTCAATTGAGAGCTAAATGATTTACTTAAATTGAAAGATCTTAGATCTATGTTACTCGTTATTGGATGCAGTTGCACTTGACAGTAGTTGCAACTGCACTCGTAAGTAAGACAGATAACTGTACTTTAATGTTTAAAAACAATTTTACTGTTGCAACTAAGAGAAGGCAGTTAAACATAAAACAGTAAAGAACACAAAGAGTTTTAACGTGGTTCGGTCCAAATGGTCCTAGTCCACGGGGTTTGCACCCGAATTGTTGACTCAAACAATATACCTACTTAAGAATTACAATGATAGGAATTACTCCAATGTAAATCTAGACTCCCTCTAATTTACCGTTGCAACACCTAACCCTTAACTATTTTCGGTATACTTCTTTGAGTCGGAGAACTTCAAGATTAACTCAAAGCTCCTTTGACAAGAAGCTCTCACAAGAAGACTTTGACTCGATACAGGACTGAAATCACAAACTATCTTTTTCAAAGCTTATCTCCTCATTGTCGAGTCTTCTCCTTATATAGGCATGAGCAGAATCTCTGCAGATCTTCAGTTGTAACCCTCGCAGATATTCTTTCCTTAACAGATAAGATTTGCATATCTCCCGTTGCAATCCGCAGGATATCTTCTTTCCTTATAGATAAGCGCGTCTGATTATCCAGTTGCAACTCGATTATATTTTCTTGCCTTATCCGAGAGATCCTGCAATATCATACAAGATATCCAATTGTATATGCTACTTAAATATGTTTAGATGCATGATAAAAAGATATGGTAAATATCTAGTAGGATAATCTTAAAGATAGAATGATATCTTATAAAGATAAGGAAATAATATTAAGATAATTACCATCTAAAAGATTAACTTATCCTAATGATTTAACAAAACAATATCAATTTAAACCCTAGTTGGGCCGATCCGAATTGAGCCCAAATCGAATAGAAGAACGGCCCTAACAATCTCCCCCTTTGATTTGTTTTGTCAAAATCATTGACCCATCTGCACAAGTGGTTAGCAAATAACAAACTTTCAAAAGTTCATAATAAAAGCGAAGTGCAGGAATAGTAGTAGTTGCAACACCGGTGCAACCACCCGTAAACAAAAACAATTGTTCAAGAGTTCAAAACTAAGAGGTGCTACATGCAACTCCCCCTCAACCTTTTCTCCCCCTTTTTGACAGAAGAAATCAAGGGGTGCCCGATCAGAACGCAATCTCCTAACCTAATCCAATCCAACCTGTCTTAATAAGCATAAATCGTGAGATATATTCACAAAAGAGAAAGATAGGCACAAATCATGTTGAGATAATCATATGGCAACACCATCTTATCTTAACAAACATCCAAAAAAAATCTCCTGAGGTCACACGAAAGAGCACAATCGAGAGAAAATTAGGACACCACAAATCACGTAAAATTGAAACCAACGACAAAGAGTCCCAAAGGAAAGAAATTAACCGAAGATAATTATAAATTCCATCAAGAAATTGAGTCCAAGAAAAGACCGATATCACATAATCTCCTCAGTTGCAACTTTGCATACGACCACACATGCAACTGGTATCTTTCACTCTGACACATTTGTAAACAAGGTAACTCTTTTCAATGAGTAGAAGCGTAGGGTATAAATTGATAGCTTTCACACTTGTTTCTTGTAGGTCAAGTAGCTTTTTCCAGTTGCAACTGAAAGCCGGTGTGACTAGCTCAAAAATAAATCACCTTTCGGTGTTTGTCTCCTTCATTTTGAATGTAATTTTGAGACAATCACTATTTTTCTTCCTTTTTGTGTGTCAACAAAGATTCACTCAGGAGAAAAACATGTATACCAAATCAAAACACGGGACTACAAATCTCAGTGGAATAAATAATTAAGTCCAGAAAAGTCACCCTTGGTTGCAACAGTGTCCATGTTGCAATTCACATAAGGCAGAGGCCCAACGACTTACGAAGGTGCTCACATCGTGTAACATCGAGAGCCTTTGTAAAGATGTCTGCAAGTTGAAGGTCAGTACACACATGGTGTAACTCAATAGTCTTGGCTTCTACCAATTCTCTAATGTAGTGATATCTTATGTCAATATGCATAGTGCGAGAATGTTGAACGGGATTGTTGGAGATATGAATGGCACAAGTAATATCACAAAACACAGTAAGTTCATGTTGTATAATACCGTAATCCTTGATCATTTGTTTCATCCAAATTACTTGAGTGCAACACCTTCCAGCGGCGATGTATTCAGCCTCAACTGTGGAAAGTGTAATGGAATGTTGCTTCCTAAATAAAAAACACCCTCCAGTGGTGCTTTTCCTATCATCAACACAACTTGCATCACTAAAACATTGAAACAAATAATAGGACAACTTGTAGTGAGATAAAGCAAACTTCCGATCATGCTTCTGTAAAGACTTGGATCAATGGAGTTGCAACTATCATCTTTGCTAAGTCGATCAGTCGATCTCATGGGAGTCTTCATTGGTATAATATGGTTAAGAACAAATCTTTTCACAAGATTCACTGCATACTTTGCCTGTGAAATGAAGATTCCAATGTGATCTTGTTTGACCGTTTGAATTGGCCCGACTAAATCCATGTGAACTAGTTCTAGGATCCTATCAAAAGGTGTGTGTTGCAACTCTGTATGACTAGTCTTCTTTTGTATTCCTCCCAGGCTGTCTCCACATTTACCATCACCAAAGATGACATCTCCCTTGTCATCCATGAGCTTACTTAGGATGCTTTTGTCTCCCTTCATGTGCCTGGAGCAACCACTATCAAGGAACCATGAGTTAATAGAATTTTTAGAAGCAGAGTTGCAAGTAACAGGGCAATTAATTCTTTTGGCAGTTTTTTCAACCCATATTTTCTTTACAGATTTTACAGGTGCAACAGTGGGTGCACTTTTCTTTGCCTTCTTTCTTTTATAATTCTTCCTTTTCTTTTGAACCATTGGGGTAGGTTCGCAAGGTGTAGGAAATTGTGATTCCCAAAGCTGGTAGCAGTATGGTCTAATATGCCCTTTCACTCCACAATGATGACATATTGGAACAAATCTGCTTCTCTGTGACCTGTCAACAGAAAACGGTAAATATTTAGCATTATGCAAGTTGCAACTAGGATTTACCTGAGAATTCTGTTGGTGAATGTTTGAGTAATTCAGTGGAGTTTCCACTCCTTTAGGTATTCGTTTCTTCTTTGACATTGTAACTTTTGTGTTTTGAAGAAACTTTGGTTCACCGATATCAACAAATCCAACTCCAGGTTTTCCAGTTGCAACTTGCTTGGTGTCAAGAACTTTCCCCAACTTCTCAGTTCCAGGAATCAGTGGCTTCACACTCTTCATGAATGATTCTAATTCTTTTTGAGTGAGAATTAGGACTCCATTTAGTGCCTTTTGAGCTGCAAGTGCTTTATCAAGATCTTGAGAGATGTGATCTTTTTCCATTGAAAGGGTGAGCACTTTTCTTTCAAGTTCCAGACATTGCTTCTTCATTTGAACTGGACTACCATGTGATTGCAGAGTCTTGAACTGAGCTTCAAGTTCAATATTTCGTTGGCACATGGCTTTATACTTTGTCAAGGCAACCTCAATCACCTTGTAATTTGACTCTGACTCATCACTATCGGATTCAGTCAGAATCTCAGTTGCAACAGCAATATTTTCTCTTGGTGAGAAGATAGATGTAAATGCAACATCGCCCATTTCCTCAATTTCTTCATCGCTGATGTCAGTTTCATCGTCGCTCAATGATGTTAGCAGCGCTCGGCTTTTGTTTTTCTCTACCAAGTTTCCACAATCAGCACTGATGTGACCAAATCCTTGACATTCCCTACATTGAATACCTTTCCCATATCTCTTGTTTTCAAGTCTATTAGTAGCGGAAGGTTTTTTAAATGAATCAGAGGGACTTGTAACAATATGGAAATTTTTACCTTTATTCATTTTGCTGAACCGGTTTGCAAGGAGAGACATGGATTGTGTGAGTTCCATGTTTGGAGTGCTTTGCACAAGACTTGCTTGAAATGCAACTCCTTTGGAAAATTTGTCATCTTCTCGTTCCAGCTTCATTTTCCATGCCGTGAGTGATCCCATTAATTCCCCAAGAGAAAGAGTTTCAATATCCTTGGCTTCTTCAATGGCTGCAACCTTCATTGCGAACCTCCCGGGTAGAGATCTCAACATCTTCTGAACAATACGTGAATCTGGAAAGTCTGCTCCAAGCATGGTAGCCTCAGTTGCAATATGCCTGAGTTTTGAGTGAAATTGAGCAATCGTTTCCAATTCTCCCATCAGCATGAATTCGAATTGATCATTCAGAAGTTGCAACTTAGATGCACGAACTTTGGAGTTTCCTTCATGAGCATTTGTGATGGCCTCCCACGCATCCTTTGCAATTTCAAAGTTAGCAATACCTTTATATTGATCATAATCGACAGAAACAAGAATGATATTTAAAGCAGTAGAATTATGTTTTGCGAGGAGTTCCTCTGCATCGGTCCACTCAAGTTCAGATTTTACTCTGTCCTTGTTATCTACTGGAGGGCTCCACCTTTTGAGAATGCTTTTCCACGCCTTCGGATCCTGCTGTTTAATGAAATTTCGCATGCTATTTTTCCAGTAGGAATAATTAGTTGCAGTTAGCATTGGTGGCCTTGTGATCGAAAGACCTACCCTCATTTCTTCCATCAATGAAAGAAAAAAAACAAAAAAAAAGATCTTTTAAACCAGAATCTACACTATAGAATATAGTGACCCGCTCTTGATGCCAATTGAAAGATCTTAGGTCTATGTTACTCGTTATTGGATGCAGTTGCACTTGACAGTAGTTGCAACTGCACTCGTAAGTAAGACAGACAACTGTACTTTAATGTTTAAAAACAGTTTTACTGTTGCAACTAAGAGAAGACAGTTAAACATAAAACAATAAAGAACACAAAGAGTTTTAACGTGGTTCGGTCCAAATGGTCCTAGTCCACGGGGTTTGCAGACGAATTGTTGACTCAAACAATATACCTACTTAAGAATTACAATGATAGGAATTACTCCAACGTAAATCTAGACTCCCTCTAATTTACCGTTGCAACACCTAACCCTTAACTATTTTCGGTATACTCCTTTGAGTTGGAGAACTTCAAGATTAACTCAAAGCTCATTTGACAAGAAGTTCTCACAAGAAGACTTTGACTCGATACAGGACTGAAATCACAAACTATCCTTTTCAAAGCTTATCTCCTCATTGTCGAATCTTCTCCTTATATAGGCATGAGCAGAATCTCTGCAGATCTTCAGTTGCAACCCTCGCAGATCTTCTTTCCTTAACAGATAAGATTTGCATATCTCCCGTTGCAATCCGCAGGATATCTTCTTTCCTTATAGATAAGCGCGTCTGATTATCCGGTTGCAACCTGATTATATTTTCTTGCCTTATCTGAGAGATCATGCAATATCATACAAGATATCCAATTGTATATGCTACCTAAATATGTCTAGATGCATGATAAGAAGATATGGTAAATATCTAATAGGATAATCTTAAAGATAGAATGATATCTTATAAAGATAAGGAAATAATATTAAGATAATTACCATCTAAAAGATTAACTTATCCTAATAATTTAACAAAACAATATCAATTTAAACCCTAGTTGGGCCGATCCGAATTGAGCCCAAATCGAATAGAAGAACGGCCCTAACATAAATATTCATATCAAATTTATAAATCAAATCCAAACCAAAAAAGGTGAGCACCATGCATGCATTAGCCAATTTATAGTCCATAGTACACGAAAGCATCAACGCTGAGCAATGAATTCTATTTGGAAATCACGCTACAACCAGTATTAGGTAGTTCAAACTTACAAAAATGATTTCACTATAGCATATATTTCAATCTATGGTAGCTACCAAAGTGCTAAGGATGTACTTCATTGATTCTAGCGATGAGCAAAAAACTAATTGATAATGACGGTAGTTGCACATTTCACACTCTGCAATTTGGAGTCATTATTAGATTCAAAACAATGGGAAGGGCAGGAGAGTTGAACGAAAGGCTGTTCTTTGGTTGTACTCCAAAACGCCTCCGAGAATCCAAGTTTACTCCAATTTGTTTAACAAACGACAGTAGGTCTGCAGTCAGATGGGAGCAAAATGGTAAAGAAAAAACTTAATGTTACACTATCATCAACATAAACTATTCTGAGATAAATGAAATCTAGCCTAAACCACGTCAAAGCAGAATTACTAGACCAAATCTGTTAGTATTTGATTTATAATTTAATGAAAGACCTCAGAAATTTGAGACTACAAAGCAGTGATTTTCTAATGTACTTGGTTAGACGAGATTATCCATCAATAAACCAAATATTGATTCATGGATGTAAGAAACCTTTATGTGAAACACATACTAAGTTTTAATGTGAGAACATCAATTACTGAAAACTCAAGGTTACAAGAGTTGTTTAAGTGGAAAAACGCACACCTTTTGATCAATGTCGATATCAACCTTATAACAAGGTATCTAAGTACTCGCTTATTGTTGTGTATTTGATATGTGGGTAACGCTCGGTTCCTTCCACACCGTTTGATGAGCTTATGTCGAAGTATATCTGATCTCCCTTTACAAATACAGAGTATATGAAGACCATCATCATGTTGTCCGGATAGGGGGTTTCTGAAAATGCAATGAGGAATTATTTCATGATTACTTAGTAAAATAACAGCAAGGGATAAAAAAGGAACTGGGACGCCCATGGTTGCCACGAACAAAAAGCTGACATGTAAACTGAGAAATAAATCAGACAGCCAAACAAGAAATGGAGACTTTGATGTCATATTCTCTATCAATCAAAATACCATACCATGAATTTTCTTAAGGAGCTCTTCTCCTGAAACGTAAATTCTCTCTAGAGTTTTCTCAATTTTTTTCTCCCAAATGTCAACAAGTTCATTCATGGAAAGAGTGTTGCCAGGTGGCCTCAAGTAGAGCGCCTTATTCAGCAAATGTGGATCATCCACCGTACTAATGGTGAAGGCAGCAACATCACTTTCCTTCACAAAGACACCTGAAGAGGAAATACAATACAACAGTTAAACCAACCTCTAATATCTTAAGAAAGCGTGCTTTCTGTTTCAATCAACGAATAAAATTAGCTCTATATTTGGTGCCGCAACTTGTATGAATGTAAGGTACAATCAAATATAGCACCTGGTGTTCCATCTAATTACAAATAGAATCCCAAAAGCTTACAAGAAACTTTAAATAATACACAGGGAATACACAGATGCTCCATGCTATCTATCTGGCATAGTTGTACAAACCCCAAGGGAGTATTTTAACCATTCAAAACCTATAATCAGACCAAACCGTAAAGGATGAAGAGGTGCTTTGTCCTTAAACATGGATTACACCCAAAGTAAGTTTTAGTTTGCAGAGCTTGCTTTACATTTAATCATCTCAAGTGCGTGAAGGTGAGACAATTTTAATCACAAGACCTTTAACATTTCCATCACCAAAAATGGTGACTTCATCTCGTGGTGGTGTTTGAAGGTGTGGCTGAACAAGGGATGGAAGTAAGTAGCTCATATAGAAGTTGCAGCAGATGTAAGTGTAAGGAATGCCTTCGCCTTCAACAAGACGCCTAATTTCAGTTTTCCTTGAGTAAAAGTTGTGGTCCAAGTCGGAAACCCGGGTTTTATCAGGATCCAATCCAAATTCTGATGGAAAGAACCTCTGCCAATCACAAAAAACCACAGAATGGAAAAAATCAAAATCAACGTCGAGAACAACTGCAATGTTATGTTGTCGAACACATGATCTGGGATAAAGACGCAAAATATAATATCATATAGAATAGTTCCGACACACGTTGCATTGGCTTGAACACTTAGCACAACATAATTGTCAACAATGTAATTCAGAAAGACTTGATGGATAGTCAAAAAACACAGAGCAGGTGTATGTAATATTTTTCTAGAACGCCACTCACGCGTATAATTCGCAAATTGCAAATATAAAATTGCACATGGACTATTGGTCGAATAAAGCTAGTATTTGCAATTTACTAAAACAGAGAGAAGCTGCAACGCAACACACCTTGATGCAAGCGGCACGTTTGATAGCTGGTACGAGCAGCTTCTGAAGATGTACTTGCTTCGAAGAAACGGCACAAATGACAACATCCACTTGTTTTAGTGCTGCCATTAAACTCAAGTCATCTTCCATCGAACCCTAATTAAGAAACAAAAAATGGAAATTAAACACGAATACACACAAGCATCGTTTAATTGAATACCAATTGAAAATAAAATAAAATAAAATGGTGTACTTGCTTTGCAAATTGTGAGTCCGGCATTTGAGAGCAGCTGAAGCTTCTGGGATTTGGTCGGGTCGAAGAAAGCGGAGTCTCTGACGAGTCCGAATGTCGGATGGGAAGCGACAAGGCTGGCTTTTGCAAGTTCGAATCCGAGGTTGCCTGTTACGCCAATTATCAGTATTTTGCTCTTGTTGTCCACCATTTGAGTTTGTTGCCTTTAGAACTCTTGAGGGAAAAAAAAAAAAAAGGAAAATGATTATATGACTTAGAGTCCCAATTCATAAGCTTTAATATTTTAATTAGATGGCAACCGGATTAGCCGGTAATAGTTCAACCTTTCTTATTTTATACTTAAGCCTCAAAATACTAGTATTATAGAAAACTCCCCATTTGTTTTGCTATATTTTTATTAAGTAGTAGTTGCGATGTGTTTTACTCACAATATTTTTATCGCGTGAAGCCATGTTTTCTTGCAAAGAATTAATTATAAATTTATATTGTTAAAAAATTAAAACTCTTCTGTTGTTAAAGTAATTCATTAATTGAATATGTACCAAAAAAAATAAGTTAATTAAAAGCGAGAAAATATATTTTCCTATATTTATTAAGAAAGAAACAAATATTTTAACAATGATGAACTATTGCCATTCTCAAAAACTACTCCAAACTTGTCGAATTTTTACTATTTTCTTTATGTTGATTTTTTCACTACAATTCTAAAATGTTCGCCTTTAAATCAAGAAGAATGTACAATAATAATAATCTAAACTTGATAATTTAATAAGCCAAGATAAATATTACTACCACTGCTACAAATAACATTTATATAAAACTAAGTTTTTCTTTAAATAACACTCCACAATACTCCACCAAACAGAGACGATCAATTTTTTATTTTAATATTAATACAAGAAGTAATAAATATCAAATAATATGTAAAAAAAATCATTTTCAATCTATTGAGGAGCGCATACGTTTAAAATTACGAGACATTATATGTGTTGTAACTTTAATTTTTTAAGCAAAATTACGGTGCATTTTATGAATAATTAACATCAATATTTTTGTAATCTTTCTCTCAAGTGCTCATGGCACAAAATATATTTACAGCTGAAAATATATATATATATATATATTATTTTTTTATCATAACTGATCTCTTTTATTGGTTGATGAATATGAGCTTATGGCACACAATATATCTACATGTGATTTTTTTTTATCATAACTGATTTCTTTTATTGGTTTGAATATGTAGTGTGCTTGTATGTATTTTGACGTATTAGGCTGAGGTCTTTTGCTAATTTTTAGATTTGAAGAGTTCTAAATAATAGTTAAACATCTCACTACATCTAATTGCAATAAGCTATTATTAGGACTGTATGACAGTTCAAGGGGCAGACTGTCATGCTAGCAAAGTCCAAAAAACAAATATCATCGATTAGTAGTAATTTAGTTTTACTTTGAATTTCTTGAATTACTTCTCAATAAAATATTTATTTTATTTAAAAACCATTAGACTTAATTTCCTCTCTACCATAAAGTTCAAAGGATGTTATATTCTTAACATTTAGAGCGCGTTTGGTTCTCCCAACAGCCATGATAAATAGTTTTATAAGGCAAATATCACGTTTAGATTGCATACTAATTAATAACGGGAGACCGTGATAAGTGAGCTATTTTGTACTTATCTTGGGATAACTAATCATATTCCCACCCCCTAAGATTAATTATCTTGAACTCATTTAGCCTCCTCTCATCACTTTTTTGGGTCATATTACGAACCAAACGTAGGATAAATGTTGATTAACAAAATTATAGAGCTTACAATTTACAAAGCAATCATGTGACTAATACACTATGAGCGCGTTTGATTGGTTAAATCCACAACATTACACAAATAATATAAGAGATTCTTACCCAGGTACAGTTAACAAAAACAATGTGGTTGTTAAAAAACGGGCACCTTAAACGTATGATTATTACGTAAAAATAATGTTTGGTTGATAAGTTCAATTAAACATTTCACAAATGTTACCTATAATACCCTTAATTTCACCCTTTCTAATACCCATCCACCTTCATAATATAGAACCTCCTCCTTGCAGAAAGAGCTCATGTTGTGAAACCCCCTTTTAAAGCTATCATTAACAGGCAAGATTGGAGGTTTGAATGTTGATATACCAGACGATGGCACCAGATGCACAGACCGAAGGAGGTAGTGAACCAGATTTTACGCCGTACCAGCTCCCAAACCCTCATACAGCGGAATATCAGGTGATGTCAACGACACCCCTATTACGAATTTTATTTGGTAAACTGTTAGTTCGTGTGGTGACACTCCGCTACAATCTCTTATTACGGTTAGTTTGAACTATAATATTGGTTGTCTAGGTTGTTGTCAACACCCATGCATATCTCATTAAATTAAGAGGGTTTTACATTAGGGCAAGTGTTGAACCAATGAATTGGGTTGTTGCGAAATTAAATAGATTGATGTTTTTAGGTGAATGGTTGGATTTAATTGGTACAATGATTGTTTTTGTTTATTATTCTTTCTGTAAGTTATGAATCACTCTACCAAGGTGATTAAATAGCAATTTATGGGTGTTAATCGGTGTCGATTACTTAATTTGTTGAAATGTCTTTTGTTGTTTTTAAACCGAGGTGTCTTTCGTTGTTATGGTGAAATCTCGGTTGGGCGCGTCGCTTATTAGTTATCCAAGCACACCATTTGCATAAACCAGAGTACTAAACGAATTATTTCTGGAATTTAAAAGTTTGTGCTAGCAATAAACTACAATAGGTTTAATTTAGCAAAGTTACATTTAGCTGTTTTCTTGCACAAAATGATGTGCTTTATCACTCATGTAGTAGTTAAGGTTGTTTGTGCCTGGATTCCCTTAAATAGTTATCGGTCTTTCTTTTGCAGATTGACCTCTACGTTATAGATAATGATCCTGAGTGGCATGCGCTTTATTGGCATCCCAAAACACATATGGACATGTACAAATCCCTAGAGAAACATTGTTGTTTGTACGATGTAAGGACCGAAGGTTATCTGGAACGGGTAATTGAACTTGTATCAGACGAACTAACAGAAAATGGCCATTATGAATCTCCAACGTACAATGAGGTGAAACTCAAACTTATTAAGATGCGGGCATCATTTCTGGAGTTCAGGAATTTTGTAGTCTCAAATAACTTGCCGCTTAATTACGACCGGGTGAAGTAACTACAACTGTTGAATATCAACCAAAGATTGCAGAGGTAAAAATAAACAAAATGTCATCCTCAGTAATAAACATAGAGTGGTAGTTACTTTAATGGCTGGTTGTCCCTTAATTTGCATGAGAGTATGATCGGAAAAAAAAATCAGGGAAAATGGGTTTTCTGGATTCTATCAACATCACTTTATATTCATGCAGAAAGATGCTGCATTTTTGAAAGAGGAACAGTTGTACTACTTACTTTGTGACATGTGTTTGCTGCAGCCTATTGACCGGTTTGTATGGAACATCATGACTGAGGAGTGGGTGTTCAAAGAATTAAACAACTACACAAAAACAGACGTTGTGAGCATAGAAGAATGACTTTTATCCGCCTTTCAGTACGCCAGCCGCATGTTGAGAAAACTGCAGATCAGGACCTTGATTCGAAAGCACCGCTTTCCTTTCCTTGGGTTTAACCATTTTCTTAAACAAAAAAAACTGGAACAGTCGTGGAAGCATGGAAACGATGAAAGTCTAGTTGCTAACCACTACGAGGCGATGAGCGTAAGTACTTCATAACTTGGTACATTAATGCTATATTTGATATTAAAGAGCTTTCTAAGTTCAGGCAGTTTAAATTTCGAATCATGTAATATTTAATTGTGCCGCATTTTCCCAGGGCCGCGTTAAAGAGTACTACAACGCTGTAAACCTTGCATTATACCGTCTACATCATGTGTTCTTCATTGGAGCAAAGGCGGCCTTAACTCCGGAGGAAACTGAAACTTACACATTCAAGTTTGAGGAACAAGACATTACAATGGACTTTTAATGAACGGCGAAGGTTTTACCTCAAAGTTTTATAATATAAGTCATTTTGAATTACAATATAATGGTAATGAGTACCTATGATATTAGTACTATTTTGATGATGAGGTCCAGTGAGCCTCTGTTTTGAGTATGGATATATTAGTATGTGAATCTCTGGTTTGTTTGTAAGATGTTTGGAAATTGAACTAAGAGCATGCGTGTATGGGGTTTTTAATTTGGAATTAAGTGTTTATGTATCCCAGCCTCTGTTTTGAGTATGGATATATTAGTTTGCGAATCTTTGATTTATGTACCTTAGCAATAATCACTTGTATGATGTTGTTTTTTAAAATTTGTTAACATGCTTAAAGGATCACAATAATGGTCTTGATGGTCAAAATGTTGGTGACCTTACTTAGCTATTACTTCACACACGGCCAAAAGTGTAATAAACAAATTGCACTCAATTCCTGAACAAACAAAAGTGTACCAATATAGCATTGTTTATAAAAGGAGTGCAGCATGATACAGTTTTTTTTCTCCAACTTGATACAATTTCCCCTCTATGATTTGAACCCCAATTTCATAACAATAAGAGCATGAGAGCTGAGTTTAGTAAGAAATAAACATGGATCTCAAGCTTGGAATATGAACTGAATCAACATGTCATAAAATTATTTATTTTCAAAAATTGTTACTACCCAACCACCAAACTTGAGAATCTTAATGGCTAATGCTATTTTGCAGCCATTAGTAATATATTGACAGAACAGTTACACAAGGTACAACACATTATTGAAGGGATATGTTGTGTGGTCATTCAAAAAGTGTGATGATTACTTGCAAAATGTATAGCTTAACTCTCATCTCATTCCCCAACCATATCTTTTTGATGTGTTTAAGAAGACGCTACATCAAGATTTGAGGAACATAACTCAAGCAAAGTAATAAGTGTTGGGAAAAATTTAAACAACCAATTAAACTCTGAGCTTCCAGTGCATTACCACTCTAAGTTGCAAGTTTGTAACCCTTTTTTATTTGATACACTTTTACAAATATCACTTCACACATGGCTCAAGGCTACCGTACACTCAAGATCTGCAGCCTGATCAAATTGAGACATTAATACTCTCCTGAGTATCAAGTTGTTATAGTTAAACAGAACATTCCCTCCTGCTATTTAAGGAAGATTTTATCATGTTATTTCCTCACAACTTTTTTCACAATACCAAACATTAGATACAACATGGCTCCAGCCAAACCTCGACCACAATCACACTTCTTCTATACTAGGACGTGGACATATAGTGTCGACACTATGTTTAACGACTGCCTTGTCGAAGAAAAATATCAAGTGGTGATCGTTTTAGTGCTAACAAAACACATATCATTCGAGTTGCCGCTGATAAGATCAACACTGTTTTCAATAGGGGCTTCACCTTCCGTCAATGCTTGAACATGTTTCGAAAACTAGAACAACGACACTTGGTGTTTGAGTTCATCAACTCACTCAGCTCGGTCTATTACGCCGAGACTAACAACGTCGTTCATGCTTTTGAAGACTTTGTTTGGGACTACATTGTGCTAGTAAGACACCATATTATTTTTTAAATTATCTTTCACACCTTCTTTCCAATAGATGTGCATGATCATCTACCTTAGAGGCTAACGGTGTAATGTTTTGGAAACTTGCAAAAGTACCCTCTTGGGGAGGCATACATGGTGCAGGGAGAACTGCACTGGAGATCACTTTGCCAACTGTTTGGCCCTCCTCCCTCTATTGTTTCCACCATCATCCTCTTTTGTACTTCCAGCATCACCGCGACGAGCAGTTTTGCCGATCTTCGTTGACCTTACCAACGACACTGAAGGCAGCTTACACACCAATAATGACAGTTGGTGGCTTGATGGTAACTTAAAGCCACTTCGACCAGGCATTTTCGCGTTCCATGGTCGTTCATTATCACCCACACTGCCAGAGGGAGACCTTTAAAGTTCATCATTCCTCGGCCGGGAGTGATTTCTGGCATGATGTGGTTGAGGTGACTGAGAACATGAGACCACCTCCAGATGTAGTTATTGAAGAAACAACAGTTCTCCCTACCGTGGACTCCGATGAAATTCACCAACGCCGTGGGCAACGTTCCCTATTCCGCATTCCAGAAGACCGTGTGAGAAACGCAGTTGTTCGTGAACAAGCTCATTTGGCTGTACCTAAATTATCCAATGAGCAGTATAGCTCCCAAGGCTCCTTGAGTTCTGTTAACAGCCTCACTCTCAACAAAGTGAATGATTTCTCTTCAAGGGGTAAGGCTAAGTCTTGATATGAGAATCTATTCTAAAATTAACAGAGGTATCACTGGTAGCTAGAAGTTAAGGAAGAAGCTTGTAAACATTTCATGCAAACATTGTAGAGGGGTTGCAAATATATGCACACCCTATCTCTACTAATTATAGTTTGCATTAGGTGTTTCGTGTTTGTACTACACTCAACGCAAACATTGTAGAGGGGTTGCAAATATATGCACACTCTGTCTTTACTAATTACAGTTTGCATAGGGTGTGTACTTTTTGTTAGACTGCTTTAAAGGACTAGTAGCTGTGGCAAACTTAGTAGGGGGATTGCAACTATATGTAACTCATGTCTCTACAAATTCAAGTTTGCAATATATCTTCTGGATTTTGACTTATTTATAAACTCAACAGCAACTCAATTCTTATCACATCAGAAACTAAATAACACATAATGAAGCTTGCTATATAAGTCATGCTATCACTATAGGAGGTATAGTTAATTTTATGTAATCATATGTAATACAATCAACATCACATAACTACCACAGACCATTCATTTTTATAAAGTATTGCATACTGAATGCTAAGTTGCCCTGCTAAGTAGCTTGTTATAACATGTTGAACAACTCACTTCAAAAACATTCACAAGTCAAACCATCCAGCATATAAAATACCTAAATTATCCAGATATTTAATGACAAAAATTGAAGAAGCGATATTCATAATAATGTTACATTCCTGTAAATTACAGAAATCATATATCCATAACCACGACAATTGATTCAAAGTATAACAATGTTATCTCATTAACAAAACTACCAGGCAGAATCAAAACAAACATTTCACTAAAATGCACAAGCTATTAATGGTTCTCCTGGTCTGTCTAATGTACTACCACTCGAAAATATGATATATGCACACCATCATAGCCTATGCCAAATGTAACAACCTGGTGTGCACAAAATCAGTTAAAATCATACAATTCCAGAAGACAGATCAAGAGAACCGGATACAACCATGTCCACATATGCACGGCGAGTTTCGTTGTCCATTCCCAGGCACATGTCGGTTGAAGGCAGAATGTTCACGATCTTGTCCGCCACTATGATTCGCAACTGTAGAGGCATATCCCTCATCTCAGCGACGGCCTCAAACACTTGCTTGCTCTTCGACAGAGGAGAGGGGGCCTTGGTGTAGGAGCAGGTGGTTGCGATTCTGCCACTAGAGTGGTCCCTGTAACAACCTTGTTAGCCATTTCCCCGAGTTGGTTATTACTCTTTTCAAACATTGTCCCAATGAGCGAGACAACTTGTTCAGGCACAGTAGGCACTTCACGGTTCTTACATTTCTTTTCATTTTGCGTTGTGGTACCGTCTTTTCTCTACGAATTGTCACCCTTACAATTATCCATTTTGGTGTCTCCAGGGGTGTCTATAGGTTCCCCATAATTCGCGTCCCTTGGTTGGGTACTAGGATTAAATGTCACGCATTTCTTCACCTTTCCCTTAGCGCCGCTCGCAATATGGTTATCATACACTTCCTCATAAATCTCATGAGGATTCTCCAAATCCAAGATCGCGTCATTGAATGTTTGGGAAGCCTTGCCGTTAGCGTGATCGTTCCCAAAACAATACAACCAGTCTTCATAATAGAGAAAACTCTTGTACCTCCATTGATCAACCTCCAGGTGGGCCTGAAAGATAATATATTACATAAACATAAATCAGACTCAGTTATATAGTTGTTTCTCAATCTTTACAGTTGTATACAATGGAACAGTTTATGATTAAGTATGACCACTAGCGATATGGTTTATATTTTGAAGTCCTTCTGTAATTGCACTGATTTGAGATTGCTAACCTTTACATATTCATTCCAAACATCATCAGAATCAACTTCGACCATTTGGCTTGACGGTAGAAAACCTAATCCCGATGTCGTGAACATGTTGTGAACAATTGCAACAGTTTTATTCCAAACAGTTATTTTGGAGAATATATGTTTTTCTGTCATTGGTCGTGCATGAGGGAATTTTGCAGCCATAGACCTCTCAAGAGCTCCCTAGGTACCTTGGTCTAAATCCATTCTCGTCACGCCATCCATTAACTACCGCTTCCTTAAGAGCATCGATTAATTGTAGCTCATCTGATTTTGTCCAGACTCTTCTGGATCCAGCAGGCTTCTTGTAAGGGGGGAGGCCAGTAGGGCAGCTGCTCTGTGAAAAAGGCCATCTGCAGTGAAGTTCACCTAGTTACAATTGGTTTAAACAGACAATGCGCTATTAACAATAGTATTATTTTCTTTAAATTATGCTTCGAAGTACAAAACAATTGGGGATTTCTTAATCCTAGTCGTGCAACATATTCAAATTTATGTACGATAACTAGGTAACAAGCTTAAGCAACAATTCAAAATAGTTTCAAATGATTGAACCATTCATGTAATTCCTGATCCTTACATAAAAGAAATGATGAAGTTAACACCCAAGGTTACATAGGAAATAATTATCCTACACTGGGTTGAGGCACAACATTCATTGTTTTTAAAATAACTTAACACAACAAATTTCACAACTTTCATTCGTCCAAGGTGCCTGGGATGATCTCATGCTAAAAATTATCCGCGTTCACATGCTTACACTTAAAAAAGGTTCTAATTTGCATATAAATAAGATATATTGTGGACACGGTATCGAAGGACATAATATTAATGAAATGTTTATACGAGAAAACATACAAATGGTATAGCAACAATGAAAGGGTTAAATGAAAATCTTAAACAACAATTTACAATAAAATAACATGATGGAAAGTTATAACAAGGTAACATAAGCCATAAGTACGTCTTGATTTTGTTTTGTTAAGTCTGTTACAATTTGGAATTAATACAAATTGCTACTAAAGTGTTTGTTGCACCACACACGGTGTTGAACCATCAATAAAGGTAGATCAACGTCTCCTACCGGCCTGCCACTCGTTGTACATTTGTTTAACCATGTTCTCCATAAAATTATGCCAGGTTTGTGATGGCGCAACCACATCAATATAATCGGGTTCAGGTTCTGCATTTGATGGAGACCTAGGGTAGTCTTCTTCTAAGACCGCATTGGGCATGTTGGTCCTAATAAAGTTGTGTAGGAGAGCACAAGCCATAATCATGTGGTTATGACGCTTAACCGAAAACCATGAATGCTTTCTTAATATACCCCATCAGCCCTTCAAGACACCGAAAGCACACTCAATGACGTTTCGGGCTCTAGCGAGCTTCTAGTTGAAGTATTCTTTGTAGTTTTGTGGTGTGCGGTGACTAGTTTTCCAATCTCTAAAGTGATAACGCACTCAACGGTACGACACAAGGAAGCCCTCCCCATTTGTGTAACCACCATCTCTTAGGTAATAACAACCTAATCAAAATGTTTGCAACTGTTAGCATTTGCGATGTCGAATGTGTTCAGTTTGTGACTAATGAAAATTTCGATTAACTAAAGGTGAACAATGACAGCAAGTAATACTAGTGGGAATCTTTAAACCATCTTCCCGGTTAATGCCATCTCTTAGCACCCGAGAGTCTGCGGCTGATCCCTCCCACTCAACAAGTAAGAAAACAAATAACCCATTCCTGTCACACACAACCAGCAGATTTGTAGCTATTAATCCCTTCCTTGTACTATATCTACCTATGTTCCCAACGGGAACACGGTCTTGGAAAAATGAACCGTTTAGAGCTCCTAAGCATCCCTATAGGTTTTATGTGTAAATTTAAGAAGTTATGGTCATAATTGTTTAGGTCCAGCATCAACTATTTATATATATGAAAGGATCATAGACAGATTGCTGGTATTACCTCAAATGGTTTCCACGTTGGATATATGTCAACCGGGCCAATTGGCTCGGGGGTTGATAGCAGTATAGTGTGACATTTTAACAACGCAAGAAGGATGCTACCGAAGAGACGACTAACTGTTTCACCCGATCTTACAAAATCACAACCTATTATACGGTTTTTGGTGTGGTGTGACAAAGTGTTAAGAAACATGGATATTTGAGATGAAATACCAACATATTTAGTATCTTGCAAACCCCCATAACCATGGAGTAAATAACAAAGCTTCATGAAACAATCTTTGTTCATCCTAAACGAGTTTTTTACGATAGTGTCACTGGTGTTCAAGAGCTTGTCTACGTATTTCACTTGATAAGGTATACGGCGAAGAATACTATAACGAATGTCTTTCCTTCTTGGTCTACGTCCTAAACCATCGGTATGGATTAGGTACACAATTACGAGGAGTAAGGAAAACAACGACACCCGAAAAACAACTTGGTGCATCAAGAAAATAATAAAAACCTTCTGTCTTGGCCCCATTTTCAACCCTGGATACATAACAATCATATATGTACAGGTTAGGAAGGTGTATTCTCACACACATAGCCAGTGCATTGCACTTCAGACAATTTCTTGTCTAATTTTATGGGAGATTACGAATTAATACAGTGAACCCCTGATTCCCCATATTCAGAACATGGTTATAACAAGAGCAGTAGTAACACAAACGTTTCACTCAATCCAAAACGTTAGAATAATAAAACACCAAAAAAATTCCTCACTAAATGTTCATTCTGCCCTTTTGTAAGAGCATCGATTAAGCATACAAGAGAAACTTGATAACTATAATTAGCATATCATCTTGTCCCCCATGTCTGTCCATAACTATAATTAGAGCTAATCTGCCACTTATCAGGGAATAACAGAAACGGAATGTTGCTAAGCAAACATTCAATTAAACATGGTTTAATAATCTATCTAGACAATTCTAACCAACCAAATGCACTATATTTATTTATTAATACACACATTAAAAGTTGGACGCATGGTAAGAGGAGGCATCCAAACGTGCTCTAACTTCATAATCATAATTGTATTATTCATTAGCCACGTTTATTAACTCATTATTCATAAATAGATGATTGTTTATATTTTTATCCAATTACTAATTAACTACTACATTATCTACTCTAGAATAACAATTGTATATTAATATTTTTTGGAAGAAACCGTAAGAATAACAAATTTTATTTACGTAAGAAAATTTTGCTTTGCTTCCACGCATAACATATGATCGAGTTAATTTTTTAATAGAGCAAAATGTATCATCTATGATGCACCCGACACTCGGAAATATCAATCGTGTTCATATCTAACAAGTGCCAGACACGCCCACGTGGGATGTCTTTATTAAATTAAATATAAACTAATTTTGACGAAATGTTCAGCAATTGACATTTGAGAGTGACGTGTCCGGTACTTGAGAAGGGTGTGTCCCAACTTATTTTAGACATATTCAAGAGAAAGTTATATATTTTAACTGTTTATGTTATAAGATTTATTTAGAAATATATATATATATATATATATATATATAAATCAACAATTAAAAGATAAAAGAAATAAAAACTATATTCCTAAAACTTAAACAACTAGGTAAAAAGTCAAACATAAATAATTTTCTATTAGAGCATGATTTAGATTGAGCAGTATTTATGTTTTTGAGTAAATTCTAATTCTTAATTGTTACTTATTTTGATTTATATTTATTTTTGACGTTGATACTTGAACTTGGGATCAATTTATTTGAACTTTATTTTGGACAATAACGAGTAAGTTGGTAAGTGATAATTTCATTTGAATTTAAATATGTTATTAGTTTTAAATTATATTTAAAAATATTATTTATAAAAGTTTTAGTGATATTTAATTAACTCTAATATAAGTTTTTTGGGAGGCGGATACGGGGGTGATCGATCCTTTCTATCCCGTTAGGTAGTATGGAAAATCTTGATCGACAAGTTTGGCATTATGAAAGGCATGGTCGGTTCTCGGTTCGCAATGCATATCACCTAATTATGTGACAGGGTTTAGCAATACGGGGGAGCAAAGTTGTTGGGAGTTCTAGCGACACTAATAATTGGAAGAAATTATGGAGAATGGATTGTGCTAATAAAATTAAACTTTTTTGGTGGCGAGCTTGCTTTGATATTTTACCAACACGCACGAACCTCATGCGTCAGCGAATTTGTGAGACTGCGAGGTGTGTGACATGTGGCGAAGGCGAGGAGACTCCTCGCCATGTCTTCTTTGAGTGTCATGTCGCGCGCCAAGCTTGGGCGATGGCCAACTTCCCCCTATCATTGGCGATTAGATCGAACGAACCGTTCATGGATTGGGTGCAGCGAGTGTTGGGCGAGGCAGGGAAAGAGGATGTCGGGTTTGCAGTTATGTTGTGTTGGGCCTTATGGAATAATCGGAATACCATCCTAGCGGGGGAACGGCCATGCAACTCAGGGAAAATGCCGCGAGTTGGCGAAAAGCAGTGAGTAACCCATCTACAATTTTAGTCATGGAGTGGGAGGCACCACACGTAGGTTGTTATAAGATCAACTTTGATGGTGCATGTTTCGAGGAGGGAGCTATCGACATTGGGGTAGTAGTGCGGGATTCCGACGGCATTATCATAGCTCGGGTTCAGCGACGACTCACGACCACACTTGATCCGTTGTGTATTGAGGAGCTTGCGGCACTTTGGGCTATTAGGCTTGCGGTTGGTATGGTTAGGGCCGTCTTTCTATCCGTTTTGGGCTCAATTCGGATCGGCCCAACTAGGGTTTAAATTGATATTGTTTTGTTAAATCATTAGGATAAGTTAATCTTTTAGATGGTAATTATCTTAATATTATTTCCTTATCTTTATAAGATATCATTCTATCTTTAAGATTATCCTACTAGATATTAACCTTATCTCCTATCTATGTATCTAGACATAATATTAGGCATGTACATTGGATATCTTCTATGATCATGCAGAATCCATCAAACAAGGAAAGAAGATCCGCATTGATTGCAACTGGAGATATGTAGATCTTATCTGTTAAGGAAAGAAGATATGCGAGGGTTGCAACTGAAGATCTGCAGAGATTCTGCCAATGCCTATATAAGGAGGACTCGACACAATTAGAGGATAAGCTTTGAAAAGGATAATTAGTGATTTCAGTCCTGTATCGAGTCAAAGTCTTCTAGTGAGAACTTCTTGTCAAAGGAGCTTTGAGTTAATCTTTAAGTTCTCCGACTCAAAGGAGTATACCGAAAATAGTTGAGGGTAGGTGTTGCAACGGTAAATTAAAGGGAGTCTAGATTTACGTTGGAGTAATTCATATCATTGTAATTCTTAAGTAGGGTACTGTTTGAGTCACAACATTTGGGTGCAAACCCCGTGGACTAGGACCTTTTGGACCGAACCACGTTAAAAACTCTTTGTGTTCTTTACTGTTTATGCTTTACTGTTTTTCGCAATTGCAACTGGAAAAACTGTTTCAAACGTTAAAGAACTATAGTTTGTTATACTTCAGTGTACAGTTGCAACTATTGCTAAGTGCAACTGGACGCAATTACAAGTATTGCAGACACTAAGATCTTTCAATTGGCATCAAGAGCGGGTCACTATATTCTATAGTGTAGATTCTGGTTTAAAAGATCTTTTTTGTTTTTTTTCTCTTTCATTGATGGAAGAAATGAGGGTAGGTCTATCGATCACAAGGCCACCAATGCTAACTGCAACTAATTATTCCTACTGGAAAAATCGCATGCGAAATTTCATTAAACAGCAGGATCAAAAGGCGTGGAAAAGCATTCTTAAAGGGTGGAGCCCTCTAGTAGATGACAAAGGCAGAGTAAAATCTGAACTTGAGTGGACCGATGCAGAAGAACTCCTCGCAAAACATAATTCTACTGCTTTAAATATCATTCTTGTTTCTGTCGATTATGATCAATATAAAAGTATTGCTAACTTTGAAATTGCTAAGGATGCGTGGGAGGCCATCACGAATGCTCATGAAGGAAACTCCAAAGTTCGTGCATCTAAGTTGCAACTTCTGAATGATCAATTCGAATTCATGTTGATGGGAGAATTGGAAACGATTGCTCAATTTCACTCAAACCTCAGGCATATTGCAACCGAGGCTACCATGCTTGGAGCAGACTTTCCAGATTCACGTATTGTTCAGAAGATGTTGAGATCTCTACCCGGGAGGTTCGCAATGAAGGTTGCAGCCATTGAAGAAGCCAAGGACATTGAAACTCTTTCTCTTGGGGAACTGATGGGATCACTCACGGCATGGGAAATGAAGCTGGAACAAGAAGGTGACAGATTTGCTAAAGGAGTTGTGTTTCAAGCAAGTCTTGTACAAAACACTCCTAACATGGAACTCACACAATCCATGCCTCTCCTTGCAAACCAGTTCAGCAAATTGAATAAAGGTAAAAATTCCCATTTTGTTACAAGTCCCTCTGATTTATTTAAAAAACCTTCCGCTACTAATAGACTTGAAAACAAGAGATATGGGAAAGGTATTCAATGTAGGGAATGTCAAGGATTTGGTCACATCAGTGCTGCTTGTGGAAACTTGCTAGAGAAAAACAAAAGCCGAGCACTGCTAACATCATTGAGCGACGATGAAACTGACAGCAGCGATGAAGAAACCGAGGAAAGTGATATTGCATTTACATCTATCTTCTCACCAAGAGAAAATATTGCTGTTGCAACTGACATTCTGACTGAATCCGATAGTGATGAGTCAGAGCCAAATCACAAGGTGATTGAGGTTGCCTTGACAAAGTATAAAGCCATGTGCCAACGAAATATTGAACTTGAAGCTCAGTTCAAGACTCTGCAATCACATGGTAGTCCAGTTCATATGAAGAAACAATGTCTGGAACTTGAAAGAAAAGTGCTCACCCTTTCAATGGAAAAAGATCACATCTCTCAAGATCTTGATAAAGCACTTGAAGCTCAAAAGGCACTAAATGAAGTCCTAATTCTCACTCAAAAAGAACTAGAATCATTCATGAAGAGTGTGAAGCCACTGATTCCTGGAACTGAGAAGTTGGGGAAAGTTCTTGACACCAAGCAAGTTGTAACTGGAAAAACTGGAGTTGGATTTGTCGGTGAACCAAAGTTTCTTCAAAACGCAAAAGTTACAATGTCAAAGAAGAAACGAATACCTAAAGAAGTGGAAACTCCACTGAATTACTCATACTTTCACCAACAGAAATCTCAGGTAAATCCTAGTTGCAACTTGAACAATGCTAAATATTTACCGTTTTCTGTTGACAGGTCACAGAGAAGCAGATTTGTTCCAACATATCATCATTGTGGAGTGAAAGGGCATATTAGACCATACTGCTACCAGCTTTGGGAATCACAATTTCCTACACCTTGCGAACCTACCCCAATGGTTCAAAAGAAAAGGAAGAAGAATAAAAGAAAGAAGGCAAAGAAAAGTGCACCCACTGTTGCACCTGTAAAACCTGTAAAGAAAATATGGGTTGAAAAAACTGCCAAAACAATTAATTGCCTTGTTACTTGCAACTATGCTTCTAAAAATTCTTCTAACTCATGGTTCCTTGATAGTGGTTGCTCCAGGCATATGACGGGAGACAAAAGCATCCTAAGTAAGTTCATGGATGACAAGGGAGATGTCATCTTTGGTGATGGTAAATGTGGAGACAGCCTGGGAGGAAAACAAAAGAAGACTAGTCATACAGAGTTGCAACACACACCTTCTGAAAGGATCCTAGAACTACTTCACATGGATTTAGTCGGGCCAATTCAAACGGTCAAACAAGATCACATTGGAATCTTCATTTCACAGGCAAAGTATGCAGGGAATCTTGTTAAAAGATTTGTTCTTGACCATATTATACCAATGAAGACTCCCATGAGATCGACTGATCGGCTTAGCAAAGATGATAGTTGCAACTCCATTGATCCAAGTCTTTACAGAAGCATGATCGGAAGTTTGCTTTATCTCACTACAAGTTGTCCCATTATTTGTTTCAATGTTTTAGTGATGCAGGTTGTGTTGATGATAGGAAAAGCACCATTGGAGGGTGTTTTTATTTAGGAAGCAACATTCCATTACACTTTCCACAGTTGAGGCTGAATACATCGTCGCTGGAAGGTGTTGCACTCAAGTGATTTGGATGAAACAAATACTCAAGGATTACGGTATTATACAACATGAACTTACTGTGTTTTGTGATATTACTTTTGCCATTCATTTCTCCAACAATCCCGTTCAACATTCTCGCACTACGCATATTGACATAAGATATCACTACATTAGAGAATTTGTTGAAGCCAAGACTGTTGAGTTACACCATGTGTGTACTGACCTTCAACTTGCAGACATCTTTACAAAGGCTCTCGATGTTACACGATGTGAGCACCTTCGTAAGTCGTTGGGCCTCTGCCTTATGTGAATTGCAACAGGGACACTGTTGCAACCAAGGGTGACTTTTCTGGACTTAATTATTTTTTCCACTGAGATTTATAGTCCCTTGTTTTGATTTGGTATACATGTTTTTCTCCTGAGTGAATCTTTGTTGACCAAAAAAAAAAAAAAAAAAAAAAAAAAGGAAGAAAAACAACTAGTGTCTCAAAATTCTTTCAAAATGTAGGAGACAAACACCGAAAGGTGATCTAATTTTTGAGCTAGTCACACCAGCTTTCAGTTGCAACTGGAAAAAGCTACATGACCTACAAGAAACACGTGTGAAAGCTATCAATTTTTATCCCACGCGTCTACTCATTGAAAAGAGCTACCTTGTTCACAAATGTGTCAGAGTGAAAGCTACCAGTTGTGTGTGTGGTCATATGCAAAGTTGCAACTGAGGAGATTACGTGATATCAGTCTTTTCTTGGACTCAGTTTCTTGATGGAATTTTTAATTATCTTCGATTAATTTCTTTCCTTTGGGACTCTTTGTCGTTGGTTTCAATTTTACGTAATTTGTGGTGTCCTAATTTTCTCTCGATTGTGTTCCCTTTCGTGTGACCTTAGGAGATTTTTTTTGGATGTTTGTTAAGATAAGATGGTGTTGCCATATGATTATCTCAACATGATTTGTGCCTATCTTTCTCTTTTGTGGATATATCTCACGATTTATGCTTATTATGAAAGATTGGATTGGATTAGGTTAGGGGATTGCATTTTGATGGGAAAGTTTCCCTCCTAATGGAATCCAAGCTGGATCGTCTGTTGCAACAATCGGGCACCCCTTGATTTCTTCTGTCAAAAAGGGGGAGAATCGGTTTGAGGGGGAGTTGCATGTATGGTCACCAGTGTTGCAACTGCTACTATTCCTGCACTTCGCTTTTATTATGAACTTTTGGAAGTTTGTTATTTGCTAACCACGTGTGCAGATGGGTCAATGATTTTGACAAAACAAATCAAAGGGGGAGATTGTTAGGGTCGTCTTTCTATCCGTTTTGGGCTCAATTCGGATCGGCCCAACTAGGGTTTAAATTGATATTGTTTTGTTAAATCATTAGGATAAGTTAATCTTTTAGATGGTAATTATCTTAATGTTATTTCCTTATCTTTATAAGATATCATTCTATCTTTAAGATTATCCTACTAGATATTAACCTTATCTCCTATCTATGTATCTAGACATAATATTAGGCATGTACATTGGATATCTTCTATGATCATGCAGAATCCATCAAACAAGGAAAGAAGATCCGCATTGATTGCAACTGGAGATATGTAGATCTTATCTGTTAAGGAAAGAAGATATGCGAGGGTTGCAACTGAAGATCTGCAGAGATTCTGCCAATGCCTATATAAGGAGGACTCGACACAATTAGAGGATAAGCTTTGAAAAGGATAATTAGTGATTTCAGTCCTGTATCGAGTCAAAGTCTTCTAGTGAGAACTTCTTGTCAAAGGAGCTTTGAGTTAATCTTTAAGTTCTCCGACTCAAAGGAGTATACCGAAAATAGTTGAGGGTAGGTGTTGCAACGGTAAATTAGAGGGAGTCTAGATTTACGTTGGAGTAATTCCTATCATTGTAATTCTTAAGTAGGGTACTGTTTGAGTCACAACATTTGGGTGCAAACCCCGTGGACTAGGACCTTTTGGACCGAACCACGTTAAAAACTCTTTGTGTTCTTTACTGTTTATGCTTTACTGTTTTTCGCAATTGCAACTGGAAAAACTGTTTCAAACGTTAAAGAACTATAGTTTGTTATACTTCAGTGTACAGTTGCAACTATTGCTAAGTGCAACTGGACGCAATTACAAGTATTGCAGACACTAAGATCTTTCAGGTATGAACTGGGAGGAAATAATATTCGAGGACGATTGTTTTAATATCATACATGACATTACTCACCGGACCAAGAGCATGCAAGTTGCGTGAATATTGTGGGGGACTTTCTTCGCTTATTTACACCGCGCACGGGATACTCAATTCGTTGGATGGGACGCGAAGCTAATACACTGGTTCATGGCTTAGCTCGTATGGCAATTGATAATCATTATGATCCTCATGATTTAGTGTTTGAGGTCATTTAGTTTTAGTTGCACGTTATTTTCTTATTAGTTTGGTGAAGTCTGTAGGCATTGGATGTATTTTGACGTTTGATGGCGGGTTCACGTCGGTTATGAAAGTTCTTTCTCTTAAAAAAAAAAACAACTTAACTCTAATATAAAAATACAATGGTGTCCTGACTATGTCGAATTATCAAAAAAAAATTGTATTGTTAAGTTTCTGCGTCATAGTCTATCAAGTTGAGCTGATCTAATGAAAAGGTGAAAAGTGAATTGAGAAAAAAAAAATTAAAAGATGGAAAGTTACTAAAGCCGAGGTATTTACTTCGCGTGGGCATGCAATTTGCATCGTGATATTTGGCATGTATAAATTATAATCAAGTATTCAACATTACACTCATGCTTTCTGCTGACTTTTTCTTGTAAGTTTTTCGTTTTCCATATAAAAGAAAATCATATTCCACCATCTCCTCAAGACTTCTTCTATTTTATTACGAGCTAGGTACTGTTTTAAGTTTCGTAACTGAAATTTATAACATCTTTAGTCAGTGAATATATATATATATATACATCTTTATTTAAATTCTACCTTTTTTTATTACTTTTTCTAACTGTTTAATTCAGTCCATCGCAGTTTTAGTTCATACTTCATACTAGATGTGCCGGTGACATTCTGATCTGTAGGAAGACGCACATTAATCCTACCTTAAATAAGCAAAATGACATTTATGAATAATTATTTGTCCCGTACGTGTAATGTCAGCTTTTGTTTTATGAAAAAAAAAAAAGGGTCTATGTCGAGTCCACTCATAATAGTGTACAATCTGACAGCTTTTAACTCTGTTCGTCAGAAGTCGGAACAATTTACTGTATACTGGTCAAGGACTCGAGAAAAAGGTACAATCTATCGATTAAAAAGTTGAAACTGAGTAAAAAGAATTACAAAAGTGAATCTTATAATACAAAAGCTAAGAAAAGTTTCTGAGCAGCAAAGTGGACCCTAGAAGGCGAACATGCATAACTCGCTTTCATTACTTTTTCTTTTGATTTTTTTTGGATAAAGTACTGAAACGGGCAAAACTCTCTTTTCACCAAATTAAACATCAACCTTAAGAAAATAAAGGAGATTTTGTAATACTGGATGCTATTTAGGTTAACCAAATTGAATGAATGATTGAGAAAATGGTCACGGAATTAATGAGTATCACTAATTAGACATCAAATGACTAAAGCCCCGATACAAAAACATGTCGCACCCCACCGAATTATCGAGGTACAAACTATTGTTGCTTCTATTTTAGTCAATTTATCATTAATGGAAACTCGATCTGCTTAAGGAACCTCTTGCTTTGTACTACAGTTAGTTAGATCTTAGAGATAACATTTAATGTGGGTTGGGTGAGAGTTTTTGGCATTGGCCAACTTTTTAATAATGATGATCCTTATTAAGTCGATTTGGGTTGATGATGAGTAGAAATATATACTGGCCTGGTTTCTTTTTAGGTCATCACCCTATAATAACAAAAATATTAATCTATTCAGGCAATCTTGAACATACCAGGATTAACTCATGCCTTATGCTTTCCATATTTATTTATGCGATGCAGTAAAAAATTAATTAAACTCGTCTCACGGTGATTATACTGTCTTCTTACTGTCCCTATGGGTTTGATTGCCAAACAGATTTCTTATTGCAATTAACCAGCTTGAAAAGAAAAAGACTGAAAGTGCACTCCAACCTTTTAGAAAAAGAGATCGTAACAGTAGTTAATGTCACTGCAAAGTAGCAATGAATTAAGCACCACGGTCTCATATACATGGACAAGAAGAAAAAAAAAAGGAAAAACAGAGAGAAGTCAATTGTCAATTTGCCCCTTGTATATAATATATGGTATGTATAAATATATATCCAATCACTTTGAAGTATGCTCATGTTCCAAAAGCACACTCCAGACTGGGGGACTACTGATATTATATAATATAGTAGCAATACGTATTATGTCACGTAGATGACATAATTGCAAGGATCGTCAATATTTGTGTATAACAAACTAGACACCCTATGATATGTCATTGGAAAGGTAAGAATGTTTAAATCATAATGCAACAAGCAGATTGCAATTCGAAGGTCCGGAGTGAAAGTTATGCCCAAAACGGTGGATCTGTGCAGATCTCGATAGCATATCGAATATTATCCGATATGCACATATCGGGTGCCATTTTCGACATACCCTAACCGTTTTGCCTATAAATACCCCTCTATTTGGCCATAATATGAAAGAGAATGCCCAGGGAACCCCCTCATCTCCTATATCAAATATATTCGATATGCAACCGACAACATCACATTCGACATCACGTTCGACATGCAACAGACCCGATATTGTATTCTGTATAGAGAAAATTCTACATGTACATTCGATATGTACCTTATATTCATGGAAAACTAAGTGAGTCTACTTTCCATATGAAGAAGTGGATTGAGTTTTTGATATACGTACATTGAGATATGGCCGATATCGTGAGGCCTCGACATCACACCCGACATGAGATACCCGACATTATTTTCGATGTCGAGGACATTCGACATGTCTCCCCGACATGTGCCTTATGCGCTTAGAAAGCTAAGGGTGTCTTCTTTATGTATCAAGAAGCGGATCAAGGTTTGGACCTTCATACAAAGAGATATGGTCAAAACCGTGAACTCGCGCCATGCAGAAACAAGTGAATCACAATGCCCGTTTAGTGCTCGGTCATCATAATAGACAAATGAACTACGTTTGACTTGATTCCCTTAAGATGATACGTGGGCAGCTTGGGATAACCTAAGTCCAGTCTGAAATCATCAAAGATCCTTCCGTCCCCTCACCACGTCGCTTGGAGTACATGTGTGCAAAGGACAAAACTGGTTCCAGCGTAGCCCAGAACCGGCATAATGTGGAGCGTTTCGTCACTCTGCCAAGACAACATACGATAATGCACCAAATCAATATCCAACAATTTATTTGTATATAATCTCCAACATGGCCCCTCACGTGCAAGTTATAAATCTTTTTGATACGTCTTTCACGTGACACTTTTTGATAATTGGGTGACGGAGGGATTCAAACCCATGAGCTCTTTCGCCTAGGCTCAATACCATGCTGATTTTGACAACTCATCTATCATGCTTCCGTATAAATATCAGAAATCGACCCGTCTTTCGTCTTCTCTAACAGTTGCAGCTCGGCAAATTTCACGACAGCGGCGTATGGAGAGAAGGAGACTTCGGGTAGCTTCTCGATTGGCGCTTCTGGCGGTGGCATAGGAAAGAAAAGATGGTTCGAACCCGTGTCGAGTTTACCTAAATTGATCTATGGTTCGAGTTCCTCGATTTCGTTGACCTCCGAGAGGCGATTTTAGAACTTGAAATTCCTCGATTTAGGTTGTTGAATTTGGGGGATTTGGAGATGGGTTTAGGGTTTTGGTGATGGTGGTGGTGGTGGTTTTGGTGGTGATGGTGGTGGGTTAGGTGGTGGTGAGGGGGGGGGGGTGTTACAGGAAGAAGATGAGTTGATATTCTTTTTTATGAATATATTTTCTATGTTGTTTTTTATAATTTTTATGTGATTAAAGTACTATATATATTTTAATAAATATTAAGAAAATGTGATTTTATTTAAACATTAAAAGAAGTTAATTTTGACTTCTACAATAGCAAAATTAGATACAAATTATTTTTTGAAGTAATTGAGCATAAATATAAAATATTAGTAGTTTAGCTTTTAAAATAATACAAAATTTTAAGTAAATAAGAAATTACTTTTTTCGTCTTCATTGTTTTATATTTTTTTGGAGAGAAAAGTGCAATTTTAAAATTTTAAAGGTAGTTTTCAAATTATTGTTCTATAATTATATAGTGGTTGTGTGTTAAAAAAAGAAGTAAAAAGTATAATAATTTTCATGTGGCGATGATGTGGTAGCCATATCAGCAAAAAAGCTAGAATAAGGGCAATTAGGCATTTTTGATAGAAAAATGCTAATTTACGGGACATATTTATTAACTCGAAACCAAACGGGGGCCTTTTAAAGATTTATAGAAAAATTACGGGACAGAAAAATAATTTGTCCATAATAAAATAAAGAAATTTCTATAAATGTAACAACGCTGACAAGGGATGTTGCAATTGACAAATATAATGTCCCACATAAGAACTTAATTCTTCCTGTACTAAAAGGTTCGAAACACATTTACAGAAAACAATAAACCAACATGCTTTAAAGAATATATGTAAAACATGAGGAAAACTCAATTGTATCAAAAAGTCACTTTTAAAAATAGGTTTCTTATTTCAAGATTCTCACACTATAATAAAAGGATACATTTGACCTGCCAAAAATCTAAAATATTCATAAATTGAATTCCTAAAAAAGATAATCAAAGTTTTCAATCAATTAATGTAAATTAGATCTCATTTAATTTCTTTCATTAAATCAATTTTTATTTATTTAAATAATTTCCAAATCGATGTTAATAAAATATTTAATTTCTTTATGTAGAATGATATTGGTCCAAACAAAAATTTGATGGATTATTTACATAGATGAAACCCAAAAAAGTGGATGAAAGACAATCTTTGATTACATTTATTATAATCATCAAATGGTTAAATAGACATCCCCTAGACATCAAATGGTTTAAGGCGGCACATTGAGAATATTTACAAAATTTATATTTAAACATCAAATGGTTAAATAGACATTCCCCTAAACATCTAAAACATGTAAAGAGGTAGAATATCTATCTATAATATTTTGAAACTTTATAGTGTATCTCCATAAGTTTATCAACCATTAGAAAATATATGTGATGTGCTTTTATAAGTATTTTTAAAAAGTGTTAAGTGTTAGAATGTACAAGTAAACAACATGTTATATAAACTACAAATTGAGAGAATGAGAAAAATTGTATTGGATTCAAGTGATAATAGAGATGCAAATACAAGGATTGTAGCCCTAAATACTCCTCACACTCATTACTCTACTACTAACACTCGCCTCACCCCCACAAGCTAGAGCGTACTAGGTGTCTAATCTTTTTGCAATGAATACTCTAATATAAAGCTAAATGAGTGCATAATTAGAAATGACAATTGATCATCTATGGCGAAACGTGAGCTGGATGTATTGTTTTGATCCAAACTTGACAATGTGGATTCTAATCTTCGTCGAAACAACACTTGCTACTTTGGCGGTGAGTAATAATTGGAAACTCACCAATCACTCAATGTGGATTCTTGGTCCACAAAATAAAGGTGATCGATTGATACATCAGATGTCAACTCTTCATACGACGAGTGCGATCCCAATTTACCAATTACGGACAACCACGAAACTCCAAGCATATAACCTACAATGACAACACAAGTAGCAAACTAAGATACTATGAAACATATTAATGATCCAGATAAACAACTAGATACTCCCCGAAGCAATGAACCCATGTGTTGCTCAAATCATAAATTAAAATTCATCCAAAGTCATACAACCACAAAATATTCTATATTTTTTTAACCAAGTTAAGTCAGTGACTGACACATTGTAACAAAATTTGAATAGGTTGGATTGGTAACCATCTCAACCTGCCACTATTGTTTTTCCAAACCAATCATCTTTGTCTCCATTGCATCAATAGCTCGACATCACTCGGTGAAAAAGAAAAATAATATTATTTTGCCCATGAAATGGTGCCAAGCTGGCAACAAACACACAAGGCGAAGAGTGGCAAGAGTCACAGTTGAACTAGTAGAACCAAAGGTTTCGTGAACTATTGATGAGCGATAAATTATAGCAATTTTAGTACCGGATTTCTTATATTTTTGCATAATCTTTGTGGCATTTTTATTTGTTTTAGCCTCGTGTCATGGTTTTTGTAGTTTTTATCGAGTTAGAGAAAAATGAGGCTCATTATAGGGATTTTAGCACAAGAATGATGACACAAGGAAGGAGCGCTACAACACAGCTAGTCGCACTACAACACAAAAGGATCAGAAGGTCGCGCCACCAGCGCAGCAATGCAGGACGTCGTGGAGGTGATACAATGAGTGGCGTGATGGCGAGCAAAAGCAGCACGGGTCGTGCGGCTAGGCGCGCGACTTTGCAACGCAACATGTCAGGTTGCACGACTATAGGGCAACACCAAACTACTATGTAGTTTAAGTTGCGGCTATTCACGAAACTATGGCAACAAGACACTTTTATAAAAGGGAGAGAACGGCTAAGACCTAGAGGACGATACCAATATCCAGCGTTTACAACGTTTAAGGCATTATTAATGAGAGTTCCATTAGTCTAAGGATTGCAATCATTGTCGAGAGAAGAAGGTGATCAAAAGATCAAGAAGTCAATAGAAGGAGGGAAGTAAAGAGCAACGAGGAAGAAGCCACGTCGAGATATCGTTGAGATCAAGAGTTTAATCTTTCATTTCTTTATTAATTAACTTAGATATGATTTATTGCTCTTACTTTATGATCATGAGTAGCTAATATTCTCAATGTTTGGGAGATGATGTAGTTATCTTTATGGATGCACCTTGAGCCTATGTTTTGATTAATTCTATTGAAGAGTTTGTTTTGTTGGATTTTGTTTGTTGCTTATGCTACTTGGTATGATTGACACACATGTTTCTTTGAATCAATATAGTGACGTTGAGACACTTTGTATTATGTTGAATTATGCATAGGAGATTGTTAACACGACACTGGCATAGTAGATCAAGCAAATAAATCTTTAGACCTTCGACATTACCATTCACAGAGGAATCTAGGTTATAGTTGTCAAATCTAATTCTCTTCTTAAACTCTGTATGAATCCTATGGCATGTTGAACTTCTGGAGAGGGAAGAGTGTCTAACGACCCAACATCATTAAGAATTAGAAGGTTCTTTAAGTGATACGAAAATGTACTTAATTAATCAAACTTCGTGAGAAAAAATAAGATTCAATAGAAAGAGACTACATAAGAATTATTGGTATTTTGTCTATGAAATACCCACATCTAAGATTAACGAACTCCACCTCCTAGATACATTTTTCTTAATTTGTTTTACAGCCATAATTCAATCAATCAATTAAATTATATTTTATTTATATTTGCTAGTAGAATATGCTTCTTTATTTTATTTTTAATCTTTCTATTTCATTCAAATATTCAAAGCACCATTTCTTTCATAAAGTTTAACATTTTGGATTGCTACCAAAAGATCCATACTCTCTTGGGATTTGATATTTCGTCAGTTATATTTGCTTACCATTTTATTATTACTTGACTTGTATACTTGCGAAAAGTATGCCTTACTCAGATTAATAACACGTGAAAAATACGCATCAAGTTATTTATTTAGTGACTAGGGGGGGGGGGGGGAGGAGAATGGTTGGGAACCTAGCGATCGATGACAAGGTGGCGGCTAGGGTTAGGGTCTGGTAATGATAGTGGTGGCTAGGGTTTGGGAGTTTTTTTCTTTTATGTTTTGGTTCAAATGGGGAGAAATAAGTTGAACTTTTCAGTCGCGATGGCGGCTGATAGTGGTGGAGTCTTTCTTAAAACAAAGATGACCTAAAGCTCTAATACCATATTAATATAACAAGAGAGGGATGAACATTGTATTGTATTCAAGTGAGAATAGAGATATAAATACAAGTATTTTAATACTCCCCTCATGAATACTCTACTTCTATCAGAAACCTAGATCGTAGTGTAGTTATTTGAGACTTATGTTATAATATAGTGAGTTGTAACATGATTAGTTGTAACACAAAATGCAAAAGGTAATAAACGACACCACAAATCGTTTAACGTGGTTTGGTCTACTCAGACGGTCAGACCTAGTCAAGAATGTCATATAAGTCAAAAAAGAAAGAAACACTTAACACGTAAAACTGAGTTCAAAACTAAGTGCATTAGCTTTATAAATTTGATCTTATATGTAGAAGTCTGGTGGGATATTTCTTTCTTCAAAAGGATCTTCCGCGCATGTTTGAAAAAGTGTGTGGCTCCTTGAATTTTGATACCACTTGTTGATAGGAATATTAGCATTATATTTTTAGAATAAGATAAAAGTAAGTATCTTCTTTGTTTCTCTTATTTATACTAGTTTAATGAACTAGCTCCAAAGCTTCTTCCATTCTTGAGGAACATTGGGAATATTACTTTAGTACCAAACTATATTGGTTCTTAGGTTTCATGGAAAATATATATTATTAATCAAACTAGAATTTTTTTACAAATAATATTTTGTTAAACTATGCATTTTCATCAATAGTTTTAATTTCAGAAAACCATTCAAATTTCTGTTATTATTTAGCTGTTACATTTCTATTTATGGAAACTGTCAGCTGTTAGTCTTGATTTGTAATTAGGACTCTAATCTAATTGTAATTAGGAGTGAGGCTTAGTATAAATAGTTCACACCACACACACACTCACATTCACAAAATGCAGCTACAACAAACTCACAAAACAGATTCTCTCTCTCAAGAATGAGTTCATCCATTTGTAAATTCTCTCTCAATATTTTCAATGAAAATCTTTCAATTTTGTTCATAATTGTATATACAAAATGCTGCGAATTGATCCTCTCAATATATTTGCTTTATCAAAGATCCAAGCGTCTCAGAATTACTAAAAGTTTTAGGGATAATTCTATCAAACCCCCAAACTATGGTACTTTTTACCGGACGAAGTCAGGACTTTCATTTTAGCACCAGTGCCCCCTAAAGTATCATTGTTTGTTCGAATTGGTTTTGTGCGCTTTTCTTGGGGGTAAAGTTGTCCAGTCACTTAAAATAATAAATTCAAAAAAAAAAAGAAAAAAGGAATTTTTTATTATTTTGGCTTTATTATTTTTACCCATTTTTGTCTTTTGGCTTTATTATTTTTACCCATTTTTTTATTTTGGATTTATAAAATAATAAATCAAAAAAAGGAAATTTTTTATTATTTTGTTGCCGTCTTTTTTTCTGAATTTATAAAATAATGAATCGAAAAAAAGGATACGATACGATAAAAGAATCAATTTTTTTTTCTGAATATATTTTCTTTTTCTGATTTATTATTTTATAAATTCAAAAAAAGACGATACGATAAAATAATAATTCCAATAAAATAATAAAAAAATTGTTCTTTTATTTTTTGTCGATTTATTATTTTATAAATCCAAAACAAAAAAATGGGCAATAAAAATAATAAATCCAAAACAATAAAAATTTCCTTTTTTTCTTTTCTTTTCTTTTTGAATTTATTATTTTAAGTGACTGGACAACTTTACCCCCAAGAAAACCGCACAAAAGCAATTCGAACAGACGGTGATACTTTAAGGGACACTGGTGCTAAAATGAAAATTCTGACCTCGTCCGGTAAAATGTACCATAGTTTGGGGGGTTTGATAGAATTATCCCAAAGTTTTAAGCGTAAATCTTCGGGTGAATTTAATGGATCAAAGTTAATGTACCTAACTAGCTAGGGGATCAACTGATTTAAAACTAAAAATAGGCATGTTACTGAACAATAAGCAGTAATATAATTACATCAATCAAGGAAGGTCGAAAAGAATTAACTATAGACTTCTCATTATCATTCACTACCACCCTGCTACTACTACTACTACTATATATATATATATCATTGCTTATATTTCAGTACTGAAAATGTACATACATATATATACGATATCGATATGTCGTTTTCTCAAAAGAGAAAAGGACTAAAATCAGTAACATGTGAATTGGACTGGTTCAGGGCTTTTAAATAGTGTCGTGCTTCACTTCTCTAGCTTCACATGGCCTTCTTCAACATAACCTGCAAACGTAAAGTTTGTATAGTTGCAAATATTAAAAATTGGGCTTCATAATGAAAATTTAAGAAAAAATTACGAACCTGACAAAAAAAAAAAAATCAAGTTGGTAGAAAACTACTCAAATGTTGTATGTATTAGACGTATTGTGGCCTTATGAAAACGATGTGTCAATTAATCTCCAATAGTTTTGAAAAAATAGTTTATCCCAACCACCTCTCTATGTATTCTAATATATACTTTTGGTATGGAAAGATGGAAATACCTCGGTTGAAGGAACTATTTTCTTTGCTACTCTACTTTTAGTTGACACTATAATTCCGAGCCTCAGGCATAATAACTAAGATGGTAAAAGTTTTTTTTTTCCTTTCTATTTTGTAGTATGGTTGAGAAATGGTCATCACAAGAGAGTTCACATGGATTGGATCATCAAGTCACTTTAAACGGAAGACAAATAAAGGAAGATACCTAAGAAGCAACTGCCAAGCTAGTTTGGGACCACATGGCTAATTGTACTTTTTTTGTGGGGCCAATTATAAAAAATTAGTTGTTAACTTTTGAAGTGTTAGCAAAAACTAGTCCCACACATGCAAAAGGACATTAAGATATTTGGGCAATTTTTGGGTACTTAGGCCGGCCAAATTGTGGATAATAATCTTAGATAGCTGAAGATAAAAGACTAATACAAAATTAATGTTAATTAATAATCTTTTCATACCTACATTGTTATCCAATTTCATCCTGTTTGCTGAAGTTAAGAAGCGTATCAGAAAGGACATAATGTTTTATAATATATATACCTGTGATAGGCTGAGAGGTAAACATTGGTGGTCTTCCTTGTTGGTACTCCAAGTTATAAAGATTTTGTAGTTCAGCATCCCATGTTAATTGTTGAAGTTGCTGCAAAATGAAGTTTTTTTTGTAACTCAAAGTGTGCTATAATTACAAAAAAGAATAATAAAAACAAAAACTAAGAACTGATAAGATGAAAAAAGAACATACATTGAAAGAAGGTGAGTCCATAAATGTGTTCTGGATGGCTGCAGCAGGAGGGATGGTGGTCTTCCCAAGAGCAACAGTTGAATTAGGTTGAGGGAATGTAATAAACTGAAATTGATCAGTTGGTTGAGGTAATAATCCATTTGGCGCAATACAACTTGGAATAAACATCTGTGTGCATATATAAATAATTGTAAAGGTCATTGTAAGCAAAATTCTCCAACATGTTTTTTATTTATTTATGACTTGATGAATGCATACATATTTCTTTCTTTCTTTTTAATGATGACTTCCACGATATTATTTGACTAAGCGATTAAGTTCCAATCATATGAAAGATGTTGATCCGACTGAATAGGAGTTGGTTTGCCCGCATATATTAGACTGTGCATTCACGTGGAAGTCGTGTGAACTTTAGTACGTAAAAAATCTGTATTGAGCAACCTTTTCTTGACTTGACTCAAATAGAATATTGAATTATGAAGTAATTAAAGAGTTCATAGCGAAAAACTTCCCGTTTATCTTGCCTCGCATAGGCAGAAATAACCTCAATGTATTTTGGGGAAAAAATAAATAGAAAAGAGAATTACAGGAAAAAGACAAAAGTTTCCCGTAATTTTTGTCTCAATGGTAGAAAAATAGATAATTTTTTTTTTTTTTTTACAAATAGCAAAACGGATTGTGGCTTTTTAGCTAAGTCTCTTGTATAAATAATTAATTACACCTTAAGTTTAGTTACTTTTCATTTTTTCCTGTAAAAATCAACCGTTTTGCAGCACTTGTGACCTACATTATTGAATAAATATGAGGTACCTTACTACGTGGGAGAGATTTTTGTCACTTTTTTTTCTTTTTCACGAAGTAATAATGTTCCAACTACCATATCACAAGAAAACTATTTTGCCAAAACCACTTAATTTATTTAAAAGCTTAAGAATTTATAGAGAGCCTAGAGACAATTGATCTTTCATTTATAAATTAAAGTGCCTAACATATCCTACACAAGAAAATGCAGACAATTCAACTTCTAATACTATTCGTTATATTAATTTTAAGCATAAAATATTTTCTTTACCTCTTTGGCCAAGTAATTGTGAGGGTCAAATTCCAGCCCGGGATTGATGGTAGCAAGTTTCATGGACAAAAACTGCAACGAAAAAATTACTAATATTTAATTACTCCCATAGAAATATATAGATATTATTATGCATAGCTGATCGATTAAATTCTTGTTTATTTAATTACCTCAACTTGGGTTTGAAGAGATTGGACATAATTAATAATTTCGTCGAGCATTCCAGCTTTTCCAATGACCTTGTTACAACCTGGGACTAATTCTTGCAAGTACCTCATCCTCTCACTTATCTTTTCCCTCCTTACCTGCCAAAATAAACCATTCATCAGAACTAAACAAAAAATAACCTTAATATACTATGATGTTCGATTTAAGTCTTACTCTTTCGGCCAAGCTATGGCTGTCGGTGGCTTGACCTCGACGAGCTCGAACATGAATGTAGTCGGGTTTTGCAGCATCAGAAACCTTTGAATTGACGGCCTGTGATCCTTTTTTCTTGTTGTTGTTAGTCGTTGCGCCGGCATTGATGGTCGTGTTATTATTCTTGTTGTTACTGTTTTGCTGCTCGGTTATTTTAGAGACGTCTTCTTCTTCAAACTCTTTCATCTTTTTCTCGCCGTACTTTTCTTGTGAATCTACCTGAATAAGTAAAAACTAAAACGTCTAAACTACTTTTCCAATCTTACGCTAACTCTGATTTATATATATAGTAGTCACAAAATTTGATTAAATTAAAACTATCTCAAGACTCAAATATTCTATGACAGCATATGTAGTTTGTCACTCTCATTTTTTTTTGCTATATATCTCCATTTATACTAAGGTAAAAAATTTGTACATGATAAATGTGACAAAATATAACTAATGAAAAGCAGACAAGATAATAATGTAGTAGCATAAAGTTTTTAATTACCTTAAGGTTATGAGTCTCATCATCAACTTTTCTCTTCTTCAAGCTCTCTGTTTCGGTGGCAGAGCTTATAGCCAAAGCAGCGTTACTGTCTTTTAACTCGGACCCATTTCCATGTCCATGATCCATACCCGGATCCGGCTTCACAACCCGACCCACCAGCATTTCTCCAAGGCCTTCATCATTAATGAACAAAACCGAACTACCGAACTTTTCATTTTCGTGTGAGTACATTTCGGCGGAAGCGCTGATCATCTATTATTATTATTATTATTATTAATGGATATATAAGAGCTGGAGAAAGATTTTAGTGCAACATTAACTGTTGTTTCTTTTTATTTAATGAATGAATATACCTGCATTTAGTGTGTGTGTTTGTGTTTGTTTGTATGATCCGTTGGGGCAATATAGTGGCTAAGGTTTGGGTTTTATATGTGTGAATGTGACGAGAGAAAAAGGAGGATGGGGGGCAAAATGGTACTTTTATTCCGAGGTTAAAGGAAGGTTATCAGTGATGCATGAGAACTTCATCCTCAAGCTCACTTACCAAACATGTCTGTTCTTATTTTCTTAAATTATTGGGTTTAGATGTGTGACTATATACAGTTAAGATTTATTTTTTCTTGTTTTTTCATTACTAACTAATACATTTTTGATTTCTTTTGTGCCTAACGTGAAGAGCTAATATGATGAAGTGGAGAAAGATGAAGATTTTACGAACAAGAATAAACAGTTTAAAGTTGTTATTAGTTGTAGTTTGACCAACAGGTTAACGATATCGTTTTTATCGAACATTTTTTAAGTGAAAATTATCATTTTACAAAGGTGATTTCAGCCAAATTATAATACTTTAGTGTGAAAGTGATGGTTCTGTTTTGTGTTAAAATAATTTCTCTAAATCTTTGAAAACATTTATTATTCTTTAGTAATTTTAATTAGAGTTCTGTCACTTGGCAATGTTACGTTGTATTATTTGTTCAAAATGAAAATCATTATTTTTGGTCGAACTACGACTGATATCTTTCATATCACTCTCTTATAAAAGAAAAGATCTTTCAAATAGTAGCAAAGCACTTGTATATAAAAATGAAAAATCACATTTACAAAATGGAAAACTTTACCGGTGAAATTTCACATAAAGTTTGCTAGAAAATCTTATAAACTATACACGGAAGATGTTAATACAAGAAATGAAGTAAAACGTTGCCCATGAGTTCTAATATTAAATATATCTTATAGTGAACTTGTCTGTATAGATGTGTGTGTGTGTATATATATATATATATATATATAATATATTGTTTATCTATTATCATCCAATGGTGGGGAAAAACCGAATTGATATCGCCGGAAAGTGTGAAAAGGACTGCCGGTAACTGAGATAAGTGGCCGGAATAAATAAGAGAGCGGGAGGGACCGGGCCGGGTGAGTGAAATGAAAGTGGGCATGGATGTGACCACAATCAGAAATCCGGGTAAGTGGGCCTTTACCAACATGCTGGGCCACGTGGGCTGGTTCGAGGCGTCACCACCCTGTGAGGGGACCCCTATTTAGGTTTATTTTGTCCATTCATGACTTGATGTATAGTATAATAATTAATATTTTCGGATTGTTATATTTCTTTTCTCATACTTCAATGATTATATAGGGATTTTTGATATATGTTAAATATTATAATGAAAATCCAGGCGTGAATAATATAATAATAACGGTATTGTCCAAATTTTGAAATGACACTACAAATATGCCCTCGTGAATTTTGAATGACTACATGTACCTCCAATTTCCACGTTCTTAAAGTTTTACACGAAGAATCAAAAGTAAATATACAATGGAAGTCCGATCCTTGTTCAAAGTCACATAATCAATCCATGCCAATAAGAATGCCATTTTAGAAACAACCCCATGCCACACCGACATTTCACGTACTAATATTGGACCTACGAATAGTTGGACTTGCACTCATAAGAAGAGCTTGTATCCCGTGCCATATCGCAACTCGCATTCCAGGTATTCTTATCCCACGAAGGAGGTTCCTGACTCCTGGCGTGGAACCCGGGTGGCGCATTCACAATCAAATTCGCCTATGAATGGTTGGCACGAAAAGAATATGGCACATCGACGCAGAGTCTACCCTGCCCGGCATTGTGGCGCTCACGTGTCCTGCCACGAATCAAGTTTTTTGGCTGGCTCCGGGGATAAGATGCACTAGCCACGCGCGAGTGCCTTACACGTCGACATGTTCCTATCTCACCCTCATGCCCGCTCTGTCACTCGGCTATTGAAACTACATAACACCTTTTTGCCGAATGCCCCCTCTTCTCGGACATGCGCCGAGCTTTCCTCCTTTTCACCCCACCCCTCCCCAAGTGAAACGGGGACCATATCATTCCCCGCATGCAACACCTTTCTAACCCAGTCGTTACCCTTATTGGGTGTTGGGCTATTTGGAAGGCATGCAATGAATTCCTATTCTGGGGCAATTCAATCTCCACACTACTCATTTCGAATCGTATTACGCGTTATGAACCCTCTCAGAAATTCCGCCAGGACCTTTCCCGAAACCACCTAAATCTAGCAGGTTTTTAATCCGTTGGATCCCCTCATGGAGTTGTTCAAACTCAACACAAACGGTTCGGCTCTGGCCAAATTCGACATCACATGTATCGGTGGCGTGATACGTGATTTTCTGGGTACGATAGTTGGAACTTTTTTCGAAGCAACATGATGTAGCATCAGCAAGTCGTTGAGCTCCGGGCTATCTGTCAGGGAGTGCTACTTGTCTTGCAACTTTTGATTTCAACTCTCATTATCGAAACTGACTCGGAATCGGTTGAGTTGCAAGCCCTGCTCCGAGATATACGGAGTCTGGGAAAGAGGATACCCACCATGTTCATCCCTTGTACATACCGTGGGGCGAACATGTTAGCGAACGTGCTGTTACGCTAGGAATCCGATCGGCCAGAGTGGACTGCCCGCTGCAACCACCGTTTTGTGCAGCCTGATTATGTTGCCCGCCCGAACTGGCGCATTTTACTTGTTCTGATATGCATTGTACTTATATTCGGTTGTCCCGCTGGCATCTACCCTGCACCCCGTTGTACAGTTGTTGGCCTCGACCTTGGTTAAATAAAGAGTTTGCTCCTTAAAAAAATAAATATAAGAGCATGAATGCTTGACCAATGCCAACCAGGTTTGTCCGTTGACCTTCCCCAATTCCACTTATTTCTGTAAAGAATTATTTGTAATGGTATTTCATTAAGTTGTTTTGTAAAGTGAATTACAAGAACATTTATACAACTACAAGTGTATACAATAAGGAAATAATCTTCTATCTAAGTATGGTAAAGTTGACTATCTAAGTATGGTAACGATAGGTAAGAATCCCTTAATCAGGGGAAGAAGATTCGGTAGTATCTTCCTTCCTAATACGCCCCCGCAAAATTGTCGTTCCATCGGCTAAGGCAATTTTGGAACGCAAGGAGATGAAGCGCGGCCGATGGAGAGCCTTTGTGAGGATGTTAGCAAGTTGGTCATGAGTGCTGATATGGGATACACGGAGGAGCCCTTTGGAGACGACATCCCGAACAAAGTGAATATCAATAACGATGTGCTTCATCTGTGAGTGTAGGACGGGATGGAGAGAGAGTTGTGTAGCACCAATGTTATCGCAGTAGATGGTCGGAGGTGACGGTGGTGAGAAATGAAGCTCAGACATAAGATTTTGAATCCAGCGAACTTCTGAAGTGGTAGTCGCGAGGGCCCGATATTCGGCCTCGGTCGAGGAGCGAGCTATGGCCCGTTGCTTGCTAGAGCTCCAGGAGATTGGAGTGTTGCCGAGAAAAATGATGAAGGCCGTGGTCGAGGAGAGGTCAATAGGGTCGCCGGCCCAGTCTGCATCAGAGTAACCGCGGAGAGTAAGGGGAGAGTCACGCCGGATAAGAAGACCATGAGTGATAATACCCTTAAGGTACCATAGGACCCTTTTGACCCCGGCCCAATGGGCCTCAGTGGGCTTGGAGACAAATTGGGAAAGACGATTAACTGGGAAGGCAATGTCCGGGCGAGTGAGAGCAAGGTACTGAAGTTCGCCAATGGCTTGACAAAATATACTAGGATCGCAATTGGGCGAGGATTCCCGAAAGACAGAAGCAGCATTGGAGGCCATAGGATTGGAGACAGTCTTGGCACCTTCCATATGGTGACGATGAAGAATGTCACTGATATACTTATGTTGGGAGAGGAGAAGACCTTCCTTGCAGGGCAGAGCCTCAATGCCGAGAAAGTAGGAGAGGGAACCAAGATCCTTGATGGCAAAGGACGACTGAAGACGACGAATAAGAGACGAGATAAGGTCGGGATCCGTGCCAGTGAAGAGAATGTCGTCCACATACACCAAGAGAAAGAGAACGGTGGGGTCTCGATGAAGTATGAAGAGAGAGGTGTCAGATTTAGACTGAAGGAATCCGAGAGAGAGAAGAGCATCGCGGAGAGCCTGAAACCAAGCACGGGGAGCTTGTTTGAGCCCGTAGATGGATTTCCGAAGGAGACATACGTGAGAAGGGCGAGCCTCGTCCTTGAAACCCGGGGGTTGCTCCATAAAAACTTCTTCAGTTAGGTCACCATGAAGGAAGGTGTTGCTCACATCAAGCTGACGGATGGGCCAAGAGTGCACAACAGCAAGTGAGAGAACGAGGCGTATAGTGACAAGTTTGACAACCGGGCTGAAGGTGTCAGTGTAGTCAATCCCAGGCCGTTGGTGAAAGCCTTTAGCAACGAGACGGGCTTTATATTTGTCAACGGAGCCATCGGGATTGCGTTTAATACAGAAGACCCATTTGCACCCAACAATATTAGAGGCCCGATGTGCAAGAACGAGTTCCCAAGTCCCGTGTTGAAGAAGCGGATTAATTTCCAAGGACATGGCATCACGCCATTGTGGAATCTTGAGAGCGACAGTAACAGTGGTTGGCTCAGTAGTGATGTCGTGTGGATACTTGGTGGCAAGGTTTAGAAGTTTTGGCTTGAAAATGTTGTTCTTGGACCGGGTCGTCATAGGGTGACGAGATTTGGACGGAGCTGAGGCCGGGACCGATGGTACAATGAGAGACTCGGAAGTGGGGACGACCGTGAGTGCGGGCGTTAAGGGGCGCTGGGTCAAGTGGTCGGGCGACGGGTTTGGCGAGGATCCACGTTGGATCGGGCGGGCGGATTGGGTGACGGGCGCTAGAGTGCTCCGGGCGGAGTGCTAGGCCGGTGAGTTGCGCGCTGGAGCGCACAGGGCCGTCCGCTGAGTAGGCGGGCTGGGCGCGGGAGCGCGCGGGGCCGACGGCTGGGCAGGTGGGCTGACCGGCAATGATGGGCCCAAAAGTGGAGAAGGGGCCTCGCAGAGTGGTGGCCCAAGTGCAGGGGTCACAGGTTTGGCCATATGCGACGGGAACTTGTCTTCACAGAAGCGAACATGGCGTGAGATAAAGAGCTTGTTTGTCTGAGTGTCCCAACACTTATAGGCGCTTTGTGAAGTCGAGTACCCAAGAAATAGGCAAGGTCGTGACGGGAAGCTTAATTTGCCTGGTTCATACGGGCAGAACCATGGATAGCAAAGGCACCCAAAGACACGTAATTTGAGATAATTTGCGGAATTCCCAAATAATTTCTAAAACGGTGACAAATTGCCAATAGCAGAGCACGACATTCGATTAATGAGATAGAAGGCGGCTTGAAGGGCAAAGGACCAAAATATAGATGGTAATTTGGCATGATGCAATAGAGCCCGACCCGTTTCAACTATATGGCGATGGCGACGTTCAGAAATCCCATTTTGTTGTGGTGTGTGTGGTGCAGTTGTTAACCAGCTTATGCCCGATTTTGCAAAAAGAGATTTAAGTGCCAAAAATTCACCGCCGTTATCATTGTAAAAGTTCTTGATGTTTTGAGAAAATTGTTTTTCCACCAAGGGCTTGAAGTGGATAAAAATATCATAGACCTGTGATTTAGCGACCAATGGAAATAACCAACAATATCGAGTGTATAAGTCCACAAAAATCACATAATAACGAAAACCATCAAGTGAGGTCACAGTGGGACCCCAAACGTCCGCAAAAACATAGTGTAACGGATGCAAGGCAGTAAAAGAAGAGTCCATAAACGGTAAACGGTGAGACTTGCTAACATGGCAAGAATCACAAAATAAGTCCTGCGCAGAGGAAGTAGTGTTCAACGGTAATTTAAATAACGATATTAAAGACGAACTGGTCTTGGAGGCCGGATGACCAAGACGGGAATGCCAAGTGTGGAACGTTGTTCGGACTCCCAAGGTGGCCAAACGAGCAGCAGACTTCATATAGTATGAGGGAGGCCGAATGTGATACACACCATCACTGCAAAGTCCCTTCGCCAACAAATCCCCCGACGGTTGATCCTTAATGACAAAATAATCATGAAAGAATTCCATAGACACATTATTATCCTTCGTAAATTGATGCACAAAAAATAGGTTATGCTGAGACGAGGGAACCCTCAAAACATTGGACAAAGTAAACGTGCGTGGAGGAAATTTTAATTCAGAAGAACCAACATGAGTTATTTCCATACCATGTCCATCAGCGATGTGAACCTCGTCCGTTCCATCATATTCTGAGTGAAAGTTCAAAGTGTTGAGATCCGGAGTGATGTTGTGCGATGCTCCGGAGTCAACAAGCCAACCGCCATTGCCATAACGGTGAGGGGTGCGAGCGGTATTGGCCGTGATGCATCCGAGTTGGTAGCATCGTGGTACTGTGTGACCATGGCGACCGCATATCTGACATTGCACGTTAGAATCATGAGTATGGGAGGTATTTGGCTTGGAGTTATAGTTACCTCGATTGCGGCCACGAGAGTGGCGGCCATGGGAATTGTTAAAGCCACGACCGCGGGGTTGGGGGGCACGGTTGGACTGATGAGGGGCGGAGTGGCGGGGTGCATGGTTAGGAGCGACCGTGTTAGCCGTGGACACAAGAGTGGTGGTGGTCTGATCCAGTCGCCGAAGATACGCCTCATGAGAGACGAGTGCACTATGTAACTCGGCAAAAGTGAGAGATTTCTCACGCAGACGGATGGATGTGGCTATGTCCCTGTACGCCGCACCGAGTCCATTAAGAACATAGAGAGTAACATCATCCGGGTGGAGTGGGGGATCAAGCATTGCTATCTCGTCAACCTTGGCCTTAATGTCGGTGAGAAAGGCGGTGACGGAGCGGGATCCAATGGTGGCGGAATTGAGGGAATCTTTGAGTGCCATTACACGCGTGCGGTCGGGACGTGCAAAGTTATGCATACGACAAACCCATGCTTTGGATGAAGTGGTTGCATTGTGGATGAGAGGAAGAAGGTCATCCGAGGTGGATCCGACGAGAGCACCGAGTAGAAGTGAGTCTTGTTGGAACCACAGAGTGTAACCCGCGTTGTTGGATGGGGGAGGGCATGGAAACCGTCCCTGAAGGTAGCCTAGTAGGTTTAGGCCGTTGAGTTGTGAAACAACTTGGAGCCGCCACGATAGGTAGTTTGTAGTGGTAAGTTTGAGAGGGAAGTGGTGGGATTGGGTGACATGTATGAGCGTGGTGGGGGCTGGTGGTGCGGTGGGGAGGTCCGCGGTGGGGTTGCGGTCTAGGGCAACGCCAGAGGAAGCGGTCGATTTGGTCGACATGATGATGGTGGCGGCCAAAAGAGAGAAGAATGGTTGTGTTTTTTTTTTTTTTTGAAGATGGTTGATGGTGGTGGACGAAAATTGAAGAGAAGATTAGGGTGGATCGTTTGATCTTATGATCTGTTTGATGCTCTTGATACCATGTAAAGAATTATTTGTAATGGTATTTCATTTAGTTGTTTTGTAAAGTGAATTACAAGAATATTTATACTACAAGGGTATACAATAAGGAAAGAATCTTCTATCTAAGTATGGTAAAGTTGACTATCTAAGTATGGTAACGATAGGTAAGAATCCCTTAATCAGGGAAGAAGATTCGGTAATATCTTCCTTCCTAATAATTTCAATAGCCACATACTAGCACTAATTTCGTCCTCAAAGTTGAGCTCATGCACACTGTGAAAGAGTATTAATTGCGCTTAAGTACAATACTATTGTAAAAAATGGAGAAGACGAACTTCTTCTTCTCACACATAAATATTTCAAAGACAATCACATTTTTTTGATATTGCCCAATCAACTCTTACGAAATGCAATACAACTCCTCCGGACTTGCCCTCGTATATGCAACATTATAATGCGAGACAATTTCGGCCTTCGATGTCATACATACATATATAAAGGCTAGTTTTGATGCCACCATGGCTCTCCATCCCTTGAGATTGTATATTTATATTGAGATTGTATATTTATATTGACTTTCGCCGTTTAATTTACAGGTAAATCTGGCTTCCTCGTGACAAAATAAACCTAACATTTATTATTTGGATAGCTGTTATATTACACGAACATGTATACCGGGACACGAGTTTTTAAAAAATTACAAATTGAGATACGTCCAAGATACGTCGAATATTTTACATTAATAAATTTTTATATATAAAAATATCAGAAAATAATATTTTTAGTTCACTTACGTACTAACACTAATATGAAATATATTCAAGTTTAAACACAATAAAAGTTGCAAGCCTATATAAGAAAATCCACAATTGTACATAAACTCAAAAAACCAAATCAAATACTCAAAGTACTAATGTGTCAAGCATATCCACTACAAGAATTCGGGTGTTTTCCCGACCGGATTTCGGTCGGGAGCATTCCCGAGCGAATATTGGTCAGGAAAAGTATTTCCGATCGATATTCGGTCGGGAAGTTTTAAAAGAGCATTCCCGACCGTGGTTCAGTCGGGAATACTTTTTCCAACCGAATTTCGGTCGGAAATATTTTTCTCGACCGAAATTCGGTCGGGAAAGTGGGCGTTACTATTCGTATAAAAAAATAAATAGAAGAGTCGTTTGATGAAACGTTACTATTCAGTATATTACTGAAAAAATAAAAAAAAAATAAAAAATTAGTTGCACGTTGATGAATCGTTTGAAGAGTCGATTCATATTGTCACTTATAAATAGATTGGTATATGTAGCTGTTAATAACGTAACTACTTACGATTATGTTAAACATATGTTAATATATATCACAATTATCCTCTTTATACTAACGTTTGTAACAAATGTTAATCGCCAATTGGGAATACTCTATACTGCGTATGATTAATATATATGTGAAACTCCAAACTAACTTAACTTATATGTTAATCTACACTAATTTCATAATTAAAAGAACATTAAACTAACTAAATGTTAGTGCAATTCATGTATTTAGTGAGATTCTATAGTTATACTTAACAAACACATCAAGATTTTCCAAAGGATCGAGAAAAAAGTAAAATTTACTCTTTTCCCCGATCGAATTTCGGTCGGGAATAATATTCATAAGAATTCCCGACCGAATTCCGGTCTAGAATAATATTAATAGGTATTCCAGACCGAAATTCGGTGGGGAATACTTATTCGCAACCGAAATTCGGTAGGGAATTAGGTGTATTGGCGACTGATTTTCGGTAGGGAATAATATTCATATTTTTAATTTCACAAGTTCGCTCTTCATTTTAGATAAATCGTTGATTTAATGATCAAGTACATCAATATTAGTTATATATTACTGAAAAATAAAATAAAAATAGTTGCACGTTGATGAATCGTTTGAAGCGTCGATTCATGTTGTCACTTATAAATAGATTGGTATATTTAGCTGCTAATAACGTAACTACTTACGATTATATTAAACATATGTTAATATATATCACAATTAGCCTCTCTATACTAACGTTTGTAACAAATCTTAATCGCCAATTGAAAATACTCTATATTACGTATGATTAATATATATGTGAAACTCCAAACTAACTTAACTTATATGTTAATCTATACTAATTTCATAATTAAAAGAACATTAAATTAACTAAATGTTAGTGCAATTCATGTATTTAGTGAGATTCTATAGTTATACTTAACAAACACATCAAGATTTTCTAAAAATCGAAAAAAAAGTAAATTTTACTCTTTTCCCGACCGAATTTCGGTCGAGAATCATATTCATAAATATTCCCGACCGAAATTCGTTCTGGAATAATATTCATAGGTATTCTCGACCGAAATTCGGTCGGGAATTTGGGCGTTTCTGGGGAGAAATAATTTGCCGACCGAAATTCGGTCGGTAAATATTGAAAATTTGGCGGGTTGGCTAAACTTTCAAATTTCAAACTTTCCCCAACCGAAATTCGGTCGGGAGTACTCGAAAAAATTGGCGGGACTTGGGGGTAAATTCAAATTTTACGAAAATTCAAAATTTTTAACTTTTCCCTATAAATACACTTCATTATTCTCCTCATTTTTTCATATACTTTACATTATTTCTTCAACTTTCTTTTTAGTTCAAGACTTTTTTTTCTACAAACACAATTTATTCTTTTATCTTCAAACACTTTTTTCCACAAAAAACATTTTTTCTCTTCTTTCTTTAACTTGAAACAAGCATTTTTTTTTCTATTTTAAATAAACACTTATTTAACTTTTTTTGTGCTTTAGATTGAGCAATAAATTTAAAATTTAATTGTCCATCTAAAACACAAAAAAGCTAAAAAATGTTTTAGATTGGGTAATAAATCGAAAATATTTCAAAATATTAAAAATAATAATATTCCGGTAATTATTACCGGAATATTTTTTTTTTATTCTGACGAGTTTTATTCACGACCGAAATTCGGTCGGGAATAGATTAAATATTATTCCCGATCGAAATTCGGTCGGGAATAATATTTATATTATTCCCGACCGAAATTCGGTCGAGAATAATATAAATATTATTCCCGACCGAATTTCGATCGGGAATAATATTTAAACTATTCCCGACCGAATTTCGGTCGGGAAACTACCGACCGGTTTTCGGTCGAGATTGGTTGGTCGGGAAAAACCCAGGACGACCGAATTTCGGTCGGAAAAATATTTTCGACCGAAGCAATGCCGACTGGGCCATCCCGACCGATTTTCGATCGGAAAAGGGTCATTCCCGACCGACTTTGCGGTCGGGAATGACCCGAAATTCTTGTAGTGATCCAACAAGAATATTAAGAAATTTTAAACTCTAATAATATCAATAAAGCTAAATTAACATCACATTTTGATTTTAATACTAATCGTGTCTTATTATTTGATAGATATGTATCAGATACGCCCTCATAACATATCTGATACATGTCCATAGATTTTTTATTTAATTTTTAATTATGATACGCCATGTGACATATATGATACGTATCCGACGTGTGTTCGTATCCAATACGCATCGGACACGAATACGAGCAACTTTTGACAGTATTCGTGCAACATAGGTTTCCATTAATGGCCTCATATTTGCCAATGCTAATAAACTTTTGATCCTAAAACCTTTACATAACCCGGCGTACGTTTTGAGTGCTTAATTTACTACAAGGTATTTTACATTCTCAATAACATTTTCTTACCCCCAGAGTTTATCGGAATTTAGCAGTTAGTATAGTTCTTCGAATTCTCTGAAAATTCCAGAAATTAGATTAACCCTAAAGGGATGCTGCAGTAATTATTCCTTAATATATTTCTAGCTATTTTGTTTTGTTGTTTGACCTTTTCTCATTATTTAAGGTTATATATTTAAATTGATCATGATTTATTTTTCACAACATACATTGAATTAAGTCAAAGTACGTACGTACATGAGGATATTTTAAATGAATTGATTACCATATTGGTTTGAGCATGCAGAAGCGTTGTTCGACTAGGGTCTGTTAACAAGTTACGTACATGCACCTCTTTGTATAATTTTTTTTTATGAATTAAGCATCTTCGTCTATACTTATTATTAGATTAATTAACAATAAGATGTATGAAATTGTTATGAAACATTTATGTGTTTTCTTTTTCTTAGTACAATTGTGTCGGTTCTGATCTACTACTACATTATTTGCTACATTTCGTACTCCACCTATTAACTTAATGACACGTATCTTTGTTATATTAGGTTTGTTAGTTTTACTTTTATTCTGCCCAATTTCCACACCGAGCTATGTTGGCAGCTGAAAAATTAAAGATTTTCGCACTTGATAGAACATATTGTTTTTAATAGATTAAACGTGTTTAACTAGAACTCAGTGACCAACAAATGGAGTCTAAACCTTGTTAATTAAAGGTAGGTTAACGAATATATAGATCGAGTGGAAATGTGGAATGAATTTTCCGTGCTCAGTCTAAGAGCTGTATGTTATGATTATATTTAATAGACTAGCTATTAGTTTTCTTCATGATTTCTGATTATCTGAATAGAAGATAAAAGACGATTGAATTCAAACATAAGCAAAAATATATTTCAATTATGTTATTTGTTTCAACAACTCGCCTAATTGATCTTCAGAATTCTAATCCGCAGTCATTTGAAGTAGTTAAGTTTCTGATTTTTCTGGGGTATTAATTAATTAATTTTTGAATAAAAAGTCAGACAAACACCAATCACGAAAAAAAATTAGATAACATGCCCAAAATAGTATAAAAGCTAGCTGCCTTCTAACAAAATAACCAGAGATATAATTTGCCGTGGCGGTGCCTAAAATAATTTATTAATCAACTTTAAAGTCTATATAAATAGAATTTGTGATGCCGAAGAGTCGAAATCTACTCGATATATATAATATATTGTCGTCGTTACCTGAAATAGAGAGGCATTTAACTTTTTCTTTTGCTTTGGTACATATGTCATTAACTGCATATTTTATGTATCATACTTTAATTCTTTTATATTAAAGCATATCCATATTCTTTTTCATGTATATAGCAGTATAGTAATGTTTTTCTTCCAAATTGTCAGTCTGTCCTATGAAAAATTGTCTCGAAAAGCTAAGTGCCCAGTCACAATGCTTTTCTCTTTTCTGCAAAGTCGTAGTCACGAGACAAGCACAAGCACGTTTTGATTTAGAGCTCTTCTCATTTTCAAACAGTATTTATTTATCCGCGCCACCATTTGTATTGAGAAAGACTTCCTTTAGTTTATCATAATTCATAAACGCATAGTATTTTTCATGTTGCTATATACGCACGCGTGACATAATATTAATTCTATCTATATATCTTAATGTTACAATTTAATTCTGGTATCTCTAAAGTAATGACGGTTGTAAATAATAGAGAACATACCCGATTTTAAAGTTTGAAGTGTAACTAGCTAACAATGCTAACATGATCGAAAACGGCCAAAATGTAGCAAGGACTGTAAGGTGTACGTACAAGTTAATGATATTAACTATGTGAAACCACCTTAAATGATAGAATTTATCTTTACATTTAACGAACCTTCTCTCTTAGTTGTTTTGTTATACATTATTTTTTGATGAGAGTAGCCTTCTCACTTAGTGCAGAAGTTACTTTTCGTCATTTCCATTCGTACATTTGTGATCTAAATTATACGTGCCTTCTTTCTCTATGTTGTTAGGTATATCACATATTTGTTGTTGTTCAGTAGTTGCTTTGATATGAAGGAAAATATAGTGGTACCCTCATCACCAATGATATTGTGTCACTTCTATCTACCAATCAAATTCTTTCTTTTTATTCTTACCTGAGTTTATTTTACGAATTGTTATATATAAATTTTTTCATACTATTCGCCTAATGCTAATATAATGCCTCGTATTTTATCAAGTTTCTTGTATACATCACTTTTCATAAACATCTTACGTTAGGATCAAATACCCTAAAGTACTACATTATGCTTCGAGGGAGAACACAATTTCTTAGAATAAAGATGAGGAAGAGATAAATACACTAAAACTATTTTATTTATTTTCTTCTTACTTTTTACATTACGTTCTAGTCACATTTATAATTATACAAGATAACTTACCCACCTCTCCCTGGCACATAACTTACCACTAATTTACCACTAATAAGTAACTGACAAATCCTATCTATTGTATTAACTATATAATCTAATATAATATGACATATATAATAATATATAAGGCCCGTATCAATTCCTCCATCCTACTCGGAAGCCTTGTCCTAAAGGCCTCTTTGGTGAGTCTACTTGAAATGTTGAAATTAAAGTCGCCTATGTTGACTGGAAAGTCGGAAGTTTGGCTAATTTTTTTCTTCCAATTAATCATGTCTCTTGCCAAACTCGTGGCGTTGTAAACATCATTGAGAAGTATACTATTGATGTTGCTATGTAACTTCTAGAATTGCATTATTTGTGGAAGTTTCTTTGATGGATCGTGGAACAAAATCTGGATCAGAGCTATGGTTGTGGATTGTTAATTAGAGCTTGGATTTTGATGGATGTATTTGGGATTCTTTAAAATGATGATCTAGGAAGAAACGCATGTGTTGGCAAACCTTATGGCAGATGGTTGAGGTTTTGAGTTTGGGTGGTTATGGACTTGATTCTGTTACTAGAAACAGTATAAGGCTCAAAAGGTGGCATGTATAGGTGGAGGTGAGGGAGCAACACTGTCAACCGATTGAAAGTCGTCGTTGTTTTCTTGTGTTTCCTTGTAAGTAATCGATTGGAGATTCATATTTGTAAGTACACTCTGAAATTCTTCAAAAAACTTGGTGACGTTCGACGCGAACTTCTTCTATATTGTTTTGAATATTTGGGAGAATTTTCTCCATTGATGGATTTGACGATGAGGATGAGAACGATTCCGTTTGAGTGGTGATGCTGGGTAATTTTGTTATTGATTAAGCACTCCACGTCAAACTGACCCAAGCTCATGATTAGTCCTGAGCTAGCTTTGAGTTTGGAAAACCTGCGTTGAGAAATACAACACGTGAACTAGGTCGGGGCTGACCTGGCGTAGTCACTCTGATGCCTAAGTCAGTTATTGCCCGTTGGTGGGTGAGACTATGAGCATGTCGGAATATCTCAATACGATGTAATTCAGATAACAACTACTAGTAGTGTAATATAGTAGATAAATAGTTAAGTGAGTCGAACGTATGTTGCTAGGTCGTCCAAAAAGCGACTTATCCAGATTGGGAGTTTGTTGATATCAGACCGAACTTCGGACTAAGCTAAGCTGCCTATGTATTTTGTTTCGAGAATCAAGTCCAATGTAGTTCTTTATTTTTTGGTGGTGTCTGATTGTGGTCGAAAGTGAAGGCCAGAACTTTGATGTTGGACCTTTGCACATCATATACTAAAATTGACGTATAAGTGTGAGTTGACCTATGAGTCCGTGTAGATCTATGCATCCATGTTGATCTGTGGGTTTGTGTTGATCTATGCGCACGTGTTGACCTATCCATTCGTGTTGACCTATGTGTTCATGTTGATCTATGGGTGCGTATTGATCTGTAAGTTTGTGTTTATCTATGCATCCATATTGAGATATGCATGCGTATTGACCTATGGGTTCGTCTTGATATATGCTTCCTTTTTGACCTATGACTTTGTGTTAACCTATGGGTTTGTGTTGATCTATGCCTCCGTGCTGACCTATGCCTCTGTGTTGACCTAGTGTGTTGGGGCACTCCCCTCCTTTAGTGAAGGGTTGATGGGGTATTTATAGGTTCTTGTTGGGCTATTTTGATGGACGGGCCTCTCTTATTCAATTATGCAAGAGTTCACTAATTTGATCATAACTTTTTCACTACTACTTGACAATTGAGATCTACTTTTTGTGGTAGAATCTAGACATATGTGCCTTTCCAAAAGCGTATGGATCATAGGCCTATTTTTTTCTAAATTAATTGTAGTGAATTTTATAAGTCGTGCTTACGTTTGCCTCTAAATCAATCATCCTTAAGATACACAATTACCAACGCAGGATGTTGTGGCCTATCATTTTTCAAAGTCTGCACGAACGTGGTATGACATGTGAGCAATACCAATTGTGGTATAACATAACTCTCCTATTTTGTTAAGTGGTCGTAGGAGACGAGCTCCTTGCTAACTTGTATAGTCGAAAATCCATAATTCTTATTTTTGAAATTGTTCTAAAATAGGTTGAAACCAGAATAGGTCAAAACTATAATGTCAGTCTTAATGTCGAAAAGGCTCTCTATGTCAAAGAGACAAAGCTTTTGCATAAGGGGCGCTTGAGGAGTAGAAGGACTATGCTTGGAGGCTCAGTAAGAGGCTAAGGGCGCAATAGAGGATGTCGCAAAAGCACGAGCATAAATCAAAAGCGTACAACAAGATCAAGCAACCATGAATGAGCATGTTAAGAGTTGTGACACCACACTTAACAAGTGGTGCAGTATCCATCAACTAATTAAAGTTGAGATTTTGGTCTTGAAAGTGAAATTTGTTGAAGATGTAGCAGTAGCCATGTTGGCTTGATTTGGGCGCTTGTGCAGCTTTTATCCTTTTCTCTGGCTTTTCTACGTTTGCCTTATGTCATGTGTTTGATGGCCCTTTGTCTTGTTTTGGATTCTCGGTTATTATTGTTCTTTGTACTCTGTTGGTTTGATTTATAATGTGTTTGCCTATTTTGTGTGTGATACCGCACCGCTTTATATCTTTGAACAATGCTCGTGTAGCGAAGAGATTTGTAGAGCTTACTAATTGGCCTACTTTGTAGGATATTCGCCTAATAAGCTATTCACCTAGTTTATTTTGGTATTCCTTACGCTGGTTGCGTACTTTATAGGATATTCACCTAGTTTATTTTGGTAGGGCTTATGTTGATTGCCTATTTTATGGGATAGGCGATAGGCTCTGCACCTAGTTTATTTTGATAAGACTTACTCCAGTTGCCTACTTTATGGGATATTCACCTTGTTTATTATTGGTAGGGCTTACGTTGGTTGCCTACTTTGTGGAAATTTCATCTAAACTTCACTTAGTATATTTTTGGTAGGGCTTACATTGGGCCTACTTTATGAAAAATACATTTTATAGGCTCTTCACCAAGTGTACTTTTGGTAGGGCTTACGTTCGGCTTATTTGAAGAAAGTTTCACCAAATAAGCTTTTCACCTAGTGCATTTTTTGTAGGACTTATGTTATGCCTACTTTATGGGAATTTGGCCCAATAGGCTTTTCATGTAGTGTATTTTTGGTATGACTTACATTGGGCCTACTTTATTGCAATTTCACCCAATGGGCTCTTCACCCTTGTGTACTTTCACCAGCTTGTGTGAGTTTTGTGTCATCACTTGTTTGGGTATCGCGTTAACTTCCTTGTCGATAGTTTTTTGAATACGCTAGTGAACATCATCGTAGCTTTGTCTGCATAAGAGTATTAGTGTCGATGAATTTCTACTCGTTTCTTGTTTTGTTTGTTGAGTACTTGTGGCTTCAATTTTGAGAATCTTACCCGAAGACTTGTCACATGTGTATCTATCGAGCACTTGTGGCTCTAATTTATGGGAATTCTACCTAAACGCTCATCACATGTGTATTCCTCGAGCATTGGATGCTCTAAATCTTGTTCCTCTTTATTGTTGGTTATTTACGCAACTTGCTGGGTTCTGATTCCTTAACCTTGTTTGATGTGCTGCAAGTACTCTTTTTAAAGGTTATCCGCATTGAGTGACCCATTTGGTGTTGGCCTTGAGAAACAATTTACTGCACATATTTAAGTAAGCTATCAGTACCTGGAAAAAAGTTTCATATACTTTTAAGACTACATTTGAGTGATTTCCGATTAAGTCTTGCAGATATTGGTATCCTCAGTTGAAGTTAGTTTGGTCTTCTTACACTCTTTAGCTAGAGTGAAATGACGATTTTCTCTTATGCTCTGTATGAAATAACGCTCATTTAGATCTATACGTTCCTTGGTTAAAGCTTGAGCGTTGGTCTAATCTCATTAAATCACTCAAATGGTTGTTTTTGAATAGCTATTATGAGATGTGACATGGTATTTATATGTGTTGTCTTTGTTACTTGCATAACAACTACAAGTTGCATAACCTGAACTGGCCACACGATGAGTCCCCTAGTTCCTTATTGTAGTTAAGTTGACAATGATAAAAGCTTCAGGATATTAGCATTTCAACTGTCTGATTATCTTTATGGGAGATCTGAGTCTTCCCTTTGTAAGGGTTGGAGGATCTATGTTGTGTCTTGTGATATGCATGCAAATCTGTTTTATCACGTTTACAAGGTAGTGGGACACGTTTTGATTGTTGTGAGGTTGTGTGTTATGACCCTGAGCTTCTTTTCTGTCTAGGTTGATTGATTGTCAACAAGTCATGTTGTTCATCTTAAGTTGTTATGCCGCCATTATATTAGGGGTAAACAGGTTCAGTTTCCAAAAAGGATTCTTGACGTTTTTGAGTAGTTGTGGTGGCGTTAGCCTTTTGCATTGTTGTGACTTTCCACAGACCGTGCCACTTATGCTGGGTAAATTCATTTGCTGACTAGTCACTCCACGCCAGGCTAATCCAAGCTCCTGATTGGTCTTGAGCTAACTTGAGTTTGGGAAACCTTCAATGAGCAGCGTGAGCTAGGTCGGGGCTGACCCGTCGTAGTCATTCTGATGCCTAAGTCAGTTGATGGCCGTTGGTGGGTGAGATTATAAGCATGCTAGTATAACTTAGTAAGTTTCAATTCAAATAACAACTATATGTAGTGATGCAGTAGATAGGAAATAGTTAAGTGAGTCAGACATATCTTGCTAGGTCGGCCAAAAAGCGACTACGCGGATTGGGAGTTTGTTGACTTCAGACTAAACTTAGGACTACGCTAAGCTTCCTATATATGCAATTCCGAGAATAAAGTCGAACGTAATTCATTATTTTTTGGGGGTGGTCAATCGTGGTCGAAAGTGAAGGCCAGACCTTTGAGGTTGGAGCTTTTCACATCGAATATTCTAATTGACCTATGAGTCCGTGGTGACCTATGTGTCTATGTCGATCTATGCATCCATATTGATGTATGGGTCCATGTTGATATATGCATCTAGTGATGCAATATCGTTTGAGGTCCAAGAATCGGAGGAATTCTGGGATATAATCACTGATATTGTTCGGAACACCAATCTCGAGTTTGAGAAGGAAAGCAGTGTGATTTTATTAAGGGAATATAGTGAGTTACAAGGGGGGTCGTGTGTGAGGGGGATAGTTTCTTCTATCACATAGAATGCTTTTAAGTATTTTTCTAAGTACAAATATGCTTATAGTGGGCTTGGCGAATCTTCACTTGGTCTATTTGGTGTTGAGGGTGGTGCTATTTATAATGATGATCTAAAGGTCTTCTGTCCAATGAGGGTTGGTCTTCCTTCACAATTTCGGGTAATGGAGGTGACGAATATTGTAGGAGGTCCTCTGCGCCAATGAGGGTTGGTCGGTGAGAGATGCCCAATAATGTGAGTTTGACGAGGTCTCTCTGACCGGATAATAATTATATATGCTCCAATCGTCTTGAGGGGTTTTTTTGAGCCAATGAGGGTGGGCTAGCTCTGCTCCAATAGTCATTCTGGATAGGAGGGGGCCAGTAAGGTTTGTCGTTTGCTGCCCCAATAGCAGTCTTGAACCAATGAGACAAGGTCGTTCTTCTTAATGGCGGGTAGTTGGGGGTTGCCTTTAACTTGGGTAGTTGACACTCTCCTTGAGTCGGGTCGTGCCATACTCATGTTATTTTCGAGCTTCGAACGATAAAATCCCCCAAGTTGTGTTATCTACGGGTGGTCTGAGAGGTGTCCTTCGAGTCACATTTCTTCTGAGTAGTTGAGAGGTCTTTCGAGTCGCGTCTGTCTCCGTGTTTATTATGCGATGTCGTGGATGAGAGGTCTTCTCCTTATGACCCTACCTTGTATTCACTCTTTCCCCTTATTCTTTTGTTCTCTTTCCTTTCCCAAAAGTAATTTAGCTAAGTGTTGTGCGCTAACAACCAAAGGTCTCTTATTACAGGTCCTGTGAGATCCGGGTAGCGGAGTTAGCTTGTTGGTGGGCCGTTTACTGACCCGAGGGTGGGTGGGTGGGTGGGGGCTCTACAGCTTCTTCTTAGTGGTACCCCAGAATGTGAATGACTCTGGACGGACAAATGAGGTGTACCCGGGTCTTTTATCCAGACTGTATACCCTCAGTCGGGTGTTAGTCGATCGTGACTTGGGGGTATCGTTTTTTCGGCATTTAGTCGTTTTGTGGGGTACCCGTTTTGCCTATACCCAGGGGCGGGTAGGATTATGCATCATCATTGTCCACATTGGCATATGGGTCCATGTTGAGCAATGCCTCCCTGTTGACATATGCATCTGTGTTCACCTATGCATTCATGTTGATCTATAGGTTCGTGTTAATCTATGGGTTCATGTTGATCTATGCGCCCATGTTGACCTATGCATCCATGTTGATCTATGCCTCTGTGTTGACCTATGGTTTCGTGTTGACATAAGCCTCCTTCTTGACCTATGCCTTTGTGTTGACCTGTAGGTATGCCTCCATGTTGATCTAGTGTGTTGTGGGCAAACCCCTCTCCATTTGTGAAGGGCTTGAAGGGTATTTATAGGTGCTTCTTGGGCTATTTTGATGACCTTGGGCATGTCTTGTTCAATTATGCGAAAGTTCATTAATTTGATCATAACTTCTTCATTACTCATTGGAATTGACATCCGTTATTTGTGTTAGAAACTAAAGATCAATGTCTTTTCAATAGTGTATGGCTCGTCTCCTGATTTGGTCTAACAATTGTAGTGAATTTAGAAGTTATACTTGTGTTTGCCTCTTAATCATTCAAAATTACCAACTCAAGATATCGTAGCCGGTCGTTTTTCGAAGCCTGCACAAAAATGATATGACACGTGAGCAATACAACACAATCTTTGGAAATTTATAATTTTTTATAAGTAAACAATCTTTGAAGTTAACCCTCCCGAAAAGAAGTTGTTCCCAGCAATTTTTAAAGTTAGAACTTTATTTTTGAAGATTCTATATAACATGAAAGTTCATTTCGAAGATAAATTATGATGAAACTTACATATCAAAAAAATTAAGGCGGCGCCTGTTTCAAAGCATTTGTCATAGGCAACTATAACAAAAATTTATTAGGAATTTGGTTATTAATGCGTAGACCACGCATACATTTATATATACTAGTAAACTGGCCCGTGCGGAGGCAGTTTTAATTTCAAACATTATTATTATTATTATTATTATTATTATTATTAGGGGTAATTACATTAAACCCCCCATCGTATGATCCATTTCTGAGTCAACCCCCTTAACTTTGTTTTGACTCAGTCAACCCCCCATCGTTTGCCAAAATCATCACTTTGCCCCAAGTCAACTTTTTTGCACTTTTTTCAGGGGTATTTTCGTCAAATGTTAAAAATTTTAATATTTGTTTTAAAAAAATGTAAAATTTATTAATCGAAAAATATTAATTTTCGCCAAAAAAAGTTTTTTTTCAACCAAATTTATTTCCGAATTTTTTTTTTCGAACAAGTTTTTATTTTCGGCAAATATTTTTTTTCAAACAATTTTTTTTTTTCCGACAAATTTTTTTTTTCGGCAAATTTTTTTTTTCGATAACTTTTTTTTTTCAACAATTTTTTTTCCGGCATAATTCTTTTTTCGAAAAAAAAAATTGTCGGAAAAAAAATTTCTTAAACAAAATATTTGCCAAAAAAAAATGTTGTCGAAAAAAAAAAATTTGTCGGAAAAAAAAATTTGTTCGAAAAAAAAATATTTTCCGAAAAAAAAATACGGAAAAAAATTTGGTTGAATTTTTTTTTGCCGAAAATTAATATTTGTTGATTAATAAATTTTACATTTTTTAAAAACAAATATTAAAATTTTTAACATTTGACGAAAATACCCCTGAAAAAAGTGCAAAAAGTTGACTTGGGGCAACGTGATGATTTTGGCAAACGATGGGGGGTTGAGTCAGAAATGGACCATACGATGGGGGGTTTAATGTAATTACCCCTTATTATTATTATTATTATTATAGTGAAGAAGAATGGGGTAAATTTGTACAAGATTCATGTTGGGAGAAATGTGAAAGCATTCTATAACGCTTGGGGTGCAATTAACAAACCTTTTATTTTGTATGGTAAATAAATCTATGTTACAATTTTTTAACGAAATAAAAAAAAATTGATAAAATTCTTTTATTTTTGTGAACTAATTAAATACTGGATAATATTTATAACAGTTCTTTAGATAATATAGCATCAACATCTCAAGTGACTCAATAATATAAAAATGGTACAGTAAGATATAATTTAATAGCCTAAAATATTTTTGATTTCTAAACATGGGGAAACTAAAATGTCAATAGGAAGAACAAACTTAAAGTTACAAACGAAACAAAGCTCAATTCAATGCAAATTAAGTTTTAATAACACTACAAAAAAAATTGCTTATTGTGACAAAAAAAATTGTCTTAAGAAGCCCAAAAAACGTCACATAAGGTATATCGTGACGAAAAGGTGCAAAGCGAAATTCGTCGCCACAGGCCCGTCGTTTAAGGGTTGTAACGACGAAATCAACATATGTCACAATAGCTTGTGACGAACAGTTATTTTGTCACAACAGCTCAACCTTTCGCGACGATATTTCGTATCTATAGTGTCAATATTTCATCATAATAACCTAATTTCGTTGCAAGAGAGGTATTTTCGCTAATGTTGTTGTGACAATTTCTTTGTCGCAACAACCAGAATCCTATAATGACAACAACTTCGTTGCAATATGTAACTCATATAAACTTTTCTTACACTTACTGTGACAAAATATTTGTCTCAATAGTTACTACTTATTTGTCATATTAGCCTTGTGCTCAATTTATTAATAAGCTTTTATTACATAATAAAAATAAAAATACACATCAAATTTAAAACTCAACAAATCCATTATAATATTAAAAACTAATAAAACCAAGCACCTCAAATAAGAATTATTTTTCATTAGAGGAACAACAAAATTGACAACGATCCGTGATACATGATATTAATTTCCTTCGAAAACATATAATCAACATTTACTCTAAACAAACTTTTCATAAGTTCTTTTACATACATAATAAGTTGTCCACATCAACCTAAAAATCATCTCTTCCAAGCCATTCTCCTCTGTTCAATTCTTTGGACACCTACTACACCTGCAAAAACAGAGAAAAATGATTGAAGTAAGCTAATCTAGTAAGGAATGATTGAAAATAACATTAATTTATACAAAATAATGTATTTTTATGTCAATAGGTCCAACTACTTAAAAGTGCAACTACTTAGAATGAGAATATAGAACTTTTTACTAAAAACAATTAATGAAGCAGGAATAATCTACTAAATCAAAGAAGTTTTATCCTCCAAAAGAAATTTATGTTCTAGTTTATAAGAAACACAAAAAATCTCAAAAGAAGGCTTATAGAGTTATTACATTATCGGAACTGATTCTGCCCTGTGAAGGTAAATCATCATGGAGAATAAAATATTCCACCGAGTTACAATGGTTTCATACCGTCATTTGAACTTAACTGAACTTACAAAGACCCCAGGTATAAAATATAGAGACGGCTATCATTTTGCTGAGCGGAAACTAACTGTGATCTTATTGCTATCTTAAATCAAGAATATCGAATAAATCAAAGCGTAACTTACCTTGAAGTTTGTCCAAATCTGCGGAATCCTGGCACATAAAAATATTGCATGCTGTAAAGCCTGTTGAATGTGATATATATTAAAACTTTGTTATTCAAGAAAACAATATATAATGCTCGTATATGTTAAAACACACCTAAAGAAACAAACAAATAGATGTTATAGGGATGAAGCAATATAATGAGAATACAAAATGTTGGGACTTACATAGAGAGCTTCGAAAAGAAGAGGATCAATGTGACCAGTTAAAATGGTTGGTGCTACTGCACAGTATCTGTTTAAGCTGTTGACGAAATGCAAAGTGCAGTTTTGTTCTACAACTAGTGCTTCACAAGCTTTTGTGCACTAATGAGTAATAAGTAATAAGCTTCTGTTAAACATGGTGTCCAAAAAGGCAATACTTATATATTAAAGAACTTAAAGGATACAGTAGACTGCTGCTGATCCATGTTATATTAAAGAACTTAAAGATACAGTAGACTGCTGCTGATCCATGTTCTGGACTGCTGCTGATCCATGTTCTGGACTGCTGCTGATCCATGTTCTGGTTCCCAGAGGTCGAGAAAAATGGTAGATGATTCCTACTAAAATTATGGCTGCAATGGATAAAATAAAGACTCTTTCAGACATTCAGTTATCAGATGTATACGCAACCATAACTTAAACGATTAAGATGATCATGCTAGCACTACATAGCAAATCGAAAAGACTTACAGAAACAGAGATGTAACTATAGACTGACTCGAAAGAAGAACACAAGAGATGTAAATTAAAGCATACCACTTTACAATATTCATCTTCTTATCCATCATTGGCATCCCATTCCTCTTCTTCGTCATCCTCTAAATCTTCACCACCAGCATCATCTTCTTCATCATCATCATATTCTTCTTCTTCTTCCCCTTCTTCGTCTTCTTCCCGAGTACTTGCTCCAAAATTTAATCTTCAGTCATTGGGGTTCCACCATCCTGTACTGTTTGTTGTTGTAATTGCACCATGTTTTCCTGTTATATGAACTTAGTAATTTTCATTGAACACTAGTAAATTCTAGTATTGTGTAAAATATGCTATAGGCATCTTACATATGCATCTCTTGCCTCAGTTGATCGAAATTCTCCTTTTGCATTAACATGGTTATTCCTCCATAACAGAATTTTGCTTGGTTCATCAGTAGTTTCTTTGTTGTCATATCGTTTTTTCATTTTCCTCAACCGCGCCACATAACTTGTCTTTCCAGAAGTGTGAAAGATTTTCAAACACACTTTATTCTTCAAATTAGTCAAAGATCTAGCCTGCACATTATAAAATCCATACCAAAAATCTGAAATCTAAGAATTTGAATAACTTAAAATCTGAGTATTTAAAAATTTGAAAATCTGAAAATCTGAAAATAACCTGAAAATCTTCGCACTCAACCCAATCACACACCGAAAGCCATTGATGCATTTGCAGTTCCTCTCGTGGACATGTAGCCCTTGGGTCAACCCCATTATCGATAGATTTCCGATAAAGTTCAGCTAATGTGCATCTCCAACGTCTATAACTTTCTTGGAGCGCACCATATATAATACCTTTAACACGTGAAGTATCCGACTCCTTAATGTCAAACCATTGCTAGAAGACCAAAATCATAGAAAGTCAAGCATGACTCAGGAAAATTTAATAAAAGAAATAAAATCTACTATACGCATAGATTACCAATAATCTTCTTAGACAAACAACCTTGTTTGCTTCTGGAACATCTCGCCAGATACTCACTCCTTCAACCTCTGCACATGTTCTAATTGCAACACCAATTCCCTCAGCAAATTCATCAACATATTCAGCCGGTTTTCTCTCATTTGGGTTGAACCTTATTTTCATCTTCCCATGCTGAAAATTAATATTATCAGTAGTATAAGTTAATATTATCAGCAATATAAGTTAAAGAACTAATACAGAAACACAGGTAAGGGTATAGGTCAAAGAAAAACTACCATTTGGACTGTCTTGTCCAAATTTAGGCCTCTAGTTAGACCACGACCAAGTTTCAAAGCATTAGTTCCTAAAAGGGTGCAAACAAAATGGTTGGGATAATTCATGTAAGTAAACATAAGTCTTATCTCAGAAGTGTTTATTACATAGCACCATAACTATAATAAATATGAAAAAGCACAAGGACAATTATATATGAACACAATAGAAGATGAAATATTACCAGATATTCCAGACTCGGGTGTCGACATTGGTATCAGACTAGAAGGACTTTCATGCTCAGAATTGTCATTCGGTGCTGAAAAATCTACCAATGGAGATGTAGGCTCTGATCTGTTTTCATTCCGAACATTGCAGCCTGGTCGATTGGCAAAATGCGTAGTTGACTCGTTTGGAATACTATTTGACAGTCTATTTCCGTTCAATGACCTATTGCCATTTGATAACCCGATGCCATTTGATGACGTGTTGCCATTTGATGATCTGTTTCTAGTTGCTGCATTTCTTGTCACTGCAGTTGGTAATGAAAATAATGGTGTCCTTCCATTTGATTCACTTCTACTTGAGGCACCTGAGCTACCCCGTCTTTGCGATTTGCTAATTTTTTTAAACTGTGGTCTTGATGACATCTAAAGAATGGAGTAAACAGTGTGTTACACCACTTTCATAAACAACACAAATAACCAGTTGAATATCATCATCATAATAATGTCAATATCATCAACACAAACTGAGGCAATCTTGTTTTGTTGCAAGCGAGTACAATCGATTCAATTACGAAACAGAAAATCATAAGATAAATGAAATTACATCATAATGCTATCAGTAAATAGTTCTACGGTTTGAGATAATATTAACTGCTAAAGAATATTAGGTGTTTAAACATTCAATTTGATCAATGGTAAAATGAGCTAAAATCAGATTATAATAATTATATTGTAACAATATGCCACATGTTCAAAATTAGATGCAAGATAGTCCAAAAAATGAATGTTTGTTGTAAGCAAAAGATAAAGCCAGAGACTAACTGAACTTTTCCCTGTATAAGCCTACATATATTCATAAGAAACGATTGAGTTATTTGAGTAAACAGATTACATTAAACAATCCATGATAGTTGATTTATCTCATAATTCTTTTACGGTTTGAGATAATATTAACTGCTAAAGAATGGGAAGTTAGATGCTACACCCCGGAGTAGTGCTCTCGCACACACAAAGTGGATATGAATAATAAAATAATAATATCCACTTTGTGTGTGCAAGAGCACTACTCCGGGGTGTAGCATCTAATTTTACGCTAAAGAATATTAGATGTTTAAACATTCAATTTGATCAATGGTAAAGTGATATCCTACGAACATCAGTAAATAGTTCTACGAACATCGCAGTCGTATACTTAATCAGAACTGAGCTTAGCCTTAAAAAAAGCAAACCTTAATATCCTACTGTGCAATACCACAAACACTTGGTGGGCAAAAAATTTCCCAACTGAACACCCAACTTTATTCAAACAAAAATGGCAACATACTACCCAATAGAAGTCTGGATTCACAAGGAGCCAAAAATACATCGAGCCCAGTAACTAAGATGTCATAAAACGAGTGACACTACAGACTAAGACTCTGAATTCTTACTAAAATCGACCGCTATATACCATGCAATCTCGAATAAAATAAAATAAAGTTTAACTAACAAACAATACAAGGGACAAGAACGCTGACCTTTGATGCTCATGTGGCTGGACAAAATCTGAGTTTTTTTGGACGAGAGTTGTTTGTTGTGAAAAGCAGAAAAGGTTAGAAAAAGTAAAAAGGGCTTGGGAAGAAAGGCGGGAATAAGCAAAGGCTTTGGTGAAAAAAAGGTGGGAATAAGCTAAGGACTTGGTGAAAAAAAGGCGGGAGTAAGCTAAGGCATGGTGAAAAAAAGGCGGGAGTAAGCTAAGGCGTGGTGAAAAAAAAAGGCGGGAGTAAGCTTGGTGAAAAAAAAAAGGAGGGAATAAGGGTTGGGGATGAAGGAGAAGTATGAGAGGAGTTCTTTCTTTTCTTCTTTATCTTTATAAAATGTGAAAGTTAATACTATCTATCTGATTTGCTGGTAGGTGGTTTTTATGATTATTATTATAATTAGAATCACACGTACCAGTGCATTCACTTTCAAGCCATAGGTAATATTATTTTAGTTAGAGTAGTTTTGAGGATAAGTATTGTTATTTTATAAACATGTCCTTAAAATCTCTTTAAATTTTGTACAAGATACAAACATTTACCTTTTCATAAATAAATAATAATGTTTATCAATATGCTATCAATCTAAATATATCATCATATGGTTATCAAAAAAAAAACTATCATCATATCGGTATACAAGTACTAATTAACAAAAAAAAATGATTTTAAAAATAGTAATATATATTATTATAACGAAAAAAACATTGTCACAAGAACAAAAAAGGTGTGTAACGATTATACTTGTCACTAGATAAAGAAAATTTGTCACAATATATTTGGCATCAAAGGAAGAAATTTTATGCACGTTTTATTGAGACGAAATCAAGACTTTCGTCACTATACTTATGTTTCTTGCGATGAAAGCTAATATCGTCACATAAAAAACTTGTATTGTGGCGAAATTCCATTTTGTCGCCACAGCCAAAGGTGTAGTGACGATTTAAATTTTTGTCACAAGAAATTGTCATGAAAAATGTTTTTTTTTGTAGTGTAAGAGTAAATAAATAGAGGATCACCAACTATCAACAATGGTTTTGCATGAGAGATTTGGAGAAACCATTCTCATTAAAAACACGCAATTTTTTAATTATTATTTACACACACACACACACGCGCACGCGCACGACACCACCTCTTCTCATGGTTCCACAATTCTACCGCTGAATCCCCGCCTTAACCTCCCCCACCACATGCCTTCTGCAAAATTCCACTCCTCCGTCCAGCCTCATCTGCCTCTGAGGTTGAATCAATTCTATCCTACCACTTCGCCACCAAGTTCTGATCAGCACATCCTACGGCCCTGGTGACACGCACAACCACCACTACATTCGACTCCACCGACGACGCACATCATCACCACCACATCCCGCTGCTTCTGCGACGCTCACCAGCACATCACGGGTCTCCGCCTCCAACGATGTCCACCACCACATTTCACGCCACAGAGTCCACAATTGCGGCTAACCATTTGTTCGGTGTTTGAGCTTAAGTATATTGGAAAGTAAGTATAGAAAATAACAGGGACAAAATAGGGACATCCAAACTTACAAGACTAAAATCTTAGTCATTTATAGATATAGTATAGATAGATAGAATAGAACAATATATAGTATTTAGTTGAACTTGCAAGGGCAAGATTGACGACGAAATGAGTCAAATAACAAAAACTTTAGGGTCAAAATAAAAAAGTACGGGCAGTTACAAATTTTCTTTAATGTTTTAATTAGTAAGATTAAAACCCAAAAAATTATTTTCCATGTATTATTTTTATATAAAGCAATAAGAAATCATAAATTAATCTACTATGGTTGACTACCGTATTTATGTGAATAATAATAAATTATTAAACCTCACCATGCACGACACCCATGGTTCCCATTCTACCACTGCCCCCCCGCTCTGGCCGCCCCACCACCCGTTTTTTTTGCTGAAATCCCACTCTCACGCCCAACTTTCTCTGTCCCAGTGGTCGAATCAATTTTCTTCCAGCACGTTGCCACCAAGCTCCCACCACCACATGATACGCCCTCGGCGACGCGCACAACCACTACTACATTCGACCAATTCGATTACACTTATCATCACCACCACATCACACGCCTCCGACGAGCCCCACCAGCACATTCTACGCCATAAAGTCTACAATTGCGGTCACCCATTTTTCGGTGTTTGATTTTCAGTATATTGGAAAGTAATTACATGAAATAACATGGACAAAATAGGGGCATATCAAATTACATGACTAAAGTTTTAGCAATTTATAGATAAAGTACATATAGATAGACATAATATAACAAAACATAGTACTTAATTGAAATTACAAGGGCAAGATTGAAACAAAAAAAGATGGATGGCGAAATTAGCTAAATAAGAAAAAACTTTAGGTGCAAAAATAAAAAAATTAAAACTTGAAGGACTGTGTTACTATTTACTATGCGGCCCAATAGCAAATAACAGAGAACTTTAAGGGCGAACATAAAAGAGGTAAAAACTATACTGATTATTCTGCAATTTACCATGGAGCCCAAAAGCAAATGATAGAAATATTTAGGGACGAAAGTGAAAGAGTTTAAAGGCGCAAGGGTTATTCTAAAATTTACAAGTCAAATAACAAGAATTTTTGGGGACAAAAATAAGAAAACCTAAAATTTTAAGGACTGTGTTACAATTTACAATGTGCTCCAAAATAATTAATAAAAAGCTTTAGGGCAAAAATGAAAGAGTTCAAAATCACGAAGACTAAATTGTAAATAACCGTGAGAACATTTTTCACAGATAGTACTAGTAAATAAGCCCGTGCTAAGCACGGGCATGTACAAATTTTTATTAATATTTTAATTAGTATTATTTGATGTCTACTTAATAAGATTAAAACCAAAAAAATTATTTTCCATGTATTATTTTTATATAAAGCAATAATAAATTATTAATTAATCTACTATGGTTAACTACCGTATTTATCATAAATTATTAAACCTCACAAGACCCCCCCCCCCCCTTCTCTCTCTCTCGCACGACACCACCCATTCACATGGTTCAGGTTCAACCATTGCACCCCCGCCCTGGCCGGCCCACCACTCATTTTTTTGCTGACCACTCTGACGCCCACACTAAGCTCCCACCACAACATCATACGCCCCCGACGACACGCACAACCACCACTACATTCGGCCCCTTCGATTGCGCATATCACCACTACCACATCACACGCCTCTGACGAGGCTCACCAGCACATTCAACGCCACAAAGTCTACAATTACGGCCACCCATTTTCTTGGTGTTTGAGCTTTAGTATATTGGAAAGTGATTACATGAAATAACATAGGCAAAATAGTGGCATACCAAATTACAAAACTAAAATCGTAGCAATTTATTGATATAGTACATATAGATAGACATAATATAACTGAACATAGTAATTAGTTGAAATTACAAGGGCAAAATTGAATCAAAGAAAGATGGATGACGAAATGAGCTAAATAACAAAAAACGTTTGGTGCAAAAATTAAAATTTTAATTAGTGTATTATTCAATTGCTAATTAATAAGATTTAAACCCAAAAAAACAGTTTTCCATGTATTATTTTTATATAAAGCAATAATAAATTATAGATTAATCTACTACGGTTTACCGTATTTATGCGAGTAATCATAAATTATTAAACCTCACCACGCACGACACCACCCCTTTCCATGGTTCTGATTCGACCGTTGCACACCCGCCCTGGCCGGTCCACCACCCATTTTTAGTTGAAATCCCACTCCGATGCCCAACTTTCTCTACCCCAGTGGTCGAATCAATTTTCTTCCAGCACGTCGCAACCAAGCTCCCACCACCACATCATACGCCCCCGGCGACACGCACAACCACCACTACATTCGGCCCCTCCGATTGCGCATATCATCACCACCACATCACACACCTCCGACGAGGTCCACCAGCACATTCAACGCCACAAAGTCTACAATTGTGACACTCCTTTTCTTGGAGTTTGAGCTTCAATATATTGAAACGTAATTACATGAAATAACATGGGCAAAATAGAGGCATACCAAGTTATTGGACTAAAATCGTAGTAATTTATCGATATAGTACATATAGATAGACATAATATAAAATAACATAGTGATTAGTTGAAATTACAAGGGCAAAATTGAAACAAAGAAAAAATGGACGACGAAATGAGCTAAATAGCAAAAAAATTAAAACTTGAACGACTATGTTACAATTTACTATGGAGCCCAATAGCAAATAACATGAAACTTTAGGGGTGAAAGTAAAAAAGGTAAAAACCATAATGTCTGTTTTGTAATCTACCATGGAGCACAAAAACAAATAATAAAAAATTTTAGGGGCGAAAGTGAAGGATTTCAAAAGTGCAATAGTTTTTCTAAAATTTACAAGTCAAATAACAAAAATCTTTGGGGACAAAAACAAGAAGATCTAAAATTTAAAAGGGTGTGTTACAATTTACCATGGAACCCAAAAATAAATAATAAAAAATCTTAAGAGCAAAAATGAAAAATTTAAAATACAAAGGCTATTATGCAAATAGACAAGTAAGAACACTTCTCACCTTTATAGATAATACTATATATGTATATATATATATATATAATATGATAATAAAGGACAATCCTATCAATCAATTTTCTTTTCCTTTTTTGCCATTGTAATTATTATTATTTATTTTTTCAGGCCACCTTATATGATACTAATTTGGCTGCTTCTTAGGCCCATTTCTAGGGGTGGGCACTGTCGGATACCCGTTTCGGGTAGTTTCGGGGTCGGGTAATCTGAAATTTCTTCCCGACCCCGACCCCGATTGAGTCGGGTACCCGAATTCGGGTACCCCGTTCGGGTACGTGCGGGTATATAGGGTACCCGCACGTCCCCGGTTTCCCTGTTTTCAGTTTGTAAAACTGAAAACAGGGGTTAAACTGAAACAGGAGTCGAAGGCCGAAGAGATAGGTTGCGACGGTGAGGAGAGGCTGGTGAAGAGAGGCTGACGGTGGAGGAGATTGCGACGGTGAGGAGAGGCTGGTGAGGAGAGGCTGACGGTGGAGGAGATTGCGACGGTGAGGAGAGGCCGACGGTGGAGGAGATTGCGACGGCGAGGAGAGTACGACGGCGAGGAAAGTGCAACGGTGGAGGAGAGTGCGACGGCGAGGACAGTGCGACGGTGGACGAGAGTGCGACGGTGAGGAGAGAAGAGGTTGGTGAGGAGAGTGCGACGGTGGAGCGGTGGTCATGGCGGCGCAGTGTTGTTGGTGAGAGAGAGAGTGTGTTGTTGGTGAGAGAGAGAGGGTTTTGTGTGTGAAGTTTGTGTGTTAAGTGTGTGTAACTGTGTAAGACAGTGTATTGTGTATATGCTTTGTCTTGTGTGTTAAAAAAACATTATGTATTATGCTTGTAAAAATATTTTGGTAAAAACTAAAAAATATATAGTATATATGTTAACCCTAAAAAATAAATAAGGGATTATATGAGTTAAACAAAAGGTTAACCCTTAAATTAGGGATTAATCCCAAAGGCGATACTATCGTCACAAACACTCTCGTATGTCACATACCCTACTATGGTATGACGTGGCACCCGAAGAGATAATAGTCCCTCGGAACTCACATATCCTACTAGGGTACAACGTGACATCCGAGTGGACACCCAAGCGTCCCTTGGAAAGTCAAGATGAATAAAAATAAGGTATCAACGTGGCATCGGAAAAAGAGTAAACCCCGATGGATCCACGCGACTCTGATATGCATCACCGCGCCAAGAGGGACCACTATACGAGAATACTTCCTTGCTGAAACACTCCCAAAGCCCTCGGAATCATCACCCCGAAGGCTAAAATTCATAAAACAACGTCTTACTCAAAGCACCACTCACTAAAGTCACTTGCCCCGAAGGCCCAAGCCAAGAAGGTTACTCAGCCAAAGACATGAAGCCCTCGGAGAATGATTCTCGAAGAGACCACTACTCTAATGACGACAAGAAACGCTCGGAATCCATACTACAAATATCCAGATACGAGAATACCGTCTTACATACATATTGATGCTCTCGGAGCCCACCTCACAAGCCTGGAGAAACAAATATGCCCCTCGGAGAACTCTACCAAAGAAACCGACGAGGAAATAGCTGTCCCCGGAACAGAAACCTCATCGGACACCCACTCCACTTCAACTAGTGAACCTCCTCATGAAATCCAGTCCCTCGGAGAAAAGAAAACAGAAGATTCAGTCCACCAAAGAGAAGAAAACAGAAGAAGCAACCCCTCGGAACTCCCCGCAACCCTCGGATAAGATAAGGATCAGCCTAGTCAGCGCTTTGTCAACAAGATATACCTTATCTTATAGAAGGACACTTGTAACACATGCAGCATTACACTTGTAACACATGCAACGCATGCGTAGTGACACAAACACCCTCCCATACCTATATAAGGGGAAATTAGGAGAGACGAGAAGGGGAGGGAAGATACACTTAAACTCACTTGGAAAAAAGCATAAGATCGTATTTTATGCTCCTCGGGAGTAAGAATTTCAGAGAATAAAGGAAGGATATTTTCGTAATTTCCCTAATAGTTATTTACTTTCTTTGAACCACGGATAACGGCGTTCCGAACTCATAAATAAATCGGTTAATCGGGTATTATTCCAAACCTGTTAACAATATATAATAGGGTACCCGATCGGATACGGGTATTGGGAATTTTCTACCCGATACCCTACCCGAATCCGATAGGGTACCTGAAAAAAACTTAGAATAGGGTACCCGAACCCATTTTTCCCGAATCACTCGGGTAATACCCGATCAGGGCGATTTCGGGAATAGGGTACCCGAAAAGATGCCCACCCCTACCCATTTCTGGAAAAGAGATTGGCTGGCATGGACCCCACATGAAAGTTTGCTCATCAATTCCCTCTCTCCTCTCTCCCAAGTCACTGTCCTCTCTCTCTCTTCTCTCACAACGTTTGCCTTCTCTCTCTTGTTTATTTAAATTTGTTACTATTTAGTATTCCCACCTTAATCTTTCATTAATTTCAAGAGAACACCACAAAACTTCACAAATTCCTCAAACACGTCCAAACAAATTGCAATTGTACCAAAACAACATTAATCATTTTTTTGAGGGCTTAGTAACAAAAACTATCCGATGTTATTTATAATTGAAAAACCCCTTACATAAGTGTTATTAGCCAAAAAAACTCCCCTTATGTTATATTTAATTTGGATACAACACCCAAAATTTATCTTTGGGTTATTTCTAATTGAAATATTTTTTGTGTTATTTTATTTTTAGTAGTTGTACCAAACTATGTTTTAAGTAAAAAACATGGAGTGGTCCCAATGAGACGGACACGCAAAGAACATAAGTTGGTAAGGTGGAAGAGAAAAATATAATGAATGAGATTTTTTCAATTAGATTTATGAAAAGTACAACATTAATAGATCTAATAAAGCTCACTTGATAGAACTCGTTGAATTCATGCTAAACAGTTTGTAAAATCACATATTGTATATTACATTGTTGTATCGTTGTTAATGCTTTTATATGTATAAGGGTGGACGCGTTCATTCTTTCTTTTTCTTTTTGCGCACTTTGTTTTTTTTTCTTTTTCCCTTTTTAACATAAAACTACTAATAAAGTTTGAAATTTCATACAGAGTTTTTATATTATAAAATAAAACTCCACAAAACTTGCGTCTATTATTGGGGATGATGTTACTCGTTTTGTGCTTGCTTATTTAAATAGTCGCGTTCTTGATCCTGCTGTTAATTTTACTCACATAGTCTTAATTCCTAAATGTGCTAACCCTGAGCTTATGACTCAACTTCGTCCTATTAGTCTCAGTAACGTGTGTTTTAAGGTTGCATCCAAAGTCCTTGCCAATAGACTGTAACCGTGCCTAAAAGATGTAATTGCGCCAACTCAATCCGCTTTTGTTCCGGGAAGGCTAATTACTGACAATGTCTTGGTGGCGTTCGAGCTCAACCACTTTCTCAAAAATAAAAGGACGGGGAATCGCTGCTTTATGACACTGAAACTTGACATGAGTAAGGCGTATGATCGGGTCGAGTGGTCCTTCTTGGAAAAAGGTAATGATTAGGTTGGGTTTTTCCCATTTTTTTGTGTCTTTAGTGATAATGGGCGTGCGTTCAGTGTCATATTCTACTCTTATTAATGGTCGTGAATCAAATGTTTTTTTCCCCGAAAGGGGCATAAGGCAGGGGGACCCTCTCTCCCCCTACCTTTTCTTATTTGTTGTGTTAACAGGTTTGGAATAATACCCGATTAACCGATTTATTTATGAGTTCGGAACGCCGTTATCCGTGGTTCAAAGAAAGTAAATAACTATTAGGGAAATTACGAAAATATCCTTCCTTTATTCACTGAAATTCTTACTCCCGAGGAGCATAAATACGATCTTATGCTTTTTTCCAAGTGAGTTTAAGTGCCTCTTCCCCCTTTCTCGTCTCTCCTAATTTTCCCTTATATAGGTATGGGAGGGTGTTTGTGTCACTACGCATGCGTTGCATGTGTTACAAGTGTAATGCTGCATGTGTTACAAGTGTCCTTCTATAAGATAAGGTATATCTTGTTGACAAAGCGCTGACTAGGCTGATCCTTATCTTATCCGAGGGCTGCGGGGAGTTCCGAGGGGTTGCTTCTTCTGTTTTCTTCTCTTTGGTGGACTGAAACTTCTGTTTTCTTTTCTCCGAGGGACTGGATTTCATGAGGAGGTTCACTAGTTGAAGTGGAGTGGGTGTCCGAGGAGGTTTCTATTCCGGGGACAGCTATTTCCTCGTCGGTTTCTTTGGTAGAGTTCTCCGAGGGGCATATTTGTTTCTCCAGGCTTGTGAGGTGGGCTCCGAGAGCATCAATATGTATGTAAGACGGTATTCTCGTATCTGGATATTTGTAGTATGGATTCCGAGCGTTTCTTGTCGTCATTAGAGTAGTGGTCTCTTCGAGAATCATTCTCCGAGGGCTTTCTGTCTTTGGCTGAGTAACCTTCTTGGCTTGGGCCTTCGGGGCAAGTGACTTTAGTGAGTGGTGCTTTGAGTAAGACGTTGTTTTATGAATTTTAGCCTTCGGGGTGATGATTCCGAGGGCTTTGGGAGTGTTTCAGCAAGGAAGTATTCTCGTATAGTGGTCCCTCTTGGCGCGGTGATGCATATCAGAGTCGCGTGGATCCATCGGGGTTTACTCTTTTTCCGATGCCACGTTGATACCTTATTTTTATTCATCTTGACTTTCCAAGGGACGCTTGGGTGTCCACTCGGATGTCACGTTGAACCCTAGTAGGATATGTGAGTTCCGAGGGACTATTATCTCTTCGGGTGCCACGTCATACCATAGTAGGGTATGTGACATACGAGAGTGTTTGTGACGATAGTATCGCCTTTGGGATTAATCCCTAATTTAAGGGTTAACCTTTTGTTTAACTCATATAATCCCTTATTTATTTTTTAGGGTTAACACTAGCCCCCCCAAATTTCAATCGTTCTCGTAGAAACGAGTGAAATTTTAGTTCGTGGCCTTAATATGGCAAAAGGGGCTTTTTCTTTATTTTTTGGTGATTTTTCCGAGGGGTTTGGGATTTCTCCATTCTTTTTTATGATTTACGGGGGTATTATATGTATATAAATATATATTTGAAATACCGTGAGGTAAAATTACCGTTATGTTCTTGGGAAGCAGCGGTTCAGATGAAGAGTTACCTTTATAACGGCTCTTTCTAGCCGTTGGATGTCTTAAATGACATTCATTCATCCGTCCGTTAATCTGCAGTAACGGCTAGGGCGTGGAGCGACACGTCGCTTCCTGAGTGGAGACGTGGGGCGTGGGAGACGAGGCACGTCTTTAATGGCGGTTCACCTATAAATACACCCGTCTGTACTCTTTTCTTCACATTCTCTTCACAAAATGTTTACACTTCCAATTCTTTCTACTCTTCTATTTCTCTCAAGCAGAAAAGAGGGATTTTTGCTCCTCTTATAGTTTTTTGCTCTCGCTTCTTTTTCCCTTCGCCAAATTCGTAAATTTTTTTTCTTTTGTCCTAAAAAGTAGATGGCTTCCTCTGCCAATACATCCTCTGCTGCTGCTGCCCCTGTTGACGTTCCCGTTTCTGTTGCGACTACGGTTCCCCTCGTGGGACCTGCTGCCGCTACTCGCAAGAAAAGAGCTACTGTCGCCGAAGGGAGTGGCGCCGCCGCCGCGAAAAAAGCTAGGGTTTCGAAGTCAAAGAAACCCCCTCTCCGTGATTTCTCTAAAATTGAGAATGTTCGGTCCGTGGTCACCTACGAGCAGGTTATGGAGTTATTCAAGGCCACGGGGACCACGATGGCGAATGTGACCGTTCACATTCCTTCGGAGAATCAGAGGGCGTGCTACCCTCCTACGGGTATGCTCACTGTGTATTTTGCACAGGTGAATTACGGGTGTTTTTTCATCCTTTTCTTCGATCGCTATTCCAGTATTGGCAAATCTGTCCGAGCCAGTTAACACCCAACTCGTATCGCCTTTTAGTGGGATACGTTTTATGCTGCGAGCTCCTTAACCTTCCCCTGTCCCCGTATCGGGTGGGGGCAATTTTCATCCTTCGGCCTTGTTCGGATGGAGTTCCCCTTTTCAGTCTGGCCTATCGGGACGTCGAGAAATCCTTCACTGGTACGTCCAGTCCTCGCACTCGTAGGGGGGACTGGAGGCGGAGGTTTTTCTTCGTCCGTTCGAAAGGCCATTCGGCCCGATCGTGGGGGGTACCCATCCGATGGGGCTTGGGATACGTTTCGCCCCTATCCGAGACGTTGGGGCGGGAGTGGGAGGAACTGAGTCATTCCGGGTTATTTTCTGGCTCGTACGATATTACCGACCTGCTTGCGTGTCCTGAAGCTCTTATTCTGGCAGGTCTTCAAGAGGGAATAAGAAGAGAGAATTCGCCAATTCATCCTCTTCATGGCAATTTCTATTTTCGTAAGTCTGAAGATTTATCGACTTCTCTTTTATCAACCTGTGTGCTCTCGGGATCATCATATACTCTATATTTGTCTTATAGGTGCTGAGATGGCGGCTTTTTCCATAGATCCATTTAATGGTGTTTTTCTGGGGCGAGCTCTGCACGGTATGCGGCGGGCACCGGAGGGCATTTCCGATACCTTCGTGACGGTTACGAGGGCTGACTCCTCCTCGGAAAGGCCGGAATCGGAGGGTTCGCCCGTGGCAGCCCCCCAGTGAGCTTTGTAATTCCTCTTAGGGTAGAAAATTCGGTTACGGCTCTTTCTCCGATAAACTACCCAGTGTCTCCCTCGGTGTCGCAACCATTACCTCGGATTTCCGATATCGTGAATGTTGTGGAAGGAGGTCCCGAGCGCATACCCGCGTCGCTGGGCGGAGGGAATCCTCCTCCCGTGGGTTCCTCTCCTCTGGGTGCTGACCTAGGGTTTTCTCCTCTCGGAGAGGTATCGGGGTTTTGCCGAAATTTTCTTAGCGGTCTACTAAATGTTACGGATTGTGAGCTCATGAGGACCCTTCCTTTCTCTCGTCTTCAGGATTTAGTTTGAAAAAACCTGTGTGAGGTAAATACTCATTTTATTTGCAAATTTTGGTTACTTACCTTTTATTTCTTCGGTAGTGATTCCTTTGTCTCCATTCAGATTTATATGGTGCTAGATGCCATCGGATCTCGGGGGTGTTCCTCTTCAGATCCTGGCTTGGTATATCGCCGTCGGGACGAGTTAGAACATGGTTTGTTGGAGGCTCAAACAGAGATTTCCCGCTTGCAGGAAGAGCATGAAGCTGCTAAAGCGATTCACGAGATGGTCCTTCAGATTGAGAGGGATAAGTCTTGGGAGGTGGAGCGCCAGTTGATGCTAGAGAGGACCCGGGTGACGAGTTTTCAAGCGAGTTTGGAGGAGTTGAAGGGTCAACTTCGCCACTCCGGTGAGCAATTACTGCAGATGATTCAGGAACGGGATGCGGCAACTCATCGGGTGTTGGAGATTACCCACGCCCACGACGTTGCTTTAGTGGTAGCTCGGGTCCGAGCTGTTTTGGATATTGCGGGTCCTTCAGCTTTGAGGGAGTCTTTACAAAAGGAGATGCGTGATCTGGTCCGCATCGGGTATCGACTTGGTACGGATGCGGTTCAAACATTGCCAGCGTGCCCCGGGGACTTGGTCATTCCCGAGCTTAATCTTCATCCCATCTTTCCTGAAGATAGTCCCGTAGCATCCGAGGGCATGTTATTGGCGGATCCAATAACCTTATCCGAGGAACAGCGTCGTCGCCTTATCCGAGAAGGAAAGCGTCCTTTGCGAGAGGAGTAGTAGATAGTATTTAACTTGTAGTAGGTGGTCTTTTGGAGTCCGATGACTGTTTATCTATAGTAGATGGCTCCTCGGGGTTAGGTTGCTTGTAATGATTTCCTGTGTAAGGCTACCATTTTTGTTTTGCAAACCTATGTACCCTATCGGATTCCAATGTATCGTAACCATTTATTTATAAACAAACAGTTTTATTTATGTAACAATGAAGATGTTACATTAAGCATAGTATTTTCTAAGATTGAAGGAATTCCACGTATTGCGAAGAGTGGCGCCTTCAGAGTTGGCAAGTAAATAAGTTGCGGGTCCGACAATTCCCGCTATTTTGTAGGGTCCTTCCCATCGGGGCTCAAGCTTGCCTACGTTTTTGGAAGCTCCGACCCGTTTTAGCACTAAATCACCCACTTGAAAAGTTCTAAGCTTTACCTTGGTGTTATAGTACCGTGTCATCCGAGTTTTGTATTCTTCAGCCCGAACGGCGGCTCGGATTCTTCTCTCTTCTAAGAGATCAAGGGCCAGAGCTAAGTTAGCACTATTGGCCACTTCTTCGTATTCTTTGACTCGCCAACTCTCGATCGAGACTTCGGAGGGTACCACTGCTTCACAACCATAAGATAGGCTGAAAGGGGTTTCGCCTGTGGCGGTATTTTGTGTGGTCCGATAGGCCTATAATATGCCGGGTATTTCTTCAACCCATTTGGCTTTGTGCCAGTCGAGTCGGGCCTTCATATTTTTCAGGAGAGTGCGATTAGTTCTCTCGACTTGTCCGTTGGCTTGAGGGTATCCCACCGAAGCAAAACAGTGCTTAATCTCCCAATGATCACACCATTTTTCTAACCCTTGGTCAGTAAATTGCAGGCCGTTGTCACTTACCAGGTTCCGAGGGACCCCAAAACGGCACAGAATGTTTCTCCACAAGAAGTTAATGACCGCCCCTGCAGTTATTCGCGCTAAAGGCTCCGCCTCCACCCATTTGGTGAAGTAGTCTACTGCCACGAGTAGGAACTTCTTTTGACCAGCATCGGGAATAAGTGGACCTACTATGTCTATTCCCCATTTGGCGAAAGGACATGCGGTCAGATGGGGTTCCCATGGAGCCGCTGGCTGGTAAACCCGAGAGGCATAAGCTTGGCACGACTTACACTTTTCCGCATGGTTTTTGCAATCCTTGGCCATCGTGGGCCAATAATAACCCTGTCGAATTATCCGTCCAGCCATGCTTCCGCCACTGGTATGGCTACCACACACCCCTTCGTGAGTTTCCGCCAGGATGAGTTGAGCCTCTTCTTCATTTAAGCATCGGACATGAGGGTACGAGTACGTCCTTCGGAATAGTATTCCGTCTTTGAGGAAATATCGGATGGTCTTCTTAGACATCATCCGTCGAATAGATTTGTCCTCGGAGTATCCTTCAGGATCTTGCAAAAATGCTTTAAGGGGAGTTATCCAGCTTATCGGGAGATTGGTCGTGGTGGCGCTCACCTCTTCAAGTTCAGTCCTCTCTGATTCGCTCATATGTAACAGGGTGATTTTCCGAGTACGAATGGTGGTTAATTGTGCAACCATTTTGGACAAGGCATCGGCTTCCTGGTTATCCCCTCGGGGAATCTGCACTAATTGATACTCATCAAACCATGCTTTGGCCCGATGGACTACTCGAAGATAACTCTGCATTCTTTCCTCTTTGGCTTCATAGGTGCCCTGAACTTGCTGGACAATTAACTGAGAGTCGCTATGTAGGCGGACTTTTCGCATTCCGCCTTCCCGAGCGAGTCTCATTCCGATAAGGAGGGCTTCATATTCGGCGTCGTTATTGGATACAGGGTAATCAATTCTAACCGCGAAATGTAGCGCCTCCTCTTCGGCTTCCGTGTTAATCAAGATTACTCCGGCTCCGCCATGCGTATTTACGGAGGAACCGTCCACGTAGACATGCCACAGAGGTTCTTTCCTTTCTACTCCGATTCCTGTAAGTTCTACTACAAAGTCTGCTAGCACCTGGGCTTTGATGGAAGGTCTCGGGGCATAGGAGATATCATACTCCGTTAGCTCGACGGCCCATTTTATCAGTCTTCCCGAGGTCTCGGGTTTGTTAAGAATTGCCCGTAGAGGGTGCTTAGTCAGGACAGTGATCGGGTGGGAGAGGAAATACGGGCGTAATCTACGCGCCGTGGTAACCAAAGTGAGTACAAGTTTTTCTATCAGAGTATACCTAGTTTCCGCTCCGAGGAGAGTTTTGCTAACGTAGTAGACCGGATGATGCTCCCCATCGTGCTCTTTGACCAATACCGCTCCGATAGCCTCCTCTCCTACGGACAGGTACACGAAAAGTTCTTCCTGGGGCGAAGGTTTGACCAGCAAGGGTGGTCTCACCATATAGCTTTTTAATTCCTGGAGAGCTTCTTCACATCGTGAGGTCCAATGGAATTCTTTGATATTCCGAAGGATTTTAAAGAACGGGAGTCCTTTCTCTGCTGACTTGGAGACAAATCGGCTGAGGGAGGCCATTCGTCCGGTCAGTTTTTGCACGTCCTTTATGGATTTTGGAGTTGGTAACCCAATAATTGCTTCGGCTTTCTCGGGGTTAACTTCTATTCCCTTCTCGGTAACCATAAATCCCAAAAATTTGCCTCCTCGGATACCGAAGGAGCATTTCCTAGGGTTTATCTTCATCCCAAAGCGATCCATGATATCCAGTGTTTTTCGCAAGTCCTCGGGATGGTCTTTCGCGGAATGACTTTTGACGACCGTGTCGTCCACATATACTTCCACGGTTTTTCCGATGAGCCCCGTAAACATGAGGTTCACCAATCGTTGGTATGTAGCTCATGCGTTCTTAAGTCCGAAGGGCATAACTAGATAACAAAAGGTACCTGCATCAGTAATGAAGCTGGTTTTGTCCTGGTCCGGGAATGCCATCGGGATTTGATTGTATCCTTTGTCCCCATCCAGAGTCGACAGGAGTGCACAACCAGCGGTAGAGTCGACCAATTGGTCAATGCTTGGTAAGGGATAGCAGTCCTTTGGGCAAGCATCATTAAGATCGGTGAAGTCCACGCACATCCTCCATCTTCCTCCCGACTTAGGGACCAAAACCACTTTGGCCAGCCATTCGGGTTACACGACCTCTCGTATTTGTCGTAAGCTGAGAAGCCGTTGAATTTCTGATCGGATAATCTTGTTGCGTTCGGGCCCCATTTTTCTCTTCTTTTGTTGAATGGGTTTGGCCCCCGGCTTTACATTAAGGAAGTGTTGGCATACCTTATTGCTGATCCGTCCGAGGGGACCTCCTTCCCATGCGAAAAGGTGACAAAATTCCTTTAGAACGGATATCACTTGGGCTTCCAACTCAGGTTCCATATTAGTGCCCATTTTGATCGCCCTAGCGGGATTTCCTTCCACGAGTTCTATCATCTTGAGCTCTTCAATGGGTTGGACTCGGGTTTCTTCTACTTTCCGTTTTTTGCTACTATCTGAGGGGTTTTCGCCCTCTTCGGGGAGTAGCGCATTCATTCGGCATTCTCTGGCTCTAGCTTGATTTCCTCGGACTTCTCCGATGCCTGCCAAGGTAGGAAACTTGACCTTAAGGTGTAGGGTAGAGGGGATCGCTTCGAATGACCGGATGGATGGTCTTCCGCATATAGCGTTGTATGTCCTTGACGAGGCCTCCACCACCCAAAATTTGGTGGGTTCCGTTTTTCGTAGGGCTCCCTCTCCCCACGACATTGGCAAAGTCACGGTTCCGAGGGTGTTACAGGCTTCGCCAGAGAAGCCTACTAGAGGGATTTCAGCCACCTCCAGTTGCTCCTTCTTCAATCCCATGGCTAGATAGGTGGGAAAAAACAAGACGTCCAGAGAGCTGCCCGTATCTATGAGGATACGCTGGATCCCAAATCCGTAGATGGTAGCTTCAATTACCAAAGGATCTTCGTGGGGGTAGACTATACCTTTTAGGTCTTCAGGTCCGAAAGTGATATTTGGTAATCTGGCCCCTTGGGCGGAGCATACCGGGAGCCCTTGTCCCGCTCGTCTGGCCTCTTTGAGATATTTTGTCTTCTTACCCCGGGGTATTCTGGAAATATCTCCTCCCTCTATCATGTTGATTGTCCATCCCGAGGAGGAGTTGACCTCGTACGTGTCGGGAGGGGGAGGTAGGTTCCGATACCCTGTGGTCCTTTCCCGTGATCGCCGCGGAGACGCATCGGTTCTTTCTCGGGGGGATCTTTGCCGCTTTCTGGTCTTTTCTTGGGACCTTCGCCGATGTTCCGCCGTTTGTTCTCGTGACTGCCGGTGGGGAGTATCCTCTTCCTCGTCAGGTCCTTCTCGGGGCCTTCTCCATACATGCGCTTTGGGCTCTTCGGGATTTTTTCTTTTTAGGTAGTTATGCAGATATCCTGCCTCCAGAAGGCGAAGTATTTCTCTTCGGAGGGTAGTACACTCCTCGGTAGTGTGTCCATAAGTTTTATGGAATTTACAGTACTTACCCGTATCCTTATCTTTGTTGGGAAATTTGACAGGCCGGGGCCAACGCACTTCTTCGTTGCCCCGCATCACGTTGAGTACTTCCACGGGAGCTAAGGTCATAGGAGGAAGGAGCATGGGTTTAAGGAATTTCTTGACCGTCTCCCCATCGTCCTTCTGAGGGGGTGGTTTTCCTTCTTTACCCTTCTCTTTGGTCTTAGTTTCCTTTTCCGTCTGCTCGTGACGTTCATTGTCATCCTTCTCCAGCCCTCTCTTTGTATGTTCAGCTTCTTCCATAAGAATATGAGTTTCAGCTTGTTGCATAAGTTCATTCATGTCCGTGACATGATTCCCCATCAGGTATCGGAAGAATTCTCCCGCTCGGAGTCCTTGTGTCAGAATATCGGCCATAATGGTTGGGCTGACGTTCGGAACATCCAGCGCTTCGTCCGTGAAGCATTTTATATATTCCCGAAGAGATTCATCCTTTCGTTGTTTGATGGTAAAAAGATGAGTGGCCGATTTGGGATACCTACGGTTACAGGCGAAGTGGCGTATAAACATGTGAGCCAATCGGTCAAAGTTGACCACTGAATTGGGAGGGAGATGGGTAAACCAAGATTGAGCTCGTCCTCCGAGGGTAACAGGGAACACTCGGCATAGGACATAGTCCGGGGCAGACGATAGGTCCATTCCTGCCAAATATTGATGTATATGATCTTGCGGATCTCTCCCATCGGCTTCTCCTGTATATAACGGCACATTAATAGGCCGCATTCCCGAAGGAATCGGAGCATAAGCTATTTCAGGAATGAAGGGAGATGTCTTAAACGTCGGATCTTCCTTGGGTCCTACAGTCCTCTTGAGATCTCCTACTTCCTTTCGTAGATCTTCAAGGATTCCCCATAATGTTGGCTCTCCGTTGGGAGTGATAGTGGGAGGGGGCCGATATTCGGGGAGAGACCTTTCTTCCCTTTGGATTATCCTCGGAGTCTCCAGGTGATCGTAATGCCTTGGCGTCCTCCGAGGAGCTCCCTGGTACCACGAGATTGGGGTAGGGCATTGTGCCCCTCTTGCATAAACTTCGCCTTCTTCCGAGGGGTAATCTCCTCGATGCGGAGATCCTGGGACTGTTTCCAGGGACTCTCGAATTCTTGATGATTAACTCGAGTGGTGGCATCCACTAGTCTTTCAAAAACGGATCGGGGAACATTGATGAAGTCCCTTTCGTCGGAACGGCGATTCGCTACGGTTTCCTCCGAATTGTCCAGATGGGGCGGGTGGATTTCACTGTGAAACAAATTTTCCATAGTTGGTTTACTTTCTTGAACACGCTCGAGGACAACTTCTATGGCCTTCCCACAGACGGCGCCATTTTGTTAACAGGTTTGGAATAATACCCGATTAACCGATTTATTTATGAGTTCGGAACGCCGTTATCCGTGGTTCAAAGAAAGTAAATAACTATTAGGGAAATTACGAAAATATCCTTCCTTTATTCACTGAAATTCTTACTCCCGAGGAGCATAAATACGATCTTATGCTTTTTTCCAAGTGAGTTTAAGTGCCTCTTCCCCCTTTCTCGTCTCTCCTAATTTTCCCTTATATAGGTATGGGAGGGTGTTTGTGTCACTACGCATGCGTTGCATGTGTTACAAGTGTAATGCTGCATGTGTTACAAGTGTCCTTCTATAAGATAAGGTATATCTTGTTGACAAAGCGCTGACTAGGCTGATCCTTATCTTATCCGAGGGCTGCGGGGAGTTCCGAGGGGTTGCTTCTTCTGTTTTCTTCTCTTTGGTGGACTGAATCTTCTGTTTTCTTTTCTCCGAGGGACTGGATTTCATGAGGAGGTTCACTAGTTGAAGTGGAGTGGGTGTCCGAGGAGGTTTCTGTTCCGGGGACAGCTATTTCCTCGTCGGTTTCTTTGGTAGAGTTCTCCGAGGGGCATATTTGTTTCTCCAGGCTTGTGAGGTGGGCTCCGAGAGCATCAATATGTATGTAAGACGGTATTCTCGTATCTGGATATTTGTAGTATGGATTCCAAGCGTTTCTTGTCGTCATTAGAGTAGTGGTCTCTTCGAGAATCATTCTCCGAGGGCTTTCTGTCTTTGGCTGAGTAACCTTCTTGGCTTGGGCCTTCGGGGCAAGTGACTTTAGTGAGTGGTGCTTTGAGTAAGACGTTGTTTTATGAATTTTAGCCTTCGAGGTGATGATTCCGAGGGCTTTGGGAGTGTTTCAGCAAGGAAGTATTCTCGTATAGTGGTCCCTCTTGGCGCGGTGATGCATATCAGAGTCGCATGGATCCATCGGGGTTTACTCTTTTTCCGATGCCACGTTGATACCTTATTTTTATTCATCCTGACTTTCCAAGGGACGCTTGGGTGTCCACTCGGATGTCACGTTGTACCCTAGTAGGATATGTGAGTTCCGAGGGACTATTATCTCTTCGGGTGCCACGTCATACCATAGTAGGGTATGTGACATACGAGAGTGTTTGTGACGATAGTATTGCCTTTGGGATTAATCCCTAATTTAAGGGTTAACCTTTTGTTTAACTCATATAATCCCTTATTTATTTTTTAAGGTTAACATGTTGCTGAGGCTTTTTCAGCTCTTATCACAAAAGCAGAGGAAATAGGGCTGATTCGGGGATTAGCTATCAGTCGCAGTGCAACACGAGTTTCCCATATCCTCTTTGCTGATGATACTCTCCTATTTTGCGAGGCGACACAAGACGCAGCAGTGGGAATTCGGGACTTACTCCATAAATATGAGGCGGCCTCCGGTCATAAAATAAATTTGGAGAAGTCAGTGGTGGTGTTTAGCAAAAATACGGACTTAAACTGGGCGAATGAGATTGGGACGGTTTTGAGAGTGGCTATTGCATGAAAAATACCTTGGTTTACCGTCGGTGGTGGGGAAATCTAAAAAAGAATTGTTTGATTTCATCTGGGAGCGTGTACGGAAAAGAGCACAGGGTTTCAAGGGCCAACTCCTTTCTACCGCGGGCAAAGAGGTACTAATTAAATCGGTGATGCAATCTATTCCGTCGTTTGTCATGAGCTGTTTTCGACTTCCGGATGCTTTGATTAAAGAAATTAAATATATTATTTGTAACTACTGGTGGGGGAGTGGCACGAAAAACAAGATTCATTGGGTGGCGTGGAAAAAATTGTGTCGAAGTAAGGACGATGGAGGGATGGGGTTCCGTAACCTTAAAGCTTTTAATATGGCGTTGCTCTCTAAACAAGCGTGGCGAATATTTAATAATCCAAGTAGTCTTGTTAGTCGCATATTTAAAGCTAATTATTTTCCTTCGACGAATTTTTTGGAGTCGCAGATTGGGCATGTCCCTTCGTTTTCCTGGCGCTGTATTTGGGAGACGATACCAGTACTGCGACGGGGGGGGGGGGGGTGAGATGGTGTGTGGGGGAATGGACGGCGTATTTCTATTTGGGAAGAGGGTTGGCTGCCCCGCCCAATTTCTTTTCGTCCTATCACTGCGCGGCCTCTGAATGGGGTAGTTCACAAGGTGTGTGATTTTATTGACGAGGATACGGGGTGGTGGAACGTTACTTTGATCCGGGGGATTTTTTGGGAGGTTGATGTGCAGTGTATCCTCTCGATTCCATTGGGAGATTTGGTGCGCGACGATCGCCGAATTTGGCATTATACAAAACATGGAGATTTTACGGTCCGTAGCGCCTATTCTTTAATCATGACACAGGGGTTGGTGAATAAGAATGGAGAGGAGGATCCGGGGCCGAGTGGAAGCATGGCGTGGAAGAAAATTTGGAAGCTTCGGTGTGTGTATAAGATTAATTTTTTTTGGTGGAGGGTGTGCAATGATATTTTACCGACTCGGATAAATTTGGCGCGGCGTCGGGTGTGTACTGACACTAATTGCGTCGTTTGTGGAGAGGGGGAGGAGACAACGAGGCATATTTTCTTTGATTGTTCCGTGGCGCGACAAGGGTGGGCATTAGCGCATATCCTAGTGAGTTTGAATATTCGTACGAATGAAGAACTGGCCGAGTGGTTTATGCGAGTGGGACAGGGAATCGCCAAGGAACAGCACGCGCTCATGGTCACGATCTGTTGGGCGATCTGGGAGCAGTCGAAACGCGGCCCTTGCAGGGGACGGCCAGCGAAATTCGATAGAGATTGCGCGGTTTGCAATCTCTTATGCGCAGCAGTGGTGTTTGGCCGTGTGGGGGATTGGAGCTGTCGCGCCATCGGCTGATGTGGATTGAATAGCCCCAGAAACTGGTTGTCTAAAAATTAACTTCGATGGGACGGTGTTTCAGAACACGAGAGAAGTTGGATTGGGGCTGGTAGTGCGAAACCATGAGGGGGCGACAGTTGCAATGGCGCACAAGCGATTTGTTGCGACTATGGATACGATTTGTGTTGAGGCGTTAGCCGCCCTTTGGGCTATAAAATTGGCGGTGGGAATGCAATGGACGAAGGTGGTGTTTGAGGTGATTTCCTTAATATTATTCATGACATTATTTACCAAACACGATCGGAGGCGCGGGTCTTTAATGTTCTTGAGGATTTTGTCAGCCTTTTTGGACCTAGAGATGGTTATCGAATCCGTTGGGTGAGAAGGGAAGCGAATGAGTTGGCTCATGATCTTGCTCGCACGGCAGTTGGGATACTTCTTGTGCCCGATGACCTTACTTTAATTCATTAGACGGAGGTTGTTGACATTACTTTGGGTCGAATTGGCCGCATCTGGCATGTGTATTACTTTGTGCATCTTTGCACGCTTTAATATATTTTCCCTTCAAAAAAAAAAAAAAAAAAACATTTTTTTGCAATACAAAAACATATTGGCCCAACCTTACGTATCATTATAAAGGACATTATGAAATTCTTTATTATAAAGACTAGCGATGTTAATACAAAATAAAAGTAGAACACGAGTACTGGAAATAAGACATTCTAATGCATTTTAATATTTGTAAAAATTCAAACATTTCATATCTCTTCCCTAGTTCCCTTTTTGCCCTGCTAATTCGATATTGCCCTTGCATTTTTCAACTCTTTCTATTTTGTCCCTAATGTTTTCTATTATTTATGTTTTGCCCTACAGTAAATTGCAAAATAATCCTTGAATATTGTTTTTATATTTGTGGTCCACTCTAAGTTGCCAAATAGTCCTTGCAGTTTTCAGCTCTCTCAATTCCGCCTCTAAAATTTTCTATTATTTACGTATGGGTCACGGTAAATTGAAAAATTGTCATTCATTTGCAACGGTATCAAAACAACATTAATCATTTTTTGGGGGGTTAGTAACAAAAATTAGCCAATGTTATTTATAATCGAAAAACCCCTTGCATAAGTGCTATTAACAAAAAAACTCCCCTCATGTTAAATTTAATTTGGATACAACGCCCAAAATTTATCTTTGTGTTATTTCTAATTGAATTTTTTTTCTGTGTTATTTTATGTTTAGCAGTTGTACCAAACTATGTTTTAATTAAAAAAAAATGGGGTGGTCCCAATGAGACGGAAACGCAAAGAACATAAGTTGGTAAGGTGGAAGAGAAAAATATAATGGATGAGATTCTTTCAATTAGATTTATGAAAAGTACAACATTAATAGATTTAATAAAGCTCACTTGATAAAACTCGATGTTGAATTCATGTTTAACAGTTTGTAGAATCACATATTGTATATTACATTGTTGTATCGTTGTTAATATTTTTAAATGTATAAGGGCGGACGCGTTCTTTCTTTCTTTTTCTTTTCGCGCACTTTGGTTTGTTTTTTTTCTTTTTTTAAAATAAAACCATTAATATAGTTTGAAATTTCATAAAAAGTTTATATATATATATATTATAAAATAAAACTCCACAAAACTTGCTTCCTAAATAAAAAAAGAAACATTTTTTTGCAATACAAAACATATTGGCCTAACCTTACGTATCATTATAAATGACATAATGAAATTCTTTATTATAAAGACTACCGATGTTAATACAAAATAAAAGAAGAACATGAGAACTGGAAATAAGACATTCTAACGCAAATTAATATTTGTAAAAATTCAAACATTTCATACCTCAGGACAAAAAATATTTAAATATCTTTTTGTCGTTCCAAAATAAGTTCATATACACGGCATGCCTGATAGTTAGTACTTGTAAATTTAAAAAGAAAAGGAATAAATCGAATTTTTATTTATTAGAAGTTATGTAATATGCAGGCAATATTAAGTTTATAGGAGAAATTAATTACTTTTACATTTAAAATCCAAAGACAACTATAAGATCGTATAATTGTGTTATAGCAGGTTAAGATTATTAAGATGAGTATAGATCATTTTTGTGTTAAGAACCTAATCAATTTGTGATTTATTACTGTTTTATATAAAAATAATATATGCATAACCGTTTTTGGTCTTAATCTTATTAATTAATTAGCTATTTAATAATACTAACTAAAGTATTAATAAAAATTTGTACTTGACCGGGCTTAATTACTAGTATATAGTAGAAGTAGATATACACACGCAACCACTAATTGTTGTCAATTACAAACCTAAAAGGGCCTCACAGCTCCTTGCCAGCTGAAGCTGGGGATAAGAGTTTTAAGCCCACTTTCATATTTAGTGGGCCCACTATTGAGACAAGCATATCTTACTAACAAAAGTGAGTCGTGGGTAGCATCAAATAAATCGTAATTTAGAATTACTTCTTTAGTAGTAAGGTCCCAAAGGAAGCTTCCTAGTATTTCATATGTACCTTACTGTGAAATAATTAATATATTTGTCAGTTAACAAAAACAAACTAATGATTGGACAAGAACTATGTCACAACCTGGGATTAGTGGCACCGGCCATCAGTCACGCACGTACAAAATCAATTTTAGCTTTGAGATAAATATCTTGAATTCAATCTTCTCCAATATTTACAGTGTTTTAAGCTTACTTTGCTTATGTTGAGATCAATGTCGTTAATAACGTAACTCGTCCCTCTATTTCTTGCAGGGGTGCCACTCACGCCAGAATTGAAACCGTTGCTTCTTCCTCTATATTTTATCTTTTTAGAAATCCGTTTAAGTAAACCAGAATAGAAAAAGGTTCCATATGTAATAATACAATTAGCCTCATAAAGACATAATACACAAAAAGTCATGGGTAATCTACAATCAACGTTACTTATCTTTCTCAAGTAACTAACGACCTAATTAAGATATCTAAACCAACAACAAACAAATAATGAAACAAACTATTCAAAAAGAAAAAAGAATGAAAAGTAGAAACAGCTTTTGATAAGTAGGCGAGAGTATTAAGTAATTAATAAACACCTAAATACAACGCGTTGTAGTTGAAAATAGCTGTTAATTAGAGAAGCCAAGCTAAAGCATCCAGCCAATAACATTTATGCCAAATCCTTTTTGAATGATTAATATTAAACAGATATTCCAATAGCAAAAAAGACATAAAGCTTATGAAATTAAAGTATGAAACTGATGAACTATTGCATGTTGGAATAACAATTAAAAAGGCGGCCATACCAAGGTGTTCAAAGACGATGTGTACCAAATAATAAACCATACGTAGTTGTCCTGTAAATCTGATCCAAACAGAGGACGTGGATTCATTTTTATTTATTTATATATTTAACTACATCAACAACAACAACAACAACAACAACAACAACAACAACAATAATAATAATAAGAATAAGAATAAGAATAAGATTATTATTATTATTATTATTATTATTATTATTATAGCAGCAGCAACAGTCTTACATTCGAGAGCCATCTGCACATCAGTGTTTCTCAAATATATTATCTAATTTTATATAAGCCTTCCATTTTAATTTGTTTTATGTCAGAGTTATATCTATCGGAGTATGAAAATTCATCTATTTTGCAACCTTGGGAGCATTCTGAACGAAAATTATTGTTACGTCTTGTGTGGTCGTTGTGGTCTGAAATGAAATGCTTTTCCTATAAGAGTAATTACAGAAATGTTCATTTCATTTCAAAGTTGAGTATTTTTAACCTTACTTTAACTCCAAATAGTTAGTGATATTCCTAAAGCTTAGAAAAAGTTTACATATGTTTCTCTGTCATGATTCTCGCGCGATAGAGTTGTAAGAAGTATCTCTGTAATTTTTAGTGAAAAACTTTTAAATTAGAGTACTTATTGGTTGTGGAGTGTGAAATACTATTGATCAGCTCAATATTGTAAATTCAAGACAATCATACATGAAAATCTAATTCATATATATTAGAAATATGCCTAATATAAATAGTCATTTCATGTAATGGCAAATCCTACGATAAAATATAGGAGGAATTCTTAAATCTACCCATTAAGTTTGTCCGTTTTCTAAATCTACTCAAAAGAATTTCAGGCTTCAGAAATGCCCCGTAACTACAGGTATACCTTGTCAAAAATACTCATTTTCTCTTATTCGGGCTATTTCGTCCACGTGGCTGCCAAGGCGATAAATTACTAATAGGAGGAATTTTTAAATCTACCCATTAAGTTTGCCCGTTTTCTAAATCTACCCAAAAGAATTTCGGGCTTCAGAAATAGCCCGTAACTATAGGTATACCTTGTCAAAAATACCAATTTTCTCTTATTGGGAGATTTTTTTTTTATATATATATAAGTGTTGGTTTATTTATATTTTGATGGTACTGAGTGAAAAACGTTTTTTAGGGTGGAATATAATGACATGACGTGACGTTTTTACACCTGGAACGGCGTTTTATCGCGTTGGCAGCCACGTGGACGAAATAGCCCGAATAAGAGAAAATGGGTATTTTTGACAAGGTATACCAATAGTTACGGGGTATTTCTGAAGCCCGAAATTCTTTTCGGTAGATTTAGAAAACGCGCAAACTTAATGGGTAGATTTAAAATTTCCTCCTAAAATATATATAGTGAAAATTCTATCATGCTATCGCCCCAAGAGATAGTCGTAAACGAATTGAGTAAACAAGTTATTTTTTGTTGTCTATAGTTCTTGTTATTCGTATAGTTGCGGAATAGTAGCCGTAAATTATAAAATAAAGGTCCTAAGTTTTACAATCTTACAGAATATTACAATCTTACAGAATATTATGCTCCCACGAAGTTTGACTCCGCCTTCAGCACTATGTCTCTCAATCCACCCGATGACCAATGGATCATGGATTCGGGTGCCGCTTCACACATGACGGCGAATAACGGTACTCTTACGTCTTATTTTAATTTGAGCAACTCTAATGGTATTACTGTAGGCAATGGCAACTCTATTCCTGTTGTTGGTACGGGTAACACGTCCCTTCCCCTACCTTTACCTCCCTTTTTTCTCTCTCATATATTGCATGCACCTAATATTGTGAAAAACCTTATTTATGTGCGTAAATTCACCATTGATAATTCTGTGTCTATTGAATTTGATCCTTGGGGTTTTTCTGTGAAGGATCTACAGACGCGCAAACACCTTATGAGATGCAACAGTAGCGGGGACCTATACACTTTACCCAAGCCGCCCACCAACTCACGCCCCTCATCCTTTGCCGCCCTCTCTACTGACCATTGGCACGCTCGTCTAGGCCATCCCGGTCCAGCCGTTCTTGCCTCTCTCCACCAAGCCAACCACATATCTTGCTCGTCGGCGCCGTCATCCTTTTGTCAATCATGTCCTTTAGGAAAGCATGTTAGGTTACCTTTTGTGTCTTCTACTTCACGTACTTTATTTCCTTTTGACATTGTTCACAGTGACCTATGGACTTCTCCCGTTTTGGGACCTTCGGGTCATCGTTATTATGTTTTATTTTTGGACGATTTTTCTAATTTTTTATGGACTTTTCCTATTGCTAACAAGTCACAAGTTTTTTCGACATTTTTAGCGTTTCGCGCCCTTATAAAAACTCAATTTGAACGCGAAATAAAAAGTTTTCAATGTGATAATGGAAAAGAATATAATAATGCTCTTTTTCATGACTTTTGTGCTAAAAATGGGATGACTTTTATATTTTCTTGTCCATATACTTCCTCTCAAAATGGAAAATCAGAAAGAAAAATTCGCACCATAAATAATATAATACGTACTCTTCTTTCTCACGCCTCCCTTCCCCCTACTTTTTGGCCTCACGCCTTACAAATGGCTACATATTTATTAAATATTCTCCCAACTAAAGTGCTTAATTTCTCTTCCCCCTTACAAACACTTTATCATAAAACTCCCTCTTACACTCACTTACGCATTTTTGGGTGTTTATGTTTTCCACTTTTTCCTTCCTCAACTATTCATAAATTACAAGCACGTTCTACGCCTTGCATATTTTTGGGGTATCCATCAAACCAACGTGGCTACAAATGTCTCGACATAAAAACAAAAAATATTATTGTATGTCGTCATGTCGTTTTTGATGAAAACACTTTTCCTTACCGCCACATAACTCCCCCTCCCTCTTATAATTTTCTTGACTCGGATATCTCTCCTTTAGTTCTCCAACATATGCAGTCCGCGCCTCAGGCGCATAATGGTCCTCGTGCTTCCCCACCATCACCGCATCCTCCTCCACCCGACGGCGCCGCGGCAAGAACACCTCCACCATCTCCATTACCCACGGCCTCCCCTACTCCACCGTCACCACCACCCACTACTGGCCCATCTCATCAAATGGTAACACGCAGCCGTCTTGGCATATTTAAACCTAAGCAAATATTTAACTTGCATGCTACCACCGCCCCCTCCCCTCTTCCCCAATCTCCCTTGGTCGCTCTATCCGACCACAATTGGAAAGTTGCTTGATGAATACAATGCTCTTATTAATAATGATACGTGGGAGCTCGTTCCTCGTCCGTCTAGTGTTAATGTCATTCGTTCTATGCGGATTTTTAGACATAAATTTAACTTTGATGGTTCTTTTGAGCGGCATAAAGCCCGTCTTGTTGGTGATGGCAGGTCTCAACAGGTTGGAGTGGACTGTGATGAAACTTTCAGCCCAGTGGTCAAACCCGCCACCATTCGGACTGTCTTGAGTATTGCTCTATCTCACTCTTGGGACATCCACCAGCTCGATGTCAAGAATGCCTTCTTACACGGTAAACTCAATGAAACCGTTTATATGCATCAACCTATGGGCTTTCGTGACTCTCGCTTTCCCAATCATGTTTGCTTACTCAAGAAGTCTCTTTATGGTCTTAAGCAAGCCCCTCGGGCTTGGTATCAACGCTTTGCTGACTATGTGGCTACTATTGGTTTCACTCATAGCACCTCGGATCATTCACTGTTTATTTATCGTCGTGGGGGTGATACTGCTTATCTTTTGTTATATGTGGATGACATTATTCTTACTGCATCTTCTCCTACACTGCGACGTTCTATTATGTCTCTCCTTGGTACTGAGTTTGCTATGAAGGATTTGGGACTCCTTAGCTATTTTTTGGGCATTGCTGTTTCTAGCGTTTCAGGTGGACTCTTCTTATCACAGAAGAAATATGCTGAGAGTATTATTGAACGTGCTGGTATGAGTTCTTGCAAACCGTGTGCGACTCCAGTCGACACGTCCTCGAAGACAGGGAGTGCGATGGCCAGCCCTCCTGTCTCTGACTCTACTCTATTTCGGAGTCTTGCGGGTGCACTTCAGTACCTCACTTTCACTCGCCCGGATATACCTCACTTTCACTCGCCCGGATATATCTTATGCAGTTCAGCAAATTTGTCTATTTATGCATGATCCTCGGGAATCTCACATGCAAGCACTGAAACGCATTATCCGTTATCTTCAAGGCACTATGGATCATGGCTTATCTCTATCTCGATCCACCGTTTCTAGCCTTGTTGCCTACTCTGATGCTGATTGGGGTGGTTGCCCGGATACTAGGCGTTCTACCTCGGGTTATTGTGTTTATTTTGGGGACAACCTTATCTCTTGGTCGGCCAAAAGACAACCCACTCTCTCCCGTTCCAGTGCTGAGGCCGAATACCGTGGAGTTGCCAACGTTGTTTCCGAAGCTTGTTGGCTTCGAAACTTGCTTCTTGAGCTTCACCATCCTATTACGAAGGCAACCTTGGTCTATTGTGACAACATCAGAGCTGTCTATTTATCAGGGAATCCGGTTCAACACCAACGAACCAAGCACATTGAGATGGATATTCACTTTGTTCGTGAGAAGGTTGCTCGTGGCATTATTCGAGTTCTTCACGTCCCATCTCGGTATCAAATTGCCGATATATTCACGAAGGGCCTTCCACGTGTTCTTTTTGAAGATTTTCGTTCCAGTCTCAACGTCCGTCCTCCTCCCGTTTCGACTGCGGGGGTGTATTAGATATTATTGTATTCTAGTGTATCTAGTTTCCTTAGTTATCGTATTTAGATTACATAGTTATCATATCCTTAGAGATATTATATAGGTAGATATTACCTTATCTTACGCATTGTAATTTGTATTTATACTCTCTTGATTAATGAGAAGAACACACAGAATATTACAATCTTACATTTTAGTTAAGCTGGAGTTCGTAATAGGAATCCATACTTCCATGGTGAATACTAGGGCCTATAGCAGGCGCAATTTTGGAGTGAGTTATTGTTACTGTAACTTAAACTTTAAAGCTTGGCATCAACTAAATGGTGTTGGGCCTTTGGACCGTGCCGTTCTTCTTTTTGAATTTGTTGATGGCAAATCCTGCTCAAAGTTGACCAACCATGAAAATGTCACCTTAGATTAACAAACTACTGATCCCTTGTAATTCAGTTATTTACATTCTATCTCTTATATCCTTCTTCTTAAACCCAAATATAAACTAAGCTCCATTTATTTTTCAATTTACCTTAAGCTTTATATTGTTTTGATCTTGTAATATTAAAAAGTTGCACATGTTCTTTATTCATAGTATTTTATCTAAAATGAAAAATATAATTAATCAAAACTCTTAATTACATCGGTCTACTTATCTTTCTAAAAAAACTATTCTATGCAACAGTTGCACACAACAAGTCAATTATTTCTACCAATACATAGTGAGAATGAAGTACGAGTTGATTATTTCCTATCAATTAGGAGATTGTTTTAATCCAAACCATTTGTTGCACTATACTCTCAATTCAATGGTTGCACGAAATACTTTAATTTATCTATTTTCTTGCCCTAGTTGCATGCACATTGACACATGATGATGCAATATTGACTGGCACCCGGGATAAGATGATTCGGGAATAAAGATCAAGTGAGTAATTTTAAGAACACTGATCACGACTTGAGAGGGGGAGATATATTTTATTAGTTTTTGAGGGAGAGTTACAATTGAGGAAGCTTTATAAGGGGAGGGAGGTCTCGCTAAGGGAATATAACAAAAGTCTAGAATACAAGTTTGCCTTTTAGGTGTTGAAACATAGCCAAAAAGTATTGTCTCGGAGTGCTGAGTTTGTCCCCTATTTATTGGAGTTCTAGGGGAATGTAGGGCCAATCGGAGAGTAGGGTTTCCAGCTATGGTTGCCTTCTGAGGGAGCCAATTGCGTGCGTTTTCTTTTATTCAATGTGTGATTCTTGCGGGGGTGACCAATTAGGGACCATTCTTCCGAGCAAATAGTTGTCTTCTGCGTGGATGACCAATAAGGGGTAGCTCTTCTGTGCCAATAGTTACTTTCTACAAGGAAGACCAAACAGGGGTGACTTTTCTACGCCAATAATTACCTTCTGCAAGGAAGACCAATAAGAATCGGTCTCCTCCTCATTCATAGTAGGTATTGTGGGGTTAACTCTTCTTTATCGGAGGCTGCCCCTCTTTCTTATCTGTTCCCAAAACATGTAAAAGTACTTAGATTAATTTTAGATGTAGTATTTATCCTCTTGAACAACAACAAAGTACTATTTATAGAGACCAGCTCATAATTCGAGCCCTCAGAATACTTGTTCGAGAGTGTTTCTCTTGGGATGGATCAAAGCTAGAGTTTGAGAGTAGACGACTCTTTGGAGTTTAGATGAGAATGAGTCTTTATCGTTTAAGAATTGTCTGAGGATGGTTACTCGAAGGGTATCTTGACCTGGCCCTCAGAGTGAGGCCTGGGGTTGTGCATTGAGGTGATCTTATTAGTCGTGATACCAATCCCTCTTATACTTGTGACGAGTGTATAAAGTATGCACTTTCAACCCTCATTATTTCGGGTTAAAGAAAGAATTACTTAAGCAATTAGCATATTTAAGTACGTTTTCGTGTATTTTAGATTTTCAGATACGTTTGGTAAAAACGTAGCTTTTTAGGGAAAAAAAGAGCTAAAATAGAGTTAAGGCGCACAAGGCTATAAATGAGGACCAAATAAAGAGGTAAATGAATGAAACAAAAAGTGATCTGGGTAGAACGTACCGCGGCGAGCGCACGATTTATGCGCCCCATTGGCCTAGGGACGCGTTAATGGGCTTAAATTTGCGTCAAAAACCCTGTATGAGGCCAGCCAACTTTTGTCTTATAAGGACATTAGGGCTACAATACTTCATTCACCAACTCACATCCCGCGCCATTCTTCACATCTCACCTCATACAACACGCCCAAAACACCTCGTGAGATCCTTGAGAAGAGTTCCCGGTCACGATTTTGCCGTGAGAAGCAAAGCAACGGATATTGGGAGATTATTCTTATCTTTACTCTTTTACTTTGCTGTGTCTCTTTCTTTTGTTTTGTTGAATTTGCTATTGTTATGTGTTAATTGTCTCCGTATTTGGAGAAGGGAGCAATGACTATTTATGCACAATGAACCTTTATTTATAAATTTATGTTGAGTTTTATGTGTTTAGATGTGATTCGTTATATATTCCACATGTTTGATTTATACATTGATGAGCGCTAACGTGACTTGTGCTAAATTGCATGTTTGATTTATGTGCTAGAAGTAGGACTAACACAACTTGGGCGTAAGCAAGATCACACGAATCCATGTCTTTGATTTATTTAATATAGTTAACACTTAATAAGGTTGAATTGGTTACCAAAATTTACTTCTTTTAGATTGATCGCACTTATGTCGTAGATTATTAAGTGGAGGCGGAGGAATTGTAGTTGTCACAAGCGCCGCATCTAGAATTCCAATAACTCATTGAACACATATTAACTTAGCATGATGAAACCAACTGAAGAGGAATTGGTGGTTTGTCTATGAATCACGTAATAAGTAGTTGTGAAACCAATCTTCAAAAATGCTCTTCAGCTATCTGATTAAATTGTTGTTATTTATTTATTTTATTAGTTACAATCAAAGCCTTTTTAATAAAAACCTTCTACAATATTTATTTATTGTTGTCTATTAAGCGAACAACATAGTTACACACTACTTGTGGGATTCGATACTTGAGACGTAATTTACTTTTTATTTTATATTACTTGACCGTGCACTTACAAACACGTAGACATATCAATTCATTGCATTCATAAAAACTAATCGCTCGCCACACATCAAGTTTTTGGCGATGTTGCTGGAGAGTGATGGTAAATTATAGTGCTTTAATTTTAGGCGTTAAACTTAACTGTTCCCATCTTCTTTTCAGTTGATTGAGCGCATTGCCTGAGGTGATAAAAATCAGACCGCTGCCCAAGAACTGTATAAAAGAGAGATCATTCAATGGAAACATAGACTTTTGAGGGAAAGACGTGCGACGATGAAGACGCCTTACATTTAGACATTTATCCAGCTCCAAGTCTCCAGTTTGATGTGATCAACTGTCTCATTGACGTTCTTCTTCGTTCCTTTGAAAACTGAAATTGTGGATCGGGTTGATACGTTGTTGTTGTTAACTTAACACTGGAGAGTTAACAGCAGATTTGCAACGTTGTTAACTCAACGATGTTACTTTAACAACAGTCCAGAAGAATTGTGCAGCGGAATAAACAAACACCAAGTTTAAGAAGTGAATATAGAATTATATTAACTTCCGAGCCTTAGGCAAAATAACCCGTGAATGTTTTAACAAAGGTCGTTCTCTCAATTCTCAAGCTCCTCACTCTTAAATTGATTGAACTAAGCAAAGCACACAAGAATTGCTTCGTATATCTCTAACAGCTCCTCACTCTTAGATCTATCCTAACAATTCACAAACTTTGCTAAAGCAAGACAACACTCAACAACTGTAAATTAATCTCTCGGATTGATTGGCTCTTGTCTCGTGTTTGTCTTGATGTACTTCACACCTATATATAGGTTCTTGATCTTCGACTTCAAGGTGTGTTATACACGGTTGGTAATTCTCCTTGTTTCCTTCTTGAACTCTTCTTCTTTGTTCTCGCAGTCCTTCTTGAATAATAGTTCCTTCGTTAGTGATCTAACTAGGGAAAGACTCCTTCTTCAAATCAGGACTTGAACTTGGAAAGCATTCCTAGTTCCACTCGAACTCTTCTTTCCTTGTAGAGTGGTTTGCGTAATTAAGGAAACTTTCCTTCTTGGAAACTTGAGCGTCCAACCTATGACAAGTTTGTTTCTTGAATAATAATCAAAGTCAATTACAACTGTGGAACTTAGTTAGTTAAGTGAATAAGGAAAAACAATAATGAAGAAATTAATAAAGATTGTAAATCGGATTCTGCTCCAGGAATGTTATCCTAACATTGATTTCTCAATGTTAAACTAACATTGTCATAATACCTGCACTTCAATGTTAAACTAACATCGACCGAATACCTGCACTTTCAATCTCCCCCTTTTTGCCTTAATCACAAAACCTAAGAACCTGTTCTAACCAGATCAAATTATTCAAACAAACTTAACTATCAGATCACAATTGAAAACTAAGTACGCTCCCCCTGAAACTCAGAAGGGACTATTCCAATGTTATTCTAACATTGAAACTTTCAATGTTGTCATAACACCTGTCTGTCTTTGTCAATGTTAGCTTAACACCGAACCCAGACAGATATTCTAACATTGAATATCTCAATGTTATTTTAACATCAGAGAACAGTTAACACCTGCAAAACAGAGTTAGTACTTTGTATCCAAAGTTCAATGATCATAAGCAGAAGCAGTAAGCAACAAGATAGAAATGTACTTAATTACAGACCATACAAGTAGCAAGGAACACACTCCTTGATGAAACCGAAAAATAAACAAAGGAAAAAAATTGTTCATGCTGACAGAAACCTAACAGAACTCAGAAATTTTTGAAATTTGATCATTCTCCCCCTTTTTGTGAGGAAGGCAGATCCCTCAAATGCTTCCTGAGGCTGTCTATCTCTTGCAGCCTTACTTGCTTGTCTGTTATCTCTCTCTGGGTATCCTTGAACTCTCTGTCCATCCAAACCAAGGTTTCCTCCACAAAGGCATCAGCAATGACAGAACAACTATCCCCACTGGCCACAGGAACTGAAGAAGCAGCAAACTTGTGAGTCTTCTTCTTCTTCTTCTTCCTGCTTGGACCAGCTCCATCCTTGGGATTCCATGGCAGATCCTGAATCCTAATCTGAGTGAAGTAGCTCCTGGTGATGATCATTTTGGCCTTGTTCTTGATCCAGCCTTCTGTCTTCTTTGTCTTGAAGTCTTGCTTCACCAGAATGCTGGATATCAGAGAGGGATATGGAATGATTCCCTTTGCCTTGGTTGTGACTTCCCTCATGTGCCTCAGAACCTTCTCCCCTATATTCACACTCAGCCCATTCTTCAGTTTGTATACCAACCTTGCAGATTCTTTTGTCATCACAGTGGTGTTGGAAGAGGGCAGCCAGTTGTAGGTGGAGAGTTTGTGAAGGACAGCACTTAAGGAGGTCAGCTTTGTAGTAGGAAAACTGTCATTCCATTTCCTTGTCAGTCCACCAGTGAGGTCAGTGATCACCTCATTCATGCTAGGATCCTCAGTCTCCTCAGGGTCAGGGAGTCCCCAAGCCTCATTGATCACAGAGGGGCTGATGTCATAGACATTCATCCTGACCCAAGCTTTGCCAAACTTGGGAGATTCCTGGTGGGACACCCATTGAGAGAGGTTCATGTAGAACTCTCTGATCACATCAGGGACATATGATGCCTGATTCATCACAGAGCCCAACACCCCTCTAGCTTCCAGCAGTTCAAACAACCTATTTTCTTTGAACATTTCCTCATCAATGTTCCTTTCAGTGTGAATCAATAAGCCTCCCACAGCTCTTCTGCCTCAGCAGACACATAGAAGCCAGAATAAGGCTTCTTGGGATACTCCTCCTCAAGCAGATCAAAGTATTCATCTGATGTTGGAGTAACATCAGCAGGGTCATCACCTCCCTGTAGGCCTTCATCCTCAACTTCCTCCTCAACTTCCTCCTCATCTTCCTCCTCTACTTCATCCCTTTCCTCCTCTTTTTCTTCTTCTGACTCAGCCTCAGAAGCTTCAACCACCACCTTCTTTCCCTTTCTTTTCTTAGCAGCAGTAGCTAAGTCAGTGAGAGTCAGGCTCTCATCTTCTTCTCTCTCAACCTCTTCAGGTTGACTGTCATCCTCACCAGCATCTTGGTTACCTTCAGTAGTAACCTCCTCAGCCCCAATTTCCTCAACCTGATCATCTTTCTCAGGAAGAGTCTCCATCTCATCAGCAGCATCCTGCTCATCCTCATGAGCCTCAGTAGGCTCAACCACTTCCTCAGCAACCACATATTCATCCCCAGCATTACCCTCATGGACCTCATGCACAACCTCAGACTCACCCACAACAACAACCGGGGCCTCTTTCTCCCCCTCAATACCAACAACAATGCTATCAGGTATATCCAGAGTAGGGTTAGCCATCATTACCTCGTTTTCAGGGTTGGTGGGAGTGGAGGTTTGCTCTGAAGTTTTTGGTGTTGAATCAACATCACCCTTAGCAGCTTTCTTGCCCTTTCGCCGTTGATAAGTGGATTTCCTATTTGGTGCGGCGGCGGTAATGGCTTCAGAAGTTGCGCTTCTGGTCCTGCGGCGTCTAGGTTGCTCCATCTGTTCTGCAGCTGCTGCAAGAGTGTCAATTGAAGACTTGCGTGCCATTGTTAGTGATTTAGAGAAGAAGAATCGAAACTTGATTTTGCAGAGAGAGTTGTTTTTTTTTTTGCAAAAATTTTGAGCGCGTACACAGTAGAAGAAGATTAGGGCAAATTATACAATAATCAGCTGAAGAGTAGAGATAGTGGTGTTGTAACATGTTACCAACATAATCGGACCATTGTCACACGATCACACCCATGTTCATCTTACCACGTGTCAGTGTTGGATTAACACGTAACCAGAGCGGTCTTCAAACCTGAAAACTTATAAGTTACAATGTTTCAATGTTAGACTAACATTGGTAAGTTAACACCAGGGAGGAAAGTTGTAGGTGCAGGGCTTCATCCAAGGCAACATCATGTGAGAGCATGAGATATTCCTGTATACAGATCTGGAACCTTGCCCAAGTACTTAGGTATCAAGAAATAAATTCAGACCATCAGTATGAGTAAGTAACACATCAACCAGAAAAAACACAGAGTGGATATACATATCCAGGGAAGGGATGTTCCCATAGCATAGAAGATCACAAAACATAGTGTTTTACCTGCAGTGAGTCACCCATAAAGTATGCCTCAACACATGATTCCTAGGATTACTACTCCCCCTAAGCCCAAACCGACACAAGGAAAAAAGGAATACAGAACTAGAAAGCATGCAGCAATGTTAGATTAACATTGGGAGATGGTAACCAAGTACAAACAGCTTTACTGACTGGGATCAGGACATATCAATTTATCTTAATGAACTCTTTTGAACAAAAACTAGTGAATGTCAAAGGATAGTTTCATCACTGAATGTGGGCAGCACAAGACCCCACACACCCCAGCAACTTAACTATCAGCAACAAATTAGGCAAGTACAAAGGAACTGAATGAAGACAATACATTTATCATATACTTCTCCACCCCAGTCCCTCATGCATACTTGTTTTCCAACCTTTATACAAGCGAAATACCAAGTGAGCAATCCTACTGAATGCAAGCAGTCGAAACTTCAAACACCCCAGTAGTAGAGATCACTATCATGCATAACCTTGGCCATAGACAAAACACAAAAATAAGCACACTGAATGTCAATGAAGCTTTCAACATCATGTACCCCAACTTCTCTTCATGTTTCGTCTAACCTAACACGGATAAGTCACAACTGAATGACATCAGAGTAGTGAGCTCTGTGTACCCCAGCTTCTCCTGGTGTTAGATTAACATTCACAGACTAACAGCAGAGTTTTACTTAACAAACCTCTTGATATGTACCTGTCCACCAGTCAACTCATCTCTCCATACAGTTTAACCACACAACCCAACATAATCTCTAACAAAGATGTTATATGCAAGAAGAGAGAATACAGAAGGACATAAAAAGAATTACAGATACACCACAACCAATAACCAGTGCTAAACAGTGGTGTTATGTCAACACTGGTGAACTAACATTCCTAAACGATGCACATGCCAAGAGAATTCCTCAAACTGAAGAACCTCTCAGAATCTAAGGGTTTAGTGAACATATCAGCAAGCTGATTGTTAGTTTCAATGTGTTCAATGTCAATGAGCTTATCTTCTACCATGTTTCTCAGAAAGTGATGTCTTATGTCAATATGTTTAGTTCTGGAGTGCTGCACAGGGTTCTTAGAAATGCTTATAGCACTAAGATTATCACAAAACATAAGTAAGGTATCACTGTCTAACCCATAATCCAGTAGCATGTGTTTAAGCCATACTAGCTGAGTGACACAACTGCCTGCTGCTATGTATTCAGATTCAGCAGTGGAGAGTGACACACAGTTTTACTTTCTACCGTACCATGAGACCAAGTTGTTCCCCAGATAAAAACATCCTCCACTTGTAGACTTCCTGTCATCAGTGTCACCTGCCCAGTCTGAGTCACTGAAACCTACAAGATTTGTGTTAGTGTCATAGGAATACCATATACCAAGGGCCAAGGAGCCAGAAATGTATCTAAGTATTCTCTTCACAGCAATCAGATGTGACTACTTTGGACATGCCTGGTACCTAGCACAAACACAGACAGAGAACATTATGTCAGGCCTTGAAGTAGACAGGTAGAGTAAGCTCCCTATCATTGAACGGTACAATGTTGGATCAACATTGGCACCATTAACATCCCTGGATATCTTCACAGATGAAGACATGGGAGTCTTGCAAGGCTTTGAATCTGCTAATTCAAACCTTTTCACCAAATTTCTTGCATACTTTTCCTGACTTAGGAAAATCCCATTACCTGTTTGTTTTACATGAAGACCAAGAAAGAAAGTTAATTCTCCCATCATACTCATCTCAAACTGCCCTGTCATTGATTCAACAAATTTTTCTAGAACAGAATTGTTAGTTGAGCCAAACACAATATCATCTACATATATTTGAGAAACACAGACATGAGAATCTTTCTTCAAGACAAACAGTGTTCTATCTCCATCACCTCTAACAAAACCAAGACTTAAAAGGAATTTTGTAAGCCTTTCATACCATGCTCTAGGTGCTTGTTTAAGACCATACAATGCCTTTTCAAGCTTGTACACATGGTTTGGATACTTAGGATCTGTGAACCCCTTTGGCTGTTCAACATATACTTCCTTATCAATCAGCCCATTCAGAAACGCACCCTTTACATCCATTTGGTATAGTTTTATCTTAAGACAACATGCTATGGCTAGAAGTAACCTAATAGATTCAATCCTAGCAACTAGAGAAAATGTCTCATCAAAATCTACACCTTCAACCTGTGTGTACCCCTGAGCAACTCGTCTAGCTTTGTTTCTAACTATAACCCCTTCCTCATTACTCTTGTTCTTAAATATCCACTTCGTCCCTATTACATTAACATTAGGTGGTCTAGGTACAAGTATCCAGACATTGTTCTTAGTGAACTGTAATAGTTCATCCTGCATGGCATTAATCCAAAAGTTATCAAGAAGGGCTTCATTCACATTTTTAGGTTCTATGGTGGAGACAAAACAAGAGGCATTATCAACAGTACAAGTGAAGTTCATGCAGACACACAGTTTTACCATATCTCTATAGTCAAGTCTTTCTCTGTTGCGTGTCCTTACCCGTTTAATGAGTTCACCTATTACCTGGGATGCTGGATGGTCTTTCTGAATCCTAGTCGGGGGGTCTCTTCTAGGTTCAGAAGCACCTTCATGTTCTGAGTCAGAATCCTCTGATGTTATTCTAACATCTGATCTCGCTGGTGTTAGTCTAACATCATTCCCTGACTCTTGTTCAGTGTTTCCAGCTTCCAGTTCCAATGTTGGTGTAACATTGTCAGGAGTAACATCCTCGGTTTCCACTGTTGGTTCAACATTGGGAACTAAGATGTCACCAATACCTGTATCAAGAGTGAAATCATCAAACACAACATTCACTGATTCCTGAATTATCTTCAATCTAAGATTGTAGACTCTAAAGGAAGTACTATTGGCTGAGTATCCTACAAAGATGCATTTTTCACTTTTAGAATCAAATTTACTCAGATAATCCCTGTCATTCAGTAGATAACAATCACATCCAAATTCATGAAAATATGCAACATTTGGTTTTACACCCTTCAAGAGTTCATATGGAGTCATGTTAGTTCCAGGTCTAAGATACACCCTGTTACTAATGTGACAAGCAGTATTTAAGGCTTCAGCCCAGAGTCTTTTGGATAAGTCTTTGGCATTGAGCATAACTCTGGCCATCTCTTGAAGAGTCCTGTTCTTTCTCTCAGCAATCCCATTCTGCTGAGGAGTCTTAGGAGCTGAAAATTCATGGAAAATACCTTTAGTATTGCAATAGTTATCAAAACTAGAATTTTCAAATTCTTTACCATGATCAGACCTAATCTTTGTCACAGTGGAGCCATACAAGTTTTTAATACTAGCACAAAGAATTTTGAACTGATCAAAAGCTTCTGACTTTTCTTTAAGAAATTTTACCCAAGTGTATCTAGAGAAGTCATCTACAATCACAAAGGCATATCTCTTGCCACTGAGACTACTTACCTCAATTGGACCCATTAAGTCCATGTGCAGCAATTCAAAACACCTACTAGATCTAGGGTTAGCATTCTGTACCTGTAGGGGTGTATGAACTGCTCTGGTTTGCTTACCCTTGAGGCAATCACCACACACAAGCTTACCTGGACAAGACAGCTTTGGTAAGCCTCTTACAGCATCAACTTTCTGTAATTTCTCAAGGTTTCTGTAGTGAACATGTCCAAGTTTCCTATGCCATATAGAAGCCTCATCTATCTTGGCATGGAAACATTCTGCTTCCTCCTGGGCTAGGTAGCAGTTGTCTTTGGATCTAGTACCTGTCATCACAAGAACATTGTCACTATCATAAATATCACAAGATATCTTATCAAATGTAACCAGTAAGTCATCATCACACAGCTGACTGATACTGATTAGATTTGCCTTTAACCCATCTACCAACAACACATCCTTCAAGGGAGGGAATCCATCAACATTCAACGTCCCCTTGGCAATGATTTTTCCTTTGGTGCCTCCTCCATATGTCACTGTTCCAGCACTCAAAGGTACCATTTGCTTAAGATTCTCTTTGCTGCCTGTCATGTGTCTTGAACATCCACTATCGAAGTACCATTTACCTGAAAGGTTAGAGTACACAGCAGAGAAAACAACATTGCACACAACTTTAATCTTAGGGGTTTTAGCCTTTTCTATCCAAGTTCTACTTTTCTGTCCTGCACCCAATGTTAGTCTAACATCAGAACCTGTTGTAGAATTAACATTGGACGCAGAGGCTGTTTTCTTACCACATTCTTTTATAAATTTCCTACAGAATGGTTTAATGTGACCTGGTTGAAAACAGTACTGGCAGATAAATGTAGGTTTACTCTTAACAGTGTTAATGGTTCCTATACTCACATTATCAGATTCTTTAACAAAGCTTGTAGTTAGATAGGCAGAATTAACATTTGAAGTGGAAGGTTTCTCAACAAATCCCAGACCACATGTACCTGAGTTACTCATGTTCAGTACCTCATCAAGTTTAGAAGTACCTCCATTCCATTTAGCTATGATCTGAGAATCCTTTTTGAGTTTCTCCTTTACCTCTTTCAGCTCAGCTTCAGCTTTGTCAAGATCCCTTTCATAGAGTTTCAACATGTTCTTCAAACATTCAATGTCATGCTTCTGTGCTTTATTTTTCTTTATGAGTCTGATATTCTCTCTCTCAAGTCTGAGAAAGGTTGTATGCAGGTCATCAAGAATTTCCTCCTAGGACATCTCATCTTCATTGAAGTACTCCTCTTCTAGATCAACTGAGCCGTGAAAACAATCAAAGTTAGTATCATCACAATCAGAGAGTGTGTCATGGTTAACCTGTGTATCATTGCCGTTCCAGTCACCAAAGAAGATCTCCTGCTTTGCTGTTGGTTCTCTAATGTTAGAGTAACATTGAGATTCTTGGCAGTTTCTGGAGTCTTCTCCTGACCAAATGATCCGAGTGCAAAGCGCAGCAGTGTTGATTTCCTCTGATTGTTCATCAGCACTTGTTCCAGATTCGAAGTCAGCTTCATTAAAGTCATCTACACAGACCCAATGAGAATTCCCTCTTGTTCTGAGGGTGTTAGCACATTCATGTTTAAAGTGACCATACCCCTTACATTCATAACACTGGACATCTTTCAATTTCTCAGCATCTTGAGGAGTGCTCTTAGATGCCATGTATTTTACAAACTTTGGGGGCAATTTCTTATAACTAACATCACCATTACTGGGTTGTTTTTCTTTACTTTTATCTTTGTAACCCAATTTACTAAACTTCCTAGTGATGTTACCATAGTTAGAAGAGATCAACTCATATTCATCCTCATCACTCCCTGTAGAATCTGAGCTAGTACCTAGTAAGGCTAAAACAAGTTGTTTACTGGACTTTCCTAGGAATTCTAGTTCAAATTCTTTTAGAGTGTTCATTAATGTTTGAAAGTCCATGTTGGCAAGATCTCTAGACTCATTCATAGCAATTCTTTTGACAGTAAACTTAGAAGATAATGTTCTAAAGGCTTTGTAGACCATGGTTTGATTAGGGATGATAAAACCTAAGTTTTGGCACTGATTAGCAATATCTAGAAGTTTCTCAAAATAACTATCAATGCTTTCATCCTCACCCATCTCTATCTTCTCAAAGTCCCTCAAAAGTTTTCTATATTTAGAGTCCCTCACAGCCACATCACACTCACAATGTAATTCAAGAATTTCCCATGCAGCTTTAGCAGTAGAACAAGTTTGAATAAGTTTGAACATATGATTACCTACCCAGCTAAAAATAGCATTGAGGGCCTTTTCATTGAAGTTGTAGAGAGCAATTTCGTTGGCTGTCCATTGTCCCCTTGGCTTAGGTACCAGATCATCATCTCCATCTCTTGGCAAGTAGGGGATGGTGTAGCCTTCTAGTATTGCGTCCCAAGCTCTTAGGTCGATGGATTTGATGTGGACTCTGAGCCTGATCTTCCTGTAGGCATAGTTGTTGGGACCCTCCAATACAGGCAACCTGCTGGTATTAGGGTTGGAATTGTCCATCTTGTCGTATCAACGCCAAACACCGGTGAAGTTGGTGCTTAGCTCTGATACCAATTGAAATTGTGGATCGGGTTGATACGTTGTTGTTGTTAACTTAACACTGGAGAGTTAACAGCAGATTTGCAACGTTGTTAACTCAGCGATGTTACTTTAACAACAGTCCAGAAGAATTGTGCAGCGGAATAAACAAACACCAAGTTTAAGAAGTGAATATAGAATTATATTAACTTCCGAGCCTTAGGCAAAATAACCCGTGAAGGTTTTAACAAAGGTCGTTCTCTCAATTCTCAAGCTCCTCACTCTTAAATTGATTGAACTAAGCAAAGCACACAAGAATTGCTTCGTATATCTCTAACAGCTCCTCACTCTTAGATCTATCCTAACAATTCACAAACTTTGCTAAAGCAAGACAACACTCAACAACTGTAAATTAATCTCTCGGATTGATTGGCTCTTGTCTCGTGTTTGTCTTGATGTACTTCACACCTATATATAGGTTCTTGATCTTCGACTTCAAGGTGTGTTGTACACGGTTGGTAATTCTCCTTGTTTTCTTCTTGAACTCTTCTTCTTTGTTCTCGCAGTCCTTCTTGAATAATAGTTTCTTCGTTAGTGATCTAACTAGGGAAAGACTCCTTCTTCAAATCAGGACTTGAACTTGGAAAGCATTCCTAGTTCCACTCGAACTCTTCTTTCCTTGTAGAGTGGTTTGCGTAATTAAGGAAACTTTTCTTCTTGGAAACTTGAGCGTCCAACTTATGACAAGTTTGTTTCCTGAATAATAATCAAAGACAATTACAACTGTGGAACTTAGTTAGTTAAGTGAATAAGGCAAAACAATAATGAAGAAATTAATAAAGATTGTAAATCGGATTCTGCTCCAGCAATGTTATCCTAACATTGATTTCTCAATGTTAAACTAACATTGTCAGAATACCTGCACTTCAATGTTAAACTAACATCGACCGAATACCTGCACTTTCAAAAACTACCATGTTTCTCAAGTTCCAAATGCACCATACTGTATGAACCCAAATTTATACTAACATTTTCTTTCTCTCGTAAAGGAATCAGCCCGGGTAATTAAACTAACGACAGATTTATTGACAACCTTGTTGTGACGTAGTTCAAGCTATCTCTAATTCTGGAGGACCAAGATATATAGCAGTATCAGAAAGTATAGCTCAAGTGACTTTCAATTTTGTTGGTATTTAGAATTGAGCTTGAGAAGATGGTAAATGTGAGTGTTTTTCAAATAAAACTTTCGAACTGCAAAAGTGAATTATAGGCTTAGAAAATGAAAATACGAGTGAGACGGAGTAGCTGGAATAAGCGGGATAATATCTGTTGGATAGTTCTTATTATTATGTCTTATTCATATTATATATTTAATATTGATCTAATTTACCTAAATCTCCCTCACTCAAAGTAACCCATGAATGATAAAGAAAGATCATTGCAATACCTCTGTATAGGTTATACAATTGTTTTTTGATAATAATATTATGTATACAGTATAGGTTATACAATTTGAATATAAAAAATGTAGAAATTCATAAGCATTTTTTTTTATTTGAATTGAAGATAAATACGACTGCAGAAATGCAGAAGATTGCACGTCTTATAGCCAGCTTAGCTTAAAGAAAGATACAGACACACACATTCACTCACACACTAACTTAGGCATATCTATTTAAATATATATTTATTATATTTTCGATTTTTTTTTTATACGAATTTATATTTTCGATTGGTTTTGTTTGATATCAGGTATCTGTGTATAGAAAACAAAGGTACGAATCTCTCCAATTTCGATGATATCTAAAGCCCTAATGAGTTTTAACTCAGACCTCAACTGTCCAAAAACTATCTTAGAGATTTATGATCAGTTCAATCAATTCAGATACGTACGTACTGCCATATCATATCATGAACCAGAGATACGAAAAAGATTCGAAAACATGACATTGCGAAGACTTCGAGTCAGAGCAAATTCCTTGTCTTTATTCTACATGAAATAAAATGAAATCATGAGAATCAAGTTAAAGTTTTATTTCTTTACCGAAAAAAATAGTAACAAGTTTATTTTTCTACAGCTTCGGTGAAAAAGAATTCAGTAGTTATCACGCGCTTTGTGGAGCAATAATCAGAATTTGTTTTCTTTAAATATTGTATCTTTACATAAAATGGTTATTATTAATTTTAGTTTAATATATATATATATATATACATACATATATATATATATTGTATGATGTGGGAACCCTCAGCCGCTACCCTTCGGATGTGCACTAGGTAAACCCTCGGGTCGACGAAATACGCTGCAAACCTCGCCAACCAGATAAACCACACTAGACTAACCATGCATGTGTGACAGGCTCATACCCAGAAGACATGAAATCAATTCGCTCTCAATGAGATTTGAACATGAGACCAAGGAGAGAAGACCCCTCTCATCATATAAAAGTGTATATTTTATTCTATATAATGTCCGTCACACCACAATTTTTGCAAAATTTAGTAATTTCTCGTTCTAATTTACTATTTTATGGCAATAGTAAAAAATTAAACATGATTTCTATAATAATACAAAAGTACATTTCTAATTTGTATGATTTAACCTTTTTTTTAATTTATAATTATTTGACTTTGATACTTCTGACTGTTGTAAACTACGCATCATGAATAGACTACAAAGAATACCTTTTCTTTTTGCAAGTATCACACAAGATTTGGGGTTCAATAGTGACCGAAATGCAGTCACTATTGACCTCCCATGCGGTCCCTGATGGTCAATAGTGACCGCCTTTGAGTCGTTGATGACCGGTCACTATTGACCTCGGTCACTTGCCATCAGTGACCGCAATTAGGTCGCTGATGAGGGTCAATAGTGACCGGAAGATTAGTGACCGCTTTCCGGTCCCTGTTCATTTTAAAAAATTAGTGACCGCAATTAGGTTCCTACTAATATTTATGAATATTAGTAGGGACGTAATTGCGGTCACTAATATTAAAAACAGGGACCGCAATTCGGTCCCTACTATGAATATTAGTAGGGACCGAATTGCGGTCACTATTGACCTGTACGAAAAATAAAAAAAACACTAATATTCCGGATTTAATCCGGAATATTATTATTTTTTTTGTAAAATTATGATTTTAACAAGATCAAAACCATAAAATAATGAAAAAAAAGTTAATATAATGACATGAATGTAAAAAGATGAAAAACAAATGTCTAATAATAGAAAATATAATATGAATGAAAACAAAAAAATGAATGATTAAAAAAGATGAATGAAAGCAAAAAGATTAATGAAAATAAAAAGATTAATGAATAAAACAACAAGTGAAAGAAAAGTAAGAAAATAAAGTGTAGATCCAAAACAAAAAAAAAAGTGAAAGAAAGAAAGAAAATAAAGTGTAGATCCAAAATAAAAAAAAAAAGTGAAACAAAGAAAGAAAATAAAGTGTAGATCCAGAATAAAGAAAGAAAGATAATAAAGTGTAGATCCAAAATAAAAAAAAAGTGAAAAAAAAGAAAGCGTAGATCCAAAGAAGTGAAAGAAAAGAAGTATTTTTTGGATTTATGTTGTTGTGTTGGTGTGTTGGTGATTTTTGGAGAAAAGAAGAGAGTGTTGTTATGTTGGTGATTTTTGGAGATAATGAAATTAGATGTGTAAGAGTTGTGAGTATATAGAGGGGAGGGTGAAATTTTCAAATTTTAGTCAAATTCAAATTTCCCTCTCAATCTCGCCTAAAATTTTCGCCCAATTTCAAATTTTTGGATTTCAATGACCGCACTTAGGTCACTAATATATATTAGAGACCGCTATTAGGTCACTAATATTTTGTAGTGACTGCAGTGCGGTCCCTGTTGCCATATCAGGGACCTAAGTGCGGTCCCTAATAATATTCATCAATTTTAAAGTATGAATATTAGTAGGGACCGCAATTCGGTCCCTGTTGAGTCAATAGGGACTGCAATGCAGTCCCTGTTGAGTCAACAGTGACTGCATTGCGGTCCCTATTGACTCCCATACTTTAAAATTGATTTTTTTTTTTTTTGGTGTGTTTGTGATTCTTAGTAACCAAACTCATTGTAACATGTGAATTGAAGTAATAAATGATTGCAAAATCAAGCTCATAGTAGTTTAGTTGTGGATTAATAGATTGATTGGGATTGAACGAGTTATTAACGTTGGAGATATATTTCATGTTCTACAACTAATCATCACTAGTTAGTTGTAGTTGTTATTCGTTTTTATACTTTACTTCACTAATGTTAGCATATATATGATTATGAGGAATAAATCATCACATCAAGTAATCATTATACTTTTATGTATATACAATTAGTTTGTCATTATGACATTTGTCGTACAAAATAATAAGAGAATCGTCAAAGTAGTCCGTTCTCTTTACATAATGTTTGGATTTACAATGCGTCGTTGAAATTATTGTTGTTTTAACTCTTACAATGGTTATTATGAACTAAAGAAACAACACGGCACCTCGAACCATCTTAAAATATCGATTTTAAAGTATGAATATTAGTAGGGACTGTAATTCGGTCCCTATTGACCCAACACTGACTGCATTATAGTGACCGAAAAGCGATCACTATTGAGAACGGCTAATGTCAGTAGTGACCGAAAAGCGGTCACTATTGACAACGGCTATTACCAATAGCGACTCAAGTTGAGTCGTTGTTGCCTTCACAAGTCGCTGAAGACAAGTGACTCAACTTGAGTCACAACTTGGCGGTCACTATTGACCCCCAAATCTTGTAGTGTATGGCACCAATAATTCGTGCTATCAAATAATATACGCAAAATTAACCTAAACTTAGTACAATTCAGACATGAAACACTATAAGTGGAAATAAGACATTTCTTGTACCAATCACTTGTATTTTTATTTTATTTTTGTAAAGCTAGTTTATATTGTTTACTTTTACAAATCTCATATCTATAATTGGTAATCAACTGAGGTCGCCTATCTTGATACTGCACGTCATCTCGCAACATAGGTCGCTTATCCTAATCCTGCACATCATCTCGCACCTGAGGACGCCTATCATGATATCGCATATCATCTCAAAACTGAGGACTCGACTGACGCCTGTGATGATAATGCTTCTCATCTCGCATCTGATAACTAGACCTACCCTTCTCTTGATACCGCACATATCTCACAGCTGATAACTTGACCGACCCATCTCGGGATAAGGCTCATGCTGTGCATACTAATATGGAAATCGCCCGTCCCTAATCCGAGAGATATGATGTGTCCACGTAATATATCCTAGGCTTCCGGTGAGTGCTAGGAGCTTGTGTGTACTGCACACTCACATGAGGAGGTGGTTGCGTACGCTGTGTGAATTGAGGAGGGGGGGGGGGGGGGATGAGCACGATGTACAAGACTCTGGCAACGTGGTGGAGGCGAGGTGTCTAGTGAGAATGGCACGCCTAGTTCCTCTAGCGGCTCTGGCCTAGGCGTATCGGGTAAATTAGGGGGATCCTCTCTGTTTCGTGCCGCCTATCGCCTTAGGTGATCATAAACGACCTTTTGGGACTCCCACTGTCGCATCTCACTCTTATGAGACATCCTTCACGACGCATGACATCTCTCGTATACTTGACGCGCTCTCTCTGTCACGCGCGTCTCGTGCTCATCCGCCCTACAATTTACCAACTCGGTCTGTTAGGCCATCTGCTCATGATATGCATTGGAACTACTACTCAAGACCCCACTACCCCTATAATACTTGTGGGTTTTAACCCCTAAAACATTATCATCTTGAGAAGTAGGAAACATATTTACCTTATTGCCCTTTAGAGGTCTTGCCGCTAGCCAGCTATCGAAGTCCCACGGAGGCCATAGGTCTGGGTCCGACCCATGTGTAGTCCGGAGCTGTCTCCAAAATTTATGATGAAAAAAAAAAATTAAACAAACTGAAAGTGTAAGATGTTCTGGAATCAATGTTGGATGGATGTTGTGCCAACATCCAGAGAACATTGAAAGCCGAAACATTCTTAACCTGAAACATTGTTCCAAAATTCGAGAACATATTCGGGAAAAAATGTTGGATGGATGTTGAGCCAACATCAGGACAACATTTAAACCCGAGAGTATTCTGTCAATCTGTCTTTAACTGCTTTATTTTAGTTTTGCCTTTATTCACCTATTAATCAAGTTCCACGATTTTAGTTGTCTTTGTTTATGTCCAGGAACATCTCTTAAATCATAAGGAAGAACATTACAAGTTTCCTAAGTTGAAGTTTCCATAATTCAAGAGGAGAAGATCGGTCAAGTCAACACGGTTTCAAAGAAGGAAAGTTTTGGAGTTCAAGTGCAACTAGGAATCTTTCCAAGATCAACTCTGAATTGAAGAAGGAGTATTTCCTTATTAGAACTCAATCTAATAAAGGGAACTATTATTCAAGAAGGAGATCGAGTTCAAGAAGGAAAGAAGAGTTCAACAAGGAAACAACATAAGTTACCAAAACTGTGTACAACACACCTTGGAGATCAAGTTTGAAGAAACCTATATATAGGGTGTGAAGTACATCAAGATACATAGAGAAACAATAGAGCTTATAAATCCGTAGAGATTTCATCTTAAGCATTGTTGCTATGTTTCTTGTTTTGCAAAGTTTGTGAGTTTTCGAGTTAAGTCTAGGATTAGATTTAAGGAGAAAATTCTTGTCTGCTTTGCTGAGTCCAATCTACAAAAGAGCGAGAGTGATTTTGTGGTGAGGAACATCTTTGATAAAACCTGCGTGGTTATTTTGCCGTAAGGCTAGATGGTTGATTATTTATAATAAACCATTGAAAATTTATCTTCTTGCGTTCTTTAATTCCGCTGCACATTATACTCTATCAAGAAGATTGTTTGAGATCAAGTTAAGGCAACGCCAGCTTAACTTGAGCTCTGAAACTTTGGAAAATTTGTATCGATCCCGATCCAACAATATCAATTGGCGTCAGAGCCAAGCACCGATTTCACTGGTGTTTGGAGGTGATACAACGCGATGGACAACATCAATCCCAATTCTGGCAGACTCCCAGTCTTAGAAGGATCCATCAATTATGCCTACTGGAAGACCAGGCTCAGAGTTCACATCAAATCCATTGACATGAAAGCATGGGATGCCGTTCTTGATGCATATTCTGTCCCACAGATTGAGAACGACCGAGATGCAGATATTGTACCAAAACCGAAGTCACAATGGACAGCAAACGAGGTAACACTTTACAACTATAATGAGAAAGCTCTTAATGCTATTTTTAGTTATGTTACCAATCAGATGTTTAAGTTAATTCAGAACTGCACCACAGCTAAATCAGCTTGGGATATCCTTGAACTTCATTGTGAAGGAGATATAGCAGTTAGAAACTCTAAATATAGACAATTGCTTAAAGATTTTGAAAAACTTGAGATGGGTGATGAAGAGAGTATAGATAGTTATTTTGAGAAAATCCTTGACATTACAAATCAATGTGAAAATCTAGGATTTCCTGTTTCAAATCAAACTATGGTCTATAAAGCTTTTAGATCTTTGTCACCTAGATTTGCTCTCAAGAGAATTGCCATGGGAGAGACAAGAGATATTGCCAACATGGAATTTCAATCCTTGTTAAACACTCTTAGAGAATTTGAGCTAGAATTTCCTTCTAGGACTACCAAACAACAAGCTATTGCTTTGTTAGGAACAAATTATCATGAGAGTGAAGATGAGGATGAAATTATTTCTTCTAACTATGGAAATATTAGCAAGAAACTCAGTAGGTTGAACTTTAAAGATAAATCCAAAGGGAAACAACCTAGCAATACTTCCACTGGTTTTAGAAAATTGCCTCCCAAATTTGTTAAATATATGGCAACAAAATCTAGTCCTGAAGAAATTGAAAAGTTGAAAACTACTCAATGTTATGAATGTAAAGGTTATGGTCATATTGCTGTTGAATGTGCTAACACCCTCCGCAAGAAGGGAAAGTCTCATTGGGTTTGTGTAGATGATTTCAATGAAGAGGATTATAACTCTGGATCAAGTGCTGATACTGAAGAAAGCTTTGAAGAGATTCATACAGCTGCGCTATTTACTCATGTCAACTGGACAGAAGAAGATCTCCATAACTGCCACGGGTCCCAATGTTGCTCCAACATCCAGGACTCAACATCAGAACATGAGACTTTCTTTGGGAATTGGACTGAATATGATACCCATATTGATCTCAATTCTTTGTCTGATAATGATGAATCTAACTTTGAATGTTTTCATGGCTCAGTTGATCTAGATGAAGAGTATTACTTTGAAGGTGAGATGTCCCAGGAGGAAATCATTGAAGACTTGAAGTCTACTTTTCATAATCTTCTGAAAGAAAATCAAAAACTCACCAAGAAAAATGAAGCTCAGAGACTGGAGATTGATGGACTGAAGAAATTGATGAGGATGTTTGAAAAAGACCTTGACAAGACAGAAGCTGAACTTAAAGAGGTAAAAGGAAAGCTTGAAAAAGATAATCAGATCATTGCTAAATGGAACTCAGGTACATCTAAACTTGATGAGGTACTGAGTATGGGTAATCAAGGAACAAATGGTCTTGGATATATTGAGAAACCTACCTCTAAAGTTGCTAATCCTGTTTTTATTAAAGAAGGTTTTGTTAAGGAATCAAAAGACTTGAGCTGTGCTAATCCCAACAAAAGTAAACCTACTTATATCTGTCAATTTTGTTTTCAACCAGGTCACATAAAACCTTATTGCAAGAAATATTTGAAAGAAAATGTGAAGAAAACAGAAACTGTCTCTAATGTTGAGTTGGTCAGTGGTACAGATGTTATCCCAACATTAGGAACAAGACAGAAAAGTAGAACTTGGATTGAAAAGTTAAAGACTCCTAAGATGAAACTTGTATGCAATGTTGTGTTTTCTGCTGTGTACTCTAACCTTGCAGGTAAGTGGTACTTTGACAGTGGATGCTCAAGACACATGACAGGAGACAAGGAAAATCTTAAACAATTGATTCCTCTCAATTTTGGAACTGTGACCTATGGAGGAGGCACCAAGGGAAGAATCATTGGAAAGGGAGTACTAGATGTTGAAGGATTTCCACCTCTCAAAGATGTTCTGCTAGTTGAAGGATTGAAAGCAAATCTAATAAGCATTAGTCAACTTTGTGATGATAACTTGCTTGTTACATTTGATAAAAGTTCTTGTGATGTATTTAATAGTGAAAATGTCCTTGTTATGACAGGTACTAGATCTAAAGATAATTGCTACCTTGCACAGGAAGAAGCAGATTGCTTTCATGCTAAAGTTGATGATGCTGTTCTGTGGCATAGGAAGCTAGGACATGTTCACTATAGGAACCTTGAAAAGCTACAGAAAGTTGATGCTGTAAGAGGCTTATCAAAGATATCCAGCCCAGGTAAGGTTGTATGTGGGGACTGCCTAAAGGGTAAGCAAACCAAAGCTATTCATACACCCCTCCAGGTACAAAGTACAATTCCCAGGACTGGTAAGTGTTTTGAATTATTACACATGGATCTCATGGGTCCTATTGAGGTGAGCAGCCTAAGTGGTAAGAGATATGCCTTTGTTATTGTAGATGATTTCTCTAGATATACATGGGTTAAGTTTCTTAAAGCAAAATCTGATGCATTCAACACATTTAGGATCTTACATGCTAGCATCAAAAATATGTATGGTTCCTCTGTTTGTAAGATTAGGTCTGATCATGGGAAAGAATTTGAAAATGCAAGTTTCAGTGATTTCTGTGATAAGAATGGAATTTTCCATGAGTTTTCAGCACCTAAGACACCTCAGCAAAATGGGATAGCTGAGAGGAAAAATAGGACACTTCAAGAGATGGCCAGAGTTATGCTTAATGCTAGAAACCTATCTAAAAGACTTTGGGCTGAAGCTTTAAATACTGCATGTCATATAAGTAATAGGGCTTACCTTAGACCTGGTACAAATATGACACCATACGAAATCTTGAAGGGTTCGAAACCAAATATTGCTCATTTTCATGAATTTGGATGTGATTGTTACTTGTTGAATGATAGAGACTATCTTAGTAAGTTTGATCCAAAAAGTGAAAAGTGCATATTTGTTGGTTATTCTGTGAATAGTTCTGCTTTCAGGGTTTATAATCCAAGATTGAAGACTGTTCAAGAATCAGTTAATATAGTGTTTGATGATTCCACCTTTGATACAGGTACTGATGAAGTTACTGTCTCTGATGTTGCCCCAACATTGGAAACAGAGACTGTCCCAACATCAGGAGCAGAAGTTGGAGACACTGAAATGGAGACTAGTTCTAATGTTGAGTTGACACCTGCTGCTGTTAGGCCAACATCCCCACAGTCCAATTCAGAGGATGACATTGTTGATGAACCTAGGAGAGATCCCCCTACTAGGATTCAAAAGGATCATCCAGCTTCACAAGTGATAGGTGAAATCACTGGACGCATGAAGACTCGCAACAAAGACAGGGTAAACTATAAAAATATGGTAAGGTTGTGTGTCTGCATGTCTTCCACTTGCACTGTAAGTAATGCTTCCTGTTTTGTCTCAAATATTGAACATAAGAATGTGAATGAAGCTCTTAAGAATAGTAAATGGATAAATGCTATGCAAGATGAACTGTTGCAATTCACCAAAAATCATGTTTGGAATCTAGTACCTAGACCTTCTAATGTGAATGTTATAGGAACTAAGTGGATTTTCAAGAACAAAACAAATGAAGATGGTGTAATTGTAAGAAACAAAGCTAGGCTTGTGGCACAAGGTTATACTCAGGTAGAAGGGATTGACTTTGATGAGACATTTGCTCCAGTAGCTAGAATAGAATCTATTAGATTACTTCTTGCTATTGCATGTTGTCTTAAGATTAAGCTCTACCAGATGGATGTGAAGGGTGCTTTCCTTAATGGGTTGATAGACAAAGAAGTATATGTTGAACAACCTAAAGGTTTTGCTGATCCTAAACATCCTAATTATGTGTATAAACTTGAGAAAGCTTTGTATGGTTTAAAACAGGCACCTAGAGCTTGGTATGAAAGACTAACTCAATTTTTGTTAAGTCTTGGGTTCAATAGAGGAGATGGAGACAGAACATTGTTTATTCTAAGAAAGAGTTCTGATGTTTGTATTGCTCAGATCTATGTAGATGACATTGTTTTTGGTTCTACTAACAAGTCTACTATAGACAAGTTTGTTGAGTCAATGACAGGGACATTTGAAATGAGCATGATTGGAGAGCTGAACTACTTTCTGGGATTGCAAGTGAAGCAACTGGAGAATGGTATGTTCTTAAACCAGGAGAAATATGCAAGGAACCTGGTAAAGAGATTTGAGTTACATGAGTCAAAACCTTGCAAAACTCCCATGTCTTCTTCTATGAAGATTACTAAGGATGGTACTGGTGACAATGTTGACCCAACATTGTACAGATCTATGATTGGTAGTCTTCTATATCTCTCTGCCTCTAGACCAGATATTATGTTTTCTGTTTGTGTTTGTGCTAGGTACCAAGCTGATCCAAAGCAATCTCACTTGATTGTTGTGAAGAGAATATTAAGATATATATCTGGAACTTCATCATTGGGCATATGGTATTCTTTTGATACAAATACAAATCTTGTTGGATTTAGTGATTCTGATTGGGCAGGTGATGTAGATGACAGAAAATCCACAAGTGGGGGCTGTTTCTATTTGGGAAACAATCTAGTTTCATGGTATAGTAGGAAACAGAATTGTGTGTCATTATCTACAGCTGAATCTGAATATGTAGCTGCTGGCAGTTGTGTTACCCAGCTAGTATGGCTTAAACACATGTTGCTGGACTATGGGCTAGATAGTGATACTCTCCTCATGTTTTGTGACAATCTTAGTGCCATTAGTATCTCAAGGAATCCTGTTCAGCATTCTAGGACTAAGCATATAGATATAAGACATCATTACTTGAGAGACATGGTTGAGGACAAAATGATCAACATTGAGCATATTGAGACAAATAATCAGCTTGCTGATATGTTTACTAAACCTTTAGATAGTGAGAGATTCTTCAGTTTGAGGAAATCTCTCGGCATGTGCAATATGTGAGAATGTTAGGAGCCCAGTGTTGACATAACACCACTGTCTAGCACTGGTTAATGTTTGTGGTGTAGTATGTAACTTTTTGTTTTTTTGTTTGTTTCTTTTCTTTGCTTTTTGAGTCACATTGATCTTTGTTTTGACATATTTGATTGTGTGGTTGATCACTGTGTTTTACTAATCTTTCTAGCTTACAGATTCACATCTAAGTTTTGAAAAGTATAAATCTCTAAAGTGTGTCTGAGGTTGTGTTAGCCTAACATATGGAGAAGCTGGGGTACACAAAGTTCACTACTTTGATGTTTATTCAGTTGTGTCTTATTCATATGAAAAGGTTTTACAGGACATGTGGAGAAGCTGGGGTTCATGATGTTGACAGCTTCAATGATATTCAGTTGTGCTTATTTGCATGTCTCTGTTTGTTTTTGGCCAAGGGGTACATAAGAGTGGTTCTTTCTACTAGGGTGTTTGGGGTTTCGATTGCCTTCACTTGGTAGCATTGATTACTTAGTGCTCTCTTGTATGCAGGTTGGTAAACAAGTATGCATAAGGAATTGGGGTATTGGGGTGCATGATAAATGTGTTGCCAGTATTCAAGGCCTTTGTACTTGCCTAACTTGCTGCTGATAATGTTGTTACTTGGGTGTGTGGAGTCTAGTGCTGCCCTCATTCAGTAATGTCATTATCCTTTTTTAATCAACCCTCAGTTTTTGTTCTAAAGAGATAATGAAAATAATGAAGATTTGATGTGATGTGATCTGTTGCTGGTTTGAAAAGTGATTCACTGTGTATACCATCTGTCAATGTTGTCATAACATTGTTGCATTTATTCTAGAACTGCATTGTTTTTCTTCTTTGGTTAGTGTGGTTGACTAGGTTTGGGCTTAGGGGGAGTATATAGTCCCTTTCATGTGTTGAGGCATACTCTTTGGGTGACATTCTGCAGGTGACACACTATTTGTGACCTTCTATGCTGTGGAAGTGGATTAATTCTCTAATTCATAACTGCTTATCTCTGTGTGTTTTCTGTTTGATATGTTGCTTATTCATGATTTTGATCTAAATCTTAATGTTTTTGATACTCACTTGCTACTTTGGTGAAGTTTCAGATATAAGTTTGGATATATCTCACGCTCTCACATGAAATTGCCTTGAAAAAGCCCAAAACCTCAAATATTATGGTTTAAAAACCTACTGGTTTGAATGTTACTCTACTCTCTGATCTGAATGTTAGTCCAACATTGCCACACGGTCTGCACAACATTGAAGTCAGTAACTTATAAGTTTGTTTAAAATTTTAAAAACTGAGTTTTTATTGTTTTATTGTGAACTGCTCTAGTTACTTGTTGTGTTTAAGTGACACGTGGTGAAGTTCTTACGCGGGAATAGAGGAGTGGGAAAACTTAATTGATCATATTCCATAATCCTACTTACATTCTTTCCTTCTCTCTCCACTCTTCACAACTTAAATGAACAATTTGCCTGAATTTCTTTTTCTATTGTGCAATTTGTTTTCTCTCTGCAAATAGTTATCTAAAAATCTCTCATATTTTTCTCTCAATTCTTAAAATCTAACATGGCGAGCAAGACTCCTTTAGACACTCTTGCAGATATGGCCTTGAATGTTGAGCAAACAACAACACGCACCAGGGCTGCTGCGCGTAAGGATCAAGGACGGCCTACTGCTCAAGTTGCTGCAAAACGACCAACGATTCCTTATCAACGACGGGCAAAGCGAGCTAAGAATGTGGAATCTAAGTCGAATGTTGGCGCAACATCAGAAGCCCATGAATCTGAATCTGAGGTAAATGTGGCTAACCCTAAACCCCAAGTGAATAATGTTGATAATATAATTGAGGGGGAGGGATCTGGAGCTGGTTCTGGAAGAAAGAGAACACCTATGGGGTCTAGGCCAATGAGTAAAATAGCCTTGCTAAGAGCTGAGGCTAGAAGAGCTCAAAGAGAGAGACTTGAGAAGAAAAAGGCTAAGGCTAAGGTTGAGGCTGAGAGAGTGAGGAAAGGGAAACAGATTGTGGATGAGGAAGTTGAGGTAGTTGATATAGAAGAAGAGGAGAAAGAGGAAGAGGAAACTGCTGCTGAAGAGTCTGAAGCTAGTGGTGATGATGATGAGAATGAAGAAGAGTACTGTGACACTCTTGCATTATCCTATTTTAGTAAGGAAGCTAGGTCTAGATACTATCTTAATAAGGAGATAGAGGACAAGGCTTATGACTTTAGAAAGAGGGATTTTCACAAAGAGAGGGTCATGGACATGGACAGCTTTAAGAGAAACAAAGTGTTTGAGTTGTTGAAAGCAAGAGGGGTTCAGAATTCAGTGAAGAAGCATGGTGATTATGCTCCTGAGCTTGTACAAGAATTCTACCTGAATCTCTCAAAATATATCACTTGTGAGTTGTCTCCCAAATATGGTCAAGCTTGGGTAAGAGGACAAGTGTTTGACATTAGTCCTAAGAAGATAAATGAGATTTGGGGACTGCCACATGTTGAGGAATCTGAAGATCCAAAGCCAGATGAGGTGATTGAGGATATCACAGGTGGTCTAGAGAGAACCTGGGTTGAACAATTACCAACAACAAAGCTCACTGCCCTAAGTGCTGTACTGCACAAATGTGCATCATATAATTGGCTGCCTACTAAAAATTCTACTGTTTTGACTAAGGAGTCAGCTTACTTGGTCTACAAACTGAAGAATGGGCTTGCTGTGAATATTGGGGTGAGAATTTTAAGGGCTATGGAAGATGCTGCTGGGAGGAAGCAAGGGATTCTACCATTTCCTTCTTTGATCACAACTCTGCTGCTAAAACAGAAGATGAACAAGAAAGAGTTTGGAGGAATGTCAGAGAACAAGGCTAGGTTCACCATCACTCAATCCTACTTGTCTAGCACAAGAGTGAAGGACTTGCCTTGGAATCCTGAAGATGGAGTTGCACCTGGAGAGGAAAAGGAGGCTCAACAATTTGTTGGAGCTTCAGTGCCTCAATACGAGGAGAAAGAAACCAGGGTAACAACAAAATCTTTTGTTGATCAGCAGTTGACTTGGTATAGAAGTGCTTATGCCAACCTTCAGAGAGAAGTTGCTTTCAAGGAAAAACAAATGCAAGAGCTGGATGTCTTGATTAAGAACATGGAGGAGCTTTCTTCACAAAAAGGGGGAGAGTGATCTAGTTTTTAATTTTTGATTTCTGGTTTTTATGTTTTTGTTTTGATATGTTTTGAACGGTTTCTATTTTGCTGCTAGTTCTTCTTATTTGTTTTGGTTTGTAATGGCAATGCTATTTAGCTTTAACTGCTCTTGATGCTTTTGCTTATGAAGATAGTCTATATCTGATGTTTCTGCTGATAAACTAATGTGCAGGTACATTCTGGTCTTAATGTTGAGACAACATTGATGAGTTAAATGTCTGAACAACTTTTTTTGAGTTGTGGTGATGACTTTAATGATTAATCTTTGTTATGCCAAGTTAATACTTGATAGTTTGCATTAAGGGGGAGCAGTTGAGTAGTTTTAGATTATTATGCTTAATTGATATTTGGACATATTATCTGTTATGTGAACAGGTTGATTGGTTTTGTGAAGAAAGGCAAAAAGGGGGAGATTGAAAGTGTAAGATGTTCTAGAATCAATGTTGGATGGATGTTGTGCCAACATCCAGAGAACATTGAAAGCCGAAACATTCTGAACCTGAAACATTGTTCCAAAATTCGAGAACATATTCGGGAAAAAATATTGGATGGATGTTGAGCCAACATCAGGACAACATTTAAACCCGAGAGTATTCTGTCAATCTGTCTTTAACTGCTTTATTTTAGTTTTGCCTTTATTCACCTATTAATCAAGTTCCACGATTTTAGTTGTCTTTGTTTATGTCCAGGAACATCTCTTAAATCATAAGGAAGAACATTACAAGTTTCCTAAGTTGAAGTTTCCATAATTCAAGAGGAGAAGATCGGTCAAGTCAACACGGTTTCAAAGAAGGAAAGTTTTGGAGTTCAAGTGCAACTAGGAATCTTTCCAAGATCAACTCTGAATTGAAGAAGGAGTATTTCCTTATTAGAACTCAATCTAATAAAGGGAACTATTATTCAAGAAGGAGATCGAGTTCAAGAAGGAAAGAAGAGTTCAACAAGGAAACAACATAAGTTACCAAAACTGTGTACAACACACCTTGGAGATCAAGTTTGAAGAAACCTATATATAGGGTGTGAAGTACATCAAGATACATAGAGAAACAATAGAGCTTATAAATCCGTAGAGATTTCATCTTAAGCATTGTTGCTATGTTTCTTGTTTTGCAAAGTTTGTGAGTTTTCGAGTTAAGTCTAGGATTAGATTTAAGGAGAAAATTCTTGTCTGCTTTGCTGAGTCCAATCTACAAAAGAGCGAGAGTGATTTTGTGGTGAGGAACATCTTTGATAAAACCTGCGTGGTTATTTTTCCGTAAGGCTAGATGGTTGATTATTTATAATAAACCATTGAAAATTTATCTTCTTGCGTTCTTTAATTCCGCTGCACATTATACTCTATCAAGAAGATTGTTTGAGATCAAGTTAAGGCAACGCCAGCTTAACTTGAGCTCTGAAACGTGGAAAAGTTGTATCAATCCCGATCCAACAATTTCACAAACAAAAGTCAGTAAATAAATCGAGATAAATTAAATGTCTACCTTGTAAAATATATTCACCGTATAAAACAATTTCTTACCAGTCTGCCTCCGTCTTATCGTTTGCCCACTCCTCTTTTCTAGTTTCCTTGTTTTTGCCATATCGGCCTAGCCTATATAACTCGGCCAAAGGCACATCTCTAATCGTAATGCCCTTCTCTTTCGCCTGTTTAACAATACAAATAAATGGGATTAATACGACAAAGAAAATATAACTATAAATAATAAATTTGAACAAATAATTAAACTATTAAAACTTACATATGCCTCCGCCAAAGTGTGGCCCGACCTCCCAGCTAACCAAGTCCTCATTTTTCCTTTGCCTGCTAGACTTTGCTTTCTCGCACCTATTATGGTGTGCTTTGTTCTTCCAATAATCTAAAAAGTCCTCTTCATATCGTTCCAGAATTCAAATATTGCGATTACTACACAAATCGGGCTTCTCGGCTATCTCGTCGAATATTCTCTTCAAGTGGTTCAAGCATTCGTTATAACGGTTGGCGCTGATCTGCAACCATAGGCTCTTGATTCGGTCTTCGTGGTCTGTCTCCCACTGATACTACTTCTGTACATTTTAAATACTTGAAATGAGTAAAAACAATAAAGAATAGATAACAAAAAAAGTGAATTAAATAAGTTTAATATGTAATACCATTGAACATTAATTAATAATTTACCTTGAAACTCCAAGCTGCATCCACATGATCTGTAGGAAAATCCTTCAATAAAAACCACGGGCCATGACATAGGTTCTTCAAAGTAGCTGAATTGGTCCCTTAATGCTCCACTATATGGACAAAATGTGATCTAACATCTATCATCGGGGTTATCTTGAGTAGGAGGCCCCTTACCCTGACCGCGTCGCCTACTCGTCCCATCTACATCGCCAACAACGGGAGGCTGTGAGGGTCCAGCCTCGTCTGGACCGCGAGATGGTGTCGGCCATACCACACTAGGCGAAGCAGCTGTCTTAGTGCTGGGTTGTGGCAGCAACTCTATCACCATGCCACGGATAAAATCATACGGGTAATACGCCGACGAGATAACCGACATATCCTCATGCTCGGGGTGGAACTCATGCACCAGGGCTCTACTACGTTGTGGCTGCTGACTACTAGAAGCGGGTTCTTTCCCCAAACGCCTCCTCTACCTCCTCCAGTACCCCTAGACGATCCATGACCTCTGCCCGCCATCTAGATTAATAATAAAAATATCAATCTAATCGTCCCTAAGTTTCACTAATTTATATTTCAACCCCACAAAAAATTAATCTTCACAAGTTAATCCTAATAAAAAATATATTTAATTAAAATTTATAACCTATAACTTTCTTCACTACCTAACAATTCTATTATATTTTTTACCCTATAATTTTCTTAACTAACTAATTAATAATCATATTCCAACATATTTCAACCCAACTAATTTAATTTAATTCGAATTTCTAACCTATAATTTTCTTCACTAACTAAAAATTCTATCTACAAGTTCCACCCTATAGTTTACCTAACAAACTAAATATTTACCAAAATGGCCCAAAAATTCTAATTATCTTATTCGTACAACAAAGTCTCAAATTACATTTCAACACCACAAAAGATTTAAACTTGACAATTGAGGGCTTTTTTTCAAACTACACTTTTCACCCCTAAACTTCTTCTAAAATGCAAATCCATCCCTAAAGTTCAATCTTTTCAGAAAATCAACATAACACAACAATACTCGAACAACTAATTAAAACATAAAAGAACAATAATCAACAAGCATAATCACAAACTAATTAAACAAATATCAATTTAACAGTCCTTAAATTTTACTAGTCTATATTTCAGCCCAACTAATTAAATTTAATCTTCCACAAGTGAATCCTAATAAGAATAATATTTAATTTGATTTTCTAACCTATAATTTTTTAAACTAAAAATCTAATTAAAATTTCTACCCTATAGTTTAATCACTAAATATTTGCCAAAATAGCTCAAAGTTTCTAATTATCTAATTCATAAAACAAAGTCTCAATACATTACATTTCAACACGACAAAAGACTTAAACTTGACAAATTGAGTCCTTTTATTTTCAAACTACACTTTCACCCCTAAACTTCTTCTAAAATGCAAATTCACTCCTAAAGTTCAATCTTTTCTAAAAATCAACCTAAAACAGCAGTAATCGTACATCTAAAACATATAACAACAATAATCAACAAGCATAATCACATGCACAATTGAAATAATTAAAAAATATTCAAAATATTAAACTTTATAAACTCACGAATCAAAATTATGGACGGAAATTGAAATAAGGGAAAATTTCAGTTATCTATTCAAATTTTGGTCCGCTTGACAATTACCTATCTAAACCTTTATTTTTGTCAGTTTACGGTCCAAACTTTTAATTTTCCTACACTCGACGGTCTGAACTTTTATTCCGACCTATCTCGGCCAAAAAACGTCACTTTTCAGCCTTGTGACGTCACACTGACATCATTAGTGGGGGCAATTTTATCATTTTACATATTAGGGAGTGTAGTGCAATATGTATAATTAATTCATACACTCAAATTTTTATATTTTCGCACAATGCACCCCAAATATTTTAACTTTTTAACAAAATACCATCTTCTCCAAATAGTTTCCCTTAAACTTAAAATAATTATAAATATAAGGATATAATATATTACTTAAATTGTAAAACAAATATTACATGTAAAAAATTATATTATACATGTAAAAACATAGATTACGTATATATTACTTAAGTTTAAGGGAAAAAATTTTAATATTTTTTTGTTACTTCAAAAATATTCAAAAAATTTAAAATTAATAAACTCTAACTCATCTAAATATAAAGTAAATTCTTTTTGTTTACAAATTTAATAGTAAATATTATCAATTTTTGTGAAGAAAATGTGTCTTCAAACGAATTATATTTTTAGAAATTAAAAATTTTCAACAAACTTAATTAGTAATTTTTTAAGCTTGATCTTTTTAAGTTTGATTTATTAATTTCATCTTCTCCACCCCACCCCCCTCCCCCCCCCCCCCCCAAGCTGCCCCTACGCCCCATCCCCCTTCACACCCACCAAATACACCACCACCAAACCCCAAGTTCACCTCAAATCGACCTATCTCCATCATCCTCGCACTTTCATGAACTCGATTTTCGGTTTTAGAGTTTTAAAAATCGTCACCTAACAATAAATAGTTCGAAAATCACCACCAAAAAGCCTATAAAACTGAAAATTGAGGTGATGGAGGTGAGAGGGTGATTGATTTAAGTCGATTTGAGGTGGATTTAGAGTTTGGTGGTGGCGAATTTGGTGGGTGTGGAGGGGTGTTGGAAAAGATGAAGAAGTTGTTTTTTTCTCCAGTTTTAAATTATCGACTAATTAATAAATCAAACTTAAAAAGGGCAAGCATAAATAATTACTAATTAAGTTTGTTGAAAACTTTTAATTTCTAAAAATATAATCCATTTGGAGACACATTTTATTCAAAAAAATTGATAATATTTACTATTAAATTTGTAAACAAAAAGAATTTATTTTTTGTTTAGATGAGTTGGAGTTCATTAGTTTTTAATTTTTTGAATATTTTTGAAGTAACAAAAAAAATGTAAGTATAAATTGTAAAAACATTTTCCCTTAAACTTAAATAATATATATGTAATATATGTTTTTACATGTAATATATGTTTTTTTGTTAAGAAATTAAAATATTTGGGGGTTCATTGTGTAAAAATAAAATTTGGGTGTATGAATTAATTATACATATTGCACTACACTCCCTCATATATAAAATGATAAAATTGCCCCCTCTAATGATGTCACTTTTTTTGGTCGAGATATGTCGGAATGAAAGTTCAGACCGTCAACTATAACAAAATTGAAAGTTTGGATCGCAGACTGTCAAAAATAAAAGTTTGGATAGGTAACTGTTAAACGGGCCAAAGTTTGGATGAGTAACTGAAATCTTTCTTTGAAATAAATTACATCGGAAGGTAACTAATGAGGTGTAGATCACTTAACCATAAAATTTGGGGTGAGCCACGGTCCATTTGGCCGAAAATGACGGTCAACGGCGGCGGACCGCGGACCTCAAGTGTGCGTGTGCGTGAATGTCGACTAAGGAGAGAATTTTGCCAGGCTTTTATTTTTTTAAAATTATGCAAGGGAATAATTCGTAGAAGTGGACCCACTGCTACAAATTATTCCCTTGTAGAAATTTTTATGCAACAGATATTTCCTTTGTATAACCTCTTAGCTGCGAAAATTTCCGCTGCAATGTTGTAGCGAAAATTTTCGCTGTATTTGGTTCTCTGCAACGTAATTTTCCATTGCAGAGAGCTGTTTTGGGACCCGCTATGCTCTATGCAAGGGAATTACCCATTGCCTAGCTTATTGCATGGAAATGTTTATTTTGTTACAGCCAATTCCTTTGCATTTGGGAAGTTTTGATGTAGTGTATATCCACAACACTATATATATATATATATATATATATATATATATATATATATATATATATATATGCCTGCCAATTTAATGAGATAGATGCGAATTGGATTCATTAAATATGGAGTGGGACAAAGCAATGTGAAAAATAAATTTGCATTAAGATAACACGAGTCCTCGCAAATTTGTAATCCTATCTACTGCTCCTAGAGTTTGGGGGCATGGATCAGAATATTTTTATTTTTGGCTTTTACGGAAATGAACACACACGTATTTTCTAAGTTATGTGCAATTAAAATTTATGATTTTTTTTTCTGAATCAGGTCCCAAAGATCTTAAAACATTGAGAAAAATTTCTAGTATTTAGCAGATCGAAACATGCTCTCGAGACGAAATTTTGTTCAATAGTTTGGGGAATTACAATTAATTCCTCCAACCCAAAATTATAAATGAACTTCCACTTTTATCCTTAATTAATTAATTTTCAGGGGTTCACCTCAATTTTATTTTAAAAATTACTTGATAAGTTTATAAATAAATATTTAACTTGAAAACAGTTTTATTGAATTATAGTACTTATTTATTCTATGAAATTTCAAAAACAATTTGGTTGTTCAAAAAGCGCATATGATATTACATTATCTCCTGAATTTTTATTGGAACTACGCGCATACCGTATAATGTTGGAAAAATTAGTTATGTGTTTAAAGGTTAGAAATAAGTTATATATATTTCAAATGTAGCACAAGAAGCAACTTAACTTTTTATCCACTAGCTAAGATATTGAGTGCTCAAATTCTTTTACTAAGATTTTACAACTACAAAAAGTACTGTGGAGTATTTAATCTTTTTGAATTGATAGAATAAGTATTACCATTAATTATATAATTGAATAAAATTGTTTACCGTTATTTTTATTTTTATCTTTTATAGCTTTTAAATTAAGAGTTGTGTAAATGTTCTCAAATGCACCCTCACATTAAAGACGGTGTGGTCTGCAAATAGGTAGATTACCCCTGTAAATTTTCATATACTTGTTCTTGTACTCTGTCAAATTTATTGATCAAATATTTATTTTGTTTTTTGTTTTTAGTAAGGTATTGAAATATTATATCATTTTTTTGTAATTTAAAGTGAAAATAATTAACAAAAATTAGATTCATAAGAGAAAATGATAAGAAGAAGTTAATCCCACTCTCACAGTTTGGCAAGTAAGATACACCTCCTTCTTTTTTTTTTTTATCAAAGATACACCTCCTTCTATAAGGGGGTATATTGCACAATTTTAAGATTACATATGGAGTAATATGTTTTTTTTTACATGGGGTAATATATATACCTCTTTTGCACATTAAAGGTGGTGTCGTGCCAAAAATCCAAAAATTAATTATGTGTTTAAAATTAAAAAATTAGTCAAATATATTTCAAATGTAGCACAAAAGCAAATTAACTTTAAATTCACATGCTAGAATATTGAGTGCTCAAGTTCTTTTACTAAGACTTTACAATTACTAAAGTGTGGAGTATTTAATATTTTTGAATTTTAGAGAATAATTAAGCAAGACCGTTAATTACATTATATAATTGTCTAAAATTATTTACTGTTATTTTTACTTTTTAAATTGTATGTTCATAGCTTTTAAATTAAAATTATGTAAATTTTCTCAAATGCACCCTCGTATTCAACATTACATCTAAATCGCTTAAATGGTAATTAATCGATCAAGGAGAAAATTAGAAGTTTCATTTGTATTTTTTGGTTAGCGAAGGAGGTGATTTTTCAAACTATAGGGGAGATATCTGTAGTTGAATGGACCCTAAGAGGGTGTAGATGTAATTATCTCTATTTTAAATTCCATGAACTATTGAATTTGAGAGCAAGTAGTTAAATAGAGCAATCACGTTTATCCGGTTAGCGGACATTTCATAATTTAGGAAGTTTTAACTAATTAACTAATCAATTGTATATTTCTCAAAATGTCATAAATTTACTACACAACTATCCATTTTTTCTCGCTACGTTCTGCAGATCGATCTTGGGCACATTTACTCCTCTCCCCCTCTTTTTTCTCGGGGTGTATAATAAGCATTTAAAATACATAGAGCTACATTGTTTTGTTCGGTCGTCTTTCCAGTTCAGCATTGTACTAACGCATATCTAAAACAGTAGAGATAACTGACAGAGCTGTCTCATAATTAAACGACCAAACAATGTTCGGCTCTCTAACCATATCAAACTTGGGATGCTTATCCCTTGTCTTCCTTTTTTGGGAAATTTTAGGAGATAACTTATCCTTTGTTTGTATCTAGTACTGTTTCATATTCATGGATAAGATTAATACAACTAACCTATTCATTTGGCTTCGATCAATTTTGTTTTGCGTCAAGTTCATGAACTATATCTTGTATATCATCGCTGTCGAACTATGTCACATAAGCTGATCATAATAAGGAGAACATGTATTGTTATTTGTTAATATTCTCCTATCAACTACTTCTTATGTTGATTAATTAATACTCTCCACCGACGCAATTACCATTTTTATCACACTATGCAGTTTAATTTTACCATCTAATTCCAACTTTGTTTATATATTCATATGTACCTTTTTACTGAGCTTTCTCACACTCCTTCTCTCACGCACTCAAGATGACTTGAAAAAATAGTCTTTTGATTGCAAAACATGACATGTTCAAATAGTTGTACTCTACGTATTATGGAGTAATATTTGTTTTGTGAAAGTATCTTGAGCTCATTCTTAAGGCTCGTCATTTTCACTCCCAAAGTTTTGCCGAACCCACGCGATGGGTGTCGGTTTTAAGCATTGATAGGCCGTTAGGACCTATGATGGGCATTTTGACTGAATTTTAGACAGTTACCGGAAACAAAAGCGCAAAGATATCCAAAGTAGGGGAGAGTTAGCCTGCATGTTTTGCTTCTTTAGCGCTTACATAACTATACAAAGCCTTGCGAGAGCTTCTTAAACGGTCTTCGGCCCTTTCACCTTGCAGTTACTAAATTTTTCTTGTTTTATTTCCAAATATTCTTCTAGTGTATACTTAAATTAACAAAGGTCAATTCTAAAAATTAGACTTATAAACAGTTACTTTTTCTTCACTCATCTTGAAATCAATTCAGTTGGAAAATTATAACAAATATAAGTAGGATAGAACTCTGACTCTAAATCACATAATCCTTCACATCGTCAAAATTTTCAACGTACCGAGTTCTCGCACTAGCGACTTCACTCTTAGCTCTCGCACTAAGATTTTTCTAGTTTTTTTATTCAAATTTAATGATTAATCGTAGAAAGTTTGTGAGAACGAAACAAATTAAATGAGTGATATTAAAGAGGGCCGAAGAAAGAGGAGAATAAAACTACGTAAAAAATAAAATAATTATAAAAAATTAGAAGTAATTTAAGATTTATACATTTGTCTTTTCACCATAATAACTTGGAAAATATTATAAAAAATTAATACCCAGGACTATATATTAAAAAATAATCAAATATATAAGAAATGATATATCAAAACTTAAGATTTTATTATTTTAATAAATGCATTAAGGGGCATTGAAATTTGTGTTTTTTTCAAATTTGGTGAACTGGTGCACCCGCGCTCGCACCCGCATCCGTTTTGTGTGACTTAGCTCTGACTCCAAAATGACAAGTTTTTGCACTTTATCCAATCCTCGAAATTAAGAAACCAATGACATATATATACATATATACAGACACACATATATATATATATTTATTATTTTGGCTTGGAAGCTTAATATAGAAGACAAAATTGCAAATGAACTGGACACACTACCTCGTTGTAATTTTAAAATATGCAAATTATTCCTACTCCCTCCCTCGCGCGTAATCTTTCAGTTGGTGCGCACCGCTCCTTGTCGACTTTTCCATGCATTTGTAACTTGTATCTTGTCAAATCCTATAATTTTAATATTTATTTATTTATCTAATAAGTAGTTTAATATTCTATCATCTTTTTGTAATTTAAAGTAAAAATAATAAAAAATTAATAACTTTTAAAAGGGAGATGATTAAAAAAAAGGTTAACCTCACTCAAATTTTTGCAGTTGAGTTGCATCTCTTTACATAAGAAATAGTTTACACCATTTTAAGATTGTAGAAAGATAACATGACAATTATTTTTGTACACGGGGACTAATGCGCCTCTTTTGTACATTACATGGAGAAAAGTGTTTTATTTTATTTTATTTTATTTGAGAAGTGATAGGGCCAAAAGGTCAATTTAGGGGAGTAAAATGCTCAACCTCACAAAATAATGTGTATCTTATGTCAAACTAATGTTTTTGGAAGATATATTAAAATCAGTGGCAGCTAATTCAGTTTTGAATCATATGATTTATATGTACCCTTTGGAAAATAATTCATTTTTTTTTAAAAAACAACTTTCTTAAAAATTTTTAAAAATTAATTAGGGGAGGAGAAATGAACCCCCTCCCCCGCCCAATGCTCTGCATGTCAGACGACTCACCCAATCCAGCTTTTCCCAATTCGCGCTCACTCACTACCCCCTCCCCCTTTCCCCAAACAAAATAAAAACCCTTTCCTTTTCCTATATATATATAAATATATATAAATGAGTAGCGTGCATTCAAACTTATTACTTAGTATATTATCATAACCACAAATCCTGGTGTATTTCAGGTTTAATTAGGCAAGCTATATAATATGGCCTCGAGTTTACGGAGCACAAATAGACCCGGTTCCTGGACGGCCGAAGAGAACAAGCTATTCGAGAATGCACTTGCCCAGTTCGACCGGGACACCCCCGACCGGTGGCTTAACGTTGCTCGCGCCGTGGGAGGTGGCAAAACGGCGGAGGAAGTCATCAGCCACTACGAGATCCTCATTGAGGATCTCAGCCGAATAGAATCTGGACACGTGGCAATTCCCAACTATAGAAACACCGATATTGTAGATGAAGGAAAAAGGTAAACATGACATTTTTTGGTGCTAAATCATTAGTTTTTCTTGATATGCTAACTGGTGAAAGATTTGCCTATATTTTTTTATATTTTTGTCAGCTATCACTATGGAATTTTTGGATCCCGCTATTTCATGCATGCAAAAGGTATATATATATATATATATATATATATATATATATATATATATATATACACTATTGTGCACAAAAGAAAGATTTTACATATATACTTTCTTTGCTTAACATAGAAAGAAACGTATTTTTGTAATCATAATGCGCGTTAAACCATTAATATTACGTAGAAAATTGTAATATACCGTTAACGTTAAAGCTTGGGGTTTAGCGCTATTGACCCTATTATAACGATGCACGGAGCAGGGTGTTAAATGTTTGCTTTATTTTCATGAAAAGAGTATGACTTGGAAACCGATCCGGATAATCAATCTCTTATAGCAAGAAAAACTTTAGATATAGTGAAACTGAGAAAAATATGACGCGAATCGTTTTTCTATATATATAGTTAATACATACTCTATAGGCTGTAATTTTTAAACTAACTAGCAAAATGATTCAAAATAAGTCATGATATTCAAGCATTAGAAAAATGATTAATTACTCTTAAATATTTTTTTATCAGAAAAAGTAAAGTTTATTCCAACAAGAGTACCAATTCTTCCTTACATTGTACTAAATAGAAAGAAAAGGATGCACACTAGACATCAAACTATCTCCAATTAGCTGTTGTAAAGTGGACCCTTCGGATAGAGCGAAAAACACGACAATAAATGAAAGACGAAAAAATAAACGACTCACAGATTTTACGTGGAAAACCCCAAATTACTTTAGGGTGAAAAACCACGGGCAAGGTAGAAGAACTTCACTATGAGTGTAAAATAAGAATTACAACTCTCCAACTTTTACCGTAGTAAAGTCGCACAAACTCTCTATTTTTACCTCACACTTACAACACACTAACAACACTCTTTATATATTAATTACACTTAATTATATAAGAGAAGAAATTGTATGTTTTTGGGATGATTTAGAATGAGGAAGAATCTTGGTATTTATAGGCCAACATTCCAAATAAAAGGTGTTAAAATAATGTGGTGATTATAATTAAAACCTTGCACTAATCACCACCCCAATTAGTATAATCACCGCCCCAATTCTGTTAATGTTGCACTATATTAAAAAAAAAAATGAACCGCCCCAACATTAGCCTTATTCCACACCCACGTTTTAATCTCCACTAGTTCAAATATGTCATCCACGCTAAGTTCAGCTCCTTTGAATATTATCTCATTCCTACCTTTCCATAAGCTAAAAATAACTTGCATCCAAACTCCTTTTACAGCTTTTTCTCTATCTCCACCGCTACCGAGCCCACCGAAATACTCAAAATGTGTCTTTGCATCGTTGCTAAACCCAGCCTCAAAACCCAGCCACTTTGCGCATAACATCCGAATTCTCGTAGCTACTACGCACTCGATTAATTACTCTTAATTTTTCAGGAACTTTACTTGGGGTTCGTGTTACATTTGGGAGGAGGGGAGGGTGGGGATTTCTTTGTCTGTTTTCTGATAATCAAAAAGTAATATAAACCCAAATATTATATGGAAATTTGTACAAAATTCCATCAAAGGAAAACTTTCGCCAAACTATGTCAGATAATAATGTTTCTAGCCCAATAATGTGTACATCTCCCTATCAAAAAATAAATGTTTATATCTATTTTTCCTGCAGTGTGTTTTGGATTGATGATCAAATAACAGTATAAACAAAGTCAAATTTCTATCAAAAAAAGAAAAGAACTAACTTATTAGTTAAATATAATTATTTTTTTATAGGCAAAAACGTTTTATCAATTCACACTCTAGCAACATTTTCAACCTTAAGTAATTTCAAGTAAAAAATAAAAAAATATAAAAAATTTCTCCAAAAGCATCTGCAACTGACTTTATATATACTAGCCATTGAGCATAAATTTTTTGTGCATGTACTTATATAGTATGAATTGATTATATTCGAAATATATTATATTAGCAATGTATATTATTGATTAACGTAACGGTGTGACTTAGTATGAATGTTTTATAGTATGAATTTATCATACATGTTTTTTTATCTTTAATTTAACCATGAAAACTCCCTATTTATTTTTTACGACAATTAGTGTAGTTATTATGGTTTATATGAGACTATATGTATGAATGTAAAACTCAAAGCTTTAAGGCTGTAATTTCTATTTAAAGTATGAAAATATTTAAATTTTAGGGAATCACGTGGAATATAATCAAATTAAAACAAAATGAAGTATATAAAATTTAATAGATGTGAGGTTACTATAAATGTTATTAGGGACAATTACAGATACCTCCCCTGAGGTTTTGTGTAATTACAAACTCCTCCCTTGAGGTTTGGGTAATTACAATCACCTCCCCAACAACCAAAAAATAAAAATAAACTACCAAATTTGTCCTTCGTCAACTTATGTGTTAAGAGATTTTTATTTAATGTTAAATAAAAAACAATTTAATTAACTTGCACAAGTTTAATTTAAAAACTATTGATATATTTAAAATAATAGTTAAATAATTTTATTTATTTATCTAATGTATGTTATTACTATCCATTTATTTTAAAAAGCATTAAACAAATCCCAATAAATGTATGATCCTAGGAAAAAAACTTTAAATATTCTAGCATGTGGGTGTATATTTACATTATTTCTTGTACGATATATTTAGCATAGTTTCATTTTAAAACTAGTTATAAATTTTTAGAAGTATTAAAATCAACACTAAAATAATTTTACCCAACTATATAATTAATATTTTTACTTATTTTAGTTAACCAACGTCATCAACAAAAATTTATTGATATGTTACATTATCTTTTAAATCTTTATTGGTTTAAAATTACTATTGGTGCAAGAATAAAATATACATGCCATAATGGTAGAAAAAATAATTATGTTTTTGTATTTTAGAAATTATTTATTTAATAAATAATATATGTGGTACAAGAAATAATGTGAATATGCATTCACAAGCTAGAACATTTAAAGTTTTTTTCCCTAGGATCATATATTTATTTAAAATGGCGATTAGTTAAATGAGTTTAAAATTAATGAATAGCAATAATATTCATTAAATAAATAAATCAAATTATTTTACTGTTATTTTATATTTATCGATAATAGTTAAATAAAACTTGTACAAGTTAATTAAATAGTCTTTTTATTGAACAATAAATCTAAATCTCTTAACACATAAGTTGACGAAAGGCTAAATTGGTAGTTCATTTCTACTTTTTGGTCAGAGGCGCACTACATAAAAAGGGTGTCATTCGCGACCGCCCGACGATAGTGAATTACCAGTAAACGCGGATGAGCATCCCCGACCGCCCGGCCGTCGCCTATGACCGGTCACGAATGAGCTCGATCATGGGCCATCCGCGACCGGCCGGCGGTCGCGAAAAGCCTTTCGACGACCGCCCGATTGTTGGGACTTCCCCACCGTCGCCCGTGACCGCCGAGTGATCACCGGTGTCATTCGTGACCGCTCGACAATCACGGGGTATCTCTGTGACAGCCGACCTGTCACTAGACGCCGCCGTGACTGCCGAGCGGTCACAGATGTCACGGCAGTGGCTCGTGATCGCTCGGCGGACTCGAGCCGTCTTTATGACCACCCAACAGTTACGGGCGGCCTTTGTGACCCCACAACGGTCACGAGCCACTGCCGTGACCGCCACGGCATTTTGTGAGCCCCCGACAGTCCCAAAAATCCTTGAACGAATTAAGAAAATATAATTACCAGAAAATATATATATATATATATATATATATTTTGCGAATAGAAAGTGTGTTTGGTCTATTTTTTGATATAAAGAAGAGAAGAAAATGGTTGGTTTTTTTTTTGGGTTATAAGAAAAGAAAAGAAGAGAAGAAAAATTGTTGGGGTTTTTATTTTGGATTTGAGAAAAGAAAAAAAGAGAAGAGAGTGTTGTAGATTTGAAAAAACTAAAGAGGAGAAAGTGTTGGGTTTTTTTTTTGTAGAGTATAATTTGAATGCATTGAAAATTAGTAGGTAGAATGGTGGGCATATATAGAATTTTGGGTGAAAATTTGAATTTTCCCTGAATCCCGCCAAATTCTAGGGTCTTTCGCTGTGGTCACGAAATATTTTAAATTTAAAGATTCCTAAAATTTCTTGACCGCCAAAGTATCCGCAACCGACTGGCGATCACGAGAGGTCTTTCGTGACCTTAGCTTTTTGTTTGTTTATTTAAGGCGTGTTGTTTGTTAAATTGATAAAATAGTTAAAACTAGGCAAATTACAAGGTTTTATCATACAATCGCATATAACAATTAAAACAATTAGGTATATATGATGATTAGTTGTAAAACATAAAATAGGTTATTTGTTCATAACTCGCCTAATCACATCTAATCTACTATTTTGATAAGTTAATTACTAATTGTACTCATTTATTACTTTAATTCACATGTAATAATGAGACTTGTTGTTAAAATCATAAACACATCAAGATCGTTCCATAAAATCAAAAACTCTTATATGAATGTTATTAGTGACCGCCTGACGGTCACGAAAAAGACGTCTTTCGTGATCGTCGGGCGGTCACCAACAATATTTCGTGACCGCCAGCATCCGCGACTGCCTGGCGTTCACAATGGGTCATTCGTGACCGCCAGAAGGTCACAAAAGACTCGGGATGGTCACGAATAACCATCATTTGACATGTTTTGCTTTTCGGTTGTTTATTTAAGGCGCGTTGTTTGTTAAATTGATAAAATAGTTAAAACGAGGCAAATTATAAAATTTTATCGCATAATCGCATATAACAATTAATTTTAACGCACACTCGCCTAATCACATCTAATCTACTGTTTTGATAAGTCAATTACTAATATTGTAATCATTTATTACTTCAATTCACATGTAATAATGAGACTTGTTACGGAATGATAATTTTTACGTTTTAAATTATTAATGCTTTTAATTAGTTTATTTGTTTTGTAATAATTTAGATCACATGGAGCTATATTCTGATGACAATAATTCTAATTAGTTTATTTGTTTTGGAATAATTTAAAACACTAGTTTGTGACACACTTTATACGGTTTGTTAGTGTTGTAAAAGACAGTTGCATTAGATTTTTCTCTAAAAGTAACATTATATGTGATAAAAGTACACTAAAATTTAACATAACATATTTAAATTAAAAATAAAAGTACGCAATAGGCCAAAAGATAAATTACCATAACAGTCCAACATTACAATAATGAGAATTTAACAGTCCAACATTACAGTACACAATTTAGTTACGATTACAATAAAATAATACACAATTTAAAATTTAACAGTATGAATACAAATACAAATACATATAAAAATACTACTCAACATCCGAACTATAAACGACCCTCACATAAATGTTGTGCCCACCTGCAGCTGCGACCCCATCATTACCATCATGCTCACCACCAAAATCTACACCATCGTCATCCTCCATCTGCGCATGCATCTCTTCCTCATCGGACTCGTCATCGTACTCCGCGATATATGCAGGCCTAACGGAAGAACTGGGAGCATATAGATCTACCCTCGGACGCGGCGGCCTATGAATCAGTGGAATCATATGCCCAACCCCCGTCCTACGTGCATTCCCATGACCTCCGAATATGGAATCGGTGGAAGGTCAAATCCCATCTTCTCGCGAAACATGTCTCTCCAGATCTCTATAGTGCAATGCACATCGTCCATTCTCCGATTTGCGCGCGATTGAGTCTACTAGTTCTGCGTCTGCAAGTCTTCAATGGTAGCCCGTGCATAATCTTGTTGTTTTCAGTACTGAATGTTGTACGCCTCCGGATCTACCTCCCTCGGTAAGTCTTTCGCCTTCCCCTTCTTCAATGGACCAAATGCCTCCGTCCAACAGTCGGGATCGAACTTCGGGAGCAGATCTTGTGCCAGATATCTCTCCCTCAATAGACTCATGTACTTCTTCTGCATTAATATTTGAAAGAATCAATATTTAGATTATAATGAGGAATTTAAAGCTAGTTGAGGAAAAATAAAGGAGTATGAGGTTGAAATAACTTACGTAAATGGCCTTCGCTGCAGGATCTGTCCAATCGTGCCTCGCTGGCACTACTGTATTACTGCCCGCCCCCTTCACCCTCTTCGTGTGACCACGTCTGTAGGCCTCATCGTATCGAATAGGCTCCCGTCAAAATTAATTACATATATATTAAGATTACTTAATTACGCCCATATTGTCAATTTTAATAAATCATACTAGCCGACGTCTGCCCATATTCTTGGACGTCCGTGACACATCCAAATGATCCTTTGTGGCCCAATGCTTAATCGCCCCACCTCCAATGTGGTGTTCATCCAAGTCTTCCGAAGCCCATAATATTTCGGATCATGAACACTCTAAAATAATGGTTCTTCGTGTTGTACATCAAATCCTTATAACACAACTTCACATTCTTTTCGTAGGCCTTATGTACATCGAATTTTTCTCGCGCTCGGACCCCACATATATTCTACAAATTAATAAAGTTCTAAGATTATTCTTATTACGTCTTTTGATTTGTTGATACATCAAATTAAATAATATGTTATATTTGTGAAATAATTCCTCACCATAAATTTGGCAACATACGATCTTGCACCTCCACCGGCATCGTGAAGTAGCTATGCCAAAACTCATCCGTGATCGTCGCCGCAACCTCGTTGCTGGTGGGGAACTCAAACAGACCACAGGAAGAAAATCTAATGATCTGCCTCTGAGACGGGTCAGTGGGTGTCCTCTCACCTCTGGAGGGCCCTAAGAAGGGCGCTGCTGTGTGGCTGTGGATACTCTCGATGGTGGAGTCTCTGTCGGCCTCTAAATTGGGCCCCCTCTGGTGGACCCTACTGAAGATGGTGCTCTAGCCCTAGTTTCAGACGATGTACAAACCGTCTGAGGCGGCTCTGCTGCAGTAGACGCGATATCGGGCAAGGCAGCGCCATCAAAAGAAAGACGGCGCTTTAGAGTAGGCGTCAACGATGTAGACGTAACGGGGCGCACATCACCGAGACTGCGACCGCCCTGTCTTAAAACTATACGAGGTCCAAGACTACCTCGACCACTACCACTAGGAGAGACATCGAGAACATCCTCAGTCGACCGACCACTGTCACTCGAACGTGGTCGACCACTGCCATTCTGACGTCGACGATCGTCTGACATGACAAATATATACTAGAAAATTACAAAAAATATCTAAGTTAGATGAGTGAGAGAGATTCCCTAAAATTCAATCGTTAATAAGTTATAAAGATTCCCTAAAGATCATTTGTTATAAGTTATAAAGATTCCGAAAATGCATTATTTCTAAGTTATAAAGATTCCCTAAAGGCATTATTTTTACAAAAAACATTAAATAAACTAAACTAATAATAATACATGAAAGGGAAAAAAGACAAACTAGCCCCAACGTTTGCCCGTTTTCGCAAAACTATACACATCCTTCCATTTTTTGCAAAACTATACCTGAACTTTGCATTTCGGAAAAACTATACCCCAACTTTCATTCCGGCCAAATTTGAATTTTCATAGGGGCAAAACCGGTACTACACTTCCAATTTATAAAAAAAAAATCATTATTTCACCTATTATTGTTAAATCAAATGTAATAAAACTATTATTTCTTAAAAATTATATCTTTATATATTAAAAACAATAAGATATTTAATTCCTTAATATATATAAATATATAAAAAGTATATCTTTATATATTAAAAGCAATAAGATATTTAATTCCTTAATATATATAAATATAAAAAAAAGTATATCTTGATATATTAAAAACAATATGATATCTAATTCCTTAATATATATAAATATATAAAAAGTATATTTTTATAAATTTTGAATTTTAAAATAAGATATTTAATTCCTTAATATATAAATATATAAAATAGTATATCTTTATACATTAAAAACAATAAGATATTTAATTCCTTAATATATATAAATATATAAAAAGTATATCTTTATATATTAAAATAAATAAGATATTTAATTCCTTAATATACATAAATTACAAAAAAAAGTATATCTTGATATATTAAAAACAATAAGATATTTAATTCCTTAATATATATAAATATATAAAAATGTATATCTTTATATATTAAGAAAAATAAGATATTTAATTCCTTAATATATATAAATATATGAAAAATTATATCTTTATATATCAAAAACAAAAAGATATTTAATATCGTACTATATATAAATATATAAAAAGTATATGTTTATATATTAAACAAATTAGATATTTAATTCCTTAATATATATAAATATATAAAAAAGTATATCATTATATATTAAAGACAGTAAGATATTTAATTCCTTAATTTATAAATATATATAATGTATATCTTTATATATTGAAAAACAATAAGATATTTAATTCCTTATTATATAAAAAAAGAAAAAACTATATCTTTATATATTAAAAACAAACCTTTATATAATTTAATTTCTTAATATATATAAATATATAATAAAAAGAAAAAAAATCATTATTTCATAAATACAATTTTTTTTTGAAATCCAAAAAGAAAAATATTAAAATATATAATTTTTATTATTGAAAAAAAACCAAATGGATTGTCTTCCACAACCGACCCCCCTCCCCACCCTAACGAAATGGACCACAATCGCGACGGCGCGTTTTGACGCTGGTGGAGATGCGATTCGCAATTTATCACCACCAACATTGAGTCGCGCTATCGGCGATGACAAAGGTGTAGCGGTGATGAATTGCGACAAAAAATAATGGCCCGTTGGGGTAGGGGGCTTGAGGCGGGGGGTGGGTCTGGTGAGGAAGACATGTAATTCTTTTTCTTACTATTTTTTTCTATTTCAATAATAAGAAATGATATATTTTAAATTTAATGTTTTTTATGTATATATTTTTGAAATGTGTATTTTGTCCTCTACCAAATGGAGTGGTGATGTCATAACATTGAAATATAATGTTTTTGGGCCGGAATGAAAGGTGGGTAATAGTTTTTTGTCAAAATGCAAAGTTCAGGTATAGTTTTGCAAAAATTCAAACGATGGGTATAATTTCGCGAAAACGTCCAAATGATGGGGCTAGTTTGTCTTTTTTCCTACATTAAATAAACTAAACTAACAATTTAACATGCATTTAAACTAACAATATAACATTAAATAAGCTAAACTAATAAGAATACATTAAATAAACTAATCTAACAATTTAACATGCATTTAGACTAACAATTTAACATTAAATAAGCTAAACTAATAATAATACATTAAATGAACTAAACTAACAACTTAACACATGCATTTAAACTAACAATTTAACATTAAATAAGATAAACGTATTAATAATACATTAAATAAACTAAACTAACAATTTAACATGCATTTAAACTAACAATTTGACTTTAAATAAATATAACCTAAAGACATTATTTCAAATGTATGAAGATTCCCTAAATGCATTATTTCTAAGTTATAAAGATTCCCTAAAGACATTATTTCTAAGTTATAAAGATTTTCTAAAGGCATTATTTCTAAGTTAAAGATTTTCTAAGACAGGTCCGCGATTGCTAAGCGGTCGCGGGACATATCCATGACCGCCGGGCGGTCACGAAAGACCGACAAATCTTGTAGTAAGGGAAATGATTGTAATTATCCAATCTTTAGGGGAGGTATCTGTAATTATCCCATGCTATTATTGTTAATTAGTTACTATCAATTTAACCTTAGAGGGTAAATTTGAAATTGAACGACTAGTGTAATGAACTTAAAGGGTATTGGTTATTATCAATTTATACATAAATGTATAAAATTCTATGACTGCGTAACTCCGATTATAGCGCTTTCTCTTAAAAAGAAAACAAAAAAATGTTATAGCTCCTAGATAAATACTTGATACTTATTATTCCAGTGTTTGTTTCACAGGTTTCTAGTGCTTCTCAAGATGTAAGTATTATTGTCAATCGCCATCCGCCTGTGCACAAATTAAAGACACGAATGTGCCAGGATTTGCATGCAGAAATAAATATCTTTTATCGTTTCCTCTTCTCAATGTCGCACCAGAATATGCATAATATTTTCTACAATATTATGACTTTAAACTTAATGCATGCAAATTACTTTTGGGCTGCAATTTTGTAACTGTTCTTAGTAAATATATGAAGATAACAACAAATATAAAAACTTACTATCATTGTTACCTTATAATATTGTTACACAATGGTTGTAATAATTTGTTTTAATTTTTTTATGAGCAACATGGGTTTGTTGAATGAAAAAAGAAAAGGACATAAGCATAGAGTACTAGTTGTACTCAAATATGCTCAACACAATTTTACATCAGCATATAATGCATGAAAAAAAAAATATTGGGCTGCAATTTTGTAACAATTCTTAGTAAATATATGAAGATAATCAACAAATATAAAAACTTACTATCATTGTTACCTTATAATGTTGTTACACAATGGTTGTAATAACTTGTTTTAATTTTTTTTTATGAGCAACTTGAGTTTTTTGAATGAAAAAGGAAAAGTACATAAGCATAGAGTACTAGCTGTACTCAAATATGCTCAACACAATATTACATCCGCATATATCAAAAAGACATGTAGAAAAAGACATGTAGAGGGTGCAGTACACAATATTACATCAGCATATAATGCATGCAAATTACTTTTGGGCTGGAATTTTGTAAGTGTTCTTTAGTAAATATACGAAGATAATCAACAAATATAAAAACTTACTATCATTGTTACCTTATAATGTTGTTACACAATTGTTGTAATAACTTGTTTTAATTTTTTTATGAGCAACATGGGTTTGTTGAATGAAAAAGAAAAAGTACATAAGCATAGAGTAAGGGAAGTACTCAAATATGCTCAACACAATATTACATCAGCATATATCAAAAAGACATGTAGATGGTGCATTACACCAATCAGTGAACGAGTATATATAATATTTCTTTCTAGATTTTGTCCAGCTCCATGCTTTGATCTTTATTTGTTCGATTATATCTGAGGTATTAATTGAATATCCATTGAAAACCAATTTGTTTCTGCTTCTCCATATAACCCAAATTATATTGCCGCCAACCAAGTAATGAGAGAACACGTATATTCTTATTATGATTGAATTGAACTACTATGAAACCTACATCGCCTATTTATACAAGTAAGAAACTTGGTAAACAAGTAAAAGATAATTACCGGGAAAGGATAATTGCAAGGAAAGATAATAAATAATCTTAATACTATCTTAGTGAATCGGAAGATAGAATCTTTGTGGGAGACTCAGTAATATCTCGTACACGCCCCTCATCCCCTCCCCCAAAGGGTCGTGCCATCGGCTAACACAATTTTGGCGCGAAGAAGGAGAAAACACGCACAAAGGAGAGCCTTGGTGAGGACATTGGTCAAATGAACTTTGGTGCTAATGTGTGAGACGGAGTGGAGGCCCTCAGCAACAATATCACGAAAGAAATGGACGTCAATGGCAATATACTTCATACGTGAATGAAGTAAGAGATGAGGCGATAAATACATGGCACCAATGTTGTCACAAAAGACGCGTGTGAAGCAAAACATGGAGTTCGGACAAGAAATGTTGAATCCATTGAACTTTCGAAGTGCTGGTAGCCAAGGCAGAATACTAGGCCTCCCTAGAGGAACGAGCATAGGCTCGCGGCTCGTAAGAGGACCAAGACACCGAAGTGGAGCAAAGAAAAATAATGAAGGCGGAGGTATAGGTGCAGTCAAGAGGATCGCCAACCCAATCTGCATCCTAGTAGGCGCGAAGGACGTTGCTCGATTTCTTTCGTAAGAGAAGGTCATAGAGTGACTTTTGGGTTCCGAAAGATGCGCTTCACGGCAATCCAATGATGTTCGCTAGGGGAGTAGACAAATTGGGAGTGGCGGTTGACAGGAAACGCAATGTTAGGTCGTGTAAGGGCCAGGTACTAAAGCTCGCCAATGGCTTGTCGATAGAGATGCTCGGTGTCGGGAGTATATAATAGCGGTGGCGGACATAGGCATTGACACGACTTTGGCACCGTCTATTTTTCCGTGAGTGAGAAGTCCCGAATATACTTTTGCTGGGAGAGAAATAAATCGTCTGAACAAGGTAGAGCCTCAATTTCGAGAAAATAAAATAGAGCACCGAGATCCTTGATGGCAAAGGCGGAGCTAAGTTGAGAGATGATACGAGAAATAAGTGCAAAGTTATTCCCCGTAAAAATAATGTCATCCACGTAGACGAGCAAGAACATAATGCCAAAATTGCGGCGATAAATGAACGGAGCAATCTGACTCAGATTGTGAGAAACCAAGAGCCAAAAGTGAAGTCATGAGTGCACGGAACCTTTTTAGTGGGGCTTGTTTAAGGCCATAAATAGCCTCACGAAGGCGAAAAACAAGTGAAGGAAACGATTGGTTAACAAAGCTAGGCAGTTGTTTCATGTAGACGACTTCACTGAGATTTCCATGGGAAAAAGCGCTGATGACAATAAGTTGACGAATACCCCAAGAGTGAGATATAATAATGACAAGGACAATACAGATTGTGACTAGTTTAACCACGTGACTAAATGTTTCTGTGTCTGCTAGGCTGTTGATGAAATCCTTTGTCAACGAGGCAGGCCTTGTACTTGTCAATGGATCCTTCAGGCTTTCTCTTGAGACGAAATACCCATTTGTAGTTGATGATGTTAGAGGCAAGATGATGAGGGTTAAGATCCCACATCCCATGAGTAAGAAGGGCGTTATATTCGTCAACATGGCAGAACACAAATGCGGATCCAAAATAGCACTTGGAATGCATCAGGGCTCGGTCCAGGAAGGTAGTGGATGCTTGGAGCTAGTGGTGAGAGCCTTAGGCTTGAAAATATTGTTCTTTGACTGTGTTACCATGGAATGAGCATTTGAAGGAAGCGGCAGGGTGGGCACATGAGCAAGTGCGTTCGATTTCATAGCACTGGGAGAAGATGGCAGGGTTGGTAAGGAATCTGAGATAGGCAGAGGCGAAGAAGCTAGTGGCAATGAAGGCAGAAGCAAGTGAATACGAGAAGGTCTAAGACTCAGATCGGGCGATGGCGCAGTGGATTGAGGAACATATGAGAAGGTTTGTTTGCAAAAAAGAACATGTCAAGACATAAACAACTTGTTCGAGGAGGTGTCGAGACATTTATATGCACTTTGTGATCTCGAGTACCCAAGGAAGAGGCACATGCGTGAAGGAAAAGAGACCTTGCTTTGAACATAAGGTCGAAACCAAGGATGAAATAGACTACTGAAGACTCACAACTTGAGGCGATTAGAATCGCAGTTGAATAGTTTGGAGAATGGTGTAGAGAACCCTAAGGTGGAGGCCAGGAGCCGATTAATAAGATGGACCGCCGTTTGAAAATCAAAACTCCAAAATAAAATTGGTGATTGCGCGCGATGAAGAAGGGCGCGACCTATTTTCACATGATGGCGATGACGAATGTAACGGCCCAAAAACTAGGAAAAAAATATATTTATACTTTAGTCCTTGAACTTTTGAAAATTTCTATTTTTGACCCTAAATGTTTAGAAAAAGTTGCATTTTAGTCCCTAAACTTAAAAGATAGTCTTTTATTATTTTTATAGGTCTCTAATCTAAAGCATATATTTTAATTTCAAATCTTAACCAAGATGATCGAATTATCTAGTAAATTACATAAATAAATATGTATGTAACAAATAAATCTAATTATACTTATTTGAATTTTAATTATAAATAATTGAGGGATTTGATAAGCAATTAATCAATTGATGAAATAAATCATGACATATTTTTCATGAGGTAAGCCATGACATCCTTAAGAGCATGATTGAAAGATTTTTTTTTTGTGATTTATTATAAAATAATAAAAGTGGGACCTTAATTAAATATATTTTAACATGATTTTTGCCTATAAATACTAAGCTTTCTTCGAACAATTTTCACACCAAAAATCGTTTCGATTTTTCCTTCTTTCTTCCTATGAATCTCTAAGTGAGTGAGTCTACTTTCAGGAAAAAATTATCAAGTTCTTATTTCATCATTTTCTACCCGACAATACCCCAAAACTGTTATTGCGCAGAAATTATCCATTCGGCCCTGCACCTTAGAAAAATCATAACTAATTGAAGCAAAATCCTTTTTGATCAAGGACAACGGCCAAATACTCCTCCCGATGTCCTCTAACTTTCATATGAAGAAATGTTTTTCAAATAATGTGATTTAGAAGGTCGAAATTCCTATTTCGTAGACTGCTGTCCGAAAATCTGAAAATAGGTTCTATGTTTTCAAGAATTATTTAGCATAGCAAACCTTTAGATTTTCCTTCCCATTTGGGTACACATGTTTCTAGTAATGTTAGGGATCGGTTGCCATAAAAATATTTGAAAACAAAGTTCATTTGAATATCCGATCAAATGTAAACTCGAAACTATGACGATTTTCAGCTTATATTACGTACTTTAAGTTCTTTGTTATCATTGAAAATAATCATCATAATTCCATGATTGATCACTCACACATGACTCTTACAAGATATAACAATCATTAGAATCAATTTAATATGATTTGTATTGATGAATTAATATTTTTGAGATTTTTCAATAAAATATAATTAGTATATTTATCATGTTTAACATATCCTTATATAATTTTAATAAGATTATCATATATACTTTTGAGGTATAATCCTCTTATATGATTATGTATCGAAACTTAAACATTCTTTGGTCATTTACCTTGATTAGGTTTACGTATTAATATTTTTATAAGTTATGAATACAATGTTATGTAATTTAAGATAATCTTGGAACAAAATTAACTAAGTTATACAATTTAATGGATTGCTTCATAAGGTAATTGTTTCATGTCGTGATTCCGGGAATTTTTGTATGTACTAGAGACTTAAAGAACTTTCTCAAATTTCATCAAAACAAAAGTTGAATAGTACATATGTTTATAATGGTGAGTTATGATTAATCAGTTAACTGATATTATCTTAATGTTATTAAAGGTTTGACAAGTTAATCAACAACGCGCAAGATTCTCCGTACAAATGAAGGTGAGGTTCTATTTCTGATTTGTTCTAGCCCCGTTTCGCATCTGGCCCTGAGGAACTTGGACAGAAAAGCCACTACTCTGTTACCAAACCTCGAACAACCTATATTTCATCATAATCCTGGTTGGCATCTCATCTCATAACATAATTTTCTTACTCATCGTTAAATCATATCCAATCACTTATTATTTGTCATATCTATTAATGATCGTGATAATTCTCCAATATTATAATCTCATCTCCTGGTTTTTGAATAGTGCAAAGAGCAACGAACTATGTTTGGGACATGTAGCTCAAGGAGCAACGAATATTATCTGGTTTACTAGCTTGATTGTTTATTTGTTATATCCATTGGGACGCCTTTGGGAAGTTGGGCCCAGGGATTGAGTCGAGTTACTGCCGGGCAGTAAAGACTGTCGGTTTAAGTAATTTCGCTTGATACCCATCTATCTAGGCGCCGCTTGCAGTCAGGAGTTGGCTGTAACCCGCGTGCTGGATCGACATGTCATCGAGCATGTCTCTTGATTGTTTGCGAAGTCGCTCCTCGACGGGAGGTATAAGGTAGAATAGTAAAAGTTATAAGGCTGAATTCGTTTATTGTTAAGCACAAGTTCATTAACTATTCTATGAAAAAATCCAGTACCATTGCTACATCAAATTATCTAGTTGAACAGTTTCTACTAGTAAGATCACTCCTCGAAATGTATCTAGTAGGTCACAGTTAATTCTTGCGTTACCGGTTCTTTTATATGAACCTCACTAAGTCATTAAAGACGTATTCCTCGTTTCTTCTGTCCATTCCTCAGGTTAAAAGTCAACATGGCAGCATGGATCTAGTGAATAATTGTTCAAGCGTGCATTTTGGAATATTCGTGTTTTGTCACTAGTGCATAATCATTAAAGAGTCACATTGTTTGTAATACAAGACTACCGGTGTATATATCAAAATATATTTTATAAAACGTGTATGGTTTTGATCCTAAATAAGTGAGATCACTTCCTATGAGTTACGCTTTAGTCTGAGTTGGGTAAAGTGACTGATCACCACCGAACCAACTCGGGTTGGAGCATGGCTCGTAGGGCCCGGTCGTCACAACGAAGTTCGGATAAACCATTTTGTTGAGGCGTATCAGGCGCAAATATAAGCCAACTTGTGCCAGAATTAATGAGAAACTTCTTAAGTTCCAAGAATTCACCACCGTCATCACTGTAGAAATTGACAAAGATTTTAAATTTCCAGAAGACATCAAAAACTTGGGATTTAGTGGTTAGAGGAAACAACCAACAACAGTGACTAAACAAATCAAGGGATAAAAAATTGTTTGGTCCATTAATTTGGCACTCTCACCAATTTGGTCCCTTAATTAGTCACTCCACTAAATTCGTTCCTTAAATCCAAAACTTTACAAAATTTAGTCCTATTTTGCCTAAATATTCAAAATTGCTGAAAAATGCTGGCATGGCATATGGTTGACCCAAAATCTCCGATTTTGACAAAAAGTATTAATAAAATAATATATTTTTGCCACATGGATGCGAAATAAGCTAGAGATAAAATAAAGTAATTAAACTATTCTCTATTTAGTTGTAATACTAAATGTAAAAAATACAAAATAAATCTCTATATAATTTAATTTATTAAAAGTTATTAGATTTTATTTTTATATTCTCAAAATTAAATTCTTTTTAATTACATTAAATGATTAAAACAAAATCTTTCATCTCTAGACCAACGAATTAAAGGTCTCCCACAACGAATTAAAGGTCTCCCGAATTAAAGTTTGCCGGGAACTCTTTTTTTGGACAAAATATAGCCTTATGAGAGACGGTACGAAATGTTCAACATATTGTTCGTTACGCGAGAAATTGATTTTCCATGGAAGAACGCCAAGAACACCTATTAGTTTGTGTAAGCTAAAATCTTCAAGTTTGATGCAATAAAATGAGATGAAAGCCACCCAGATCTTATGTATGTTGATAAATAGGATAATTCCAATCACAATAACCAACATTTTCCATAAAAATCTGGATTTTCATGAAGAACACAAAGGTGTTCTTGTGCAAGACTTTGTAGATATGAGTTTCCTTTAAAGATTTAAAGATAATATAAACACAAATGTTGAAAATCTTTAGAATTAGACCTTTCGCCCACTGTTTTTTTATGAGAAATCCGACTCTACGCCCAGAAATTCCAAAATTATGCCCATCAATGCGAACTCAAAAAATATGCCTAGCTTATACACACTAGTAGGTGTTCTTGGAGTTCTTCCACTGAAAATTGATTTTTCGTGTAATGAAGAATATTTTGAACATTCCGTAAAGTGAGTTGGAACTGTCTCTCACACGACAGCATGTTGTCTGAAATGTTTTTTTCAGGCGAACTTTTAAGCAATGACGACCGGTGGAACGGTGGCGAGGGAAGGTGGGTAGGTGGTTCTCATAAAAAATTAGTTGTGGACAGGCCGTGGGAGAACTTTAATTCGTCGAATGGGAGATGAAATATTTTGGTTTAAATCTTTAATATAATTAAAAAATATTTAATTTAGAGAATAGAATTAATAAAATCTAAATAAATTTTAATAAATTAAGTCATATGGAGACTTATTCTTTATTTTTAAAAAAGAAATTGGTCAAAATCGGAGATTTGGGTCAATCAGGTGCCATGCCAACGTTTCTAGCCAATTTTGAAAATCTGGGAAAAAAGGATTAAATTGGCTTAAAATTTTGGGTTTAAGGGACGAAATTGGTGAAGTGACTAATTAGGGGACCAAATTGGTGAGGGTGCCAAGTTAATAGGCCAAACAAATTTATATCCCACATTTCAACAATAACCAAATAACAACGAAATTCATCCAAAGAGGTTTCAGTAGGGCCCCAAACGTCAGCAAAAACATAGTGCGGTGGATGTAAAAAAGGCACACGGTACGACTTGCTCGCTAAACACGAGTCAGAAAAACTATCCTCCGTAGAAGATTTATTGATAAGTGGTAAGTTAATTCTAAAATTAAATGAGAACTCGTTTGTGAGGCCAGATTTCCGGCAAGAGTGCCAAGTAGAGGTCGTCGGGCGATGTCAAGATACACAAAAGTTTTCGGATGTCAAAGATAATTTGTGGGAGGACGGATATGATACGTCTTATTAGTGCATGCCCCTATCGCCAGTTTTAGTCTGATCCTTAACGTGAAAATAAGGGGAATAGAATTCCAAAGACACGTCGTTATTCGAAGTAAAATGGGGAATAAATAGTAAATAATGTTTGTCACACAGTGTATAAAGAACATTCTTAACTATCACGTGATGGAAACTTAATGAAAGAAGTAGCGGTGTGAGTAATAGGCATACCAGTACCGTTAGCTGATTTAACCTCATTCGTGCCATCGTATTAGAGTGTAAAGAGAGATTGTTGAGATCGCTCATGAGGTGATGAGATGCACCAGAGTCTACTATCCAAGAGTTGGAGGGTGCGCGCTGGTTGGAAGTGGGTGGTGTATGAGCCACATTGGCGGTAGGGTTGACCAGATTCTGAAGTTTGTAGCACCGATAGGCGAAATTTTTTGGCTTGTCACAACACTTACAAATAACCTGCTCACTATTGAACATAGAATTAGTAGCATAAGTATTAGAGACATATCCAGAGGTCTTACGACCACGATATGGTCCCCGACCGCCACGTGAATTTTCATGCCCCTGTGATGAGGTGCCACGATGAAATGAGGAGTCACGAACGGTGGATTGAGTCGCATTATTGATGGTGGCAACCAAAGTGGATGAGTTATTCTCGAGCCGAAGAACGTGAAGATCAGCAAAGGTGAGATGAGTCTTTCGAAGGCAGATGATGTTGCAGTATTGGTGGCGTAAGCCATTGAGAATATAGAGTGTTATGTCATCAGGATGCAAGGGACTACTATCAAGAATAACGATCTCATCAACTTTTGCCTTATTGTCGATGAGATACTCCGTGATTGAACGGGAGCCGAGAGACGCATTATTGGGAGAGTCCTTGACCGCCATGATGTGCGTGCAATCATGGCAAGCGAATAGCCCCATGAGGATAGCCCACGCCTCTAAAGATGTTTTGGCTAAGGGGATGAGGGAGACGAGTTCAGTGGCATAAAGCCAATGAGGGCTGCAAGGCCACTCGACAAATATCCTAACAAGTATGCCGATATCTTACCCATGCAAACATTAGTTTTTCAAAGAATAATCACTACTACAAGAAAGGGCATTCATGGAAGCCTACCGGTGGGAAAGCCGTCGAAAATGTCAAGGGACATCCGACAACACAAAGTTATCAGCAAAGATCGTTATTACTCCCAATGGTATGGAACCGTCGGGAGAAGTTCTTGTCGATGACTTGATGCCGTTGACAATAATACTTTTTAATTTCTTAAAAATAAAAAAGAATACTATAGATCTAAACCGCAAAACTTGGTCTCGATTTTGCTAATATTGACGACTTAGTGCCGTCGGTTTTAAGGGAGAGGACATTATAAATAAGCCCCTTCCCTCCATTTTCACTCATCCTCACATTTGCTCTCTATCTTTTTATTGAACCCTACACTAATTAAAAACCTCTCTAAACTTTGTCCTATCGATGGCCGACAAGAATAATCGTCCAATTCTCTCTCCTCCCAAAAAGATAAGAGCAAGGAAAAAAAAACTAATCACGGCGAGTCAATTAAGGAGACATATCACTGCTACTCTGCAAGAAGAATGGCTCACTTTACCTAGCCGAACAACACCCAAATAAAAAGAAACTCATAGAGCTTGACAAAATTCTCAAAAAAATGGATCAAAAATCAAATAAACACACGTTGAATACATGTATCTAAGATAGAAGACATAGATTACCTCTCAAATGGATACATGCACCAGTATTGGACGTGCCCTCCAACCTTTCCTTCCCAAGGAAGGTGTATGGACAAATGTCCCATTGAATCGAAGAATAAGAGAAGGAATATTTTCTCGAGTTTGCAAATGGTAATCACAATCTGATTTGGCGATAGGTTGTTTTATATATATATATATATATATGAGTGTCGGTTACAAGTGAATAGTCTAGCAATACAACGAGTCTATCTCAAATCAGGCCTACGTTACGTATCTCATGTAGACTTGGTCCGGAACACCTCGAACCAACGCCTCGATGCTTGGGTGGGAGTGGAATCCCGGTACTAGATCGAATGTACGTCGGTGATTGTCTTTGATGTGATATCGAGGATGACCCCCGACGTGATATCGGTGATGAGGTGGTGTGACGCGTCAGAGGTGCACGAGATAATCCCGATATCGAATAAGATATCGAAAGTGATATCGGGGATGTATTTCGATATGATGCGTGGTAGCCGAGGGATAATAATTGCTTCCTTTGGGATCCGGGCACCGCGTATTTATAGACCTCGGGATCCGGGGACCACAGTAACATATCGATGATTATTACCGATTTGACATCGAAAGTGATACCCGATATGGTCCAATATGGGCCTGGCCCAATATGCGGGAAATGCCCATATCATGTAGTCCCCCAATTTGAGGATTCTTATCTTAGAGACAAGAATTCGCAAATTTAATTTTAAATTTATGGGTTACCTGTACCCTTCGTCCCGCCAGTTCAAATGACGGAGATCAAATTTGCGGGGAATGCACTTTTGATGAACTTCGATTAGTCTCCCAATGCAGTGGACGCGTAGTTTGAGGTCCTCGTTTGAATTCTAGTTCCCTTGGTATTTGGGTTCCTTGAAAATTGTGATGAGGTTGCCGGGGCAGTTGTTATATTCTCGCGGCTCTTCGCGTAATAGGGTAGGATGTCGGGTTTCATCTCCGATATTATGTCAAAATGCATATTCGATATGATGTCGAAAGTATATTTCGATGTAGTTGAGGCCTCCGTCTATAAGTAGGGCTTGTAAGAGACTCTGAAGTTCATAGTTTTCTGCATTTTCTCTGTCATTTAACGTAACCACATCGGTATGAATATTGGTAATCATATTCGATATATTCCCCGACGTGTATTTCGATCTCGTCGTTGTACTGGATTTATTTATTATTATTTTCTCATGCCGATACTCTAATTTTTCTGCAGGTGCATTATATTTTTCTGAGATATTCCGTCAGAATGGGTTTCAGACAATTGATGCTTAAACTTCAAGCCGACCGTGATGCTCAGAAAGCTGCTGAGACAGCAGCAGTCGTGGTGGCGGCTGAAACAGGGTCTGCGTCTAGCTTTGACCTGAATAATGTTGCCACTGAGGTTCTAGCAGAGGCATCGGGAATAGAACAACCTCCCACTAGCATTGTAGTTCCTGAACGTATTAGTGAAGAATGTTTCGAAAATGTTCCTACAACGGTTGGGTCCTTTAGCCAGGACATTCTTGATGTTGTGGGGGGCCTGGATGGTGCGACCAATCTCTTGGAGGTGTTGACCTCGAAACAGAAAGGTGGGGTTCATTCGCCTGTAGGAACTGTGTTGACGGAGAGACCAATTGCTAGGTCTCCTTTTAGTGAGTACGTAGCTCCACGTTCTGAGTCGATGGCCTACATCCCTTTGACCGAGAACGTTGGAGGTTTGGAATCAAATACCCCTGTCGACTTGGGTGCTTCAGTGGATGCGCCTTTTACCGTGGGGTCGGGTTCTTCAAGCCTGAACCCTATTAGCGGCAAGGGAAAGGCGACTGCTTGAGGTACGACTGATAAAGGTAAAGGGCCACTGCAAGAGCCCTCGATATTGGGGGGTTTTGCCCCTGTCTTTTCTGGGATTCCAATTACAAAGCCTGCCGTTGACCTGGCTAGGATATCAGGTAATAAAAGGTCTCGTGAGCGGACTGTCCCTAATGTCCACTCATCTTCGAGTTCGGGTGCCGTCAAATCCTCCAAACGAGTAGAATTCCCTGAAGCAGATGCTGTACGGGGAATGATGCGGGATTTTCCTCCTCCAGCCAATGTGCAGGTGCTCAAAGAATTCGAGCGTGCCCAGAATATACGTCGCAGCACTCACCTGTTTCAGAGTGTACGTATTTTACACGACTTCGATTGATTTTATTTGACTATTTAACATAATGTCACTGATTGTATTATGTAGACGACCAAGCTTGCGGTCTCGTGTCTGAAGACAATTCGCGAGTCCAAAGGTGACCCTGACGTTGTTGCTGCCGAGCTCGAGGATGATATCTTGAGGATGGGGGAGTTCAACCCCATGGTGTTAGAGAAGTTGGAGGCTGAGAAAGAGGATGCCCTAAAGACATGTCGTAAGCTCCAAGAGGAGTATGATTTGTTGAAGGGCAACTTTAAGACTAAAATTGTTGGATCGGGACTTGATACTTGTCGCACAGTGTTAACCCTTCGGTGTTAGTCTAACACTGATCAGCTCTTCCAATGTTAAGCTGATGTTGGACTCTCGATGTTATCTTAACATCCGTTTAACAGCAGTTAACGTTAGCACAAATCTACTTGACAGAATATATAAAGCAGCGGATAAATAAATAACACAAGTAGATGTAATTTTAAGAAGATAATATATTAATATGATCTTCCGAGCCGTAGGCAAAATAACCCGTTAAGGTTTTAACAAAAGTCGTTCTCTCAATTTTCAAGCTCTTCACTCTCAAATTAATCGAACTAAGCAAAGCACACAAGAATTGCTTCGACTATCTCTAAAAGCTCCTCACTCTTAGATATATTCTAACAACTCAAAAACTTTGCTAAAGCAAGATAAAGACACTCGACTATAAAGATTTCCTCACGGGAGATTTTCGCTCTTGTCTTCGTGTCTTTTTCTTGATGCCCAACATGCCTATTTATAGTGTAGTCTTCCTTGATGGCCAAGACATGTTGTGCACGTTTTTGATTGCTATTAGATCTCCTTATATGACTCTAATTTCGTTCATGGCAAGTCTCCTTCAATAGGAAAAGGTTTCCTTGCCCAACTTGAAGTCTTCAATGGAAATGTTTCCTTCTTTGACTAGAAGTCTTCAATGGAAAGGTTTCCTTCTTTAACTTGAAGTCTTCTAAGGAAAGTATCCTTCTCCATCTTGTAGTCTTCTATAGAAAGAATCTTACTGCAAGTAATCTTCATTCCTTCTTGCAATTCACACGCCATGATCTTTCCATTGCACCGCACACATCTTTCCTTATTTAATTATGGAAAGTTCTTCTTTGGACACTTCTCTTTGAATGGCAACTTCTCTTTAAGGAAATAGATCCTTCCTTGAAGTCTCTTGACCTGGAGCACATACAAATACCAACTACAACTCGTGGAACTAAGTTAGTAAGTGAATAAAGGCAAAACACAATTATAGCAATAAATCCCGAATGTGCAGTTTTTCTGAGTTCAATGTTATTCTGTGTTCAATGTTATCCTAACATTGCAAATACACTGTTTATCTAACATTGACAAAATACTTGCACTTTCAATCTCCCCCTTTTTGCCTTTCTTCACAAAACCAAACATGTTCACAATTCATATTATGCACAGTGCTCCAGCAACACAACATCATTAATATCTTAAGCTACTCCCCCTTAATATGACATTATTGACCAAGTAGCATTAAGATACTGATAAGAATAAACAATGAGTTAAACATCACAATTATAAGCATAACTAAGAAAACATTAGCTATATAAGAATTGCAGAACCAGTAGAATAAACATGAAGATCAAATGGCTTACTTCTCCCCCTTTTTGTGAGGAAAGCAAAATCTTGACGAATCACTTCATAAGATAAAGTTCTATAGCTCTTTCTTTAGCAGCTATTTCCATTTCTCTCTATGAGAACCTTACCATTCATTGTTTCTTAAAATCCTCCATAGCCACAGTCTTATCTCCCAACAGGAAATTAAAGTTAGCTTCAATTGTAGATATTACCTCAAGTGTTACCTCTGATGTTGAGTCAACATTGTTCTCCAGCGATGTTGTCATAACAACTAGCTCAGACTCAATATCATCAGACTTTTCAGAACCTTCTTCCTTATCCTCTTGATCTCGACGGTTTCATCATCACCATTCTCAGTTTCCTAATCCTTTTCCTCAGAACCATCTTTTTCTTCTTCACCACTTCATCTTCATTCTCTACCTCTCTATCCTCCTTCTCTTTCTCATTCTCCTTATCACCTTGCAATCACCTAGCAACATCAACATCTCTTTTTCTTTACAAGTACCACCGGTATAACACTGCTCCCCCTTAATGCAAGCTATCAAACTCAATATTGGCATAATATTGACATCTATCAATGTTGTCATAACATCAGACTTTCACAATGTTAACTTAACATTGAATCCAGAAAGTTGTTCTAAGATTGACGTTTATCGTTGTTGTCTTAACATTGAACTAGAATGTACCTGCACAAAAGTTTACAAAAACCAGCAATAAAACCACAGTTATCATTCACATTAGTCTCTCCAGCAACTGACATGTTCTCCCCCTCAATCAAATCAGCTTTCTCTGCAAAATGATCCTCAAGCACTATCTCCTCAACTGTGTTTGAAGTACCAACAAAAACAACACCTTGTTCCTCAGTTCTAACTTGTTTTATCTCAGCAACAATGTTCGGAACGAGTGTTGTACCTGCGAGAAAGAACTACAGGAGTAGGGGTGGGATTATATCCCTGATTCACCATACCACGGGCCAAAATCAAGATCAGAGATGCATGCCAAGGATTTCAAAAACAATTGCAAGTGAAAATTCATAGTATTTCAGAGAATTGGGCACAAAGAGATTAGAGATTCAGAATCACAAGTGAAAAGAAGTAATGGGCGATTTCTTAAAATAAATCATGCATAATTACCACCTGTTGATACAACAGATGACACCGAGTTACTTCACACATGACCAGAGCAGTTTACTAAAAAAACTTTTGAGTCATAATGTTAAACCCGGATGTTGAGACAACATGCTTACAGACTGATGTTGGCACAACACTGACACTTGTTCTGAATCAACATTGGTTCTTGTGAATGTGGAGGTATTGAGCTTACCCTCAAGATATTTTCAATTAAAAGCATGAGCTAGATCTGTAAACATATATCTGAAACTTAAGACATATTAGCAAATTAGTACCACAAATATATCAGACCTGTACATGGAAAGGAGAGTTAGTTAACAGAAAATCCAACATTTTGGGTATGGAGTAAATTAAAGGAGTTAATCTACTTCCAAATCATAACTAGAGACGACTTAGTGTGTCACTGCAGCTGAATCACCCAAAATATATGTCTTCACATGAGAACATAACTATTTCTCCCCCTTAAGCTCAAACCGACACAAACACATCAAGAAAGAATGAATGAATGCATGCCTAAATGAAATGCCGAATGTAGAATGTTAAGTTAACATTAGTAGATGGTAACCATGGAGTATCAACTTTATAGACTAGGAATAGATCATATCAATTCAAATCTTTATCAATTATCATAAACTCTTTTTGAACTAAAACTGAAGAATGTTAAATAAGATAATATCATCACTGAATGTGGGCAGCACAGGACTCCACACACCCTAGCAACTTTATTATCAGCTATAGATTAGGCAAGTACAAAGGAATTGAATGAAGACAATACACTTATCATATACTTCATCACCCCAACTCCTTATGCATACTTGTTGACCAACCTGTTTACAAGAGAAACACCAAGTGACATTTACCCTCATTGTTCATAGTTGCTTGGTGAGAGTAGCGGCTTATGCTGTTAATGCTATGATAGCATCTATCTCGTGCACACCAACCGGTCTTTTCTGTCATTCAGAAGGCCACTGGTAATTGTTCGAAGCCATATCCTCCAATAGTTGATGGGCATCTTCTGTGGTTTTTGCCATTAAAGCTCCTCCTGCAGCTGCATCTACTAAGGTTCTAGTGTTTCCACTCAACCCATTGTAGAATGTTTGAACTTGCAACCATTTGGGAAGTCCATGGTGAGGACACTTCCTAAGCATTTCCTTGTACCTTTCCCATGCTTCGTACAGATTCTCAATGTCGTGTTGCACAAACTGAGTGATTTCATTCCTCATTTTTGCTGTTTTAGCTGGGGGAAAGAATTTAGCTAGAAATTTTTGTGCTAATTCTTCCCAGGAAGTGATACTACCTTGAGGAAGTGAATTGAGCCAGTTCTTTGCCTTGTCCCGTAATGAGAATGGTAATAGTCTCAACTTGATAGCATCTTCTAAAACTCCATTGTGTTTAAAAGTATCACATATTTCTAAAAAATTAGCTATATGTGCATTAGGATCTTCACTCGGGAGTCCACAAAATTGAACTGATGTTTGGATCATCTGAATAATTGCTGGTTTAATTTCAAAATTATTTGCAGCAATTGATGGCTTTTGGATGCTTGTGTTGGCACCTAAGATTGTTGGGACAACGTAGTCCCGCAAGGCTTTTGATTTATTTTCTATAAGTCCACTCATTTTGCTTTTACCCTTTTCCATCCTACGCAATCTTTGTAAAGTTTTTTCAATTTCAGGATCAAAAGGTAAAAGTGTTGAGTTCTTACTCCTTGTAACTCTTTTTGATTTTTTATTTTTCCCAATTTTGAAAGTAAACAAAAAAAACAACAAATGTTTTTTTTTACCAAGGTAATTATTTACCGTCACAAAAAATAAAAAGCTAGCGAGCAAACAAACGTTTTTTTTACCAAGGTGATTTTTTTTACTACAGTAAAATATTAACACATATAAGACATAATCTCAAATTAACAACATGGTTAACTGGTATTGATATTAATTAATTTTATTCCCCGGCAACGGCGCCAAAAACTTGTTGTGGATAAATTCGCAAGTGCACGAAATCGTAACAAGTAATGAAGTGAAAGATAGGATTGTCGATCCCACGAGGAATAAATAATTAATTACCAAAATTTATTAACTCTAATTTTATTTGAGAAATCGGATTTCAGATTGTTCAAGCGAAAAGATTAACAATTTACTAATAAATAAGTATAGACAATAAGAGAAGAGCTGGGAATCATGATTTCACCGTCATTAGTCTGGTCTAACATTTTATTAAACATATTATTACGAGTTTCACGTTCAAAATTGTTGTTGGTTATCACCATTTATGTTTTATGTACTCTTTCTCAAGTTATACATAAATTCTACAACTTTACGACTAGAAAATGAGTCTAGTTACAAAGATGTGCACATGTATGTTTGGTGGTGATTTTATCAACCACGTGAAAACGATAGATATATTTCTATTCAATTGAGAATTCACGGTATTTACTTCAAAGCTATTTCACGAAAATCTCCTCTCGGTTTCAATTCGATCCTTAGTTCATCCAAAAGTTGGCCAGAATTTTAGAAGCATTATATTCACAAATAAATACACCAACTATTTTGACATCGTAACAATACGTTTTTGTTAAAGGTTAGATCGTCGTAATTAGGCTACGTCACTATCCCAGCAAGGTAAATTTAGCATATAATGGAATATAGAACAAGACTATAAGATAAATATAACATCATAAAGTAAAGAGAGAAAAGTAAAGAGAGTTTAGAGATCGTTACAGATTTTTACTTCCGTAAAGCCTCCGGTGGACTCCCCCGTACAAACTCCGAATTACTCCTCCAAATTACAAACTACTAGTGAATACTACTACTATAGAAAGACTACTTATTGAAGAGAGAAAGAAGAAGATTGGTGTGTTCAAATATGGAAAATGTGAGGTCTATTTATAGTTGAAGAAAAAGCATAAGACGACATCTCGACCGTTCATCTCGTTTTGATCCAATGGTCCAAAGTTGTCACAAAAGTCATCTAATTGATCACAAAAGTCATGACACTCTAGAGTATTCCATTTGGAAGCTTGCAAGACTGAATATGGACCATTGATTAGCCATTTTGATCCGACGGTCATCGAGCGCGCGAGTTGCGTATGTACATTTCAGCTTTGTGCAACTTCACCGTTTTGGTCATAACTTTCTCTCCGAATGTCGGAATTGCAAACCGCTTGTTGCGCTGGAAACTAGACATCTGTGGCTTTCCATTGATATAAAGAAGCAAACATAACTCAATATACACAGGTGTCGGTGAATTTTTGAAATTGCGGTTCTTGATTGACAAATCATCTTTCAACCTACTAAACATGAAAACAAACATAAAAATACCACAAAACTATCAAGAATAATCAATTAAACAAGTGTAAAAGCATGATAATGATGATTATTTCCCAAACTCATCAACAAACATTCAAGAACAAAATATAAATCAAATAGAAAAATCTAATGCAATCCTACACACCACAAACAGACTACGGTGTTAGCCAGTGGTGTTATGGCAACACCGGAATGCAACACTGAATCACAGAACATTCAAGCCGAGAGACTTCCTCAAATTGAAGAACCTCTCGCTATCTAATGACATTTTAAACAAATCAACTAAATGATTGTTGGTCTCGAAGTGATCAATGTTTATAACCTTGTCATCTACGAGTTTTCTAAAGAAATAATGCATAGAAAATGTATGCTTTGTTCTAGAATGATGCACCATATTTCTTGATATTTTAATGGCGTTAAGGTTATCACTAAACAACAACAATGTGTCACTTTTTATCCCATAATCATGCAACATGTGTTTAAGCCATATAAAACGGGTAACACATCTGCGAGCTGTAAATTCAACAGTTGATAATGACACAAAGTTATGTTTCTTGCTATAACATGAAAAAGGATTATTTCCCAAATAAAAACAACCCCCACATGTAGATTTTCTATCAGCTAAATCTTCAGCCCAATCAGAATCAAAACCGGCAAGGTTTGTATTTGCATCATGTGTATACCAAATGCCTAAGTCTACAGTACCCGATATATAATTCAGTGTTCGCTTCACAACAATTAAGTGAAAAGCTTTAGGTTCAGCGTAATACATGGCACAAACACAGACACAAACTGAGTTCATAATAAATGGGCTAGTGACGGATAGATATAGCAAGCTTGTGTCTCCTTTTTGAATTACCAGTAGAAGACATTGGAGTCTTGCTCAATTTTGACTCCTTCAACCCAATCATGCTGAAATTGTAGGACCGTGGATTGACACAACACTTTTTGAGAGTTAAGCTGGAATTGCCTTAACTCTATTTTGATCTTCTTGATAATAATAATGTGCAGCGGAAGTAAGAACACAAGAAGATATAATTTTAAGAAGTTTTCAATATTATTAAAAACTTCCGAGCCTTAGGAAAAATAACCATAAATGTTTTATCAAAAACGTTCCTCACGACAATTCACTCACGCTCTTTGTTGATCGGACTCAACGAAGCAGATAAGTAAGAACTACTTAACTTCTATGAACTAGACTTAAGCAGTTGATACAAAAACTTCGCAAAACAAAATGAAGACAATACAAAGAAGAATTAATCTCTTGGATTATTGGCACGATTGTCTTGTCTTCATCTTGATGAACTTCACATCTTTATAGATTTCTTGAGTCTTGAACGCCAAGATGTGTTGTTCACAGTTTTGGTAACTCTTGTTGTTTCCTTGTTGAATATTTCCTTCTTTGTGAACTTCAAATCTTTCCTGAGAACGTGTTTCAATTGTTACTAATTTAACAAGGCAACACATCTTCTTCAATTCGCAGAATCTTGGAAAGAATCACAGTTGCAGAGAATCCAATATTGTTTCCTTCTTTTGAAACCGTGTGAGTTGACTATTCAACTTAGCTTGAATTATGGAAACTTCAAGTAAGGAATCTTCCAAAGCTCTTCCTTATGTTTAAGATACTTTCCTGGAGATAAACATAAACAACCAAAACCGTAAAACTTGATTAATAAGTGAATAAAGGCAAAACTTAATTTTGGCAACTAAAGAACAGTTTTCGCAAAAGCTCCCCGCTTTCAATGTTATCCAATGTTAACCCAACATCGTCTAACATTGTACCGTCTAACATTGATTCCAGAAAAACTGCACTTTCAATCTCCCCCTTTTTGCCTTTCTTCACAAAACCAATAACTGTTCCAATCAAGTCTTATATCCAGAAAGTTATAATCAACAAGAAACAAATTAAACTACCAAACTGCTCCCCCTTAATACAAGATATCATAATCAAAGTTAAATTAACAAATACATGAATAAAGGTCATCACTACAATCACATATGTACACATGTTCAGACCTCAACATTCATCAATGTTGCCTCAACATTGAAACCAGTAAGTTTCCTGTATAAAAGGTTAACAAGAAAAACAGTTCAAAAAGTTCCTTCACAAGGAATAGCAGTTAAGAACAATTAGAGCAGTTCAACAGTAGTACTTAGAGTTACAGGCCATAGCTAGATATCAAGGACAAGCCCCTTGATCAAATAAAACCAAATAGAGATCAATGTACCATCAGTTCAAAGATATTAGCAGTTCATAAGAAACAAAACAAAAACTAGAAGACTAAAATTAAAATTGGAACTACTCTCCCCCTTTTTGTGAAGAAGGGAGTTCCTCCAAAATTTTCGCAATGTCCTCCAGTTCTTTGAGGTGTTCCTTCCTCTCCTCGATCTCCCTCTGAGTGTCAGCAATCTGCCCCCTATACCAATTCAGCAAATGATCCATAAAAGCAGAAGTGATAACCAAGCAATCCTCTTCTTTGGACATTGGCACTGAAGTTCCAGCAAACTCCTTAGCCCTTTTCTGCTCAGTTCTTGGTCTCACCACTCCTTGTGGATTCCATGGAAGGTCTCTCACCCTTGATCCAGACAAGTAGCTTGGAAGAATTGTTAGTTCAGTATCATTCTTCCTCCAGCCCACAGTTACACTTGTCTTCAATCCTTGACTGCCAAGGATTTTGCAGATGAGTGAGGGATAGGGTAGCATCCCATTCTTCCTTCCAGCAACTTCAGACATAGACTTCAAAATCCTCTCCCCCATATTTACAGCTAGCCCATTCTTGATTTTGTACACCAAGATTGCTGATTCCTTGGTAAGTACAGTCACATTCTTGCTTGGGAGCCAGTTGAAGCAAGCTATCTTGTGCAAGACAGCACTCAGGGAGGTGAGTTTTGTGGTTGGCAGAGCATCTCTCCAGATTTTGACCAACCCTCCAGTCAAGTCTTCTATTACATCATCATAGTAGGGGTCCTCAGATTCATCAGTAGTGGGGAAGCCACAGATCTTGTTGATGGTGTAGGGGTCAATATTGAAGACTCTCCCCTTCACCCAAGCCTTTCCAAATTTTGGTGATCTGTAGTCCCTGATCCATTTGGAGAGATTAAGGTAGAACTCCATAACAATCTCAGGAGCATACTCACTCAGCTCCATCACTGACTGTTGCAGCCCTCTTGCCTCGAGCAAGTCCATCACCTTGTTCTCTTTGAAACTGGCCATCTCTATAGCTCTCTCAGTGTGAATCTCCCTTCTTTTGAAAGAATCCCGCTTCTTCTCCAACTCTTGAGTGAGATAGTAGGGAGAAAAGTAGCTTCCCTCATCATCAGGATAGATCACATATAGCCCATCAATGTACTCCTATGTTCCTGATGTTGCCCCAACATCAGCAGCAACATCCTGCTCCTCCTCAGTTTCCTCTTCCTTCTCCTCTTCTTCTTCCTCATCCTCAACATTCAACACCTCTCTACCTCAGCTTTTTTCTTATCCTCAGCAGCCCTCTTTCTAGCTGATCTCTCAGCTTGTCTTTTCCTGGTCTCAGCCCTAGCCTTAGCAGACTCAGACATATTTTTCAGTTTCTCCCCATTGCCCTTTCTCTTTTTCTTTTGAGCCCTAATCCACTTCCTCACCATCTTGTCAACAGACACATCCGCGGATATCTCCACAGATTTTTCCACAGAGCCACTACCCTCCCTCTCAACAGGTATATCAGCATCAAATTCAGGGATGGGTTCAGTAGTGTTTACCTCAGTTTCAGGCTCATTGGTGATGGGAGTGGTGGGTTCCACTGTTGGCTCAACATTGGAGGTTGATTCTCCCTGTTTGGTCTTCTTTCCTCGTCGCACATAGGGAATCGCCTTCCTCTTGGCAGCAACAGGGGCCTCAACTATTTTTGCAGCAGCACTTCTAGTGTGTGAGCGAGTGCGTGCGGCAGTGGGTTCGCTTCCTAGGGCAACATCTGCAAGAGTTTGCATGGGAGACTTGCTTGCCATTGTTAGTAGAGAAGGTTTGAGATAATTTGCAGAGAGAAAACGAGAGAATTTGAGAGCAGAGAGTAATTTTGCAGTTAAGCACAAATAATAACCTTGCAAGCACAAATAAGGAAAATAGGGTTTTGATTTTTGAATTAATAGTGAATTAAGGAAAGAGAATGAATGTTAGTGGGCAGTTACCAAATTTGAACCATGAAAAACTTTCCCACTATGTTTTCCCGCGCACAATCTTTGATATTTAATTAACAGTTAACCAGAGCGGTTTTCAGAAAAAACTGAAAACTTATAAGTTCCTGTTTTCAATGTTGACCTGCGACTGTGCACAATGTTGGGATAACATTTGATAACATTCAAAACCGAAGGTGGAGGTACATGCTTCACCAAGGCAAATTCATGTGAGAGCTTGAGATACATCCAAAAATACATCTGAAACTTAACCAATATGGCAAGTGAGTACCTCAGACATATTGTTCAGATCAAAATCATGAGTAAGCAACATAGATAACAAGAAACACACAGAGATAAGCAGTTATGAATTCAAGGAACAATTCACTTCCACAGCATAGAAAGTCACAGAACAGTGTGTCACCTGCAGTATGTCACCCAATTGTATGCCTCAACACATGAATTATACTCCCCCTAAGCCTAAACCGACACAACTCACACACAAGAAGGAAAACAATGCAGATCTATATGAATGCAACAATGTAATGTCAAATAGGCAGATGGTAAACACAAATGAAAAACTCCTCAAACCAGCACAGTCACATCTCTTTAAAATCTTTATTATTTTCATAACTCATCTGAACAAAAACTGAAGGTTGCTAAACACAAAGTTAATGTCACAACTGAATGAGGGCAGCCTGAACTCCACACACCAAGTAACAACATTAACAGCAGCAAGTTAGGCAAGTACAAAGGCCTTGAATGTTGGCAATTCATTTATCATGCACCCCAACACCCCAATTCCTTATGCATACTTGTTTACCAACCTGCATTCAAGAGAATCACCAAGTGACCAGTGCTACTAAATGTAAGAAATCGAAACCTCAAACACCCTAGTAGAAAGGATCACCCTCATGTGTTCCTTGGCCAAACATACATGAATATGTAAATAAGCACAACTGAGTAACACTGAAGCTGTCAACATCATGCACCCCAGCTTCTCCACATATCCTGTATACCTTCCATATGAATAAGACACAACTAAATAGACATCAAAGTAGTGAACTTTGTGTACCCCAGCTTCTCCATATGTTAGGCAATCACAACCTCAGACAAACAGAAGAGTTTTATTAGCCTTTTCAAAACCAAAGATGTGAAACTGATAACTAGAAAGAGTTGTTCATCAAAGAGTTCAACCACACAAACCAAATATGACAAAACAATGATAAAATGAGACTAAAAAAGAAATGCAACTCAACAAAGGAATAACAACAGAATACTTACTACACCACAACCAATATACCAGTGCTAGTCAGTGGTGTTATGACAACACTGGTTTTCTCAACATTTTCACATATCACACATGCCAAGAGATTTCCTCAGGCTGAAGAATCTCTCACTATCTAAAGGTTTTGTAAACATATCAGCTAGTTGATTTGTTGTCTCAATATGTTCAATGTTGATTACTTTGTCCTCTACCATATCTCTTAGGAAATGATGCCTTATGTCTATATGCTTAGTTCTAGAATGTTGGATAGGATTCCTAGAGATACTTATGGCACTTAGATTGTCACAGAACATGAGAAGTGTATCACTATCTAGCCCATAATCTGAAAGCATGTGTTTGAGCCACACAAGTTGGGTAACACAGCTGGCAGCTGCTACATATTCTGATTCAGCAGTTGATAATGAAACACAGTTCTGCTTCTTGCTATACCAGGAGACCAAATTATTCCCCAAATAAAAACAGCCCCCACTTGTGGATTTCCTGTCATCCACATCACCTGCCCAGTCAGAGTCACTGAAACCAACCAAGTTAGTGTTAGTGTCATAAGAGTACCAAATGCCTAAAGGTGAAGTTCCAGAGATATATCTAAGAATCCTCTTCACAGCAATCAAGTGAGACTGCTTTGGATCAGCTTGGTACCTAGCACAAACACATACTGAAAACATGATGTCAGGTCTAGAGGCAGAGAGATACAGCAAACTATCAATCATGGATCTGTACAATGTTGGGTCAACATTGCTACCAGTGCCATCTTTTGTTATCTTCACTGAAGAGGACATAGAAGTTTTGCAAGGTTTTGATTCTTGTAGCTCAAATCTCTTCACCAAATTCCTTGCATACTTCTCCTGGTCCAGGAAGATACCATTCTCCAGCGGCTTGACTTGTAGTCCCAGAAAGTAGTTAAGCTCACCAATCATGCTCATCTCAAATGTTCCTGTCATAGACTCAACAAATTTGTCTAAAGTAGACTTGTTAGTAGAGCCAAATACTTTATCATCCACATATATTTGAGCAATGCATATATCAGAGCTTTTTTAAGGACAAACAATGTTCTATCTCCATCTCATCTATTGAAACCTAGGCCTAACCGAAAATCAGTTAGCCTCTCATACCAAGCTCTAGGGGCCTGTTTTAAACCATACAAAGCCTTTTCAAGTTTGTACACATGGTTAGGATGTTTAGGGTCAGCAAAGCCTTTAGGTTGTTCTACATAAACCTCTTTGTCAATTAAACCATTCAGAAAGGCACCTTTAACATCCATTTGGTAAAGTTTAATTCTAAGACAGCAAACAATAGCAATAAGTAATCTAATTGATTCTATCCTAGCTACTGGAGCAAAAGTCTCATCAAAATCTATACCTTCTACCCGAGTATAACCTTGTGCAACCAACCTAGCTTTGTTCCTCATAATTACACCATTCTCATCAGTTTTATTTTTGAAAATCCATTTTGTACCTATTACATTCACATGTGATGGCCTAGGTACTAGATTCCAAACTCTGTTTTTGGTGAATTGTATGAGTTCCTCTTGCATGTCATTAATCCAGTAACTATCCTTAAGAGCTTCAGTTACATTCTTAGGTTCAATGGAGGACACAAAACAAGAAGCATTTTCAATAGTACATGAAGAAGACATACAAACACATAACTTAGCCATATCCTTGTAATTTACCCTTTCTTTGTTGTGTGTTCTTACTGTTTCATTAATTTGACCAATTACTTGAGAGGCTGGATGATCTCTTTGTATTCTAAGAGGGGGATCTCTTCTGGATACAAGAACCACTTCATCTTCAGAATCTGACAGCACAGATGTTGGCCTAACATTGGGGGTTTCTGGTGTTAAGTCAACATTTGTTCCAGTTTCCAGTTCAGCATCTCCAGCGTCTGTGTTCAATGTTGAGTCCAATGTTGGAGTAACATCTGAACCAGTGACTTCTTCAGTACCTGCAGAAACAGTTAAATCATCAAATATGACATTCACTGATTCTTGAACAGTATGCAATCTTGGATTGTAAACCCTGAAAGCAACACTATTAGGAGAATATCCAACAAATATACACTTTTCACTTTTGGGATCAAATTTGCTCAAATAGTCTCTATCTGTTAGCAAATAGCAGTTAATACCAAATTCATGAAAGTGTGTACTGTTGGTTTTGAACCCTTCAAGATTTCATAAGGTGTCATAGTAGTACCAGGTCTAAGATAAACTCTATTACTAATATGACATGCAGTATTCAAAGCTTTAGCCCAGAGTTTCTTAGATAGGTTTTTAGAATTCAACATAACTCTAGCCATCTCTTGAAGTGTTCTATTCTTCATCTCAGCAATACTATTTTGCTGAGGTGTCTTAAGTGCAGAGAACTCATGGAAAATGCCTTTAGATTCACAGAAATTAGCAAAGCTTACATTTTCAAACTCTTTTCCATGGTCAGACTTAATTTTTCCTACAGAAGTGCCATAAAGATTCTTAATACTAGCATGCAAAATTTTGAATGTGTTGAATGCCTCTGATTTTTCTTTCAAAAATTTAATCCATGTATATCTTGAAAAATCATCAACAATAACAAAAGCATACTTCTTACCATTCAGGCTACTAACCTCAATAGGACCCATGAGATCCATATGTAGCAATTCAAAGCACTTATTAGTTCTAGGGTTAGTACTTTGTACCTGTAGTGGTGGATGAACAACTTTTGTTTCTTTACCTTTCAGGAAATCTTCACAAACAATTTTACCTGGGCTAGTCAACTTAGGCAGTCCTCTTACAGCCTCTAACTTCTGTAGTTTCTCCAGATTCCTATAGTGCACATGTCCTAACTTCTTGTGCCACATGACAGATTCATCTACCTTGGCATGGTAGCATTCTGCTTCATCTTGAGCAAGATAGCAGTTATCCTTTGATCTTGTACCTGTCATGACACGGACATTGTCATTATTAAACACATCAGATGAACTTTTATCAAAAGTAACTAGCAGATTGTCATCACAAAGTTGACTTATGCTAATTAAATTTGCTTTCAATCCTTCAACCAACAACACATCCTTGAGTGGTGGAAATCCTTCAACATCCATAACTCCTTTTCTAATGATTTTCCCTTTAGTGCCTCCTCCATAGGTAACTGTTCCAACAGTCAAAGGGATTACATTTTTCAGGTTGTCAATTTTTCCAGTCATGTGCCTTGAGCATCCTCTGTCAAAATACCACTTACCTGCAAGGTTAGAGTAAACAACAGAAAAGACAACATTGCAAACAATTTTAACCTTAGGAGTTTTTATCTTCTCAGTCCAGGTTCTACTTTTATGTCCTTCAGATTTGTTACCTAATGTTGGGATAACATTCAGATAAGAGGTTTTCCTAACATTGGTACAACTATTAATTACTGTTTTCTTCTCAATCACAATTTTATATTTTTTACAATAAGGCTTAATGTGACCAGGTTGAAAACAATATTGACAGATAAAAGTAGGCCTTTTCACAATGTTGGAAGAGATTTTACAACTCAAGTTATTGCTAACCTTAATAAAACCAGCTTTCAAGTAGGCAGAATTAACATCTTCAGAGGGAGGTTTCTCAACATAGCCCAAACCAATTTTACCTTGATTTCCCATACTCAGCACTTCATCAAGCAGAGATGTAGAAGAGTTCCATTTGTTATTGGTTTGTTCAGCTTTATCTAATTTTACCTTTACCTCTTTCAGCTCAGCCTCAGTTTTGTCAAGGTCTTTCTCATACAATTTCAGCATCTCCTTCATGCATTCAATCTCTTCCTTCAAGATTTTGTTGCTCTTAATGAGTTTGTGATTCTCAAGCAGCAGTTTGTGGTAGATAGACTTCAGGTCTTCAATGATTTCCTACTGGGACATTTCACCTTCAAAGAAGTATTCTTCATCTAGATCCATTGTGCCATGAAAACAATCAAAGTTAGATTCATCAAAGTAGGACGCAAGATAAGGTTCAGAATCAGTATCATATTCATCCCAATCTGCAAAGAAGGTCTCCTGTTCTGATGTTGGATCCTGAATATTGGGGTAACATTGAGATCCGAAGCAGTTCAGGGAGTCTTCTGGTGTCCAGTCAATCTGAGTGAGTAGCGCAGCAGTTTGAACCTCTTCTGATTGTTCTTCAGCTTCTCCAGAACTAAAGTCATCTTCATTGAAATCATCTACACAAACCCAATGAGAATTTCCTCTTTTTCTAAGAGTGTTAGCACATTCATTAGCCATATGACCATATCCTTTACATTCAAAACATTGAACATCTTTTAACTTATCAGCTTCTAAAGGAGTAGGTTTTGATGCCATGTACTTCACAAACTTAGGAGGTAATTTCTTGTAACCTGTGGAACTATTACTAAGGTTCTTCTCTTTACCTTTTCCTTTACGATTCAACTTATTGAACTTCTTAGTAATTTCCCCATAGTTTGAAGAAATTATTTCAAAATCATCATCACTTTCATTGTCAAGATTAGACCCTCTTAAAGCAACAACCCTATGTTTGCTAGGTTGTGAGGCAAGCTCCATCTCAAATTCTCTAAGAGTATTCATCAAGACTTGAAACTGTAGATTAGCAAGGTTTCTAGATTCACTCATTGCAATTTTCTTGAGAGCAAATTTTGATGACAGTTTTCTCATAGCTTTATAAACCATTTCTTGATTAGTCATAGCAAAACCTAGATTTTCACATTGGTTAGCAATATCAAGAATTTTTTCAAAATAACTGTCAACACTTTCATCTTCCCCCATCTCAAGTTTTTAAAATTGCAAAAGCAGTTGTCTATATTTAGAATCTTTAACAGCAGAATCTCCTTCACAATGTAATTCAAGTATATCCCAAGCATGTTTGGCTTTTGTACAATTCTGGATTAACTTGAACATGTGATGATTAACCCAACTAAAGATAGCATTAAGAGCTTTTTCATTAGAGTTATAGAGACTTACCTCTGCTGCTGTCCAGTCTGCTTCTGGTTTTGGAACTAGATCACCTTCACCATCTCTTGGTAATGTTGGAAGAGAGTATCCATTGATCACGGATTGCCATGCTCGAATATCAATAGCTTTGATGTGAGACCTCATCCTGATCTTCCAATATGCATAATTGGAGCCATCCAAAACTGGAATCATGTTGGTATTAGGATTGACACTGTCCATGATGTTGTATCACCTCCAAACCACCAGTGTAGTCGGTGTTTGGCTCTGACGCCAATTGAAATTGTAGGACCGTGGATTGACACAACACTTTTTGAGAGTTAAGCTGGAATTGCCTTAACTCTATTTTGATCTTCTTGATAATAATAATGTGCAGCAGAAGTAAGAACACAAGAAGATATAATTTTAAGAAGTTTTCAATATTATTAAAAATTCCGAGCCTTAGGCAAAATAACCATAAAGATTTTATCAAAAACGTTCCTCACAACAATTCACTCACGCTCTTTGTTGATCGGACTCAACGAAGGAGACAAGTAAGAACTACTTAACTTCTATGAACTAGACTTAAGCAGTTGATACAAAAACTTCGCAAAACAAAATGAAGACAATACAAAGAAGAATTAATCTCTTGGATTATTGGCACGATTGTCTTGTCTTCATCTTGATGAACTTCACATATTTATAGATTTCTTGAGTCTTGAACGCCAAGATGTGTTGTTCACAGTTTTGGTAACTCTTGTTGTTTCCTTGTTGAATATTGCCTTCTTTGTGAACTTCAAATCTTTTCTGATAACGTGTTTCCATTGTTACTGATTTAACAAGGCAACACATCTTCTTCAATTCACAGAATCTTGGAAAGAATCACAGTTGCAGAGAATCCAATATTGTTTCCTTCTTTTGAAATCGTGTGAGTTGACTATTCAACTTAGCTTGAATTATGGAAACTTCAAGTAAGTAATCTTCCAAAGCTCTTCCTTATGTTTAAGATACTTTCCTGGACATAAACATAAACAACCAAAACCGTGGAACTTGATTAATAAGTGAATAAAGGCAAAACTTAATTTTGGCAACTAAAGAACAGTTTTCGCAAAAGCTCTCGGCTTTCAATGTTATCAAATGTTAACCCAACATCGTCTAACATTGTACCGTCTAACATTGATTCCAGAAAACCTGCACTTTCACATGCTCATCCCATCCTCCTTTTGCTTCACTTTCAAACCCAAAAAGAAATCCAGTTCACCAATCACGCTCATCACTAATGTACCTGTCAAAGCCTCAACCAACTTGTCTAGAGTAGACTTGTTAGTATAAACAAAGATAATTTCATCAGCAAATCTTTGATCTAAGCAATTATCAGAATATGTGGCAGACATACAAACACTCAACATTATCATATCTCTACAATTTACCCTTTTCTTGTTGTGTGTTTTGATGTCATTAATGATTTGAACCATAACCTGAGATGTAGGATGATTACTCTGAATCCTATCAGTTGTATCCCTCCAAACATCTTGAACTTGGACCTTTTCATGTAAGTTTGACTGCTCGAATGTAGTGTCATCATCAAGACTGGTCGATGTTGGCATAACATCAGCTTCTGGTTCATGTTCCAGTTCAGGTTCTGGATCTGCAGGTCATGTTGGAATAACATTGTCTGAAGTCAATGTTAGAGTAACATCAAAATCCAGTAGACTTGGCACAACAACATCTAACTCAGCTGCAACACTCAGCAAATCATCAATAACCACAATAACCGATTCTTGAGCAATAATTAATCTTGGATCAAACATTCTACTAACAGTATTGTTCAAAGAACAGCCATCAAAGATATGTTCTTCACTTTTTGGATCATATTTGCTCACAAAATCTTTGTCATTTAAAGTATAGCAAACATATCCAAATTCATGAAAATGAGCAAGATCATGTTTCTTCTTTTTCATCATGACATAAGAAGTCATGGGAATAGAGAATTTATGAATATTTTCATTAAGCACACATAAGCCATATTATGACTTATTTTCAAATTCTCTATCATGATTTGACCAAATATTACCAAAAGAAGCATCATGTAAGTTATCAATACTAGCATGCAATGTTCTAAAGGTATTAAGAGCTTCTGATTTTTCTTTGAAAGATTTAATCAAAGTATATCCAGAAAAATCATTCATAATCACACAATCATATTGTTTACCCCCAACTCTATTTACTTCAATAAGAGCTAAGAGATCCATATGAAGTAGATGAAAACAATTAGAGGTACTAGTAACCTGTTCATCCACTTGGATTGGATTATGAGAAGCTCTGGTCACCTTACCTTTCGAGCAATCATAACATACCATCTTACCAGAACTCATGAGATTGGGAATGCCTCTCACGGTTTCAAGTTTCAACACTTTGCCCAGATTCTTGTTGTGCATGTGTCCAAGTCTCTTGTTCTTGGCAACCGAATAGTCCACCTTTTTTTGAAAGCAAGTCACTTGATCCCGCACCAAGTAGTTGTCTTCAAACCTCTTACCTGTCAAAGCACACACATTTGCACAATCACATACATCACAAGAATCTTTAACATACCTTACCAATAAGTCATCATCACACAATTGACCGATGCTTATATGGTTTTCATAGAATCCATCCAACAACATCTCATCCTTCAAGGGTGGGGATCCATCAACATTCAACACTTATTTGCCAATGATTCTTCCTTTACTTCCATCTTCATAGGTGAAAGTTCCCGTGGTTGGTGGTGCACACTTCTTCAAATTGGATTTGCTTTCTTTCTAATCATGTGTCTTAAGCAGTGTTAAGGCAATACAATATGTTCTCAATGTTAAGGTAACATTGGTTATCCAGTGTTGTCTTAACATCGTGTATAACCTTATCAAATCAGATTTGTATCCAGCCATATGCCTCAAACATCCACTATCAGAGTACCACTTACCTGCAAAGTTAGTATGCATAGTAGGAAAGATAATATTGCACACAATATAAGTTTCAGGCACCCAAAGTCTAATGTTTCTCATCCCACTATTCTGATCAGCAATGTTGGAACCGAATGTTAAGGTAACACTGGAATAACTAGTATTAACATTGGAATGTTCAAATTCCAGTGTTGGCTTAACACCAGCATCAGCATTGCATAAATCCCTATTCCTTTCAACTATTTTCTTTTTAAGAGACTTTCTGTATTTATAGTAATATGGTTTAAGATGTCCAAATTGAAAACAATATTGACAAATATAAGCCATTTTCTTATATTCTCTAGAAAGTACCTTTGCGTTTTCAAAATCAGGAATAGTGGATTTAACAGAAGTAGTTGAGTGAGTAACTTGACTTTGATATCCTAAACCAGAATTACCATCATTGCCTAAACATAAAACTTCATCATGTTTATAAGTACCTGTTTTCCTCTTGGCAATGGTATGTTCAGCAATTTCTAGCTTGGAAGTTACCTTTTCTATTTCATCATCTTTTCTGTCCAAACTAACCTCAAGTTGAGCGATTGTAGCCTTCAAACTTTCATTATCTTCCATAGCCTTCTCAATTCTACTCAACTTGTCCTTCTCCTTGAGCAGGTCTTTGTAGATGATCTTCAGTTCATCAAGAAACTCTTCTTGAATCAATTTACCTTCAAGGACACTATCATCTTCCAAACCTATAGAATCATGCAAATACTCAAAGTCAGAATCATCATCAAACTCATCATAATCAGAAATCAAACATTCAGAGTTTTCTAAACAATCTCCCGGACTAGTGTTGTCTTCTAGATGTTAACATAACATCGAGCTGCCTGGATGTTGGCAGAACACCAAGCCTTGACACCAGCAGGTATGTCCCCCTTTGCACACACTGTTGTTTGAGTTTCTTCAATCGTTGGTACCTGTCCATCACCATATTCTTCAAAACCTGTCTCTTCATTATCATCTACACAAACCAAGTTAGAATTCCATTTTGTTCTAAGGTTGTTACCACATTCATAAGCAAAGTGGCCACAACCTTTACATTCATAACATTGAATCTTTTTTAGATGTGTATCATCATGAGGAGTAGGTTTACAAGAATATTTGGCCATCTCTTGAGAGAAATCTTTCTTTAAATCAGCAAGAATATTTTTATCAATAAGCTTATTTAACTTTTCAAACACAGTTTCATTATAAGCTTGAATTTCTTCTTTATCATCTACTTTTTCAATATTTATCTCAAATTCTTTCATAGTGCAAAGTAGAGTATAAAAGTCTAACGTGTCCATATTCCTAGCTTCTTGCATAGCAATCACCTTAAATTTCTTAGAAAGAGTTCTCACAGCTTTGTACGCCAATTGCTTAGTAGACAGGGACTCACCTAATTCTTGAATTTCATTAGCAAGATCCATGAGTTTCACAAAATAAGCAGTAATACTTTCGTCTTCTCCCATTGTTAAATTATCAAATTTGCTCAAAAACATGCATAGCTTAGTCTTTTTACTACATACATCACCTTCACAATGATTTTGTAAGATAACCCAAGCATGCTTTGCAGTTGAACAATTTTTAATTAACTTAAACATGTGAAAATCAACCAAACTAAATATGGACTCTCGATGTTATCTTAACATCCGTTTAACATCAGTCAACGTTAGCACAAATCTACTTAACAGAATATATAACGCAGCGGATAAATAAATAACACAAGTAGATGTAATTTTAAGAAGATAATATATTAATATGATCTTCCGAGCCGTATGCAAAATAACCCGTTAAGGTTTTAACAAAAGTCGTTCTCTCAATTTTCAAGCTCCTCACTCTCAAAATTAATCGAACTAAGCAAAGCACACAAGAATTGCTTCGACTATCTCTAAAAGCTCCTCACTCTTAGATCTATTCTAACAACTCACAAACTTTGCTAAAGCAAGAAAAAGACACTCGACTATAAAGATTTCCTCACGGGAGATTTTCGCTCTTGTCTTCGTGTCTTTTTCTTGATGCCCAACATGCCTATTTATAGTGTAGTCTTCCTTGATGGCCAAGACATGTTGTGCACGTTTTTGATTGCTATTAGATCTCTTTGTATGACTCTAATTTCGTTCATGGAAAGTCTCCTTCAATAGGAAAAGGTTTCCTTGCCCAACTTGAAGTCTTCAATGGAAAGGTTTCCTTCTTTAACTTGAAGCCTTCTAAGGAAAGTATCCTTCTCCATCTTGTAGTCTTCTATAGAAAGAATCCCACTGCAAGTAATCTTCATTCCTTCTTGCAATTACACACCATGATCTTTCCATTGCACCACACACATCTTTCCTTATTTAATTATGGAAAGTTCTTCTTTGGAAACTTCTCTTTGAATGGCAACTTCTCTTTAAGGAAATAGATCCTTGCTTGAAGTCTCTTGACCTGGAGCACATACAAATTCCAACTACAACTCGTGGAACTAAGTTAGGAAGTGAATAAAGGCAAAACACAATTATAGCAATAAATCCTGAATGTGCAGTTTTTCTGAGTTCAATGTTATTCTGTGTTCAATGTTATCCTAACAATGCAAATACACTGTTTATCTAACATTGACAAAATACTTGCACTTTCAAAGACATTAGTGACTGAGATCGACCAAGGAAAGGCGCGTGAACTTGCGGCCTACAGGGAGCTGGAGAAACTGAGGGTTGAGGTGGTGGCAGTGAAGGCTGCTAACGAACGTCTCTTGTTGGAGCTCTCCACTGCCAAATTAGCTCCATTTGACTTGGTATATATCCTGTTTATGATATCTGCTTCTATTTTTTTCCTCCTGTATTTATTAGAGTTTGATTCGTAGGAACATCGTCCTGATCTCCTCCGGGTTGGAGCGGAGAAATTTATGGAGAGCTTGAGCTTCCGAGACTTAATCTTGAAGGTTCGGAAGGCAGCATTTCAGGCTTGCGTAGGGCAAGTATTGAAGAATGACAGTTTCAAGGATTCTCTCGAACTGAGTGGGTTGAACCCGAGGCATGATCATAAGGACCTGCCGGTTGGCGGACTAGATGAGGTGGATGAGGGTTCGGCCGAATCTGACGTGTTTTCTCACGTTATTGAGAAGAAGACTAAAGGGTCCTTGTGGGAATAGTTGTTTGCTGCCCTTATTGTTACCTGAATTTATCCTTTTTCGGATTATTTCCAATCCGTGGTTCTGTAACTGAATATTTATTTCTCTGTTGTCTTCATAATATGTGACTCTTCGTGGCCTTGTTGTCTGATAACTTGTTGATTTTTTTTATTGTGATGATGATAGAATATGCAGTATTCCGATATCTGAGGCGCAGTCATTTCGTTCTCATATTTGATGAGATTCGTTTAATCTGTCTGTTGTCAATCAAGGAATGATCAGAATTTCCTTCGGGTTGGTAGAGACGTGGATAACCTGTCACTGCTTCTATGTTTAGGATCGACCCCCTTATTACATGGGAAATTCTTCTTGTGGTTAGGGGCCCATAGAGCCTGCCTCTTCACCTAGTTTGTTTTATGGAATTTTCGCCCAATAGGCTCTTCATCTAGCTTGATTTATGGGATTTTCACCCAAAAAGCTCTTCACCTAGTTTGATTTATGGGATTTTCACCCAATAGGCTCTTCACCTAGCGTAATTTTATGGAATTTCCACCCAAAAGGCTCTTCACCTAGCTTGATTTATGGGATTTTTACCCAATAGGCTCTTCACCTAGCGTAATTTTAAGGGATTTCCACCCAATAGGCTCTTCACCTAGCGTAATTTATGGGATTTCAACCTAATAGGCTCGTCACCTAGCTTGATTTATGGGATTTTCACCCAATAGGCTCTTCACCTAGCGTCATTTTATGGGACTTCCACCCAATAGGCTCTTCACCTAGCTTGATTTATGGGATTTTCACCCAATAGGCTCTTCACCTAGCTTAATTTTATGGGATTTCCACCCAATAGGCTCTTCACCTAGCTTGATTTATGGGATTTTCACCCAATAGGCTCTTCACCTAGCGTAATTTTATGGGATTTCCACCCAATAGGCTATTCACCTAGCTCGACAGTTCGCGTGGGTAGGGGCGCATCCCGTTATCACAAGGAACCCAACACCGTTGAAGTGTTTTTGATCGACCCCGTTATCACAGGGGATTTATTTTTTGTGAGTAGGGGCGCATCCCGTTATCACAGGGAAACCACTACCACTGAACTCCTTCTTGTCGACCCGTTATCACAGAGGATATTTTTTGTGGGTAGGGGCGCGTCCCGTTATCACAGGGAACCCACTACCGTTGAACTCCTTCTTGTCGATCCCGTTATCACAGGGGATATTTTTTGTGGGTAGGGACGCGTCCCGTTATCACAGGGGATATTTTTTGTGGGTAAGGGCGCATCCCGTTATCACAGGGAACCCACTACCGTTGAACTATTTTTGATCGACCCCGTTATCATAGGGGATATTTTTTTTGGGTAGGGGCGCATCCTGTTATCACAGGGAACCCACTACCGGTAAATCGTTTTGATCGACCCCGTTATCACAGGGGATATTTTTTGTGGGTAGGGGTGCATCCCGTTATCACAGGGAACCCACTACCGTTGAATTGTTTTTGATCGACCCCGTTATCATAGGGGATATTTTTTGTGGGCAGGGATGCATCCCTTTATCACAGGGAACCCACTACCGCTGAATTGTTTTTGATCGACCCCGTTATCACAGGGAATATTTTTTGTGGGTACAGGGAACCCACTACCGTTGAATTCTTTCTTGTCGATCTCGTTATCACAGGGGATATTTTTTGTGGGCAGGGGTGCATCCCGTTATCACAGGGAACCTACTACCGTTGAATTGTTTTTGATCGACTCCGTTATCAGAGGGGATATTTTTCTTGCTGTAGGTGAGCTTTTTCTTTGACTTTTTGACTATGTCTCTTGGTGGCTCTGTCGTCGTTGACTCTGTAGGTCATTGAGCCCTGTAAAACAGCACAGACAAGAAAAATTTTCGACGTAGAAGCTAATACGAAAGCATGAAATGATGTGCAGGTGTTATCTGCGGGATGTTCCCTTAATTTGGGAATATCAGTTTTATACGAGAAACAGTGTTCCCATTATGCTCTATCGTGCATGTTGTACCTGTTTGTATCTGTTGTACCTGTTTGAATAGATAATATTGAATAATCTGGGGCAACGCCCCCTGAATCCCCCTTTTAATATTCTCTATGTCCTCTTCGGATACAGTAATGTGCGACCCTTTGAGCCATGTACCTGTCAGAGGGCTATTTGTTAAACATATATCTAGGGGAACATTCCCCAACTCTTTGTGCCATTCTATGCACTTCTATAATGTTCGCTTAGGACATAACCCTGCATGAAATACTAGATTGCACCAAGCAACAAATAAAAAGGTAATAACGGATAACGGTCGAAGGCTAGGTAAACCCAACCCGCCTACGTATCCCGTTGCATGGAGAATCAGACCGGCGTAGTTCCCCCTGTTTTAAGTTTACAGACCGACCCACGAAGGGGCAATATAAGAGATAACGTTCGAGGGCTAGGTAAACCTAACCCGCCTACGTATCCCGTTGAGTGGGGAATCAGACCGGCGTAGTTTCCCTTGTTTTAAGTTTACAGAACGACCCACGAAGGGGCAAAATAAGAGATAACGGTCGAGGGCTAGGTAAACCTAACCCGCCTATGTATCCCGTTGAGTGGGGAATCAGACCGGCGTAGTTCCCTCTGTTTTAAGTTTACAGACCGACCCACGATGGGGCAATGTTTCTGTTGTTCGAACATAATTTAAAAAATTACTAAAGTCTAAAGTATTGTCATGTTGTTCATCATGGTGATCATTCCATAGCTTGCCGATCCTGATTTGGTCCGATTGCTTCTTCCTTCGCTTCTTTAATTCTTGGCAACGTAAGAGAAGTGATGTAGCAGAACCAAGCTTCCTCGTGGTTAGCGACCACTTCTCCGACCCCTCCTCCTGCTGGGAATTTCATCTTCTGATGAAATGTGGATACTACCGCTCTTATCGCGTTCAGGGCCGGCCTGCCGATTATGATATTGTATGCAAATGGTTGGTCCACGATTGTGTATTGAACATTAATAGTTCGCATGTGTGGTTCTTGTCCAAATGATGTAGGAAGGTTCACTTGCCCTAGGGGAACTGTCTCTGCTCCACCAAATCCTACCAGTGGCGTACGGACCTGCTCAACTACGTGGTGACCGAGTGCCATCTTTTCCAAAGCATGCGCAAACATAATGTTGGTGGAACTACCGTTGTCTATAAGTACCTTGTGTACAGCGTAGTTAGCGATATCCAGCTGAACAACCAGAGGGCAATCGAGCTCGCCTGCCTGGATGGCCTCGGGACTGAGATCCAAGAGGTCCCTGCCGGAAAACGTGATAACGAGCTCCTCAATCAACGTTGTGAAACCGACGAATCGGTCCTCGTTCAATCCACGAGTTATCTTCTTCCTCTGGTTGGTGGAATCCGCTCCTGCGGTCCCACCGCTTATCGCATTGATGACCCCCCCTCGAAGGCGCATTATTTATCGTATCGCGTCCTTGTACACTTTCAATTGCCTTAATGCCCTCCCTTCTTGGGGGATTGGGGCCGTTCCCTTGATTCGGGATACTGCCCGCTCTCCTTAACGAATTCTATTAATCTTGCGTCCTTAATCAGTCTCTCGATCTCATCCATCAGGTCATAGCAGTCCTTCGTGTCATGGCCTTTTTGGCGGTGATACTCGCAGTAGCGTCTAGATTTCTTGGTGAAATCCGTCTCCTTGATTTTTTGAGGCGCACTTAGCCAATTCATGCTTTGCGTGACGGCAAAGATAGTGCGAATGTCCCGATTGAGGGGGGTATATCTCTTTGGGGACCTGTCTCTTCCTCCCCTGCTCTTGTTCCATAGCTCTCTACCCCTTTCCCGGCCGAATTCTAGGGGTCTAAACTTAGCTGCCATCATCGCGTCTTCGTAGATCACAGTATGCGCAAACTCGTTTATCCGATTGATGGTAGGTTCTGCGAGCTTGATCAACTCTTTGGCGAATCTGTTGTGTGTCGTTTCCCTATATAGGGTGTGCAACACTTGTCCCCCGTAGGGGTTGTCCACCTTCAGTAGCTCCTCGTTGAATCTTCTCATGAATACGCCGAGAGTTTCTCTCTCTTTCTGTTTTAACGCTTCCAGATGGTAAATGCTCGTCTTCATTCGTTTCTAACTGGAAAAGTGGTTCTCCAACCTCTCCTTCATCTGCTCGAAGCTCGAAATAGATCCTACTTCGATTCTGTTAAGCCATTATTTTTGCCTTAATACCCTTGGAGAAATCTTGTAGGTTCAAGAGACTCTCCACGGCGTGGATGTGATCTCTCGGGTCACTCTTCCCATCATATGGTTTTATGGATGGAATCTTGTCTCCTCTGTGCAGTACCTCTGCCTCTATCTCATCCGAAAATGGGGTCCTACTGCGACCCTTCCCATGACTCGGAGTCACCTTCCTTGTTAACTCCGCCCTCTCGCGGTCAAGCTGTTCCATCCTCCTTGAAATTACCTGCAGTATTTCTGCATCCTCATTTTTTGAACAATTAATCTCGGCACAGTCGCGACCACGTTCCATTCTCCGGATCACTTCCGCCCTCTCGCGGTCAAGCCGTTCCATCTTTCTTGCTACCTCTCGATCCAGGGTCCCGAAGCCCCGTCTCTCCGCTCTGTCGTAAGCTGGGGGCGATATCTCCCTGAAGGAGACCCCTGTATCCTCATGTTCATTATATCCTTGCCTTGCCCTTCCCTCACCCGCTCCGAATTCGTGGGGCCTTGCCCGAATGTCCTTTGTCCTTTGCTCCACTAGTCGTGGAAGCAAGGTCTCCAATGTGCAATCCAGCGCCGCTCTTACAGAGGCGTTGATCTGCACTTGTATCTCCGGGGTTATGGCGGCGGGGTGAATGGCGCTTCGTCCCCCAGGCATCGTCTCCTCTGGGCCGGGACAATCCGCATTTGGTGCCTCGGACATTGGAACGTCTGATGCGGGGTTCTCGGTGGGCGGGCCCTCAGTCGCAGGTTCCGCCGTGCTTGGTGCAACAAGGGTCGGACATGCATTCGCGGCTCGCGACGGCCTCCCGGGCCCGCGCCTTCGTCGCAGCTCATTGTGTGGTGGAGGGAACTCCATCTCGGCTTGAGCCACTGTCTGTTCTTGGTCAGTCGGGTGATGAGGGAGTTGCATGTCCTCCATTCTGGCGCTCCTAGTCACAATTCTGCTAAACTCGGATCGGGTCCTCTTTCTTTGCATCTTGGCATCCTTGTCTGGGAACTGGTGTTCCCACAGACGGCGCCACTGATTTGGCGATATGTCGTTATATATATATATATATGAGTGTCGGTTACAAGTGAATAGTCTAGCAATACAACGAGTCTATCTCAAATCAGGCCTACACTACGTATCTCGTGTAGACTTGGTCCGGAACACCTCGAACCAACGCCTCGATGCTTGGGTGGGAGTGGAATCCGGATACTAGATCGAATGTACGTCGGTGATTGTCTTCGATGTGATATCGAGGATGACCCCCGACGTGATATCGGAGATGAGATGCGTGTCAGAGGTGCACGAGATAATCCTAATATCGAATAAGATATCGAAAGTGATATCGGGGATGTATTTCGATATGATGCGTGGTAGCTGAGGGATAATAATTGTTTCCTTTGAGATCCGGGCACCGCGCATTTATAGACCTCGGGATCCGGGGACCACAGTAACATATCGGTGATTATTACCGATATGACATCGAAAGTGATACCCGATATGGTCCAATATGAGCCTGGTTTGGGCCCGGCCCAATATGCGGGAAATGCCCATATCACAATCGATTTATCTAATTGTTCCATTGCGTGTTTGCTTAATTTCGTGGCACATAGCGATTTAAAGAATATAATTACCTCCGTGATTAGCGCCCAAATAGAGTCGTCTAAGAGGTCACAAAATGCAATAGGTAGAAACTCTGTATAAACACGTGGCAGTCATGTCTCTTCAACCCTGCTAGTCGAAGTTGAGGAATTTTGGAACAACGGTTTATGTTCGACGCATACCCATCCGAAAACTTTATTCAACCCACCCATTCACACACCTTTTGCTTTTGATCTTTACTTAAGCAATACTTTACTTTTCTCTTATATTGCTGACTATTGTCATAAAAATAAAAATAAAAATGGTTCGAAAAAAGCGATGTAGTGCCCAAGTTCAAGAACTAACACCCTCATCCTTCAGGTATGGGAACTATCACCATCCATACCCAGCAAAACCAAAACCTCATTCTCAAGTATGGGAATGAAGGCATCTCGAGCCGACTCAACACCATCGTCATCATCATCTGAGTCCTCAACTGGCTTCATGTCATTTTCGAAGGAGAGGTCAAGGATGTACTTGTCGCAATCTAGAGCCAAGTTGCCAAGAGTAGTTATTTTCCCAATGGTCAACTCCAGAGTTTTCTTCCGAATTCCAATCCTCATACATGTGCCGCATGTTGATCTCCTAGAAGGTGTCACTCAGTATGAACTGCCTTGCAATCCTCAGTACGACCTTAAAGGGCGAGTTCTTGTGCATACTAGCAAAATGAAAAATGTCACACTTTCCATTTTAATTACTTATGTAATGGCCTTCCGGCGCCCTATCTTCTCTGCGGCATCCAAGTCCACATGTAGATCCTAGACCTTTATCTCCAACTTAGAGATCTTATCATCAGCCTCAGCCTTCTCCTTCGCGACTTTCTCGGCAGCTAGCTTCAATTGCTCGAGCCCTTTTTTATTATCTTCTGTCTCGGCTCGATCCCACGCGATAGTAATATTAGGGTCCTTCAGTTTGTGAAGCGCCCTCTTCTTTTAATCAATGGCCGCATTAGCAGCCAAAGGATCATACGTCGAAAGCTTCTCTATCTACTCCATTAGTTTCCCCGTGGCCTCCGTCTTTTGATCTCCATGTCGGACACTATCTTCAAGTACGAGCTCATGAAATTCTCAATCTCTCAATAAAAGTAAAACTTACATATGTCCAACAACCAATAAATATAAGACTTATGGCATTGAACATATGAATGCCCACTCTGTCTAGCTGCTCCCTTGCTTCCTGATTCTGCAGCGGCTCCTGAGTCAACATTGGGAAGAGTGTATGGATTCTCCTAATCGCATCCTACTAGCTGAACTCGTACCCACCAACGTTCAAGCTCGAGCCGCCAACGCTGCGACTAGTGGGTGGCGGATCAACCACGCCGTATTCTAGGACCGATCTTTTTCGCCCAACCAAACCTTGTGAGGTCCTCCCCTACTCCGCATTCCTCCGAGGAACAACCCTTTTAGTTCACGTACCAACCGCCGATGGTCCGTCCCTAACCTGACTGGTCCCTAAACCATTTTCCACCAAAGTGCTAGCCTTGGCCCGACTGTTCCCAGCACCACCATCGAAGTCCATGCCTCCATCCTCTTCATTGATCTCATAATCAACCAGAAAAGACCCCAAGGGATATTGAGATGGGGACAAGATCCCTTTTCTTCCCCTTATCTTCCCAGCCACACTTCTTTCTTGCGCTTGCTCGCCCTTATCTACTACAAACTTCCTCACGCGAATTTGACGCACCAACGCTATTTTTTTGCATCACAAGAAACATAAAATTCATTATGATGGAGATCAGAAATATGGGTATTTTTTGACAAAAAATAACCAACCCGAAGTTCAAGCGCATCGATGCTTGACAAAAAGTCAACGGGGCCCGTTTTTGACAAACGACATAACTTTTCCAAGTGGAAACGACCTCCTGAGCAAAACGTAACGTCCACGTCATTTTAGGCAAATTCAAACGTTTACAGGGTCAAATAGGCAGTTTATTATTTCCTACGGGAATATTATATTTTTTCATCTATTTTGAGAGTTTTTTGTAATTTAGGTATTTTTTAGCTCTAGGTTTTTATCATTATATGTAACTCGTCTTTGAGTGTTTGGAGTAAGTGGTTGATTGAATAAAACAAACCTAACTTGAGAGTTTTTTCAGTTTTTGTCAATTTTTCGGTGTTCTGCGGAATCAATGAGCCTTTGATTTCGTGTGTTATTTCATCTTCCCTTAAGTTTTCCGTTCACTACATCACATTATAACAAAACAATGATCATAATATTCACATTACATGGACATATTCTTAGATCTATACCAAGACTATGCCCTCCGGTAGACGTCTTTGACGACAAACCTCCGGTTCTAAGCACCTCATCTTAAGTCATCTTAGTTAGGTTGAACTCATACTCAATCACTTATCAACAAAACCATCCTCCCAGTACGGAGCACCCATGGTCTGGGGTATCTTAACCTTTCCTTCTTCGACCAAACTCGAGGAAGTGAGTTGACTTCCCATGGAGTTTTCTCATTAATATAAAACTACTCTTTCTTCCCTCGAGCTCCATAACCGCTCTATGCCCCCTCCAAGAAACTAACATATTATTTGGCCTCCACAAAATGGAACACCCCCCTTATTCCCGCCTTTCACATTGGTCACCACCCGGAACAAGCGCCAAAATTCGGTCACGTCGTAAGGTACTCCAAAGGCCTTCATCACAAGAATGAAAGCCACTAGACAACCTACAGAGTTTGGTGACTGCTGAGCAAGGCCGATGAATATGCTATTCACCAACACAGCCAATGACGGTTGTATGGGGAAAGGAACACCGCTAATAAATTGCTTCGTATTTACGGTGATCCACTCCTCCGATGGTGTGTGCATGCATTCATTAAGTCCCAGAAATCGCACCTCGTATCCTTCGAGATCATATTTTTCCTTATAACAAGTAGGGTTATGCGCCTGATTGGCAACCGTATCTTGGTACTTTTCTTGGGTACAGAACCGTCTTCCCGCAACCCCTTCCGTTATCCGGTAACTGATCCGAGAGATCAATAGTACAATCAACGTAATAGTTAAAAAATTGTAAGTAGAGCTTTTTTTTTCAGTACTTTCGAATATCCAAGAAGCAGAAAGACAAATATATAAACTGTTTTAAGGTATCTAATTATAACTTATTTTAAAATATTTTGTCTTATATTATATTATTATTATTTCTATACTAATATGTTCTTATAATTTGAAGACGACCTACCGGTGCGATCCCGTATAAGATGGCCTAATTAAAGAAATTCCATCGAAAGGGGTGGGGATTAGGTTCTAAGACAAGATTAGACGGGCAAAATCTGACCATTTCAGCCATACGGACGACCATAAATGGGAAGGCCATAAAATATGTTGGATACCAATTAAGGTAATTAAAGAATACAAAATATACTGGCCTCAAGATGAAGTTAGATCTATCTCAGAATGAAATAGCACAAATAGGTTGTCAAAATCGAATAGGAGCGACGACGAATCCTCGATAACCTCATATACCGGTGGATCTATTAGCACAACAAAATATGCAAATTGAATGTCACTACAAGGTACCTTGTTTTAACAACATCTTATTTGATATTAATTTACCATTTAGTAGTAATTTTTTTTAAAAAACATACAGTTATAGCGAGATTAGGAGGGTGGGCTACCATGGCACGAAGCGTTTGTGATTCACCGAATGCACAAGGCTCCAAATGTGAGGATAACTGCGTGGACCAATAGAGCTATAGAGCAATTTCATGCAAGTAAAATTAAACATGTATATTAATGTTTAGTATTGTTTTCTACAATTAGCTTTTAAATATTTTCATTATAAATTTTGTAGTACAAATATGTTGCCACATGAGAGAGCGATGGGAGGATGAAAGAGAGTGGCCAAATCTAGTTGTGCTAGAGTTGGTAAAAATTGCGTCGAGGGGCGGCACCCATGGGATGTTGCGTGGCTTACCTTGCGGTCTAATCCCTTCAGATGTGGTCTATCTTACGGCAATCTTCCCAACAAAGTTGAAGCAAAAATATCTACCAAAGTCACTAAGAGTGTAGAGGAGAATTTTGAAGCCAAGTTCCAAGACGTGTTTTCTTAACTGGAGGATCTGGGAGCAGGATGACAACATACTGCCCCTAATTTGAACATTCAAAATTAGAACACACAAGATTATTTGAGAAAAATCAAACAACTCACCCCAACCACGAGTATTGGGGCAAAATCAAAAGCAATCTCCCGGCCATTATACGTGGGGGTCAAAATAAGAATATGCACTATGAATCTGTCCCCCATTTGTGTGAACAAGAATTGAATATACAAGTAATTGGTCAAATTTGGAAGTTATTTCCTAAATGGAAGATTAAGAAAATCCCGCGCTTAGGGAATATGAATGCCCATAATTTTGCTAATTGGGCAAAAACTAATCAGAGGGTTGGTTATTTTGATCAATGTAACTTTCCTTTCCACTGTTTTGAGGATGTCCAGTATGTTGGCATTCCTCCCATTTGTGATTCTTGTAATACGCTTAATCCTTTCTGACTTATCTATCTAACTTTCTACCAAAAAAAAAATTGGAAAAACCAGCCTGTTCCAACATTTCCGCAAAATGTTCCGAGTTCGAGTAGATCTATTCTTCGGCGTGTAAGAATTGATCGAGACCGTCCAAGCTCATCAAGATGAACCCCCACGGTTGGGTACCATCCCAAATTTTAGAATAAAATTTCAATTTCGACTTCAACACACTGTACACTACTCTTTCGATGGAAAACTTTGAGGGCATTCCCCATAGGTTCCAAACTCAAATAAGGGAGTAGTAATTCGTGAGCCAGATCATAATGATGTGTGATGCATGCCGAGGGGTATAGTTTCTAAATATGTATGCAAGAAATTGCAACACCTATGGTTTCACAAGTGCACGTTCAAGTAATATTAAAAGAAAAATTAAATTACATCCCATGTATCGAATCTCAAGAGAGAACTTATTTATTTTAACAATGCAATGTTGAAACCATGTAAAGCAATTACTTTGAGTGATAAAACATAAAGAATGATGTCGATGACTTCAAGAATTGAAATTACAGAAAATAAAAGTAAAGACATAATTGAATTGATTGATTGATTGATTGGGTTGTTCCACAGATTGAGGAGAAGTATATCTAGGAACCAAAACTCGTTAATCTCGAATATAGGTACATCATACAAAAAATACCAATATCCCTATGTTATGATTCTTCCTATCAACTCTTGTTTTGTTCTCAAGTTGACGTGATAAGTTAACTGCACTTTTGTATAACTTAAGGAACCCCCTAGCTCCTTAATGACGTCAAAACATTAGTTACTCTCCCCTCTCCAGAAGTTCACTGTGTCAAGGATCCATACAGAGTTTTAGAAAAGAACCTGACTTGACAACTTAATCTATATTTCTCGTGAGACGATAGTGACGAATTTAGAGATTGGTTTGTTATGCAAGTGTTGCGCTAACAATATCCTATGCAGATCAAGCAATACATGATAATTTAACGTCTCCACTATGTTTCCTAGAAAAATGCACATGATAAATCTACCAAGTAGCATAAGCAACAAACTAAATCCAAGAAAGCAAAGACTTCAAATCGAAATTATCATAACATAGGTTCAAGGTGCATTCAAGAAAAGAATAAACTTTTGATCTCGGTAAAATGTCGACGTGTCTCCTCTTTGATTCTCCTTTGCTCTACTCCGGATGATTATGTTCTCTGATTGATCACCTCTCTCCTCAAACTATGATTGCAATACTCGAACCGACATATTATATATAGAATAGTGATCAAAAATGATTGTGTGTGATGGCATGTGATTGTATATGGTGTAAAATCGATGCTTCATGTGATGGTCCTCCTCTCTCTGTCTTACAGTTTTCAATTTCTGAATGTTGTCCTAGGGTTTAGAACAACCGCATCATATCTTTGTATCGCGCGATTGTCATGTAGTCAAGCTGCGTGGGTCTCCATATGGGCAGCGAGACTAGCCTGTGTTCCTTCATGGGTCGCGAGTCCTTCAATGTTGGTTGTGATGTTCTATGCTTTAGCAACGCGAGTCAATTGGCGGTGTTGGCTCTGCTGCTAGGTCACATACTTTATCAAATTGTCCATTTTTTCCCTTTGTGCTATTCCATGCTCAGTTATGCCTCGTTTTGCTCCAACTCGACTTTAAACTACAAAATGACGAAACAAGACAAAACCCAATAAAAACTCTACAAGGATTTATGAAAACTATAAGAAATTAGTCCATAAAATCATGCTAAAAAAACGTTCATCAAATACCCTCAACCTTAAACCATTGCTCGTCCTCGAGCAAGACTGTAAACAAAAAGAATTAAGTTCTAATAATACCAATACACAAGTCAAGATTGAGTCTTAGAGTGCCACATATACTTGGAAAATGGAATAGCTTGAATTATACAAGTGACTACACGCACACCAAAGTTAATGAAGTCATCTATATATAAAATCTCATTGTGTTCAATCGTGTGCTCATGTTGATCATAAGTATTTAATACAAGACTTTCATAAAGAATTCACAAAATCATAAGTATTTCATACAAGACTTTCTTGTGTTACTGATCATTTAGGACTTTACTTTGCTTGTAATGTTAGGCTCGGGTGTGGGCTAATAGTAGGAAAAGATAATTTCTCAATTCTAGAGATGTATATCATAAATTCAACTCACTTACTTTCTTTTCCTCTCTCATGTTTTTTTTCTTGGCCTTCACATTTTTTAGTAGACTCTTTTGATCTTTTCTTGCATTTTTTATTTGTGCAAGTTCATATTTTCTACCCTACACGTCTTTGCTTTTTGAGATACACCCCCACACTTATAGTTTTGCATAGTGTTATTTGGTGCTCTTTAATATGCTCACACGACCTTTTTTTTTTTAGGCTCATGCTTTTGTTTTCACATATCCTCTTTATCCCTCATTTTCTTTTCTTTCTCAGGATTTAATCAATTCATATCTAGAAAATGGTAGGATATACCATTTACGACTCAAAGTTAGGCAGATGTGACTAAATTATCAAAAAAGTTTATATAGAAAGGCTTAAACGGGGTTGTGAGGTATTTGTAAAGAGTTTTGGGCCTGAAAAAACTCAAACACATACAGAAAAGAAGGCCTAATTCATTTCCTTAACACATAAGATTCACAGTGTTTTCAAATAACAATAGAGTAGATCATCTCACTATTTTCTACTCATGCAACATCTCCTTCAAATAGTGTACATGGAAATAGACATGCTTCAAACAAGATTAAACAAAGTATACTCTAATCTCACAAATATAATCCCATGGCCCCAATTACCTCCTATATTAGCCATATATCATCGTTGATCTTAACTCATGCATGCTTTTATTACTCAAATGTGCCATCCAAAAAAAAAAAAAAAGATGAGATTTCTTATCTAATCATTTGGTTGTATATATTTGAAAAATTGGCACATAATGTTGTTCTGACTCAATAATGGATGAATTGTACTCCATGAGGCATTATCGGGTACTACTTCAATATTAACTTTTTTGGTGCTATATTTTCGTGGTATTTTAACTTTAATTCTTGTTGAACATTTTGTACTTTCGATGTAGTTATTTTTTGATTCGACAAATTAGTCTACTGCTTGTTTTGTAGTTTTGAACGCCTTTGAGTACGGTTTGTACTTTTTTTCATTTGTATATTACTTTTTATTGACCAAGAACAAAAACCACAACCACAAAGTCTATAGGCTAGAAGGTTTACTTCATTATTTTCTGTTTCAGTCTCCCCAAAGAGTCTAATGACGCATTTTCTTTAAGAAATAAATCTTTTGCGTTCTAGCTAGCAAAGATCGAAATGAGTGGAGACAACTCTAATATGCCATTTTTGTGGACAATCTGACAAGCAGTAATATGACAGGTGACAATCCTTGGTTGATAGATTCACCATAAAAATTAGATGTTGGTGCTAGATTAAGGTGGTGTTTGCAAACTATACTTAAAAAAGAAGAAGTTAATAATCTAAGTTAAATACTTAATACTACAAGAACACAGGGCCATGTGTAACAGTCCGGACGGTTGCAGATGGCCCACGGACGATCGCACGATGGGTATCTGTGACCGCTCGGGCAGTCACACGACGGGTATCTGCGAACGCCTGGGCGGTCGCCGAGGTGGTCACAGATACCCCTCGTCGTGGGTATTCTGCGACCGCTACCCCTTGGCGACCGCCACCTTCATATTGAAGTGGTGGCCGCCATCCATAAGGAGCTCGCAACCACCTATCGGTTGCAAATTCATGATGTTTGCAACCGCCCGACCGTTCAAGATAATATTCTTTAAAATTAAAAAAAAAATATTCTGGGAATTTTTTGGAATATTGTTATTTTTTTGTCGAAATTAATATGGTGAAACAAAAAGAAAATAAGAGAAACAAAAAGAAAAGAATAGAAAAACGTGTTTGGTGTTTTGTTTTGGAGATTAAAAAAAATGTTTGGGTTTTTTGTTGGAGATATAAAAGAAACGAAAGTGTTTGGGTTTTTTGTTGGAGATACACTACAAGAAAAAAGGGTCATTCGCGACCGCCCGGGCGGTCACGAATGACCCATTTCCGGTCGCGGATGGTCATCCGCGACCGCCTAGCGGTCGCGGATGACCGGTCGCGGATGCCCTCGGTCGTGGAGGTCATCCGCGACCGCTCGGCGGTCACGGAAGTCATCCGCGACCGCCGAGCGGTCACGGTAGTCATCCGCGACCGCCGAGCGGTCACGGATGACCCCGGGGACATCCGCGACCGCCCAGCGGTCACGGAAGTCATCCGTGACCGCTCGGCGGTCGCGGATGACCCCGTGGTCATCCGCGACGGCTCGGCGGTCGCGGGCAACACCGCGACCGCCTGGCGGTCACGGATGACCCCGAGGTCATCCGTGACGGCTCAGCGGTCACGGATGACCCCGGGGTCATCCGCGACGGCTCGGCGGTCGCGGCAACCACCGCGACCGCCTGGCGGTCACGGATGACCCCGGGGTCATCCGCGACGGCTCGGCGGTCGCGCCAACCACCGCGACCGCCTGGCGGTCACGGATGACCCCAGGGTCATCCGCGACGGCTCGGCGGTCACGGATGACCCCAGGGTCATCCGCGACGGCTCGGCGGTCACGGATGACCCCGGGGTCATCCGCGACCGCTCGGCGGTCGCGCCAACCACCGCGACCGCCTGGCGGTCACGGATGGCCCCAGGGTCATCCGCGACGGCTCGGCGGTCACGGATGACCCCGGGGTCATCCGCGACGGCTCGGCGGTCACGGATAATATTTAAACCATCCGTGACCGCCGGGCGGTCACGAATAATATTCAAGTCATCCGTGACCGCCCGGCGGTCACGGATGACATTATACGAAATAAAAAAAATATTCCGGTAAAATACCGGAATAAATATTTGTTTCTTACGAATATAATGTATGGTTGGACGGTTTTTTATATAAACATCATTTAAGAGAATGATTTGTGTTATAAGTAAGGAAAAGAAGAAAATAAAAGAGTTGGTGTTTTGTTTTTTGGAGATATAAGAAAAGAGGAGAAGAAAAATTGTTGGTGTTTATGTTTTGGATTGGGAAATGAGAAAGGGAGGAGAAAGTGTTGGGTTTTAGAGAAGATAATGTGAGTGTAATGAAAAATTAATGGGTGGAATGGTGGGTATATATAGAATTTTGGTGAAAATTTTGAATTTTCAAAAAATTTGAATTTCCCCCCAATTCCAAGGTCTTTCGCGACCGCCGGGCGGTCACGGAAGACCTCGGAATTGGGGGGAAATTCAAATTTTGGTGAAAATTCAAAATTTTCACGATGAATGTTATTCGTGACCGCCGGGCGGTCACGAATGACCCTCTTTCGCGACCGCCCATCGGTCACGAAAGACCCTTATTCGAAAATCAAATTTTCGTTTATGAATATTATTCGTGACCGCTGGGCGGTCACGAATGAGTGTCTTTCGTGACCGCCCAGCGGTCACGAACTTGGGAGGAAATTCAAATTTTTTGAAAATTCAAAATTTTCACGATGAATGTTATTCGTGACCGCCGGGCGGTCACGAATGACCCTCTTTCGCGACCGCCCAGCGGTCACGAAAAACCCTTATTCGAAAATTAAATTTTCGTTTATGAATATTATTCGTGACCGCTGGGCGGTCACGAATGAGTGTCTTTCGTGACCGCCCAGCGGTCACGAACTTGGTGGGAAATTCAAATTTTTTGAAAATTCAAAATTTTCGCGATGAATGTTATTCGTGACCGCCGGGCGGTCACGAATGACCCTCTTTCGCGACCGCCTAGCGGTCACGAAAGACCCTTATTCGAAAATCAAATTTTCGTTTATGAATATTATTCGTGACCGCTGGGCGGTCACGAATGAGTGTCATTCGTGACCGCCTAGCGGTCACGAAACCTACTTTTGGTCACGAGACCTACTTCGTGACCGCCTGGCGGTCACGAATGATCCTTATTCGTGACCGCCCAGCGGTCACGAATAAGTCTCATTCGAAAGATTTGATTTTTGTTTGTTTAATTAAGGTGCGATGTTTGTTAAATTGATAAAATACTTACTACTAAGTAAATTAAAAGAGAGTTTATCACAAAATTAGACATTTCATCTAAAACAACTTAGTGTATATGATGATTAGTTGTAGAACATAAAATAGGTTATTCGTTCATAACTCGCCTAATCACATCTAATTCGCTATTTTAATATGTTAATTACTAATGTTGTACTAATTTATTACTTCAATTCACATGTAGTAATGAGACTTATTGTTAAAAATCATAAACACATCAAGATGAATCCATAAAATCAAATTTTCTTTTATGAATCTTATTCGTGACCGCTGGGCGGTCACGAATGAGGGTCTTTTGTGACCGCCCAGCGGTCACGAAACCTACTTTTGGTCACGAGACCTACTTCGTGACCGCCCAACGGTCACGAAAGACCCTTATTCGTGACCGCCCAGCGGTCACGAATAATTCTCATTCGAAAGATTTAATTTTTGTTTGTTTAATTAAGGTGCGATGTTTGTTAAATTGATAAAATACTTACTACTAAGTAAATTAAAAGAGAGTTTATCACAAAATTAGACATTTCATCTAAAACAACTTAGTGTATATGATGATTAGTTGTAGAACATAAAATAGGTTATTCGTTCATAACTCGCCTAATCACATCTAATTCGCTATTTTAATATGTTAATTACTAATGTTGTACTAATTTATTACTTCAATTCACATCTAGTAATGAGACTTATTGTTAAAAAGCATAAACACATCAAGATGAATCCATAAAATCAAATTTTCTTTTATGAATATTATTCGTGAATCCAGTAGGCGGGAATTTTCCCGCCTAGTGGCGTCCGCGACCGCCCAGCGGTCGCGGAAGAGTGGCATCCGCGACCGCCCGGCGGTCGCGGACGCCAGGGCGGGCAAAATCCCGCCACTGGTGTCCGCGACCGCCCAGCGGTCGCGGACTAGTGACGTCCGCGACCGCCCGGCGGTCGCGGACGCCAGTGGTGGGCAAAATCCCGCCCACTGGCATCCGCGACCGCTGGGCGGTCGCGGACGAGTGGCATCCGCGACCGCCCGGCGGTCGCGGACGCCACTAGGCGGGCCATAGGCGGGAAGTTTCCCGCCTATGGATTCCCGTGACCGCTGGGCGGTCACGAGAATTATGTCCGTGACCGCTCAGCGGTCACGGGGCTATCCGTGACCGCTGGGCGGTCACGGACATATTTACCGCGACCGCTCGGCGGTCACGGTGGCATCCGCGACCGCTGGGCGGTCACGGTGGCATCCGCGACCGCCGGGCGGTCACGGATGCTCGCGACCGCCCGGCGGTCACGGGCCGGCGGTCACGAATGACCCCGGATTCTTGTAGTGATATAAAGAAAAAAAAAGTGTTTGTTGTTTTGTTTTGGAGATGAAAGAAAGTGTTTTAGTGTATTGTTTTGATAGAAAGTGTTTGGTGTTTTGTTTTGGAGATAAAGAAATTGTTTGGTATTTTGTTTTGGAGGTAAAAGAAAGTGTTTAGATTATTTTGGATTGGAAAAGAAGAGTGTTGGGTATTTTTGGAGAGTGTAATATTTGTGAATGACAAAGTAGAGGGAAGAATGGTGGATATATATAAGATTTGGGGTGAAAATTTGAATTTCCCCCCAAATCCCACTAATTTCAGCAGAATTAGCAATTGTCTGGCGGTTGCTAGATACCATGGCAACTGCCCAGGCGATTGCGATAATAGGTATCGCAACCGCCCAGCGGTTGCAAATAATTTTCATGTTTAAAATTAATGATTTTTGACAAGTATCTTGATGGGTTTGTGTTTGAGGACAACAAATATCATTATTAACCGTGAATTAAGGTCATAAATGACTACAAAACTAGTAATTGAGTTAGTAAAATAGTAGATTAGATGTGATTAGGTGAGTTATCAACGATACACCTATATATTATTTTCACTAACTAGTCATCATACTTAGTCCTTAATGTTGTCCCCAAGCTTGATTTTGCAGTGAAACCATATAATTTTGCTTGTTATAACTATCATTTATTAAGGAATCTTCTCAAGAGAATAAATCAACTCAATCTTCTCCTCCTCCTTAATATATCTTTCCATTATGAAGGACTTTATTTTAGGAGATTAAATCTTTCCTTGTAATTATAGTCTTCCTCTCTAAGATAAGTTGTATATATATGCACCGATTACTTCACATGGTGGGGAGTTCCTATCTCTCAAACATTTTTTCGTGTATTCTCGCATCAGTTAGCTTACCACGGCCCCGCATACCCCTCGACAAAATGGTCTTGCCGAAAGTCGTCACCGCCACATTGTGGAAACTGGTAGCGCCTTACTTCATCGTGCTTACCTTCCCGCGACTTATTGGTCATTTGCATTCCAAACATCGGTTTATCTTATCAATCGCTTGCCCTCTTCGGCCTTGCAGTCCACTATTCCATTTTTCAAGTTATTCAATTACTCGCTGAATTATCTCAAGCTTCGGGTCTTCGGATGTCGTTGCTACCCATGGTTGAAACCTTATGTCACTGGGAAACTTTCTTATCCTTCACGACCCTGCATTTTCTTGGGATATTCCTCGTCTCAGGGTGCTTATTGATGTCTCGATCTTTCCACCAACAGGATCTTTATCTTTCGCCACGTTCGTTTCTGTGAACTTGACTTTCTGGACTCTCGTCTAGCGGCTTTTTCTTGATCCACAAGGCCCCCTCCATCTTCGTCGACTTCTTGTCACCAACCGATCATTAAATTGCCACCTCGCACGCTTCCGCATGCTTCACCTCCTCCTATAGTGGCATCTCCACAACCGCAATCGCCGCAACCATCTTCACCAAGACCCCCTATTGTGCCCGTTGAACCTGCTCCCTTACGTTCAACACATGTTACAAATCTTCATCCTATGACCACCCGGGCTAAAAATAACATCTTCAAACCAACGGCACTCACTACTGCTAGCAAGTATCCACTTCTCACCTCACCCGAGCCGACGTGTGCCACCACTGCTGTTCAAGATCCTCATTGGCGTCGGGCCATGTCCAAAGTAATTACAACCATTCAATCTCATGGCACTTGGAATCTCGTTCCTCGACATTTAGATGCAGATGGGTCTTCCGTATCAAGCGCCACCCCGAAGGCTCTATCGAGAAATATGAGGCTCGTCTCATGGCTAAAGGGTCTCATCAATGCCCTGGCATAGATTATATCGAGACCTTCAGCCCCGTTGTGAAGCCCGTCACCATTCGCATTGTCTTATCTCCAGCCGTCTCTAACTCTTAGTCCATTCGCCAAATCGACGTCAGCAATGCCTTCCTTCACGGAAATCTCACTGAAGTTGTCTATATGCATCAACCTCCGGGTTTCATTGACTCTTCTTGACCATCTCATGTTTGTCGCCTCAGAAAATCTATCTACGACCTCAAGCAGGCTCCACGCGAGTGGTTTCGAGCACTTCGCTCGTCCTTAGTTGATCTCGACTTTGCTAAGTCCAAATCTGATTGTTCCCTCTTCATCTTTCGTCATGGTTCGGCCCCTCTCTTCCTTCTTGTTTATGTGGATGATATCATCTTCACCGACAATGATTCAAATCTCATCTCTCGTCTCATCTTGCAACTTAGTTCCAAATTTGCCGGCAAAGATCTTGGCTTTTATCTTACTTCTTGGGTATTGAAGCCATTCCATGCTCCGAAGGTTAATTCCTCTCCCAACAGAAGTACATTCTTGATGTTCTCACACGTCACAATATGGATGGCACCAAGTCTGTCTCTACCCCGATGTCCACAACCAACTCTGCTACTTCATCTTCTGCGGCTTGTGATGCTCATTAGTATAGACATGCAATTGGGGAACTACAATATTTAGCTTTGACACGTCTCGATATTGCCTTCCCCGTTAATCGCTTGGTGCAATCTGTTTCGTCCCCTCGTGAGCACCATTGGACGGTCGTCAAACTTATTCTTCGTTATCCCAAAGGCACCATAACTCACGGTCTTCTATTGAGGAAACAATCCAGCAATGTACTTCAAGCGTACTCCAATGCCGATTGGGCCGACGATCCCAGTGATAGCACCTCCACCTCGACCTTTGTTATTTTTCTCGACTCTAACCTGATTTCTTGGTCATTTCGCAAGTAACGAGCTGTTGCACGTTCGTCTACCAAAGCTGAGTATCGCGCTCTTGCAACTACGACGTCTAAAGTTCGATGGATTCAAAATTTACTCTCTGAAGTTCACATTCCTCTTAGCACTCCTCCTATGGTCTTTGGTGATAATATTGGCGCTACTCATCTCTCCGTTCATCCGGTCCTTCACTCTCGAATGAAGCACATCGCCATTGACATTCACTTTGTTCGTGATGTTGTCGCCAAGGGTCTCATCTCTGCTGCGCATATTAGCATCAAAGACCAACTTGCTGATCTTCTTATAAAGGCATTACCTTGCTCTCGTTTTCACTTACTTCGTTCCAAATTTCCTTAGTCGATGGCACAACACTTTTGCGAGGCGTACTAAGGAATCTTCTGAAGAGAATAAATCACCTCCTTAATATTTATTTCCATTATAAAGGACTTTATTTTAGGAGATTAAATCTTTCCTTGTAATTATAGTCTTCCTCTTTAAGATAAGTTGTATTCAAGTATGAATATTATTTGCAACCGCCGGGAGGTTGCAGAAAACTAGTATCAACAACCGCCCGGGCGGTCGCCATGTGACTTAGCGACCGCCCAGCGGTTGCGAGAAGCCCTGGCGACCATCAGGCGGTTGCTTATACTGGTTATCTACAACCGCCCGACAGTTGCAAATAACATCCATATTTGAAATTGGTGAGTTTTGGGAAGTATCTTGATGTGATTGTGTTTATTGAACTCAAATATCATTATTACATGTGAATAGTAGTCATAAATGACTACAAAACTAGTAATTGAGTTAGTAATATAGTAGATTAGATGTGATTAGGCGAGTTATCAACGATACACCTATATATTATGTTCAACAACTAATCATCATACTTAGTCCTTAATGTTGTCCCCGAGTTTGAATTTGCAATGAAACCTTATAATTTGGCTCGTTTTAGCTATCATTACGGTAATTATCAATTGATAAAAAAATGCGCCACAATGAATCGTCACGAGCTTATATGTGGATAGGGAATTTGTCTCGACTTTAATTTTCGGCAATCTTCTTTTCCATGCAAGTTCAAGACACTTTTTGAGTGTTGTAAGTTCCGCTTCATTAACTGAGGGGCGCTCCATTCATTTTTTAAATGCCCAAATCCAATTTCCCATATCTGATTGAAGGAGACCCGATGCTGCTCCCATGTTTTGATCCGCGTCGAGGCTTCCATCCACATTGAGTTTCGCCCAGCCAGAATTTGGTTTCGTCCATCCTCTCATGTTCCCATTTTTTCCAAGTTTTCTTCGGCCATCATAGAGTTCGTGTCCCAAACTCTTAATCTGAAAAAGGTGTCCATGAATATTCTCTACTTTCCCTCCAAATGTCTTCCCATTCCTCTGCTTCCAAATAGTCCATACACTTGCGGCAAAGTACATTGCCACACCCAGTTATTTACATTCGTTCTCTGCTCGTTCGGGGAATAAAGCTTGCAAAATGGCTGGAACGAGGATTGGCAGGTGAATGATCCGTTGGCATTCCCATTCCAAAGAATTCTGTCAACCCTCCTTTCAATATCTCCTTTTATGAAATCTGGAATCATAGTGTCCATCGCATCCCATCTCTAGCTATCGTCATCATCAACCAAGTCCTTCAAACTCATTGTATCAAGTGGATCAATGAAAAAATTATCCTCGCATACACTGCCCGTCCCACGCCAACTATCGAACCATAAATTTATTCCCGTGCCTCTGCCCATTTTCCAATGCAATAATGGTTTCATAATTTTGACACACTTAACTATCCCCTTCCATGTCGGGCTATCTCTGGCTTTTGCAGAGTTGGAAAGGAGATTTTTTTGCTTCAAGTATTTAGCATGGATCAATTCACTCCAAACTGTGCGTTCGTCGCATAAAATCTTCTACGCAATTTTCGACAAGAGGGCCTCATTTCGTTCACGCGCGGTGCGAATTTCCAGCCCCCCCGCTGCTTTGGATTTGGTGACGCGTTTCCACCCAACTAGATGAAGTCTCTTCTTTGATATATCATTTGCCCAAAGAAAGTCCCTGTTTAATTTGTCTAGAGCATCACAAACTTGTTCCGGTAACCACGCCGACTGCATTGCATAGATTGGCATATCCGAGGAAACTGATTGGATCAAAGTTGTGCTACCCGCAATAGAGAGAAGCTTTCTTTTCCACGCACTAAATTTATTCAACACCCTAGCAAATATGTCGGCGAGAGTCTCGCGAGTCATTCTTTTGTGGATAAGTTTCACCCCCAAGTATTTCCCAAGATTTCGGTTTTGTCGAACCCGAGATGATCACTAATAGTCCTCTTTAAACTTGAACTTTCACTCTTTGAGAAAAATATGTTGGATTTATGTGGATTTAATTTAAGGCCCTAAGCCTCGGAAAATGGATCCAAGATATTTTTAATCGTGCGTGTTGTTGCCATAGTCGCCTTTCTCAGAAGAATAAGATCATCGACAAAGAAAAGGTGGGATAGTTGTGGTCCACCTCTGCAAGGCGTGATAGGAGCCCATTTTCGCTTATTTATCGCCTCGCTAATCATGTAGGATAGCTTTTCTATGCAGAGAATGAACAAATATGGAGATAGTGGGCCACCTTGTCTAAGGCTGCATGAATGCTCTAAGGACTCCAAGGGCGTGCAATTCCATAAAATTCGTGTGGATGCATTACAGATGCAGAACATGATCAACGTCACAAGTCTCTCGAAAAATTGAAAAAAACTCAATGTTTCTTCGAGGAAGTCCCAATTGACTCTATCGTATGCTTTTTCAAGATCTAGTTTAATAATCATACAACCCACCTAATTTTTGTTTTCTTCGCCATAAGAGAATGGAGAACCTCTTGCAAGACAAATATGTTGTCTTGCGTGTTACGCCCCTTAATGAAGCTTGATTGTGTTGGAGCAATAAGATTTGACATCAAACTTTGGAGTCTTCTGGTGATGCTCTTAGTGATAAACTTGTATAAGACAATGCACAATGCAATCAACAGATATTGCATTATGGACTTGGGGTTTTGGATATTCGGTATAAGGCAGAGGAACGCCTTTCAAATTCGCGCATCAAAATATCCCGAGTTGAAGGCGCTGCCCGGAAACTGCATTAAAGATTTATTTATCCATTCCCATCACTTGGGGTAGAGTTCAGCGTTCAAACCGTCCGGCCCTGGAGCCTTTAGGGGGTTCATATCAAAGATATTTCGTCTCAATTCCTCCATATCCAACGAAAGCTTCAATTGTGGCACGACGTTCTGAGTCATGATCTAATCTCGTCACGATTTTCAGCTGTGCCGTCCGTGAATAATGCCAGGTAGTAAAATCGGACGTGGCCCTTTTGGATCAACTCATCGTTTTCCTATTTTTTCTCAATCTTAAGCATGCATATTTGATTATTTCGCCAACGCAAAAGAGTTGGCCTATGGAAAAATTTTGTATTTAGTTCTCTGTCACTAATCCATTTTATCTGTGATTTCTAGAACCAAAATAATTTCTCCTTCTCCAAATTTCATTGAGTTATTTTTCAAGATTCATGAGGAACTTGTTCGGCCTCTTACTCATCGCCTTTTGATTTCCGCCAAGTCTCGCCATTAATTCTCTTTTTTTCATGAATATGTTCCCGAACTTTTCTTGATTTTTCAAGAATTCTAGGGACTTCGTCAATGGCTTCAAGGATATCACTTTTCTCGTTCCAGATTTTTCTAGTGGGAGTTTCACATTCGGCATTGTTGAACCACATTGCCTCGAACCTAAAAGGACACTTCAGCCGTGACTTGTCCTTCCTGAAGCAACACGTGAGGACTATATGATGATCCGAGTGAGTTCTTAGGAGGTGAATTACTTTATTCTCGGGGAACTGATCATGTCATGCTCTAATAATTTCCCCACTATCCCTTTTGTTAGTCCATGTGAACAACGGACCGTTGAACCCTAGGTCGAGTAACCCTCACTTCTCCATGAAATTATGCAAGAATTGTAGTCTACTCAGTGACCTCATATTACCCCTTGATTTTTCACTCACCAAACTGATCTCGGTGACCATCCAAGGGATTTGTGCATCATTCACAAGTTTTGTCATACTATCAAAAATACAAGTCTTAGCAGTCTTGCGAGGTTGTGCATAGATTCCCCTTAGTCTCCATTTATCTTCTCGAGTAGGGCTATCACAACGTGAATAGCTGGGTCCTCTACGCCCGTTATTTCGACATCGACATCCTTTTCGTTCCATAGCATCCAGACTCCTTCAATCATGCCTTCGATTGGAGCTATGACATAGTTGGAATACCCCAAAAATGGCGCAATATTTTGCACTTGCTCTTAGCTGACCCGTGTTTTAAGAATAGAAATAACACTAGGTTGATGACTTCGTACTAACTCGAGGAAATTTCTACGAAATTCCGCATCTTTCGTCCCTTGACAATTCCATAATATGATCTTCATATTGGATTGGTAAAGGTGGGTCGGGTGGACGAGATATTCAACGTGAGCCCTGCTCCACATCACAAACAGTTGACGCAATGTTTCGAGCATGAGAGTTTTCTTGTCTGGTCGATTCCCATTGGCTCAGATCGGTTTTCTGCCACCAAATCATGACATTAACTTCCCGTTCCAATCGGTAGACCGACGTCTTGACTTCTCAAACATTCATCAAAATTGCCATTACGTGGATCAGATCCTCCCATCTCTCTTGTAATATATGAGAGGGGTTGCTGAATCAATGGTATTGGGTTACGGGGATCAGTTCTTACACCCAATGGCCTAGAAGCATCCCATTCATAAAATTGATTTCCATGTTTCATATTTGGTGGCTCGAAATTCTCGTTAATTGCCTTGCCGTTGAAACTCTCACTATTCTCTAATGCCAGAATATTGAACGAATTTGAGTTAAGTAGTGAGGGAGACGGTTGGCCTTGAGTCTTTCTTGACTTGTTGCACAAAATAGTCTTCTTCTTAGCCTTAGGGTTTTGGTTAGATAGTAACAATTTGTTTCCTTGTGTTTTTTTCTCCTTGGTCGTCCATTGTTGTGGAATCATACTTGTATTAGTGTTCCTCGAGTAAGGGATGCCTCTTGTTACTGCACTTGTAGTAGCATTGCGAGAGCTATTCTCTCCAGATTTTCCATCTCACTTTGTACTCCTTTTCTTTTTTGCTTGGCTTGCTTTTTCTTGAGGCGCATGTTTTTTCTTTCACTCAATTGTCATCCAGTCTTCGTAGTCTTTGTTTTTAACCTATTCCACCAGCCATGCATTCTCTACTATTTCTTTCCCCTTACCATTCCCAGCATTGGGTTGCTCGATGGTCGGTTTCGTCAGCTGTACTTTGTTGTTGAGGTCGCATGTTTCAACACCATGCCCTACCTTTCCACATGCATGACAAACCGATGTGTGATTTTCGTATACAACTTGGTATACTTTCCCATCAAACAGAGCCCCAGTTCTAGTGGTTCGTCCGTGCAAGCTTGAGCACACATACGTGCATATATCCCCCTCACAACATTGTATATGTTGCCATCCACTTTGATAGGGTCTATGAGTCTTTCAGCAATCTTACACATTGTGGATTCGCACCCAGATTATTATGCTCTCTATTTTGTCGATATTCGATCTAAAATTTGGTGTCCACTTTCGAATAGATAGAAAACTTCATGCTAACTGCCACGGTCCTTCGGCGAGAATCATTTCCCATTTCTCTTCTATTAACCCTTTGATACGATAACAATTATAGCCGGGGTCCATTATCTCAAACTCATTGTGCAATCTCCCCAATCCCCATGATGTCTAGCTTAGTCTAGAGGGAGTGATAGTACCAAGGTCGCCCTAGTATGCCAATGATTATAGTGTTTTCCATTGCTTTGCCACGCGTTCACAGAATTCCCACTACAAGAAAAAGGGTTTTTGGCAAAAACCCTCTTTTTTTGTAGCCAATGGTCATTGGCTACGAGTATCCGTAGCCAATGCCCGTAGTGAAAGCCTTTGTAGGCAATAGTAAATGGCTACGGATGGCCGTAGCCAATGACTATTGGCTATGGATCTTCCATTGCCAATAACGGAAGACCAAAATGCCCTTATACTATTGGCTACGGAACTTTCCATAGTCATTGATTTTTTTAGCGTTTTTCCAAATTATTATTGGCGGCGAAATATTCCGTCGCCAATACTCTTTTTAAAAAAAAATATTATTGGTGACGGATACATCCGTCTCTAATAATATTCGTAAATATAAAAAAATATTAAAAACAATTTTTTAATATTTTTGAATTATATATAATGAAATATATTAACTAATGATTACAAGATTAATTACGTAATATATTTATTGCATAAATATTTGTATATTGAAATAATTTTGGAATTATTAAGTGATTAATGTAGTAAATATATTTTTTTAAAAAAATAGATAAATATCTTGGAAAGTATATGAATTGGAGACATATTTTAAATATTGAATGGTAGGAATTATAGGTAGAGCTTATGGTGGAAGGTAGGAATTATAAGAGAGAGGTAGGAATATGTTTATGAATGAAAGTGTTGGGGTATTTATAGAATAGACCAAGACTATTGGCTACGGAATAATCCTTAGGCAATAGTCATTGGCTACGGAACAATCCGTAGCCAATAGTCTTTAGCTACGGAATATTCCGTAGCCAATAGAATAGTTGTTGGCTACAAAACAATCCGTAGCCAATAATCTTTGCCTAAGGAATATTCCGTAGCCAATAGTCTTTGCCTACGGAAAATTCGTAGGTAATGCGTATTCCATTTTTTTCTCGTATTCCCTTATTCACTTTTGTTGTCGTTCTATGGATCGAAAGATATCTGGTGGGACGAATTCAGTGGAGGCGGCGGTGAGTTCCTCTGATGGCGGCATTAGGTCAGACATTCAGTCTATCATTCTTTCATATCTATTCACACCTAACGGAACTTTTGTAAGTAGAGTATTTTTCATACTCTCAATGATTGTTTTGATTTTTATTCATAAATGTTTTACGCCGCAAACAATTAAATTCATACCTAACTAATCGAACAACTAACATTAATCCTTCATTTGCTGTTAATTTTACTGATATAAAATATACATTCAACTATTTCAGTGTTCAATCTTTGATGATATTTGAAATTTATCGAAAAGGAGAATGTAAACTAACTTACGTGGATACTATCTTTTGGTTTCCACAATTTCTCCAAGTGTTTTAGGTAATGGCCCATTGACGGTTGTTACAGTTGTATCTACCATTTCCAAATCTCCACCCAACCCGTTTACATTCCATTTCGAGACTCATCTAGCTGACTAGCCATTAAATGACTTATAATTTTATACGCTAAATTATCAACTATATATTATGTTCCTCAATCATAAATACGATATATACCTCGCTGCCATTTTATATCACCGAATTCAACACAACACTTGGATCTTAATCCTAAAACGCAATTACAGCATGGAAAACAGAATTTTGATCGCTAAGTATGTCAAAAATGCGATCAATTATTCGATAACCTATTTGTTCACTCTTTGCTTAATCCCTCTCGCCAGAATGACGTGCACTCAAGCCTCACAAATGAAGTACGAAGATTTCCATAACGTGTACCTCCAGTTGCAGTGTAATCTTCCCACGATCGTCGCATTAACCGGGTTGCTTGGTTTAGGACTCGTTGTCTATTATATGACACGCCCACGACCAGTATATCTTGTGGATTACGCTTGTTACCAGCCCTCAGACCACCTTAAAGTAAAGCTTAACCAGTTCATGGAGCACTCAAGACTCACAGGCTGTTTCAATGAGTCATCGCTCGAGTTCCAGCGCAAGATTCTGGAGCGTTCGGGCCTAGGGGAAGAAACGTACGTGCCTGAAGCCATGCATCAAATTCCACCCGTGCCTTCTATGGTTGCAGCACGTGAGGAAGCTGAGCAGGTTATTTTTTTTACTAAACAAACTGAATTAACTGTTGTAACTTTACGCTCAAACTGGAGATAATGTAATTCATACTACTCAACTTTTCCCATTGATAAAATATAAAAGAATTAAGAAAGGATTGACATTTGTATATCCTATCTTCACTTAAAATAAATTAATTTCTCTAGGCCGGTCACATGAATTTAATTAATCTTGAGTTGTCAAACTTAAAGGCGTGCTCAATCTCCAAAGTCCTATTAATTGAATATTTTACTTCAGTTACTTTCAAGTTTCAACGTTACCTTAATATTAAGTCAAATTTTCAGTAACATGATGATGATATATATACCTCGTTTTCTCGGTGGCGAAAATTGCTTCAGGGAGGAACACGTATAATAATATTGATATGTTATATTACAAAAAATGATATACTACTCAGTACTCTATACTTAATTAAACTGGAAAATTTTCTGGACACATACTTATCACACTAAATACAGTTAATAAACATTAGGGATAATTCCTTCAAACCCCCTGAACTATAGTGACTTTTTGACACCACCCCCTCAACTTTAAAAATAAGCAGTTTGTCCCCTAACCTAATTGTCAACTTGTTTGAGTTGCCCCACATCAAATTTTCGGCCAAAAATGAACGGAATATTCGATTTTGATACCCTCACGTGACATGCACGTGAATGTCATAAGGGTATTTTCGTCCATCAAATATAGTTAAAATTTATATGCTGTATACCCCCCAAACTATGCACCCGGTAGCGTTATACCCCCTAAACTTTGGTTTAGCGAACTGCACCCTGAACTTTAAATTTTGGAAAAAGTTGCCCCTTGAACTTAGAATTTGTTTTTAAAAGTTGCCCCCTAACGAGATATCTTGAAAAGGTGAGGATTTGCTTGTTAACTTGAGTGTAGTATGGCAGCAATTTTAGAACAGTTTGGTGTTATTTTGGAAAACTTTATTTGTTATGGGTTGGTTTGTATTTCCAAATTCCACCATTACTGTCTACAGACTATAAGGTGTATTGTACAACACTCAGTTGAGTTTTGATGCTTTAATCTTAGAACTTATTATACACTGGTTGTCATATGTCTTATAATTCAATGAACAATAATGTTCGTTTGAAAGTATATTTGATATATTGTCTATAGTTGTGTATATATCTGACCAAATACACTAAAAGAATGAACTAAAAATTACTTATGTTTATAAAGACCCAAATTAGACATTGAAATCCATGATCTGCCAAAAAAATAAGAAAAAAGAAAAAATTAATTAAGGGGCAACTTTTTTAAAAAATTCTAAGTTCAAGGACAACTTTTTCCAAAATTTAAAGTTCAGGGTGCAGTACGCTAAACCAAAGTTTAGGGGGTATAACGTTACCGTGGGCATAGTTTGGGGGGTATACCGCATATAAATTTCAACTATATATGGATGAAAATACCCTTATGACATTCACGTGCGTGTCACGTGAGAGTATCAAAGTCGAATACTCCGTTCATTTTTTGCCAGAATTTTGATGTGAGGCGAAGAGGTTGGCAAAGGTTAGGGGGTAAACTGCTTATTTTAAAAGTTCAGGGGTGGTGTCCAAAAGTCACTATATATAGTTCAGGAGGTTTGAAGGAATTATCCCTAAACATTATATGAGATATAAACGTTAAGTTTCTCAACATAATTCAGTGTATGTCTATGATCTAAACAGTATAATTTAAAGAGTTACCGAGAAAGAATCAATAAAAACTTGCATAGTTTGGGGAGTAATGAGATAGTTTTTGCATAATTCTATTAAGAGTATATTATTTTGTTTTCGTACAGGTAATGTTCGGCGCGCTAGACAATCTCTTCACCGCAACCGGAATCAAGCCTAAGGCCATCGGAATCCTCGTCGTGAACTGCAGTCTATTCAACCCGACACCGTCGCTTTCAGCCATGATCGTAAACAAATACAAACTACCAATGAACATAAAGAGCTTCAATCTCGGCGGTATGGGCTGCAGTGCCGGAGTCATCGCCATTGACCTAGCAAAAGACATGCTCCAAATCCACCGTAACACATACGCCCTCGTCGTCAGCACTGAAAACATCACACAGAACTGGTACTTCGGCAACAACAAATCAATGCTCATCCCCAACTGCCTCTTCCGCGTTGGTGCAGCTGCCGTCCTCTTATCCAACCTCAACTCGGATTTCCATAAATCAAAATACAGGATCACCCACGTTATCAGAACCCACAAAGGATCGGACGACACTGCGTTCAAATGCGTGTACCAACAACAAGACGAATCTGGAGAAACAGGCGTTTCTCTTTCTAAAGATCTCATGTCTATAGCTGGAGATGCTTTAAAGGCAAACATTACGATGCTTGGGCCCCTCGTTCTTCCCATCAGCGAACAGTTTCTCTTCTTTGCCACGCTGATTGCGAGAAAACTCATAAATCCTAAAATCAAGCCATATATACCGGATTTCAAGCTGGCGTTCAATCATTTCTGCATACATGCGGGAGGAAGGGGCGTGATCGATGAACTGGAGAAGAGTCTGCGACTTGAGGCGGTTCACGTGGAGGCCTCGCGCATGACTCTGCATAGATTTGGTAACACCTCCTCCAGTTCCATTTGGTACGAGTTGGCATACAGTGAGGCGAAGAGGAGGATAAGGAAGGGAGATCGGGTGTGGCAGATTGCGTTTGGGAGTGGATTTAAGTGTAACAGCGCGGTATGGGAGGCGTTAAAGGATGTGAAGCCGTCGGAGAACAGTCCTTGGCTTGATTGCATTCACAGGTATCCTGTGGAGGTTAAGTATTAAATCCAAAGAAGTAATTGTACGTGGTTACTCTTTTCTTTCTTTCTTTCTTACTTTTCTTTCTCTTTTCAAAAAAGTATTTGATGTTGTGGTTTGCTACTTTTGTTTGTTGGATGGTTGTAATATAAGGGGGAAATGTAAAACCCACCTATGTGTTATCCCTAGTTTATAATAATCCTCCTGTGTTATTTGATCATTTGCAAAAATCCCCTACAGGCTACAACACAAAAGTGCAACTTGGGCCCCCAATGGCTAACTTGTATTCACGGGTATTTTTCAGGTTATATCATAAGTATTGGAGCTCATAATTTGGTTTTCACAACTTCAGGGGTCAGTTCATATTTATTCTAGTCTTGCGGGTGTCTTTTGTAAATAGCAGATTAGTTAGTTATAACGTGTTGCTCAATGGTATATAACTACTTTACGCGCTCACTTTCGAGTTTGTAACTTTTACAGTTCATTTTGCAATAATATTTCTCTCTCTATTCTGAATGATACTTATCGATCTCCGATCACTTTCCAATCATCAATATGGTATCTTTTGCAGGTTTTTTCCGTGCTTTCGCCTAATTTTGATGCCTCGTCGTCTTCTCTGGTGACAATTTTGATGTAATTGCTCACTTTACTAGTTCGATTTCACTTAATGTCATCTTCTGCGATGACAGATTCCACAATTTTCGACACCCTGGTGCCGATTACACCAATTGTTACTCGTATCGCAACTCGATCTCTGCAATTGCAAGGATCAGATCACTCTAACATGTCTCTGACTTCGATGCAACTAGAAGGCATTCACAACTATCTGCGTTGGAGCAGATCTATAAAAATGGCGCTCGGAGCGAAGCGCAAACTCAAATTCATCAGCGGTTCCATCTGCAACCTCTTATTGATCACCCTGACTATGTGGATTGGATTCGTGTTGACTGTATGGTAAGCTCCTGGCTACTGCATTCTATTTCTAAAGAGTTGTCAGATGCATGTTTGCGGAAACCGCTGTTGGTTTATGGAATCAGTTTGAGACTCATTTTGGTATGAATAATGGTCCTTGACTTTACCAATTGGAACGTGTTGTTGCTTCAGTTTCACAAGGTAGTGCTTGTGTTTCTACCTGTCACACTAAGCTTAGGAAACTCTGGGATTAATTGAGTTGCTTAATCCCTGCTAATGCTTGTCATTGTGATGCTCTTGCCCTCTATACTTACAATGTAACTAAGAATTCATTGGATCTTACTTCTCTCACTCATTTAATGCAATGTTTTATGGAACTTAATGAAGTTTATGACTCTGTGAGAAGTTAGATTTTAAGCTTTGAGCCATTGCCTTTTGTTGAGAAAACATATGTTATTGTCACGAGGGTTGAAAAGCAAGAAGAAGTGCAATTGTCTTATGCTGATCATATAGAAAACTCAGCTATGTTTGTGAAGAGTTTTAACTCCAAGGGTGCCTTTTTTTGGTGGTCACGGAGTTTTAACTCCAAGGGTACCTCTTTTTTCTGATAGATATTGTGACTTTTGTAAGGGTGAAGCGCATACTAGAGACATATAATTCAAACTTTTTGGAGTCCGAGACTACTATAAAGAGCTCAAGGACAAGAAAGGAGTTTCAGATGGTTCTTAGAAGTCATTTTCTAACTCTGTGGCGACTACTCAGGTACCTCAACATGGCAGCTTCAATGTTTCTACTTATTTCTTCCAGCAGGAATTCTTCAAGATGATGCTGGTTAGGATGACTCAAGGAAAGCCTATGGCTCAACAAAAAGGAGGACATGTGAATGTTGCACAATTTGGTATAGTTGATGGTACTAATACTAGCCTTTCAACCTCTAATTGTCTTAAGCATGGTTGGTAGATACTTGATACATGTGCTTCTAATCATATGATCCTGAATATTAAATCTTTCACTAGAGTTAAACCTCTCATTAGGCCTAGTCTTGTATGTCACTTGTTATATATTTCTCTCCCCCTACTTTAGTACAAATGTTATCCTATATATACACATCTACATGCACTAATCCAGCCACTAATTAGTTACATGCAAAGGAATAAAATTTGTCTAACTAAATAAGGAAACTATACGATTAGATAAAGAAGGAAACAACATAATGAAGATCCGTGAGATAATCTTGATTGACATCCCCCCTCAAATTGATGCTGATTTATCATGAAGCATCAATTTGTCAATCAAAAACTGATGTTGTGGTCGCGAGAGCGCCTTTGTAAATATATTTTGCTAGTTGAAACTCAGTAGTTATATGGGGAAGAGTTATCATGTTATTGGTGTAAGCTTCTCTGATTGAGTGGCAATCCATCTCTATGTGCTTTGTGCGTTCGTGGAATACCGGATTCGCATCAATTTGAATGGCGCTAGTGTTATCAGCATGAAGTGAAGTAGGATTTTGCTGAGCAAAACCAAGTTCAGCAAGCAGCCCGCGAAGCCAAATAATCTATGAACAAGCAGCAGACATTGTACGATATTCAGACTCGGTGGATGACTTTGAGACGCGGTCTTGCTTCTTACTTATCCATGAAACAAGAGAATCACCTAAGAACATGCACCAACCAGTAACAGAGCGACGTGCATCAGAACAACCCACCCTATCACCATCGCTATAAGACACTAAGTTACTAGGTGGCCCAACATGAAAGAACAGTCCACGGTTGGAAGTCCCTTTAAGGTAGCAAAGAATACGTTTAACCACTGCAAAGTGGACATCACGAGAAGCATTCATAAACTGGTTGACTTGTTGGACCGCAAAGGAAATATCTGGTCTAGTAATGGTCAAGTAATTCAAACTTCCAACCAGTTGACGATAAATAGACGGATCTGACAAGAGTTCACCCACTTGAATTGGGTATTTTAGATTCACCTCAAGAGGTGTCGTAACACCATTCCCATCTTGAAGACCGACCAACTTGAGTACCTCCGGTGTATATCGATGTTGATGCAAAGTTATACCCGATGGCGTAGAGTCAACCTCGAGGCCCAAGAAATAAGTAAGCGGGCCAAGATCTTTCATATGAAAGGATGACTCGAGGTGATGCTTTAATTTGTCAATTAAGCTTGCATCTGTTCCAGTGGTGATGATATCGTCAATGTATACTAACAGAACAACAATTCCATAAGACGTCCGACGAAAAAATATGGAGTAATCAGAATGACTTTGGGTGAAGTGGAAAGCAAGAAGTGTAGCACGAAATTTGTCAAACCAAGCATGGGGGGCCTGTTTAAACCCATATAAAGATCGTCGCAAACAACATACTTCAGATGAAGGTTTGGAGAACAGCCCTGGAGGGACCATATATATTTCCTCTTTTAGATCTCCATGCAAAAAAGGCATTCTTCACGTCTATTTGTCGAAGAAGCCACCCTTGAGATGCCGCAATAGCCAATACTGTCTGAACGGTTGTCATCTTTGCCACAAGAGCAAAAGTTTCCTCATAATTCACTCCAAATTCTTGCCTATCACCCAAAGTAACCAACCTTGCCTTATAACGCTCCAATGAACCATCAGAACAAAATTTTAGAGTATATACCCATTTGCACACAATAGGTTTGACATGTGAGGGACATGGAATGATATCCCATGTATGGTTCTCTTCAAGAGCGCGAAGTTCCTCTTCCATGGTGTTCTGCCAACATGCTTTAGCAGCGGCCCGTGAATAAGAAGAAGGCACAATAGGACTATTTGTAATAGCAGCTGAAGAAAAACCATACCTTTGTGCTTGTCAAAGCATTCTACTAGAACGTCTAAGTGTTGGTGCATCATGATAATGTAATAGATCTGGATCAGGTGTCGGTTCAGGTTTGGGAGGGGGCGGTGCTAGTGGGGAACGACGCGTATACACCAATCTTGGCTTAATTCGAGAAACAAACTCTAGCTCTAATTTGTTAACGTTGCATAGGGATCCTCTGTCGTAACATTAGATTGAAAGAATAACACTTTTTCAAAGAAGATAACATTTCGAGATACATGAGTTCTACAAGCAATAGGATCATAACACACAAATCCCTTATGAGAAGCACTGTACCCCATAAACGCACACTTAACAGATTGGGCCCCAAGTTTATGGAGCTCAGGAGGTGGTAAGTGAACAAAACAAACACAACCAAATGTACGAAGAGACCTATAATCTAGAAGGCGATTAATCAAGTAGACAGCCGTAGATAAGGCTTCAACCCAGAACTTAGGTGGCGTATATGACTCAAGGAGTAACACTCTAACTACATCCCATAGATGCCAATTTTTTCGTTCAGCCAGGCCATTCTGTTGAGGAGTATAAGGACAAGAACGTTGGGATAAGATCCCATTGCTTTCCATAATTCCTCAAATTCGCTTGTCATATACGCACCTCCTGAATCTGATCGCAACACTATCAATGTGGTAGAGAATTGGGTATCTAGATATGCAACGAATTTCTTAAACACAGAGAATACCTCATTTTTGTTCTTTAAGAAATAAATCCACGTGAATCGACTATACTCATCAATGAATGTAACGAAATATGGGAGTTTAGCATGAGAATGAACAGGACATATACCCAATACATCTGAATGAATGACATCCAAACATTGAGAGGAACGATTTCCATGTAGTGGGAATGGAAGAGATTTACTTTTTCCAAGACGACAAGTAGTACACTCAGTCGATAAATCACAAGAAGCAAACAACCATTCTTTATTATATATAACAAAATAGTAGAATTAGGATGATCCAATCTCTTATGCCAGATATCACTATTACATTGTACCAAACTAGAAGCTAATCCAACTACACCAGGAGTAGCAAACTGTAGAGGAAAGATTCGTCCCACTTTAGGCCCCCTCGCGATCACCTTCCCCGAGACCTGATCCTACACAACACAACCACCACTCGAAAAGTGAACGTTAAAATTTTCATCAATCAATTGACCAACATAAATCAGATTGGTAGAAAGTCCAGGTGATACAAACACATTAGAAAGAAAATGATGCAAACAACCAATAGTCGTATTTGGTAACATGCTTCCATTTGCAATTTGAATGTGGCCAGATCCTTCATATTTACGAATGTATGTAAGTCCCTTTGTACCACCTGTCAAAAAATTAGATGCACCAGAGTCCATGAGCCAAGGTTGTTTAATTGTATTTGTGTTACCTTGTAAACCGCAAGCACATAGAGCCGCCACAATCATTTGTTGCACCTGCTCTAGAGTGAGTGACGTTGATGCTGATGTGGTAGAAGTTGATGGTGTAGTATTAGCAACATTGGCTCGATGTCCACGTGTCTGTCTATTTTGAGGACGAGTTGGACAATTTCGGATCAAGTGTCCCAACTGTTTACAATAATTGTAGGACCTTTTTGGGCAATTCCGAGCAATCTGCCCAACCTTATTGCAGCTAAAACATGCTCTGGACGTATCATTCTTTCTTCCTTGCGCAACAAAAGCAACATTGGAACCTTCATGAATACTCGTATTAGTCATCCCCTGAAGTGTGTTCAACCGTTGCTCCTCACGAAGAAACTCACCCAAACATATTTTCAAAGAGGGAACATGATCACGATTCAACAAGCTTCCACGAACAGTTTCAAACTCGGGACGAAGCTTCATTAAAAACTAATCGTGCTGGCTGGTAGCATGTACCATACGTATAGCCGCGAGAGCTTTTTGGGGAACCTTAGCAATCACAATACCAGAATATTCATTCCAGAGGTTTAGAAAAAGTAGAATAGTATTGTCCAACTGATAAGGTACCTTGAGGTGACGAGCAGAGTTGTCCTGATAGTAAATGCGCTTAAGGTATTCCCATATGTCCTTGGCCGTGGAACAAGAACGCAAGTCGTTTATCATATAGGTCTCAATGAAACCCAATAACCAAGAAATAAATTTAGCATCATTATTTTCCCATTGAACGAGATTTTTGGGATTTGTTGGTGAAACAGTGGTGCCATCGAGATTTCCCCATAGAGCTTTGCCCTTTACGTACATTCGAAATTGAAACTCCCACGTAGAAAAATTCCTCCCTTCAAAACGAACTAAAACATTAGTTTCAGACATGTTGAAAAATATATATTACTGGTATATATACTCAACAAGACAGGCCAGACCACACAAACGAAGAAGCAGACCACACGATCTGCACACAAAGAAAAAATCAATACCGAATGCGATAGTCTTCTCCGCTACAGTTGCCAAATTCACCACGTTTCCACAATACACCCGTTAAGGAGTAATCCCTTCTAAAGTCCTGGTCTTCGGAAGATCAAGCTCAAATCAGGCAGCAACACCTCACCAACCAGTTATGTTCACCACCGCAACACGTCGCGTACAACACCAAAAAAAGGGACCTGTACTCGACCACCACGACTGGGTCAAGTACACTGACACAACAAGGAATCTCGATTGACTGCAAAAGAAATCTAAGTTTGGCTCGATACCGTGTCACTTGTTGTATATTTCTCTCCCCATACTTTAGTACAAAGGATGTCCTATATATACACATCTACACGCATTAATCCAGCCACTAATTAGTTAAATACAAAGGAATGAAATTTATCTAACTAAATAAGGAGACTATACGATTAGATAAAGAAGGAAACAATATAATGAAGATCCGGGAGATAATCTTGATTGACATTGTATACCTCCTTGATGAAACTATAAAGCTGATCTATAATACTGGTCTTGTTACATTGAGTTCTAAACTGCAGTTGCATAATGTCTTTTTTCAGACTTGAAGTTCAAATGCATATTTTTTACCAATACATTGTATTTTGCAGGACCAACTGATTGAGGAAATTGTTGTTGTTGGACACTTGGTTGGGAATCTCTATCTCCTGGACCCTCATTACTTATCTTTAACTGCTTGTGATAATTGTTCCAGTTCTGTAAGTTCTAATAATGTTAGTCATGATGTCTCGTTGTGGCATAACAGTTTTCCATGCTTTTGTTAGTGCCTTAAAACACATTTCATGCATTCTTTGTAATGCTCAATATGTTTCATGCTTAATTAATTGTAACATTTGTCATAAATCTAAGCAACATAGAGTTGTTTTCCCTATGAGTGTTAGCTCTTCTAATGCTTGATTTAACATGATTGATTTGGATGTATGGAGCCCATACAAGGTGCCCACAACTTTTAATGCTCATTATGTGTTAATTGTGGTGGAGGACTTTAGTAGATCCACTTGAACCTTCTTACTCAGCTCCAAAGGCTAGGTGTCTGCTACCAACTGAACACTTCCTTAACTATGTGCACACTAATTTCTCCACCAATATTTTGACTATAAGTTCTGACAATGGAACTGAGTTCACAAACTCCTCATGTCAATCCTCATTTTCTGTTCATGGGATTGTTCATCAGAGATCTGCTCCATATACTCCATAGCAGAATGGAGTGGTGGAGAAGAAACACATACATCTCCTCTAGGTCACTGAGTAACTCAAGTTTCAAGCTGATTGTTTAGCATCTTTGTGTGGTCCTGCTCTTTTGATGACCCCATATCTCATTAATAGAACACCTACCAAAGTTCTGCAATGGAAAAACACCTTATGAGGTTCTCAATTCCTCTAAGCTTGATCTTTCCAGTCTTAGAGTGTTTTGGCGCCTATGTTACTATACCAATACCAGACCTCCGAAAGACAAATTGGCTTTTAGAGATTTCAAGGCTAGCTTCATGTGATTCATCACTGGCGAGAAATCCTACAAATTGTACAGCTTTGATGAGAAGAAGTATGTTATTAGTAGGGATGTCATCTTTTTATGAAAATAACTTTCCCTTTGCCTCATACACTAATGAGCCCTCTAGCTGATCTATACCTGTCATTATTGAGGATTTTATGGACTCTCTTGATACACCTCTTTCTATTCTTGAGGACACTATACCTACTGCTCCATCTCATGAGCATGTCAGACCTGTTGCTCTAGATGCTATCACATATGTTCCTTCTCCACCTCTTGAGAGTTCCACCCTGATGTTTCTATAGCTCCACTTGCTTTCGGAAGAAGCTCCGGAACCAAGGTTTCTCCTGCTCACCTCAAGGACTACCTTATAACTTGCAGCTCAGACCCCTTAACTGTTGTTTCTCTCTCTTTGCCTCTCAGTTCCAATTACACTCATGCCACCTTCTCCTTTGTGGTTAACCCTGACCTGTCACCTTCTTATGATGCTTTTTTAGCCAGTATTTCTGCTCAAAGTGAGCACACATCCTATCACGAGGCCTTCCTCAATCAAACCTGGTTAGAAGCTATGCAAACTGAGATTGATGCCTTGAAGGCGAACAATAACTGGACTTTGGTGCCTTTACCTCCTTATATGAACCCCATTGGATCTAAATGGGTCTATAAACTGAAACTGAATTATGATGGTTCAGTGGAGAGGTACAAGGCCAGGCACGTAGCTAAGGGCTACAACCAAGTTTTTGGCCTTGATTATGTTGAAAGTTTCTCTCTAATTGTTAAACTTGTCACAACCAGAATTTTGGTTGCAGTTAGCACTCACTTCAATTGGCATCTCCACCAATTGGACATTAATAATGTCTTTCTCCATGGGTTCTTGGATGAGGACATTTACCTGATTCCAGCTCATGACTATCATAAAGCTTCTCCTGATCAGGTGCGCAAACTAAACAAGTCCTTGTATGGCCTTAAGCAGGCTTCTAGGAGTGGAATGTAGAGTTTACCAAGAGCTTTCATTCATTTGGTTTCACTGTGTCTAAGTTTAATAATTACCTAGTCATTAAAGATGAAGGCTCTTCTTTGTTGGCCTTATTGGTGTATGTGGATGATGTTCTCATTGCTGGTCCATACTTACCTCTCATTTTAGCCACCAAGTCTTTCTTACACGAGGTAACTCGGGATTAGTAAGGAGGAAACATTAGGCTCCCATCTATATATGCGTTATAGCTCATCTAATAATAAATTTAAGTTCATGTATAAGTTAAATATATAAAATAAATGTGCAACGAAAGAAAAAAAGTGATCTCGGCCAAAAAGTAAGTCCACTTAACAATTTTGTTGTAACCAATATCCCGATAATACATACACACAAACTCATTTACACATAAAGGACTAACACCACAAAGGCAAGTATGTTAAGTAACAACATGCAAGGAGAAAGAATAATCTTCCAAAATGCCGGAATCATCTCAGGCAATTGTTAGAAAACATGTGTTTTCTTGGGGGTTGTTTCTTGTTAATTTAGAACACTAATTCTTGCTTTTGTTCAACTTGAAAATGTAATGAAAACTATTAAGTCACAAAATTTAGGTGTATGATGTTTTATAAGTTGCTTTGAGAAGATATGGTAATTTCACATTATTTTATTTTTTTGGGAAAAAATATACAATTAATTAATGTTAAAAATAATTATTTTGGACGCGCACTCCCAATCTTCGGTCAATCCTTAAGTAAATTTAAGCCAAAACAAAAAGCAACCCACTTTGAAAACCCTTGCAAAGAAAATCTTATTTTATGCAACTGTTGCATTGGTGATATTAGGGGTGTGCGTTTGGATCGGATCGAATCGAATCGGATCGAATCGAGGCTGAAAGTCGATTTCGATCCTGGAGAAATGAGGATCGAAATCGAATCAATTTAAAACGATCCGATTCGATCCAAAATCGTTCGATTTCGATCCGATTCGATTCGATTTCGATCATTTTTTCTTATTTAATTTAATATCAATGAGACCAACCACAACATTCAAACAGAGTTACTGAATTACAAAATTCACTTTCATATGGTTCTCAATCACACTTTTTGACACAAAACACAAATCAATTATAAAAGATACACTTTCACAAATTAATTTTCACCACTTTACACTTTTCATTCAGACTATGCACTAGCTTATCAACAGCTTCATTCAAGGTTACTACTTATTACCGCACTCCCAATTTTGATCAATGTTAGTATCACCAACAATATATAGAAATATCTTAGTAGCATCTTAATAGGCTTAGCATTATAGATAAAAATATAATATTATATATATGTTATTATATATTTATTTATTTTTAAAAAATAAGATGAGTATTCGATCCGATCCGATTCGCAGCCTCTAAAATCGAGGATCGAATCAAATGGGAGTTCGATCCTAAGGCAAAAATCAAAAGTCGGATCAAATATTCGATCCGATCCTCGGATCGGATCATTCGATCGATTTTCACCCGATTCGATCGATCCGATTCTTTTTGCACAGCCCTAGGTGATATGTTGCAATAAGAGAATCCTTAATCTCAACGAAACTCCAACTGCGTATCGCGGATAATTATTACACCACGTCAACAATACCATAGAGTAATTTCTCATTGCACAAAGGCTTTTTAATTCGTTGTTTGCTTAATGAAATGACTAATGAGTATAAAAAAAAAAAATGAAAGTAAAGACGTTTAAGGAAGGGCCAAGGACCAAGGTAATGTCAAATAAAAGACTTGAGTTTGTCCTAAATGATATATATTAGCATTTTAATCCTATAAGTCTTTGATTGCGCAAAGGCCCATCAAGCCATTACCTTGTTCCCCAAGACATCTTCTTTCCCATAACCAATTATTTGACGCCGCGTGTCATGCATGATCTTGCTCCCAGATACCAGAAGAGACTAGAAGAAAACAAAATCCCATTTTATTAATTTTCATATATATAACTCAAAAGGTTACAAGTTTTCTTGTAGTTTAGATCTCTGGGAAGAAAAAGGCCCCCTGTTATAGAAAGCCCTATTCAAAAGGTATCAAATCGAATACTCTTTAATCTCATTTTGATGATTAATTAAACAATTTCATTGGGACATTTCATCAAAGAGTTGCATGTTACATTGATCGACAAAGACGAGCGAAACTGAGATTTTTTTTCTTTCTCATTTTCACTTTCTGCGAGTATATTTACTCTGTAAATGTAAGTCATAACGTAAATTGTCCGTAGTTTCGCATAATTGTAACATTTTATAAAAATGGATATGATAAGAATGTTTTTCTCAGGCAATAATCAAAATCATGACAACCGAAAAAAGTTCGAGCGAAAAGGTGCTATCATCTGGACCAGCCATGACTTCGTGTCGAAAGAAAAAGAATGAGGAGGCAACATTCATTGAAGACCTCAAGATCACATTGACGAATTCATTCACGCGTCCATGGATGAACACAAAACCTGCTTTCAGAAGACGATCAAGAAGGTATACGTCACGTGTTTCTTAACAACTCACATGTTAAGGATGCGCTGTGCATTTTATCTGTTCCTGATATGGTTTTGGCATATTTTCTGATTATGGATTTCTCGTTTTGTTATCAGATGTTTGGCATGTCTAAAGTTGTTGCGGAAAGGAGTTCGGAGACTAAGGAAGTGGAAAGTACTCTGCCTCTACGTACAACGTTGGGCGAGTAATGTGTGTGGAATATATCGTACCACTTTATAGCACTAGCTTCTTGCATGCCTGCTTGTATGTTAGCGTCTACTTTCAAGTTGCATTTGGTTTTGCCCTACCCAGGACTCAAATCTACTTAACATTTTCCCGTAGTTTTGAACTTGTAAGACATGTCTAATGGGAAAGTGGATCATACATAGTAGCCATGTAATTTGTTAAATAGTTCAGAGAATAATACAGCCTGATGTTCAACGAACATTAATGTCTCGTACTACTTTTGTGTATCTTTACCATGAACTCATATGAGACTCATTGGTATCCTTGATTCAGAGTTGTGATCCCTCGAAAAGTTATCAGATGAATCACTTGAGATATCCAGGAAAATCATAACCCAACTTACAGTGATGCGCTCTGCTCCGTGCTATATCTTAACATTCATACACATCATGGAGCTTAAGTCGTTGGGCTAAAGACAACTCTTTTGAGTGTTATCTATTTGTCATAGTTGTATAGCAAAAAAGTTGTTATACCTAAATTATAAGCAATTTGGGCATTGGTCTACTTATTCCACCAAATTCAGCAACTAGGCTGTCGTTCGTAAGTATTGAGCTGTTGCAGGCATGCAGCGTGCGTATGTAGAAGATGCAACTTGACCAGCTACCAAACGTCCGTCTGGAATAAGTCGCTAAGAAAGTATTCTATAAATAGATATATCAGTAATAAATTAAAGGTCGTCTGATAGCCTATTAAAGGTTAGACGTGCATTAGTATTTGGGTGCACCACAAAAAGTTTTTTTTGCTTAGAGGGTAATTGGTCTTGAAGTAACAAGCCTCTCTATTATAACTCCACCCCTCCTTGGGCAGGCATCCACACACCAACCAAGATACCTAATTCTTTTCATGGAGGATGGATTATAATAGTCGATGGGATACGGGCTGGTCGTAATACCATACATTCTACCCATAATTTTATTAAGGTTACCAAATGTATCAGCTGGCACCGGGCTCGGGCTATAGAATCCTCAGCAAAGTGTTGAAATGGGCTACCAAATGGCCGCTCACATTATTCATTATTTTTACATTTTTTTCAAGGGACCTGAAAGACTAGTTATGTAGTTTCAGTTGTGTCACTTGGCTTGGGACCTGAAATAATATTCTTTCAAGGAAAGCTCTCCGGCTATCATGCTCGTTCACTTGGCTTAGATTTCTCTCTGTTTTTCAATATAGAAATAGTGCAGTTCTGGTACAGAAGAGAACAGATACTCCTTAATTTATTATCTGAAAGATTACAAACAGACTATCCCCATAAGCTTCAACCCACACACTCATTACATAGATTTAGACGACATTTAAGGGAAAACGACATAATAAGTAGAGTTAATTGCATGGCAATTTTGTGGAAGACTATGATTCTTGGATAACTACTGCATGCCTTTATATATATCTGCTTGTAGATGTGGATTAATAATGCCATCTTAAATTATTTCATGCTTGCTCCACAGCAATAGCTTACCGAATTTTGAGATTTCTGAACCTGCAAGGAAGTGAAACATTGGCATAAATTATACAACTATAACTGAGATTATTCCCATTTGCAGTTCAAAGCAGCATGATCTATATACTGATTGATGATCAAGTAATTTCCGAGACGATTTTAACAAGTTCTAAGAGTTTATTTTAGTTTTTAACTGATTTTTTTACTTTTTGTTTTTATTTATGTGGAGGAATAATAGTTCAGTTGTTAAGTACCATTCATTTTGGTGAACATAATTTTTCTTTTATGTGATTTGGTGATCATTAGCTGTGTTTTGTCCGGATCTGTAGTTAATTATCTCACACAACACTCAACTACTAAACTACGCCCCTTAAAGCAAAGAAACGTCTTTAAATACCTTGAAAACAACGAGAGCCCATTCAGAAAATAAGCAGATACTCTTATAACTGCTTGGATCCTATAAGGCCCCCACCAAAAGAAAGACACGTTATTAGATACCTTATCTATGTTGTAATAGGGCATACATAAATGCGGATCTTGTAACCTACGCATGTAGGCCATTTGGGTGGTAATCTCAAATCTTTTGCACTAAATGCATATATATTTATTTCATTTGATAAATACGCATCTGATGTTTTATTATTAACACATTAGTGATACGTAAAACTTAATTTAACACAATTAAATTAACACAGAAAGCACGACTTCTCAGCCGTTGCGAAGTGGGAACCAAACGTTTTCAATAGGCTTAAGTTCATGAAATGCGTTGAAATGGAAGGCGGGGCTAGGGATGCATACATGCTTGATCTGCGACTACGAGGGTCCATTTTGTTTATTAGGTAGTAAAAATGTAGTCATTTTCATTATGATTATATACACGCACAGCCGTGTCACATATAAGTTGGGTGCTCATGTACGCGTGCACACACATATACATATGTAAACATACTTATATTATACTACCTCTTTTCCTCATCTCTCATCTTGCCACCACCTCCTCCGTTAGTGGTTCTGTAGTTGGGGAAGGGCACTTTCCCGCTCTCAATATACTTTATATCATCCACTAGAATTTCATAATGCCTCTTGACTTCTTCGGGGGTTCGCCCCTCCACAGCCCTAGCCACATTAGCCCAACGATCAGGGGTGTCTTTGTCATACACCGCCAAGGCCTTTTCAAAAGCTTTGTTTTCCTTGGCAGACCAAGGGCCGCCAGAACCACGTGTGGATGCCATTATTACCAAATATTGTTCTAGAAGTAGTTCAATGGAACAATTCTCTAATGGTAATCTTATGTAGAGTGTGCTACACCTAATAGAATGTTTTAACAATCAAAGAGAGAGGAAAAAGTGAGGATTCAATGGCAAGAGAAGACAATTTAATTATGGGTAAGTGTAATGAGATGAGATGGTGCAAAAGAACTGGAAAGGTATTGCCTTTTTATAGGCTCCAAGGAGAGGGAGTGAGGTGGGGTGGGGTTGGTTATATGCCAGTTGGCTTATGAACTTGCAAAATGTGAAGAAGTTTTAGTGATTTGTCACGTTAAGAACCACAAGAGAATGATAAAGAAAGATGAGGAATCTTTAATTTGTACACCGTGGGGATGTAAGTGAAGAGTTAGTTATCACTTAACTTATTAAGGTTTGGTAAATAATCATATCAGCCTTCCTTATTTGTTAAACACAGATCAGGGAATACATGTTATTAATTTCATTATATTGATGTAACTGAGAGAAAGTATGGAGCATAGCCATGCAAACTCTATTCTTTTTTTAGTATGAAGATTCCTTCCCAAGTACATGATATATTCATGATACCAATAATTGTTCACGTTTGGTTACTTTCTCTAAATCGCCTAATTCATACTTTTTAGGGGTTTGTGCCTTTAAATACAAGCATGGATATAACAATAGAGTGATAGGCCAAGATCTGCTCTTATAAATCCATCAATACTCATGCCTAATGTTAGGTTTATTACTAATTTACGGCTCGTGGCACAACTTGTTTCTTTTAAAAGATTTTAAAATATATTCTCGGAATAACTCTAGGACAATGTTATTTTGGCACGACATCCTAAAAGATTTCTCGACTCATCTACTTCTCTATTAGTTTTATATTAAGCTTTTATTTTACTTTAATCGCATAGCGGTTAACTTTTATGTTATTATTCTATATATATATATATATATATATATATATATGTATATCATATAGCATGGAACTAACAGCGAAGATTCCACGTAATAAAGTTAAGTTTCATGTCATGAACGCATTTTTACAGTGGCATGCATCAAAATTCAAAGGTCATATCGATGCTATAACTCTCATGTTCAATCAATTAGAGAATAAATGGACAACAAATGAAACTGTCATCGAAAAGAAAAGGAATGATCTTTCATAGAAATCTAGAGGGGCCTAAATAAAGAGGCTCGATCAAGAGTTTTCAAAAGGGGGGCCAATATAATAAAGTACTTCCGTGGAAGGTTTTTTGTGCTCTTTCAACAAAAGTTCACTTAAGAAAAATATATACTAAGTACTGTTTGGAGAAAAAAGAGGCAGACACTCTCTGTATTTAGCCTCTTGTGTTTTTATGTTATTACATTGACGTTTCGATGTAATTTCGACCATTGGTACCTTTAATTACATGTTGGTCGTCATCTCGAAAACTCATCTTTTTATTTTCTTCTCGTAAAAAAGGAGGCGTGGGTGAAGGCAAAGTACATGCTAGACGATGAAGAAGTTTTACTCAATCGAGACTTCTTTAGCTAGTGGCAAAGATGCGAAACTAGCCATGTTTTAAGTCTATGTCTAGGTGGTAAAAAATTTTAGGTATCATTTTTTGGCCATTTATAGGCTATTAACCCAATTACTATCTTATTCGCATTTATGTTGGAATATAACTTAAATTAATTAAATGAATGATTCAATAAAAAAAGAATAGCGTTTGTGTTATCATCAGGCTCCTTCGATTATTTGTTAAGTTACACTGATATTTGGGTGTTTTCAAATAATTTGAGACTAATCAAAACGATTTTGGCATATGAATCCAATTCATGTTTGAGAAAGAAACATCATAAATAACACATAAGATCATTAATTAAGTCTAGGTTGCAAGAGAAACTGATTCGAATAGAGAAGAATACTATCAACGTAGAGCACAATAGTGCTCGAGGTTCTGAAGTTACAAGTGCAATACGTTGGATAGCGCGAGTAGCGAGAGAAATGTTTGGCGAACTCCAAGTTTTATTGAATTCGGTCACTTTAAATGAATCAAAAGACAATGGATGGATTTGGAATGCCAACAATTCAGGTTTGTACTCAACAAAATCAGCATACAATTTGTTGAGACAGATTACTAGATCACCGCGACTTGATTTCTTTCACAAGTTATGGAAAGTTGAGGCTCCCTCCAAACTTTTGGCCTTTGCATCAAGAGGGGGTGTTGCGGTGGAAAATAATGATCACAAGTGTAGATTTTGTGAGAGTTATGATGAAAATACTTGCAATATTTTTTTTTAGTGCGCCTTTGCTTTTCAGGTTTGGTCAAGGTGTTACGAATGGTTTAGAGTGACGATGGTTATGCACAATGATTGTCAAAACCATTTTCTCCAACATGGCTTCTTTTGTCCTAAGGTGAAAGGTATAAAACAATGGAATGTAATCTGGGTGTTCATCATTTGGGCAATATGGCTGGCAAACAAGAAAATTTTTGATAACGAAAATCCGGATGTTGGTAGAATTATGAAAATAATCAAAGTTAAACCATGGTGTTGGTTTAGAGCTAAGCAAGATAAGTTCTTGTTTTCCTTTACTTATTGGTATTGTTGGCTCCTCTTGTGTATTTCTTAGGCTTGGTGTGATTTTCTTTGTCTTGCCACTTTTTGCAAGTACGACTTTTTTGTAAGGGTTTGGAGTACCCCTTGTACTCCCGATTTTATATATTGTTTATCTTTGCCTGATCAAGAAAAAAAGCGAGAGAAATGATTTATTTTTTTATCTTGTACATGTTTTGATCATGATTGATTTTATTGTGCCTGCAATGTCTGCTTGGGTTCCTTTAAATGCGATACTCTTTCTCGTTGTCCAAATAGCCCGTGAAGAACCATATTGCTGCCTTTCCTTTCCGACAACCTGATGACGGAAAGACCGTAAAACTGTGCAAAATTACACCGTAAAGTCATGAAATGAATTATTGTAAAATTGTAACGTATCAATTCGATCAACTATACAAGAAACTACATGATTCTTTATTCTTTTGTTGAAACCAATGCCTTCTAACATAAAATGGAGCTCATATTTATGTACTTATTATTTTCTTATAAAATACATGACCATGCATGAGGTTTAGAGAAGTCCTTGTCATTAATCATTAAACCAATTTTCTTGCATCAATGTTTTTTTTCCTTTGTCACCAAAGGACCGCGCACATTGGTCCAATTCAATTCGTTTATTTAGTTCAAATCCTCGAATTGTTATACATTATTAGGTTGTTTAGTTAATGTTCATAAAATTGTTCGGGGATCCATGTTACCAGTTGCCACGCCATATATGTATACAATAAAACGTAAAAAAAAATCCTATAGTTCTGTTAAATCTATTTCTTTTGGAGACTACTATTTCTTATCCCCCTCCTTTGCACTAAAATTCATTTGCCTATTAAAAAAAATCCTATAGTTTCCAATTGAATTACACATTATACTGATACCATAATTTTCCCATTTGTCAAGATAACAGAACGCCAAAGATAATTACAAATAGGCCTGACAACGCCAAAATAATGTTAATCCAATATAATAAACGGACTAACTTGGTCCGGAACACCTACTGTCTATTACAAGTATTAAATTGCTCTAGATATCCTAACAAGACAAATAATCGTGAAGATCAAGCAGAAGACGATTGACGTATGCATCGAACGTGGCAGGTTCGATGCTATTGTAAGTCGAATTTGGTTAGTTCGAGAGTGTTGTCGTTCGAGTTGGTGAAGTGTTGAACTGTCTTGGTTCGATGATGCTGAATCGAACTGAGATGATTCGACACAATTGAACCTCGAATAGGCACTTGTTCGATCTTAGTCAGTGTTAGCTAGGTCAAGGTCGAATACAGAGTAGTATCAAACAGTAAAGTAAGTCGAATCAGGGCGTTCGATGTGGTAGAAATGCATGTCGAGTTTTTGTGTCCCCGCCCTAAGAAGGGTAAAGGCGGGTATTTATAGATCCGTCCTGCGAGACCCTTCTAATGCTGAGGATTCAGCATCAAACAGGCGTGGTTCGATGCTGAACACGCATCGAATCACCTCGGTTCGATGTTCTCCTATCAGTGGGCCTTTGTTGCTGGACCGGCCCAATTTTGGAGTTGGGCCCACCTTAAATCATCTCCATCATATAGTCCCCCTAGTTTGGGAGACGGTGTCGATTAGAGAGTAGTTTTCAAACTTCAAAATCTAAGTTCTGGTTTATATTTTTCAAAACTGCGCCCCCGGTTGGGAGACGATCTTGATAGAAGATTGGGGTCCAATCTCTGAGGACTAGGATGCGAAAATAGGGTGGCAAAAGTTTGAGCACTACGAATTTTGGTTGTTCAATGTATTAGGTGGCAGGATCGGACGAGGGCAATTCAATGTACTTAGGTACAGACATCGAATCATGTGTATTCGATGCGGGTATATCGAAAGTGACCGCATCAAATAACGAGAATTCGACACTCTAAAAGGGGGAAGGGGGTGATGGGCCTATATAAGGGGTGAATTCCCACCTCATTTTCATTTTCTTCTTCAGGGGAGATTTTTAGCTACTCTTTAGACCGCATCGAACGACGAGAATTCAACACTCTGTACATCGAACCGCCTGTGTTCGACCTTCTCGATTGCATCGAATTCCAGCGATTCGATGCTCATATAATATTTCTTTGCTTCAGTGATCCAGATATTATTCCATAATCGACTTGAAATGACGAAGAAAAAATCTAAGAACCGAAGTATGCCTGTAGTGTCACCCCAGAATATCTATGATCCTCGTAGAAGGAACGAGGAAAAGGAAACCTCGGACGTGGGCCCATCATTTGCTAGTGTTTCTTTGGAAGGATCCTTAGAAGAGGTCGCACGAACTGAACCTGCAATCAGGGCCCCTGGAGCTTTATCTGATAATTGGGGTGCAGGTCACTCCTCTGCTCCAAGAGTTTATCGTTCAACCATGAAACTCACTAGCGTCAGTGTGGGTACTCGGGGGCCTATTGTGAGTAGCTTTTAACGTCATGAGGATTTTTTCCCAGGGAGGTTGGTGATGACGCCAACTGCCATTGGTGGATGCGTTAAGGTTGGGACTGATTCTCAAATCCGAGCTATGGAAGAAATTGGTGCGGAAGATGAGAGGAATGCTGCCAATTTGGCTAGTTTTAATGAAGCCAATTCCCTGTTCAGGAGTGTATGAAGTACTGATGGAGCGAGTTCCTCTCATTTAGGAGGTGAGCATTGGTACGCCGTCGCTAAGAGGAAATTAGCTGAGGAAGAATCTGCTCGAGAAGCTCAGGATATTTCTCCGCCCCCATTTAGGCAACCTCGACCTTCAGGTATTTCGAGACCGGCCCCTCATAGGAGTCTCATGCATTATGATTTTCTTAATGACGAGAATTCAGAATCTTTGAGCGCTACTTTGGGCGGATATCGATTGAGGGAAGAACAAGCAACATGATTATGCGAGGTATATGGCCTCAACTGGATTGCCAAGCTGTTATTGATAGGTTAGGATACCATTATCTGGCACGCTTTGGTCGTTTATTTTTCGCTGCTATTACTACAGGAGTGTATCGGCTGTGCCGGGATTATAGTGGTTTGATTGAGGTACAAGAGCAACATAATTTTGTCGTCGATAGGCTGCGTGCAAGTATTCATAGTGGTGATAATAGCGGACTCAATGCGCTCAAACGCGCCAAAGAATCTAAAAAGGTGGCGGCTAAGGTTGTTCGTGATGCCCACGATGCTGGAGTAATGGCCAAGAAAACCGAGGAAGGTGTTGTTGCATTGAGTGCAGAAATAGCTACATTGAAGAGAGAGAATGACTATTTAAAGCGTGAGAATTCTTCTCTTAAAGCGTCCAATACTGTCGCGGATAGTGTCATAGCCAATCTGGGTCTAAGGTAGGACATAATAGATATAGATGCTCCTAGGGTTACTTTGAGCGAATTGGCGTTGGTCAATAAAGCCCTTCACGCCGCTTTCGATCAGAGTGATGATGAAGCTGAACTTCCTCCAAAAGCATCCAGGTCTACAATGTTTCTGCCAAGTCCTCCTAGGACATCGGGTTTTCAACACATGCATGTTGTCGCTATGGATAAAGAAGAAAAGGTTATGCCCGTGTTTGAGATTACTGGTGCGACAATGAGTCTGCCAATCGGAATGTACCCTCCTTGAGATCTTGGAGCGTCTGTTACTAAAGTTGTTGTGCCCGAACAATTGCTCAATGATCAGAATTTGATTTCTCCTAGCAGATATCAACTTGACGATGCCTCTAAGGGAGCTGAAGTTATTTTTCCCGAAGGTTGGGCACAAGCGGATGAGTTGGAGCTCACAGAGGATAAAATTCAGGGAAATTGTGCCAATTATGCACGTTTCGTGGGTGTGATCTTTCGTCTTGGGTCTCCCCAGTCTTCGACTAAATAGTAATACTTAGGTTATACCATTTTGACGATATTAGGTTTTTTTATGTAAACAATGTTTATAGCTTTCTCGCAGCGGTTCTTGACCGAGTCTGCAGCTTGATATTTTAATTTTTGATTTATATTTTATTCATACTATTTACTCTCTTTAATCAAGTTCAATGCACGTTTAATTGTTCTTTTTTCTGCTATCGATTTCATAGTTATGTTATGTCTTACAATCGTTTTCGATTTCGCGTTGCATTTCCGTCATGACTCTTGTGTCGTGCATGAGGGGTTGGACCACTTTGGGCCTCTTACGCCGTCATGACGCTCGTGTCGTGCATGATTGTTGGACCGCTTTGGGCCTCTTATTCTGCCATCATGACACTCGTGTCGTGCATGAGGGGTTGGACCATTTTGGGCCTCTTATTCCGCCTTCATGACGCTCGTGTCGTGCATGAGGGGTTGGACCGCTTTGGACCTCTTATTCCGCCGTCATGACGCTCGTGTTGTGCTCGTGGGGTTGGACCGCTATGGGCCTCTTATTCCGCCGTTAATTCCACCTGCGTCATTTGATGAATGGTAAATATAATTAGTTATACAAAAAGGACTGAGCTCGATTTTTTACCGAGCTGTCTACGTTTCCCATTTTGCATGGGACTCAAACCTTTGTAGTTCATACAATTATTTGAACGTCAGATGATACTGTTTCAATTTCTATGCATAGTAACGTCTAAGATGTTGCACATTCCACGGACGCTTCTGTTGAACACCCTGCATAGTCTCCAAATAATAGTATCCTCGTAAACTTTCTCGTATGACTCTGAAAGGCCCCTCCCATTTTGGTTCGAGCTTTCCAATATGCTGTTTTGCCGCAATGCTTCTTAGGACCAAATCACCTACTTCAATGTTTCGGAATTGAACCCTTTTATCATAGCTTTTGGCTATTGCTGCCTTGAAAGCCACTGTGCGTTGATACGCATCTTCCCTGGTTGGGCCTATCATATTGAGATCCATTTGTCTTAAACGGGCCGATTGTTTTGGGTCGTAATTGTTAATCCTTCACGTCGGCCTACATATTTCTGCAGGCAGAACGACTTCTGTACCATAGACAAGAACAAATGGAGTCTTCCATGTTGATGTTCTTGGAGTTATTCTATATGCCCATAATGTTCCTTGAAGTTCTTCTGGCCATGTTTTTCCTGAGCTTCTCACCCTCATTTCAAGATAATCCTTCAATGTTTTGTTGGTGGATTCCGTCTCACCATTTGACTGGGGATGATAAACTGAGGTCAGATTGTAGGATATCTTTAATTCCGGGAACCATAATTTAAACTCCTTTCCGCTGAATTGCATGCCATTGTCACATATAATATGCCTCGGAATTCCGAAATGACATATGATGTATTTCCAAATGAACTCAATCATATTCTTCTTAGTGATTGACGAGATAGCCTCTATTTCGACCAACTTGGTATAGTACTCAACTGCCACTACCAAATATCTCTTTTGACCTTTAGCCGGGGGAAAAGGTCCTACGATATCGATTCCCCATTGGTCAAAAGGACATGCTACGTCGTTGGGTTATAGCGGTTGTGCAGTTCTATGAATGAAACGAGTGTGGTACTGACAGTTATCACATCTCCTCGAAAAGGTTGTTGCATCTTTTAATAGAGTTGGCCAATAATATCCCTGGTGCAATATTCGTTGTGCCAAAGCTCTTCCCCATGAGTGATTCCCAACAGCACCCTGCATGAATTTCTTTCATGACATATTTGGCCTAGGTTGGAGTCAAGCATCTCAGTAATGGTCTTTCGAAAGATCTCTTGTATAGCTCTCCATTGCCAATAGTAAACATGTAGGCCTTATACTGCATTCTACGATGCGCCTTCGAATCTGTCGGTAGAATACCCTGCCGAAGATAAGTCATAATCTCGTCCTTCCAAGATGGGTCTTCTTGTATTGCCAATATAAATTCCACTCGCGACTCCGTAGCATTATATCTTGATATTTCGATCGAGGGCTTGTCAGCGGCCATAAGTGTGACTCTCTTCTCTATCAGAATTTCCGAAGAACTTGCGAATTTAGAAAGTGCATCTGCTTTCGCATTATCGTCCCTTGGAATTTGAGTAATGTCAAAGAATTTAAAGTTCCTTGACAATTCTCTTATCTTTGCGGCATATAATTTCATTGTCTCCTCTCGCGTATCATATTTTCCCGAGAAAGGATTTGCCACTAGGAGTGAATCGGTAAATATGTCCAAATGTTCAATGTTGAGTTCGAGAGCCATTTTGACACCGGCAATAACTACTTCGTACTCGACTTTGTTATTCGTCACCATGTTATTTAGACTGATAGCTAATTCAAAATCTCTTCACTCTGGGATAGAAAATGAATTCCAATCCCTCATCCGCGAGTGGTTGCGGATCCATCCGTGTGTAATATCCATGTTGTGGTTGCCCTGCTGGTTCCGACTTGGTCTGATATAGAATAAAATACAGTTTGAGGTATCGGCTACACTGTTACCCAGAGTCTTAGCCATGAAATTCGCTAAGGCTTGTACTTTAATTGCAGTTGGCAGCTTGAACTCCAATCCGAATTCACTCAGCTCAATCGCCCATTTAACTAATCTGCTAGAAGTTTCGGGCCTCGTCAGCACTTGTTTCAAGGGTTTGTTTGTCACCACCGTGACTGGGTGAGATTGAAAATATGGTCTCAATTTTCGTGCAGTAGCAACGATTGCTAGTGCGAACAACTCTATTTCCAGGTTATTCATTTCTTCCCCCTGCAGGACTCTACTCACATAGCGAATGGGTAACTGCTGGGTTTAAATGACATGCATGCTTCATCCATCCGTGTCGTCGATATAAAATTTCGTTGACTTTTCAATTTGATGGTAAAACTTTTTGGCCACCAGTCTTTGGAATGTCGCTCCTGCGTTCTTCCATCCGAAAGGCATTACCCTATAACAGTACACTCGTGTATCTGTGACAAAAGTTGTTTTGCTCTGATCTTGCACTGCCATGAATATTTCGTGAAAACCATTTTTCGCATCCTTCATGCTCAGCAGTGCACAACCTGCAGTCGAGTCAACCAGTAAGTCTATCATAGGCAATGGAAAAGGATCCCTAGGACAGTGCTTGTTCAAATTCGTATAATCCACGCACATTCTCCATGTCGCTTTTTTTTCATAACTAAAACGATATTCCTCAATCATTCTGAAAATCTTAATGCATAAATGTGTCGTGCTGCTAAGAGCTCTTGTACTTCTTTTTCGGCGGTTTCATTCATCTCTTTGCTAAAATTCCGCTTCTTCTGTCGTATCGGCTTTGCGCTCTTATCTACATTCAATCGATGTACTATGATTCTGAAATCTATTCCTTGCAGGTCAGAACCAGGCAAATATATCTGAATTACGCCTAAGACAGACCAACAAAGCTGCCTCTATTATTCAGTCCATTCTTGCGCCAATCTTTGTTATTTTTTCGGCGCTCTCCCTGAATAGCTGTATAATTTTGAATTCCCCTAAGGATTTCATCTTACATTTTTGCCATTGTTTCAATAAAGGATTTTTTACTTTATCCCGTGCTACCTCCTTAGGCTCGGGTTGTTTTCCATTTTCATATGTTTCCATTTTCATTTATCATTCTAGCTACTTATGTCTAAAAACAAGGTAAACGGTGTTCCCACAAACGGCGCCAATGTTTTGGTCTTATTTCTCCAAGGTAACAGAACACCAAAGATAATTACAAATGGGTCTGACAATGCCAAAATAATGCTAATCCAATATAATAAACGGATTAACTTGGTCCAGAACACCTACTGTCTATCACAATTATTGAACTGCTCTAAATATCCTAACAAGGCAAATAATCGTAAAGATCGAGCAGAAGACGATTGACGTATGCATTGAACGTGGCAGGTTCGATGCTGTTGTAAGTCGAATTCGGTTAATCCGTGAGTGTTACCGATCGTATTGGTGAAGTGTCGAACCGTCTTGGTTCGATGTTGCTGAGTCGAACTGAGATGATTCGACATAATTGAACCTCGAATAGGAACTTGTTCGATCTTAGTCAGTGTTAGCTAAGGTCGAATATAGAGTAGTATCGAACAGTAAAGTAAGTCGAATGAAGACACCGTTGTTGCCTTGGTTAAGTACTAAGACTTTCGAATGAAGAACACGCCCGTAGTTTTATCTGTACATACGGCACTTGATTAGTCATGACTGGTTCTGTATATATGTTTGATTGCTTGAACTCCAGTTCGATTTGCTCCCTGGCAATTTTCTGACAAAAAAATCACCATAATGTTGTTTCTTTTTTCATAATCTTCTACTCGTCGAGACGGTTCCGCTAGCGGTGATGGCATCGCAAAATTCAAAGTCATTACACGAGAAATTTAGCTGGTGTTCATCACATTTTCCAGAAATTAGACGAATTAGAACTAAATTTCTCGTGTAATGACTTTGAATTTTTCGACACCATCACCACTAACGGAACCTTTTCGACGAGGAGAATATTGAGTCCAAGTTTAGGAATTCCGGCAAAAAATTCCAGCAAACCGCCACTACGCCGCCGCGCATTGCGGCAATTTTTTTGCCAAACTTTTTTTTATTCTAATAGACTTTTCTACTCGTTAAGGCAATTCCGGTAGTGGTGACGACATCGCAAAATTCAAAGCCATTACATGGGAAATTTAGTTTTATTTCATCGAATTTCTAGAAAAAATGAAGAACACGTGAAGGTGTTCATTAGATTTTTGGGAAATTCGACAAACTAAAACTAAATCTCCCGGGCTTCGGATTTTTCGATACCGTCACTGATTTGACAATAGATCATCTTATATATATATATATATATATGTGGGTCGGTTACAAGCGAGTAATCTAATCGTACAACAATCTATCCCAAATCCGGCCTACACTAGACATCTCGTGTAGACTTGGTCCGGAACCTGCTGCTCAAGTTTGGGACGTCACCAAACTGCATGCTGATGCTGCAACGGTGATGGATATCGAACGTATATCGGTGATGAGTCTCGATATGATATCGGGGATGAGTCTCGATGTGATATCGATGGTCAGGTCATTATAGAAGGCTGCGCCACGACATGGACATAGCCATATCGTATATTTATATCGGGTATAATATTGAATATTGCTATTCGATGTAATGCGGGTAAATCGAGGTGAGGAATTAATTGCCTTTCTCAGTGTGCGGGGCGGGATATTTATAGGCGCGGCTGACCTATATCGAATCCTATATTCGATGTCATATCGGAGGTGATCCCCGATATGGTCACTCATGGGTCGTGGCCCAGAATGAGCCCAAATGCTAGAAACCTCCATACCATGTAGTCCCCCAACTTGGGGATTATTATCTTAGGGATAAGAATTCGCAAATTTAGTTTTGAATTATTAGGTTACCTGTACCCCACGTCCCCAGTTCGAAAGACGGAAATCAAATGTGCGGAAAGTGCACCTGAAACTAGTTTTGTGCGCTCCCCCAGTGCAGTTACCGCATTGTATGAGGTCCTCGTTTGAACTCTAGGTTGTTTAAAACACGCGATCTTGCAAATACGGATGCAAACAATTAAAACGTATGATAGCCCCCCATTTTTTGTAGTGCTAAGTTTGGGTCGAGCCCTCTGTCACACATTGTACCATTTTTTGTTTAAACGCTGAACGCATGTCGAAAGTCATATCGAATATGAGTTTTGATGTAATCATCGATAAGGTGCATTTAATGTTGTGGGCCCCAGGTTTTGTTTGTTTATGAAAGTCGGTCCCTGCCGTGTGATCCTTTACTATTTTATTGCCCCGTCTTGTCGCTGTCGGAAGTATGTCGAATATGATGTCGGTAAATTTCCCCGATATCTTATTCGATATTGATTTCGATCTATTTTTTGACATTGCTTCGGTATTTTGCGCGATTTTGTAATAAATCGCCTTACTTGTTTTCCCAAAGGATGGTTCGTGCTAAAAGATCTCCGAAGAAAAAATTTGCTGTATCGCCGCAGTATTGTGAAGCTGGCCGCGCTAGGCAAAATGATTTTGTCGTGTCAAACTGAAAGTGTAGGGTTGTCTGGAGTCAATGTTAGACAATGCAATGTTAGACGATATTGGGTTAACATTGAGGATAACATTGAAAGCCGAGAGCTTGTGCGAAAACTGCTCTTTAGTTGCCAAAATTAAGTTTTGCCTTTATTCACATATTAACCAAGTTCCACGATTTTAGTTGTTTATGTTTATGTCCAGGAATGTATCTTTATCATAAGGAAGAGCTTTGGAAGATTCCTTACTTGAAGTTTCCATAATTCTAGCTAAGTTGAATAGTCAACTCACATAGTTTCAAAAGATGGAAACAAGCTAGCTGTTCTCTGCGACGCGATTCTTTCCAGGATTCTGCGAATTGAAGAAGATGTTTTACCTTGTTAAATCGGTAACAATGGAAACACATTCTCAGGAAAGATATGAAGTTCACAAAGAAGGCAAATTTCAACAAGAAAACAACAAGAGTTACCAAAACTGTGAACAACACATCTTGGCGTTCAAGACTCAAGAAATCTATAAAAGATGTGAAGTTCATCAAGATGAAGACAAGACAATCGTGCTAAACAATCCAAGAGATTAATCATTCTTTCTATTGCCTTCGTCTTGTTTTGCGAAGTTTTTGTATCAACTGCTTAAGTCTAGTTCATAGAAGTTAAGTAGTTCTTACTTGTCTACTTCATTGAGTCCGATCAACAAAGAGCATGAGTGAATTGTTGTGAGGAACGTTTTTGATAAAACCTTTATGGTTATTTGGCCTAAGGCTCGGAAGTTTTTAATAATATTGAAAACTTCTTAAAATTATATCTTCTTGTGTTCTTACTTCCGCTGCACATTATTATTATCAAGAAGATCACAATAGAGTTAAGGCAATTCCAGCTTAACTCTCAAAAGTGTTGTGTCAATCCACGGCCCAAAATTTTTAATTGGTATCAGAGCCAAACACCGATTACACTGGTGGTTTGGAGGTGATACAACACCATGGACAGTGTCAATCATAATACCAACAGGATTCCAGTTTTGGATGGCTCCAATTATGCATATTGGAAGATCAGGATGAGGTCTCACATCAAAGCTATTGATATTCGAGTCTGGCAATCCGTGATCAATGGATACTCTCTTCCAACATTACCAAGAGATGGTGAAGGTGATCTAGTTCTAAAACCAAAGCAGACTGGACAGCAGCAGAGGTAAGTCTCTATAACTCTAATGAAAAAGCTCTTAATGCTATCTTTAGTTGGGTTAATCATCACATGGTCAAGTTAATCTAGAATTGTACAAAAGCCAAACATGCTTGGGATATACTTGAACTACATTGTGAAGAAGATTCTGCTGTAAAAGATTCTAAATATAGACCACTCCTTTTGCAATTTGAAAAACTTGAGATGGGTGAAGATGAAAGTGTTGACAGTTATTTTGAGAAAATTCTTGATATTGCTAACCAATGTGAAAACCTAGGTTTTGCTATGACTAATCAAGAAATGGTTTATAAAGCTATGAGAACAGTGTCATCTAAATTTGCTCTCAAGAAAATTGCAATGAGTGAATCTAGAAACCTTGCTAATCTACAGTTTCAAGTTTTGATGAATACTATTAGAGAATTTGAGATGGAGCTTGCCTCACAACCTAGCAAACATAGGGTTGTCGCTTTAAGAGGTTCAAATCTTGACAATGAAAGTGATCATGATTTTGAAATAATTTCTTCAAATTATGGGAAAATTACTAAGAAGTTCAATAAGCTGACTCTTAAAGGAAAAGGTAAAGAAAATAACCTTAGTAATAGTTCCCCATGTTATAAGAAATTACCTCCTAAGTTTGTGAAATAGATGGCATCAAAACCTACTCCTTTAGAAGCTGATAAGTTAAAAGATGTTCAATGTTTTGAATGTAAAGGATATGGTCATATGGCTAATGAATGTGCTAACACTCTTAGAAAAAAGAGGAAATTCTCATTGGGTTTGTGTAGATGATTTCAATGAAGATGACTTTAGTTCTGGAGAAGCTGAAGAACAATCAGAAGAGGTTCAAACTGCTGCGCTACTCACTCAGATTGACTGGACACCAGAAGACTCCCTGAACTGCTTCGGATCTCAATGTTACCCCAACATTCAGGATCCAACATCAGAACATGAGACCTTCTTTGCAGATTGGGATGAATATGATACTGATTCCGAACCTTATCTTGCGTCCTAGTTTGATGAATCTAACTTTGATTGTTTTCATGGCACAGTGGATCTAGATGAAGAATATTTCTTTGAAGGTGAAATGTCCCAGGAGGAAATCCTTGAAGACCTGAAGTCTATCTACCACAAACTGCTGCTTGAGAATCACAAACTCATCAAGAGCAACAAAAGCTTGAAGGAAGAGATTGGATGCATGAAGGAGATGCTGAGACTGTATGAGAAAGACCTTAACAAAACTGAGGCTGAGCTGAAAGAGGTAAAGGTAAAACTAAATAAAGTTGAACATACCATTGACAAATGGAACTCTTCTACATCTCTGCTTGATGAAGTGCTGAGTATGGTAAATCAAAGTAAAAATGGTTTGGGCTATGTTGAGAAACCTCCCTCTGAAGACGTTAACTCTGCCTATTTGAAAGCTAGTTTTATCAAGGAAAGCAATAACTTGAGTTGTGAAATCCCTTCGAAAACTGTGAAAAAGCCTACTTGTATCTGTCAATATTGTTTTCAACCTGGTCACATTAAGCCTTATTGTTAAAAATATAAAATTGTGATTGAGAAGAAAACAGTAATTAATTGCAATACCAATGTTAGGAGAACCTCTGATCTGAATGTTATCCCAACATTAGGTAACAACGCTGAAGGACATAAAAGTAGAACTTGGATAGAAAAATTAAAAACTCCTAAGGTTAAAATTGTTTGCAATGTTGTCTTTTCTGCTGTTTACTCTAACCTTGCAGGTAAGTGGTATTTTGACAGTGGGTGTTCAAAGCACATGACTGGAAACATTGACAACCTGAAAGAGGTTATCCCTGTGACTGTTGGAACAGTTACCTATGGAGGAGGCACAAAAGGGAAAATCATTGGAAAAGGAGTACTGGATGTTGAAGGATTTCCACTACTCAAGGATGTGTTGTTGGTTGAAGGATTGAAAGAAAATTTAATTAGTATAAGTCAACTTTGTGATGATAACTTGCTAGTTACTTTTGATAAAAGTTCATGTGAAGTGTTAATAGTGACAATGTCCGTGTAATGACAGGTACAAGATCAAAGGATAACTGCTATCTTGTTCAAGATGAAACTGAATGCTACCATGCCAAGGTAGATGAATCTGTCATGTGGCACAAGAAGTTAGGACATGTGCACTATAGAAATCTGGAGAAACTACAGAAGTTAGAGGTTGTAAGAGGACTACCTAAGTTGACTAGCCCAGGTAAAATTGTTTGTGAAGACTGCCTAAAAGGTAAACAAACAAAAGTTGTCCATCCACCACTTCAGGCACAGAGTACTAACCCTAGAACTAATAAGTGCTTTGATTTGCTACACATGGATCTCATGGGTCATATTGAGGTTAGTAGCCTGAATGATAAGAAGTATGTTTTTGTTTTGATGATTTTTCAAGATATACATGGATTAAGTTTTTGAAAGAAAAATCAGAGGCATTCAACACATTCAAGATTTTCCATGCTAGTATCAAGAATCTCTATGGTACTTCTGTAGGAAGAATTAGGTCTGACCATGGAAAGGAGTTTGAAAATGTAAGCTTTGCTAATTTCTGTGAATCTAAAGGCATTTCCCATGAGTTTTCAGCACCTAAGACACCTCAGCAAAATGGGATTGCTGAGAGGAATAATAGAACACTTCAAGAGATGGCTAGAGTTATGTTGAATTCTAAAAACCTATCTAAGAAACTTTGGGCTGAAGCATTGAATACTGCATGTCATATTAGTAATAGAGGTTATCTTAGACCTGGTACTACTATGACACCTTATGAAATCTTGAAGGGTTCAAAACCAACAGTAGCACACTTTCATGAATTTGGTATTAACTGCTATTTGCTAAAAGATAGAGATTCTTTGAGCAAATTTGATCCCAAAAGTGAAAAGTGTATATTTATTGGATATTCTCCTAATAGTGCTGCTTTCAGGGTCTACAATCCAAGATTGCATACTGTTCAAGAGTCAGTGAATGTCATTTTTTATGATTTAACTGTTTCTACAGGTACTGAAGAAGTCACTGGTTCAGATGTTACTCCAACATTGGACTCAACATTGAACACAGACGCTGGAGATGCTGAACTGGAAACTGGAACAAATGTTGACTTAACACCAGAAACCCCAAATGTTACGCCAACATCAGTGCTGTCAGATTCTGAAGATGAAGTGGTTCCTGTATCCAGAAGAGATCCCCCTCTTAGAATACAAAGAGATCATCCATCCTCTCACGTAATTGGACAAATTACTAAAAGAGACAAATTTGTTGAGTCTATGACAGGAACATTTGAGATGATTGGTGAGCTCAACTACTTTCTGGGACTACAAGTTAAGCAGCTGGAGAATGGTATCTTCCTGAACCAGGAGATGTATGCAAGGAATCTGGTGAAGAGATTTGAGCTACAAGAGTCCAAGCCTTGCAAAACTCCTATGTCCTCTTCAGTGAAGATAACAAAAGATGGCACTGGCAGCAATGTTGACCCAACATTGTACAGATCCATGATTGGTAGTTTGCTATATCTCTCTGCCTCTAGACCTGACATCATGTTTTCAATATGTGTTTGTGCTAGGTACCAAGCTGAGCCAAGGCAATCTCACTTGATTGCTGTGAAGAGGATTCTTAGATATATCTCTGGAACTTCACCTTTAGGCATTTGGTATTCTTATGAAACTAACACTAACTTGGTTGGTTTCAGTGACTCTGACTGGGCAGGTGATGTGGATGACAGGAAATCCACAAGTGGGGGCTGTTTTTATTTTGGGAATAATTTGGTCTCCTGGTATAGCAAGAAGCAGAACTGTGTTTCATTATCAACTGCTGAATCAGAATATGTAGCAGCTGGCAGTTGTGTTACCCAACTTGTGTGGCTCAAACACATGCTTTCAGATTATGGGCTAGATAGTGATACACTTCTCATGTTATGTGACAATCTAAGTGCCATAAGTATCTCTAGGAATCCTGTCCAACATTCTAGAACTAAGCATATAGACATAAGACATCATTTCCTAAGAGATATGGTAGAGGACAAAGTGATCAACATTGAGCATATTGAGACAACTAATCAGCTTGCTGATATGTTTACAAAACCATTAGATAGTGAGAGATTCTTCAGTTTGAGGAAATCTCTTGGCATGTGCAATATGTGAAAATGTTGAGGAAACCAGTGTTGACATAACACCACTGTCTAGCACTGGTATATTGGTTGTGGTGTAGTAGGTACTCTGTTGTTTTCCTTTGTTGAATTCATTTCCCTGTGAGTCTCATTTCATCTATGTTTTGTAATATTTGGTTTGTGTGGTTGAACTCTTTGATTAACAACTCTTTATAGTTATCAGTTTCACATCTTTGTTTTGAAAAAGTAATAAAACTCTTCTGTTGTCTGAGGTTGTGATTACCTAACATATGAAGAAGCTGGGGTACACAAAGTTCACTACTTTGATGTCTATTCAGTTGTGTCTTATTCATATGGAAGGTGTACAGGACATGTGGAGAAGCTGGGGTGCATGATGTTGACAGCTTCACTGTTACTCAGTTGTGCTTATTTACATATTCATGTTTGTTTGGCCAAGGAACACATGAGGGTGATCTTTCCTACTAGGGTGTTTGAGGTTTAGATTTCTTACATTTAGTAGCACTGATCAATTGGTGATTCTCTTGAATGCAGGTTGGTAAACAAGTATGCATAAGGAATTGGGGTGTTGGGGTGCATGATAAATGAATTGCCAACATTCAAGGCTTTGTACTTTCCTAACTTGCTGCTGTTAATGTTGTTACTGGGGTGTGTGGAGTTCAGGCTGCCCTCATTCAGTAGTGACATTAGCTTTGTGTTTAGCAACCTTCAGTTTTGGTTCAGATGAGTTATGAAAATAATATAGATTATTAAAGAGATGTGAACTATGCTGGTTTGAGGGGTTTTTCATAAGTGTTCACCATCTGCCTCCTTGACATTACATTGTTGCATTCATGTAGATCTGCATTGTTTTCTTTCTTGTTGTTGAGTTGTGTCGATCTAGGCTTAGGGGGAGTTTAATTCTTGTGTTGAGGCATACAATTGGGTGACATATTGTAGGTGACACACTTTTCTGTGATTTTCTATGCTGTGGAAGTGAATTTTTCCTTGAATTCATAACTGCTTATCTCTGTGTGTTTCTTGTTATCTATGTTGCTTACTCATGATTTTGATCTGAACAATATGTCTGAGGTACTCACTTGTTATATTGGTTAAGTTTCAGATGTATTTTTGGATGTATCTCAAGCTCTCATATGAATTTGCCTTGGTGAAGCCTGTACCTCCATCTTCGGTTTTGAATGTTATTGAATGTTATCCCAACATTGTGCACAGTCGCAGGTCAACATTGAAAACATAAACTTATAAGTTTTCAGTTTTTTGAAAACCGCTCTGGTTAACTGTTAATTAAACATCAAAGCATGTGCTCGGGAAAACATAGTGGGAAAGTTTTACTTGGTTCAAATTTGGTAACTGCCCATTAACATTCATTCTCTTTCCTTATTCACGGTTATTTCAAAAATCAAAACCCTATTTTCCTTAATTGTGCCTGCGATTTTTATATTTGTGCTTACTTTGCAAAATTTCTCTCGCAACTCTCAAATTCTCTCAATTTTCTCTGCGATTTCTTTCAAAACTTCTCTACTAACAATGGCAAGCAAATATCCCATGCAAACTCTTGCAGACGTTGCCCTGGGAAGTGAACCCGTTGCCGCACGCACTCGGTCACACACTAGAGGTGCTGCTGCAAAGACAGTTGATGCTCTTGCTGCTGCTAAAAGGAAGGCTATTCCCTATGTGCGACGAGGGAAGAAGTCCAAACAGGGTGAATCGACCTCCAATGTTGAGCCAACTGCTGATTCAACCACTCCCATCACCAATGAGCCTGAAATTGAGGTAAACACTGTTGAACCCAACCCTGAACTTGATGTTGACTTAACTGTTGAGGGGGAGGGTAGTGGTTCGGTTGAGAAAAACTGTGGAAAAATCCATGGACAAGTCTGTGGACAAATTGGTGATGAAGTGGATTACGGCTCAAAAGAAAAAGAGCAAGGCTGCAGGGGATAAGTTGAAAACTATGTCTGAAACTGCTAGGACAAGGGTTGAGGCTAGAAAGAGACAGGTGGAGAGGTTAGCCAAGAAAAAGGCTGAGAGGAAAGTTGAGGAAGAGAAGAAGGTTGCTGATGCTGCTGCTGAGAGAAAGAGGAAAGGAAAGCAAGTAGTGGATGAGGAAACTGAGGTAGTAGATGATGAGGATGAAGAGGAAGAAGAGAAGAAGGAAGAGGAGACTGAAGAAGAGCAGGATGTTGCTGCTGATGTTGGGGCAACATCAGGAACATGGAGTACACAGATGGGCTATATGTGGTCTATCCTGATGATGAGGGGAGCTACTTTTCTCCTTATTATCTCTCTCAAGAGTTGGATAAGAAGTGGAATTCCTTCAAAAGAAGGGAGATTCACAGTGAAAGAGCTATAGATATGGCCAGTTTCAAACAGAACAAGGTGATGGACTTGCTTGAGGCAAGAGGGTTGCAACAATCAGTGATGGAGCTGAGTGACTATGATACTGAGATTGTCATGGAGTTCTACCTAAATCTCTCAAAATGGATCAGGGACTACAGATCTCCAAAATTTGGAAAGGCTTGGGTGAGGGGGAGAGTCTTCAACATTGACCCCTACACCATCAACATGATCTGTAGATTCCCTACCACTGATGAATTTGATGACCCCTACTATGATGATGTGATGGAAGACTTGACTGGAGGGTTGGTTAAAACCTGGAGAGATGCTCTGCCAACTACAAAACACACCTCCCTGAGTGCTGTCTTGCAAAAGATAGCTTGCTTCAACTGGCTACCAAGCAAAAATATCACTGTTTTGACTAAGGAATCAACACTCTTAGTCTACAAAATCAAGAATGGGCTAGCTGTGAACATGGGGGAGAGGATTGTGAAGTCTATGTCTGAAGTTGCTGGAAGGAAGAATGGCATGCTGCCTTTTCCCTCACTCATCTGCAAAATCTTTAGCAATCAAGGATTGAAGACAAGTGTCACTGTGGGCTGGAGAAAGAATGACACTGAACTGACAATTCTCCCAAGCTACTTGTCTGGATCAAGAGTGAGAGACCTTCCATGGAACCCAAAAGGAGTGGTGAGACCAAGGGCTGAAAAGAAGAAGGCTCAGGAGTTTGCTGGAACTTCAATGCCTATGTCCAAAGAAGAAGACTACATGGTCATAACCTCTACTTTTGTGGATCATTCGCTGAACTGGTATATGGGGGCAGATTGCTGATTGTCAGAGGGAGATTGAGGGAAGAAAGGAACACCTCAAAGAGCTGGAGGACATGGTGAAAAATTTGGAGAAACTCCCTTTTTCACAAAAAGGGGGAGAGTAGTTCCAATTTTAAATTTAGTCTTCTAGTTTATGTTTTGTTTCTATGAACTGCAAATATCTTTGAACTGCTGGTACATTAATCTCTAATTGGTTTTATTTGATCAAGGGGCTTGTCCTTGATTTTTTGCTTTGGCCTGTAACTCTAAGTACTACTATTGAACTGCTTTAACTGCTATTACTTATGAAAGTACAATTTGAACTGCTTGTCTAGTTAACCTTCAGTGCAGGAAACTCACTGGTTTCAATGTTGAGGCAACATTGATGAAATGTTGAGGTCTGAACATATGTACATATCTGGATGTAGTGATTACCTTAATGTTTGTCTTTGTTAATTTAACTTTGAATTTGTTTGCTTGTATTGAGGGGGAGCAGTTTAGTAGTTTAATTTGTTTCTTGTTGATTATAACTTTCTGGATATAAGACTTGATTGGAACAGATGTTGGTTTTGTGAAGAAAGGAAAAAAGGGGGAGATTGAAAGTCCAGGGTTTTTTGGAGTCAATGTTAGACGATGCAATGTTAGACGATGTTGGGTTAACATTGAGGATAACATTGAAAGCCGAGAGCTTGTGCGAAAACTGCTCTTTAGTTGCCAAAATTAAGTTTTGCCTTTATTCACATATTAACCAAGTTCCACGGTTTTAGTTGTTTATGTTTATGTTCAGAAAGGTATCTTTATCATAAGGAAGAGCTTTGGAAGATTCCTTACTTGAAGTTTCCATAATTCAAACTAACTTGAATAGTCAACTCACACGGTTTCAAAAGAAGGAAACAAGCTAGATGTTCTCTGCGACGCGATTCTTTCCAGGATTCTGCGAATTGAAGAAGATGTTTTACCTTGTTAAGTCGGTAACAATGGAAACACATTCTCAGGAAAGATATGAAGTTCACAAAGAAGGCAAATTTCAACAAGGAAACAACAAGAGTTACCCAAATTGTGAACAACACATCTTGGCGTTCAAGACTCAAGAAATCTATAAAAGATGTGAAGTTCATCAAGATGAAGACAAGACCATCGTGCTAAACAATCCAAGAGATTAATCATTCTTTGTATTGTCTTCGTCTTGTTTTGCGAAGTTTTTGTATCAACTTCTTAAGTCTAGTTCATAGAAGTTAAGTAGTTCTTACTTGTCTGCTTCATTGAGTCCGATCAACAAAGAGCGTGAGTGAATTGTTGTGAGGAACGTTTTTGATAAAACCTTTATGGTTATTTGGCCTAAGACTCGGAAGTTTTTAATAATATTGAAAACTTCTTAAAATTATATCTTCTTGTGTTCTTACTTCCGCTGCACATTATTATTATCAAGAAGATCACAAGAGAGTTAAGGCAATTCCAGCTTAACTCTCAAAACTGTTGTGTCAATCCACGATCCAAAATTTTCACAGACGACGAGTCTTCTGACTCTGAAACTCCTGCGAGGGATGCGTCGTTGGATGACGGTCTAGTGCAAGTTTCTGGAATTTCCGAAAATCTAAGGTTACCCCGAGTCCGTCTTCATGAACAGAACTTTCGGTTCCCTGACCGATATCTCATAATGCAATCAAATATTTATGATGGTACCGTTATTGTTCGAGATCGCGCTGCCATAGCGGAAGGTATTCGGTTAGAAGAGGATAGGATTAACGCTATGACCGTGGATCATGCTTCCCATCAACGTATGGCTGCTAACCCTCCATGGGTCAAAGTGACTCTGCCGCCAGAAGGTGCACCAGCTAATTATTGGCACCCTCGGGCCCGGGCTCGCTTTGAAGTGTCGCAAAGAGGGGTTGGGGAAAGTTCTCATTCTAGCACGCATCATTTCATGGGGTCGTCCGGTGCTGGGAGTGAGGAGCTTGATCCTGATGGGTTATCACCCTTTTCTGGGGTTGGCAAAGAAAGTATAGATGAGGCTCCTCCTGTGTCGGCCGTTCCGAGCATGTCTACTTCGGCCCCAAGGCGTATTGCGGTGCCCCCTGGTAATAATGATACTAAGAAGCCATCCGAAAGTAGAGCGCCATCGAAAGAAGATTATTCATTTTTACGTGATCCCCTTTCGGAACGGTTAATTATGCGGATTGGGAATAATAATATCCGTGAGGAGGATGCTATCCGCGGCTTAGAAACTATTTATGGAAATTTTGATCCTTCTGAGTTGTGCCGAGATCTGGGGGTGGAATTAGCACTGCGCATATGTATGATGCTGCTATATACAGTAAGAAGTTTGCCTTGTTGTTTGTTGGCTGTTACTAATGTTCATCCCTCATATTCTTTACTAATGATTATTCGTTTCCTTGGCAGTTTGAGCACACGTTCCACGAACTGTGCAGAGATTACATGCTACTTGGGGAGGTGCAGACTCGTCATGATGCTTTGGTGAAGGAGCTACGCGCGATAATTGCGCGTAGCGAGGTTAGTCGTGATCGTGCTAACAGTCGGGCCCGTGTTGCTGAGACTCATAAATGCAGTGCACGTGGCGAAGCATGGAAGGCATTAGTTGCTGAAGACGAGATGAAGAGGGAACTGGCTAGAAGCCAGGCTGAGACCCAACGTTTGCGTGCTAAGAATCTTAAGTTAGAGCGTGAACGCAACGCGTATCGAGAGTCCCTCGAAAACTTGGAAATTCAGAATGCAAAATTAGCCGAAACTTTAGCTCGCAACGGGGTAATGATAACTTCCCCTCGTACTGAGTCAGGTGCTGGTGGCTCTATAAGGCATAGTGATTTTAATGTCGAGGTCACTGCTCCAGCGCATAGCTCTCCCTCACCTTATGGTGGTACCCCCATCGGTGCTGATATGAATGTGAATATCGAGCCTTATGCCGGGAGGGTGCCCGTCTGGGCTATTGCGGGGCCGTACATTAGGGAACGTTATAGGGTCCCCCGTGCGATGCGGTATTCCAAGTTGTCACCTGATCCAGAAAGTAGTAGTCCGAAATGGAATAAGTATCCAGAGGTTTTGTCTCCCCGGGGAATGGATGAACTTGCTGACGATATTTGCGCGGAGCCCTGGAAGTTTCCCGAATTTGAAATGAATGTATCTGGGCTTGGGCCCTTTAGTCGGGAAGATATTCGGGCCGAGTTATTCACTGATCTTGAGAGGAATGAGTTTCTTTATGATATGTAGGTTATGTCGTCGGCTAGTGATATTTTTTGATACCGTAGCAGTTGTCTCCTCGGGAAAATTTTTCTATGCAAACTGTACCCCATGCCCTTGGCTGAAAGCCGCTTTTACGATGATAAATGAATGGTGTTTATTTGCAGAAATCTTACCTTGTGCAATTCTTTCTGTGATCATGAATATTCTATCCTTGTCGTATAGTAGTTGTGATAGCCTGGTGATTGTCTGACGCTATTGGCATGGGATTGCCTTATCCTTGGTAGGTGACTTGTTACCGCTCAAGGCTGAGAGCCCTCCCGTTATCACAGGGTATACTTTTCTTGTGGGTGGGGGTCCATCCCGTTATCACAGGGTATGCTACCGTTCAAATGTTTAGGATCGACCCCGTTATCACAGGGGATATTCTTCTTGTCGGTAGGGACCCATCCCGTTATCACAGAGAACCCGCTACCGTTCTAATGTTTTGGATCGACCCCGTTATCACATGGGATATTCTTCTTGTGGGTAGGGGCTCATCCCGTTATCACAGAGAACCCGCTACCGTTCAAATGTTTAGGATCGACCCCGTTATCACATGGGATATTCTTCTTGTGTGTAGGGGCCCATCCCGTTATCAGAGGGACCCCACTACCGTTCTAATGTTTAGGATCGACCCCGTTATCACAGGGGATATTCTTCTTATGGGTAGGTTCCATCCCGTTATCACAGAGAACCCGCTACCGTTCAAATGTTTAGGATCGACCCTGTTATCACAGGGGATATTCTTTTTGTGTGTAGGGGCCCGTCCCGTTATCACACGAAACCCGCTACTGTTCAAATGTTTAGGATCGACCCCGTTATAACAGGGGATATTCTTCTCTTTGTAGGTGACCCGTTACCACTCATGGGTAGGAGCCCACACGTTCTCACAGGGGAACCCGTTACCACTCATGGGTACGAGCCTTTCCTTTGTAGATGACCCGTTACCGCTCATGGGTAGGAGCCCGCCCGTTATCACTAGGGAACCCGTTACCGCTCATGGGTAGGAGCCTTTTCTTTGTAGATGACCCGTTACCGCTCATGGGTAGGATCCCGCCCGTTATCACAGGGGAACCCGTTACCGCTCATGGGTAGGAGTCTTTTCTTTGTAGATGACCCGTTACCGCTCATGGGTAGGAGCCCGCCTGTTATCACATGGGAACCCGTTATCGCTCATGGGTAGGAGCCTTTTCTTTGTAGGTGACCTGTTACCGCTCATGGGTAGGAGCCCGCCCGTTATCACAGGGGAACCCGTTACCGCTCATGGGTATGAGCCTTTTCTTTGTAGGTGACCCGTTACCGCTCATGGGTAGAAGCCTGCCCGTTATCACAGGGTAACCCGTTACCGCTCATGGGTATGAGCCTTTTCTTTGTAGGTGACCCGTTACCACTCATGGGTAGAAGCCCCGCCCGTTATCACAGGGGAACCCGTTATCGCTCATGGGTAGGAGCCTGCCTTTTGTCTGGTTTCCTTCGATGCATCATCATTTTTTTTTTGGCATGCTAGTTTTAATAATATATTGGTGCTGAACCGTATCCGGTTGCCTACGTATCCCGTGTAGGGAATCAAGCCTCGCGTAGTTCTTTACATTGTTAATAGTAATTAAAATACTGAATTTTTAAGAATAAAAACGCCTAATGTGTTGCACGTTCCATGGCCTAGGTAGGGGCTCGCCATACATGTCCTCGAGATAATAATAACCTTTTGCGCTGGCGTGGGTAACCCTGTAGGGTCCCTCCCAATTGGCTTGTAGTTTCCCAACGTGTTTACTTTCTTTCACACTCTTCAACACCAAGTCTCCCGCTTGAAAGCTTCAAAGGTGAACTCATTTATCGAAACTCTTGGCCATTGCCGCTTTGAAGGCCACTGTCCGTTGGTAAGCTTGCTCGCTTAGGGAACCAATCATCTCTAGGTCCATTTTTCGTAGTCGTGCAGCGTGTTGCGGGTCATATTCTGCTATTCTGTACGTTGGCATGCCAATCTCAACCGGGACTACTACCTCGGACCCGTATACTAGAGTGAACGGTGCATCTCCTGTAGATGTTCTGGGTGTAGTCCTATATGCCCATAGAATCCCTCGGAGTTCGTCAATCCAACTCCTCCCGGTGGCGTGCAGTCACCACTCCAGGTATTGTTTAAGAGTTTTGTTGGTGGACTCCACTTGTCCATTTGCATGTGGGTGAGATACCGCAGCAAAATGCTGGGATATTTTCAACTCTTTGCACCATGCAACCATTGTCTTTCCTCTGAATTGGGTACTATTGTCTGATACCAACACTCGGGGTAGTCCAAAGCGACATACAATATTTTTCCAGATAAAGTCTATCATATTCTTCTCCGTGATGTGCATCAAGGCCTCAGCCTCCACCCATTTCGTAAAGTATTCTACCGCTACTAAAAGAAATTTCTTCTGACCTCTGGCCATTGTTAGGGGACCAACTATATCGATCCCCCACTGATCGAATGGGCAAGTGATCTCTAAGGGCTGCATCAGTACAGCTGGCCTGTGTACAAGTTTGGCGTGATACTGGCAATTCTCACAATTGCGGCAGTACAAGGTCGCGTCTTATCGTAATGTTGGCCAAAAATATCCATGTCTTAATAGCTTTTGGGCTAAAGCTCTCCCTCCTAAATGATTTTCGCAACTACCTGCGTGTATCTCCCTCAGTATGTCTTGGGCGTCAACTGGTGATACGCATCTCAGCAACGGGCCTTCAAAAGGTCTCTTATAGAGTTCACCTTGGTAAATGGTAAACCTGTACGCCTTGTACTTCAGTCGTATTTGGGCATTAAGATCGGCGGGGAGGGTTCCATCTGCAAGGTAATTATATATCTCATCCTTCCAACACGGTGTAACTGCAATAGGAAAAATAAACTCCACATCAGCCTATTTTTTGCTGGCCTTTGTTACTCCAACTGCAGGCCTAGAGGTGGTCAGCAAGGTCACACGCTTTTCCACAAAAACGTCTGAGGAACTAGCAAATTCGGATAAAGCATCGGCCTTGGGATTTTCCGATCGAGGTATTTGCGTCAGATTGAATGTAGTGAACTCAGCCACTAATTCCTTCAGCTTTGCCAAATATAAAACCATGGTTTCCTGCTTTGCTTCGAAGAATCCCGAGAAATGATTAGCCACTAACTGCGAATCCGTGAAGACCTCCAGATGATCCGAACAGAGGGTCTTAGCCATTCTGATTTTGTGCTTTCCAATGGCTTCGAGGATCTCCAATGAATGACTATTTGGGGACGCTATTCTTCCGAGGGCTAGGCTTTTGTTGACACATAATGAGAATGCTCGTATAAAAGTAAGGACTGCTGTATATGCTTTCCGAGGGGTTTTACTTCTCTTTCTTGACTCGGGTTCATCCTTCAATGACTGGGGTGATCTCCGAGGACGTAGTGCAATAGCGTAACAGGATCTCTGATGGCATAATGTGATCTTCGCGGGCTTGAGTTGATTTCCGACAGCTTGATTTGATCTCTGAGGGCTGTATTTGGTCTCCGAGGGCTGTATTTGATTTCCGAGGGCTGTATTTGCTCTGTTTGAAACGAGATTTTTCCGTCTGAGTTCTCGGAATATATTTATTGAGCGCTCTGTTATTCATTTCTTGTTTTTCTCCGAAAATGGGTCCTCGGATGATCGTCCGAGTGCAGTTTTCTTCGAGGAGTGTTCAGCAAGGAAGTTTTCTTGTAAGTTCATGGGACTTGGGGTCCGTTGTGGTCCCTCTTGGCGCATTGGTGGATATCGGAGTCGCGCGGATCCATCGGGGTTTGCTCTTTTTCCGATGCCGCGTTGATATCTGCTTTTTACTCACCATTTGACTTTCCAAGGGACGCTTAGGTTCCTCCTCGTGTGCTCTTCTATGCCTTTGTTAGGTCAGTGACCTAAAGGTAGGGCAACATCCGAGGAGGTCTCCTTGTTAGGAGTGGGTACATCTCATCGGAAGTACTCGTGACAACTGTATTGTCCATTTATTGAATTTCCGATTAGGATTAACCTTCTTCTTTTCCTTTTTTGATTTTTATGGTTAACACTAGCCCCCCAAATTTCGATTGCCTTCGTAGAGGCAAGCAAAATTTTATTCATCGTCCTCGGTGAGGCGAGGGGTTAGTTCTTGTTCTGGTATCCCCTATATTTGTCTTTTGATATTTTTCTGAGAGATATGCATATATATTCAGAATTTTATAAGGATTTTACCTGAATACCCTTAGGGTATCGTTATTAGGCACGTAGAGATCTCGGGGCGCAGGTGGCGTATTGTCGTTTGACCAGCTTTGAAAATTGAAATATCTGACCGTTGGTAACAGTCAGAATAGCGATAGCGTGGCGGGATCACGCGGCGGTTACGTGGAGCTTTAAATAAGTTCCACGTCTTCAAGATTTTTGACCGTTGTCGTCTCCGGCTATAAATAGGGACACTGTTAACTTTTTTTCTTCATTCTCTCAATTCATCTTTGTGGTAACTTTCTCTCAGAGCAAAAAATTTATTTCCTTAACTTCTGTTCTTCGTCTTTTGCACTTCCAATTCCCAGTAGATTTACTCGCTTTTCTTTTCCTTTTCGAAAACATTCCCTTATTTACTGTCACACCAATACTGATCCTATTGCCGCCGCTACATCCTCTGAAGCCACTGCTCCGATTAACTCTTCTGCAACTGTGAGGAATATTCCGATGGGGGTAGTCATTCGTAAACGCAAAGGAGAGATTTTTATTTCTTCTGAGGGCGGTGCCACCTCTTCTAAAAAAGCTAGGGTTCCTAAATCAAAGAAGGCGCCTCTTCGGACTTTTTCTAAAGTGGAGAGGGTTCCGAGTATCGCCACTCGTGAACAGGTGTTAGATTTGTTCACTTCAACCGGGGCTTTTCAAAAGAACATGGTGTTCCAAATTCCGACGAGGGATGAGAGAGCATGTTATCCTCCTCCGGGTATGTTGACAATTTACTTTGCTCAAGTAAAATATGGGTGGCGTTCATTCATGCCCCCTTTCTTTTGTGAGGTTTTTAAAACTTGCAATATCAGCCCGAGTCAAATGGTTCCGAATGGGTTTACTGCCCTCTGTATTTATGTTTTTTGGTGTCAAGTGAATGGGTTGGAGTGTAGGGTAGATCACTTTCTTTCAATTTTTGATGTGGGGGTGTCGCCCGGGAGGTATCCCTTTTATAATGTTCGTCATCGGGACAACTCGGGAGATTCCACAAAGAGAATCTTGGGTGCGGCAATTACTTCGCATAGCGTTTGGAAAAATAGGTATTTTTTCGTGAGGCCCGCACAAGGTGAATGGGATATGCCCTTCGATTGGAGAGAGGGCACAACTCTAGTGCATACATTGGACCCGGAGGCAGTTTTATCTCCTGTGATTTCTCAGCATAAGTTGATGGAGTCGGAAGATTTTACGATGCTATTTGAGACGTCCGGTCTTCATCATGTGGTGTTTACCGAAGAGGCCCTTGTCCCTGTCTTCCACTGCGAGGAACCTTTTTCGTAAGTTCCCTATTCTCTTCTTTTATTTCTCTTATGGGTATAATGGTGAATTGTACTTATATATTCTGACTTTGGGGTGATGCAGAGGAGGTTATGGCAAACTATTACTTGCAGTCGGGTCCGAGTGATCCCACTCCGAGTGGTGTTTCTGATGTGCCAGAGGAGGGCGATCACGAAGAAGAGGAGGTGAATGCTCCCGAGGGCGAGCACACAGCTCCGGAGGTGGGGGGAGTCCACGAGGACCACTCTCCTCTGTGTATAGATATGACAGGGCTTATCAGAAGTGTTGTTCCCTTACGCCAGGTAGCTACTTCTTCCTCTTGGGCTTTGGTGCCAGTCTCTAAGTACGGTACAAGAGATTTGCCCGCTTCTGGATCCGATATAGGAAGTTCTCCGAGGGCATCTGAAGAAGGGGTGTTTCCGAGGGCGGTTGAGGAAGAGGCTGTTCAGAAGGCTACTGAAGTGGTTGATTTGTCTTCTGATGATCTTTCTCCTGATTCTACTGAGCTTACGTTCTCGGAAGTTCCTGAATCTGTTCGTGGTGAGTTCTTATGAGTTTTTAACAAAATTTTTCATATTTTCACTGTAGACTTCCTTCATGTGCTGATGTTTTCCTTCTTGATGCAGTAGCTGTGGATAAAGGCAAGGCTCCGATGGTAGAAGAGCCCTCTTTATACGGTAAGCGTTCGTTACCTATACTTCTCTTTTAGTGATAGTTTTTTCTAGTTTCATTCTCTTTCTTACCTACAGTGATTATCTCTTGTAGAGGAAGATTTTTTGGCCCAGTTTAGTGTTCCCGAGCAGGAGGCCTCACGAGGGGGTTCCGAGGACATTCAAGGGGAGTTTGATCCCTCTTCCGAGAACAGAGATGTGAAAGAGGGGATCTTGAATTCGCTCCTGGGGAGACTGGCCCATCCGTAGTAGCTGGCGGTTTTCGGGCCGTGTTTACTAACTCGGAAGTGATGACTCCAGTACTCGGAGCTACTCTTCCGGGGAGCCGTATTCCAGCATTTTCTTCTGTTCCAGTGACTCTTTCTCCGAGAGGTCACACCTTCCAGGTGACCATACCTCCTAGTGGACCTGAGGGGCAATTTTTGTCTCAGACCGTGGGGGAGGCTTATCAGGACATTCTCCAGTTCTTTGCTTCCTCTAGTTCAACACCCGCCGAGGGGTATCAATTTCTGTATACCAGTCTTAACTGGTTGGGGCTCATGGTAAGTTTCTCCGTACTAGTCTTCTTGGGGTTATATGATTTGGTGTTAACTTTTTTCTTATTGATTTCTCCGCAGATTGGAAAGACTCGGGAGGCGGTTACTGCCGTGGAATAGCGTGGTCGGAAGGACATAGAGGAGGTGGAAGTTCTCCGAGCGCAACTAGCACCTCTTTTGGTCCGGGACAAAGAAAGTCAGACGAGGGAGGATGTTCTCCTTACCAAGATCTCTAAGTACGAGTTTGTTCATCAAGAAGCTGAGAAGGCGAAAGAGGGTTTGCACTATAAGTTGAACGCTGCCGAGTCTGCTTATAAGAAAATGGAGACATCCGAGAAGGCTGCAACAGCTAAGATAGCTCTTCTAGAGAAGGAAAGAGAAGAGTCTGAGAGGGTCCTCAATGCTCGTATCGCTGCTCTTGAGAAGGCAGTGGCAGAAGGTGGTGAGAGGGAAATGAGTCTCCAGGAGACATTAAGTCAAGTCACCGATAGGGCTGAGTCAGCCGAGGGAAAGTTGGCAAACTTTCTTTCTCCCGAGGATGTGCAGGCTAAGGTTGATGCAGCAGTTCAATTCGCTCAACAAGAGATCTCAATGCAGCACTCAGGAGTCTCCGATACACCTTCTCACGAGCTCTTGACAGGCCATCTTTTGTGGGGTTATTTGGAATGTGCCAGGCTGGCCAAGTCTTTGCTAAGGCCGGACGTTGACTTTTCCAAGTCTTTTGACCTTCGCAAGTTGAAGAAGCCAACTCCCGATGACTGTCATTACTTTGTGGGGAGATTTGGGGGCTTGCTATCCCCTAAGGATTCTCCCGCACCTTCTCCGATGCGTTCGGCCAGTAGTCCGAGTCCGAGGGCTAGCGGTTCCGGGGGGGATTTTCCCCAATTTCTCGCCTTGCTCCGCTTGGTACTTCCGCCGAGGAGACGACTTCTTCACACCCTTCTACCACGGGGGCATAGTCTTTTCCTTGTAATTTTTCATTTCTTGTTTTAAATAAATGTCCTTTGTACTTATCACCCTTTCCGAGGGCTCTTCGGCTTCTTAAATAAATAAATATTTTTTCCATTTTTCATTTCTCTACCTTTTGTTTTTATTGTTAAAATTTAATCAAGGAGGATAATGATAAACCATATAAGATTGCTGACTAAGTCTATCTCCTAAGTAGGAGGTGTTGCTTTGCATGGTTAAGTAAGATACGTGTCACTTTTAATTAAGAAAATTTCTTGACACGTGTCCCTTACTTTATGTAATACGAATCTAATCTTCTTCTTTTAATCAATGAGTGAAGAGTATATATGCACTTAGGCCCTTCATCAGTTATGCACTTATCACTAACCTTATAATCATAACTAGTCCTTGATCTCTTTTTCAACTTTGTCAACAGCAACTGTAAGCACAAGGATAATACTTACCCGAAAAGATGATGCCCCCTTACTATAGAAGAAGTGGTTCAGTTTCATCTTGTGGTTCCTCTCGAGACACCGCTCGGAGTCCTTCCAGACCATCAAAGGTTCCTCCTATTCTATGTGAGAGTTCTTCTCCGAGGGACAATTTATCCGAAAACCAAGCGACACTTGGCGCTAGTTCCTCTTTGGCAGTAGCTCGTAGGCTTTCATCTACAAATTCACGTAGAGTAAATCATATCAGGGAGATATTCATGGGTAGGGAGCCATATCCTTTGGCAGATGAATCTTCGGAATTTGATTTGATTCCTCTTAATCCGTCCAGATTGATAGGTAGGGGACGTGTAGGATCCACTACGAGTACGGAGTGCGAGAACTCGGTAAGATCTCTTTTTGCTGGGTATAACCTAGATTTTGAAGAATATGACGTGATAGTGCCTTCCTCGGGTCAGAGAGCTTATGCGCCTCCCTCGAGTTATCTGACTATTTACAACGAACAAATGCGTTGTGGGTTACTGACGTTTTTCCACCCTTTTTTCCAAATACTCTTTCGGTACTGGCAGGTATGTCCGAGTCAGTTAACGCCAAGTTCATATAGTCATTTGGTGGGATATGTCCTGCGTTGTGAGCTTTTAAACCTTCCAATGTCCCCTTATCGGGTGGGAACAATATTTTCCCTTCGACCTTGTTCAGAGGGAACTCCCTTTTTTAGCCTGACCTATCGGGACAAGGAAAATACCTTCACTCGTGTATCCAATATCCACTCTTGTAGAGGGGATTGGAGGCGGAGATTTTTCTTTGTCCGTCCGAGAGGTCAATCAGCCAGATCATGGAGGGTGCCCATCCGATGGGGTCTGGGATATATTACTCCCAACATCGAAACACAAGGCCAGGTGAGGGAGGTATTGCTTCACTCAGGACTTTTTTCTGGTTCCTATGACATGTCCGGGCTGTTGGATTTCCCCGAGGCCCTGATTTTAGCGGGTTTACAAGAGGGGGCGGAGGGATGTACCCCCACATCTCGTCCTCTTCACAGTAACTTTTATTTCCGTAAGTTTTGCTGATCATCCTTTACCTGTTTAACTTGTAAATTCTCTGGGTGTCCTCAGACTGTTTGCATACTGATGTTTTTTGCAGGCGCAGAGATGGGGGCGTTTTCCCTCGGGTCTTCTGATGATGTTTTTCTGGGGCGGGCCTTGCATGGTAGTCCCGGGCTGTTGGAAGTTGGTGGTTCTGATCCGCTCGTAAAGGAAGCGATAGTTGATATTTCTTCGGAGGAGGAGGGACTGGAGGCATCGCCTATAGCAGCCCCCCCAGTAAACTTTATAATTCCTCTCGGAGAGTCGGATCCGATAGCGGTTTCGTCCCCAACAGATTCTCACATGACTCCAGTGGTGTCACAACCTTTTCCCCGCAATTCTGTCGTGGTGAATGTATTAGAGGAGTATCTTCTCTCCCCCAATACGGAGGACTTGCCGCACTTTGAGGGTGTCCCTGATCGTGTTCCCGCACCGCCACCCGAGGGGAACCCTTCCCTCGGGAGGTCTTTTCCCCCCGGGGATAACCAGGATGTTTCTCCTTTAGGATCACCGGTGGGATTTTGTCGAAACTTTCTCAGTGGTTTATTGAATGTAACGGATTGCGGGCTGATGAAAACCCTTTCAGCATCCGTTCTCCAGGACCTTGCTTGCAAAGACCTGTGTGAGGTATTTTATTTATTTTATCTATTCTATTTACTACTAACCTGTCACCAATGTCTGATGGAATTTGCTTTGTTCTTTGAGCAGATTTATATTGTGCTAGATGCCCTCGGATCTTATGGAAGCTCTTGTTCTGATCCTGGTTTGGTATATCGTCGTCGGGACGAGTTAGAGCAAGGTCTCTTAGAGGCTCAAGCGGAGATAGCTCAATTGAAGGAAGTTCACGAGTCCACTCAGGGAATCTACAACAATGTGTTACAATTCGAGAGGGATAAAGCGTGGGACTTGGAACGCCGGCTGGTGCTAGAAAGAGCTCGTGTATTGGCTTTAGAGAGGAGAATAGGGGAGTTACGTGATCAAATGCAGTCCTCGGAGGAGCAACTAACGCATGCCTTGAAGGAAAGAGATGCCCTAAATCAGCAAATACTAGAGGCAACTCGTACCCAGGCAATGGTGTTGGTTATGGCACGAGTCCAAGCAGTGTTGGAAGTGGTGGATCCATCTAGCCTTCGTGAGTCTCTCTGGTGTGAGATGCGTGATTTGGTTCATATAGGCTATCGGTTGTGCCGAGATGCTGTACAAGCTTTACCAGAGTTTCCCCCGGGCTTGCTAATTCCGGAACTTAACATTCGTCAGGTTTTCGAAGAATTTCCTTCTTCACCTGTTAGAGATCCTTCAGTTGCGATTGTGTTTGTTGATGATCCAGTTTCCTTTTCTGAGGAGCAGCGCCGATGACTTATTCGAGAAGGAAAGCGCCCTATGGGAGGGGTTTAACTTGTGGAGGGATATTATGTAGCTTAGTTCATAGTACGAGGGGCTTTTTTGTTGGGTTGCTAAGATGACTCATATGTAGAGTTATCCTTTTGTCAAGCAACTCTATTTTCTTTTGTAATGGAACCCTTCATATATGAATAACTTTTCTTATTCACGCATGACTATTACATTAAGCATAATACTTTCTAAGGTTGATGGAGTTCCAGGTATTACGAAGCACTACTTCCTCGGAATCGGCAAGACGATAGGTTGCTGGCCCCACAATTTCCACTATCTTACAGGGTCCTTCCCATCGTGGATCTAGCTTGCCTACATTCTTGGAAGCCCCTACTCGTTTCATCACTAGATCTCCAAATTGAAAAGTTCGGGGCTTTACCTTGGCATTGAAGTATCGCGACATCCGATCCTGGTACTCTTCCATTCGTAGGGCTACTCGGGTTCTCTTTTCCTCGAGCAGATCAAGGGCGAGGGCTAGATTTGAGTTGTTGGTTACTTCCTCGTATTCCTTGACTCTCCAATTTTCTATGGAGACCTCCGAGGGCAGGACAGCTTCACATCCGTAGGATAGACTGAAAGGAGTTTCGCCCGTAGCGGCGCTTGGCGTGGTCCGATAGGCCCATAGTATACCGGGTATTTCCTCGACCCACTTGGCTTTATGCCAATCAAGTCGAGCTTTCATGTTTTTCAAAAGGGTTCTGTTGGTCCTTTCAACTTGACCATTTGCTTGAGGGTATCCCACCGAAGCAAAACGGTGTTTTATTTCCCAATGGTCGCACCATTTTTGTAACCCTTGGTCCGTAAATTGCAGACCATTGTCACTTACCAAGCTCTGAGGGACACCAAAGCGACAGATGATACTTCTCCAAAGAAAGTTGATAATGGCGCCTGCGGTTATCCTAGCTAGGGGTTCCGCTTCCACCCATTTGGTGAAATAGTCAATGGCTACTAGTAGAAATTTCTTTTGACCGGAGTCAGGAATGAGAGGCCCAAGTATGTCAATGCCCCATTTAGAAAACAGGCAAGGGGTCAGATGGGGTTCCCATGGGGTCGCGGGTTGATGGATCAGAGGGGCGTAAGCTTGGCACGATTTACACCTTTTGGCGTGGCTTTTACTGTCTTTAGCCATCATGGGCCAGTAGTAGCCTTGGCGAATCAAGCGTCCAACCATGCTTTCTCCGCTAGTATGGCTCCCACATGTCCCCTCGTGAGTTTCCGCCAAAGCCAGTTGGGCTTCTTCTTCATTAAGGCATCGAGCATGGGGACACGAGTACATCCTTCGGAAAAGTATTCCATCTTTAAGGAAATACCGAATGGTTTTTCTGAACATCATCCGCTGGATACTCTTGTCCGGGGAGTACCCCTCATGATCCTGCAAATAGGCCTTGATAGGAATCACCCAACTGGATGAGGGATCTGGGATGGCATTTACCTCATTGCCTTCCCTTTTATCAGACTCGTTAACATGAAGTAGAGTAATCCTCCAAGTGTGTACGGCGGCTGTTTGAGTGGCCATTTTGGATAGGGCGTCCGCCTCTTGGTTTTCTTTTTGGGGAATCTAAACTATATCATATTCCTCGAACCATTCGGATCTTTGACGAGCAACTCGGAGGTACTCTTGCATTCTTTCTTCCTTTGCTTCATATGATCCTTTGACTTGCTGGACAATCAATTACGAATCACTATGGAGGAGTATTCTCTTCATTCCTCCTTCCTTTGCTAGTCTTATTCCAATAAGGAGAGCTTCATACTCAGCTTCATTGTTAGAAAGGGGGTAATCCATTCGGATTGCAAAGTGGAGCCTTTCATCTGCCCCTTCTTGATTTACAAAAACAATTCCTGCCCCCCCCCCCTCCCCCCCGGTGCGTGCTTACCGAGGACCCATTTACATAAGCGTACCACAATGGTTCTTTCCTCTCGGATCCAATGCCCGTAAGTTCCATTACAAAGTCCGCCAGGACTTGTGCCTTGATGGAGGGTCTCGGAGCATAAGAAATGTCATACTCGGTGAGTTCTACAGCCCATTTTATTAACCTCCCCGATGATTCAGGCTTATTAAGGATTGTCCTTAGGGGGTGCTTCGTTAGCACTGTAATTGGCTGGGAAAGAAAGTAGGGGTGTAGCTTGCGGGCCGTAATAACCAATGCTAGGACGAGTTTTTCAATTAGGGTATACCTGGTCTCGGCTCCGAGGAGGGTTTTGCTGACATAATATACCGGACGATGTTCTCCCTCTTGTTCTTTGACCAACACGGCGCTAATAGCCTCTTCTCCGACCGACAAATATAGAAATAGCTCTTCCTGAGGTAAAGGTTTTACCAGCAAGGGTGGTTTCAACATGTACCTTTCAGTTATCCGAGGGCTTCCTCGCACTGGGGTTCCATTGAAATTCCTTGACATTTCGAAGTATTTTGAAGAAAGGAAGCCCTTTTTCTGCTGACTTGGAGACGAATCGACTCAGTGATGCCATTCTACCTGTCAACTTTTGAACGTCTTTCACTGTCTTTGGGGTAGGTAACCCCATGATGGCCTCTGCTTTCTCGGGGTTTACTTCTATTCCCTTCTCCGTAACCATAAATCCCAAAAAATTTCCTCCTCGGATACCAAAAGAACATTTCCTAGGGTTAACTTTCATACCAAAGTTATTCATAATGACCAATGCTTTCCGTAAGTCCTCGGGATGCTCCTCGGCCGTGTTACTTTTGACTACCGTGTCGTCCACGTAGACTTCTACTGATTTTCCAATAAGTCCGGCAAACATAAGACTTACTAACCTTTGGTAGGTAGCCCCAGCATTGTTTAGCCCGAAGGGCATGACTAGGTAGCAGAATGTGCCTGCATCCGTAATGAAGCTAGTTTTATCTTGGTCTACTGCCGCCATCGGGATTTGATTGTATCCCTGGTCTCCATCTAAGGTTGACAGTAGTGCACATCCAGTGGTTGAATCAACTAACTGGTCTATGCTCGGTAAAGGATAACAATCCTTCGGGCATGCTTCATTAAGATTAGTAAAGTCAACGCACATCCGCCTCTCCCTCCATGCTTGGGGACTAATACGACATTAGCTAACCACTCGGGATAGATAACTTCCCGAATTTGCTTCAAGTTGAGAAGGCGTTGTATTTACGAGCGAATGATTTTATTACGCTTGGGTCCCATTTTCCTTTTCTTTTGTTGGACAGGTTTAGCTCCGGGCTTCATGTTAAGAAAATGCTGGCATACCTTGTTGCTAATTCTCCCGGGCGGTCCTCCTTCCCATGCAAAGAGGTGGTGGAATTGCTTGAGGAGGGAAATTAGTTGAGCCTCTATTGCTAATGTCATGTGGGTACCCATTTTGATCACCTTCTCAGGGCTTCCTTCCACCAATTCTACCATCTCTAATTCTTCCACAGGTTGAACTCGTGTTTCTTCGGTTTTGCGCTTTTTATTGTTTCCGAGTGAAGGTTCGTCTTCTTCCGAGGGGATGGCATTCATGCAACATTCTCTGGATTTAGATTGACTTCCTCGGACCTCTTCAATTCCCGAGGGGGTGGGGAATTTCACCTTAAGATGCAAGGTAGAAGGGATAGCTTCAAAGGCTCGAATGGATGGTCTCCCACAAATGGCAGTATATGTTCTTGAAGAAGCCTCCACTACCCAAAATTTGATGGGCTCCGTTCTCCGAAGGGCTCCCTTTCCCCATGACATTGGAAGAGTCACAGTTCCGAGGGTGTGACAAGTTTCCCCAGAGAATCCTACCAAGGGAACTTCAACGGTTTAAATTTCTCTTGTTGCAGCCCCATAGCAAGATAAGTAGGCAAGAAGAGTACGTCCACAGAGTTGCCTGTGTCTATGACGATCCGTTGGGTTTCATACCCATAGATAACGGCAGAAATAACTAACGGGTCTTCGTGGGGGTATATGATACCTGTAAGGTCCTCGGGTCCAAAGGTAATGCTAGGCAACTTTGACTCTTGGACCGAGCAGATTGGGAATCCTTGCTCTGCTTGCCTGGCTTCTTTCAAGTATTTCTTCTTTTTAGTTTGAGGCGTCATTGAAATTTCGCCTCCTTCAATCATATTGATGGTTCGCCCTGATGGGGGATTGTCTTTATAAGAGTCAGGTGGAGGAGGCAAACTCCGATACCCCATGGTCCGTTCTCGGGAGTTTTGCCGATGGTCTTTGGTTCTCTCTTGAGGTCGTGGGCGTCCAGCCGTCCTTTCCCGTGGCCTCCGACTGAGCGTCCTTTATCGCGACCTCTGCATGGGCGTCCTTTCCTCTTCTTCTTCCTATTCTTCTCTTCGTGACCACTTCTATACGTTTATCTTGGGATCCCCGAGATTACTTTCCTTGAGGTAATTCTTCAAGTATCCTATTTCGAGGAGACTAAGTACTTCTCTTCGAAGAGTAGTGCATTCTTCAGTGGTATGCCCGTATGTTTTGTGGTATTTGCAATATTTCCCTGTGTCCTTATCTCGATTAGGGAATTTAACTGGTACGGGCCAGTGAAATTCGTTGCTGCCTCTCATTATATTGAGCACTTCCGGGGGAGTGATAGTCATGGGAGGTAAGGGCACGGGTCGGAGGAATTGGTGGAGGACTTGGGGTACCTCCGATTGCAAGCAAACTGTCGTACAAACAAATGAGCTAACCGGTCAAAGATCGTGATGGAACTAGGTGGAAGGTGAGTGAACCACGCCTGAGCCCGTCCTCCGAGGGTAACAAGAAATACGCAGCATAACACATGGTCTGGGGTGGAAGATAGGTCCATTCCGACTAGATATTGATGGATATGGTCCTGCGGATCTCTTCCATCAGCTTCTCCGGTATACAACGGGATATTGATGGGCCGCATCCCCGAGGGGATGCAGGCTAAAGCAATTTCAAGAATGAAATGAGAGGTCTTGAATGTGGGATCCTCCTCAAAAGCCATGGTTTTCTTAAGATCGCCCAATTCCTTTCGTAAGTCATCCATCATTCCCCATAAGGAGTGTTCAACATCTTCCTGATACTCCGAGGGATGGGAGATTGCCCTCCGACCCCTCTCCGGGGTTCTTTCATACCTTCGGGGCATTTGTCGGAGTTCCCGATGCCAAGGGATTGAGTTTGAGTTCCGCACCGCCTGGGGTGTATCTCTTTCCAAAGGGAAATTTCTGTCCTCGGAGGATATAGATGACATGTTTCCGAGATGGTCCCCCCTCCGGGGTGCCCATGTAGCATCTACAAGCCTTTCATAGACAGATCGGGGAATATTAATAAAATCTCTCGTGCCTGATTCATAGTTGGACAGAGTTTCTTCCGAGTCGTTGTAATGAATCGGAAGATTTTCGCTTTCGAAGAGATCATCCATCCGGGTTGATGTTCGCTGAATTCTCTCTAGAACAGATATTACAACGTTCCCACATACGGCGCCACTTTGTTAACGGGTTTGGAATTATTCCCTATTTAACGGAAGATATTTATATTGGGTTGGAACGCCATGTTCGTGATTCAGGAACAATCATAGATGGAAAAGACCTGAAAACAAGAGATACAAGAATATTCCCTTCATTTATTCACTGAACTTTTCCTCCTCTTATCTTTGTGTGCTTGTAGTAAGTTGTATTAAATTATGCTTAGTTATCCCTCTTCTGTTGATCACCTCCCTTTATATAGACTTTGATAAGGGCAGGTGTCATTGTGCATGTGCTTTAGTAAAGACAGGTGTCATTTCATTAATACATGTGTACAAATTAGGAAAAGATTTATCTATTAATCTACTGGATGCTGACTAGACCCGATTTTGTGCTTTCCAATGGCTTCGAGGATCTCCAATGAATGACTATTTTGGGGACGCTATTCTTCCAAGGGCTAGGCTTTTGTTGACACATAATGAGAATGCTCGTATAAAAGTAAGGACTGTTGTATATGCTTTCCGAGGGGTTTTACTTCTCTTTCTTGACTCGGGTTCATCCTTCAATGACTGGGGTGATCTCCGAGGACGTAGTGCAATAGCGTAACAGGATCTCTGAGGGCATAATGTGATCTTCGCGGGCTTGAGTTGATTTCCGAGGGCTTGATTTGATCTCTGAGGGCTGTATTTGGTCTCCGAGGGCTGTATTTGATTTTCGAGGGCTGTATTTGCTCTGTTTGAAACGAGATTTTTCCATCTGAGTTCTCGGAATATATTTATTGGGCGCTCTGTTATTCATTTCTTGTTTTTCTCCGAAAATGGGTCCCCGGATGATCGTCCGAGTGCAGTTTTCTTCGAGGAGTGTTCAGCAAGGAATTTTTCTTGTAAGTTCATGGGACTCGGGGTCCGTTGTGGTCCCTCTTGGCGCATTGATGGATATCGGAGTCGCGCAGATCCATCAGGGTTTGCTCTTTTTCCGATGCCGCGTTGATATCTGTTTTTTACTCACCATTTTACTTTCCAAGGGACGCTTAGGTTCCTCCTCGTGTGCTCTTCTTTGCCTTTGTTAGGTCAGTGGCCTAAAGGTAGGGCAACATCCGAGGAGGTCTCCTTGTTAGGAGTGGGTACATCTCATCGGAAGTACTCGTGATAACTGTATTGTCCATTTATTGAATTTCCGATTAGGATTAACCTTCTTCTTTTCCTTTTTTTATTTTTATGGTTAACAAGTTCGATTTGCAGATAATTTTTCTCCGCTCCGTGAAGGACCCGGCTGACATAATGGATAGGAGATTGCTTTCCGTTTGCTTCTCTTACTAATATTGTGCTAGGAGTGGTGGTGCCACCAAATACTTCTTGAACTGTTCAAACGCTCTTTCACATTCTTCGGTCCACTGGAAATCCTTGGCCTTCTTCAGGATTTTGAATAAAGGAAGACTCCGTTCTGCCGGGGTCGCAATAAAATGCCCCAAGGCTGTTATACGCCCCACAAGGCATTGCACATCCCGTACCGAGCGTGAGGAAGCAAGATTCATCACGGCCTCTATCTTGTCGGGGTTGGCTTCAATTTCGTGCTCGTTAACCATATATCCCAAAAATTTTCCCGCTGCCACTCCGAAGGTACACTTCTTGGGATTGAGCTTCATCCCATAGTTCCTCATAATGGCAAACGATTTCTCCAAATGCTCCACGTGATCATGCGCCTTCAAACTCTTGATCAACATATCGTCTACGTACACCTCCATTGATTTTCCTATTAGTTTATAAAAAAATTTCGCCACCAATCTCTGGAACGTCACGCCGGCGTCCCTCAAACCAAAAGGCATTACACGATAACAGTACACACCAGTGTCCATAATAAAGGTTGTTTTCGATTGATCCTCCGTTGCCATAAAAATATGGTGGAAGCCGCTCTTGGCATCCATGAAACTGAATAGGGCGCACCCAGCTGTCGAATCCACTAGAAGGTCAATCCTTGGCAATGGGAAGGGATCCCGCGGGCAATGCTTGTTCAAATCTTTATAATCCACACACATTCTCCATTCTGTTACTTTCTTCAGAACCAGGACAATATTGCTGAGCCACTCCGAATAACGTAATTCATAGATATGCCCTGCTTTAAGCTTTTCTACAACCTCTTTCTCTGCTGCCTCGCTCTTCTCCTTGCTAAAATTCCTTTTCTTCTATCGTATTGGTTTAGCCCGCCGATCAACATTCAGCTTATGCTCTATAATCTTTGGGTTGATTCCAATCAAGTCAAAATCGCTCCAGGAAAATATATCGACATTCCTTTTTAATCATTCAATCAACGCCTTCCGAATGTTCGACGACATTGTAGCTCCTATCCTCAACGTGTGCTCTGGTTGCCTCGGGTCGATCTCTATCGTGATAAAATCTCCCACCGGCTCCATTCTCGGTTCATTCTGATAAGGAATAACCGCCCTCTCTATCTCGGCGCATTGCCCCTTATGATCAAGCCTCGACTTCTTGCTACTCTTCGTCATCTTGGCATCTGTCTTGTTCAGCTCGTGCCCCTCGATACTTCGCTGCCACTTCCCTAACATCTCGTCTAATGAGCTCCCGATCTAGAGAACCTTTGTTCTCACAGATGGCGCCACTGATTTGACAATAGATCATCTTATATATATATGTGGGTCGGTTACAAGCGAGCAATCTAATCGTACAATAATCTATCTCAAATCAGGCCTACACTAGACATCTCGTGTAGACTTGGTCTGGAACCTGCTGCTCGAGTTCGGGACGTCACCAAACTGCCTGCTGATGCTGCAACGGTGATGGATATCGAACGTATATCGGTGATGAGTCTCGATATGATATCAGGGATAAGTCTCGATGTGATATCGATGGTCAGGTCGTTATAGAAGGCTGAGTGACGACATGGACATAGCCATATCGAATATTTATATCGGGTATAATATCGAATATTGCTAGTCGATGTAATGCGGGCAAATCGAGGTGAGAAATTAATTGTCTTTCTTAGTGTGCGGAGCGGAATATTTATAAGCACGACTGGCCTATATCGAATCATATATTCGATGTCATATCGGAGGTGATCCCCGATATGGTCGTTCATGGGCCGTGGCCCTGAATGGGCCCAAATGCGAAAAACCTCCATACCAGTCACCCCTACCGGAACCATCTTGAAGAGGAGAAGATTCTGAAAAAAAATAATTTTTTCGGACAATTTTTTTGTCAGAAAATTGTCAGGGGTCAACTCGAACAGGTTGGCAAAGGTTAGGGACAAAGTGCTTATTTATAAAGTTCGGGGTGGTGTCCAAAAGTCGCTATAGTTCAGGGGGTTTGATGGAATTATCCCTTCAACAAATTTAATTAGGAATCTAAGATTAATTGAGTTTAATTTTCTTTATTAGCATTTTGCATTACTGATAAATTTACATTAATGTACAAAGTGTGTAGATTTACATTATAAATAGGTTGCTGAAACACCATTATGCTACTAGGTAGGTTCAAGCATTCAAATTATTAAGTCCTTCCGTAACTACAAAACTCTAGTTATTCAATCGCTTACTTTTATTATATGTTATAATATTGAGTTTAGTAAGAAGTGGGCTTAATATCACGATGTTAAGGTGTTATTTCGTGGTGTTACGTTAGAATGTATGTTGCATGGATATGATATGCTTGTTAGTGGTATATAAATATACATAGATCGTTCTCATGCTAGATTATTAAGATTAACGAAGAAGATTAGAGCGGCGTACCTTGATCCATACAGATAAGCTTTTACGTGAGAACGGTGAGGCTTTGGTCTTCCACAAACAAATTCTAGCTCTCGATGTGATCTCGCTCAATTGACGGGAAAGGGGGAGGAGGGTGTTTCAGGAATTGTCTTGGGGACCAAAACCCGAGCCTTATATAGTAATATAATTAGAACCCCATAAACCCTAATTAGACTCCTATTGGGTATTACACATTACGAAGCCCATACTTTCTTATACGCTTATTGGACTCCTCAATTTAGACCACTTAATTACCCCAATATATTTGTTAGCTTAGATATAATTGTCTCAATTTATTTGTCCACTAAATAGATTATTAGAAATAATCTAACAATCTCCCACTAGGACTATAAATTGAATCCAAATGACAATTACATTAATAACCATAGTTGCGCACCAAATTCGCTAATACTGAAGCATTTTCTTAAATTAATCTGGTCCATCTCCCATACCAACATGGAACCAAAGCGGCCTTTGTCACATTAATTGTAACTCGACCTTCAATGATCGCGCATGCCAAATATATTCAATGACATAGATCAAGCATAGATGTGTAACTGAAAATTACATGCAATGTGATCTGAATCATGCCTATTTCCAATCAGTCCTAAATCTTTAGTGAGATCAGTCTTAGTCTTTCGAACCTTATGTCAAACCACAATGAAAGATAAAATAAAATATTCAGAGCTATAATAAGAAAACCATCAACCTTTTCTGCAGAAAACTCAACATACATAAACCAATGTATCGTGTCAATAAATGAGCCAAATACATGAAACAAACTCCCACTAAAACTGCATATCATAAAATAAGACAACACTCGTGTAAGCATTATGCTCATGAAAGACCTTGAGTGTCAAACATTTATAAGTGGGTAAGCTAGCATTACGTTTGTTTCTATACACTCATTAAACACTAACTGACTCTGAATTCTCTTATAACAATTAGGTACTTCGATGTCTATGTGGCTAGACTTTGAAGAACTCCTATTGTTCAAATATATAACTGTAATATGTTGTCACCAATATTCTTGAGTGGTCTTTCAAACGTATCCACAAGTCGCAGCCCAGTGACAAATTTCACAATCATATCACAAAGTTGGTTACCTCATAACAAGTTATGAACTATAATGATATCTTGAAAGAACCTATAAGTGACTGCTGAACACTTTCCTAGAATATAGCTTCATTTGATAGCATATAGAAGTAACAAGAATTGGATCCTTTGGCAACCCCATATTGTAGTCAAAATACCAAATGATCTCCTAATTTTCTGAATTATAATTGATGAGCATGTAATCTTTTATCCTATTAAGTACATTATAACCCATTTTGTTGTAATCCAACGATCCATACGGGTTCATGTAAGTAATTACCCAACATATCAATTATGTATGCTAGATCTAGATGCATACAAGCTTGAGCATACAAAAGTTTCAGTTTTCAAAGCAAAATGAGTCTTTTGCATCTCTTTTATTTAGAAAAGTATGTCATTAACACCGATCATTAGGAGTATAAATTACTCCCACTAAAATAATGATATACACAAGTATCAAGTGCATTAAGCTTAAAATTGAACAAGCCAATGACTTGATGATACTTGTGATACCACCGACATGAATACTTATTTGTATCACATACGTGACACTTCCTCTTGAGGTTGTTGTCTTTGCTCTTTTGAAGCAGGCTCTTGATATTGGGCAGAGATTTCTAAAGGTAAGTCCTCATTGTTGTCTTGCAAAGACAACACTATCTCCCCCCTCAAATACAACATCCTCAAGATAAATGAAGGACTCAGACTCTAAATCACAGAGTACGTATACTACAGACTTTTAGTGCCTCTTGATTTAATTTGTAAGGTTTTATTAATTGAAGCAATTGTTTTAGCATACATAGTTTATCAATCAATGTACTAGTCGCAAACAGAACAGAATTAAGTAAAAGACTAAATTTATTATTTCTAAATGAACAAGAATTACCCAATTTGTCAAAAAGAAATAAAACCATACCCGTCTAAATGACGGTACTACACAAGTCTTTCTTAATTCAACTAAATCACTAGTCCCAAAAGATAAGCTAAATATGCTCCAATATCTTATACTGAAAACTGCTTTATCATTGCCCCATATAGATGATTCTTTCAGCATCACATGGCGATTGACTCTGAATGCCAGCCTTATTTGCACGCCATAAGACGTATTTGGCATATTTGGAACAATCATTCTTCACATGCCCAATTGTCTCGCAAAAGAAACAAACAAATTCTTTATCTTGAGTCTTGGCTTGAGAAGTTCCCACTATAGTAACCTTATTTTCAGTCCTCTTTTCCTTAAGGCTCTTGGAGGTAATTGCAACTCGAGCACCTTTAGTCTTTTCATGCTTCAATCTATCCTCTTCTTGCACATAATATATATGAGCCATTAAGAGGCCATTTATCCTTATTAGTATTATAGTTAAACTAACCAAAGTGTGCAAGAAAGAATATAAGTACCAAATGCACAAACAAGTGATTAAGAAGATCAAGCTAGTGCCTTAATTTGAAGCAATGTTAGACATCTCCGGAGTGTGCTCCCTAATGTTTCCATCCTTATACTTTATGTGCACAAGTTTAGCTAAAAGCATGCTTGTCACAACCCTTTCGTTCTTTACAAAACGTTTTATTTTCTTGAAGGAAAAAAATTCACAAACACCACATATGACATACCGAACCCAAATACTTATGTAACGCCGCACTTTAGTATATTCAGACTGAAGTGATTAGAACCTTCCCACTTCTCAAAGTTCACTTTGACTTGAATGGAACTTGTCTCTGTAAGAGAAGTAGATTGTTCTATCCTTAACACTAAGTCTAAATTCGTGCAACAAAGAACTAACAGAATGATCTCTTTCCAGCTCTTAAGTTGTGCCGTAAAGCAACATAATTTAGATTATGTCGACAATAATATTAACAGCAGAAATAATAACTAATAAAAGACAAATAGATTACATAAGCTCACGTAATAGAAATTCATATTATAACATGCAAAGTTTACTAAAATAATCACGTAAGACATAAATTTCAATCAACCGAAGTGTGGTGGGCCCATTGAAACAAGATACCTAGCACAACATTGAGGTTTAGTCGTTGGACAGAAAGCTCAATTTGAAAGTGGTACTCTCCATGAAGAAATCCAATATTGATAATAAATCCTGTCAAACAACAACTTCCTTTGCGCCGGCATGTTGTTCAATTGGAAACTTAATAATCATCACACATCATTTCCACATGTGCATTCCTTATTCGGCCAACCAATGACCTTCATTTGGGAAGATCATCAATCGCATAAACAAGAAATACACGCATCATATTATCTCAAAATAAATAAATTCAAGCGTAAGAGGTTACTTTGGCAACATTTTACTTAAATTCAATTATCTCAAAATATAGGACATATGGTTTTAAGAAAGTGCCCAATCCAAAATACCAAATTATGAATATAAAAATATTGTCATGAACTGTAGCATGTATCATTACCATACACCATAATACATAAAATAGCCTTATGCATAATTAACAAAGACATGCATCATATCAAATCATAATCAAACATTATACATGGTCACACTTAAGATGGCAGATACAGAAGATACATTATTAACCAAAAGCACAAAAACAACATGCTTTAATACACATAAAAGGGCACTTAATCCAAAAATATAAATTAACTTTATTTTATGCAACCTCATAATGACAAGACCAATGATTTAAATTATGTGAATAACTTAAATTAGATGAATCCTCACGAGATACCGAACACAATCTGAAATTTTGTCTTTAGACAAAAATAACAGTTGTAAGTGGTGCTCATATATAAGAATAATAAATATTGATAACAATTTTATGCCAACAATACACCTTCCATTGGGCCAATATACATGAATACCTTAATTACCACATATTCATTATTCACCGTTAATAATTACTTGACAACAAAATCCTGCCAATAACATAACTTCTTTTAGGACGAAATATTATATGCATGGATAAACCCTAACTCGTCAAATTTTTATTAACTAATGTCGTTATCTGGCCAGAAAATTCACCTTCCGTTTTGCCGATTCATTTCCGCATAGATTTTAGACATTATAGTTAAATCACATAACTAAATCAACGAAACCCCAAATTTTACCAATATAAAGAACTTTAGAAACTTTGGGCTGAAAGTCTCGATAAAAGACTGTTGGGCTTGAGGTTTTCTAAAACTGGGCTTTAAATCCGATTTTTCACAAAGTAAATTGAATTGGCCTCTTTAATCCATTCCTTTCATCTTTTTCATCACCAACACCGCCGGCAAGGGAGACATGCCGCCACCAACGTAGCGGCGTCACAAAGCCCTGAAATCAGCGTAGATGAGACGCACCGCCGCCAACGCAGCGACATCAACCTTAGTCAGTATATCACTGATACCGTAGAGGCATGATCCGTACGGAAGCGTTGCCGCCGGCGCAGCAAATGCTACCTCAATCGCTGCCAACGCAGCTGGTTCACTCCTTCGATCTTCGCCTCCACCATCACTACCTCAGGTCACCGTTTATCGAAAACGAGGTGAGTCCCTCGATATTCAGCTGAAGATGAACGGCGACGATATATAATGACGGTGGCTAACTCGCCCTTACCTACACCTCTCACCGGATTTCGATCACCGGGACCTGATGGTGACCGAAGATAGCATAGGCGGTGGAAAGTCAGTTATTGTTTTGTGGCAGCGAATTTCCTGAATCCTTACCAAGAAGAAGTAATCTTTTCCCATTTTCTTTATGTTAAAATGGCTAATTATTGAATAGTCCCTCCATAAGTTAAAATAAAGTTTGTTTACCTTTACATTTTTGATAAAGCCCGACCTAGGCTGTCCCAAATAGAACGACAATAAAAAAGAAGTCGGATATTCTAGCTATATACATACGTGTTTAAGAAATGCAACCGTTCTTATACACTTCTATACTGAAAATCATATTCTACTAAAAAATAAGTAAAGTAGAAATATTTATCTCCTTTGTTTACCTTTACGTAAAAGAAGAAAGAAAATCAATTTTCTTTTATATTTAATTAGAAACGTAAAGAAATCTCCTTCTCCAAACCAAATCGTAAAATGAACCGAATTTTAAAATCAAAATTCCCTTTCCAAAAGAGTTGGTTTTATTATACCGAATTTGCAAAGAGAAGGTAACCAATTATGATTTGTAACCATCAACGTGAAAGCCTTAAATTGATCATCAAGCAACTAAAATAATATGCTTATCATTTATCAGAAACTAACATGCATCCGAAAGTGGAATTATTTCCTCAAGTCAATATGATTACCATATTATTTTAATCACACTAAAGGGAAGTCTTAATCATTTACGTAATATGAAAGATTGGTTCCAAATCTACCAAAATAATCACAACAAATCGTCAAGAATTGCGCACCGCCAGTAGCAAAACTAATCACCGATTTCATGATTTGAACCAACAATCATATAACATGATTAACCAAAAAACAAAAGAAAGGTCCTTTGATCTGTACAACGTGGCTACTGGGGAGCGTGAATATATATACTGAAGCCGTGACCAATCCAAACAATCATATAATCATGATCATAAGCACGTATAGTACGAATATAATTCGAAAAATTAAACACGTGCATCAAATTCAATAATCACGATAAGTATGATCAATCCCAATAATCTAACACGAAGCAAAGCTCTGATACCACTTGTTTGTGGTATATAAATATACATAGATCATTCTCATGCTAGATTATTAATTAGATTAACGAAGAAGATTAGAGCGGCGTACCTTGATCCATACAAATAAGCGTTTACGCGAGAACGGTGAGGCTTCGATCTTCCACATACAAATTCTAGCTCTTGATGTGATCTCGCTCAATTAATGGGAAAAGAGGAGGAGAGTGTTTCAAGAATTGTTTTGGGGACCAAAACCCGAGCCTTATATAGTAATTTAATTAGAACTCCATAAACCTTAATTAGACTCCTATTGGGTATTACACATTACGAAGCCCATACTTTATTAGATGCTTATTGGACTCTTCAATTTAGATCACTTAATTATCCCAATATATTTATTAGCTTAGATATAATTGTCTCAATTTATTTGTCTACGTACTAAATAGATTATTAGAAATAATCTAACAATGCGAGCTAATTAGTGCTGAATGCTAATTAGTATTTCGTGGTGTTACGTTAGAATGTATGTTGCATGGCTTAGAATGTATGTTGTATGGATACGACAACACGAACAGAATAATCAATTTAGCCATGTGAGGAAAAGCTTGAAAAAAGCATGTTTGCAATATTAAAGTAAGATCATCTGATAAAAAACATAATGTTATTATTAGTGAAGATGACATATGAAGAATATTTGTAACTATATAGATTCCAAAATGACACGATAGTTTGAGGTTGATAATCCAAAAGAAACAAATTAAATAACAATCGATATGATGATTAATTTACTGAATTGTGATGTATGTTGAAAAGAAAAAAATTATTTATGATAGTAAAGGGCCAAGATCTTTATAAGATTTTGTGGATAATATGATATTTGATTTATTATACGAAATAACATTTTAACCGATAACAGAGAGATACATACTGGCAACATAGATAATTCGAGATGATAGGAAAAGAAATATTGTCAGTGTGGATTATTCACAAGTTCATGTACGTTTTCTTGTGCTTTTTTCGAGTTGTACATAGATTGCAATGTGGAATTCTTTTAAGTGATGTGCCATTTTGTCCAACAATATTCCTGACTACTGCCTCTGTCCATATTCAACACTTCAGCTTCTGATCATAATAATTGAGGTCTGTATTTTCTTGGATAAATAATTGAGGTCTGTTTTTTATTAATTACGTTTTAATCACTAGAAAATCCACTAATCAAACTATGCCAATGGCAGATACAAACTCATAGCAAATACACACCTTATACCAATCCTCTCATGAAAAAAATATCAAATACTCCAGCTAGCACGAGTTTAAGCTTTTTGAAAAACACATTTTCTCCCTTCTAATTTTTAATGTGTTTTTTTCTTTGGCTGTAAAGTCAAAAATTATAATCCCTAAAACAAACACAACAAGACTGGGGATCACTCGCGACCGCCCGGGCGGACGCAAGTGACCCTCTGCCGATTGCGGAAACCTCTTTCGCAACTGTCAGGCAGTCGCCGAGGCCGGGTCGCAGATGCGGCCCATCTACTCCATCTGCGACTGCTAGGCGATCGCAGATGACATTTTTCGCAATCACCTGGCGATCGCAATTTTGCAACCGCAAAATGGCAACCGCCATGCTGTTGCGAAACTGTTGCGACCGCTAGGCGGTTGCTAGTGGCCATGTGGTTATTCACGACCATCTAGCGGTTGCAAATGGTCAAACAGGCTTTCGCGACGGTCGGGTGGTTTCTATTAATATTCATCAGAATAGAAAAAAAAATCGATAATTTACTGGAATATTATTATTTTTTATAGAAATTATGTATATATATATATATAGAGAGAGAGAGTTGTTAGAGAATGAAAATATGAAGAAAATAACACAAATAAAAAGTAAAGAGATGACAAATGAAATGAAAAAAAGATAAAAACATTAATGAAAGAAAAACTAAAGGTGTTTGGTGTTTTTTTTATAAAAGAAAAGAGAAAGTTTAGTGTTGTGCATTGTTTTTTTGGATTTGGGAAAATAAAAGAAGAGAAAATGTTGGATTTTTTTTTTTGGGGGGTTGTGAAAATGTTATAGATTTAGGGAAAGAAAGAAAAGAAAGTGTTGGATCTTTTTTGGGAGAGTATAATTTTAGTTTATTGAAAATTAGAGGGAAGAGTAGTGGGTATATATAGAATTTTGGGTGAAAAGTTTGAATTTTCAGAATATTCAAATTTCTCCCTAATCCCGCCAATTTCAGGGTTTTTGCTACCACCAGGCAGTTGCAAAGTAATGTCGCGACCGGCCGGTGGTTGTGAAAGTGTATCACGACCGCCTGGCGGTTGCGAATAATATTCATGTTTTAAATATGCTTTTTATAACGATTTTGATGTGTTTATGGTTTTTGACAACAAATATCATTATTACATGTGAATTGAAGTAATAAATTATTATAACACTAGTAATTGAGTTATAAAAATAGTAGGTTAGATGTGATTGGGCGAGTTATGAACGGTAAACCTATTTTATATTCTACAATTAATCATCATATATACCTAGTTGTTTTAATTCTTATTTATGATTGTGCTTTACATTACAAATTTAAGTATAGATATCATTATGATGTTCAATTAGTAGATCATCTTAAGCATTATGTATTTAGGCATTACGTTCGTTTGTCGTTGAAAATAGTAAGAAGATTCGTTACGGACCGTCCCCTATAAATGATGCTTGATTTTGCAATGAAAACTTATAATTTGGCTCATTTTAACTATTATTGGAGTCACTGTCAATTGAACAAACAACACGGCACAACTAATTAACCGAAATGCATTAATTTAAAACATGAATACTATTCGCAACTGTCGAGCGGTTGCAAATAACCCACAATGGCAACCGCTAGTCGTCACGAGACAATGGCAACCACCAGATGGTCGCGAATTCTATCTTTCGTGATCGTCAGGCGGTTGCGAATAATATTCATGTTCGAAAGATGTGATTTTATGGAATGATCTTGATGTGTTTGTGATTTTTAAGAACAAAACTCATTATTACCTTTAATTGAAGTAATAAATGATTACAAAACTAGTAATTGAGTTATCAAAATAGTAGATTATATGTGATTGAGCGAGTTATCAACGATGAACCTATTTTATGTTTTACAGCTAATCATCCTACCTAGTAGTTATACTTGCCATATGTGATTGTGATTTACGTTACAAATTTAACTATAGATGTCGTTAAAATGTTGAATTACTAGATTCATTACGGAGCGTCTGTTATAAAAGATGTTTGATTGTGCAATAAAACCTTGTTATTTGCCTCATTTTAACTATTTGATCAATTTAACAAACAACGTGCCTTTAATAACCATCCTAAATGCACCAATTAAAGAAAATTATTCGCAACCGCATGGCGGTCACAAAAGTCCTTCTTTCGTGACCGTCGGGCGGTTGCAAAGTAAGAGTAGCAACTGCCAGACAGTCGCTACTAGCCAACGTTAGTAGCATTCGCGACCGCTCGGCTGTCGCGAGAAGCCAGTTCTTTTTCTATAAATATACCCTTCCCACATTTTCATAATTATCACAAATCTTCACCAATTCTTAAGGTATCCACATCTTTTTCCCTTACATGCTCAAATATCTATTTTCAATACTATATTTTGTTATTGGTTGCTAACTTGTTTTTTTATTTGTTGATAGATATTGTCGTAAACGCATCGAGGCTACTTGTAGTGGACACAACATTATTGAGAATGGTTCTTTCACGCTTCAAGAAGTACGTTGATCATTCTATCATGCTACAACTTTATCGTGCATGATAACATTGATACTATGTTTGTTACGTTTTAAATTGATACTTGTTCGTAGTATTAATTATAATTATTTGCTTTATATTTTACAACTTAGATAAATAATGATTTAGCAAGCCAATAGATCTTGGATGTACGGTAGATTCGATAGCAATGGCTATTTGCAAGATAGTTTTGTGGCTAGGGTTTGCACGTTCATAAAATTCGCTTCTGATATGGGCATTTCCCGCATATTGGGCCAGCCCAAACCAGGCCCATATTGGACTATATCGGGGATCATATTCGATGTCATATCGGTAATAATCACCGATATATTACTGTGGTCCCCGGATCCCGAGGCCTATAAATATGCGGTGCCCGGATCCCAAAACAAGCAATAATCATCCCTCAGCTACCACGCCTCAGATCGAAATACATCCCCGATATCCCTTTCGATATCTTATTCGATATCGGGATTATCACGTGCACCTCTGACTCGTCACACCAGCTCATCACCGACATCAGATCGGGGGTCATCATCGATATCACATCGAATAGAATCACCGACGGTCGTTTGATTGAGTTAACGATATTCCACTCCTATCCAAGCATCAAGGCGTAGGTTTGAGGTGTTCCGGACCAAGTCTACACGAGATACGTAGTGTAGGCCTGATTTGACATAGACTCGTTGTATCTATAGATTATTCACTTGTAACCGACACTCAAATATATATAAAACGATCTATTGCCAAATCAGTGGCGCCGTCTGTGGGAACACCCGTTCCCGGACTAGGACGTCGAGATGCATAGAAGGAGGACCCGATCCGAAATCAGCGGAGTTGTGACTAGGAGCGCCAAGATGGAAGACATGCAACCCCCTCAACACGCAACTGACCAAGAACAGACAGTGGCTCAAGCTGAGATGGAGCTTCCTGCACCACCAGAGCAACGAAGGCGCGGGCCCGGGAGGCCACCACGAGCCGCAAATGCAGGTCCGACCCTTGTTGCGCCAAGTGCGGCAGAATCCGAGACTGAGGGCCCGCCCGCTGAGAACCACCCAGCAGACATTCCAATGACCGAGGCGCCAAATGCGGATTTTCCCAGCCTGGAGGAGACAATGCCCGCGGGATAAAATGCCTTTCACCCCGCCGCCATAACCCCGGAAATGCAAGCGCAGATCAACGCCTCCGTAAAAGCGGCACTGGATTCCACTTTGGAGACCTTGCTCCCACAATTGGTGGAGCAACGGACTAAGGACATTCGGGCAAGGCCCCGTGAATCCGGAGCAGATGAGAGAAGGGCAAGGCAAGGGTACGACGAACAAGAGGATACGGGGGACTCTTTCAGGGAGATATCGCCCGCGGCTTACGACAGGGTGGAAAGACGGGACCCCAGGACCCTAGATCGAGAGATAGCAAGAAAGATGGAGCGGCTTGACCGCGAGAGGGCAGAAGAAGTCCGAAGAATGGAACGCGGTCGTGACCATGCCGAGGTTGCCTATTCAATGAATGAGGATGCAGAAATGCTACGGGTAATTTCAAGGAGGATGGAACAGCTAGACCGCGAGAGAGCGGAATTGTCGAGGAAGTTGACTCAGAGTAAGGGGAAAGGTCGCAGTAGGACCCCGTTCTCGGATGAGATAGAGGTCGAGGTATTGCAAAGAGGGGACAAGATCCCAGTAATTAAGCCGTACGATGGAAGAGGTGATCCTACGGATCATCTCCATCAGGTCGATAGCATCCTGAACCTGCACAACTACTCGAGAAACATAAAGGCAAAGATCATGTCCACCACTTTAACGGGCGCTGCACTGGATTGGTTCGCTAGACTGGAGGCCATATCCATAACGGACTACGAGCAGCTAAGGGAGAAATTCGAGAACCAATTCTCTAGCCAGAAAAGAATGAAGACCAACCTGCTACACCTCGGTGCTGTGCAGCAAAGGGAAAGGGAGAACCTCGGGGACTATATGAAGAGGTTCAATGATGAATTGTTGAAGGTGGACGAGCCGCATGGCATGCAGGTCATAATGATTCTATTTAAAGGTACGACCCATCGTAGGTTCGCCGGGGAGCTGATCAGATTGATTGAGCCCACCATAGCACAGATCAACGTGCTTGCAAACCAAATGGTCTACGAAGACGAAATGATGGCAACGTGTCAGAGTTCGTTTTCCAGCAGGAATGCAGACAGAGACCGCAACAGGGAAAGGCCCCCAATGATGTACACCCCGTTGAATAGAGGCATTCTGGAGGTGATGGCCGTGGCGAAAAGAAACAAATGGTTGACGGAACTCAGGCCATTGAATGAGACTCCCGGGATGAAGTCATCGGGAAAATACTGCGCGTACCACCACCAACCTGGACACAGGACGGGGGATTGCACACATCTGAGGAACGAAATTGAAATATTGATCAAAGAAGGGAAACTGGTCGAGTTTGTCAGGAGCGCCAGGGAGGATGCTAGAGGACCAGAACGTTCCTCATCCCCTAGAAGAGATTATTCACCCGTAAGAGGAAAGCAGAAGATGCTTGAGGCACCCGAGGAGCGAGGGAGGACCATAGTGAATGCCCCGAGCAGAGGCGATATAAATGTGATCAACGGAGGAGGCTTCGGAGCTGACACGGCTCACGGCCGAGAAACCATAACGCACAGACTCTAGGGTGGAGCCTATGTTGGGTACACCAATGCAATCATGCCGGAAGCATACTTGGAGCAGGAGATCTCCTTCACCAAGAAAGACTTGGAGCAGCTTAGTCCATTGGCCTTGACTGCAGGGAACCTAGATTTCCCACTGGTTATCACGATTAATGTGGATGGCTATCATGTGCATAAAGTGTTGGTGGATAGCGGGAGCTCCGCAAACCTGATATTCTCAAAGGCCTATGAGCAGATGGGGATAGCCCCGGACCGGCTAAAGCCGGTATCCACCCCGTTGACCGGATTTGGTGGAGCAGAAGTAGTGCCGCTGGGACAAGTTATATTGCCCACCATGTTTGGCAGAAGCCCACGCACCCGGGTCACACTGATAAAATACACGATTGTCGACACTCCGTTTCCCTACCACGCCATTATTGCCGACCGGCGCTCAACCAGATCAGGGCATTGGTCTCCACTTATTATCAGAAGATTAAATTCCCGACGCCTCAAGGAGTTGGTGAAATTATAGGTGACCAGGTACAGGGATGGATGTGCTATGTGGACTCGCTGAAGCACCCAAGAATCAGAAGGAGACAGGAAATACAAGTCCCACATCAAGAATACATTCAGCGCACGGAGTGATCGCCATGAGAAGCAAACAGAACAATATTTTAAATTTCAGTAGTTTTTAAATTATGCTTGAACATTTGAAACATTGCCCCATCGTGGGTTGGTCTGTAAACTTAAAACAGGCGGAACTACGCCGGTCTGATTCCCCACTCAACGGGATACGTAGGCGGGTTAGGTTTACCTAGCCCTCGATCGCTATATTTTATTTTGCCCTTCGTGGGTTGGCATGTAACTTAAAACAGGGGGAACTACGCCGGTCTGATTCCCCATTCAACGGGATACGTAGGCGGGTTAGGTTTACCTAGCCTTCAACCGTTATCCTTTATTACATTTTTATTTATTGCTTGGCGCAATCTCATATTTCATGCAGGGATATGTCATAAGCGGACAATATAGAATTGCAGAAAATGGCACAAAGAATGGGGGAATGTTCCCCTAGATATATGTTTAGCATATCGCCCTCTTACAGGTACATGACTTAAAGGATCGCACATTACTATATCCGAAAAGGACATAGAGTATATTAAAAGGGTGATTCAGGGGGCATTGCCCCAGATTACCCAATATTATCTATTCAAACATGTACAGCAGGTACAAACAGGTACAACAGGCGCGATAGAGCACAATGGAAACACTATCTCCCGTATAAACGGATATTCCCAGATTGAGGGAACATCCCGCAGATAACACATGCACATCATTTAGTGCTTTCGTATTAGCTTTTACGTCGAAAATTTTTCTTGTCTGATCTGTTTTACAGGGCTTAATGACCTACAGATTCATTGACGACAGAGTCACCAAGAGACATAGTCAAAAAGACAACGAAAAGGCTCGCCTACAACACAAAAAATATCCCCTGTGATAAAGGGGTCGATCAAAAAAATATCCCATGTGATAATGGGGTCGATCAAAAAAAATATATCCCCTGTGATAACGGGGCCGATCAAAGAAATATCCCCTGTGATAACGGGGTCGATCAAAAAATATCCCATGTGATAACGGGGTTGATACAAAAAAATATATCCCCTGTGATAACGGGGCCGATTCAAGAAAAACTTCTCTGTGATAACGGGGTCAGTCCAAGAAATATTCCCTGTGATAACGGGGCCGATTCAAGAAAAAATCCCCTGTGATAACGGGGTCGATTCAAGAAAAAATTTCATGTGATAACAGGGCCAATCCAAGAAAAAATCCCCTGTGATAACGGGGTCGATTCAAGAAAAAATCCCCTGTGATAACGGGGTCGATTCAAGAAAAAATTCCCTGTGATAACGGGGTCAGTCCAAGAAAAAATCCCTGTGATAACGGGGCCGATTCAAGAAAATATCCCCTATGATAACGGGGTCGATTCAAGAAAAAATTCCCTGTGATAACGGGGCCATTCCAAGAAAAAATCCCCTGTGATTATGGGGTAGATTCAAGAAAAAATCCCCTGTGATTACGGGGTCGATTCAAGAAAAAATTCCGAAAATTACGTTAGGTTAAGAGACTATTGGGTGAAAATCCCATAAATCAAGCTAGGTGAAGAGCTTATTGGGTGGAAATCCCATACATTACGTTAGGTGAAGAGCCTATTGGGTGAAAATCCCATAAATCAAGCTAGGTGAAGAGCCTATTGGGTGGAAATTCCATAAATTACGTTAGGTGAAGAGCCTATTGGGTGGAAATCCCATAAATTATGTTAGGTGGAGAGCCTATTGGGTGAAAATCCCATAAATCAAGCTAGGTGGAAATCCCATAAATTACGTTAGGTGAAGAGCCTATTGGGCGAAAATCCCATAAATCAAGCTAGGTGAAGAGGCTATTGGGTGGAAATCCCATAAATTACGTTAGGTGAAGAGCCTATCGGGTGAAAATCCCGTAAATCAGGCTAGATGAAGAGCCTATTGGCGAGAGTTCCATAAAACAAACTAGGTGAAGAGGCAGGCTCTATGGGCCCCTAACCATAAGAAGAATATACCCTGTAATAATGGGGTCGATTATACACACAGAAGCAGTGGCAGATTACCCACGTTTCTACCAACCCCAAGGAAATTCTAATCATTCCTTGACTGACAACAAACAGATTAAACGAATCTCATCAAATACAAGAACGAAATGACTGCGCCTCAGATATCGGAATACTGCATATTCTATCATCATGACAATAAAAGAAATCAACGAGTTATCAGACAACAAGGCCACGAAGAGTCACGTACCACGAAGACAACAGAGAAATAAATATTCAGTTACAGAACCACAAATCGGAGATAGTCCAGAAAAGGGATAAAATTAAGTTACAATGAAGGCGGTAAACAGCTACTCCCACGAGGACCCTTAAGTCTTTTTCTCCACGTCCTCAGAAAACACGTCAGGGTCGGTCGGATTCTCTTCCACCTCATCTAGGCCGCCGATCGGCAGATCATGATGATTATGCCTTGGGTTCAACCCACTCAATTCGAGGGAGCCTTTGAAACCGTCACGTCTCAACACTTGCCCTACGCAAACATGAAAGGCTGCATCTCGAACCTTCAAAATTAGATTTCGGAAGCTCGAGCTTTCCATAAACTTCTCCGCCCCAATCCGGAGGAGATCAGGACGACGTTCCTACAAGTTGAACTCTATTAAATACAAGAGGACAAAAAATAAAGACAGATATCTTACACAAGATACATACCAAGTCCAAGGGAGCTAATCTGGCAGTGGGAGCTCCAATGAGAGACGTTCATTAGCAGCCTTCACCGCCGCCACCTCAGCCTTCAATGTTTCCAGCTCTTTATTGGCCGCAGATTCGTGCGCCTTTCCTTGATCGAGCTCAGTCACTACTGTTTTGAAGTTGCCCTTCAACAAATCATACTCCCCCCGGAGTGTACGACATGTCTTCAGTGCATCCTCTTTTTCAGCCTCTAACTTCTCCAACACCATGGGGTTGAACTCCCCCATCTTTAAGATATCAGCCTCGAGCTCGACAGCGACAGCGTCAGGGTCACCCTTGGACTCACGAATGGTCTTCAAACACGAGACCGCCAGCTTGCCCGTCTGCACAAATACAATACATAACATTATGCCAAAAATTCAAATGAAAACGGTCGAAGTCGTGTTTAGATACATACACTTTGGAACAGATGAGCGTTGCGGCATATATTTTGGGCCCGCTCAAATTCTGTGAGCACCCGCACATTCACAGGAGGAGGAAAAGCCCACATCATGCCCCGTACAGCATCTGCTTCGGGGAATTCTACTCGCTTCGAGGGTTTGACCGCACCCACCTTCTGAGGGCCAGAACTCGAAGATGAGTGGCCACTGTGGACAGTCCCCTCACGAGACCTTTTATTTCCTGATATCTTAGTCAGGTCAACGACAGGTTTCGTAATCGGGATCCCAGGAAAAATAGGGGCACGACGCCCCAATGTCGAGGGCTCCTGCAGTGGCCCCTTACCCTTGTCGGTCATGCCTGAAACGGTCGCCTTTCCCTTGTCACTAATAGGATTCGGGCGTGAAGAACTCGACCCCATTATGAAAGGCGCATCCACAAAATCACCCAAATTGACATGGGTATCCGATTCCGAACCTCCAACTCCCTTGGTCAAATGAACGTCGGCCAACGATTCAGAACGTGGAGCGACATACTCACCGGAAGGAGACCTCGCAAATGGTCTCTCTGTCGCCACAGCCCCGTCAGGTTGAGGAAACACACCCTTCTGATTCGGGATCAACACTTCCAAGAGGCTGGCCGCACCATCCGGGCCTCCTAGCACGTCAAGGATGTCCTGGCTAAGTGACCCGACCATTGTAGGAACGTTGTTAAAACGTTCTTCATTAACGCGTTTAGGCACTACAGTGCTAGGGGGAGGTCGCTGGACTCCCGACACCTCTGCCGGAAACTCAACGGCTGCATTATTTAGGTCAAAGCTAGACGCAGACTTTATTTCAGGCGCCACCGCGACGGTCGCTGTTTCTGGAGCTTTCTGAGCGTCACGATCGGCTTGAAGTTTCAGCATCAATTGTCTGAACCCCATTCTAACGAAGTATCTCAGAAAAAGGCAATGTACCTGCAGAATGATCAAGAGTATCAGCATGAAGAAATAATAATAAACGATTCAAGTACCACGTCGAGGTCGAAACACACGTCAGGGGATATATCGAATATTATTACCGATATACTTACCGATGTGGTTACGCTAAACGACAGAGAAAACGCAGAAAACTATGAACATTCAGAGTCTCTTACAAAGCCCTACTTATAGACGGAGGCCTTAACTACATCGAAATATACTTTCGACATCATATTGAATATGCATTTCGACATCATGTCGAACATGAAACCCGACATCCTACTCTACTACGCAAAGAGCCACGAGAGTATGACAACTGCCCCGGCAACCCCATCACAATTTTCAAGGAACCCAAATACCAAGGGAACTAGAATTCAAACGAGGACCTCAAACGATGCGTCCACTGCATTGGAAGAATAATTGAAGTTCATCACAGGTGCATTCTCCGCAAATTTGATCTCCGTCATTTGAACTGGCGGGACGAAAGGGTACAGGTAACCCAGAAATTTAAAGTTAAATTTGCGAATTCTTATCTCTAAGATAAGAATCCCCAAATTGGGGGACTGCATGATATGGGCATTTCCCGCATATTGAGCCAGGCCCAAACCAGGCCCATATTGGACTATATCGAGGATCATATTCGATGTCATATCGGTAATAATCACCGATATGTTACTGTGGTCCCCGGATCTCGAGGCCTATAAATACGCGGTGACCGGATCCCAAAACAAGCAATAATTATCCCCCAGCTACCACGCCTCAGATCGAAATACATCCCCGATATCCCTTTCGATATCGGGATTATCACGTGCACCTCTGACTCGTCACACCAGCTCATCACCGACATCAGATCGGGGGTCATCCTCGATATCACATCGAATAGAATCACCGGCGTCCGTTCGATTGAGTTACCGATATTCCACTCCTATCCAAGCATCAAGGCGTAGGTTCGAGGTGTTCCGGACCAAGTCTACACGAGATACGTAGTGTAGGCCGGATTTGAGATAGACTCGTTGTATCTACAGATTATTCACTTGTAACCGACACTCAAATATATATAAAACGATCTATTGCCAAATCATCTTCACAACAAGATGACTACTTAGATCTAAAAAAAACGTATAGGTGCATGTGCAGGAAATGCAACAATTCAAAGTTTTTCAATCAATACGCAGCCTGTGACCAGCTTCAGAAGTCGGGATTTACGTCTGATATTCCCTTTTGGTTTTGCATGGGGAAAAGTCAACTAGGACTACTATATCATATTTTCTCGATTCCTCCGGCCCATCACACACCAATATTCTCGATAACCTTGTTCGTGTTGATGATTCATTTAGTCAAATAATCGTGGATGCATATGGAAATTGATTTGATGAGGACGGGAGCATAACAAGGATATGAATCCCGATGTGAGATCTTTCTACAACTTGATGCATCTAGGACATGTGAAGATGCATCCTAAAAGGATAAAATCGTCCTGCAATGGATTGTAGAGTGGTTGAAGGACATGATCGTGTACAAAATGAGTAATGCTGGTTCTGCTAAGTTTTTAAAGTAGTCTAAAGATGGTATGGATTCAGAGATTGAGAAGTTGTTACCTGATGAAACAAGTGTGATGCATAAGATACTGCAAACCTTGGGGTTAAGGTACCAGAAGATCGATGTTTATCCAAATCAGTGTTTCTTGTTCTAAGGGTTGCCGGCGAGCGAGGATTTCATAAAATGTCTGGTATGCGAGAATGATATATACGAGTTTGGTAGGAAGTCGAAAGTCGCGAAGAAGAAATTGTGGTAGTTCCCTCTAAGTCCTCGTCTTTAGATGTTTTATTATATTGTTGGCACTACAAAGCATATGAGTTGGCATGTGAAGTGTCGATGGGCTACAGATCGAATGATTCAGCCAGATTCAGGTGACGCACTTCTAGTCGAACGTGGCCAACGTGGCGGATTGTCTGACATGATGAATAAATGTGTAATATGAAACGAAGGAAAATATCCAAGTTAGATGATTGATAAGTTATAGAGATTCCCTAAAATTCAATCGTTACTAAGTTATAAAGATACCCTAAATTAAAGGCATCGTGTTTTAGAGATTCCTAAAAATAAGATTATTTCAAAGTTATAGAAATTTCCTAAGGGCATCGTCTTTTCTAATTTTAAAAGATTCCTAACGATCGTTTGTTCTAAGTTATGTAAACATTAAATATAAAACATATAAAAACTAAACTAGCAATTCTAAACTAAATAAACTAATTAAAACATCAACTTCACATTTAAACTAACATCTGTCAACTTTAAACTAACATTTTAACTTTTAAACTAATGATAATGTATTAAATAAGCTAATATAACAATTTATCATATTAAAATATTAAATATAAGACATAAATCGATAAAAAAACAAAACAAAACTTACAATTATCCGAAGTCACGACTGTCAGGCGATTGCGAAGAAGAGGGGGTCGGGGGAGGGGTGAGAAGAGTGTGAGGAAGAATGAGAGGAGAGGGTGTATTTATAGGAGAACCCCCTCATCCGCGACCGTTGGGAGGTCGCGGATGCGGCGCCCAAAATTAGAGCGTCACGTCGTATTTTCTGCGCTACCGCGACCACTGGGTAGTCGCAACATGGATACTCCCCTTTGGCTTCGCGACTGCCAGGCAATCGCAGATGGTTGGGGGACTGCCTGGCGGTCGCGAGGCAGTCGTAAAAGCTTGGCAACTGCCATGCGATTGCGAGGGAGGGATTGCAAAAGCCCCATGAGTCTTCTAGTGAAATTTGGTGTCTTGTAATTATATATTCTGAGTTGTAACTGAAAGATAATATTCCTCGATGGGTTTCTCATTAATGAATGAAGGGTATATATACAAGTACAAGGAGTCCTATCAATAAGGAAACTATTTAATCAAAGGATTATATATTGCCATATCTTTATACAAAAGATAGTATTAACACATTTATACAAATCTTAGTCTAACACACCCCCGCAGTCATTGAACAATACACGAGGAAGACCTTTTGTAAATATGTTGGCAATCTGGTAATGGGATGGGATAGGGAGGACGCGTACTTGGCCATGAGCCACTTTTGTCTCGGACGAAATGGATGTCCATCTCTATATGTTTGGTACGCTGATGTTGAACTAGATTTACGGAAAGATAAACGGCACATACATTGTCACAGAAGACCAATGTAGCCGATGGTATTGGACGATGAAGCTCCAACAAGAGATTGCGGAGCGAAAATGATTCAAAGACAACATTGGCGACACCACAGTATTCGGCTTCAGCGCTAGAACGGGATAAGGTGGGATGCCGTTTAGAAGACTAAGACATCAAGTTGTCACCAAGAAAAACACAATAACCCGAAGTCGAACGGCGGGTGTCAGGGCAGCCCCCCCCAATCAGCATTTGTGTAGGAAATAAGCAGAGTGTGAGAAGATGGAAAGAGGTGACGGCCGTGATGCAAACGTCCCCTGAATATAACGCACAATCCTTTTGAGAGCTTGCATGTGGGCCAAGCGAGGATTGTGCATGTGTAGACAAATTTGTTGAACTACATAAGAGATGTCCGGGCGAGTGAAAGTGAGATATTGGAGAGCCCCGACGAGGCGACGAAAATGAGTGGGATCATCATAAGGCTCACTGTCCGAGGCCGTACCAATTTTCGGCTTCGTATCAACCGGTGTGAGACTCGGTTTTCACGAGCTTATGCCCACACGCTCAACAATTTCCTCAGCATACATGCATTGAGAAAGAAATAGGCCCTGAGAATTACGAGTCACAGCAATACCAAGAAAATAACTTAACGTACCCAAGTCTTTCATAGCAAACTTGGATGAGAAACGGCGCATGATGGAGGTGCACATGGAAGAAAACGAGGTTGTGAGTAATATGTCATCCACATATAACAAGAGATAGGCCGTGTCTTTCCCATAATGGTAGATAGAGAGAGAGTGGTCCAATGTGCTGTGAAAGAAGCCAATAGAGGCAGCATAATCAGCGAACCATTGGTACCAAGCACGAAGGGCTTGCTTGAGACCATATAGAGACCGCTTCAAGAGACATACGTGGTCTAGAAAAGTGGGATCACGAAAACCCAAAGGTTGATGCATGTAAACAGTTTCATCCAAATGTCCATGTAAGAACGCATTCTTGACATCCAATTGATGAATGGGCCAAGAATGCGAGAGGGCAATCCTAAGTACCGTACGGATGGTCGCTGGTTTCACCACAGGACTAAAAGTTTCCATACAATCCACTCCAAATTGCTGAGACCTGCCGTCACCTACAAGACGAGCCTTGTACCGCTCAAAAGTACCATCAGAGTGAAACTTATGACGGAAAATCCACATACAACGAATAATATTGATATTAGGAGGACGGGGGACTAACTCCCACATCTTATTTTTAATAAGAGCATCAAATTCATCCATCATGGCCAATTTCCAGTGGGTTCGGATAGAGCGGTCGAGGGGTTAGAGGGAATAGGAGAGGGAGAAGATGAGGTATGAAGATTGAAGAGTTGTTTGGGATGAAAGATGTCGTGTTTGCTGCGTGTGGCCATTTGAGGAGAGAGAGGAGGGAATGCCACTGTAGGTGAGGAAGGAGAAGTGGGCTGTGAGGGCGGAGAGGAGCGAGCAGCGGTGAGTGGAACATGGTTCTGGTTGCAATGTTGCCCCAACATCGACCCAACATTGGGAACAGAAGGTGCAGAAACTTATGCCAAAGGTTCTGGATGCAATGTTGACCCAGTGTTGGGGCAACATTGGGATCCAACATTGGGAATAGAACGTGGTTGGGCAATATTTGAGGGGCGTGAGGCCGATTGTTGGAGATGGTGTTGTAATATGGGAGAGATTGGTGTGTCAAGGAACTCATAAGATGGGGAACGAGTTGGACTAGGTTGAGCAGAAGGAAAAGTATTTTCATCGAACACAACATGGCAGCTCGTAATAATTTGTTTGGTGGCTAGGTTATAATACTTGTAACCACGATGATTAGTAGGGTAGCCCAAGAAGACGCAAGGAGTGGACCGGTCTTAGAGTTTATTGGTTGTAGTGGAGGGAAATAGTGGGAAACACAAGCACCCGAACACGCGAAGATGAGAATATGAGGGGTCTTTTCGGAAGAGGAGTTGAAGTGGTGACTTGGACCCGAGACGTGAGTTGGGAAGGATGTTGAGAAGATAGGTGGTTGTTTGGAGGGCGTGAGGCCAGAATTCAGGCGGCACTGATGCGTGAGCAAGAGAAGTGCGCATCATGTTATTTATAGTGTGGATTTTCCTTTCGGCTTTGCCATTTTGGGGAGAAGTATGAGGACATGAGAGACAGAATTGCATGCCATGGGATTTAAAGAGAGAGTGAAATTCTTTGTTGTTGTATGCAGTGCTGTTGTCGCATTGGAGTGTTTTAATGTCACGTTCAAACTGAGTTTTTATGTAGTTGCATAGTGACAAAAAGTGTTAAAAACTTGTGATTTTCGAGTTATAGGAAAAGTCCACAAGAAATCCGTGTAATCATCAACAAACAAGACATAATAGCGAGAGTTTGACGTAATTAAGATAGGCGACGTCCAAATATCACTATGAATAATATCAAACAGCATAGTAGTACACGAATTTGACAGAACAAAAAGGAGTTTAATGTTTTTTCCAACAGAACAAGAAGAACAAAAACTCGAAGTCTTTTAGATGAACAACCAACTAAATTATTTTTGCTAAGAAAACGTAGAGGATAGGCGCCCAGGTGTCCAAGCCGTGCGTGCCACTTAGATGAAGAAAGAGCGGCAAAGGAGGATGGCGAGGAAGGTGATGACTATTGAATGGGCTGATAGACCTACTCAAAGATTATATTATTACAGGAGACCTTCTCCTATGGATACTTTACATGAAGAATGATAATTTGTTGTTAAAACTCTTACAATGGTAAAAGGATCTATGAATGGAATATTGATGGAAATACAGATAAACAAATATATGATGTAGAACATCGAATGTTGATGTATTCTACTATATGTAAACAAAATAATAATACTGATAAATTTGTAGCCCATATGATCATTGCTGGCTTTACGGGTCAACTGAAAGGTTGGTGGGATAATTATTTATCCAAAGAAGCAAAAGATAATATTTTAAATACGGTAAAAATTGAAAATAATATTCAATATGAAAATACAGTTTATAATCTAATTGTAACTATAATAGAAAATTTTACTGGAAGATATGCTGATAATAATGAAACTATTCAGACCCTTTTGCAAAATCTAAGATGCAAAACTCTTACTGATTTTAGAAATAGCACAAGAAGAGCAAACTTCTTCAGAATTTGAGGAATGTGATATGTGTCCTTTAGGACTTCTTTGTGATAAAAATTCCTCTGAAAATACCGATGAGTTTTATAAACTTTTGTCTCAATTCCAGAATCATACTATAAATATTTTAACAGATAATACTCTATTGGAATTCCTTAAGCACTGAGCTGAGATCTCAATTAATTGATCAACTTGATCTTAATAAAGAACCAGGACCGTCTAATACAAAGAATAGACTAGCAGAAGAACCATTGATTCCGTCCGGACCATATTCTATGACTGAGGTTTATAAACTCCTTAAAGATAGAAAAGCAGGAAAAACTCATGCATCTGTATCTGATCTTCAGAATGAGATCAATAATCTCAGAGAAGAGATTAAAAATCTCAAACGTAATACTAGTACTCTTGATATAAGAGTATCTAAATTAGAAGATAATACTTCTTCTCATAATGAAATAATAGACATTAAGAAGATGATAATTTTCTATCCACAATGGAAATTATCAAGTCTCAAAAACGGTATACTGAGGTAACTCTCTTAATTGATAATTATTTTATAAAAACTTTTGATGTGTTGCTTGATAGTGGGGCAGATTTAAATGTTATTCGTGAAGGATTAATACCAACACGATATTTCCAAAAAACTACACATGCTTTATCTCATGGAGGGGGAAAAAGATTACAAACTGAATATAAACTCCCCAAATCTTAAATTTGTAATAATAAAACATGTATCCCTAGAAGTTTCTTACTTGCTAAGGATATTACAATCCAAATGGTTTTAGGAACTACTTTTATTACAAATTTATTTCCGATAGGACTTACTAGGGAAGGATTATCAGGTATTTATGAAGGGCATAAGGTTTTATTTAGATTTAAGAATAAACCTTATACTAGAATCTTACATGAAATGTTTGACTCTTTATTTCATAAAGAAAACAATTAAATTTCTTAAAACAAGAAATTACTTGTTTAAATATTGAAAATAATCTTAATAATCAAAGATTACAATAAAAAATTAAAATTTTAATAAATGATTTCTCTATTACCATTTGTAATGATCACCCGAATGCTTTCTAGGATAGAAAAAAACATATTGTTTCTCTTCCTTATGAAGAAGGTTTTAATGAATCTCAAATTAAAACAAAGGCAAGACACTGCAAAATGAATAAAGAACATTTGGAGCTATGTAAAAAGGAAATTGCTTCTTTATTTCAAAAGAATTTAATAAGTCCTTCAAATTCACCATGGTGTTGTACGGCTTTCTGTGTTAATAAACATTCAGAACAAGAAATAGGTATTCCTCGTCTTGTTATAAAGTATAAGCCCCATAATAAGGCTTTAAAATGGATTAAACATCCAATTCCAAATAAAAAAGATTTATTAGATAGATTATATGATTCTATCATATTTTCTATATTTGATTTAAAATCTGAATACTGGCATATTCAGATTAATAAAGATGATCGTTATAAAACTGCTTTTAATGTTCCTATTGGACATTATGAATGGCATGTTATGCCATTTGGCTTAAAAAATGCGCCTTCGGAGTTTCAGCAAATTATGAATGACATTTTTACCCCTTATAGTGAATTTATCATTGTTTATATTGACGATATTCTAGTATTTTCAAAATCTATTGAAATGCATTTTAAACATTTACATATTTTTAAACAAATTATTATAAGAAATGGTCTGGTCATATCTAATCCTAAAATGTCACTATTTCAATCTAGAATTAGATTCTTAGGACATTTCATTGAAAAGGGAAGTATAATAACTATTAATAGAAGTATCGACTTCGCAGATAAATTTCCAGATGAAATTATGGACAAAACACAATTACAAATATTTTTGGGAAGTTCAAATTATATATCCCCATATTATAAAAATCTTACACAAGATACTTCTATCTTATATGAAAGACTTAAAAGAGACCTTGTTCTTGGACTGAACAACATACCAATGCGGTTCGTCGAATTAAAGAAAAAGTTAAAACTCTACCCTACTTAATGATAAGTAACCCTCAATGGAAGAAAATTGTTGATACAGATAGTTCGGAGATTGGGTTTAGATGAATCCTTAAACAACTCAATCCCGATACAAAAGAAGAAATTCCTGTTAGGTATCATTCTGGAAAATGGAATATTAGTCAGAAGAATTATGCCACAGTAGCTAAAGATATTTTAGCAATTGTTAAATGTTTTCTAAAATTCCAAAATGATTTATATAATCAACATTTTATAATACATACAGACTGTAAGTCTGCTAAATACATGTTTAGTAAAGATTTCAAACATGATATTTAAAAACAAATGTTCGCCAGATGGCAAGCACAATTAGCTCGTTTTGATTTTGACATTGTCTATAAAAAGGGAGAAGATAATAATCTTCCAGATTTCTTAACTAGAGAATATTTGAAATGACTCTTCCAGCAAATTTCAGCAAATTTTGGCTAGATGGATAAAAAATGATATCTTTGCAAATTTCAGCAAAATTTGGCTAGATGGATAAATTTAACTTATAGGAAGGAATTGAAGAATAAAATTATGGACGCAGTAGAAGACAAGGATTTGCCCGAATGGGATGCCGATTCGTGGAAGAAGGCCATAGGGAGGATCAAGAAGGGGAAGGCACAGGGTTTACCGAGCGATGCTAATCCACGGGACTTCGACATTGAGTGCGGGAGGGAGCAAGACTAGAGGCAGGAGTTGGTCAGGCAGGTCCAGGAGGAGAACGAAGAGTTGAGGACGACACATGACCCGAAAGTCGACTCCATGGCGGCCTGGTTGCGGGATTTTAGAGAAGACATGCAGACGGAGACAGGCCAACCATTGTGCGAGCTTCCTTCAGACTTGTTCATGGGGAGTGCTATTAGGAGCGGAGGTACATTTAGGATTCCGAGGCCGACACAGCCGAGACCAGATCCTTTTGCTCCCAGTACTTCCACCGTCACTGAGTATGTCGACGATGTCCCTATTGATAGTGATGTTGAGGGGAGTGGTGATGATGTCGATAAGATGGGTGCTGAGGTCCAGGACCTAAATGGCGATGATGATGATGATGATTTTGTTGATGGTGGTGATGTTGTTGATGATGATGATCCATTGGCAACCTAGGATGGTGACGGGTAGTTATTTTATTAATGTTGGACTTTTAAATATTAATGTTGGACTTTTTTATTAATGATGTTGGCCTTTTAAATATTATTAATGTATGACTTTAGTTTTGTTGGAATGTTATTATTATTTGTTTTTGTCCAACTATTAGTTTTTTTATTTTTGCCGGTTTTAGTATAATCTGAATGTATCGTTTATGTACTAAAAAATGTGACTTACATATATATACTAAAAAACAAAATATTTTACCCAAAAAAACGGTGACTTACACATATATACTAAAGTACAAGTGATACTAAAGAAAAGAAAAAAGAGAAGAACTACTCTTCTTCTGAATATTCAAAGTCATACTCATCCTCATTCGCATCACTGTCTATGTCTTCTTCTTCTGCATCAACGTCCTCGTTACCGTCTAGCTCATTGACGACTTCAAACTCACCTACCCCCAACTGAATATTCATATTAAACGACCTCAGGTCTACAAACATATTAAGACCTACTGATTCGTTCTCTTGAAACACTTGCTCCTCCGGCTCTAGGTCATTAGGGGTAGAATCACCAACGGTGAGTGACGACATATTTGATGATGTAACGCGCTGGAATATGTGATACCGACAACCATCCCATTCTCCCTGGCCTTCGATTTGGTAGAGACGGATACGGGGCATAGTAAACCTGCATTTCATGATTAGCACAAACAAATGGTTCGTTGGTTCGGAGTTTTCTAGTGGGGTTAATTTCCACCAAATTGTACGTCTCATGGATATTTGTTCCAAGTCCTCCAATATCATACCACAAACACTTGAACAAGACAATGGACATTGGTTTCCAAGTTTTACCTCCCCAATATTCCACTTCTAAGATCTCTTTCAAAGTCTCGTAAAAATTGGTTGCGGCGGTGTCTCCCATGTCGCCCTTAGCGTAAACCCCACTGCAATCACTCTTCTTGAGCCCAATTTTGTATCAATGTGGAACCGGAACCCATTCATAATGTAGGCATCGTACGTGATTGCATCGTTCAGTGGACCGTTGATCAACGGTATTACCCTATTGTCTGTCATGTAATTTCCGTTGTTGTACTCTTGCTTGAACCAGGCCACATACTTCTTGTTCCTTTTCATTTGCACCTCCATGGTATTCAATATGCCGCACTCCTCTTCTATAAACAAACTGCGTGTTACAAAACAAATAAGTTTGTACTGGTACGTAATAAAGAAGATGACACTAGACTAAGAAAACTTAAGTAGACTCACTCTTCCCATCCCTCCAACTCTTCACAGTTAAGAAGTGTGTATAGTCCAATTTGCTCCTTTTCTTCCCCCGTTGACGTCCTCTGCTTCTCCTTGTTGCGTAGCATATTCAATGAATGTCCAAACCCCAAACACAAATTTATCACTCAAACAACCATCAATATCATACATATCGTATATCCAAGATCTATCCACTTGATAATCCATTATTTATATAATAACTTGTAAAATCTAAAGCAATGAACTACAATTTATACTTCAAGAAATTTAAAAAGCTAAATAGAATGATCAACGTTTTTCTTGAAGCGTTAGAGAACACGCTGCAAGAATGGTGTGTACACCACGATTACCTTCGGTGTGTGTACACTACCTATCAATAAATAAATAAACTTAAGTTAAATCTCATTAAATAACAAATTATATTGAAAATAAAAATTTGGGATTGTAAAGGGAAAAACATGCATACCTTAAGAATTAATTAAGGTTCGAATGAATATTAGAGGAGTGGGAAGTGGCCTTTTTAAAGGCCACTAACAGTCAATAGGGACCGCCCGGCGGTCCCTCTTGACAACGGCTATTAACAATAGCGACCGCTAGTCGGTCGCTACTGGCACTATCCATTGTCAACAGGGACCGCTAAGTGGTCCCTATTGATACTAGTCGTTGTCAATAGGGACCGTCGGGCGGTCCCTATTGCCCATATTTGTGACCGCTCTGCACTCCTTACTAATATTTATATCTAAAAATTAGGTTTTCCCGATGATTTAAGGTGCCGCGTTGTTTGTGTAGTTGATAATTATTCTATTCATTGTTAAATCAACCATATTTACACATCTTTCATTGCAACTCCAAACATAGGTAGGGTGTAGATGATGATGAGATGTCGATAATAAAATAGGTTCAGAATTAATAACTCGCTCCATCACATTCAATATCTAATATTGGATAACTCAATCACTTATTTTGTAACCATTAATTACTTTGTTTCACATTTAGTATTGAGGTTGTTGCTAAAAATCACATACATATCGAAATCCTTCCATAAATTTACTATTTTAAAGTATGAATATTAGTAGAGACCGCAATGCGGTTGCAACTAACCCAATTGTGACCGCTTAGCGGTCCCTATTGACCCAGTTGTGACCGTATGGCGGTCCCTATTGACTCAACTCTGACCGTCGAGCGGTCCCTACTAATATTTATACTTTAAAATCGTGATTTTATGATGATTTGAAGTGCCGCCTTGTTTGTTTAGTTCATAACTACCATTGTAATAGTTAAAATAACAATAATTACAACGTTGTATTGTAAATCTAAACATTATGTAGAGGGAACGGTCCGCTTTGAAGATTCTTTTACTATTTTGAACGACAACTTATATATACATATAAGCATAATAATTAGTTGATCTAATGACTGAACCTTATAATCATATCTATGCTACATTAGTGAAGTAAAGCATAAAAACGAATAACAACTACAACTAACTAGTGATGATTAGTTGTAGAACATGAAATATATGTTGAACGTTAATGACTCGCTCAATCTCGTTCAATCTATGATTTCACAACTAAACTACTAGTTTTGTGATCATGTATTAATTCAGTTCACATGTTATAATGAGGTTGGTTGCTAAGAATCACAAATACATCAACATCAATTAAAAAAATTCAAGTTTAAAGGATGAATATTAGTAGGGACTGCCGAGCGGTCCCTAATAACATAATAGTGATTGCAGTGCGGTCACTATTGAATATTAGTGACTTCACTGCAATCATTATTTCCTTTTTGTGACCGCATAACAGTCACAGAAATTCGAAAATTAGAAATTTTGAAGAAAAATTTAGGCAGGATTAATGGGGGAAATTTGAATTTTGTGAAAATTTAAAAATTTCACCATTACCTCTATATATACTTACTATTCTTACATCTAATTTCATTAATCTCCGAAAAAACATCCAACACAAAAAACATTGTCTTCTTCTCTAAAAAAAAATACTATTTTCTTCTTCTCTTTTTTCAAATCCAAAACATAAATCACCAACACAAAACACTATTTTCTTCTTCTCTTTTTCCAAATCCAAAACAAAAATCACCAACACAAACTTTCTTTTTTACTTTTAACCACACAATCTTTCTTTTCTATTATTTTGTATCTACACATTTTATTTTTATTCTTTTGCTTGGTTTTCTATTCATGTATTTTTTTTGTTTTCCTTCAATTTTTGTTCATCTATTATTAGTCATTTTTCTTTTCTTTTCCTTCAATTTTGGATCTACACATTTTCTTTCTATTATTAGTCATTTTTTTCATATGTTTATATTTATTAATACTTTCTATTATTAGTCATTTTTTTCATTCTTTTATTGTTTTGATTTTCTTATAATAATATTTCTACAAAGAAAACAATAATATTTCGAAAATTTCCGTAATATTTTCTATTTTTTATTTTCCGCACAGACTATTAGGGACTGCTCAGCGGTCCCTATTACTCCATCAGTAGCGACCGAAAAGCCGTCCATATTGTCTTCCAAACAATAGGGACCGCTGAGCAATCCCTATTGTTGTTAAGGCAATAGGGACTGCATCGCGGTCCCTAACGGTGTCAAGGTAATAAGGACTGCATGGCGGTCCCTACTGCTTTTAAGGCAACAGGGACCGCCGTGTAGTCCCTATTTCTATTAAGGCAATAGGGACTGCGATGCGGTCCCTATGACTGCAGCGCGATCACGGATTTTCAGTCGCTACTGACCCTCATCAGTGACTTAAAATCGATCGTTGGTGGGAAGCGACCGAGGTCAGTAGCGCCGGTCAACAGCGACCAAAGTATGGTCCCTATTGACATTCAGGAACCGAATGAGGGGTCAATAGGAACCGCTTCGCGCAGCGGTCCGTGTTGACCCCTTTTTCTTGTAGTGAAAGGAATACTGAAACTGGAAATTCTCTTAGTTTGGGGCAGTTGTCTCTGCCATTCTAACAGGCATTAAGTTGGTGACATATTTTCACACGGACCATAGGCCTTGTGCATAAGGCTTCATTATGTTGTGGCTATCGTGAACCAAGAAAAAAAAATCCAGATGTTTGACTACGTTTCATTCTTTACGAAGAGATGAGAAAATCACACTAGATATGAAGTTAATTTAATTATTCATGTTCAAAACAAAATGCATTCATTCGATTATTTGGACATGAAGCTTTAAAAACAAAAGGGAGCAAAAAAATGGAAGACACTCACTCATATACTGATATACATACACATAGTTTGGACTAAAATTAAGATAAAACAAGCCAAAAGCCCATTATGAAGCCCAACACCACACCTACGAATTTTGATCGATCCTTTGCAGCTCAGCATTTTTCAATTGATTAGGATGTGCTCTAGAGTAGTCTCGTCATTTCGATCAATCCTTTGCTTGTTTGGTATTTATAGTAACCGCACCTAATCATCAAATTAAGTCTAGTCTGTCAAATCTAGTTTATGTATTTGTTCGTTGTGAATGTGAATGTAAAGAAAAAACTAGTTCAAGACTCAATGGAAGTCCGAAGGTGTCTGACTGGGGTGCTTTTAGTCACCATTGCTAACTAACTAAATTATAAGAACATAAGACGAAATACTTCAATAACACCATTTGTGGGAACACAATCGCTCCCGTTATCATTCAAGTACCATGACTAGATTACAAGGACAAAGAGCTGGAGAGAGGCACTACCAGTTGGCAAGACCCTAGATCTGCCTGCTCTACGAGTGGCTCCACAAGCGGAGCCCTTTGGATAGAGCGTAAAACACGGCAATAATTGAAAGATGGAAAAATAAACGACTCACAGATTTTACGTGGAAAATCCCAAATTACTTTAGGGTGAAAAACCACGGGCAAAGTATAAGAACTTCACTATGAGTGTAAAATAGGAATTACAACTTTGAGACTTTTACTGTAGTAAAGTCGCACAAACTCTCTATTTTTTACCTCACACTTACAACACTTTACACCACTCTTTATATTACTAATTATGTGTTAATATATATATGAGAAAGAAAGAATTTTTTTTGGGATGCTTAGAATGAAGAAAAGAGCCGGCTATTTATAGGAGGAGAAACCATGTCCTTTGCCATTTTTTTTCTTCCAATTTGGATACAACAGCTCAATACCGCGTATGGAGGATCTGAATTCCATGTGCTTCCTTCAAGTTGCTACTCCATCCATCTGCACTCACATGCATACCCATGTGCTCCAAGCCTTCACAATCATGCACACCCATGTGCTGCCAACATTCTCCCACTTCAAGATTTGATTAGGGACTAATCAGATTTTCACACCATTATTTCTACCTCGCCCTTCATGTTGCTTACGTCTCCACCAGATTACACGAGGACCGACACTGAACAAACTTGTCAGCATTAACACTCTTCGTCAAAAAATCAGCTATGTTATCTTTCGTGTGAATCTTCTGCACATCTACAGTACCCTCCTCAACTCTTTTATGAACAAAGTGATACTGTACCCGAATATGCTTTGTCTTAGAATGAAACAATGGATTCCTTGCTAGATGCAATGCACTCTGACATCACAAAATAGAGAAATGCTCTCTAGTTTATGCCTGAGTTCCTCCAGAACCATTTTCAACCAAATCGTCTTTTTACTGGCCTGCTTAGCTGCCACGTAATCAGCCTCTGTTGTTGATGTCGCTAAAACTGACTGTAACTTCGAAACTCAACTCACTGCACCTCCAGCAAGAGTAAACATATATCATGTCGTGGACTTGTTTTTGTCAAGATCACCTGCATAATCAGAATCAACATAGCCCTTGACTGTAAAACTTGATCCTCCGTAATATAATACAACATCTAAGGTTCTTTAAATATATCTAAGAACTCTCTTTAATGTACTCCAATGCTCTTTTCCCAGATCCACCATGTATCGACTAACCACTCTCACTACATGTCCAATGTCTGGTCTACTACAGATCATAGCAAACATTAGACTTCCCAATGCTGATGCATACGGTACTCGAGACATCTGCTTCCTCTCTTCTTCACTGCTAGGACCAGTGTTTTCGGACCCGGCCTAGTCACAGAACCGGTGAGGCTACTAGTTAGCGGGTTAGCAGGTCGGACCGATTGGACCACTGGTTGAACCGATTTGTTGACTTTAGTTAACATTCCACAAATTCATAGTATTACAAACATTGTTTAATTTAATCTACTAGCTTATCTAATTTCTTATACAAAACTGCACTGATATTATATATAGAAATAAATTCATAGTATTAAAATAAAAATGCTCAAGTATTTTATAGGTGATTGTTATTATTTTTATTTATTATTAGAAGACATGAGAATAAATTGTAGTGTTAGAGCCAAATAAATATAGAATCATTCAAACAGATATATAATAATGAAGTTACCAAAACAATCAATTGTGCACATCTTCAAAATAAGTTGGTGTGCGTGTAATATATATAAAATATCAAATATACATAGAAGTATATAATCAAATTTTCCTATAATTTACAGATTTATAAAACTTTGACCAATCATGTTTCATTTAAAGTTTAAACAAAGAAAAATATCTAATTGCCATAACATTCTCCTACAATTAAGCTAATAATGGGTAGATTTTTTTTTTTTTAAAGTAAGAGTTTATTCAAAAAACCTACTGCTCCCCACAGCTGATCAGAGAGCAACAAACAGATAGCAAACCTCATAAAACAGTCCCTCTAAAGCCAAAATTGATGAAACCAAAAACAAAAAGACAAGAACATAAAATCAACCAAGAAACCAACTAGTTATCGAATCCGTCCTCATCTTCAATGGCATTCTGAGCTAGAGCATGCGCCACCGCATTAGATTCCCTATGGACCCATCTAATGTAGAACTCCTTATTCTCCCGAATCAAGCGCCGAACATCCTTAACAATATTAACAAGATGAACATCCCCGTTGGTACCGTGCACAATGTCATGAATAACTCCAAGACAATCCTCCTCAAAAGCACACTACGCCAACCATTTTCAATTGCCCAAGAGACCGCTCCCATCGCAGTCAAAGCCTCAACACCACTCGAATTCATCAATGAAGGAAGTTGTCGTTGACGCCACGCAATTAAGTTTCCTTGACAATCATGCACCACCAATCCTATACCAATCTCTCCCTCCCCCACAAAGCACGCTCCGTCAAAGTTAATTTTCACCACATCCCCTTTTGGCGCATCCCATTCCATCACCTCCTTGTCGCATACAACCGGCCAAAATCGGTAATTCACCCAAGGCACGCAGCAACCAGATCTGAAAACAGTCCGGTCTAGATCTGAAAACAGTGGCTAGGACACATACTTGAGGATAACTTGAAATTAACAGGAAGAGGGGTAGAGATTGGCTTACAATTTTTGCATACTGAACCACCGAAAAATCTTCAACAGATAGTTCCTCTGAGACAGCCAAATCTTCCTGTTATTTCTATCTCGGTGGATTTGCATCCCTAGAATCTTGTTTGTTAGTTTTAAGTCCTTTATTTCAAATTCCCTAGCCAGTTCAGCCTTCGGTTCTTCAATACGAGCTTTGTTGGGGCCTGAAACCAACATGTCGTCAGCATACAACAGCAAAATAACAAATTCATCACTAGATCTCTTGAGATATGCACAAGTATCTGCATTCAGTTTGTTGTATCCAAGGCTCATTATGAATGAATCAAATCTTTTATACCAACACCTCAGCGCCTGTTTGAGACCGTACAAAGATTTGTTCAACCTGCAAACTAAGTTCTCTTTTCCTTCTTCAATAAATCCTTCCGGTTGGAGCATATAAATCTCTTCTTCAAGATCACTATGAAGAAAAGCCGTCTTTACATCTAACTACTCAAGATGTAAATCAAATGTAGCACACATCGTCAGAACCACACGCACAGTTGTCATTCGGACCACTGGAGAAAATATTTTTTTGAAATTAATCCCCTCCTTCTGAGCATATCCTTTCACCACCAATCGTGCACGATACCTATCCATTTGGTCATCACTGTTACGTTTGATTTTGTACACCCATTTGTTGCCAATGGGTTTCCTACAAGTTCCCACGCCTTATTCTTATGGAGTGCTTCGATTTCCTCCTGCATTGCTGCCATCCACTGAGTTGCATCTGAACTACTCATTGCTTCATGGGGAGTTGATGGCTCCCCATACTCAGTTAAAGGACAATACACATTGAAAAGTCTGAGTGCCAGCCTGGTGATCTCTTGATACGTGTCAATCGATGTATCCCCGAGACTCCTAACTCCTTTGTATCCTTAGGTTCATGCTCTGGTTCAACAGGGCCATCCTACTCATCATCCTTCTCGACTACTACTATTGTAGTTTCTGGATTTTCCCCTATACTGCTATCATATCCTTTCTTATCTTCCGTGAAGATAACATCCCTGTTTACAACGATCTTGTGGGCAGTGGGGTCCCACAAGCAATACCCCTTCACTCCTTTAGCATACTCTAAGAAAAAAACACTTCCTGGATTTTGGGTCCAGCTTTGTCTTCTCTTGAGTATTGAACATAACATAAGCGGGAGTCCCAAATATATGGAGACTAGAATAATCAACTGGTTTACCTGTCCACGCCTCAATTGATGGTTTTAGTCCCAGTGTTGTTGACGGAGATTGGTTCACCACATAACAGGCGGTATTGACTGTTTCTGCCCAAAAAGACTTTTCTAAGCCTGCAACCTGCATCATGGCTCTTGTTTTATCCAACAAAGTCGTGGTCATCCGCTCTGCCACTTCATTCTGCTGCGGCGTGTACGCCGTAGTAAACTACCTCTTAATCCCAACATCTTTACAGAAGTCTTCAAACTCCTTGCCAGTATATTCCCCTCCATTGTCAGATCTTAGGCGCTTGATCTTTTTCCTAGATTCAAGTTCCACCAGATCTTTGTATGTCTTGAACATCGAGAACACCTCTGCCTTACTCTTGATCATGTACACCCAACATCTCCTGGAATAATCATCTATAAAAGACACAAAATATTTGGCACCTCCTAGGGATAGTACTGGTGCTTGCCACACGTCAGAGTGAATCAATTCTAGAATGACTTTACTTCTAGAATCTGAAATACGAAACTTTATACGATGTTGCTTGCCAACAATACAATGCTCACAAAAAACTAAAGATACCTTTGTGAGGCCTGGAAGTAGTTTCTTCTCTGCAAGAACCTTCATGCCTTGTTCCGACATATGCTCGAGCCGCTGATGCCAAATCATTGATGATTTCTCAATCGACTCAGATGAAGCCACTAACGCTTCTCCCACTTGCAGAGCCCTCTCCTGTATAATGTATAAATTTCCAGAAATCTTATCCGCCTTCATCAATATAAGCGCACCCCTTTTAACTTTCATGATCTTATTTCGCGACCCTATCTCACAACCAAGATCATCCAGTTGTCCATATGACAACAAATTCTTGCATAATCCCTCCACGTGTCGGACATCTCGAATGGTCCGAACAATCCCGTCATGCATCTCCAGCTTGATCGTACCGATGGCAACAACTTTCAAAGGTTCATTTTTACAGCTATACACAGATCCTCCAGCGATCGGTGTATACTCATGAAACCACTCCCTCAGTGGAGTTATATGAAAACTAGCTCCTGAATCAATAAGCCATACATCATCAAAGCCACGCATACCTCGAATAGATGTTGCTGTTTCACAGCATAGTACATCAACATCATCTGAAGTGCTAGCAACGTTCCCCTGAGGATCATAACTCTTATTTTTCGAATCTTTAAGATTCCAACAGTCCTTCTTCAAGTGACCTTTCTTGCCACAGTACCAACAACTGCTCTTGGTCCTTGACTTGGCTCTCCCCTGTTTCTTACTCCCACTTGCACCACGCTTCGACGTTCTCCCTCTTGTCACCGACAAGGCACCTGCATGTTGCGTATTTGCCTCCATGTCTTCTCGGTTCTTGTGCCAACTCTCTTCTTCCAGAATAGCGGCTGCAACTTCGTCGAAGACCAAATAATCTGTGAGGACATTATTTGTTAAGTTGCTGACAAGCTGGTCATACAAATCGGGCATACTTTGCAGCAGAATTTTAGCACGTTCAACCACTTCTATTTTATGACTCAACGACGTCAATTGAGAAAATAGAGTATTTAAAACATTGAGGTGCTCAGTTACCAAGGTAGATTCTGCCATCCTCAGTGTGTACAATTTCCATTTAAGGGAAATTTTGTTGTGTAGGGACTTCGCCTCATGCAGCTTGTTGAGATGGTCCCATGTCTTCTTAGTTGTCCTTTTCTCCTCAACGCTTGACAACACGCCATCACCTAACGCCAGGTGAATATTTACGATAGCGTTGTCGTCCATCTCATTCCACTTTGTATCATTTGTGATTTCCACTAGCCTATCTTCGATCGTCGCGAGACACCCATCTTTTCGAAAGATGGCTTTAATCTTCAGCTTCCACAACGAGATATTACACCCGTTGAATTTCTCGATCTAGAATTTTGCCGTCATTGCTTCTATCACGTATCACCGTCACTGAAAATAATTTGAGTACGATACCCACATATATCACCGAGACCTCAGATATGAACCGATGCTCTGATACCACTTGTTGTAAAGTGGCCCCTTCGGATAGAGCGTAAAATGTAGCAATAATTGAAAGACGAAAAAATAAATGACTCACAGATTTTACGTGGAAAACCCCAAATTACTTTAGGGTGAAAAACCATGGGCAAGGTAGAAGAACTTCACTATGAGTGTAAAATAGGAATTATAACTCTCAGACTTTTACCGTAGTAAAGTCGCACAAACTCTCCATTTTTACCTCACACTTAGAACACTTTACACCACTCTTTATATTACTAATTGTGTGTTAATATATATAAGATAAAGAAAGAATTGTTTTGGGATGCTTAGAATGAAGAAAAGAGTCGGCCTATTTATAGAAGGAGAAACCATGTCCTTTGCCATTTTTTATTCTTCCAATTTGGATACAACAGCTCAATACCGTGTATGGAGGTTCTGAATTCCATGTGTTTCCTTCAAGTTGCTACTCCACCCATATGCACTCACATGCATACCCATGTGCTCTAAGCCTTCACAATCATGCACACCCATGTGTTGTCAACATGTCTTACATCATTATATTTAGAAAGCTACCATCACAAATGCAACATTGGCACCACCAACTCTTTTAGTCATGCTTGGAGAAGCCAAAGTACAATTCAGGAATGTCGGGATACTCGAGGGGTCTATCACAGAGCCAATCTGATCCGCTGGGGATCGCTCTAGGGCTCATCCAAATGGCGATAACATGCCCATGTAGGCATTACCGCACATTAGACATGGCAAACACCTACCAACACCATCTCGATGAAGAGTGCAAGATGACGAAGTTGAAACAGGAAATAGCATTCATTTTAATTTATTAACAGGTTAAAATGTATGTTATTTCCTTTAACAAAGAAGGACACCAATGTTGCATCAGCTTTCTTAACGCATTTTAAATATTATCATTTATATTGAAGAGTCTAAACCTTTAACTATATGTAGTGTAGCAAGAGATACAAACTTATTCTTGTGAATTAGTAAGACAAAATATGCTAACTCAAAATGTTAACTCAAACTTATTCTTGGTTGCCTTAATAAGGAGAAAAGATGTTAACTCAATAAATTAGTAATTCAAGTGTATTATCAAGGAGGGAGTGAAGAAACTATCATCTCCTATTGAAAAAGTTGGCACATAAGGCAGTTTTTTAGTGGCAATAGCTTTTCAAAAAAAAAATCATATAGTTTAATGTTTACATCCAAAGGGCATTCTGGACAACAAAACACCCCAATACTTAAGAGAAAATTGATCCAAATAAACTCAAAGTTTTGAAAAAGAAAATCATTTTAAGCTATATTTGTTACACTTATTTCAAACAAAATGGATATCTTAAATTTGTTCGTGTATCATAAACTAACTAGCACTTAATTGTGATGCACCGATACTAATGCGAGGTGATTTTATCTGCTGACTAAGCATTCCACGTCGGACTAACCCATACTCCGTGTTGGTGCTAGGTTAGCTTTAAGTTCAGAAAACCTTCATATGATGACTAAGCACTCCACGTCAGACTAACCCAAGCACCATGCTTGTGCTATGTTAGCTTTGAGTTTGAGAAACATGCACTGAAAAAAATCATACATGAACTTGTACTTTGTTGATGTAAGACCTTAGTTGTTTACTTATTACTTCTTTTCTATTCGTAATGGTTATTACTTGTTATGACAGGTAAAAGTAAAACAATAACCTAGAGATTTATAGTGGTCCGTCACAACAGGCCTAGTCCACTCGGCTTTTGCCAATTCTAACAACTCTAGTCTCTTTCATTTGGTACAGGACTTTGACTTTCTCAGGCTATTACATGTACTAGTAATCTATACTCCTTCGAATTACTTTCCTAACGCATGACGTGATGCCTTACTAAAGAACTCTACTAGAATTTGGAAATGATCACCTTCACACGAAGTTCCTTCGCCTTGATATTATGTACAAGAATAATAAAATGCTTTTGACTCTCAAACAAATAAAATACAAATCTTAAAATCTAAACTTCAAACCTTGTCTTCAAATGCCTTCGAGTCTTCTCCTTTTATAGAGTGCGGAATCTCCACACGGAAGGATAGTTGTTGCACCAGATCTTCGAATCTTCAAGCCACCTTGCAAACCTTCATTAGTTCATCCGATTTTATTTTGCTAAATATGTAAACATAATATTCCAACATATGCATATATATATATATATATATATATATAATTCAGTCCAGATACACTTGGAATAATATCGGATCATACAAAGACAAATATAAAGCTGAATCTTGTTTCCATAGATAATCTTACGCGATAGTATCTATTTCTATAAGAAAACTATAAGATTCAATTTTAGAATCTCACTAACAATGTTTTCTTATTTCACGTATCACGATAGTTGTTCTAACTATAAGGAAAGATTCTATATTCAAAATACCTACAGTAATATTCAAAATACAATCAATAATTATATAATTAAAACACTCAATTATCTATACAATAAGCAGTTTGACTAATAATAGTTGGACCGATAATTTCGGTCCTAACATTTTCCCCATTTTATTTTGTTTTGCCAACAGTAATATTTCTTGCAAGGCATAGTTAGTTCAAGAGATTCATAACACACATAAAATGTTGCCATAATCAAAACATAACGACTTTAAGTTGCATCAGCAGTGCAACATTACAAAACTAAATAGATATTCAAACATAATTAAAATGCAGAAATTAAAAATTGTTCGCAGTTCATAAAAATTCAAAGGCTGAAACAAAACGGCAGCAGCATCAGAGCAATTCCTCATCACTCTACTCCCCCTAACTCTTGCATTATCTCCCCCTTATTGTCACAATAGAATCAAGGGGCAAGAAGGCGATCCTCAATGTGTTGAAGGGAGGATTCTATGGCAGAGATGCATGTATCAATATTGGCCAGAGTCGTCGACATGGCCTCCATAGCAGTATGCATCTCCTAGTTTGCTAAGTGTCACGCCAGCTCCAAGTGGATCCCATCATGTCCAACGGCAGAAGTTGTTGGGCTATCTAGTTTTACATGTTTGCGAGCAGAGGGACCAGCTTTTGTCTTGGCATACGTGGGCTCTTATACGTTTTGTGTCACTCTTGATGAGGCCCTCGGACCTTTGGGCACATGCTTTGTCTCTCCATCATTATTAGGAATCATCAGTTCTGATGACCGAGGTGTAGCCAAGAGAGGGTTTTACCTTACGGAGAAAGGCCTCCAGACATATCGGGGCGAAGACCATTTTTCCCATGTTAATGGGAATCTGTTATCCAATCCGGTACAGAATAGATGCAGCCACGGCATTGACCGAGGAGAGATGGGAGGCATGCAACTAGTGAAAAGTCAGGATTTTGAATAGGAGATTGTATTTCACTGCCAGGTTACTGGCGGGGAGCAAGCCATGAAGAGGCCAAGTTGAGTCCAGATTCAGGAGTTATGTTGCAACAGCGTGCATGTCATCCTCTAGGCGCAACTTCCACTTACCCTTATTGGGAGTATCGGGGGTCTCCATGTGCATGTTGCGGAGATCAGGGTATAAATCATAGATGTGTCCGCGCAGATAGACCTTGCAACACTGAGGGGAATTGCCAACCAACAACTGTTGTGACAAATTCATATAGAACTCATAGATGACCTCAGAGATAAAAGAAATGACCTTTGTGGTGGCACCGTAGAAGCCCCGGTCCCAGAGAAGGTCAAGGACATAAATGATCCGATACGTCCTAGGAACCAGTGGACGCTCAGCAACAAGGGGCCTATTTTGACTAGTCATCCCAGCATGTTGTATGGCCTCCATGGATACTAACTTACGAGAAAATACACGTTTGAGATTGATTGGGGATGGGGCAGATTCGACCACATGAGGTGGCGCATATATGCTCGTCGCATCACCACCTATCTTGACTGGAGAAGGAATATAACTAGGAAGAGCAGAGGAAGATCGAGCGGTTTTCGTGCGTTTCTTTGCTTGAGATGGAGGGGAATGATCCTTAATCTCACTGATCTCGTTTGCAGCAGGGGGAGTAGCGAAACGCCTCTTCTTCTTTCTAGATAATGGGACCTTACAATTCGATTGTGCGCGTGCGGTGACACGACGAGGTGGTTTCTGAGTATAGGAGGAGGGGTATTTGTGGAATTGTTGTTCTCGTCGACTACTTTCGTTTTTCCCTTATTGGTGGTAGGTCAGGCATTGGTAGAGGGAGACGGTGATGGTGGTTGGAAGGAGAGAGGGACGGCGGCAAGAGGTGCATCCGCAACAGTGGGAGGAGGATTTACCGGATTATCACCTTGCTCGTCTAGGAATCTTCATAGTCGACGATATTGAATTTGGCAGAGGACGACATCGTGTAAATTGAAAAATTAGGGTTTTTGATTTTGCTTAAAATATTGGGTTCAGATAGAGAGAAAGTGAAATTGGTAAAAAAACGCTAAGTGTCCCTTAAGTAGGAGAGTGAGATAACATGTAAGGCGACAGAATTTGATCGTGGTTGAGATAGTGGAAAGTAAGTTCTCCTACCAAAATTAAAAATTCCACCCAAAATTAGCGAATCAAAAATAAGGAAATTAAGTATACGGTCACAATTAAATGCCGAGTTTTAGCCATTTCGAAGACAAAAACGTGTGGTCATTATTGCCCCCACTAACTTTCTATATTACGTTTGATACGACAGTAAGCTAGGCATTAAATACGTATCAATCCATTGAAATAGAAACCTAATTATCTCAACACATAGCCCTAGCTTAGTGAATTCGCATAAATAAAATCATAATTCATATGATGAGAAAATCCTTATGATGTAAAAGATTTGTCATGACTTGCAAAATCATAGATAGCCATATATAGGGTGACTACATGCACCTATTGCAACTCTTTTAGGTAGCTGTCACACTGACACAGTTTTGGTTGGGGTAGCACTTTTCAATGTTGTGACGTGTGAGATAAGAATTGAATGCTTTCACTCTCAACCTTTTAGGTCATGTAGCTTTTTCCTAACAAGATGATTTCTTTCACTTTATTTGAACAAATATAAAAAGGGCATTTTCAACACAAACATTACATGTCTCACAAACTTAATAACATAATGGATTGAAAATCTAGAAAATAGACTTTATGTATGTTCATCCATTGTAACGATAGCTAACGTTGAGATTCAGAGGTGACATATGCCAAAAGACTTTCTACGTATCTTCAGGCGAACAACATGTATGGTTTTAGTAATTAAGTCAGTTAGTTGACGAGTAATACCCACAGGTTCTAACTCAGGTGCGAGAAACTTCACAATATTAATAGTGAATAGATGTCAAATTTCAATATGTTTGACTCGATAAAATTGTATAGCAAAAACGGCAGTGTGAGTGTCACATAGTGTTATAGTAATATGAGTATGATCGAGATTTTTTACCAGCAGATTTGACTCATCAATGTTGGGCAAATTTTTACCTGCTACGAATAAGATCTTTTCAAACCAAAATCTCACTAAAATAAACGTTAGTGACCAGCTCTTGATGCCACTTATAGGACCTTAGTTGTTTACATATTAATTATTTTTCTAATCGTAATGGTTATTACTTGTTACGAAAGTAAAAGTAAAACAATAACACAGGGATTTATAGTGGTTCGGTCACAACAGGCCTAGTCCACTCGGCTTTCGCCAATTCTAACAATTCTAGTCTCTTTCGTTTAGTACAGGACTTTGACTCACTCAGCCTATTACATGTACTAGTAATCTAGACTCACTCTAATCACTTTGCTAACACCTGACTCTATGCCTTACTAAATAACTCTACGAGAATCTGGAAATGATCAAGTTCACACGAAGTTCCTTCGCATTGATATTTCGTATAAGAATAATAAAATACTTTTGACTCTCAAACAAATAAAATACAAATCTTAAAATCTAAATTTCAAAACTTGTCTTCAAATGTCTTCAATTCTTCTGCTTTTATAGATTGCAGAATCTCCACACGAAAGGAGTTGTTGCACCAGATCTTCGAATCTTCAAGACACCTTGCAAACCTTCCTTAGTTCATCCGACTGTATTCTGCTACATACGTAAATAGAATATTCCAACGTTTACATATGTATAATTCAGTCCAGATACACCTGAAATAAAATTGGATCATACAAAGATAAATATAAAGCTGGATCTTGTTTCCATAAATAATCTGGCGCAGCAATATCTATTTCTATAAGGAAACTATAAGATTCACTTTTTAGAATCTCCCCAACCATCTTTCCTTACTTCACATATCACGATAGTTGTTCTAACTATAAGGAAAGATTCTATATTCAAAATACTTATAGAAATATTCAAAACATAATCAATAATCGTATAATTAAAATGCTTAATTATCTAAATAATAAGCAGTTTAATTAATAATAGTTCGACTGATAATTTTGGTCATAACACTTGATTTCGAACTGAACATGGGTTGGGCCAAGCTGCCTATGTATCCCGTATAGAGAATCAAGCTGAACGTAGTTCATTATTTCTTCGGGCGGTCATTGTTGCGCGTCGAGCTAATAGGCCGTGCTGAACGAGTAAGTCGTGTATTGGACTCGCAGCTTATTGGGCCAACGATGTTGGGTTAGATGACGTGGTAGGCTAGAGCGGGTCGGATGAGATGCCATTCCGTGCTGGATTGGGTAGCATAGGAGAGTGGGTCAGTGGGCTAATTCGTGCTGAATGGTGTGGTCGACATCGTGGTCACGTCGAATGGGATTTGGGCTATAAAAGTTAGAGAGAAAAAGTAAGATGTGAATTATGTATCTTTTGCCCCAATTGAGGGGGTATTTATAGGTACCGCATGGGCCAGTTGATGGGTTTGTCCCATCAATGATGGACTTGTGTTGAACCTGAGAAGGCGACAACCCGAGAAGGCGGCAATCCGAGAAGGTAGCAACCCGAGAAGGCAATAACCTGAGAAGGCGACAACACGAGAAGACGGTAACCCGAGAAAGTGCAACCCGAAAAAGCGACAACCCGACAAGGCGACGACCTGAGAAGGTGTCAACCATTGATGTATTTGGTGGTGTGACACGTGGTCGGGTGATATGTTGCCCAATATCAGTACCAAAATATGGTACAATAGATACTTTAACCAAGTAGACTATGTCGTATCGAATTTTGATACGATACCGATACTTGTACCATACGTATCAAAAGCCACGTGGTGTATTCGTTAATTTTTTAAAAAAAAATTAATATGTATCCAATAAGTTTTTTAGGTGTATCAAAATATTATGGGCTTTTTTTACAAATTTTTTATTTATTATAAACTTGTAAATAATTCACGTTGTATGCTTTCTTTGTGTGCATGTAAGATTTTTGTAATGTTAAAAGTTTTTTTTTGTGCATTTTCAAAGTTTCAAATTATATTATTTTTTTTAAAAAAACATTATATATAAATATTAATATATAGATTTATCCTTGCCGTATTTATATCGCTTGTTTTCTGAAAAAGTCACATCGTTATATCCGTATCGTGTCGTGCTCATATATATCACCGAATTCGTATTGTGCAACATTAGTCATAAGATATTGCACCATAGATATCAGAAATCATCAAGTTAAAACTACTACTAGCTACTATGATATGTAAAAATCATAAATTTACTTCATTCCACCCAACAGGAACTTCTGTAAACATAGATTTTTGTACATGGGAACAAAGAAACAGCAGTAACTGCTCCATCTCACTTCCACAAACACATAATCCAAATACCACAAATCAAAAACACTTCATTCAACACACAAAATTACTAAAATATAAAAAAGCGTACACCCCTAAAATTCTAATTCCTCCAGTTCCCTTCAGGCGCACCACCACTCCTAGGGTAGCCACGATCACCACCATAACCACCTCCACGCCCTCCGCCACCGTATCCACCACCGCCTCCACTACTATACCCACCGCCTCCGCCTCCGTTGTATCCCCCATCTCGACGACCCCCATATCCGCCGCCACCACCACCACCACCGTATCCTCCCTCGCGACGAGCCCCACCATATCCCCCACCACCGCTACCAACACCGCCATATCCACCTCCACCACCGTATCCACCGCCACCACCGCCGTATCCTCCACCACCACGAGGACCACGAAAACCACCTCCTCCTCCACTTCCTCTTGATTGAGCCTCATTCACAGTAATGTTGCGACCGTCAAGTTCCTGGCCGTTCATCCCTTCGATAGCGTCCCTCATCGACTGCTCATTCTTAAAAGTCACGAATCCGAAACCTCTCGACCTCCCTGTCTCTCGATCATTTATGATCTGATTCAAACATCGACAAAAATAAAATCAGGTCTTGACTAAAACCTATTCTTAAAGCTGAAAAAGGCTAAGTTCGATCTTCCACCCTTCTTTTGTTTAAAAAAGAGAAAGACAGAACGTACCGTTAGTAAAACAGTAACAGAAACATGAGTAACTCAGAGTAGTAACACAGTATTAGTAACAGTACGTAGTAGTAACAGTAACAGATCAGAAGATGGAACAATCCCCGATCTCTAACGGACCTTGGATTCGAGAACTTCACCAAACTGAGAGAAAGCGTGCTCTAATGCCTGATCGGTGGTGGCCCATGCCAATCCACCGACGAAGCATCTAAATTCAACATCTGTACCGGCCATTGATTATAATATTATTTTTATTTGAACACTGGAAAAATGTATATGGAAGAGGAGAGTTGAGTTAATATGCTGCTGCAAATTGGATAGTTGTGAAGGAATGGGTGAGAGGAAAAGTAGGAAATTAAGTGGAATAAGTAAATTAGGCAGGGCTGCATCTGTAGATTTATTTTGATGGTCAATCTTGAGAAACTTTAGCATGAGTAAACTAATAATAGTATCATTTACAAACCTTAAAAGCATGAAAGACTGGTGAGGCCCTTTGAAAAGTAATAAAACTCCAAGGTTAATTTAATCACTTAGATCTTGAACCTAATATGTAGTGATCTTTAAGATTGATGTTATGGGTCGGTCGAAGCTCAAGATATAATTTAGTCTATGTATTTTATGAAAATGTTTTTATGTTATTAGTTGAAGTTGTGTTGTAGTTATTAAGTTAGTAGAGTATTGGTGTTAGTGGATTTTACAAGTCAGTTTTATTTGCTACTTATATATGTAAGCTTCGAAAAGAACTATTTTCAAGAGGAAACAAAGTACTACTTTAGTTAGTTTTTCGTGTTCTTATCTGATTTCTTTAAGAAGCTCGTTCTTTCTAGAAGCAAAACACATTTGGGATCTTTTGATATTATCAATTGACTAATAACGGCTATATCTCTTGAGATTTGGTGTAATTATTGAAACTGCATGTTTTTTTTTTAAGAAATAAAAATTGTCAAAATCTATGATGTACTGACAAAAAACCATATACGTCCGTGTTCATAGGCAAAATCAGAATTTTGAATTAGAGGGGAGGGGACGAAATTGAACTATTTTGTTTAAAGGAAAAACATTGATATCTATAAAATATAGATGAAAGGCAATAGGAATAGAAAATATCAATATTAAAAGTGTTAGCACATTTACTTAAATATCTTGAACTATACTCTACGCTTTTTGATGAGATTAAACTCATCAATGATTGAATCAACATCAAATTTTTTAGCCACTTCTTTATCAATATACATTATAAAACTACTTGATAAGAAATCATCTTCTATTTTATTGCGTAGTCTTGTCTTTACAATTTTCATAGTTGAGAATGCACGTTTATATATTGCAGTAGAAACTGAAAGGGTTAAAAGAAGACGAACCAACCTGCCAATAAGATAAAAGCAAGTTTATTACGTTCTAGTAAAAATTATAAAAGACAAAACAAAGACTGAACAACTTGTCAACAAGGTAATAAGTAGTTGATTTCTAGTTGTTGATAATACTCGGTACAACTCAGACAATGACGACACCTTCTGAAAACTGCCATTGTTTTGGATTTCAAGCTCAAACAATTCCAACTAATATGAAAGATGTAACTTATCTTGATTCGTAAAATCAGTCAGATATAACTTTTCAGCTAATTTATAAATATCTTGATGTCAAATAATTTATAACTATCTTTGGGATCCAAAGTTGAGCTTAACGTAAGCAATTCCACAACATTCCCATTTAATCTAATCTCCATCTTGTGTAATATGCCATCTATTACCCCTCTGATTCGACAATAATGCTCAAGTGTGATATGATTTCTCCCAAGAGCACGATCCTTACTTGCCCGACGAGGATCATTCATATCAAGGACATGTAAATCACATTTCTTACAAAAAACTCTTCATCACATCCACTCTCTCGAAATTTCTAAATACTTTTTTTATTTGCAACTGCATCCATAGCATTGACTATATCTTGATCTTTGTATTGTAGCACTCTAGAAAGATCATTTGTTTTTCCTAATAACTCAACCAAGAAAATGCAGTATAAATACAAAGTCAAACGACATCATATGTTTCATCAATTGCAACTCTAGAAGTTACAAACCTTTTGTCATTTGTAATCTTAATATAAAACCAAAAGAGTAGAGTCAACCATAGTTAGTAAACTCTAAAGAGACCTCAAATGAGAACTCCATCTCGTATCACATAGATGTTGTAGAGTTTCAACTTGATTTTTTTCCTTTTAGCAATTTGTTGTTGATCGTGACATTTAGAAGAAGAACCAACTACATCCATAGTATTATTCAAGTGTAAGAAAAAATGTTCCATATGAATGACACTATGGGATGCTGCTACTTGCTACCAATATTAGTCGCAGTCAATGAGCAAGATAATGAATATACTACGAGTAAGGGCATTCACTTAACAATAGAGCTTGCAAAACATTCCACTCTCCTCGCATATTGTTAGCTCCATCGTAGCCTTGTCTTCGAATATTTTGTATGCTAGATTATGATGAGAAAGAACGCTACATATCTCATTTTTCAGTGAAATTACTTTAGTGTCCTCCACGTGAACTATATCAAAGAACTGTTTTCCGAACAAATTCCTCTTTATCAAAATACCTCAAAACAATAGCAGTTTGCTCCCCTTTTGATTCATCTCAAGACTCATCTACAGTAATGAAAAATGTTCTTTCACCAATTTCTACGTGGATGAATCTTGGAACTTTATTTTCATATATAATTAAAATATCCTTCTAAATGCCAGAAGAAATATATGAAGAATTTTCTGAAGCCTTATCTAGACAATTAAAGCTGCTTCACCACTGTAAGAAGTTGTGTGTTATATGATTTTTATAAAATTACCACGATTAAGGGAAACAACTTGTTCGTTATGACATCTAACTGAAGTACCCTGAAAAGCACACAATTTGGCTTCATCAATTGAAAATTTGAGTCACAATCGATTTATTGCAACTAGCTCAAAAGATTGTTTATCATTTTATCTAGACACTTGTCAATATGTGCAACGAGTCGTCCAGTCGTGGCCTTTTTTTATATTAATCTTATGAGAAGAGTTAAGAGCATAACCTTCATGCATCAAAAAAGCACACTATTTCTCGTTATTTACCTTTTCTCAAGCTTGAAATCCAACAACAATAAATGTATTTAACCCATACACTATAGATGGCTTGCCAAAGAGAAAATAGTAAAGACATAATGTTGCATTTTTTGTAGGAGAATATTCAAACATGTCATGAAATAGCATGTACCAAGATTTAGGAAACTTTCTATTTGGGAGCTGATATATCCAGAGCAAAATCCCTAAGGACGATTTATTATTTTTGCCCTTTATTTTGTAGTAACTTCAAGTTTTGCCCTATTTTTTTACGGGCTTTTTTTTTGCCCTCTAACTTATTTTTTTTGATTTAATTTTGCCCGGTGGGCTTCGTTGAGGGCTGGATCGAAGCCCAGTCGACGTGGCGACACACGTGGCGTACGGACGACGGCCACATGGCGCCACGTCATATATATATATATATATATATATATATATATATATATATATATATATATATATTAATAAAGTTCTTTTTTTTTATTTTATAATTGTACCAGATCGTCTTCTCCCTCCCCCCCGGTGGCCGCACTACACCCGCCGCCGCTGCCACCCAACAAACAGGGGAACACCCCTCTTCTTCTTCTTCTTCTCCAACACCACCGCCGTACTTCATCTCATTCAACGATTCCTTCACTCTCTCCACAGGGAAATTGAGCACGGCGGCGCCGCCTCTCATCGAGAATGTTGCCTGATCATACGCCATCGTCGCCGCCTCCGCGCTGTCGAACATCCTTAGCCAAACCCTAACTCCGTTCCTCGTCGAATCTCGAATCTCCGTCGCGTACTTCCCCACGGCCGTCGCCTCACGCCCCGAAACACCTTCTCCTTCTTAGGTTTTTTCTCCCCAATTTTATTAACAGCATTCGATTCGACCTCTACTACTAATTCATTCGAATTTGAATTGGAATTTTGTGCTAATATGCCGTACAAGAGCATTTCTTCGGAATCGTTGACGTTGAAAGGGAGGAGGGTGGTGGTGTTGGTGGTGTTTGATTTGTTGGGTGGCGGCGGCAGTGGGGGTGGTGCGGCCGCTTGGGGGTTGGGGGTGGTGTTGGGGGTGTTTGATTTGTTGGGTGGTGAGAGTGGTGGCGGGGGTGGAGGAGGGCGGCGCATTTGGTGGTTGAGGTGGTGTTGGGTGGTGCGAATGGTGGCGGCGGTGGAGGCGGCAGCGGCGGCGGGGGGGGGTGGGGATAGTGGTGGTGGTGATGAAGATGATGATTAATATATTTGTTTTTTTGTTTTTTTTGTGTTTTTATTAGTAAATATAAATTAATTAAACATTTTTTGATAAACTTTTATTAGTAAATATAAACTTTTATTAGTAAATACAAATTTTTATTAGTAAATATAAATTTATTAAACATTTTTTGATAAACTTTTATTAGTAAATATAAACTTTTATTAGTAAATACAAATTTTTATTAGTAAATATAAATTTATTAAACATTTTTTGATAAACTTTTATTAGTAAATATAAATTTTTATTAGTAAATACAAATTTTTATGACTAAATATAAATTTATTAAACATTTTTTGATAAACTTTTATTAGTAAATATAAACTTTTATTAGTAAATATAAATTTTTATTAGTAAATACAAATTTTTATGACTAAATATAAATTTATTAAACATTTTTTGATAAACTTTTGTTAGTAAATATAAATTTTTATTAGTAAATATAAACTTTTATTAGTAAATACAAATTTTTATTAGTAAATATAAATTTATTAAACATTTTTTGATAAACTTTTATTAGTAAATATAAATTTTTATTAGTAAATACAAATATTTACTAGTAAATATAAATATTTTTTTAGTTTTTTTAGTTGAGTAAATAAAATTAAAAAAAAATTGATGTGGCGCCACGTGTATGCCACGTGTGTCGCCACGTCGACTGGGCTTCGATCCAGCCCTCAACGAAGCCCACCGGGCAAAATTAAATCAAAAAAAATAAGTTAGAGGGCAAAAAAAAAGCCCGGAAAAAAAAGGGCAAAACTTGAAGTTACTACAAAATAAAAGGCAAAAATAATAAATCGCCCAATCCCTAAATACAAAGCAATTTCTTGATTCTTTTGTATTGTTCTCTAATTTACCCTTACTATATCATTTACAATTTTTCAGTTTCCAACCTTTTAAGAAGCAATATAAAATGGAAATACTCCCTCATATTAAATGATAGATTATCTTTCTTAATCATGGATACAATCAAAAGAAATATTTCTTTCACAAGATTCTGAAATATTAGAAAAATTCAAATCTCGTAAAATTAGTTTTCATAAGAATCTTATATTAATTTTCTTACAACCTTTTTAGTACAACTTTTATTCTTTTCGTTTCTGCATAAAGCCCTAAAGGTAAATTTACTTGTTATTGGACTCCTTCATCCATTTATATTATATATTTATATGTGCACATATATCATTATATTATAGTTCATGCAAAACATTTAATATACTGCGTGTTATGCCTCCGCCCACTATTTTTTTTTTTACGTAATTAGGATAGTGAATTTAGAAGCGAAACTTTATTTAATTATATATGCAGGACTCTTTTTTAAAAACGTGAAGGGTACATGACAAAAAAAATAAAAAAAAAATATTTGTAGTAATATATTAAAAAACTAAATAATCAGTTTTTCTTCGTAATAAAACTACTTCCTGTTAAGGTAAATGAACATGAAAGCATACATTAAAATGTAGTGAAAAATAATTTGCAGACTATTAATTAATAATATGCCAAAATATAAGTTGAGGCACAAATAATTAATTAGTTATATTTTACATGATTATTTTAGACATCTGCAGAGAATTATCTTATTGACATTCTCTTTAATTTGTGAGTGTAATCTTGTTATATTGAATTCATAGTGAAATTAACATATCAAATATATATTTATGGTAACGCGCTGACATATATAAAATTATTCACTAGTTTTAGAATAATTAAGAAATTTGCTTATGAAATAATCTGTCCTTTTAATAATAGGAAAGAGAAATATATTTCCATGACTTTATTAAGATTCTATAATTATTATTGATAAGATGTCAAACTATATTTGCAAGGGTATAGCAGTGAATGTTGCAATATTGCTCTGTATTTAGGGGTTTTGCTCTATCTATATCATTTGTTTTTCTATTTTAGATGTTAGCGGGTCAATTTGATAAGGACCTTCCATTAATTAAATAAGCCCATCTAATTTGATCTCCGTGGTCCACAAGATAATCCCATACATTTGGCGTTTACTTGGGCCTTGTTCAATCATCATATGATTTGAGCCTTGAATAATTCGCGGAATCTTGTCACGATGAGAATCTAAGTGCACCTCTTGTGATTCTGAAGAATTTGCACTTTTTGGAGTAACGTTGTCGCCACTTTTAATGGGGATCTTCTCCTTATGTGAAGTATCTTGATTGCAACTTTTCTTGAAGTAATGATCAACTCTTTTCTTTCTCTTGATGGAACTCCTACAAAGTATAGACAAAATTTTAGTTTTAATTATTTCATGTAATGTTACATAGTTGCTATTAATTAAATAATTTGATCTTGAATATATAATTTACATTGTCACAGATCAAATCACAAGTAACACTACAAGAAAAATGGGTCATTAGGGACTGCCTGGGCGGTCCCTAATGACCCCCCATGCGGTCGTTATTGACCAATAGCGACCGTCTAACGGTCGCTATATTGCGGTCGCTATTGACAGCGGTCGCTTGCCAATAGCGACCGTTAAGCGGTCCCTATTGAGGTCATTAGGGACCGCAATTTAGCGACCGTTAAGCGGTCCCTAATGACCTCAATAGGGACCGTCTGGGTGGTCCCTAATGTTCTACATTAGGGACCGCCCAGACGGTCCCTAATTTTTACAATAGGGACCGCTCAGGCGGTCCCTAATTTCTACAATAGGGACCGTCTGGGCGGTCCCTAATGTGCTTCAGAACGTAGCGACCGTTCGACAGTCGCTATATTTTGAAAAACAATTAGAGACCGTTAGACGGTCCCTAATTTTACAATAGGGACCGTTTAACAGTCCCTACTAATATTCGTAGATTTTCTATGAATATTAGTAGGGACCGTCGAACGGTCCCTAATACCAACAACAGGGACCGTTTGACGGTCCCTAATATCAAAAACAGGGACCGCTTAACGGTCCCTACTAATATTCATAGTATGAATATTAGTAGGGACCGTTAAGCGGTCCCTAATGACCTCCAGAAAAAAAAATACAATTATATTCCGGATTAAATCCGGAATACAATTGTTTTTTTTTGTAAAATTGTAATTTTAACAAGATCAAAACAATAAAATGATGAATAAAAAGTTAATATAATGACAATTGATATGAAAGAATAAAAGAATGTGAAAAGATGAATAAAATAAGTAATAATATAAAATGAATGAAATAAAAAACATGAATGAAATCAAAAGTGAAGAATAGTAAATGAAGATCCAAAATAAAAAAAGTATAAGAAAAAAAGATTGTATTGGTCAAAAAAAGAAAATAAAAAACCAAAATAAAGAAAGTGAAAGAAAAGAAAATGAAGAAAAGATTGTGTTGGTGAAAAGAAGAAAAGTTTTTGTGTTGGTGAAAAGAAGAAAAAAAAGATAGTGTTTTTGTGTTGGTGAAAAGAAGAAAAAAAGATAGTGTTTTTGTGTTGGTGAAAAGAAGAAAAGAAGATAGTATTTTTTGGAGATAATGAAATGGGTGTAAGAGTGGTGAGGTTATATATATATATATATGTGATAGGATTCAATTAGTTTTTGTCCGTTGGATGATTTTAGATGATCGACGGTTTGAGATGGCGATCCGTGTTAAAGACATGATGGAGTACTTATGACCGTAGATTAGGATTTAATCGACGGTTGAGAATTGCTTTGGTGAAATTCAAATTTCCCCCTCATTTCCGCCAAAAAATTTTGCCAAAAATTCAAAATTTACGATTTTAGTGACCGTTAAACGGTCCCTAATGTCAAATTAGGGACCGCTTAACGGTCCCTACTAATATTCATAATTTTCATGTATGAATATTAGTAGGGACTGCTAAGCGGTCCCTAAACTAACAATAGAGACTGCCAAGCGGTCCCTAATATGACAATAGGGACCGTTAAGCGGTCGCTAATTTGACAATAGGGACCGTTAAACGGTCCCTACTAATATTCGTACTTAAAAATCGATTTTTTTTTATTGATGTTGTTGTGTTTGTGATTGTAAGCAACCAAACTCATTGTACTATGTAAATTTAAGTAATAAATGATTGCAAAACCAACCTTATAGTAGATTAGTTGTGAAATAATAGATTAATTGAGATCGATCGAGTTATTAACGTTCAAGATATATTTCACAAATGTACAACTAACTAATTAGTTAGTTGTAATTGTTATCCGTGTTTATGATTTACTTCACAAACGTTAGCATAGATACGATTATGAGGCATAATCACTAGATTAAGTATTCATTAATTATACGTATATATGTAGATCAAATTAATTTGTCATTATGTCATTCGTCGTACAAAATAGTAGGAGAATCTTCAAAGCGGCCCGTTCTCCTTGTATAATGTTTGGATATACAATGTGTCGTTGTACTTATTGTTATTTTAACTATTCCAATGGTTATTATGAACTAAACATACAACGCGGCACCTCGAACCATCGAAAAATTCATAATTTTGATGTATGAATATTAGTAGGCACTGCTAAGCGGTCCCTAAATTAACAATAGTGACTGCCAAGCGGTCCCTAATATGACAATAGGGACCGTTAAGCGGTCGCTAATTTGACAATAGGGACCGTTAAGCGGTCCCTACTAATATTCGTACTTAAAAAACGATTTTTTTTTATTGATGTTGTTGTGTTTGTGATTGTAAGCAACCAAACTCATTGTATTATGTAAATTTAAGTAATAGATGATTGCAAAACCAACCTTATAGTAGATTAGTTGTGAAATAATAGATTAATTGCAATTGATCGAGTTATTAACGTTCAAGCTATATTTCACAAATGTACAACTAATTAATTATCATTAGTTAGTTGTAATTGTTATCCGTGTTTATGATTTACTTCACAAACGTTAGCATAGATACGATTATGAGGCATAATCATTAGATTAAGTATTCATTAATTATACTTATATATGTAGATCGAATTAATTTGTCATTATGTCATTCGTCGTACAAAATAGTAGGAGAATCTTCAAAGCGACTCGTTCTCCTTGTATAATGTTTGGATATACAATGTGTCGTTGTACTTATTGTTATTTTAACTATTCCAATGGTTATTATGAACTAAACATACAACGCGGCACCTCGAACCATCGAAAAATTCATAATTTTGATGTATGAATATTAGTAGGGACTGCTAAGCGGTCCCTAAATTGACAATAGGGACTGCCAAGCGGTCCCTAATATAACAATAGGGACCGTTCAGCGGTCGATAATCTTACAATAGGGACCGCTTAACGGTCCCTATTAAACTTATAGGGACCGTTTAACGGTCCCTATTAAACATATAGGGACCGTTAAGCGGTCCCTATTGACAACGGAACTGTCAATAGGGACCGTTAAGCGGTCCCTATTGACAACGGAACTGTCAATAGGGACCGCTCAGCGGTCCCTATTGACAACGGATAGTATCATTAGGGACCGCCTGAGCGGTCCCTAATGACAACGGCTACTATCATTAGGGACCGCCCAGGCGGTCCCTATTGTTAGTATCCGTTGTCAATAGGGACCGCCCAGGCGGTCCCTATTGACTGACAGTGCCCTATAAATAGGACTCTTCTTCTACTCTCATTTTCATTCCAACCTTCCATACTTCATAAGGTATGCACGTTTTTTCTCCTTACTATCCAAATTTTAATTTCAATATATTTTATTATTTTATTAGATTCTAACTTATAACTATTTATTTGTTGATAGGTAATATTACACACACAAAGGGTAATCGTGGTGTACGAAACTTTCTTGCGGCGCGCTTTTCACGCTTCAAGAAGTACGTTCGTCTTTCTATTTAACTCTTTAAATTTCTTGTGGTGGATGATTCAACTATATTCATATAATTAAAATATGGATTACATAATTGATAAATCTTGGATGTACGATCCGTGCGATAGTGATGGTTATTTGAGTGATAGATTTGTGTTTGGGGTTCGGGCTGTTATTGAATATGCTACGGAACAAGGTCCTAGATTCGTAGATATTGGTGGAGAAATTAGGTGCCCTTGCAAGAAATGCAATAATATACGGTTTTTTGATAAAAAAGTTGTACGGGAACATCTACATAAGTCAGGATTTATCGATGGATATTCAGAGTGGATTTTTCATGGAGAAACGTTAACAAATACTATACCATCGTATGTGCCCGATTCTCCCCGCTCGTCACACACCGGTATTCCCGACAACCCAGTATATGTTGATGTGCCGTTTGTAGACATGGTCGTGGATGCACGTGGAGGTCGATCATTTGAGGACGAGGCAACTAACGTGGAACTGAACCGGGAAGCACATGCGTTCTACAACTTGATGCACCTAGGAAATGTGCCCATGTATCTGAATTCCAACCCAGATGATGATATAAGTGTCCTTCAGTGGTTGTCAGAGTGGTTGGAGTACAAGACACACCACAAGGCTAGTACTATTTATTCTGATAAGGCTTATAAATTGGCGAAGAGAGGTTTCACGCCAGAGGTTCGGAAGTTATTACCAAAGGACACGAAAGGGATTTGTAAAATGCTGCAATTAGAGTTAGGGTACGTTACGTACGATGTTTGTCCAAAGCAATGTTTCTTGTTCTACGGGGATGAGACGAAGAACTACGATAAGTGCCCGATATGTGACGAAAAGAGATACGTGGAGGGACTCAAGTCAAAGGTTGGGAAGAAGAAATTGTGGTACTTTCCTATTGCTCCTCGACTTCAGAGGTTGTATTATACAATAGGAACTGCAAAGCATATGACATGGCATACGAAGTGTAATGGGGCTAATGACCGAATGATTCACCCAGCTTCAGGGGAGGCATGGCGCCACTTCGACCAGACGCACCCAGATTTTGCTGCTGAGCCACGAAATGTACGACTTGGGTTGTGTACGGATGGATTCACACCGTTTGGAATGTCTGGCAAGCAATACTCTTGTTGGCCAGTGTTTTTCACCCCTTACAACCTTCCTCCCGATCTCTGCATGAAGAAAGAGTTCATCTTTTTGAGTCTAATCATTTCCGGGCCGAGCAGTCCGACAAAGAACTTGGATCTTTATCTTAGGCCACTTATTGATGATCTTAAGCTTTTATGGAGCAGTGGCGTCGAGACATACGACATCTCGAGGAAGCAGAACTTTACATTACGTGCGGCTCTCATGTGGACGATTAGCGATTTCCCCGCATACGGGATGTTGTCGGGATGGAGTACACATGGAAAACTTTTGTGTCCTTATTGTATGAGTGACACTCAATCCTTTCCGTTGGAGAATGGGGGTAAACCAAGTTGGTTCGATTGCCATCGTCGGTTCTTGCTTGTAGATCATGAATTGAGATACGACGAATATAATTTTAAAAAAGGGGAAATGCGGCTTGAAGAAACGATTCATAGAAAGACTGGCGACGAAATTCGAGGAATTATTAATGACCTTGGGAATGTGGGGTTTGGTAAACAATTCAATAAACTCCCAGGTTTTGGGGTAAACCATAATTGGGTGCGGAAGAGTATATTTTGGGAACTGCCTTATTGGTCCACAAACTTGGTTCGTCACTGTCTAGATGTCATGCACTGTGAGAAGAATTTTTTCGATAACATCATCAACACGGTGTTGGATGACCCTAAGACAAAGGACAACATCAAGTCACGGAAAGATTTGAGAATCTGGACCAACCGTAGCGAGCTTTTCTTAGATACTTCCCGAGGGGGGACACGAAGAAGCCAAAAGCATTATATTGTCTATCAAAGGATGAAAAGAGAAAATTCTTAGAATGGTTGGGCATGCTAAAATTTCCAGATGGATACGCTTCTAACTTGGGACGGTGCGTACATGTGCAGCAACAAAGGTTGTCCGGAATGAAAAGTCATGACTGCCACGTCTTTATGCAGAGATTGATCCCGATTGCTTTTCGTGACTTCCTCGAGAAAGACATATGGGAAACGCTTGTGGAGATTAGTTTGTTATTCAAGGCAATTTGCGCATCAGAGATATCAGCAGAGGCTATGGAGGGACTGGAGAAATCCATTGTTGTCACCATGTGCAAGCTGGAGAGAATATTCCCTCCTTCATTTTTCGATTCTATGGAGCATTTGGCCATTCACTTACCGTATGAGGCTAGAGTTTGTGGTCCAGTTCACTACAGATGGATGTATCCATTCGAGAGGTAAATCACTTTGATTTTTGATGATTGTTTTTTAATTTATTCTATGTGCAATGAAAGTAAATTATTTTTGTTTTGTATATCAGGCAAATGTTTCATCTGAAAGGTGCAGTGGGGAACAAAGCGAGGCCCGAGGGATGCATGGCCAATGCCTATTTAGCTTCAGAGATATCAAATTTGATTTCCCAATATCTCGATGTAACCCCTGGAGCTACACACATGCGATATAACAGAAATGAGACTTTGGAAAACACAGATTGGGATGATGAGCTCTTATTGTTCCGAAAAAAGGGACGACCGCTTAATATTATGGAGAAGCCAAAGACCTTAACGACGGAAGAAAATGAGCAAATTGAACTTTATACACTTCTTAACTGTGAGGAGTTGGAGGGATGGGAAGAGTGAGTCTACTAGAATTTTTCTTCATCTAGTGTCAATTTATTTATTATATTAGGACTAACTTATTTTTTTTCTATCACGCAGTTTGTTCATAGAAAAGGAGTGCGGCGGATTGAATGCCATGGAGGTGCAAAGGAAAAGGAACAAGGATTATGTGGCCTGGTTCAAGCAAGAGTATAGCAGTGGAAAGTACATGATAGACGATCGGGTTATACCGTTGGTCAACGGTCCACTAAATGATGCAATCGTTTCAGATGGATACATTGTGAATGGGTTTCGGTTCCACATTGATACGAAATTGGGGCCCAAGAAGAGTGACTGCAGTGGGGTATACGTGAAGGGCGACATGGGAAACAATGATTCAACTAATTTCTATGGGACTTTGAAAGAGATCATAGAAGTGGAATATTGGGGAGGTAGAAGAAGTCTGAAACCACTGACCATTGTCTTCTTCAAGTGTTTGTGGTATGATATTGGACCGAACGGCAAAAAAATCCACGAGAGGTTCAAATTGGTGGAAATTAACCCTACTAAAATACTCCGGACCAATGAACCATTTATTTGTGTTAATCAAGCAATGCAGGCTTACTACACCAAGTATCCATCTATACCAAATGGAAGGCCGGGGGGAAAGGGATGGTGGTTAGTATCACATATTCCAGCTCGACACATCATCGACATGTCGTCGCTCAATGTTCATGATTCTACCCCTTCTGACCAAGAGGTTCCAGAGCAAGTGTTTCAAGAGGACGAACCATTAGGTCTTAATATGTTTGTAGACCTGACTTCGTTCAACATGGATATTCAGTTGGGGGTAGATGAGTTCGAGGTCGTCAATGAGCTAGGTGATAACGAAGAAGATGATGGACAAGAAGAAGGCTTAGACAATGATACGAATGAGGATGAAGAGTATGACTTTGAATATTCAGAAGAAGACTAGTTCTTTTCTTTTTTCTTCTCTTAATCACTTGTCCCTAATGTCATATAATGAAGACATATACTTACTTATGTATTATGGGTTTATACTTATTCATTTATTGCATATTCATTGTTTAATCACAAACCTGTTTCAAACTACTACAACTAATAGTTCATAACGGAAACCTGTTTCAACCGATAAAAAATACATTTTCAAAAAAAAATTGACATGAGTTGGACCTAATAATAGTTAAAAACCTGTTTCAACACAATAATTTCCAAATCGCTAGCTAATCACAAACTTGTATATCCAAACATAATCACAATCACAATTCAAAACACAATCATATCCATAACGCGATAATCATAAAAAAAAAATTGACATGAGTTGGACCTAATAATAGTTAAAAACCTGTTTCAACACAATAATTTCCAAATCGCTAGCTAATCACAAACTTGTATATCCAAACACAATCACAATCACAATTCAAAACACAATCATATACAACAATTACAATCAACATTCATAACGCGATAATCAAAAAACTATAGTATCATAATCCCAAACAAAATACAAACCACTAACATCCACCCGATCACTGAGCCGGGTCATCATGACCCCCCTCATCATCACCCTCCCAATCATCACCGTCCCCAACATCACAGACCCCAACATCACCGTCCCCAACATCACCGACCCCAACATCACCGTCCCCAACATCACCCCCCTCATCATCGCTAGGCGGATACTCGACCCCCTCATCACCGGAACTCTCCCACATTCTATACATCTCATCTAGGTTCTCCTCACCATCAAAACCGGCCTCGGGATCCTCATCACCAGCAACACCATCACAATCATTATACCACTCATCAGCCTCAAAATCATCAACATACTGAGAGGCGGTAGAAGTACCTGGAGCAAAAGGATCAGCTCTCTGACGGACCTTTCTCGGAACCCTGAATGCGTCTCCGGTCTTAATAGCACTCCCCATGAACAACTCACTAGGAAGCTCTCGCACTGGTCGACCCTCTGCAATCTGGTCCTCGACAAAGCCATGTGCCCATGTCGTCAGTGCGTCGACTCTCGGGTCCGGTGTCGTCCTCAACTCTAGGTTCTCGGACTGGACCTGCCTGAGCAAATCCCGATCCCAGTTTTTCGCCTGCGTCATCTCAATGTCCCAGTCATATGGATCGGCATAAGTCGGTAAACCCTTCGCCTTCCCCTTGTTGATCGTCCCTATGGCCTTCTTTCACGCCTCGGGGTCCCATTCATCCAAATCCTTGTCCTCCACGGCGTCGGGATTTTTCCTCCTCAATTCCCTCTTGTATAATTTCTGTTGAATTATCAAAAATGTGATGAAAAAGATGAATTAGTTCGAAATATAATTTAAAATTAAATTAGAATTCATAAGCAGTAAACAAGTACAAAAGTCGAAACACTTACGTAAATCAGTCTCGTCGCCTCTGACCTCCACATCCGCCTCAAGGGTTGGTTGGTACCTCTCCCAGTCCCCGACACCTTCTTAGTATGTCCCGCCTTGTATATCTCGTCGTGCCTGATAGGGTGCGTGCGACCGGGCTGATTCCTTATCTTTAAATTGAAAATAAAAGTGGGGTTAAAATTATCTTAAAAATATTAATCAATGGATTTCTTTTTAAGAACAATAATTTTAAAAAATTAACATCTTAAAATATATAACTTAAGAACAATTAAAAATATATAATTTAAAAAAAATACCAGGCGCTGCCGGATCTCCTCGTAATCAATAGAACCACCGTAAAAGGTGGCGGGCGCCGGGCCATCCTCCTTACCGCCTCTCCTAGCTTTCTTTCCCTTGACAGATTTCTTCTTAAATTCTTCCGTCTCCCAATTTTTTGCCGCCGCCTTCTCAATAGTTTCGCTCATCCACGGCATCTTTGTCTTGTTGCGATACTGCTCCATATCCTTCCTCTCCATGTAATAGCTATGCGCCTTGTTCATCGCTTGTTTGTAAAGCTCCCTCGCCTTCTCCTGGTATGCCCTGTGTACTGCACCCTTATCGGAGTAACGAATCCCAAACCTATTTTGCAAAAAAAAATTAATATTCAACAAATAATTACGACAATAAATTAATAAACTAAATTCAACATAATTTTTTTTAAAAAAGCCCTAATTTAATAAACTAAATTAAGAGATATTAAACAATAAATTAAAAACTCACCGTAAATCGAGCATACATCTCATTCCGTATCTCGAGGGGAATCTTTGTGTAGGAGGGCCAAAACTTAGTCATAAACTGACGAATGAGGCTAGTGATCACCTTCGCGATCTCACGACTAGGGGGCTTGGAAAAACAACCCCGATGCAATTCTACAAGCGGAATCTTCTGTCCCGCCGGGACCGTCGTACATGGTGCATTTGGTCCCCTCGGTGGGCGAGACTGGCTCGGTAGTGGTGACTCACTCGACCTCTGACTCTGTCCAGCTCCGATGTCGTGTACAGGTGATGGAGTCTGAAGTCTGGTAGACTCGGCAGATGGGGGCACGTGAGTCCCTACTGAAGCTGAAGTAGGTGGTCGTGGCACCTCGGACCTGGTGGACTCTGATGATCGGGGTAGTGGCACCTCTGGCACCTCGGCGGTCTCAAACTCTGCTAATAACTGCCGCTGCAACACTGGTGTCCTCGACGTAGAGACGTCACATGACCCTAGTGCCGCATCGGATGGCTCGGCTGCATGGCCATCCGATTAACGAGTCGCCGATCGGACAATCAGTACAGGTCCGAGGCTACATCGACCCCCCCGACTGCTACTATCACCACGGCCAACACCGCTATCACCTACTCCGCCACTAGCACTGGCACCACCCCCACCACGGCCAACACCACCACGACCAACACCACCACGACCTACACTGCCACTACTCGTGACTCGTCCACCGCTACGAGTACCCGACACCCCAGTACGACCTCCGTCTGCACGACCTCGACCTCGACCTCCAGTACCGCTAGTGGTCTTACGTGACGTCATGCCGAAAATCACTATATACTGTAAAAATGAAAATATAACATTTAGAAAATCAAATCAACATTTGAATCTAATTTAACAATTTAACAATCTAACACAAAACTATTTCAAATTGAACAATTCAATTTTTACAATCTATTTTAAGAAATCTAAGTATAAACTTAATCTAATTTTTACAATCTATTTAAAGAATCTAAGTATAAACTTAATCTCATTTTTACAATCTAATTAAAAAATCTAAGTAAAAACTAATCCAATTTAATCTAATATATAATCTAATTTTCACAAATCTATTTCTATTTTTTTTCCTTTAATCATTCATTAATCAATTTCACAAATCTATTTCTTTTTTTTTCTCCTTAATCTCATTTCTAATCTATTTCTATTTTTTTTACCTTATTCTCATTTCTAATCTATTTCTAATCTATTACTATTTTTTTCCTTAATCTAATCCCTAATCTATTGCTAATCTATTTCTATTTTTTTTCCTTAATCTAATTTCTAATCGATTTCTAATTTCACAATTTTACAATAATCTATTTCTAATCTATTTATAACTTCACAATTTAACAATAATCTATTTCTAATCTATTTCTAATTTCACAATTTCACAATAATATATTTCTAATCTATTTCTAATTTCACAATAATCTATTTCTATTTCTATTTCAAATCTAACAACAAATCTAACAACAAATCTAACAATCATACAACAAATCTAACAATCTAACAATACCAATTTTCGGATTTAAATTAGGCAATTTTCGGATTTAAATTAAAATATTAGTAAAACACAAAAAAAAGGAAAATCGAGCATTTCATTACCGGAAATGGGCGGAGGCGGCGCAAGGAGAGGCGGACGCGGCGCAAGGAGGCGGCGCAAGGCGGCGGAAATGGGCAAGTGAGAGTGAGCGACCGTTGTTTGGTCGCAACTTGACCTCAACGGTCGCTAATGAGTGAAACGTGGCTCGAAATCGGGGAAATCGGCTCGAAATCGCGACAACGGCTCGACAGTCGCTGATTTGGGGAAGAAGATGGTGCAATTGCCTGCAAGATTTTTTTTTTTATTTATACCCCAATATCAGCGACCGCTTAACGGTCGCTGACTTATTTAGCGCCGAATTAGGGTAAATTCGCCCCTAAATTTGGCCCACATTTTGGCCCAACTCGGGCCGAAATGTGTGGCCCAGAAATTTTAAAAGGAGTAGCGACTGCTTAGCAGTCGCTTATTGTCCATAAGCGACTGTTTAGCAGTCGCAAATTATATAGCGACTGTTTGGCAGTCGCAAATTATATAGCGACTGCTTAGCGGTCGCTCGTTAAATTTAGCAACTGCTAAGCGGTCGCTGTTGGCTTCAGTAGTCGCTGAAGACTAGCGATTGCTTGGCAGTCGCTAATTTGCGGTCCCTAATGACCCCTTTTTCTTGTAGTGTAAATACCAAGTGTTATTTTTGTTTTGTGTTAGTGATACATAATGTATTATGCTTTACATTAGTGATTTTGAAACAAAAAAAACAATTATCATTGATGTAATTGAATACTTAAAAATTTTCAGTGAAATTGTTATTGATCTATTCCATTCATTGTCATGTATTGGGCTAGTGAGCAATGTAGTTAAAATTACACCTCTAAATCAAATAAGTACAATTGTCTTTTCGACTGCACTATATTGTATATGCCACTACATGCCCTCTGGATTTGTTGTTGTACGTGTTGTATCTTGTCGTTTACTCTTATCCAACGTTGTGTTGGACACACCAACTAATAAGAATTTATTTTAAAATTTGTATCTTCGTGTACGTGTTATGTCGCATATGTGCATCATGGGTGAAAATTCTCTCCTCCATTTTCCTACACCACTTCCTCCTCCACTCTTCTTAATGTGACACGTGTCCCGAAAAAAGTGCTTTTTCTTTTCGTTGTTTTTTTCCGTTATCTCACTCCTCCAATTGCCCACAACTGGACCACATATAGAAGAAAAGTCAATGTTGTATTATGTTATATAATTGTAATGCATTATATTATTAAAACAAAAAATAATAAAATAGTAAAGAAAGAGGATCGGTTACTTTGCTATTCACTTTGCTATTCAGGTCATCGTCATCATCAAAGAAGAAAAAGCATCGTTAACTATTTTCTCCCCAAATTTAGCTAATGATATTGTTATGCCTCAATAACACTTTCAAATTATCAGGTATAATCCAATTCAATTACAAATCGCAGACCCCCTTCATTTTTTCCCAAGGTTGAGTCTTTAACTTTTTCTTCGAATTCACCTCTTCAATCTTCCGATTTCCCAAATTGAGTTGACCAACTTGTTTATCACTTCGCAGGTTCATGACAGATCGGTCAATACTGGTGATTTTATGGAGCAAAGCAATCGTCCAGTGTGGAAAAATAATTCCATGAGTATTTGCATGTTGGTATCTTGGATACAATTATGTAATTGAGTACCTATTTGCAAACATTTGTTTAGAATTTGTTCTTATTAAACGTTTTTCTTTGGTTTAGAGTTTGTTCTTTCAAGTGAAATGAGTTTTTTGTCAATGTGTGATAATGAATTCATGCATTATGTAGATCAATTGAATTTTTGATTTCTAGTACTATATTTTAATTTTTACTAGTCTTTCTTGTAGTTTTATCTGCTCACTTATGCTTTTAGTTTTTATGATCAAGATTGTAGACAATCAAGATTTTTAGAATACTATAGTTCAATTGTTTGAACATAATTGGCTATATACCATGGCTTGCATAATATATTCTGGTTAGCATGCATTGTAATTTCTTCATGAGAAATATCTACCCATGTGTAAGAAAAATAGTAGTTGGGAAATAAGTTAAGTTCATAAAGGTCAGAATAGAAGAAACATGAATAACTCAAATTTAGTATTTGAACTTAATAAGAAGTGCTTCAGCATTTTTCTACATGTGAACTATCATAGTTGTTGCGTGCATTCTGATGTTGGATTTGCATAGTTGCATTTTGTATTGCGAACCTTTCATGCTCTTGTTGATGAAGCGTTTGAGTATGTATTGCAAAAAATAATAACTAGTTGTTACTGTTCATTTGGATTGCGAGAATATCAGCAATTAATGCGCATATTTTCTATAGACAATTTAGAATTATAAGTGCAAAGTAGTTATAAATAGGTAATGAAACAAATCAATAAATTATACATATATCATTTGAGGTGTTACTCCATAAGAATCAGCTTGACTTTGTGCATGATATGTTGTCCCCATATGTGTAAGTGAATGTGCATTTGAACTCGTCCACTGTCATGAGTTAATGAACATATCACATGTCTTGATATGAAAATCTAGAAAAACGATGTAAGATAATTATTAAACTTTAACCGAACAACTAGTAAAGTATACATGTATCATTTGAGGTGTTGATCCATAAATAATGGCTTGATTTTGCGCCTTATTTCTCAAGTATGGATGTATATTTGGATTTCCGAACTGTTATGAACTCATGCATGTAAGTCACATGATTTAAGAATTTGATACAATGCAAAATGGCTATTAAGGTAATTGCTTGATTAGTAAAGTGTACCTATAGCATTTGTGGTGTTGGTCCACAAAAATTGTATTGGTTTTCATATGAATGTAGTGTTCCCAGATGTGGATGTGAATTTGAATAGTTCAACTATCATAGTCAATGCATGTAAGTTGTGGGATTGAACATACAAAATGTAATAGTACATTGAATAGTTATAACATTGTAATTGAACAAGTATTAGTATACATGCACCATTCTAGATATCGATCTATAAGAAATAGCTTGACTTTCTCTTGGACACAGTGTGTTTGAATCTAGATGAGTACTTGAATTATTGAACTGACATGCATCAATGTGTATATGTTGCTTTTTTTATATGTTACATATTTTAGCATATAAAATCTAGAAATACAATGTAAGTTAGCTTCATAATTGTACCACTTGGGATGTTGGCACATAAACTTGGTTTTTGATAAAGTGTATTGTTCCGAGGTCCAGATGTGCATTCCAATTAGATGTGCCAACTTGAAAGCTCTATTGACACATAGAAATAAAAAGACTTATAAATGGCTGGGAAAAATAAAAAGTTCCAAAAATACATGCTAATTGATATTCATATCTAAAACTATACTTTGTTATAACCTGAGAATCCTGTGATAAGGAAGGCAAAAGTGAACTATGTGCACTTTGAAAGATAACAATCGGACATGAATTGTCACCTGTAGTCTTCAGGTTCTGTCATCATAAAAAAAATGGATCATTTATTTATAATCTTTGTATAACTCTTTTACTTGTATGCTAAATAATTAGTGTGTATGATATAAAGATTATAGTGTATATGGAAGTGAATAATTTTTATTCATCAAGAGTACAACATATATATAGGTTACAAAAAGAATTAAGTAAAGAATAATTACAAATAAGGAAAAGAATACATGATATCTAAGAACTAAGGAAGAATAATTACAAATAAGGAAAAGAATATATTCTAACTAATAACTAAGGAAAGGATAATTAAAAATAAGGAAAAAAATATATTATAATAATAATGTTATCTAATACGCCTCTGCAAAATGGACGTTCCATCAGCAACGGAGATTTTGGAACGAAGAAGGCAAAACCGAGAGCGAGCAAGGGGCTTGGTACGAAAGTCCACAAGTTGATCGAGAGTGTTAACATAAGAGACTCGAATAAGTCCTTTGTTAACAAGGTCCCAAACAAAGTAGATATCAACAGTGATGTGCTTCATCCGAGACTGTTGGACCGGATGGAGAGACAGACGAAGGGCACCCATGTTGTCACAACGAATAAGTGGTGACGAAGGAAGCGAGAGACCAATTTCGCCAAAGAGATGTTGTAGCCAACGTACTTCGGCCGAGACAGTAGCAAGTGCACGATACTCCACTTTAGTGGAAGAATGAGCAATGGCCTTTTTCTTCCGAGAAGACCAAGAGATCGGATTGGGGCCGAGGAAAATAATATAGGCCGAAGTAGAGGTGCCAGTTCGAGTGTCACCGGCCCAGTCCAAATCCGAGAAGGCCATGAGGGCAAGATACTTTTTTGTCCGAAAAAGAACACCAAAAGCAAGAGTACCCTTAAGATAGCGAAGGACATGTTTGAGAGCGGTCCAATCCGCGTCAGACGGAGAAGTCATACGTTGAGCTAAGCGGTTAACGGAAAATGCAATGTCAGGGCGTGTAATAGCAAGATACTGTAGACCCCCGATAACTTGCCAAAATTCGGTGGCATCAACTGAGTATGAGGACGACGAGATTGGAGGATTGGTTGCCATAGGTGTGGCGAGTGGCGAGTGGCTTAGCACCATCCATCTTGTGGCGGGAGAGAAAGTCGTGAATGTACTTTTGCTGAGATAGAAACAGCCCTTCGCGACATCGTATAACCTCAACGCCCAAGAAATAGGAAAGAGCACCCATATCCTTAACCACAAACTTGGTGGCAAGTTGTGACACAAGAGAAGCTATCGTAGAATCACAAGAATATATTCTAACTAAGAACTAAGGAAAGGATAATTACAAATAAGGAAAAGAATATATTATTATAATAATGTTATCTAATTGAATCCAAGATAAAGATTGTAGTTGTTGATTTATCCTTAATTAACCGAAAAAGTAGGATATTGATCAAAGTAACTTTTGCACATAAGAAACTTATATTATAGACTAATAAGCATACTTGATTGCAATTCACAAAGACATCAACCCGTTTCAAGGAATTCTTGTTAATCTTCAATCTCTTTTTCCTGGGAGCTTTCTCCAGCCCACTTTTAATTTCATCATCTTTCCAGATTTGGACTTAGATTTAGCTTTTCTCTTTAATCCTTGTATTATTATTGCAGGATTTTCAGCTTCCTTGAGGATATCAACTCTTTGTGATGACTCCGGCACTCCATACACATTAGCTTGGCTTGTTGCTTTAGAGATGAAACATTTCTTGACAACACAAGTGGAGTCAGGACATCTGTCGCAGTCACACTTTTCTTCCTCTCCAAAATTGAATCTATTCTTCAAGCATCTTGAAGAGCCCAGTTCTCGCAACTTCAAAGGTCTCATCGGTTAATGAAGCTCGTACAGTGAGTTGGTTTACTAGTCGACACAATTCTTTATAATACTTTCCCATCCTTATTTTATCATTCTCTTCCTTCATATTTATTGACACCTCTTTCGACATTGTTGAAGGCTCTAAGAAAGTTATATCCATCCATTTTTTAGTTCCTTTTGTCAACCTCTTCTTGATATATAACTTGGGAATTTTGACAATATTTTTTGGCGCAAGCACTTTCAAAGCATGAGAACATAGAATTCCCGCAAACTCAAATTTGTTACAACTACACTTGATCTTATCATCTGAAGCATAAAATATGACATTGTGATGGCACTTCTTCTTGGACGATGTCATCATATAATGAGATACATCTTCTGACTCACAAATAATTTCCATCTTTGAATCATAACCTTTGCTCAATTCCTCTTGAAATAGCTTGAAAATCTCATGAGTGTATAATGTACGTACATGATTTAAATTCTGAACCTCAAAAGCAAGAGTCTGAGTATTGTGGTTTGTTCTCAAAACTACTTTCATCTCTTGGTACTGACGATCATCAACCAATCTATCAAAGTGTCCAAAAAATTGGAAGAGATTATGCTTGGTGTCAACATATTTTTTAAGAGCATTGTTCATGCTTTCACTACGTTGAGAAGAAATCATGTTCTCACAAAATGTTTCAATTCCGTATACCAATGCCCATTTCTCTTTCTTCATAAATAGTCCCTCACGCCAATCATTGGTTTGAAAACCATACTTGTCTAATATCGCATGCCATGCTTTTAGAAAATCTTCTTCTTTCTCAAAGTCATAAATGAAAGCATTGAAGTCCAGAAAAATCCAAAAAGTGTTTAAAGTGATAATCTAGAAGCTTGGCAGCACTTTGATATATGTGCCAAATGCATAATCGATGACACGTTTCAGGCCATTTTTCTTCTAATGCTTTGGTCATTCCAGCATCTGGATCTGTAAGAATAGTCGGGGGTTTCTTCTCGTTCATAGCCTTCGCAAACGTATCAAAGAGCCACATGTAAGTCTCGGCAGTCTCATGATATAGTAAAGCTCCACCAAACACAACTGTTTGCTTGTGATGATTAACGCCGACAAATAGCGCAAATGGTATTTCTTCTTTGTTCATCGTATATGTTGTGTTGAAAGGCACCACATCTCCAAAATATATGTAGTATTCCTTCATTTGTCCATCGGTCCAAAAAATATTGGTTATCAAGTCGTCTTCATCAACTTGGACTACATAGAAAAAAATAGGATCTTTTGATTGCTTCATTTGCAAATAGTTAAGCACCACTCTAGCTTCCCCATCTCCCATTTGCATCATTCTCTTTGAACGCAAATAATTTCTAGCGTCCTCAAGGATGAATCCTATGCGTTGACGTCCACCTGCTTGTTGAGCCATATATTCCAATCCTTCTTTTGGTGGTATCCCAGACTTCTGGATGTCATCAAGTTGCATCGCTTGTTCCATACTTATATTTATGTGAGATCTTAGAATATGAGTTGTGCCTTACAAAAAGTCCTTGTTTGTGGACGATTGGGCCTCACATTCACGTCTGGTTTATCATCCTTTTTTGTGCCTTCACATAAACAACAGAATACTTAGTCAAGAATATTTCAATTCTTGTATTTATGGATGTTATTCCTCCTAACGCTGAAACCTCTTTAGTATGCATAATCATTGTAAAACTGAAAAGCCAACTCCTATGTGTCAAATTTCATACCAACCTTTGGAGTTTCAGTTTCAAGATATATTGTGCAATTGGTATTTGCGACATCTTTATTTTCAATCACCACATCTTCTTTATACTCAAGATCAATCACTTCATCTTCTTTTGCTTTATTTTCATTCCAAAAAGAAGGAATACCATCTTCTTCTTCAAAGTGCAACCTACGTTGTGATGAAACATTTTCCTGATAATCTGTATGTTGATTCATCTTGGAAAGGTTTTAAAAAAAATAGATAACTATGATATGTTTACTAGCAGTATATTTACATGAAAGTTAATTACCTCAAGATATTTTTATTCTATCAATTTTCTTAATTCAAAACTCTTTTTTTTTCTTTTTAAATGAAATGGTAATGGTATGAGATATATTTGTTGTGTTACAAAACATGGGATATAATTCTTGTGTTACAGAACAAACCAGTGGATTCTTTTCTATTTTTATAGCAGATTCTTTTTTTATTGCACCTCAAATTGGATCTTTTATTTTTTTAACCAAAAGCATGATTGGTTTGTTTAAAGAAATCACAATCTACCACATAAGTTTCAATCCACTTGATAATATGGGGTTGTCTTGTTCATAGCATTGAAGGCTTTTTTGGAATTATTTTTTGGGATTTTTCAAATAGTAAATTTACTTTAACATACTACTAAGGAGCTCAAAGAAAGCAATTAAAAAGAAACTATAAATAAAAATAAAATCTAAGTAACCATTAATAAACTAAAATTACCTGTTGAGATTAGGAAGTTATGCTATTGATATTTCTTTTTCATCTAGTTTTCTTCTTTATTATATATTATTACATATTATATGCAAAGGTGGGCTTTTTCTCTTTTTATAGGTGGTGGTGGTCCAGCTGTATTCATATTGTGGAAAGGGAAATGAGGTACATAACAGTCTAACGGAAGACAACAAACAGATGAAAAAAGTGCCTTTTTGGGGGACACCTGTCACGCTAAGAAGAGTGGAGGAGAAAGTGGTATAGGAAAATGGAGGAGAGGATTTTCACCCGTGCATCATAGCCTAAAACCAACGATTGTCAAATATGGGAATGGACTTTAACGTATTTATTAATTATTTATAATAAAAAATAAAACTGAGCATAATAGTTTAGTAGGCACAACCACACGACACTTGGCTAACTACAAATCCACCACATGTCATATGTACGATACATCATTTAGTTCTTAGTACCACAACGAAGTTTTCAACTAAAGTACCATCGGGTCGTGGGCTAACTTCCTTCTCAAACCTCTCTAGCGTGAGACCAGCAGTTGTCCACTTACCCCCTTTGGATTACTATGGCCTCATTGCCATTAGGCCAAGCCCTCTAGTTAGTCTATCAAATATTTCTAAATAACTCATCCCAAATGTTGAAAGATACATATTCTACCCTTTGTAGTCTATCTTTACTAAGTTTAGCATCAAAGTGACTTATCCCGCGACCATCCAACAAAATTATGTGTGTTGTTTTTTAGTACAAATTTCTGAATTGAGGCAAAAATTAATGTGAGAGACAGCACAACAATTCTACATATATACTACAACAAAAAAGTTATGTTGGGACATTGAAATATGTCCATATATGTACATATTGGGACATATATTGTTTTTGGGACATTTAAAATATATGTCTCATATAGTCGTGCCCCAATAGGTTAGGGACGCTTTTTTAAATGTCTCTAAAGACAGCTGTTGGGACATACTTATATGTCTAGTAAGTAATATGATGAGCCACTTATATGTGTCCTAACAAATTAGGGACAAATACATAAGTCCCATAAATATGTTTTTGGGACATCTATATTAGTCTCTAGGATTATTTTCTAGCATGCCAGACAATTTATTTACATTGTTTCTTCTTCTGGATTCAATGCTATAAATGATAAATTAGAGTTTAAAAGTTGTAACAAACAATAGAATAGAACATTATTTGTTATTAATAATAAATAAGTTGAATGTTGAACAAAGAAAGTACATGGAGAAGTTGAATCCCTGAACTTGGTAAGAAGCGTACAACATCACCATTAAGAAATTGAACTAAAATACTTTGTAAAAATCTATTACACAACTAATTTTCTCAAACTGAACGCATGGTTCTTCCAAACTAAGATGAAAACTCCTTGTATGAACTGAAAGTTGCAAATGAAGATTAAAAGCATCACAATCAGAGCCGAGTTCAACCTAAAGAGTACACAATGTTGAGTATTAAGTTAGCAAAATGTTTTGGAAATCAAAACATGAGAAATAGAGTTGGGCAGTATCTCACAAACAAGTGCTTTCAGTTCGCAACATATACAGAAGAGAAACATATACTTTCAAATAGTGCAACCTTTGAAAGAAAAATAAATTATTCATACAGTAACTATGTCACAAAAGATTCGAGAAAGTAATCACATGATACAAGATATTTGGTGCACATAGTTTAAAGTAAGGATTAAGACTAGAGACTCATCAATGACGACATGATATCAAGACAATTGTTGGACAATAAATCACAAGTCCTACATGCATATAGGAACGGGTAAGACATATTGGAGCAATTATAGCAAGCAAATTCTTTTAGGAAAACATGTATCATCAATAGAGGTCAAGCTTGAATATCAAATGCCTATCAATTTGCAATGATTTCAAGGTAGTTAGATACAAGGTGAAGCAGAATAACTACATAAAAGTACATACAGTCTCTGTGATACAAATGCCAAAATTCTTATGCCAGACTTTCTTCAAAATCAGATTTAAGTTAAACAATGCAGAAGGCATTAAACTATAATCTCATATACAACATTAAATCAAAAGAATATGAAGTATAATGGTAGCAAAAGCTCATTGAACATACCTCCATTTGCTATTCGTATGCCTGAACATAAAACAAAGACATTACAAGCAAACTTACCTTGGGTGGCAATTACTAATTCTCCATTCCAAAACCCAAAGGGAACATCCAAGGTTCTTAATTTTCTGAAACAAAGAAGAAACTAGTACAAGAACTGTCAAGCTCCCTTGAAACCTAAACTTAATTAAAATTGATGACATATGGATACCTATATGAAATCCGTGAAACTATGGAAAAACCTTTACAAGTATAATCCATTGAAAGGTGCCCTTCCTGCAATCCTGCATGCCAAATATACATGTAGGCTTTGTTGAATCAATATTTGAAAATTCAATATGGAGCTTACCCGTCACCGTGTTCTATATCTAAAAATTTATAATAAGGCACATCTTACAGATCTTCTCTGAACAGATAATTTTTAAAAATGTTTTTAACTTTAGTAAAGCCCAACAGAACCAATTTCTAATGACATAAAAAATTATATTATCCTCTTTGTGCAATGTCAACTTCATTAAAAATCTCATACTATTTTTAGGTGAATGTAAACAAAAATACTTACAGAACTTGGTGTATTTCACATGAAAACACAAGATGTTCCTTTCAAATAAGCCATGTAACAGAAATTTAAGCAACAAAAAGAAAAACTAACCATGTCAGCCATACATTGAATTCCAGTGCAGGACATTCAAGTTAAAGGGTAGATTAGTTATGAATTAAGTCATCAAATATTAATTTTATAGCAGAAATCATAAATATCATTATTAATAACATACAATAAAAAATTCTTCGGCACATTCCAGTTTAGCACATATGAACTAGGCTGAAAACAATTCACCTGAGCAAATATTCCTACAAAATTTTGATAACATCGAGTAGGGAAAAATATTAAATTTTAGGTGCAGAATGTAGTATCAAGAGTTGAGTCATGCACCAGTGTAATCCATTGCCTCTAATAAAGCTTTGATCTACGAAAGGGACCTCATCAAGGAACATGAAAAATCTGAAATGAGAAGCATCTGCACGTATCTAAGAGCATATGGAGATGAAACTGAGAAAAGGAAAAAATGCTATTCTGTGGGGCATTTAATCAAACACGTGATACTCAACATGCATAAGCCTTAAAATAGCAAATACAATCACATTCTCATGAAACTCAAGAAACTAATTAACTCATATCAAGAGTAAGATGTAAGATTCAACGGTAGGAGAAAAAATAAATTCATTTGCTAGTGTAAAGAAAATAAATTGTGAAGAAACTGAATATAAGAGAGAAAAATGAAAAATTGCTTTCACCAAATTAACGGCGCACTTTCGCTTGAGCTTCAATTGGCAGGCAATTGCCAACTGTCACAATATTCTTCGTTCTGAAACAAAATTATATACACATGAATGCTTATATACACATGAATGCTTAAGGAGAAAAAGATTAACAGAGAAATAGGAGAGAAATAGTACAACAACAGAGATACAAAAGAAAAATGACAAACTGAAAACTTAAATAAACAGATCTTCACCATTTTGAGAATAGTGGAATGAATTGTCCTCTGAGAAGATGAACCGTGAGCTTAACTTGGAGATTTGCAAAAAGGGAATTCCAATTCTAGTTTTTTGGTGTCTAGGTTGATGGGCATAATTAATGGGGGAAAGAGAGGGAAAACTTAGGAAGATTTTGGGCGGGGGCGGAATAGGGCCAATTTGATTAATTGATTTTCATTGTCAAATTTTGATTGACTTTTCAATGTGTCCCGATAAATAATATAATTAATTATGTGTCCCTAAAGAATATAATTGAGACGTTTATTAATACATGTCCCAAACACAATGTCCTAATAGACCTTTTTTGTTGTAGTTATAGCTACTAGCTACAAATATATGTGTGGAAATTTATATTTGGCCCTAATGATGAGCGTTTATTTAGTGTGATTTAAGCACTCATTTCTCACGCTTTTGTAAAAGTATTGGTGCATATTATTCTTGTTAGTATGATTTTATGTTTTTTTATGATTTTGGTCAGTTAAGACAAAACGAAGCTAAAAGAGCTTAAAATGGATGTTTTTGGAAACATACCATTGATTCAAATACAAGGTGATAAATTCACATATAGAACCAGATGACGTGGTGCATACCATTGGAAATCCTCGGCAGTCAGTGTCCAAAAGCCATAAACGAATCTCGATTCTGACATCCACATAAGATGTTATGGCCAACACCGTGAAGTTGCGCAGAGCAGAAAAGAGCAGCGTGACATGAGCCGGGCGACCTGCCAAGTTGCCCAACTCCGCGCGACGCGTAAAAGCATGTGATGTAGCGTGGAACAAATAGAGAGTAGCGCGATCCACATGACTAATGGCTCGACCAGTCCTGTAGCGTCACTTTATTTTGGCCCAAAGCGATAGAAAACCTAATTTTGGTCCAGCAGCTATTTTTGCTTATAAATCTCATGAGGGCGATGCGATTTAAGGCACCAGCTCATAACCACCAGTAATAAACAGTAGAGGACATTAGCACACAACATAAATCAAGAAGGTTGGATATCGTTAGCACGGATTCAAGTCAGAGATCAAGTAGAAAGTAGCAAGGCGATAGCAATTGGGAGTTTATCTTTCTTTTACTATTTCCTTACGATGATCTTTTCTATTTGTGATATTGAACTTGTAATCAGGAGTAGCTAATTTGTTATGTTTAGAGTTATAGCATAGTTGGATTGGTGAACCTATCTGATTTCTTATGTTTTGGTTAAGACCTTTTCATTTATGTGTTTATTCACTTATCTTGATCTCAATGCTTTTGTGTATCTCGCCAATATATGAATGATTAAAAGTTATGGGAGGTAACTAGTGTAGCCATATAACACATTATGTGGGATAGTTGAACCTCTTGAGTGTGTGAGCCAGCTAACGTCATCACATGTCTGGCTGTGGTATCGAAAGAAGTCATGAACGCATAGATCAAAACTATTAATCAACTGATGCTCTAAACATTCATCCATCATTTGAGTAGATCTAAGTCGTAGTTAGAGTAGTATTAATCAACCAATCATCCAATTCAAGTCACTTTGTTAATCTAGTATAGTTTAGCTTAGTTTAGTTTAGTCCGGTTTAGTTAGTCTATATTAGTTTAGTTTAGATAATTCAACCTACAAACACCTAAATACTATTTTTTGACCAATTGAGAATAAAATAGAAGGAGCGAGATTGATTCAATATAATCCTCGTGGGATTCGATACTTGGGACGTAATCTTACTTTTCATTTTATATTACTTGACTCGTACACTTGTGAATAAGTGTATTATTAAATAATAACACATGAAAATACGCATCAAGTTTTTGGCGCCGTTGTCGGGGACTAGAAAATCAGTCGCTATTAGTTTTCTTTTATTTTATTCATTTTTGGTAGATTTGTTTTAGTCGTTGAGTATCTTGGAAGTACTATGGACTCATAGATGTCAGAAGGGGAGAAGGTTGATGATGAAGATGCCTTACCCTGTTGGCCATGCTATTACAATGATTTTGCAATCTCTCGCACATTTAATAAATGCTTGGAATAGTGGGCTACCTTTTGTACATAAGTGAACCATGTTATCAATATGATCGAGTTCTTGATGGTATAAACCCCACGTATCACTTCAAAATCACAATAGGAAGTATTAACCATCACAGAGAAGGAACTAAAAATTGGCAGTGTGCAAAGATCCGCACATTCCTGAGGAAGTCAATAATGAAAACAATGATGAAAACTGTGAATCCGATAATTTTTGACAATTCTGTTGTTGATCAAAGTGCATCCAACAACGATAACTCCTTAATGGAATACGAGTCTACCTTCAGAAATGGATTTTCTACCATAAGAAGAAAATATATATGCTCTGGGACATATGAGGAATGCTTGAAACACACCAAAATTTATAAATGGACATGTCAAAACATGTCATTATTCTCAATCCAGATGACTCGACGTCTCTTACCTTATTTTGAAGAAGGAGATGAAGATGACCAATAATTGTTGAAATTGAGGTGAGCAAAGAAGTGTCAATAGAAGATAAATCATTGAAGATTGATCGTGAAGCACCTTAAATTGGCGTCATGGAGATCCAAGAGACACAATCACATGCCATCCTTCTACAAGTAGAGATGGAGCTTGAGCCAATGCCCATAATTCATGCACAAGAATAGGTAATGGAGATACAAGTGAGTATTCCAACACTCAAGACTTATGGTGCGAAGACTAAGTTCTACTAGGAATTTGGTGTTGAACCACTCCTACCAATTGGAGATGTCGTTGCATTCAAAGAGAAGCCAATGAAGAAACACATGTCCATGGATCCAAATACCGAATGATTCATTGATTATGCACCTACAATTGAAGAGTCCACAGTGGAGAATCATTTTAGGTACTAATTTCCAATGTGGTGAATTTGAATATTTAACATATGCAGAATAGAGAATTGGAAGTGGAGAGCCAACTCATCGGAAGGTGAAGAAAAAGAAAGTCGTCGTGTATGTTAAAGTCACAACACAACTATCAAAAAGGCGATGAGTTGGAAAGAGTGAGCCACTTCATCGAAAAGTAAGAAGAAAGAATGCATCGTATTTTGATGACATATCAAAATGGTTGCAACATGAAACTCGTAAGCCATTGCATAAGAAGGGTAAAAGAAAGAGATTCTGTATGCAAGAACGATAGAAGAAGATATGAGGTCGGGAAAAAGGCAATGCAAAAGAGTCTCCGTTGTAATAATGCGAGAACACCGCCTAAAGCTGATATATTGACATATTTTGAAGATTGGAGTCTCATTAGAATATTGAAACCTCCATAAATCCATCAATAGTGTCTAGCTAACCAACGTAAAACTAAGCGATGTGTGGGAGACAACCCACAATGGTAAGTTTCTATTATTGAGTCTTGCAATTTAGTTTTGTTTTGTTGTGTCATATATAGCACAGTTTTTTCAATCTGTGGTAAGCTTACAATTGATATAGGAAAAAGAGAATAAAAGTAAGATGATAAAGTAGAGAGACGAATAAGAAACCAGCAACAGACATGACGTGCAACAAGGAGTGGCTCGACAACACAAGAAGTCGTGCGAGTTGTGCAGCTCGACTAGTGACTTGCGCAACATCACAAAACTTGCACGGGTCGCGACGGACGTCCAAATAGTGGCACTACCCATGTAATCTTCATTGCCATCGCACAACACCGACGCGACATAGTGGCGCGATATGACACATCACATTCCCCTCTTGTTGCAGATCAAGTTTCTCGTTGCGTATGGAAAGAGGAGACCCGCAGAATCAGAATATCTACGGATTTTGCTCAGCAATCTCTGTCCCTTACCTTTCTTACATTATTTTCACTTCTCTTATGATTAAATTTCATTGATGTACATCAATTATTTGTGATTACATTTAATATGAAAGAGTTATGCAACGTATGAAAATTTACCAAATTTATTAAGAACTCTTATTTGTTGAACCCTAATCACATACATAATTCTCACTTATCTCAGGATTCATAAGACCTTTTCTATTGTTCCTAGTTCTCAATTAAATTATTTTCTTGTGAAAATATTTTAATTTATGTTTTGTTCTTTGTAGAAGAACATGAAATCTGAAAGTTACTACACCATTGATCTAGCCACGGGAAGGAGAGCATGCAGACTGTCACTAGCATCAACAAAAGGCATATCAATGCAAAGCTAGTGAACAAATTGGAAGAGATCAATGAGCAAATCTGGAATACCAACAACGATCAATGGTTGGAATTGAAATACATTTCTAGAAAGTTAACAAATGAAGAAAGCACCAACACCCATAGTCCGACAAGTCCTACGAGCTTGTTGCTCGATCAGGGGAGTTATCTCATATATGCTTTATTTCATATATTTTAACGATGAGGACATCGTCGGATTCTTTTATGGGGTGGAAAAGCTTCACTTTTCGTTACATGTGCTACATATTTATCCTATTTAGAGTCTAGTTATTTTTTTTAGGATCCAGTCATTAGATTCAAGTTTGAAGCATGAAACCATGAATGAGTAGGATCAATGATGATATGTGCATAATATGGTTTGAATTTGAGATGTAAAGAGTATGTGTGCGTGAACTGAGTACATCTTACGTAATATTGTCAAAAGCATGTTTCATTTTATATACACTATTCACGATGGGCATAAATGAAAAGTATTGAGATAATTGTATAGAGTTTATGAGAAAATAGAGAAATTGCATAGAAATTATGAATCTCAAGTAATTTACTCTATTGCTATTTGAAACAAGTGTGGATTTGAATTGTTGAGGAAATGAAATAGGTCATCTTCTCTATCACTTTTGAGCCTTACAAGCCCAAAACCCTTTACAAATAAAACAAATCCTCAGAGCCCCACTGAAGCTTTTTCTATGTAATTTTTTTGTTTATGTACCCACGTCTACCCACCCTTAAGGCGAAAAAATAGTCAAAACCTTACCATTTTCTAGAGATATATGTAGTAAATCTAAAAGAAAATAAAGGAGGGATAAGGAAGGAATATGGAAAACAAAAATCATGCGCCTAAAAGTAAAAATGATGAAGGCTGAATAATCAAAAGGAGGATGAATATAACATAGAGCATATAATAACCTTCAAACGAAAATATAAGTGTGGGGGAGCGTCTATAAGCCAATAAAGTGTAGTGTAGATTGATACTTGCACAAACGAAAATGCAAGGAAAATATCCAAAAGATTCTAAAATGTATGGCAAAAAAAATGCACAAATGATGGAGGAAAAAGAAAACAAAATGAGTTGATTTACTGTGTACATCTCTAGAACTCATAAATATCTTTTCCCCCTATAGCCCATACCCGAGCTAACATTAAAAGTCTTAAAGATCCTAATGTGAAAAGTTTACATGTATGAAGAATAGTAAGAAAAGTAAAAACCAAGGGTGAAGTAACTATATGTGAAACTCTATGAGTTTGTGAGTTCTTTATGAAAGTCTTGTATTATATACTTATGCATACATGAGCACACCACGTAGCACGATGAGATTTTGCATGACAATAACTTTATTAAACTTGATGTACAATGATCATCTCTTATTTTGACCATAGGTTGCATTCTGATAATATATCCCTATGCATGAGTGTTGACATGTTGATGACTTGAGTTCTAATTTTGATTGAGTCACTTTTTAGTTTTTAATTACTCAAGGACGAGCAACGATCTAAGTGTTGGGGGTATTTGATGAGCTTTTATTTAGCGTGGTTTAAGTACTCGTTTCTTATGCTTTCGTGTAAGCATTGGAGCATATTTATTGTCGTTAGTATGGTTTTATATTGTTTTAGGATTTTGGTGAGTTAAGACTAAATGAAGCTAAAAGAGCTTATAATGGATGTTTTAGGAAATATATTCAAATGCAAGGTGATACATTCACAGGTAGAATCAGAGGTTGTGGTTAATACCATTGGAAATTCATGTAAGTCATTGTTCCAACGTATTAAACGGATCTCGATTCTGACATCTAGAGAAGAAGTTATGGCCAAAATTGTGAAGCCACGCAGAGCAAAAAAGAGTAGCGCGACGCGTAAAAGAACGTGTTGCAGCGTGGAACAAACAGAGAGTAGTGCAACCCATGCGATAAGTGGCGCGGCCAGCAGCGCGACTTGTCATGTAGCGCCGCTTTATTATGGCCAGGAAACGTTAGAAAACCTAATTTTGGCCTAGCAGCTACTTTTTTCGATAAGTTTCGTGAGGGCTACGCATTTTACGGCACCAGCTCATACCAACACATAACCACCAGCAATAAACAACAGAGAACATTAGCTCACAACAGCAATCAAAAAGGTTAGATGTCGTTAGCACGGATTCAAGTAAGAGATCGAGTAGAAAACAGCAAGACAACAGAGAGTGAGAGTTTATCTTTCTTTTACTATTTTCTTACGATGGTCTTGCCTATATGTGATATTGAACTTGTAATCATGAGTATCTAATTTGTTATGGTTAGAGTTATGGCATAGTTGGATTGGTGAACCTATGTGATTTCTTATGCTTTGATTAAGACCTTTTCGTTTATGTGTTTATTCGTCTATCTTGATCTCAGTGTTTTTGTGTATATGACCAATATATGAATGCTTAGAAGTTGTGGGAGATAACTAGCATCGCCACATAACACGTTATGCGGGATAGTTGAACCAATAAAGTGTGTGGGTCTAATAACGTCATCACATGTCCAACTGTGGCATCGAGAAAAGCCTTGAACACGTAGATCAAAACTATTAATCAAAAGCATGTGCATGAACATAGAGGAGATCCAATGAAATCTAACACTCTAAACATTCATCCATAATCTGAACAAATTTAAGTAGTAGTTAGGGTAGTATTAATCAACCAATCATCCGATTCAATTTAGTCTGTTAATCTAGTATAGTTTAGCTTAGTTTAGTTAGTCTAGAATAGTTTATTTTAGATAATACAACCTACAAACGCCAAAATCATATTTGTTGACTAATTGAGAATAAAATAGAAGGAGCGAGATTGATTCAATACAGTTCTCTGGGATTCGATACTTGGGACGTAATCTTACTTCTTATTTTATATTACTTGACTCGTATACTTGCGAATATGTGTATTATTAAACAATAACACGTGAAAATATGCATCACCTAACACTATTGCAAAACCTCCCAATAGTTGATATTGCTTGGACATTTTGATCAATACTTCCACTAGAAAAGCATGGTCTCACTGCACATGTGTGGCCCCTAGACTCCCCTTCCCCACCTTAACTCCTTTGAATAGTTGCCCCTTATTTGTTTTCCTAATAAGTCTACTAAGACCTTCATCAGCAATAAGGATTAGAAACTGAGATCTACAAAACTCCTTACCTACGTCCTTGAGAGATACAAAATCATCAGCAAGACATGTGTTTATAAGGACTAAGATTGTCACAAACTAAGATATATGTGGATACAATTCCTTCATATCTGGTAGAAGCACATCAACTCCATCATTTGCTTAAGACACGACCAACTAACTGAGTCGAGTAAATCTCAAAGTCGACTTTGAATGTTTTTATCATCACAATTTCTCTTTGTTGCTAAATACTATCCATAACATATCATCCTTTCACAAGCTTAATTGAATGAATGGCCTTGCCTAAACTTCTCGAGGGAATCTTTGCAAGGATTTTGCATATTGAGTTGGGGGTAGGACGAGACGGTACTTTCTGAGACAGCGTGGGTTAGTCTTCTTCAAAAGCAAAGAAATGAAAGAAGCGTTGGCTGATAAGCTTTTATTAGCGAGAATTAAATAATTGTTTTCTTATAATTTTGAATACTTATGATGACATATATACTTGTTTTATTATTATTTCCAATTTTCTTAAGATTTTATAGAGTCGAGACGAAACGAGGCTAAAAGAGGCCAAAATGGATGTTTTTAGGCGACAATGAGTCAAGACACTATTCCAGAATGTTCAGGCGCTACGGCACTACATTAAGGCAAAATACCAAAGATAGAGCGATTAAAGAGGAAAACATCAGGAGACCGAATGGAGAGACAAAAGCCAACGTGATCCAGAGGCGCGCTATGGAAGATCGCGCGCCAGGGGCGCGATGGGGTATGCGATGCAGACAGAAAGTTGGTCGACGTCAGAAACCCTAAAATGAAACCCATAGCAGAGAAAAACTATAAATAAGAGGCTATGTGCAACAATTAGGGCATCGCGACAAAACAACTTACAACCACTTTCCGACACGAAAAACCCTGAGAGTGTCATCAGGTAAAAACACCATCAAAGTCTTGTTCTAGTTGAGTTGAGTCATTGTATGAGAGAAAATAGTTTGTGAGGAATAAGATAGCAAAAAGGAGTCAAGAAGAGAGTCAAGCAACAAGGTTCCACCGGATCCGAGAAGCTCTTCCTTATCTCTTTACTTTGTTTATGATATTTACTTCTTCGTTAATTGTTGAACTAATGATATGAGGAGCTAACCTACTCGTTGTTTAAAGCATCGGAGTAATTCTGATTTATGAATATGTTAATTTGCTTTACTTGATGTGTGTTTGATGATCTTGAATGTCTAGATTGAATAGTTACTTATGATGTGTAATAGACCTTACTCTCGTTGAGATAACACGGAAGCAACCGTTAGTGTTTTGCATTTAAGTGATGCATGCATTCATTCACCACTCCCTTGGGATACGATACTTGGTTCATAACTATACTTACCATTTTATTATTACCTGATTTGTGCACTTGTGACAAAGTGGGATTTATGTGTAACATTCTTGTGTTAACGTATATTCTATATTGCTACACTTACGTCCCCATCTGTGGCACTTCTAGCTAATTCTCATTTGCATGAAACTTCCAAATTAATTACATATGTTGCATTTCCCGTTTGGCTCTAGGCTTTCAATCTCGTTGCATGCATGATAAATTCTTTCTTTAACCTCGATTTATGAGAAAGGAATTATAAGAAGTGTGTTTATTTCATTTAAAATCTACCATAAATTGGAGTTTAGCATTCTAAGAAACTCCCTAGAGGTTTCATAAATTGTTTCTCAAAATGTGGTCGAATAAGAGAGCATAACTTTCAACTGTCAGGCCATGGTCGACATGCGACAATTTTTTTTTAGAAAATGTAAAGGTGAATAAATCATGATTTAAGGTCTCTATCGCTCAATTATTTCAAACGAGATTTTTAATAGAGAATACTTTCTCAAGAATTTAGGGCTTGCCATAGGTCTCTTACGGCCCCATATCTTGTTTGAACATCCAACGTCAAAAGAAAGTTATGTTCTCCGTTGAGATAAAATCAAAGATCGCCTTTGTCATATTGATTCGAATATCAATGTCACAACACGTATATGTATTCCAAGACTTCAACACTGTTAGGAATATATGGATCCTCTGCTTGTCTTGCACTAAGGACAAATGTCATGACTAACAATCCAATACTTGAATGATGAAATGCCCTAATCAACGACACAGATCACGAGGATATGCCATGATCGTATAATAGCTTACCTAATATAGTATGATTTACCTAGAATGAATTCTATATAAATTTCGTGGCTAGAACTTATTAGCATTTGAAGTTAAGATCTAGGTCACATAAGGCGGATGTGCATGCGTGGGCGAATGCAGATGCGGGTGCGCCAATGCGCCTATTTTAAAATTTTGAGTTGTTAATGCGGCATTAGTGTGTCTACTGAAAAAATATGATTTTTTTGCAAATATTAAGGAGTCAATAAGTGTGGTCGAATATGATTTTTTTGCAAATATTTACGTGACAAAGAAATAAATATTGACTCCTTGTATGAAAATGTGTGCTAAATATAGCTTGTGATTTATTTGTTAATTGATATAAGAGTTTCAATATATCTAGTCATTACTTATATTTATGTTCTTCCTCATTTGTCCTCATCCCACAAGGTACTCTATTTCTTTCTGGCTATCCTCCCTATCGAAAAAGAAAAGATTCATAAACCTCACCTAATTCACAATAGATCTCGAAAAAATACATGAACTTAGTAAGAATTCTTAGTTCGAGAATTAAGGATTCTTAGCTCGCCTTAAAGTCGCGCACAAGCATTGGATTTGCCACTTCGTGACTAGTGCGCTAGCGCGATAGGGGTAGTAGGAGAATTATGTGACCTAGATTAAGATTACATCAGGTATTTAACATCAAACTATTATGGAATTATTGATGGTAATAGTCAATCCAACTAGACATGTAAACAAATTATCCTCAATAAGTGGCCTTTCTCGACTTCGTTATTTATTAGAATCTTACTCCACAATAGGCTTGTCAAGGGTAGGGTTTTACCCTACCCTTACCCAAACCCTGCCAATACCCTGTGCATAATCCTGGGTAAGGACCCTACCCTACTCTGACTGAGACCCATTGAAGACCCTGTTTTGAAGGACCCTTACCCTACCATGTTAAATGGATAAGGGTCTTACTAGACCCATTACAAAACTTCGCCCGCTTTTTTTTTCCGTCGATAGCAAATCTTGTAACATTCACAAAAAAATTATTATGACGAAAAAATACATCGCTTAATGTGATTTTAAATGAATTTTTTGGAATAAGGGTCAAGACCTTTACCCTACACATACCCTGAGTTGAGTTTTAAAAGTTACAGGGTAGGGTCTAGGTCTAGACCACCCTGATTTTAGGGTAAGGGTCTAGACCCTGAGCTCATTTTTAGGGTAAGGGTAGGGTTTACCCTACCCTTGACAGGCCTACTTCACAACTCACAATGGGGGCAGAAAGGAAAAATGAAATGGCACGATCAATTTGGCTTCCCTCCTGTTGATTGATGATAGCTTTTTTGTTTTGTTTTGTTTTGTTTTGAACGCATCATTCACTGAGACGGTTTTAGCAGAAGATTATATCATTCTTTGATTTGTATTCGCTGAGGTAATCCTCTTTTTTTTATTTTTTTTTTGTCAATGTTATAACTTAATGTGCACTAGTTTAACTATTTGAAGAAATAAAGTCGGTCAGCTCAAGCCCATTAGCCCATGGGTTTTATTTCCCTTAATTTCAAGTTTTCAAGTTTCAACAATGGTTCGATTAAAAAGTGCACGCGTTAACAACCACCAAAATTGAACAGTGTTATTTTGATTATGTTGGGCCGGTCCGCTTAGCCTAGTACTAAGTTGTATGGCATTCATCTCGACTCTCGAGTTACTGAAATTATCTCCATATAAGTTTCAGCAAATTCTTTATCTCAGACTGAGTAATCATTAGTTCATTATTTTAGGTGATTAATATTTCTAACTGCAGAGCATCATTGAATGGTTATTTTATAGAGTAGTACAATATAATATCTTTTGTTTTATGTAGTAGATGGTGTGTCGATATTAAGTTCTTTCATTTTCACTAGTGGACTTTGGGTGTATATATAAATCATAATTTCATATTCTCAAAACTTTAATCTGTTAGAATTTCAGTATATAAATATTAATTCGTCAACTATGAATAATTTATCAATATGACATCCATTTATTTAAAGCCAAGTCCTCGCTTAGATTACTTCATTGCAAATTCATAAGTTGCACAAGTGGCAACATAACCATCTATACACTATCATAATTTTTGAATTAAGCGATGAAGTTATGAAATAATATTTGCAAGTTTAAATAGACGTGATAAACTCATTAATCCTCAAATTTTATATATTTAATTTTCAATTAGAGAAAAAAACACTATAATTGATCAATACTGTTCTGATATTACTTTCAAAAAATAAGGCTAACACATTAGTTCAATAAACATTAAACTACGTGGTTGATATAATGCAAACTAAACCAATTTTCAATGGGGGATATACTATAGATCTTTGTGTATTCTTTTAGGCCAATAAAATCATGACAATGTCAATAGTTAACATGTAATGTAAAAACTGTGAATTTTCTTCTTCTTCAGAATGTATAAAATAGAGAAAAGTCACAGTAACAGCCTAACAACCCTATTTATCCGTAAATATACTAAAAGTAGTGCTTAATTATTTTGGAGAAATTAAATATATATATTGGAAGTGCCCCTATAAAATATCAAGTAAACTACATAATCATGAGTTCATGACTGAGATTTCGCTGACTTTGACTGCTATGGAATGGCATATATTATATATGACACGTTGAAATTGACTTTATCGTACAAAGCTTATGAGGTGATGATAATTTAAATCGTTCACACCCTCCAATTCGTACGTTTTAAATTATATGATGGGCTTTATATTTTACGGTTTCGTGCAAAGGAAAAAATGCTTAATGTCAAGCATTTGACTTTCCATTAGAAATCGTGGACCCGTGATTCTTATAAATTTGGAGTTGCGTCTTTGATTATTCTACCCAATTGGCCTTCACCTAAAATCAAGTGGAGAAATTAAAGAAAGAGAAATAAGAGTGAAAAATGAGAAGTATTGAATAAAGAATTTAGCTAACCCACTTGCTGAAACAAAAATTAGTTATAATTCGTATTTCGAAAGGGAAAGAAAAAAAAAAAACCAATGTCTGATTAAAGATTTCGTCTAATTTTCTTCTCATCTATATTAATGATTCTAGAAATCAATATATTGATAATTTTAAATTAAGAAATCTTAGGCTCAGTTGATGGTTGTGGAAAATAAGGGAAAATGTTTACCAAGAAAATGACAATGAAAAATAAAATTTGCATTTGGCAGTATCTTGATTTTCGGGAAAATCACCTCATTTAATGTTTTAAAATTATGATTATACTCTAAATCATAAATATGTGTTAAAAATATTATTCAAATAAATAAATTTGATGAGGTATATCTTAGCAAGGCCCAACCCAACAAGGGGTAGATTTGGCAACATACTCCCAGTCCCACATGACCCTTGTTAAAAAATATTTAGTCTTCCACACTATTCATTATAATGCACTTGAATCAAATAAATATAATCTTTTTTTTTCTACGATACCTCCAATTTTTAAAAGAAAAAGACTTCATATATTAAACCTACTTCCATTCTTGTTTCTATAGATAGTATAAATATGTAGGTTTACAATATCTTTGTATATATAAATACACACACATACACATGGATCAAAATTTCCGTGCGTTTCCTCGAAAAGTACCGAAAAGTTTCCGTTTTTGACTTCACCGATACGAAATATACATGTAGTTTCCATGGTAGTTATAACTACAATTTTACGAATTCTTCGAAACATGCCGAAAAGTTCTCGAAATATTACGAAACGTTTCTAATTTTTAGCTAACCGAAACGTACTTCCGTACCGAAATTTTCATCCATGCACATACAGACACACACAAAGTTCGGATTGAATTATCCAATATATATATATATATATATATATATATATATATTGTTTAGTTTTGAAAATTATAAAACATTTGAACTTTGTCGTAAAGTTGATAATATTTCCCGCATGTTTTGTGCAGTAGGAAGAAAGGTATAAAAGTTTAAATTGCATAAGATTTGATAAATATTTGTTGCTAGTATGTCGAAAAGGAAAAACAAATCGTATCTTTTCTGGAGATTTTTATTTTTCCTCGCAAGTTCTTGAGTAGCCAAATAGCTAAAAGGTAAAAATTAAATCGTTATTTTCATTTTTACCTTTCCACATTTTCGTAGGTACCAATCTAGGCCATAAAAACAAATCATAAATGGTCAACAGTGAAAAGTGAGAAAAATGTAGTTATTAGGAATAGAAATTAAGATTTCAGATTGTAAAATGATAATTTAATATGCTTATATTGTCAAACCAATGTTCAAACACGATGACCATTCTGTAAACATTAACTTGGAAAGGTCGCCACTACGATCAGAACTAAGTTTGGATGGTTTTTTCTTCTAATGTTGAACAAAAGTTTCACATCAACAAGATGCACCTAGTATCTAATGTTTATTAACTTGTCAGAGCCCTGTGATTTCCAGACCTTCTAATATGCAATTCACTAACTAAAGTTATTAAATTGTCAGAGACAGAATATTATTATATTGGAAGTGAAACAAATAACAAATAGTTTCAATAATTTGTTCTCTGATTACCCAATAAAGGAGAAAGAAAGCTTTATGCATATGTTTTTCATCAAAAGAAAAAAGTGAAAAAGGTCATCACTGAAAAGGATTACAAAGAATCAGAAGAACCAAAAGAGATCTGAGCAGGGATTAAAACTAATAATTTTTTCACGTGTGCTTACCCACTTGCATATTTACTAATAACCAAATAATTGTGAAAAGTTTATTAAAATAATGACATTTGCATCGAAGTTGAAGCTGTCACTAACAACTTAATTCATTATTTATGAAGAAGCAAATGAGAGGATAATCATAGACACGACAGAGTGCGGTTCATGATCCCAGACTTGTATCCCATTTATATATAACAAATTAAAATTGACCTATTAGAGCCTTTTTTGAACTCTTTCTTTTCTCTTTAAAAAAGTTGAAAGCACATGATAGCTGAATGAATATTCCATACACTTCTGAGTTCTGTGACCATTTCAATGTGCCACATAAGTCATGATCAGTCATATCAAATCTGTGATGTATTAATTTTTAGAATTCAACTTTAAAACCATATGTATAAACTGTAGTCTAAATAATGTTTTCTTTTTATCTCGCTTGTTGCTTCATTTGTTACAAGCAAGTTGTCTCTTTATAATGGCGCAATATAATGTAACATATGTAATCATGAGATTTCCTTGCATTTTTTGAAGAAATGAAATATATATTCTTTACTATATATTTCTATACGATCATCAGCTAGATATTGATTTGTTTCAAAATCATATATTTCTGAAAGAAATGCGTTCTATTAGAACATGCACTGAACAGAAGTGAGCACTCTGGATGAGTGGAGTTGAAGGAATCTTTGAGATTTACAGAAAAAAACTTTTATTTAAATACTTATTTAACATTTGCGCTGACGCATGATTGTGTAGTGTAGCGACATGAATCTCCATATGGGGGAAAAAGTAAACATGTATGTTACTATGTATAAAGTAGACTACAACTCTGAAATCAAATCATATGCGTTTCTGAAGTTTGTACGTATATACAGCAGAAACAAGTGAAAAGTATAGTAATTAAGTAGTGGCAATTCAATTTAATTTGCAATTGGCTCTTATTCAAGTAAAAAACTGAATTTTTTTCTGAGAAGAATTTATCAACACCACCTTAAATTGGTTGCAACATAAGGTAGCTTGGAGAAAATTAATTGCAGTTGGCAACATCATAAACTTGCACAAAATCAAATGCGTGTCTACTAGTACAGATTTTGGTCAATTTGTTTGCTATTCATTTTAGTACTTATCGGAATCAGTATGGTCATTGGGTGTGTACTGCTTCCATAAGTACGATTAGTTTTAGTTGTTGGTCCCCTTAACCCAGAGCATATTTTCATTCCACTTTGGTTGAGAGGTCTATTCTTCATTATAATATAAAGTTCACTTTTGTGCTTGAAAAAAATAAAGGGAGAATTACACAAAGTACCCCTCAACTATGGGTAAATTACACAAAGTACCCCTCTTCTTTGGGAAATTACACAAACTGCCCTTAAGGTCAAAAAATATAAAATAATTAAGACAACCTTTCAAATTCAAATCATAGCAGAGACTAAAATTCACAGATAATTTATTTTTTCTTAGAAGAAATTATTTGTTATCAATATTTTTTGTCTTTTTAAACGAGATAAATGAGGTTTAATGCAATAATTTTGACTTATTTTTTGTTTTTTGTGCAAAATAATTGAAGAGCATGAATTTACATTCAATAGTTTGAAATAAAAAAAATTACGAAAAATCGGTCATAAGGGTAGTTTGTGTAGTTTCCCAAAGAGGAAGGGTACTTTGTGTAATTTACCCATAATTGAGGGGTACTTTGTGTAATTCTCCCAAAAATAAAAGGAGTCGAGTATTAGACCACTCAATACTCATTATTCATGTAATTAGTGATCATGTTATGACTTATGATATATGGGCAACAATCACTTTAAACTCATATTTATTGTTCGATTCACTTATCAGTGTACTATCTTAAATGTAACACATTAACCCCGCAACGAGATTAAGCCTTAAAATCGCTGGTAATAAACAAGTGCATTGAGCTTGGCCGATTAGTCAAGGACAAAATATACCTTACTCCTCTTTTCTCAAGGGGATAAGTGATATTTGACCAATAATTTGGGCTTAAAGTGATTCTTTGCGGAAAAATTAAAAAGAAAAATCTTAAATATTTATTATGTCCTAAAAAAATGAATATATAAATTCTTAAAAAATAATCTATATCCCTAAAAATAAATCTATGGATTTTTAAATGTTTATAGTTATATCTCTAAAAAATAAAACAGTAACAAAATAATAATAACAAAATCTCATAAATTCAAATTTGTACTTTTTCTAATAAAAAAAAGCTTCGCCCCACCTTCCCAACTCACGGGAAGAATTTTCTACACCAAGTTTTCATAGTTATCATACAATATTTGTGTGTACCAAGTCATTTTCTTTTGAAGCTAACATTTTATCCTATTCGTGTTTGCCATGGCTTTAACCTTGTGTTTGACTCATTTATCGTCCAATAAGCAAATAGATAGTTGGAAATACAAAATTTATATAAAAAAAGTACTTACTCCACGATAAGAAAGACCTGTCTCAAAAGTAATTCTTATCCTTTTTTCTTGAATTTCTGTTATCACTATTGAAATTTATGGACATCAAGATTAAATATGGTACTAGTATTTGTAAAAAATAGAATATACATAACAAGTTTTACGAATGTTACTTTTCGATAAATATAGAAACATCGGTTGTAAACGAAAATACTATTCCATGCAACCGTTATATTGTTGACGTGGTGCAACTACTATCAATAAGGTGATGAGGGTGGTTATTTCCTATATTTTAGGAAAATTTTAATCTATATTAAATTTAGATCTTCAATTAATTGCACCACATCATCAATACCACAATTGGATAAAATAATTTTACATTTAAGTAATTGGAAGACAGATCACACAATGAGACGTGGCACATACATCATGCTAGTTACGACCACAAATGGGGAGAAATTATTACATTCATCCGTTGTATGTACAACCGATGGTTAAGAACTTGAGATTAAAAAGAGGTCCCTAAATTGTAGGAATAACTACCCAACACCCATCCCCACCGTGTATTGGTAGTGGAAGCACATCCAGCGGCTGCACCTAATAATCTCTCCACAAGTGGGGGAGGGTTGGGAAGAAGTTCTTTAAAAAAATTATAAATTATATATAATGAGATTTTACTATTACTTTGTGAATGTTTTATATTACATGAATATAATCATAAATATTTAACAATTTATTGATTTATTTTCTAGAGAATATATTTATTTATTTTAGATTTAACAAAAAGCTTTAAGAATTAATTTTCTTTTGTTTAATTTATTATTTTTTATTATAAAAAAAGAATCAGTTTAACTCTTCAAATATTAGCCGATTATACCACCACCACCCCTCCCCCCAGAAGAGAAAGGTCTATTAGACCCCTCTAATAATTTAGATTATTAACAATATATTTGATTTTTCATTTAATGGGAGCTTCGATAATTACATTTATTAATTCCGGTATTCCCAATTTTATTTCAGAAATATATTAATTTGCAGATTTTCTATTTATTAGAAAGAAATATACTCGAAGGTAATTATTGGTTTGTTACACTCAGCATGTTTAGTTCACCATCATTAGCAGTAAGCAATAGTTAGGACCTTAGGCCACATATATATATACCTCGGCAAGAATTGCAAGTATATATTAACGTGGTCACATGCATATTCATTAAATTATTTAAATGAGTTAAGCTACCATTCTGTGCTTGACCAATTGGCATCGAAACAATTTCCTACCTACCTTAAGAACAATAATAAGCTTTAAGTCGACCACCCCACCAATTCTATATGGCAAAAACTAACTACTGATATAATTGATCAATTCGTTTTCTTGAAGCTGAAGTGGTAAAATAATCATATTTGGACATGTTACACTCCAACTACTACAACTACTACGTTTTCTCGATCTGTCAGAAGACACAAAATCTTATTTTTCTAACCTTTAAAAGAAGTACTAGCAGCTAGCCGCTTGTAATTATAAGTTTGAAAGTGTGGTGGCTAAATTCCTATTTCAAGGATGTGAGTTTTAATTTGTGGGAATGATAATTTAATTTCCTCAAAATAATATAGATGTTTTGCTCATCTGGAGATGTTTGATAGTTTGTTATACTTTTATACAGAATTGGTGCAAGTGTGACTAACTAATTAACGTGTATAAATGTAAATTCTTAATATCTTATTCTTTTCAAAAATATGTAAGATTGTCTTTTATTCCATAGAATCGCTCTTACCTAGTCCTGTGCGGTGCACAAGGGATTTAAGGTGTTGTGTACAAGAGATAAAAAAAATTGCTCAAATTTCCATGAATAATTTGCTTTATATATGTTGCATAAAATCATTGCGAAATAGCTCAAAATACCATTTAAAATAAGCTGTTTTTGAATCATTTGCTAGCTTTCCTCGTAATTGTCATAAATTAACAAGCTTCTTTCGTAAGATTATGTATACACAGCTTTGTCGCGTTATATACTTCTTTTGTTCTTTTTTTAGAACAAATGAAGCATAAGTGACGCAAATATTGTTGTAATATACTTCTTTTAATGTTCTTTACTTCTTTTCTAGAATAAATGAAGCATAAACGCAAATAATACTCAAAAAATATGTACAGTGTCACAAGAAAAGAAGCTCATTTTATAATTCAGTGTTTATAAATCTATTAGAAAATAAGAATATACGGTGTACTTAACTTGTTACAATTTTTCATGATTATTAATTGACTTTCCACTATACCAGCGTACGTCACCAGCTGCAAACATCCATCCACCGATTATATTGAAAACTTATTTCAAACACTATAACTTATCCAAAAGAACAGTTTGTAGTTAGTTTAAAGAAGTTTATTGAACGCGTGTTCTAAATTAAATAAATTGTTTGACATAGCAAAGCAGAACAAAAGCCCTTTCTACGTAATTGATGAGAATAATGTTGTTGTGGACATTTCATTTGATAAAGTAAAATATAGTTTCTAAGTAAAATTGTTCTTAATTAGTCGATGAAAATGATTTAAGATGAAAACAAAGTATTTGATCATTACGTCACATAACTACTTTATCGGCCGCTTATGTGATGCCTTGTCTTGTTGAGGAAAGACCAAGTCAGAGGAGCAAAAGAAAAATAAAAAGTCAGGGCTTTATATTGCAACAAGTATACGCAGACTTGAGTATCTTAGTTAATTAGTTGGTTAGATAATTCAAGTCATATTGATTCAAGTGTCTTTAAGTTCGGATTCTAACTTTTGTTTGATACAACTATACTCAAATACTACATGAATTATGTAAGATAGTATTTTGATTAATAAATATTCTCATTAATCTTCTATCAAATTGTACAAGGCTAATTAAAGTAAATTGTCTAATCTAAAATATATACAAATCAATCAAAGAATATACAACATATATATCTAATACACCATCGCAGTCGAATCGGGAGGTTCACGAACGGTGAGACTGGAACGGAAATCATCAAATAGAATCTGGGGTAAGCCTTTAGTGAAGATATCGGCAATTTGCAACCGAGAAGGAATATGGAGAACTCGAACTTGACCTCGAGACTCTTTTTTGCGAACAAAGTGAATGTCTAGCTCAATGTGCTTGGTGCGTTGATGTTGCACCGGATTATGTTGGAGAGATAAATGGCACTCACATTATCACAATAAACCAAAGTGGCTTTCGATAGAGGAATGCGAAGCTCCAATAATAAGTTTCAAATATAACAAGACTCCGATGCGACATTGGCAACGGCACGGTATTCAGCTTCAGCACTAAAACGGGATAAACTAGGTTGGCGTTTAGAGGACCAAGAAATAAGGTTATCCCCAAGAAACATGCAATAGCCGGAGTTAGAGCGCCTCGTGTCAGGGCAGCCGGCCCAATCCGCATCAGTGTAAGAGACAAGAGATTCGAGGCTGGACCGAGAGAGATGAAGACCGAGGTGGGAAGTGCCTTGCACATAGCGAATGATGCGCTTAAGAGCGGCCATGTGCTCCATACGGGGATCGTGCATGTGGAGACATATTGGTTTGACAGCATAAGAGATATCTGGAAGAATGAAAGTGAGATACATAAGGGAAGGGCGCCAGCCAAACTACGAAACAAAGTCGGGTCAGGAAAAGGGGTACCCGAGGATCCGAGCTTCGGTTTGGTGTTGACAGGGGTGGCCGCGGGTTTGGAAGAGGTCATGCCTGCACGATCAATAATTCCAGCTACATACTTACTTTGTGAGAGAAAAAGGCCGTCTGCAGTGTTTGAAACATCAATGCCCAAAAAATAGTGAAGGGTACTCAAATCCTTCATGGCAAATTCAGCACTAAACTGATCAACGATGAAACGACATAGAGTAACAGACAAGGCAGTAAGAATAATATCGTCGACATAAAGAAGTAAGTAAGCAATATCTTTACCCCGGTGGTAGATAAAGAGAGAGTGGTCGGATTTGCTGTGGGAGAATCCAACCGAGAAGGCCAAATCGGCAAATCGTTGATACCAAGCCCGAGGCGCCTATTTTAGACCATATAGTGATTTCTTTAAAAGGCAAACATGGTATGGGCGACTGAAATCCCGAAACCCGAGGGGTTGGTGCATATAGACTGTCTCATTGAGAGTGTCGTGTAAGAAGGCGTTCTTGACATCCAGTTGGTTGATTTGCCAAGAACGAGAGAGATCAATGCTAAGAACAGCACGAATGGTCGTGGGTTTGACCACTGGGCTGAAAGTGTCCAAACAATCGATGCCAACCTGCTGAGACCTGCCATCACCAACAAGACGAGCCTTATGGCGCTCAAAAGAACCGTCAGCATTAGTTTTATGGCGAAAAATCTACATAGATCGAATAATATTCACATTAGACGGACGAGGGACTAATTCCCATGTCTCATTCTTAATCAAAGCATTATATTCATATAGCATGGCTGATTTCCAATTAGGGTCATATAATGCAAGTTTGGGGTTAGTAGGAAGAGAAGAGGGAGATGTAGAGGTGGAGATATTGAAAGGACGTTTAGGAGTATGGATATCATGCATGCTCCGTGTGATGATAGCGCGAGAGGGAGGAGGAGGTGGTAAGGGGGTGTTTGAGACCAGCGGTAGTGGAGTTGGGGCCGCGATGGTTTGGGTCGTGGGTGAATGGCCCGCGGTGGAAGGAAAGGCGCTGAACTGGGCCGCGTATGGGAGGTGCGGTGCGGTATGGGTCGTGGGGAGTGGGCCACGACCGAGTAGAGTGGGCCGCTAGAGAGGGATTCATGGGTTGTTGGGCCATGGGTGGTGGGGGCCAAGGTGGACCTGGCCGTAGGGTTAGAGGGTAGTTTGGTTGTGGGTGTGTTATCGGATTGGGCCGCAGTTGGAGAGGTGGTCGTCGGTTGGGCCGTGGGTAAGAGGAGAGGGTGGATGTGATCATCGAGAAAGGAGTATGTGTTTGGAGAGGAGGTGTTGAGATGTTTGAATGGAAATTGGGATTCGTTAAATAGGACGTGACGAGAGATGAGAATTTTGTTGGAGTGAATATCGTAGCACTTGTATTCCCTATGATTGGAGGGATATCCGAGAAAGACACAAGGAGTAGAACGCGGTTGGGGTTTGTGTATAGTGGTGGTGGGAAGAGAGGATAGTATAGACACCCAAATGTACGAAGGTGCGTATATGATGGTGTTTGGTGATATAGTATTTGAGAGGGAGAGGATTGATGTAGCATTTTGTGGGGAAGTATATTGGTGAGGTAAGTGGTCATTTGGAGGGCGTGAGGCCATAGAGAGGGAGGCATGTATGATTGAGTGAGGAGAGTACGGACAATATTATAGGTGGACCAAATTTTACGTTCAGCCTTGCCGTTTTGGGCGGATGTGTATGGACAAGAGAAGCGAAGAGTCATACCCCAGTTGTGACATAACTTCTTGAAGTGCTCGTTATCAAATTCTCTGCCATTGTCACATTGTAAACTTTTAATAGTTGCACCAAATTGAGTATGTGTGAATGTAACGAAGGCAGAAAAAATGGAGTAACGTCGGATTTGCAACCAATAGGAAAAGTCCATAAGAAATTTGATAACTCATCCAAGAATAAAACATAGTATTTATGACCACTAGAACTTAAGACCGGCGAGGTCCACAAATCGCCATGTATGATATCAAACGGATGCAAGCAAGAATTAGATGATAAAGAAAAAGAAAGTTTAATATGCTTCCACCAAACACAAGGTTCACAAAAAGATTGTTTAGCAAAAGTGCTACAACGGATAAAATTGTTCTTATTTAAAAACTGTAAAGTAGATAAGCATGGATGTCTCAATCGTTGGTGCCATAACGTGGGAGATATGGCGGCAAAGGAGGTGGGAGGGCTGCTAAATGGGATGGATGAGGGAGTGACGGGATATAAGTCACCGGTGCTATTACATCTCATGATGGGTTCCCCGTCCAAAAAGCCTTCACAGAGAAACCAAAAATGTCAAATTCAATGGACACAGAATTATCAGTTGTAAGGCGGCGCACAAAGACAAGATTTTTAATAAGATTAGGAGCATGCAAGACGTGTTTTAAATGGGAGGGAAAATAAGAAAAAGGGAGAGTTGCATTACCATGACCTTTAACGGGAATTTCATTACCATTGCCAACAAAATATTATTATTCAAGCTTGAAATAGAATAAGACGAGAGAGTACCCGAGGTCATGTGAGAGGAGGCGTCAGAGTCCAAGTACCATTGTGGATTGGGAGAATTCAAGGACATAGTGTGGATGGTGTTTCAATGTCCGTTGGGGCATAGGAGGACGACGACAGACTGTGAACGGCATAGGCTTGTGAGTGACGACTACCCAAAATTTCAGGTTGTGTGGAAGCCGGAGGCCGTGCCCATCCAGTGATCGGATAAGGGCACGGCAGATAGGACCATGGGGCGGGCGTCCATGGAGGTTAGTGGGCCCACAGGTTGGCCGGAGGGACCGCGGGTCACGGTTCTGAAGAGTCGGGCTGACTGCGGCCACGACCATGATCATGGGGTCCACCACGACATCTTTTTATGGGAGAAGAGTAACTGTGGTAGGGTGGGGTATGGTGGTACCGCGACCGTGGGGCGGGGGATCCGAGGGCTAGGAGGTGTGGATCATGGCGGCGGCCGTGGTAGCGGTGGAGGCTTGCTTTTCTTTGCGGGTCTCCTCCATGATGAGGTGAGACTGAGCCTCATAGAATGGAGGGAGTGGATCACTCTGCTGAATGAATGTGGCAACACCATCATAGTTCTCATTGAGCCCCGCGATGAGTTGGAGAACTAGACATTGATTGGGTACCGGTGCGCCATCGTTCGAGAGTTGATCTGCAGGCATTTTTAGTTCTTGACAATAAAAGGAGATATTCAGAAATTTGTCCTATTGTACCTGATAGAATTAGTTCTCCAAATAAACGGCCCTGGAGTTTTTATTGTCTTGAAAGATGTTTTCAAGATGGACCCAGGCTTGGTGAGCGGTGGAATCCTTCTCAAGAATGGTGTGCAGCAAGTCGTTGGATATAGTCCCATATATCCATTGGAGAACAATCACATCGAGGCAGAAACAGAGGGCCGAGTCGACGTCCTTCGGGGCGGACGGAGCGGCGGTGAAAGATGAAGAGTCGACCGCTTTGTCCGTACCCGAATTGTTGGGGAGGGTCGTCGACTTTGATTGTGCAAAAGGGGTGGTTGGATGAATGTGATCGATGACTTGATATGCAGGGCAGTGAATGCGAAAAAGTTCTGCCCAAGATGAGTATTACCCTTTTTCAACTTCGAGCTAGGGTGATCGAAATAAAGTTTCGAATATTAGAGACTGATATAGCGGGGTGAAATTTTGTCGCAGCCATTAAAGCGAGAAAGATAGAGAAAATAAAGGGGGGGGGGGGGGGGGCTATGGAGAGGGAGAGAAGGTTCACGACTAGGGTTTAGACTCGTGATACCATGTACGATAGTATTTTGCTGAATGAATATTCTCATTAATCTTCTATTAGTAAATAGATACAGGACAAGGCTAATTAAGGTAAAATGCCTAATTTAAGATATATAAAAATCAATCAAAGAATATACAACATATATATGTAACAAATTAGACTAGAACTGACTAAACGTATGTTTTTTTATGTTTAAACTAGCATGAGTTGATATATATCAAGGAAAATCGGGTTATGACTCAATCTTAGTTAAAGTTGCTTCTTGTCGGTTTGAACAACAAATGACAAAGGAACTTATCTTCGTATATTCTCTTTCAATGTTCACAATAGGTAAACTCTACAAGCAAATCATATTTTCAACCAAAATATGCTTTTACCTCGTGACTTAGTTCATTACAGTGAAGCCATGTACCATGCTAAAATATGGTATATCATAAGTCCTTGAACTCAAAACATATTAAATTGCGTTATGAATTCTAATAGATGTTTAAAACTTAAAGCAGCTGATGCTAAAGAAAATATAATAACGGTTAATGTAGTAGGCAAATTGGGATTACCTAACAATCGAGGCATTCACATTTTCCGATTTTCGTCACTGAATGGATTGCACTTTCACTTTTGCTTCGGTCTTCCCACGATGCCACAACCCAATTGACTAACGCCAAATGGTACCTACCTTTGGCACATCATCATCTCCTCTATTTGTTAAGTAATTGTTGAAGGTAGGATCTCTGTTGTGAAAGGCGCACATTGGGGCACGCCCAAGGCTCGCTCGGGGTGAAATTAGCCTTAAAACGCTATTGGGCGCTATATTGGGGCGCAACCTTTGTGGGGCGCACGCCCTAGACATCGGGGCATGCATCTGAAGCCCAAAAGCGCATGGATGAGCGTCCCAGATGATTGCAAACGTCCTACAAATCTGGTTGTACTTTACTTCTAGTCTAGTTAGTCGAGATCGACGGATTATTATGTGTAGGGTTGTGCATTTAGATCGGATCGAATCAAGGCTGAAAGTCGATTTCGATCCTGGAGAAATGAGGATCGAAATCAAATCAATTTAAAATGATCCGATTCGATTCGATTTCGATTTTTTTTTCTTATTTAATTTAATATCAATGGACCAACCACAACATTCAAATAGAGTTACTGAATTACAAAATCCACTTTCATATGGTTCTCAATCACACTTTTTGACACAAAACACAAATCAATTATAAAAGATACACTTTCACAAATTAACTTTCACCACTTTACACTTTCCATTCACCAGACTATGCACTGACTTATCAGCAGCTGCCGGCCTTCGTACAGAAAGAGAAAGAGTTTGATTTGCAGAAATTTTAATTTTTGAGTGAAACCCCCTTTTTTGAGCGAATCTTTTGTACAGACTGAGACTAGTGACTACAGAGAGAGAAATGTGTTACAAATTGTCTACGTTTCCCAAAGACAGAAACGTGACAAAGATGTTAAGTAGGTGTATATATAAAAATATAATATTAGCATTATATATAGAAATATCTTAGTAGCATCTTAATAGGCTTAGCATTATATATAAAAAAATAATATTATATATAAACTATTATATACTTATTTATTTTTAAAAAATAAGATGAGTATTCGATCTGATCCGATTCTCAACCTCTAAAATCGAGGATCGAATCAAATAGGGGTTCGATCATAAGGCAAAAATCAAAAGTCGGGTCAAATATTCGATCTGATCCTCGGATCAGATCATTCGAGCGATTTTCACCCGATTCGATCGATCCGATTCTTTTTGCACATCCTTAATTATGTGGTTCAAACCGTTGAGTTCAAGGACTTAATTCCTTCATCAGACCATTGAGTTCGATGCCCTCTTATTTTGTGGAGGCTGTGAATTTTGATGATTGACAGTCAGGTTATTTGGCAAGGGTTTGCAAGTCTTTTTTGTCACCATTGTGCATGTATTTTTTTTATTTTTTTGGAATAACTTTTATAAGATCAATTTTGTGATGTTCTTTAAGAATCAATCTTCTAGGATCACTTATATGTGTGTTTATTGTAGAATCTATATTCTAGGTTGTCTCTGTAAGTGTCTTTTATAGAACCCACCTTTCCAAGATTATTTTGATGAGTGTCCTTCATAGTTATTGTAATCGTATCATTTTGTAAGGGGTGTCCCAATAGCTTAAGAATTCTAATTTTATTGTTTTATAAAGATTAATGGTCCACAATATTATTGTATGTAAATTGACTCGAGGTAAATTTTCTTAATATATACGAATGAACTTGAGAAAGCACCCAACGACGTGCATATTCCGCTAAGGGAATCAAACTATAACATTTTATCCATATGTTTATCATTAGAAACTATAAAGATCTATTGGGACCTTTGCATTGGGATCTTCCCTTTGGAAAATAAAATAATGCAAAAAGGATTATAGATTCGTGTCAAACTATCAACTATTGAACTGCTCCAAGTTCTATTCAAGTATTGTAGATGGTAGTAGCCTTTAACTCGTGCTTTTATAATATATGCATTCAAATTTTATCTGAATTTCTTCACAAAGCAAGCATGATGTGGACTTGAATTTACCTCTATTGTTATTTCTACTAGTTTGGTTCTCTAGAAGTTCCTAAATGCCTATCTTTAATAGATTTTGTGTTTAGTTTTTTAGAGAAATCTCGAGTGTAATATCATTTCTTTTGTTGATAGTTTTAGTACCATGACAGACATTAGTTTATTTGTCCATTATTGGTAACTAACTTTTTTTTCCTAGATCAACACAAAAATCATATCACTAGCATGTTCGAAAAATTGGTAGCTTATGCAACGTTCTAGAGGTGATCGATCCAGCCCTTGTCATCTTTATTCCGTTGCAATTGTGTTGTGTTGGATCTTGAAAATTGATTGATTTTACTTGTATCATCTCCCTTGCAAGTGTATAACCAATCAGTATTGGTGGTATTTCCTTGATCATTGCATCAATGAATGCGGTGAATGCTCCCAGGTCCAGCCTTGATTATAGCCAATCTTTATTCCCTATCTGCCAATGTTGAAAATAAAACATCGGCCACAAGTCTCTGACATTCGTATATTTTTAGAAACTCATTATTTAACATCTCGTGTAAAATGTTTTATTGATATAGTTGAATGTAATCTAACTCAACACGCTCTAAGGCTAGAAAAAGTACTCGTGAATAATTATTTTCTTAATTGATCACAAATTTCAATCGTACAGTCTGTTATTTCGGACCAGTGCCACTTCAATTAGGGTTGTAGTAAGTATACTAGAAAGAACGTTTTGATTGAAACCATGTGAAGATAGTACCATGCACAAGAATGAAATCATTTTCTTTTTCTCATTTTCTAAGACCGCCCTCACTATTACATTACAGAGATGTGATGGTCTTTGAGCTCCACAAGATACTACTACTCATATTTAATTGTTGTTGAAGCATCTTTAATATAAATTGTAAGAGTTTCACATCATCATGTTAATTTTTAGCTCTTTTGGCTCTACTGTCACCACGATCTAACCACCCACATGTTGTTCATATCTAGGGAATGCCTTGTAATGCCTAGTGCAATACTACTCTTCTTGGGCCACAATAGAAGCTTATATGTGCAATTGCGACCGTGTTAGCCACAATCGATGCTTGTACAACCTTTATAATTTGAGCCAATTGATTTAAAAAAGTTAAATGGTTCTTATAGGTGTCGCTGGTTTGGGAGGAATATCACTAACTAGTGTTACTTTCTTAAGTAAGTGCAATTGATATGTTTGTAACCCTACGCCATCAAGGCATGGTGTTCTTAATATAATGCAATAGTATATCTCAAATGGTTCCACTAAAACGCCGTATCTTTGTTGTATGGCTATATACTCTTTGTCAAACTGATCTTAATCCTTCTAGAATCCCAAACTTTATTTAGTTTGAATATAACTACACTTGATTACTCTATCAGTGAGTTGGGTTGGGACTATATGCATTTTGATGCCTAAAACAGTGGGAGTGATGCATTTCAAGAAATGATTGAGTTTGAGCTCAAACATAGCTAAAGTGGCTCCCTATCAAAATTAGAGACTTTTGTGTTGATTTTGACCTAGCTGTCGAGCTAAACATGAGTTGTCAATTCAGGCAATGAATAACGGAGAGCTTAGTGTAAAAAGTAAGTGTAATGCACATTGTAGTTATTCTCGAAGATACTTATAGGAGTAAGGAGATTAGTCCTTGATTATTGCCTAAATGTTTTGAGCATGTTCGTTCTTAATACTCTCACTAATTTACAGTCAAATAAAGGTCAAATTGTGGTAAGATTGCTATTTCCTGCTGAATAGGAAATTCTCGATAATTATCTATTTGTAATACCGCTCATTTTCTAACATTTCACAAGTTTTTTTTTGGTAGAAAGGGAAATAATGCAACTATGCTAACAATTATGCTACATCATCATGTAGCAAACTGATAATTTGAGCCGGCGGCGTATCCCAAAATACTTCTCGAGCTCCTTCGTCTATCTCGATCTTGGTAGCAAAGTCCGCGACTTTTTTTACTTCTCTAGCAATCCATTTAATCTTCGCATTCCACCAGCGATGCATCAAAGCTCGGCATTCATTAACCAAATCCATATGTCCATAATTTGGCTCTCTGACTCCGGAAACAAGACAGAATACGATTTCGGAGTCCGTCTCCACTTCTATATTTTCCACTCTTCTTTCCCAAGCAATTTGGAGACCTTTTCTTAGCGCACATAACTCCGCCTCATCTATCGACGGCGACTCAAGCCTCATTTTAAACCCCCAATCCAGCCTCCGGTATCGGACCTTATAACTCCTCTAGTCGTGCCATTGTTAGTGTGTGTTCTACAACTCCCGCCAACATTTAGCTTTGTCCAACCTTCCTTCGGCTTCTTTGATTTTGCAATGCGTCTCGGAACGCCTTTGCTTTTCCAGGCCCAGCTAAGTTCAAAGCTTAGTTTCTTTATCATGCTCAGACATTCTTCCACCGATTGTCTTTCTCCATGGAAAACTAGATGGTTCTGAATTCTCCAGATGCACCAGACTGTAGCTGCAAAAATGAACACCCATTCTATCACATCTACAAATTTGCACTCAAACCTTTTCCTTTGTAGGTTCGCTCGGATCCAGCACTCATCTCGGATGTTTTCAAACTCTCAGAGATCTTTTTCATTAAGCATTCGCTTCCATATCTTCCTTGCCGTGGTACACTTTTTGTAAATGTATAGCTGACTCCTCATTGTCGTCGCATGTCGGACATAAAGCCGAGTTTGCAATTTGACGAGATTTTCTTAATTGATTTGCCGCGAGTCTATTTTGCGCCACAAGCCAAATAAAGTATTTCAACTTATTATTGAGCCTTGAATTCCAGATCCACTCCCACATCTTTGTACTTCGATCAGTCATTCCATAGTAACGTTGAAACGCTTTGTACGCCGAATTACAAGAGAACTTTCCATCACCCGTTTCACTCCAGCGAATCTTGTCTACCTGCTCCGTAAGAGTTAACATTCTGCCATTCAGCAACTCGCGGGTCTCCTCGGGAATTGTTGTGCGTATCTTCTCATAATTCCAGCGTCCCATATTATCAATTACGTCGCAGACCCGAAGTTCTCAATCCTCTGGAGCAATCGCGCCCATGCTATCACACAAACTAGAATCTCCCAACCAATTATCAAACCTAAAAGACGTATCTTTCTCGTTTCCCACTTTCCACCGAAGAAAAGGCTTCATCAATATCATACTCTGAATTATTCCTTTCCACGTTGCGCTCGCATAACTCTTTGGTTGATGATTTATAATCGACCCTCCTCTCAAGTACTGCGCCATAACCAGCCCTCTCCATACCATGTTCTCCTTTTGGAGTATTTTCCATGCAATTTTGGCCAACATTGCCTCGTTACAAGTTCTGCTCTTCCTTATCCCCAACCCGCCATTTTTTCGGCCTTGTAACCTTGTCCCATCCGACTAGATGCAACTTCCTTTCCTCAATATTAGTCGACCATAGGAAGTCCCTATTTAGCTTATCGAGTTTGTCGCATATACTCTCCGACAACCATGCTGATTGCATGTGGTAAAATGACATCGCCGAGGATACGGATTGTATCAACGTCGCCCGACCCGCTAGTATTAAGAATTGTTTCTTCCAGCCTCCAAACCTCACCAATACTTTGTCAACCAATTCAGCAAATTTTTCCTTATCCATGCACCCATGTGAGAGATTTATGCCCAGATATTTCCCAACATTTGTTGTTTGCGCGAAGCCGAATAAGTCACATATTTCCCTTTTAAGTTGCACCCCATTACTCTTTGAGAAAATTATTTTCGATTTGGAGGGGCTGATTCTTAGACCCGAGGCTTCACAAAAATTCTCCAACACCCTATTGATTTCCTGAGCCGTGCCTTTCGTAGCCTTCCCCAATAATATGAGGTCTTCTGCAAAAAATAGGTGCGATAGCCGCGGGCCTCCCCGACAAGGTGTCAGCGGTTTCCATTTATTTTTCTCCACCCTTTCATGTATCAAATAGGACAACCTTTTGATACATAGTACTAATAGATACGGGGATAGATGATCCCCTTGTCGTAGGCCGCATGAATGTCGAAAGCTTTCCATTGGCACCCCGTTCCAAAGAATCTGTGTTGCCGCATTTTTGACAAAAAACATGATTAGCTCCATGAGCGACTTGGGGAATCCAAAACTTTTCAACGTGTCTTCAAGAAATCTCCAACTCACTTTGTTGTATGCTTTTTATATATCCAATTTCATGACCATATCCCCAATTTTATTTTTCTTTTTCCCTCGTAATGAATACATCACTTCTTGAAGGCGAAAAATGTTATCTTGGGTGCTTCTTCCTTTTATGAAGCTCGACCGAGTAAGGGCAATAATCCTCGGCATCATCTCTTGCAATCTCATTGTTATGCACGTTATAAATTTATAAATAACATTGTATAAAGATATAGGCCGAAATTGAGAAATATTTACCGAATTTGAGTTCTTGGGGATCAAGCAAAGAAATGCTTTGCATTGACTTTTACCGAAACTTCGTTCCTTGAATATCCCATTTGCGAATTTCAGTAAAGGCTCACTGATCCAATCCCAGTTCTTCTGATAGAAAAGTGCTTGAAGCCCTCGGATCCCTGAGCTTTTAACGAGTGTAGAGACCATACAACCGCATGCATCTCATCCATCGAAATCTCTCGACATAGGTTGTCCCTATCCTCCTCGGTCAAGACCTGCTGGTATTGTGATCCCGAGAGCTGGTCCAAGCTTTCCCGCCTCGGGTAGTAATCCCTCGATGTAAAAATCTTCCAGAAGAAATCGCGTGCATTCTCTTGTAACCGCGAGATATTATCTTCCCACACCCCCATCAATTTGTAGCATCACAGTCTTATTTTTTCGCCTCCACACCATCGTTGATTTATGAAAAACCTTTGTGTTGCTATCCCCTTCTCGAGTCCACTTAATCCTCGATTTTGAAGCCAAAAAAAATCTTCTTGTAAGAGGACCTCGTTATATTCGGATATTGGTTCCTTTTCCAGGTTGTTAAGAAAGGAATTTAGCCCCCGACAATTAACTCGTTGAATGCCCTCAAGTCTCGCAAGGAGCATTTTTTTCTATTGAATATGTTACCGAATCGTTCTTTGTTACATGGTATAAGGATCCGCGGGACTTCCTTAATTGCCTCGAGCATATTCGGCTTTCGATCCCAGATAGATCTTAGCAGCTTCGTGCACTCCGTATTTCTTAGCCACACCGCTTCAAAACAAAAAGGCCTTCTTCCTTCATTCAAGTGCAGACCTTGACAGTGTGTTATGAGAGGGTGGTGGTCGCTGTGAGTTCTTGGAAGGTGAACAACGACATTTTTCGGGAAAAATGATTCAGCCTTGATTCACAAGCACCCTATCTATACACCCTTTAATCATTGCTCCATCTTCTCGCTTATTTGTCCACGTATATTGTGGTCCGTGAAACCCCAAATCCAGAAGTCGACACCTATTCATATAGTTTTGAAAAAAAAAAATCAGTCGAATTATAGGAGTAATGTGGCCTCCCCATCTTTCATGTGCGAGCCCTACCTCATTAAAATCACTTGTAACAAGCCACGGGGAGTTTTCCTCTTCCTCGAATTTCACCAAATTATCAAAGGCTCGAATTTTGTCCACTTTACGGGGTTGGGCATAGACCCCCGTTAATCTACAAACTTCCACTGCCTGTGGCCTAATTAGTGAGTGGATGGTCTGATCTCTAACTGATTTTAATTCGACTACCACTTCTTCCTCGTTACACAACATCCATAAACCTCTGTTCATTCCCGTCGTCGGAGCCATGACATAATTTGTATATCCTAATTGAGGTATAATTTATTGGCATGTACTTCGCTAACTCTAGTCTCTAACACAAACACAACCGTGGGTGCATGGATTCGCACCAATTCTCGAAAGTTTCTCCTAAAGTCTTTGTTACCCGCACCTTGGAAATTCCACGAAACTATCTTCATAGAAAAATTATTTAGATGGTGCGGGCGTATCGGATTATCAAAAGGACATCCCAACGCTTTCGCGCCAAGTTGTTTCAATATCTCTAACATGAATGACATTTGTCGTCAAACTTCCCACATGCTCACGGTTGTTCTGTGCCACCATGCTATCCGACGAGTTGTACCCCCTAGACAAAACACCATTGTCTCGACCTCCCAGACCATCGATGGAATTTTCAACACCTGCACCATCCGATCCTCCCGTAGTGTTCGTAATATCTGTGAGAGCCCTCAGAAAAAATGTACCATTGTTGTGAATCTGGGCTCCTCCACCCATGCAACTATCATCCCCCCGTGGCGGAAAGTTATTTTCACGTCACTCATGATGGTGGCGTACCTCTCGGGTTATCGGAAAAATATTTCTATCCTCACTTTTGTAGAGGTATTCTTCAGCAAGTATAGCAAAAGGGTTTTCCGTAAGCACTGGTTGTGGGCCTTTTGTATTATTCTCCTTATAGGTCTTTTTCGAAGTCCTACTTGCTGTGGAATTCCTACTTCTTGTCGCCCCTTTCTTCCCTATTTTAGTAATTGAATTAGGTAACACCCGCTTACCTTGATTATCCTTAGGGTAATCCTTACTAGGCACCTCTCTAGCACCACTTTTATTTCCTTGTATGCTTACTTGTTCCCCTGCGTGTACTCTTTTTTTCTTTTCCATCCCCTTACTCAATTCTCCTGTCGAGTATTTTCCGCACCCAGTCGTGGTCTTATTTTTCCTGTATTGGACTTCAACCCAGTCACCGTATTCTTTCTTGCGCCCTATTTCCAGCAACCATGTCTTCTCAGCATTGCGGTCAGGCGTTTCCCTCGTATTCTCATCATCCAAAGTGACCTCCATCATACATTTTTTATCTTTTTCGCTGAACGGTTGTTCTTTTTCTTTTCTTGCCGATTCGCAGTCAATATGCCATACTCGACCGCAAGTATGGCAAAGTGAAGGTCGATTTTTGTAAACGACCTGGTATGCTTTCCCTTTAACGCAGACTCTAAGTTCAAGGGGTATGTCCGTTCGTACTTGGATGCATACTCGGACAAATTTTCCTCGCTTTGCATTGTAGGTATTTTTGTTAATTTTTATCGGATCCCCTATGCACTTTGCGAGAGCTTTGATAATGGCTGGTCGAAAGCATCCTACCGGAAGATTTAGAATGCGCACCCATGTGATAGTGTTATCCACCTTATCCATGTCTGCACTGAAATTCGGATCCCATTTACGAATTGAATGGAAGCTCCCCGCAAGTTGCCATGGTCATTCCGTGAGAATCCTCTCCCTTTTTTCTTGGTTCTCCGTTAATAGGAAGCAACTATAGCCCAAATCTAGTAATTCAAATTCACTCTACAGGCTCCACATTATATCCAACTTCTTGACAAGCGTTGGATAATACCAAGGCTTTCCCAGAATTCGAATGATAATCGCATCCTTCCGTTGTTCCTCAATGCGGCGATCCAATTCCGGCACGAATTTGACATTCTTGAAAGGCAAATAATCATTCGGTTGGTGAGTAGTGATGAGATTATCCTCCTCCGTCGTATCCTCTGTCTCCACCCTAATGCGATCATTCCGTTGCCTGAACAACCCCGCGTACGAGACCGGCGTGGTATTCTTTGATTCCATGATTTGGGGCCTCGGCATTGGCAGTCCAAAATTCAAGGTCACACTCTCCTCTTGACGATGCCATTTTTTGATTTAGATTGGGGTTGAGGTCTAGATCTGGCGGTACGAATTCCGTAGCACCAGGTCGTAGAATTTCCGATTGTGATTGTAGTGATGGTGTCAGAGCAATTAGGGCTTGCATGGGGTCGCTCATGGCTTAATTCCTATAAGTCAATTTAGATACTTGCATATCAATAGAGCAAAAAACTTAACATTTCACAAGTTGAAACATATATAAAATTATAATTTAAACATTTTAATTAGTTTGTCATTATATTATAAATTAATTTAGTAAGAATATTAAAGGATTAAGCTCTCTCTATAATGGATATATATAGCGTAGCTTATCGAAGACCAACACTACAAATTTGAAATTACATCAAAATGATGTGCATTTCATGAATATAAATATATAATTGATGCCATACTATAAAAATTAGAATATTCTTTAAAAAAGACAAAACTTATAAATATTATAATGATTATTTAGTAATCGGTCGGCCGTCGAAGAAGGCGGCGACGTCAGTAGCCACACCAGCGAGACCAAAAGAAAATCATAGCTCTGAAAAACAAATCCAGAGAGAGGGAAAAAATGAACCAGAAGAAGAAACGAGGCATAGAGAGAAGAGCGAATCGCCGCGGCACAGCCGATCGCCACCACCGAATAACATGGTGACAGTGGAGGTAATATCGCAATTCAAGGTGACAGAAGATATCAGTAATCAGGAGACTAAGACAAATAAACCAGCTCCAAAACCTTGGGTCGACGTAATTACAGGTAATCGAATCCCAAATCATGGACATACAGTTGAATTTTTCCCGCCAAATGTAGTGAATAGAGAATATGAAGTTGAAATTGGGGAAGAAGATGTAGGAACTGAGCTTGAATTCTGGAAGAATGCTTTGATAATGTATGTATTAAATGATGATCTGACCATGAATGTTGTGAAGGTATTCATTGAAAAGGTGTAGAACTATGTCACAATGCCTGACATTCACTACAATGAGAATGGATACTTCATCCTTAGATTTAGAAATGGGGAGGACAGAGATGAAGTACTGAAAAAATGTCCTTACTCCATTTATGGAAAACATATGTTCATAAAGAAATGGGAGCCTGGGTTTGAATTGGAAGAAGATCTAAGAGTGGTGCCATTGTGGGTAACATTCCCACAACTGCCTCTACATCTGTGGGGAGAGAAAAGTATAGGTAAAATTGCCAGTGCTCAGTGCTGTTAGGAAACCTATAGTGACAGATGAATGCACTGCAAAGAAATTAAGAGTCTCATATGCTAGAGTTATGGTGGAAGTGGATGTATCACAGAAGATGAGGGAGACAGTCATCATAAAAGATCATATGGGAAAGAAAATAGTGCAATAAGTCAAGTATGAAGGAATGCCAATGTACTGCACCAAGTGCCTCAAGATAGGGCATGACTGTAACAAGAATGCAAAATACATTCAGAAGCCTATAAAGAAGAAAACACAATATGTGGCAAAAAAAATACACAAAGAAATGAACAAGAGGCAGAAGAAAAATGAGAAGAAAAAGTGGAAGGAACAGATAGAGATAGTGGAAGAAATGAACAAATAAACACAGCTAATAGCCCTGGTATGGGGAAGGAGACAACACAAGGAGAGGGGACATGGGCAGAAGTAAACAGAGGAAAAAAGACAAGTGGGAGGAGCTAGTGGGCAGAAGGGAATAATGGAACAAGATGTGAAACTAGCAACAGCTTTACCCCTCTAAGACTTGGAGATTGGCTGGGGGGAGAGGACAGAGATGTCCCATGATGGTAGCTTGGAATGTTAGGGGCATGAATAAAAAAGCTAGGCACAGAGAGATTAGCTCCTATCTCTCAACACAGAAATGAGTTGTAGCTGTGTTAGTAGAAACAAGGGTTAGAGAGCATAAGGCTGATAACATCAGAAATAAGATGGGGAATAACTGGGTGTATCATGACAATTATAGTAAACACAGAAATGGCAGAATTTGGGTGATGTGTGACAGAAGCAAAATTAGTGGAGATGTTATGGATATGTCTGACCAGTTTGTGCACATGAGAATGCAGGATGGTAAAGGAAACCTTATGTACTGGCTTACTGCAGTATATACCCACAACCAAATAAGTCAGAGGAGGGAATTGTGGAAGGATATTGAGAGGATAACTGCTAATTCAGTGGGGCCTTGGATAGTCATAGGGGACTATAGTAATGTCCTCAAAGTGGAAGATAGAGAAGGAGGGAATATAGTTCATTATAGTGAATATAGTGATTTGGAAGGCATGATGAACTCTACTGGGATGTCTGAAATTCCTACTGAAGGACCATACTATACATGGTCAAATAAACATGATCCTAAGGGAGGCCTGATATACTCCAAGATTGACAGAGTTATAGCCAACATAGACTGGTTCATAAAATTTCATGACACGGAGATGAAGGTAATGCAAGCCACAATATCAGATCATAGTGCCCTTAGAATACAACACAGAACTCCAGTCATGATCCAGAAACAGACTTTCAAATTTCTGAATTGTGTGAGTAGGGACCAAGACTTCATAGAGGTAGTTAGAAGGAACTGGGAGAAAGAGATAAATGGAACACCAATGAACAGTCTATGGGAAAAGCTGAAAAGACTTCAGCAGCCAATGAAAGAGATGGAAAGGAAATATAGCAAAATATCTCAACAAGTCCTGAAGAGCAGAGAAGATTTGGAGAAAAGCCAACAGGAATTGAGCAAGGATAGATACAATAACCAACTGGCAGAGGAGGTGAAAAAAGCAACTGCAGAACTCATGAGGGTGCACGCCATGGAAGAGGAGATTATAAGCCAAAAGGCAAAAATTGATTGGCTGAAGTTAGGAGATGGCAATAATGCCTACTTCCATGCAACAATTAGAAGAAAGAACCAACAAAAGGGCATATACAAGCTAAGAAGAGAAGATGGGGCAATCCTTACTACCCCTACAGAAATTGAAAAGGAAATCTTGAATTTCTATGATAAATTGGTGGGGACAAGTAATGCAAACCTAACTGGCATTGATATAACAACCATAAGGAGAGGTAGTACCATAACAAGAGGTCAAGCACTCCACCTGACAGGCCCAGTGACTGATAAAGAAATATGGGAAGCTGTGAAAGGGATAGGGGATACAAAGGCACCTGGATTAGATGGCTATAATGCTCTATTCTACAAAGCTGCAGCGGGAGTTATAAAGAATGATGTGACTGCTGCTGTGAGGGAGTTTTTTCAGGAGGAGATAATATACAAAGCTATTAACTGCACCCTAGTCACCCTCATCCCAAAGACACCAATTGCACAAACAATGAAGGAAATGAGGCCCATATCCTGCTGCAGCACACTACTCATGATTATCTCAAAGATCATAACCAAGAGACTGGGAAGTGTTATCAACAGTGTGGTAGATGAAAACCAGTCAGCTTTCCTCCCAGGCAAAGTAATACATGACAATATCCTTCTAGCTCAGGAGCTGGTGAGGGGACATGGAAGACAAAATACATCACCAAGATGTATGATTCAGATGGATATTCAGAAGGCTTATGACACAGTGGGATGGACAGCTCTGGAAAATATCATGAAGGAGTTAGGGTTCCCAGCTAAATTTGTGAAGTGGATCATGATGCTTGTGACCACTGTGACATACAGATATGCAGTGAATGGAAAGCCCTCAAAAATTCTTAAGGCCAAAAGAGGATTGAGACATGGAGACCCTATATCCCCCCCTGCTGTTTGTGCTCATCATGGAATATCTCCATAGAGTCTTACAGAACTTAAAAGAGATGTCAGACTTCGATTTCCACCCCAAATGTGAAAAGCTTGGGATAACAAACATCTGCTTTGCTGATAACCTAATGATGTTATGTAGGGGAGATGAAGATTCTGTAAAACTCCTGATGCTACAATTCCAGAAGTTCTCCAACGCAACAGGATTGAAAGCAAGTCCTATCAAGTGTAGGATTTACTTTGGGGGCATAAACAAGAGTGTTCATGAGAGCATAATAAGGTTAACTGGTTTTGAAAGAGGTGAACCTCCAGTGAAGTATTTGGGTGTCCCACTGGATAGCAAAAAGTTGACAGTGACAAACTACAGTGCACTCATAGAAAGAATATTGGAGAAAGTTAGGCACTGGAGCTCTAAACTTTTGAGCTATGCAGGCAGGGTGCAGCTTATTAGGAGTGTCATTTTTGCCATGGCAAACTACTGGTTACAAGTCCTGCCTCTAGCAAAAAAAGGTGCTAAGGCATGTGGAAGCAATATGCAGAACATTTCTGTGGACTGGGAAGGAGAGTGAAAGTAAAAAAGCTCCTGTAGCATGGGACCATTTGTGTGATACAAAAAAAAGAAGGAGTACTGAATCTGATATCATTGGTAGAATGTAATTATGCCACAATTTCTAAACTACTATGGAACATCACAAGAAAGGCTGATAAGCTTTGGGTGCGCTGGATACACTCCTACTACATAAAAGGGCAGTCAGTGGACCAGTATCAGCCTATGCAGTCATGCTCTTGGCTTATTAAATCAATCTTTAACAGAAGAGATCAGCTAGCCAACAACAAGGGATGTGAAGAGGCATGTAGTAAAGGAAAATACAACACTGGCACAGTTTACAGAGGGTTTAGAGAATCAAAACAGATAGTAGCTTGGAGGAAGCTGTTTTATGGGAATTTGGCCAGGCCTAGAGCCTTATTCACTTTATGGATGGGATGCCAGCAAAGAATGGCAACTAAAGACAGAATGATGAAGTTTGGGATTAATACAGATGGGAAATGCAGCCTGTGTGGGAACCAAGAAAGTATGGAGCACCTGTTTTACAGATGCAAAGAGACTAACAAAGTTTGGAAAGAGGTCTTAAAATGGCTAAAATACAGCCCACTTCAGGGGGATGGGAAGATGAAATGAAATGGATTATACAGAACTACAAAAGGAATAGCTTGAAGGCTAAAATGCTGAAGATTGCAACTGCTGAAACTCTATGTGAAGTATGGTGCAGCAGGAATGCAGCAGTGTTTGAACAAAAAGCAGTTAGTAAAGTATTGGCAGATCATGTTATTCAAGTAATTAGAGGAAAAGCACAACTGCAAGGGGGGCTCAACATGTACTGCTCCAAACTGTAATTTGCATGGGGTGTTGAGTGTTAGTTAGGCATGTTTGTGAGTAATGTAGTCATTTGGATAGTCTGGATCGTTGGATCGACTAATGTACTGACATTGTGTTTGGGAATGAAAGTTATTCTTGCTCAAAAAAAAATGTTACATATATTGAATATTCTTATAGAGCCGATTTTCGAATCGCATACTCATAATTCTCAACCTCAGTTATATTTAATCACAGTCCACATAGTCTAAATAGTGTCATAGCTAATAGCAAAAAAACCCTACACTTAATTGGAAAAGGGGGGGAATACATCCACAATAAAGAGAGACCAAAAAAAATGAATAAGTTGTCCCAAAAAAAATTCCTCTCTTTGTGCACACAATTATTTTTTATTGCAACTTAGCAACTTAAAAAATAAAAATCCCCTCTTTGTGCATGTTTGACTAATGTTTTCCTTTTCTGCTAAAAAAAAAGAAAAAGAAAAGAAAACTTTTTCCGTAATTAAAATGAGGGGGAATTACTTTTTTGTTCTTTAATTTGGGCTAGTTTGTATTTTGCCCTTTAACTTTTCGGGCTCCATTTTAGCCCTATGAGTCCAATAAAGTTTATCAAAAATGTCTGTTGGGCTATTTCTGAGGCCCGATTACTGTTTAGGTGATGTGGCCGTAGACTAGGACGGCACTGTAGAGCCACGTGGCGCCACCTAGGATCCTAGGTGGAATAAAAAAAATCAAGAAAAACCAAAATTGCAAATGTATCTCCCCCAAACTCTGTGTCCCCTGCACCACGAACCTCCCCACCCCCATCTCAACCCCACAAAAATCCATCGTTGTGGAGAGGCTTGTGGTGGTGCGAGGGTCTGGGATCTTGCAAAATTGGACGACGGAGAGGCTTGCGGCGGTGCGAGGGACCGGAATCTTGCGACGGAGAGAGCTCAACGGGGTTGTGAGAAGAAGGAGATGGTGATGGTGGGTTTGTGAGGAGCGCGATTTGGGAGCTGGTGGTGGTGGTGAGGAGTTTTGGGGCAACGACGAGAAGCTCCGTCGCGATTTGGGAGCGGATGGTGGTGGTGAGGAGGAGTTTTGGGGAACCGACGAGAAGCTCTGTCGAAAAGGCGGTAGGTGGTGGACAGGGCTGTTGAGGAGAGTTGTTGTTGGTAATTGTTCGCCGGAGATGATGACGGATCCGGTGTGGTAGTAGGTGGTAGACGTGTGGTTGTCGATTATGGGAGTGGTTGTTGTTGGTTCGGTGGTGGTTGTTCGCCGGAGATGATGACGGATCCGGTGGTGGCGGTGGTGGGGGCCGGAGATGATGATGGTTTTGTGGTGATTTTTGAATTTGATTGTTAATGTTTTCTTAGGGTCGGGGGTATTGTGGTGGCGGTGGGTTTGGGATGTGGTGGTGGTGGTTGTGATGAACAAGATGATGGTGGCAGTGGGGTTTGGAAGGTGGTGGGAAATGAAGAGGATGATGGTTCTTTGGACATTTCACTCTTAAGTCCAGTCAGGAAAAAAAAAATTATTGGCGTGGCGCCACGTGGCCATACAGTGGCGTCCTAGTCAGCAGACACGTCACCTAAACAGTAATCGGGCCTAAGAAATAGTCCAATGGGCATTTTTTGTAAATTTTATTGGACTTACACGGTAAAAGTGGAGCTCGAAAAGTTGAAGAAAATAATGCAAACTTAGCCCAAATTATAGGGCAAAAAAAAGTAATTCCCCCTTAAAATGATAATTGTGGATTTAGAAAAAGAAACCTTACTTAACCCCCAGTTTTTTGAAAAGGTCATATCAACATTAGATACTCGTTGAAATGAGTATCTATAATATAAATATATATATATATATATATATATATGATTTATTTATTTTCTCTAGCTAATACTGTGTAGTACGCAGGTTCAATTGACGTAGTAAATCAAATTAACCGCTTTGAAATCATCTGTTAAACTTTAGACTAAAAGATGTATTAACGAATATTAACTTATTCTGAGGATAGAATCACTCAACAAAAATCAAATTTAAATTAAAAGATTTACTTTTCAATTACCATAAATAAGACTCTTCGTAACATAAATTTACTGATCTGGCAGAACCTCCCTGTATTCTCCTTTATGGGAAACTTTTAGCAAAAAAGAGTCATAGCAGAATAAATTTTAAATTATTAACTATGTAATTACATAAGCCCTCCCCCTGCAGGGATTACTCTCCTTAAGTTAAGGGATTTCTTAAAAGTATTTGATAATGAATATTAAACTGGGTTCACCTTGTGCGTGTCCATAATAATATGCAGCCCAATCAATCATTTACATATAGGCCTAGTTTGTTTCGGCGGAAAATGGGGGAAAAGGAAAAAAAATAAGGAAAATGAGGGAAAACAAGGTTTTCCAGAAAATTCCTTAGGGAAAATAAAATATTTTCCTTTCTTTTCCTGTGTTTGGCTCATAATGACTTTCCAAGGAAAATTTTTAAGCTTTTTTGTATTTCTTATAATCTAATCGTCTAAAATTCATAATTATACTTTATACTTTGAAATATGCATTAAAAACAAAAATAGAAGTTATATTAATTCCGTTAATATTTTTATTTTGAAGTTCTCCTTGAAACTACTTTATGTAAAATATCAATAACTTGCATAACTTTATTTCATACGTACTATGATAATTATCTTTAAATATATGTGTTATATATAATATAATTAAAAAAGAAAAACTTGTGCAACGGAAATAAAAATAAAACTATGATATTTACTCACCTTGTGTAGATGAAGAAGATTGATAAGTATAATTAACAAGATACAATTTAGTTTATATAGAGACTAACAAGCGAAAATTTTGTTTAAATTGGTGGGAAAACAAAACTTTTAAAATTTTTAGAAGAGATTGGGAAAGTTTTGATGAAATTTTCTCACCTTTTTTCAGGAAGTGAGATAAAATTTTAAAATGGGAGATAAGATTCCACACGCTGGTTTTCCTCTCCTTTTCAAGATTTTTCCTTATTTTCCTCTCTTTTCCAAGATTTCATTTCTTTTCCAGGAAAATCTTAAATTACCAAACAATAGGAAAAAAAGATTTTCCTTCAAGATTTTCCTTTTCCCCTATTTTTCGGGGAAACAAACTAGGCCATAAAGGAAGAGGATTAACTAAAATGGCGAATTAAGGAATATATAGTTGCTAAATCGTTGTTTATGCCAAGTCATTTCAGTGCCTGTAATTACCTAATCATAACATTTTAAGCATTATTTTTTATAGCTCTTGAGTTGTGACAGTATTTAAGTAGAAGTTTATGGTTAAAAAAGTCTCTTGCCTTTGGATTCTCTGTCTTTTTTACAGACAGATAGGAGTGAGATTTGTCTCTCTCTAATTAGACTTAAGCATAAGTCCGCAAAATGGACTTTGTTTTCTTAACGTTGTAATTCCACGTTTACAAACAGAGAAATACTTTTCCGTTGCTCATACATAAAGGCATATAGAGATTAAACTATACTAGAAACGTTGACACTCGATTCCCGCGTGACTAACAATTTATTTTTAGTATAATATTATTAATTTGTATGGTAAAGATTATAACTTATTAAATATGAATATGAAATCTATATATAGTTACCTTCCTTTTATGTAAGAGTGAATTAAGTAATTTTTTTCCCATAATAAAGATTTTTAAATACTGATAAAACTAAAATAAATTATACTTATATCTCAACTAATAACAAAATTTAATAATATATCAAAGGGTGAATAGGAAAATCAAAAAATTGGTGTTAACGTGACTTTCTTTATATAATAGTATAGATAATTATTTTCTTTATGAGAAATGGAGAATGACATGCTTTATTTGTTCTTGAAGTAGAAAAAGATTGAAACTATCACAACAATATGCTGTGAAGAGTAAGTACTTTAGTAACATTTTAAGTTTTAACACAATTGTGATTTTTCTTTTCTTTATAACAAAGAAAATCTGGACCTTGATATTAGAGAGGTGGTATTTTTTCTACCTCTAAATTTGAAGGAGACATAGTACATTAAGCATGTAAACTCTTTCAAGTAGTATAAATTATGCATAAAAGGTAGCGCTAAAATTAAAATACTCTTTTATGCCAAGGAAAATGCACTCCATCTCCACGCTGTGTTTTTTTTTTTTTAACAATCTTCACGTGTGTAACTGTTCGGTAACTAATATATCATTATAAAGAATAATATAAAGAAACCTATTGTGACACCAATCTTTTGATTTTCAACTTTAACCTTTGTGTTTTAACTATATTGTGAAAATTTCTTATTAAATCCCCAAAATAGCCTTACAAATTAAGTTAGACTAATTAATTATATTACTAATTATAATTAATGACTTACTTTTTCTATAATCTGCTTTTCTTCCATTGTTCTACTCAGAATTAATGAGACATGTTATCTAGATAAATCTTCTTCTTTAACCCACATAGAATGACATTGAAAAAAAAATTATGCTCGCGGGAACCGCGTGCTACATTTGCTAGTATCATTATAAAGAAAGCTGTATTAGACACATTGATACTCTAAACTTGATTTACAATCTAAACCTTACAATTTAAGTTACATCAGAATATCATATACATAATTAAATTTCTAATTTAACCTTCTAATTCAAATCACACAACAATAACTACAATATCTACCATCATTAAATTTTCATATTGTATCTTCACAATCTCTCTCAGATTATTAGGTAAATTCAGTCAATCACTAGGCCTAACTCCCTTTCAAAATCGTAACTCAAATTAAAATCACCCCACATATATATATATATATCTTTACCAGAATCCCTCTCACCATCCACCCAACCACAAAAAATAATAAATGCAATGGCATACCAACCCAACAAATAATTTTAAAGATATACGGACGAATTTAGTTTCACAGATTCTGGCATATGATGTGTTAATCATAATAAATCATATTTCGTATCTTAGTTTCAAAATACACATCAAGTAAAACAAAATTTCCCAAATATAATATAAACTATTATTATACAATAATAATAATAATAATAATCAAATTTGGGCTAGTTTGATGCATAGCTGTACTGTGCGCCATTTTCGGCGGTCAACCCACCCACCGGAGTCGCACTAATTTCCTTTTCACTCCGACCCGAACCGACCCGATCCGGCAGCCTTTTTCTTTTAATCAAATTTCATTTCATTTCTCTGTCTCTTTCTCTCTCCTCCGTCAACTGATACCAACACAGAAGAAAGTACATACAACCTTTTTTGTTCAACAAAAGAATTGATTTTGAAGAAAGAATCGAAATCAGAGCTTCTTTCTTCGTAAAGGGTAAGCTCCATTACAAAGTTTCTCTCTTTCTTTTCTTCCCTTCGTGCATTTCTTTTATTGCTGCTGTCTTATATTTACAGGCAAATGCACACACCAAGTAAACATTTTTATGAGTTTTGAGCGGTTGAAAAGGATTTGTATGAATGAATGTGAGATGGGTTTTTGTTGAAGCTCGATGAAGTTGCTGTAAAAAAAAATGGTGGATCAGTGGAGCAGGGCTTTTTGTGTTGGTTTTCTTTTGTTTTTTTCGCTGTTTGTTTGCACAGAACAGCAACAGCAACAATTGTTGGTTTCAAGGCAAGAGAGATTGGCTTTGCTCCAGTTGAGATCTTCGTTAGGGTTGAGGGCAAGGGAATGGCCCATAAAATCAGACCCTTGTGCTTCATGGGTTGGTGTTCAATGCACTAATGGCAGGGTTACAGGTATCAATATCTCAGGGTTCAGGAGAACAAGGAGGGGGAGTCAAAACCCTCAATTTTCAGTGGATGCCCTTCAGAATTTGACCCTTTTAACCACCTTCAACGCCTCCCATTTCGCCCTTCCGGGGCAAATTCCAGAGTGGTTCGGGTTGCAGCTTCCTTCGCTCCAAGTGCTTGATCTTAGGTCTTGTTTGATTGATGGTACTATTCCTGTCTCCCTTGGGAATTTGAGTAGCTTAACTGAATTGTATTTGTCGGATAACAGACTAAGTGGCAATGTTCCGGAGATTTTAGGTCAGATGATTGGGCTTTCTGTGCTTGATCTTTCGCGGAATAAACTTGCGGGTTCTATTCCCGACAGTTTTTCCAATCTTGGTAACCTCACTTTGTTGGATATGTCGGCGAATTACTTGTTTGGGGAGATTTCTCCTATCATTGGAAGTTTGTTAAGGTTGCGCTTCTTAAATGTGTCGTGGAATAGTTTGTCGGCTTCAATACCCGCCCAACTCGGTAATCTTTCTAGTTTGGTTGATCTTGATCTTGGAGTTAATGCGTTCTCGGGATCATTGCCTCCGGATTTAAGAGGTTTGAGAAACTTACGGCTTATGGTTTTGAGACACAATACCTTTAGTGGTGAAATCCCGGATGTTCTATGGTCAATGCCCTCTTTGCAATTCCTCGATGTATCTGCGAATAACTTTACTGGCGTACTCCCTATTGTTACTCCAAGTGTTAATGCTAGTGGCGCCGTATTGAATATTTCCCATAATTTGTTTTATGGGAATCTTACACCTGTAATTACGAGATTTAGTACGATCGATATGTCTGGCAATTATTTCGAGGGCCCACCACCAGATTACGCACCTGACAACGCATCTCTTGGTCGGAATTGCCTCCGAAATCTAACTGATCAGAGGAATGTAACAGAATGTGCGTCATTCTATGCCGATCGAAACTTGGTATTCGATAATTTTGGAGAGCCGAATGTCACTCAACCTCCTCCTCCCTCATCAAATTCCAGCAGGAGCAACCGCAGATTAGTTATCATTTTAGCTTCTGTATTTGGAGGTCTTGGTCTCATCGCACTCCTGGTACTTGTCCTTGTACTGTGCGTTGTATGCAAACGAAAGAGGGGCACGACAAATCAAAGAGGTACTAGTGTGGGGCCCGTTCAAGCCGGTGTAAGTCCTCCACCCACCAGAGAAACGTTGAACTTTTCGACTCTTGGAGATGCTTTTACTTATCAGCAGATTCTTCAAGCCACGGGAGAATTCGACGATGCTAACCTACTAAAGCATGGTCATTCTGGCGACCTTTTCCGTGGAATTCTTGAAGGCGGAATCCCTGTAGTAATCAAAAAGATAGATTTAAATTCTTCGGTGAAAAAAGAAGCACATATTTCGGAGTTGGATCTTTTTAGTAAGATTTCGCATCCTCGATTGGTTCCTCTACTGGGGCACTTCTTGGAGAATGAGAATGAGAAATATCTTGTTTATAAGCACATGCCAAATGGGGACCTCTCGAGTTCGTTGTTCAAGAAAACAAGTACGGATGATGATAGTTTGCAGTCTCTTGATTGGATTACGAGACTCAAAATTGCAATTGGAGCTGCTGAGGGATTGTCTTATCTACATCATGAATGCAGTCCACCACTTGTCCACAGGTAAAACTGAACATGCAAATGTTTTTTTTTTTTGTCGTTTCTGCCTTTACAATGATTGCTTGCTAGGCTTAGCATATTTGCCTCTTAATGTAAAAATAGCTCGTTGGTTAATGAGGAGAAAAGAACATGGGAGAGCATTTCCTGCTTCATGTGTTTACATTTATAGTAGCACATTTGACCATGTTAGGCAACTGATATGTTCACTAATGAAATATTCTGATTCTAGACCAACCCAACTGCTTAATAGGCCAAACTAGCAATCAATATCATTAGATTTCAACAGAGGAGCTTTAATTGATCTGCTGTGTAAAGAATGCCACGACTTAGCTTTCAATGAATAAAAGTTGAAGAGACGTAATAACTTATAACCCTAGCGTTCTAACGTGGAATCAATTATTAATGGTACCTGACTGGATACGATTTTGACTATTTAGGTTCAAATTACTTTGGCTATTCAAGAGTTGCATTTTTAAGCTTAATAGCTGATACTTACTGTATTTGGTATTCTAGATGAGTGTCATCTTGTTTATCTTTCCTCCTAATTTTCGACATGATTTTGTGCTTGTTAAGAACCCAGATATAAAAGTTAAGGTGTCCAGTTTGGCCCTCAAACCCCTCCTAACAATTATTTACTTTTATTTCTGAAGGGATGTTCAAGCCAGCAGCATACTCCTGGACGACAAATTTGAAGTGAGGTTGGGAAGCTTAAGTGAGGTTTGTGCTCAAGAAGGTGATATTCATCAAAGTAGGATCACAAGGCTGCTGCGATTGCCACAGTGAGTATTTCTTGTTCTGGTCCAAGACTACTGGGTGTAATTTTCTTGGTTTTTATTCTTTAAGGAAGCTTAGAAAATGGCAAACAATTAAGTCTCTTGAGTATATCAAAGTCTACATCAGTAAAGTCACAACTTGTGGATTCGACATCCCTGTATGCATTTATTGTCGGTGTCTTAACTGTTATGTGAACTCAAAAACCGAAATAAGAAATTAATGTTTAATGAATCTAAAGTTAGCGTCCTCGTTTGTTAGTGCCCCAACTTTTATTTGTTTCAAATATCCTATCATTTTGTACCATCAACATCACTGCTTATTGAGGTTGTGACAATCCTTCTTTTTTGTTTTTCTTGTAAGCAGGTCATCAGACCAAGGTGCTTCAGGTACCTCTTATTTCTGACTGTGACTTTCGTTATATTATTATCTGTTTCGTGTCTATTTTAGTAATCTTGCTTGCAAATTTAGTTGTAAGCCACGTCAATTCCAGGTTTAAACTATCAGGGGTTAAAGGTCGTTTCTAATAAAGGACCCGAACTTAATAATTCTTCTAAATATAGCTGGCAACCAAGTCACCCTTTCTCTTTTTCAAGCAGTTGATCTTTGGTTTTCTTTCTGCTTGTGGCCCCATGCACATAAATTCTCGACTCTTACTAACTGTGCTCTTGCAATCATGTATTCACCCATTACTGGATGGAACCTGAAATTTGATTGTACAATTGAAAAATAGAATGAAGTGTGTTTGGTACTAAGCCGTGATTCACGTTATTCTCGATAATTGCCCTTTATTGGCTGCTTTTAAAGAAAACTTTCAGTATATACCATTATGGTGAATTGGTGATTAAAATATTTTACCAGATAAGTAACTATAGTTGGAATCTTGGAGTCGACAGCTCAATTTAGTGCTCTTTATTGCATAATTAAGCATAGCATATGAGATATGTAAGCGCATAGAAATGTTAGATAGTTCTTCATTCATGTACTAAATGAGCAAACATAGCGATTTTAAAGTTAGGATGCAACTAACTATTGGATTTTTCCGACTTACTAATTGAAATTAAATGAAGTATCTTGTCATCATTAGCGAAGAAGATACTGCTTTTCTATTTTATTGCAATAGTTGGATTATTCTACAAGTGCCATTTTAAATGTTTAATTTTACACAGTGATCATTCTTGTACATTTGAGGTTCGGTGTGTACTAACGTTGTTTGAGATGATGCTGTACTGTTTGTCAAGATTACAGAATTACTGTTAAATGCTCTATAAATAATGTAAATATTCTTCTTCTATCATATGACTAGGTGTACCGAATGCGACATGTGCTTATGATGTATACTGCTTTGGGAAGGTCTTGCTTGAGCTCGTAACCGGGAAACTGGGCATTAGTTCATCTACTGACACCACCATGAAAGAGTATCTGGAAGCCACTTTACCTTATATTAGCATATACGACAAGGAACTCGTGACAAACATCCTCGACCCCTCGTTAATCATAGATGAGGATCTCCTAGAAGAAGTATGGGCCATGGCAATTGTCGCTCGTTCTTGCCTCAATCCCAAGCCTAATCGCAGGCCTCTAATGAGGTACATACTTAAAGCTCTAGAAAATCCTCTTAAGGTTGTAAGAGAAGAACACATTAGTTCAGCGAGGCTTCGAACGACGTCATCTCGAGGGTCGTGGAATGCCGCACTATTTGGGAGCTGGCGGCAAAGCTCGTCGGACGTGGCTGCCGCACCGGCCGGTCCCTCTCACAAAATCGAGGGGGCCGGAAGTTTCAAGCAGTCAGGGACGACTGGATCTCAATCTCAAGGAAGTGGTCCGAACGGAGACGGGAACGGGCACTCGTCGTCAACGAGACGGCATTCTAAGGAAATATTTCCAGAACCGTTGCATGAAAATGATGTGGAGAGAGGGAACGAATAATAGTTGGAAGGTGTTTGTTTTGATTCTTTGCCGATCGTGTGGCGGGCTCCCCTGTACATTCATCTCAATTCCGGGGTGTCCGAGCTCTTCTTTTTTCGACCAGATTCAAGCCCAGAAAAAAAATCATAAGTCTAAAAATTCAATTTGTTATCATAACAGTGGCATCAATTATTTACAGGTCTGAGGAGAACCTCGTGTTGTTTTTTGTGGAGGAGGGTTTAGAAGTTAGATAGGGGTGATTATTTGATGAAGTTAGTATTTCTTTTGTGGTTTACAAATTTCTGTGGTCCTTATTATCGGTGAAAATTGTGAATTATTATTATCAAACTGGGTCTTTTGTGTTCTTCCAAGTTTGGAATGAGCAGTGGACGGAAACTACATTATTGTCACATTGGTGAACAATCGGTTTTATGAATAACTTTGGCAGAATGGATGAATGCTTGATTTGCAGAAAAATCTTCTGTTATACATAAATGTGTAGGCTGTAATCTAGTTTTGTAGTCATGTTTTTTTAAAGGAAAGTTACATTTACCTTAATATGGTTTTATCTAGTCATAGATTCTTTTACAACATTAGAATAATTTGAAGAAAAATGGAACGCCAATTTGATAATGATGGAGACCTCTTCAAGTTGAAACTTGAAAGAACTAAATGTCTTATATGTCATGTTTTTATTAAGCTTCATATGTATCTTTATAGTCATTCAAATTTCAGGGGAAGTTTTCACAATCAGATTAGATTTCAGATATAGCACAGCTATAATAATGCTATTTTTTAAATGATAATTATTAAATTGTAACTACAAATTTCACAAATTGGTTGCATACTCAGATACAAGTATACAACATTTTTTTGAAAGTTAGGCATGTACCTGGACTTTTCTTTAGCTATTTTCTTTAGCTACTAAGATAGGCAAAGAAAATCCATTTTCAGTGTACATTTGTCACTTTTAATTTAAATGTCTGAAAATTGGCCGTTGACATTATCGAAAGAAAAGTTGTGTAGGAAAATTGCTCTTTCACATTGTAAATAAGATTTGAGTTGCCATGATGACCCATTGCTAAACTTTTTCTGGATTGTCCGATGGGTGCCATAAATAAGGTTTATGCTGAATTCCAAGATATAAGTGGAAGGAAGAACCAAATTTGAAATTTGTATTCTGTCATTATTCATCAAAAAGAAAAGATTAATCATTGTATTAGTGAGACAGGTGAATCTATATAAAAGCTATCGGTTGTGAATTCTGAGGGAAGAAGAAAAAAAAAACAAAAAAAAACTGGAGTCTACATAAAAAAAGGTCCCACCGAGACTTGAACTCGGGTTACTGGATTCAGAGTCCAATGTCCTGACCACTAGACCATGGGACCATGCGTTTAGATTTACAAAATCTTTTATAAAATTAAAAACTACTAGATCCTAAAAAGCAAAACATTAGAAAGGAAAATTAACTTAAATTCCTTAGTAATGTATGGTATATATGTAATTCTCTAGCCATATAAAAAGGACACGGTATGATTTTTTTGGAATATCCTTTATCCGCTCCTACAACATTATATATAAAACTTTGCTACACAAACACTCTTAGACACGACTTTGAAGTACCTAACTGCTTAAGTTATAGATGACCGAGCATTATAAAGTGGCGAATCCTTCTTTGGTATTGCCACCACATTTGTCATCAAATTTCTAACTATGTGAGAATTATAAAGAATGCTAATTATCCATATTTATTGGTATTTGCACGAAGATTTATCCATCGAATCGTTTGAAATTCGATCAGGTGATGTAGTGCAAAAATTCACTCAAATATTCAAATTTGGATCTAGAATCGAACCCCCTCCGTTTCTCGATTTCAGGAACTAAAAATCAGATCGAATCTCGTAATTATCTTCTTTTAAATATATATATATATATATATATATATATATTAGTGTCATAAATAAGTTTAAAATAATAATAAAATAAATATAACACTAGCGAAGCACTAATTGTTTAATTTAGATTAGTTTAAATATAACGCCAACAAAAACCCATGTTTAATTTAGGTTTTCCCTAATTTAAATGTAAAATAAAGATTTTATTTAGCATTTGTTTTTTTAAAACTAAGTAAGAATTTAAAAGAAGAGAAAAAATCCAAATCGTGTTGAATCAAATGCAATCGAATGATTTTTAGATCGAATAAGACCGATTCAATTTGATTTAGTTTCGATCTTTGTTTTGCTAAATCGAATCGAATACTTCTCCCACTTCGATACAAACTAATTTAATCCAAATACATAACCTTAGATATTTCATAAAACAAAAAAGAAAATAAAAAAAAAATCTCAATATTTAAAAAATATAATAATTTTTAATTCTACATTGTATATTTGACCCGATATATTTAATATGACAAACCCGGTTGTACTTGTGCAGTCCCTCCCTCCCGCAGTCCCGCTCTCTATCCATTTCCCGGAAAGATGCTGCAACAACCAGTGGCGCCGCCCTCCCAACCCCAACACCGTTACCTCTCCACCACCACCACCACTCTTCTCCGCCGTTATCCTCCGTCAACCACCATCTCCTCTTCTTTCCGACCCCACCAACAAAATGATGCCGTAAATAACAACAGTGAACTCCGAACCCACAACGCCAGGTCCGCCGCCCTCCTCCTCCGCCACCTCTCACCACCAGACCACAAAAACCCAGATTCCCAAAATCAACAACAACAACAAGAACTACCTCCATTACTCGAAAAACAGGATAAAGAAAAGCTGCTCGAAATTTCACTGCTCAGTAAAAGGACCCCACAATATCCGGGCTCCATTTATGTTAATCCAACCTTGCCACTTGTTCAGAGTGTTTTCAGAGGAGAAAAAAGTAATCTTGATAGTGATGAAGATGAGGTTGATGATGAAATGCTTGTTAAAGCGCTCGAGATTAGGAGGAAAGTTACTGTCGATATTTTTAAGGAGGCTATGATAAAGGGCAAGTTTGGGATTACTTATGCTGAGAATTTGGTGTCGGAAATGTCGGATTTTGTCGATTATGTGATGATTAAGGCTGCTTCCATGAAGAAATTTCCGCACTTTTCGCAGTCTTCGTTTAATGCTCGTGCCAAGGTCTTTATTGATGAATCTGAAGTAGTGCCTCTTATAAGGTATATGGTTTGTTGCCATTGAACTTTATGTTGGGAAGCAATTAGCTTCATGTTGCACGTTAGAGAACTTGTGTATAATGTGGTATAGTTACTTAGCTACATGCTTCGTTGTTGGTCGTTTAATGTAGTTAATTGATTGAATGAGTGGTGTGTATTGCAGTTTGTAGAAATAATTCAATGGCAACAAAATGTACTTACCTTGTTAACTTCCTATAGGTGGTTGAAACACAATTCACTTTCATACCCACAAATCGGGAAGCTTGTATGCGCATCCAAGGGAAACCTTGGTTCCATAAGACAATTGGCAGATTGGCTGAAGTCAATCCACATAAAAGGAAGATTTATAGGGGTCACACTAACACGAGCCGGGGCAAATGTGTTGGAACGCAGCTTAGATGAATTGGATGAAATTATTGACTATTTGGCATATAATGGTGTACGTAGCGATTGGATGGGCTATGTAGTTAGCCGTTGTCCTCCGATATTATCTTTTAGCATGGAAGAAGTGAGGTCTCGAACCGAATTCTATTTGAGCATGGGCATGACCAAAAACGACTTTGGGACAATGCTTTTTGACTGTCCCAAAGTGTTTGGCCACCTCTCCATGGAAGAGATGCACCAACAGGTACCAACCTCATGTACCGTCACAGAAGCACACTTGTGTAAAATTAAGTTGTTATCTTTGAGCAGTAGTTACTTTTATTATGAAAAGGGATAATTACATTTTCTCTAACCTCAGCGTTGGTGTATTTCACTAATCTAGAGACACCCCTTGAAGCTAAATAAAAACATGATAACCTAGGGGGGCCAATCTGTAATGATTTTTAAACATCAAGGGGTGTGCATGTAATCCCTCAAACATAAGGGGAGCCTATCTGTAGTGTTTTCTGAAAACTTGAGGGTTGTTTTTGAAATTATTCAAATGGTAAGGAAGGTCTGTTTATTGAAACTAAACTTAATAGTTGTAGGTGTTATCACTTATGAGAATTTTCAACAGTTGAGCTCTTTCTCATCTCTAGTCTACTTGGATCATGCTGTAAATTTGAGTGCCATTTGCCGTTAAGCAGCAGTAATGCCATACCAATAGCTCTAATGCCATGGTTCTCGGTCGTAAATGCTAATCCTACTATCGTCAAACTTTGCTCAGGTAGCATATTTGAAGGAGTTTGGCCTCAATAATGAAGATATGGGGAGATTATTAGCATTTAAGCCACAGTTGATGGCTTGCAGTATTGAAGATCGATGGAAGCCTCTTGTCAAGTATTTCCATTATCTTGGGATTCCAAAAGATGGCATGAGAAGAATCCTCACAATGAAGCCAATGGTTTTCTGCATTGATCTAGAGACCACCATTGCGCCAAAGGTATGCCAGATTGACCCTTACATGTGTGAGAGCAAATCATTCACTTCAGCTTTGTTTAGAACGAACTGACCCCCTCACCCCACCTCGGTCAAATAAGCGGTATAAAATTATATTTATCACATAACAACATAATTCCTATTGGACGTGTTGCTGAACAATTGGCTGCCGACATATACTTTAAATATGCATTGGTTTATTCTGTCAGTCTTTACTACTTCTTGGATAGTGTATATTTGCTTACAAACTTCACTTTCTTTGAAGGTTCAATTTTTACGAGATATAGGTGTAGCAGAAGATGCTATTGGCAGTATGCTTGCCAGATTTCCTTCATTGTTGACCTACAGTCTTTACAAGAAAATACGGCCTGTGGTAGGTTCTGTTTCTTCTTCATTTCTCCCTCCTTTCACATCCCTTCTGAATTTCTGACGGTTTAACATGAAATGAAATAGGTTAAGTTCTCGGTAATGGAAATTTTACTTCGGCTAATACTAACTAGTTTTCTACAATTATTTCCATGCACGTAGATATCTGATTTGATCATAGCCTGTTCTCATGATTGACACTCTTAACAGGTCATCTTCCTATTGACAAAAGCTGCCGTTTCTCAAAAAGATATTGGTAAGGTAGTAGCTTTAGCGCCGGAACTCTTAGGATGCAGCATAGCAAATAAACTCGATCACAATGTAAAATACTTCTTGTCACTCGGTATTTCCCTTCCGCAACTTGGTGAGATGATATCCGATTTCCCCATGCTTCTTCGATACAACATTGACGTCCTTCGTCCTAAGTACCGTTACTTAAGAAGAATGATGATTCGGCCATTGCAGGACGTCATTGAGTTTCCAAGGTATTTTTTTGTTAGTTCTTCGTTATTGAATTAAATCTTCTCTCTTTGTATTTTGTAGACACTTAGTTTTAATGGTTTGACAGGTTTTTCAGCTATTCTCTTGAAGATCGGATAATCCCTCGGCATAAAGTTATGGTTCAAAACCGGGTTAATTTCAAGCTGCGTTACATGTTAGCAAGCAGCGATGAAGAATTTGACATGAAAGTCAAGGATGCAGTGGAAAGGCGTAGGAAATTTGAGTCCGGTGTTGTGGGTGAACTTTACAACAAAAATGATGATATATGTTTACCAAAAAAATAAAAACCAGATGACTAGTAGAGAAAGCATAACTCAATTGTTGTACATTCTGTTCATAGTTGATTCTAATTTATTAATAATAACTACAAAATTGTAAACTTACTGATCATCTACATCTCCTGGTTTGTTAAACATGTCCTGAAAATTGAAGATGGTTAATTGTAGACTCTTCAAAGCGACCATTATTTTGGTAAGAAATAAATAACCATTCCACTTCATAAAACCGTAAGAGTTTCAGACACAACTCAGAGGCAGCAGTAAACGCCCCATCAATGGAAGAGAAATGGAAAGTACATAAATCAAAATAACCATTCCAGTGAGAAGTCCGAGCAAACTTAGCCAAGTAATGAGCACTTGTATTGACGAGTTTTGGAATTTGAGCTTTCAAGTTTCAAAAATAAACTTGAGGTCTTCTTCTAGCAGTCCAAAAAAGATGAAAGAAGGCCTTGGCCTTTAAATTAAACGGGGGAGTCAGTTTCAAAAATCACTCTTAAAAGTGACCTTAAAGCTTATAAAACAGCGTGCCAAATATACAAAAACTTTATAGGAATACTCTTTAGATGGGATCATAACGTTTGTGCAAATATTAGTAGTATCTTTGTAATGATTCAAACTTCATTGGAAGTTCCTGCAATTAAACTAAACTCCACACAAAGAACAGAAAAGTATCCAAAAATTACAGAGCAACTAAAACAATAATGCCAGAGAATTATCTAATATAGCTTGAAAGTTATTTTGGGGAATACTATATGAATAATTTTCTATATGCTCTTAAAGATAGGTTTATAATTTCAAATAAATTGCATTGGCAAGTATCTAACAACAAACTACATCATGAGACACGGTTTAGAATCAGGCATGACAGGAGAGAGTGAATTATCAAATTGCTACCGCTAGCCTAAACATAGACACATAATACAGAGACAAAATCTTGCGTTGCACATGAAAGCATATACCATTGAAAGAAACATTGAAACTAGTTTTAGTGTTCAAAATGTCTTGCAGAAGATTTAACCAGCAGCGGTTTATTAGAGGATGAAGAGTATCTGTTGGGGATAGAGTTGCATCGGCATCAAAAGCACAACACGGAACACAAAATTAAGCAGAAGTCTTCGTCTTAGGAGCTGCTGCAGCATTGGCATAAACAGGGTGTATTTCGTAACCTTCCTTTGGTTCAACATGAATCCACTTGCGTTTAGTCAGCTTGTTATGCTCAAACTTGACACATCCTTCCTTTAGAGCATAAAGAGTGTGATCTTTCCCAATCCCAACGTAATTTCCTGGGTGGAAACGAGTTCCCCTTTGACGTACTATGATATTTCCAGGAATAACTCTCTGTACAAAATACCAAATTGAATTAGAAAAAGACAAGAATCCATGGAGTTTCCAAAAGGTTATGACAGCGGTTCAGATGCACAATTAAGTGAGAAAGTCTATCGTGTTTTCGCTTTCTCACCTCTCCACCAAATTTCTTGACACCAAGATTCTTGGGCTTTGAATCACGGCCATTTTTCGTGGATCCAGCTGTTTTCTTGGTAGCCCAGCGTCTGAAAACTAAGCTCAATCCTTCCCCAGAAACCTCTGCAACATTGAAATTGGTATATCATAAACTCTAACAAACTAATGCAACTGCGTAAACGCAACATCTCTAAAATCATATTGTTAAACGTAAAAAATCCATACCAGTAACAGAACTGTAAACAGGTGTACTCGTGATCAGATCCCTGATACTTAATCTTTTATAAAGAGACGCCGCAATGTTCATCATTTTTTCTTTTTAATGTGTAAGATACAAGACCTGGGTTCAAAACACAAACATAACATATAAAATTAAAGATTATGTGTAACACAAAACACAAAATCAATCACAGAATGCAAGATTGACAAAGTAATATAACGACATAACTCGATTTTAGAAGGTATACATCGAATGACGATGAACCCCATTACTCACATCAGCTATGTTTTGCTAATGGTTAGTCACAGTGAAGTCTAAAAATTCGAATTGCCCGTATGCAAAGCTAAAAGCAATAGATGAACCAAATATTAAATACATATATATACACATGTGACAAAATTAAAAATCCAAAAATGAATGTGAAGCAATTAGGGCAACCTACGAAGCAACGATCCAGTGCACCACAATTAGGGGTATATTCATTACATATTTAATTAATCAAATGTAAAACAGTAACTGATTCAGACATTTCATCGAACAGGTAAATAACAATAAAAGAATGTTACCTAAGAGAGCGGTAGCAGGGCGGATAGGGTTAGCTCGACGGCGGCGATTCACAGTGTAAGAGAAGAAGGGTGCAAAAGTAATTTAATAAAGAGAGGTTATCTTGCTTTATTTTCATATTATTAAATGCTTTAGAGTAACCATTACAAAGAAAAAAAGATTTATAATCGAACAAATTCTCTAATTACTGTTTCGAGTTTCGACACTTTATAAAGATACTAATCAGTATTTATAAGTTCATGAAACAACAAATAAACCTCATATATTCTATAATATTATATAAAGGAAGTCATGTTGAGACCAAATTTTTAATTTTCTTTTAGAAAAAAATTAGTAAACCCCATATATTTTATATTACGTTACTCTAATTAAAATAATTAAGCATAAAATTTTGTTAAAAGTGATATGATTAGCAAAGTTTGAGAGTTAAGTGATAAAATTTAAAAAATTTAAGGGATTAAGTAATATTATTAGCAAAGTTCGGGGGGTGGATATGATTAGCAAAACTTTTACTCTTAATAATGCTGATTAGAGTAACGTGACGTGATTCGCAATGTTTGAAGGGTTAAGTGATAAAATTTAAAGAGTGGGGGGTAAAGTGAAAAATGGGCAAAAGAATAGGGGGTTTACTGATATTTTTTCTTTTCTTTTTTACCCCTTTACACACTATGAAAGTTTATTATTAGTCGAGATATAACTGTAATTTACTTTACCTTAATTATTATTTAAATCTTAATAATTATTAAATAATCTCTTACATAAAAAGAATGTTAGGATATGTGGATTTTTTATCCGTATTTAAATTAAAATCTTTACCACATTTACTTAAAATTAAAAGAAGTGATTAGTTGTGCGAGAACGGCGTGCCAACATTTATAGTAGTCACTTAAACTATCCACTGATGTACGAGTTTTGGGACTAATATCATCTTTTTAAGTATTTACTTTTGATTAGTTGTACCTGCAACTATTTTTTTTTTATATAAGTACCTGCAACTATTATGATAAACAAATAAAATGTGATATTGGTATATAATAACATAATTAGTACATTATTGAATAATCATTTAACGTTACATTGTTTATGCTAAATCTTATAATGTAAGCGATATTTAGGAAAAAACATGGCCCGTACAATGATCCCTCTAAATTCTGGACCCCAAATAAAGAAAGAATGTGTTAAATGATGTCACCATAACTAATGATTGTCAATCCCAAAAAATATAATGACACCTAAAATTTTAATCTTAAACCACTTCTTGTGAACCAGATTGCGTTGGTCGGTCCAAGGCTCAACTATAACCTAGTCGTTGATTCGCTTCGATTGAGGAGTTCTAGCCGATTTTGTTGAAAAGCGAGTTGAATTGCCAAAATTTCTAATTCGACCAGATTAATATATTTGAACCGATTTGCAAACTTTTTTCCTTCTGAAAAAACGACGTTTCCACCCCTATTTTTTCCGTTAGTTTTCAGCTTTGCACGACAATAGCTCCATTTGGTTTCATTGCCAATCTTTGACCCTCATGATGAATATTATATTGGATACTAAAAGTTTATTTATCACTTTGTTAGTTTGGTGTAATGTTATTTCGTTTCGGGGTGAACAAACAAAATTGACTTCACCGAATTTTGATTTGAAATTATGTATTTAAATTATTTTTGATTGCTATTTTGGTAGTTGGTACTAACCCAAACTCTTTATTGGTCATAAACTAGCTTTGAGTTAGGAAAACATGCACTGAAAAACACGGCACGTGGACAAGGATGGGACTGACCCGACGTAAGCACTCGGATGCTTAAGTTAGTTATGCTAGCTGAGGGGTTATACTATAAACAGCTTATAGGTCAAATACGATGTAGATGAAAAACAGTTAAGTAAATCGAACATATGTGATATGGGGGGCAGAAAGCGGTTGATGCAGATTGGGAGTTTATAGATTTCAGACTGAACTTGGAGCTAAGCCAAGCGGCCTACGTATCAACGTAGGGAGAATTAAGTCAAACGTAATTTATTGTTTCTCTATGATTGTTGATCGTGGTCAAAGGTAAAGGTCGGGTCTCTGAGGTCGGGCCTCGTTCGTTAAGAGATCGTTCACGAATAGATAGTTCACAAAGAGATTGTACACGAAGAAATAGTGCATAAAAAAATGCACACAAAGAGATTTTGCATGGGGAGATACTGCACAAAGAGATTGTGCGTGATCTGAGAGCTCTCTAAAAAAAAATTCTTGGATGACCAGAGGAGGTATTCATAGGCTAGATGATGGGCTTACATAGGTTGAGCCACCGAAAAGGTTGTTCATGGAGAAAGAGATTGTTAGGAGCCAAAAGAGATTGATCATAGGCCAGTTGGTGAGCCCGAACGACCATGACTAACTTGGGCTGCTAAAACTCGTCGCATTGTCGGTTTCATCATTTTTTTTTAACAGTCGTTTCATCGTGTTTGCCACTTGTCCCGTTATAATTGATCGCTATATAAGTACCAATTTGTGTCCTAATCCAATTTAAGGTGTTATCGAGGTGATATCTGTTAATCACACGGATTGGAAAACATCGTCTCTAAACATATTTCATGAATATACCAATTTTGCTCTTCAGGAAGAATTTATTATCGCTTTTCTGTATGAAATAGAACATAACTAAGTCGATTATATTTAAAGCAAAACGATAATGAATTGATTTAGCTATGTTATATGCGACTTGAATATACCGTCACAAAGAGAAGGATTATGCTAATTGCTACGAATATAGATTTTTAAACTTAAAAAAAACGCTGAAACTTAGACAGTAAAAAGACTTTGGAAAACCACACAGCACGGTTAGTGTCGCGATCAAACAACCCCTATCACCAACCCTGAAAGTTATTATCCGCTTTCTTTCAGGCTACGAAATTTTCACGCACTGTAAATTGCCAGGGATAACATGAAATCGTTTCGCTTCCAAATAGTAAGAAGCAGATTATACTGCACGTCCATTTTCATTGAAACTTTTCTACAATCTCAATCTCCAACTCAACCAACATAAGTTACAAATAACTAACAAAACCATGGATTAAAGTTACGATTTCGGAGCATGTTTCATTCAGCCAAAAATTAGAAAGGTTTGTAATATTTCAAAAACTTTTTGACATGTTCCGAAGAATTCGTAAGTGTATTTTTTGTTTCGATGGCGTAAACATGGAAACTACCTGTATTGTATTTTTCGTTTCAATAACGTAAAAAACAAAAAACATTTCGGTACTTTTCGAGAAAACACACGAAATTTTGATCCATGAACAAAACCAAAAGTCATTACTCTTTCTAGCCACTGGAAACAAAAGCTTAACCCTTTAAAGGGATTTTAGTATTTTAGAGAATGTAATTTCCATGAATTCTCTCTATCGGGTAACAATGCAGTTGAATTTTAATCTCTCAGTCTAACCATCCAGAATTATAACTGGAGCCTCTGAGTACTTGTCACCATATCATTTTGTCTCATCATTCACCAAAAAGGAACACAATAATGGAGTACGTTTCATAGCAGCTAGAGACCAATCCTGCATATTGGATTCCTTTTGATAAGACTAAGATCCCCCTGCATAGCCAGGAAAAAGAAAAAAAAAAGGAATCAGGAATATTAGTAAAGATGGACATAAGCTCACAAAATCTAACTATCCTCCACAAGGGTATGCTTTATCCAGGAGCTCATCCATTGTAATATGCGTTAGGGATAATCACATTATACTCCCTATGATTCCCAAACATCTGATGCAACTATATCTCTTTCTTTATTTGAGTTATTCTAGAAACACGCCCTAAAACTTAAAAGAACATGGATGCTAAGACCTCCTTAAAGTTTTGAATAGTTCCAGAGACACTCTTTAAATTCTCAACAAAATTTTGGATAAGCCTCGTATGTTTTCATCTCTCTAAAGCTTCAAGTAATTATTTAAACTTCATGAGAGATTTCTTTAATTAGACCAAATTTTAGTTGTGATCTAGTTTGGAGTTTATGAAGATATGTTTTTTCTTTCCTGTATTATATTAATATTGGTATCAGATACAGGGATGCTTTACCTTAGGGCCAAAAAGATCTCTGATGTTATCAACCCCATACAGTATCATTGTTGGCCTGGTGAACAAAGAGTCGAAGGAAGAAAAGCAAAGAAATTAGAGGGATATCGCTGACAGCACATGATAAAAAGATGCAAACTACCACGATAATAATAAAACAACAGTAGAACATCATTCATAACAAATAACAGTTGAAAGCATAAAAGTATTGGCCCACCTCTCAAGGGAAAGTCCCCATGCAATGACCTGAACATCTTCTGGAAGACCCATAGGGAGCAGCATTTCAGGTCTAAACATGCCTGAGTTTCCAATTTCTACCCATTTCTGTAGACCTTCGTGGTAACTGATGACATAAGACGAAGTTAGTATATATTTTAAGATAATTACACCTACCCCCCCCCCCAATTAGCCTACCTACAAAACCTCTCCTTAGGTTCGAATAATTACAGAAACACCTTGAAACTTAAAGAACGTGAAAAAAGAAATCAGGGTCTATCTGTAAGGTTCTCTTTGTAATAGTGCAAACCTATTAAGGTAGGTAACTTTTTTAAAGGTTTAAGGGTGTTTCTGTGATAAGCAGTAAAGAAAGTTTTTGCACTTATAGTCTTATATACTAAACCTAGCAGGTGCGTCAACCTGTTGTAGTGGTAAAAGTCAACACGATACTTCAGTGAAACTTTAGATTTAATACCTGAAGATTTCCATGCTGGGTTCAGTATATGGATTATATGCAGGCTTGAACTTGAGTTTGTTCATTCCTGAAATCAAGAGATATAAGAAACTTATTCAGTATCAGCTATATATCTACATCAAGAACACAAGACCTGCTAAAACTATTCAAAACACCATATCATTTGCGAAAAGTTAGTTCAGCCAAATGGGAAAATCAGCTGATCAGCGGATCCATCAAGCATAAGACTGGTTAAAGTCAATATCTTACCGAGACGAGAAAAGAAGTCTTCAAGAACTCCAATCAAGTGTCCGAGAGTGAGTCCACGATCACATATCAAACCTATTCACCATAAAGAGGTCAGTTTCTTGGAGTAGGGAAAATCTAAACACATTGGTTCTCAAACAGATATACCTATGCGTAAAATTGTCTAAATACAGCAAAGACAGAGCAACATATTTCGAACAGGAAAATATAGGGTAAGCACAAGCAATAATTCAAAAACAATAAGCAAGGACTTCTCTAAAGAAGGTACCTTCTATCTGGTGGAACTCCGCGAGGTGAGTCCGGTCTACAGCTTCATTTCTGAAAACACGATCTATTGAATAGTACCTTTTTGGAGTAAAAGTTCCCTGCAAATCGAAATAAATAAGGGAATCCTGCATCATCGAAAGACACAGGGATGCGCTACCAACACAACATAGCTGCATTCCACATTCTGCACGCTCTTGAGGAAACTAAACTAATATAATTGAAGGAACAATACACTTATTGTATGTAAAAAGGTTCTGAACAATTTAGAATTCTGTATCAGTAACTAGAACCTCAGATCAGATATGAAGGTCAATTGAACACATACTTTAATTGAGCTATAAGCAAAAAGCATAAAATTCTTTCTGCCTTCAACTACTGCATTAACAATCAAAACATATAAGACAGAGGACGAGGATGGTGAGAAAATACACCCTACCGTACAATTTTGAAGGAGAAAACAAGGATGCATAAAGCTTGGAAAAGTGCAACAGGGGGCAGACGCACTCAAGCACAACTAGCAGAAAATGTATTGGATACATGCAGAATAACCTAACCTGTGCATGTTTATACAGCATCCTAGAGGAAACAGCCGTAGTGTGAGTCCGAAGTAGATTCTTGTTTGCTTCTTCTCTCTTCCATTCATACCCATACCTTAATTAAATAAATAAATCAAATCCATAATTATGATAAAAAGTGACACTAATCAAATGTATAACATGCATCACTCACCCCCTAGATCCGTAACCACCTACTTCGTGTACTTTCTTCACCCGCTCAACGTATTCTTCAGGCAGCTTTCTGGTAGTTGAAGGCACTGAAAAGTATCACCAGTCGTAAGAGAATATATAAATTAATGATACAGATCTAAGATGAAATATAGAGCATACCTTTTAAAAAGAAAGTATCATGTGAATCACGAGCTGGATGTTGTTGTGGCTGGAACAGTGCATCAAAGTTCCAGAAGCTGCAAATGTAAGCAAAATGTCTTAATTCACACGACTAAGCATGCAAGAGAATTTTCTATAGGTGAGAAAGGATATGATGACTCAGTGCCTATCTTTGCCAGATAAACTTTAAATAGGAATGACTAAGAGAAACTCAAGCAGAAAACAGTACAAATGTCAATTCAAGTGCATCTGCAGATAAGCAACATTGTATTCCAGTTCATTAATACATTCAAGTGCGGAAAAGAGCATGCTCAAAACCCAAGTTGAGTGGAAAGAAGTAGAACACTATTTTCTTGGTAAATCCAGAAGATTAGTGTTTTGAGATCATAAAGTATTGATATTTTTATCCATAGTCTTACGAATGTTGAACGACAAACTTGAAATTGCACAAATCCCATAAAACCCATCATAATTTTCCACAAACAAGTATCCCCTACAGAAAAATCTCTATGAAAGCTGACGAAAATGTCCTACTTATTTAAAAAATACGTAGGTATTAACAAAGCCTGCGCAACAAAGAAATCTATAATTGAATTAGATGTTTAAGAAATAATACCTGCTTTCAACATAATTATTTGTAGGCATCTCTTCAAACCTGCATTGCCAAGAATACAAATTACGCCTAAGACCACATACATTGACATCACATATAAAGTATTAACACTTACTAGCTTGCATGCATGGACGGCATATATCAAATAAGTAATACATATTAGCTCGCATTACATGGACATCACATATCAAATCATTAACACATATTTGCTCGCATTACCCCATGTGAAGAAATATCTTCTGAATCTGACTCTTAACCTGCATGACAGGGGAACACAATAATTAGCCAATACAAGCAGAACTGAACTCGACTCAATTGAAACATCTGTAGACGGCGTTGACAACCCAGTGGCGCGCAATTCGTGATGTTCAGATGCATGTTTAAAATTATAATATCTAATATCCATCCACTTTACACCACCAAACATAGAGATTGGAGTAAGAGTGAGAGGCAGGTTATTAGGCTGCAGAATAGTTGGAAGGCCAAAGCACATTGTGAAGAAAGAAGCTACAGATATTGAACATAAAGCAAGGAAAACATTACTATGTCCATGCCTTGAGTAATGGGTGGAGACAGCCACCCTCAGTTGGTTGGCCCTTCGCCAGGAAGTTATACTCTTTAAACTCCATCTCCTTCCAATCACCCCTTCAGGTGAGAAAAAAAAAATGGAGAGCAAATGTCAGACAGCACAAACTAAAATCATATGTCTAGGTGATACCATCTACAATCTGAGACATGTTATAGCGGTACCTGAAAAAATGCATATAAGGGGCAAGAACAAGCTTTTTGCCCACACATTAACCTTTCAATGGATTTATTGAATTCCTTGGAAAAAAAAATCTTTATCTTTTACAAATATAATTTCTAGAAGGAAAACAAAAAGAATATCCAGCTAAAAGCCTCATGTTGCGGAAGCCTCTACAACCATTTTCCAAACATATTGAAGAAACCAACTGAATTCTTTATAGTTGTGTAATGAGAAGCTATATAAGTTAGCAGGAAGCCATATTACAGTCTATCACAGCGTAGATTAACATGTCTCAGAAATCTGTATCAGGATAATGGAATGGTTGACTTTTCACTGCAACATACATGCCTACATTGTATAGAATGATATGAACCAAGTAGGTACCTTTGTAAAATCTCACGAGTCAGATCAGTAGCCACCTTTTTCCTTTTGGGGGCATAATTGGGACCTTTCTTTACTGAATAGCCTTTCCATATTCTTGTATCAGAAATAAATGGATAGAGATAACAAAGAAGACTCAAATTAGCCTTGTTTAGTGAGAGTGGCATTTCAAGATATGAAAGCCTAAATTTACATTAAGTAATCTAGGTGAGTAAAAATAAAATAAAAACTAATGCAGATAATTACTTGGAAGTGATAAGTTTTCTTTTCTTCAACTCTTTGATTACATCAGGAGTGGCAGCCTGCAATTTCAGTATTAAATTGCACCTTAATAGAAGACTGAATAGTTGAGAGCTTATACATCCTATGCATAAGAAAGCTACAAAGATAAAGCCTTGATAGACCCTAATGGTGGTACTCTTCCCAGAGCAATGCATGCATGGGAGTACAGATTGTTTTTAGCATTGAAGGAACTTCATGAGAATTTATGAGCTTACTCACCACTTGCTAGCACAAAAACCTTGTGTTACGAAGAAAAGAAAAAAAAGGACAAAAAAAAAACTATGTGAGAATGACGAGCAAAAAACCCAATGTTTTGCATGAATGGCATAAAGAAACTCTTGAAATTTCAAAAAGAAGGCAACAGAGCTCCTCTCACGTAAAATAATGGACTTTTTTTCACTTTCGTGCAAGGGTTCTTTTGCCTCTTCCTCATAACAAGGAGGGGTTCTGCCAAAAAGTGAAAACTATTGACAGAAAATTTTCACTGTTCCTAGGCCTACAAAATTTTACCTTGATCTACTGATACTGCAGGAGAGAAGATAGGGACAAATGAAATCCGCAGACTAGATAAAAAAGAGGGACAAATGAAATCCAAATAGAGCACCATTAGTTAGCTGCACAACTATATGAAATATATGAAACAAATGCCATGCTTAGAGAGAACCAGCTGCAACCAAAGTGATGAAAATGAACAAGAAGTAGGTACATCGATATCTTTTTCCAAGGTATCACTCTTGAGGTTTACAATAGAGAAACCTTTGCTTTATGCAATGAACTGACACAATGTCCAGTAAATCAATGGGAGAATCAAGTTTGAGGACTTCAAAATTTCATGGAATTGATAATGCAAGATACCAGCTCTAGGATTTCACATGGTTAGAATAGAAGTCAACTTCACCCTGACAAAACATTCTGTATAAACATATGTGCATTATTAATACCCACCTCGCCATTCCGAATCTTTATCAGCTGATCTCTCACCTTGTCCTTAAGGTCTTGGTCCTATTAGAAAGAAAAAATGAGAATAAATCATCATGGATAACTACCCTTTTTTTTCTCAAAAGAAAGACAGTATGCAGCCATATGACTATGTAACTAGCATAAATAGCATGCCGAACCATCTCTGACATGAACTATTTGGACTATAAACATAGTACAGCATCATAAGATAAAAATACATTCAGAGACCACCTTAAACACAGGTGTAAGACGTTCAACATTACGATGACTCAGTTTTTCATTGTAAAGCAAGTACTATGAGCTTGTGAATAATTAGATAAGTAGATGTGGAATAAATCTATAAGCTCTAACTTCTAAGGTCTGGGACGACTAAACCGTAATCTAACTGAGGAACATATACTGGAAAATTATCTAATTTAATTCAGTTTATTGATAATCCTTGCATGAATGAAAGTACGAATTACAGCAAAGCAAAAAGCATATGGCAAAATTTGGTGGGCAACAGTACCATGCAGTCGAGAAACAAAGTTTTCTAGGTTATATAAGATAGATGAGAACAGAAACACCATTAACACATGCAACTTTTCCAGTTTATCTTAATCAAGTCCCACATAATTAGATCGTAAATGCCTAAAACTTTATTTGACTCTGTCTTCTGCCTATTGGAACAAATAAGTAAGAAAATCTTACTCCACTTTGAAAAGGATTGAAATACAAAAAACAGTTCCATATTAGCGTTTGTCCTATTTTCCACTCACCTAAGATGCCTTTTTCCTTTTCCCTTCAAACAGATATAAAAATGTACCCTAATGCATATACTAGTCTGGAAATAAAAATCCCGCTAAGTTCATATTTTGGATATACACACACACACACAGGTACAGTGGGTTCGGCTTATCGAAGTGTGTCATTTCAGTTGAAAAATAGGATATTCCGTCTTGAAGGCAACCTATACTTTACATAAAATTGCTAGAGCTTTTCAGTTTACAAGCCCATCAGGGGTTGACCAAGATAATGCAAAGAAATAGGTAAAGAAACAAAGAAACAACTAAGATTTCGTTCCCAATTGATTGGGACAGGCAATGAAACAGTGAGAAAGTTACTTTCTGCATGAAGAAGGAAAATTCCACTCACAATCAAACGCTAATGCTTCAAAAATTGGTACGCCAAAAGAAAATCTAAACAGAATCAAGTTGGTTAAGCCTAAAACCTGTGTTCTCAATAAGCATTACCTTCCTCGAGACCTGTGAGTTCACAATTGCAACCAAATTGTTTCTTATGGCTTGTGTACGGCCTATCTGGAAATTCGAAGTCTTCACTTTCTTCTGCATTCAAAATATCAAATTTCACCAGCATGTACAAAATTGGAAGAGCAAAGAAACAACAATATAATAACAATAGATAAGAAGAAGAAGAAGACGAATGATTATTATTATATTACAATAATAATAGTAGTAGTAGTAATAATAATAATAATATGCAAAAAAAACCATGATTAAGTTGAAAAGGAATAGGAAATGAACACGACACTATTTCCTATAAGTGAAGTGAACAGTTCACAAAGATACTGAAGTGAAGCTAGCTCAATTGAATAAGAAAATTTAATTTATGCAAGCTGTTGTCACAGAAAGCACTATACGGCCCATATAAACAAATAAACAGCATATTTAGTATTTACACATATATGTTCTTATGGAATAAACAAACAGATAATGAACGAATGTGTGATTGTTTGTCAGTGAGAATAAACAGATATTCAACTATCATCATGGTGATCATAACAGTCCTAAGAAAACTAACTAAAAGTAATGAAATGAACTAAAATGGGGAAAATGTGCTTACTATCCCAAATACCCCATCTACGCATAAGAGACGCAACTAAGGTATGCATTACAGATATATAATCTAGTACCTTTATCTTCTCAGTTACATGACAGTACATAAAAAGCAGCAACAGTTTCCGAGTTTGATCAGTCAATTACCTCGAGTTCTTCCAGTGAGATACCCTCTGGCGGTACAGCTAAAGCGAGATGAAATTCAGGAGTTCCCTCATCAGCATACGTATTCCCCTCGGGAGTGAGCTCCCACCACTCTCTCTTGATATCCTACGTAATTCCCAATCCAAACAGTAAATCCATGATACACCAGGTATATTTCAGCTAACACAGGTTTGATTCGACCTCACTCTCTCATAAAACCATCATTAAAGCGCAGCATTACACCAACGGATTGAACGCTTTTGAATTCAAAAACAATTAAATCTCCTAATCGTGCAATTAAATAGAAAGTTAAGCGCTAAAAGTAGGGCAACAGAGAAAACAACTAATGATAGAATAAAACCTAATTCTCTAAATTTCACAACAGAATAGAGTTCAATGTACTTGAAATTGAGCAAATTTTGCACTGCTTGAATTGAAAGGGGGGCGGGGGTTTAGTAGGCGTCAGACCTGAGCATCGACGAGACGAAAACCGTTGAGGCTCTTGATGATGTTGACGATCTCATCATGATTGATTCCTTTCTCTTCAGCGAATATTCCGGAATCAGAAATCTCTTCATTGTGTTCAAGGTGCCCTAGCACAGCTTCTTCCGCCATTGAAACTCGACACAGGAGAGAGAGAGGACTTGAGCCGCCAACCTAATTCCTCTTTTTTTATCTATGTATTTGGGAGTGTTGTTGATTAGTGCAGAGCAAGTATAAACCCTATTTTATCCTTCTCACGGTATAATTAAGATTCTAATTCCTAGATTAACATAACATATCCTTAATGAAAGGTCTTATTGCTTTAAGGGCGTGTTTGGTTTCGTGTATTACTTAATACACGTATTGACAAAAAGTGGTACTAAAATGCGGATAATTTAATCCAAGTTACTTTAATATACAGTTTGGTTCTCGTGACTCATATACGAATTAATTAATACAATTTTCTTAAAAAGTGTTTGGTTTGCACTATTAATACAAAATAAGATACAAATTGACTCTTATGCCCCTCACTTACACTCGACCAAATTGAGGTATATTATCATTTTTACTTCTTGGATCATAATATTTTCACTTTATGAAATTAATATAGAGAATGCCTTTTTTTCAAGTGCTGCTCTCAATTCCATCTGATACGATTCTTCGTAAACAAACACAACTATCATTGAAAAATGATTATCTAAATTGCATTTTCACAATTCACAACACAAGGTAAAATAACCACTTCACTGAACTAAGGAATAATAACTAGTGAAAACTTGAGATAACATACTCAACATCTAAATCAAATATTAGAGTCAACAACTAAATCAAAGATTAGAGTCAACATCTAAATCAAAGATTTTCAGAACCCCTGATCCAAAACATACATAATTTAACATTGATCCCTCATTACGATATGACTACAAAAGGCAATATAAGTCTACAAAATACATTATAATAAGACCCTTCCAGCCTTCTCATTCATTATGTGCTTCAAGTACTTGACACGGGAAGCTTCGACAAACCAAAAAGAACATCAGCATCTTCTAGAGATCATCAAAGTAAGGGAAAGTCTTTATCCTTCCCGAATATCTCAGCCGAATCATCAAAGTAAGGGAAAGTCTTGTCCTTGTATTGCATCATATAGGGGTGTACCTGAGTTGAATTGTAAATTATAAAATAAGTATTAGAGTCTTATTTCCATATACAAGGACAATCATTGTAAGTCATAAGCTAAGGTAGGAGATAAAATTGAAGTTAAGCATCAAATATTCATAGATCAGCATATATTTTAATCCATTTTTCTTTGAAAAAAGAAAGACTACTGTTTCCAGTTAAAAACTCTTTTCTGATCAAACATGTGTAAGTAGTTTATTCATAATGAACTCTCTCCCTTCAATACTCAACGGTTACCATGCATAATTCATAAATATTTGATTTAAATTTACAATCATAAGATAAGTCACCATGATTCGTAACTACTTGACCCTCTTTTCATTTTTTAAATTTCAAGTTGCAAATATTAGCCCACTACGGCTTCCATTGCGGTATAAAGTTACTTTTGCATGTTTGATGACAAGTGGATACTAAGATTTCAAGATATGGTACAAAAACAATTCAGGGACCACAAGTATAATTCATATTTTAACCATGCAATCATTTCAGTATAATAAAAATGAAACAGAGGAGTAATTGGTACCAAAAATATGTGAAGCTATGAAACATAGGAGTAATTGTTTTTATGAACAGACTAGGCTATTGACTTTGTCTTTTTAAGGATTCACAAATCTGAACTTGGAAACAAATATATACATATGAAACCAATAACATATCTATTGCTTTATACCTTCACATAGTCATCCCAGTATGCCTCAGGTGTGCACTGGATGATTTTGGTGATTGGGCATAGCCATGAACCACCTCCTGTTACATCAAACATCAGGTACAAAATAAGTAGTAGATCAAAATACTTGCAAGCAAACTTGTAACAATCAACACAATTTTTCTTTTTTATCAACCAAGAACAATTTTATTACTAGGGTACCGGGGTGCACCAAAATCGCACAGAACTTAAATAGATTAAAAACAGAGCATCAACAACAACAACAACAGAGCATCAAATAATAATATTTCTTAACTTCTAATATCTACTCTTGAGTTTCAAACTTAATTTTTATTTGTTTGGCCAGTCAGACTACATTATGATTCCTATAATAGTTCTATTTTTAATTATGATTCCTATAATAGTTCTAGTTTCATGTAGCCAAATTGTAATCTACTCTAATTGTTGAGATTTGCGAGTAACTTTTTCTTTTCATCTTGTAAATATATATCCTGGGAGATTTAACTTCTTCGTTGAAATTTATTAATACTTAAATAAACAAATAGTGAATAGATGAAAAAATTATTAATTTTTTTTGAAAGTAATAAAACAAAATTATAGAAAATGCACTTGGTTGTTTCACGCTTTGTTTAACAGAAAACCAAAAGCATAAAAATATCATTTAAGGTCAAGGTGATAATAATCGATTTATATTGTCAATTCCTATTTCTAAAGAAGTGCGAAGTTCTTCGCACTAAATCTCAGTATTATTCTCATGTCTCAGATAGCTCTGCTTGGAAAGGGGTGATCAAAGTTTTTAGCCTCATGAATCACATTAGATGGAAGGTAGGGAAGGGAGATCACATCTCCTTCTGGTTTGATAAAGGCAGTTTTAGTGATGAGAATATCACCATTCATATATATGAGAAGAACCTGAAACTTAATGATGTTCTTAGTTGGGATGGTCAGTGGCACCTGGAGAATCTGATCACTCACATTCTTCAGGATACTCTTCAGTGTATTCAACAGAGCTCTATCAATCTTTATGATCAGGAGGATAGAATTATATGGGATGGCACTTTTAATGGTGTCTTTTTCTGTCAATCAGCTTACATATTATTTTATACAAGACATGATATTACAGGGAGAAGACCAAGTAATTTTGGCTGGATTTGGAAACTAGATATGAGCAATAAACTTCAACACTTCCTCTGGTTACTGTGCCAAGAGAGGCTTGCAACAAATGTCTTGAGATTCATATGTCACTCAGCTCTTACTGCAATGTGCACCATGTGCAACTATCATGAGAAAACTGGTATTCATTTGCTTAGGCACTGCAAATTTGCCAGGGATATCTGGCTTCACATTGTTCATCCTGAAGATTTGAACAGGTTTTGATAGTATGCATGATGATAAGTGGATTAGAGACAATATGATCACTGTGGAGTTTAGAAATTCTCTCAGGCCTATTACTATGTGGAAATGGATTTTCATTGCCACTCTTGGGATTTGCTGAAAACAAAGGAATGATAGGGTCTTCCACAAGAAAGACATAGCTATCAAAGGCAGGCTATTTCAGATTAAACAACTTAGCCTTGATCTATACCTTGCAGAAGAAAGAGCAAGACATCTCATAAAGAAAGGAAGTGGAAGAAGCCTCAATCTGGTTGGTATAAATTGAACACTGATGCTAGCGTTCAAGGGCATGCTAACAGGGGTGCTGGAGCTGGTATCCTTAGAGATGAACATGGAGAGTGGTGCTCACACCTACACCTGATGAAGTTGAACTGAGAGCCCTTTCCAAGGGACTTGAACTAGCCTGGGATAGGAGGTTAGAAAAGATTGAAGTGGAAACTGATTCCTATGCTGTTTACCAACTTATCACTGGTGGTGTGGTGGATCCAGTTGCTGAGCTACAGAGTCTTAGAGTCTTGTGAATGATTGCAAGAGGAAGCTTCACATGCCTTGGACTCACATTGTTAAATGAATTCCAAGAAGTGTTAATTTAGTTTGCTGATGCATTATCTAAGTTACATGGTGTTAGTCTCCATCTTCTAGCATTAGTAGTTTACTAGACAAAACATTATGTAATTGTACTTTGATTATCTTATTTTACCCAAAAAAAAAACCAAATCCTGCACTTTACACAAATAAAGATGCTCATGTATAGATTTTTCACCATTCTTTCTTTGATTATTTTGCACAACGCTAATTCAACAGTTCAGAAAAGCAAAATGTGAAGTCTCGAGACATAATTTTGGAGGGCTGCACAATGCAGATCACACCTGGAAACAAAAATGAGACTAAAGCATCGGAAAATAAGAGAAAATTACTCCACAGTGATAATCTACACGTAAATAGCGTTTTCGCTATTTGTTTGTAAAATACTCAAATATTAATTCGCATAACCGCACAGAATATGACCCACACTAACGTCCTACTAGCATTAAGCTCCAGAGTCCAGAGTATACCAGTCAAATAATTAGAAGACCAGAGCAAGGAACTTGTTCAAAACTTCAAAGAAAAAATACAAGAATGATAGTCACCAGCTTCTTGATCGTTTCAATTTCCTGTATTCGCAAATGCATGTCTTATAAAGAAGTGATACAATCAAAACAAGATACACCGAGATAAAAAGATCTCCTTTATTTTAAAACAAGGCTTCCCAGAGTAATGAGATCCAAGTCCATGTCTCATAGATGCAAAATAAACACTATTCAACGGTACAGGCTTTCAGATCGAAGATTCTCCGCAATCTCAGTCTCCCACCGGTCGCCGTTTTCCAACAGTTTCTCCTTGTCGTACAGAAGCTCCTATTCCATTGAAACGGATATCATTAGTCGTGTGTTTTATGATTTATAATTTTAACAGTGACTGAAATGCAAGGCGAGAGTTCAAACCTCATGAGTCTCAGTAGCGAATTCAAAGTTTGGCCCTTCGACAATAGCGTCAACAGGGCATGCTTCTTGGCAAAAACCACAGTAAATGCACTTTGTCATATCAATATCATACCTGCAGAGTAAGATTAACATCTGTAAGATGACAATAATAGGAGTTGGCAAACACAGACAAGACAAAAGTTTACCTGGTCGTCCTTCTGCTCCCATCTTCTCGTTCCTCAGCTTCGATGGTGATTGCTTGAGCGGGGCAAATCTGTGACGGAACAAAATAACAAGTTCATCAATGACCGAATTCTCAATGGCTATAAGTCCGCGACAGAAAGCTAACAGAACAATATTTTAGCGGAAACAACCAATATTTACATTGAGCCACCTAGCAAAGCCTAAGAGGCTCTGCATGCAGCAACCTCAGAGGCTATGAATAATTAAATATGGCAAAGCCATACTAGAATGAACCCAATTAATATAAGGCTTTTTTTCTTTCTGAGTGTGCTGGAACGGGGTGGAATAGGGTGGGGGGTTACTAATGTTCACCTTATATATGCAGCATGTTAAATAAACTTGAGTCAAAGAGCAAGAGCATTAAAATTGAGTCCTTACAGCCTCGCATAGTTTACAAGCAATGCAACGTTCCTCTCCAGTTGGATACCTCCGCAGAGCATGTTCTCCACGAAAACGAGGACTCAAAGGACCCTTCTCAAAAGGATAGTTAATCTGCAAAAGAAAATACAATTAGACATGTTCCTATCCAACAGTTTACATAGAGGCATCACCCCAGCTTATTTCCAGTTCTCATACCCACCCATTAAAAAGCCCAGCTTAATAACTAAAACATAGAAAGAATTCAATAGACAAGGATAGTAAAGGAAGACACAGAACATACTGTCACTTTCTGATCGAAAAAGTATTTGAGCGTCAGTGACAGACCCCGAACCATTTCAGTCAGGAACAAAGTATTTATGCTCCGTTCAAAAACTACATGTAAGAAAATCAAGATCGTACATTAAGATTGACAGCATAAAAATCAAATACAGCCATGAAGTAAAAGATATTGAAAAGCTTTTACGGTTTTACCCGAATTCCAGTCTTTTGATATTTCTCTAGCAAGCTGTTCTCTTTCTTCATCATCTACACCAACCAAAAGGTCATTTCAGTCATACGATGCTAGCGTCTTAACATTATTTTAGACATCTAAAACAGTTAATCAGCAAAATATCTTTTGAATTTTTATAGAAGAATTTACAGCGTAGGGCGTGCTTAGTTAAAGCCGAATGGTTCTAATGTTAAGATGACCCCCTGAATTCAGACGTAAAAAATACACACCATGATAACCCGCTTCTAAAATTCAGCTGAAGTCAACTCCCTGCTATCCTTCAAATCGGAGGATAGCACCACGATCATAAAACAGAAGCACTGTCCTTCATAAAAGATCTGGTGCATTTCATATTTTATCCTCATATGATATTGAAGTAGAGGCATTTGTTGGCATAAAAGTATCTTAGGGGGGATTATTCTAAGTAAATGTTATGGCCTGAGTTACAAGATAGGAGACCCGAATCATGCATCGGTATTATGAGATATGAGTGTGATTTCTTTGACAAAGTCACATCAACTGGTATCAGAGTTCCCAACCACTACCTTACTATTGCAATCCTAAAGGGTGCATGGTGAAGTCAGAATTACAATCTTTGTGGGCCTAGGTTGAGCTAGAGCAAAGCTAGTCGATATACTCAAAACAAAATCAACCGAAAATGATAGTAAGAACGACAAAATCAAGAAGCTTCCATTGCAAGACAGATCACATTACTCAAAATAATTCTATAGGACCAACAGCACCAGTTGAGACAAAACCAACTCCATCAAGCTACCCACATTCCAAATTAGATTTCGTAAGCTACTATACAACCTCTTACGGCCAACCATCAGTAGAAAAAAATGCTCTTACTGCAGAGGAGAATAAAGAGAACTAAACTAGGGGAACGTGATGCGAACCTTTGTCAGTCGAGAACGAGTGCTTGGTGGCAAATGAGCGGCTGGGTGCTTGTGCCAAAGCCTACATTGCAAACCACCAACACGAAAAAAGGAGTCAAGCCTATATAGAATGCCCACCAAACTACAAAGCGAGTCTAATATTGCTACGTACTCCACGATAACGCTAAAAAATGATGCCAAATCAAAAGTCAGAACAGAAAATCGGCAATTACGAGCATCTAAATATATTCATAACTAGAAAATGAATAATGCTTTCACAAATTTCTCCCAATTCTCTGGAGCAGATCAAAGATGAACAATTACACAACTGACACCATTCATAAGAGAATCTCTTAATCCAGTTTAAAAAAAAAAAAAAAGGATTCTAAACCCTAGGAACAAATCAAGAGAAAAACTGCAATTGGAAATCTCAGCTCTCGCTCATTTAGTTTCAATATGAAAACAAAAAATTACGTACACGTCGAAATCTATACAGTACGGTGTCAGAATCTGAGCCAGAAATTAAATTACAATCTGAAAATTAAATATGAAGAAATTAAATAGGGAAACGAGTTCGACGAGAAGGGCTTACGAGATGACGAGCGCGAATGATAGAGACGGATTTACGAGCCAAAATTGACGCCATTTCTTCTCACTGTGTGTAACGCGACAGAAGAAGCGATCGGAATAAGAAAAGAAAAAGAGAAGGGGTGAAGGTCACTGGCGATGAAGGCTTACACACGCAGCTGTCTGTTTCCCTTATTCCTTTTAATGTCGGTTTGCTCCCTCAAGTAAGGAAAACATTTTATTTGGCACCAACAACTTTGTTTGCTTGGTTAATTTCATCCTACTTTTAACTTTTTATTTCAATTGTTATATCCTGTAAATTGTAGTGATACATATGGCACCACATTTCTTATCAAAACATTCTGAATTAACCCAAATATGAAGCTTATAATAATTTACACTAGTTTAAAAATATTGTAGTCATTTCAAAACAAATGTAATGTCTCCGAAATATTTTGGATTAATTAAGGAGATCCTTGTTACATAAATATTTCGCGTAAACAAAATCGCTACAAACCTTATGTTCGTAAAACCTTAGGACAGTACTACGTGGAAAGGAACCGTGAAGTGTGTCGGACTCATGAAGCCGTTTATGAGGTGAAAAATTGGTCGGGTGATGGGTATAATTTAAGGTTGGCCCAAAACATCGTTATTGGGCCGGTCCATAAGCGCATCGAATAGAGAGAATTCGATGCGCGCATCGAATCTACAGTATAATTCTTCTTTATTGGACCAACCCATTAGCGTATCGAATACCCATGATTCGATGCGCGCATCGAACAAGGAGGATTCGATGCGTCTTTCTATATTAGAATGTGGGCTCCACGGGACGGGTTCTATAAATAGCTCGTCCCCTTGTATTCTGAAGAGGACTTTTCGGGAAGCTAACCACCTCAGCACAGTCAGCATCGAATCGCCTCTCATTCGACACGCATCGGATCGAATCATTACTCGTTCGATACGTATTAAAACGGTGCTTCTCCATTCTACACGCCAAGACACGCATCGAATTCGACATCCGAATACGCATCGAATTCGACATCCGAATACGCATCGAATTCGATACCTCCCGGAATAACTTCGAACGACTGTTGACTATTCTGCATTGAACGAAGATATTCGACACGTCAGCATCGAATACCTCAAATTCGATACGTTACCTAAATATTGTAATTCATTGTCTTTACTTAATAAGCTTGTAATAAGTGTTCCAGACCAAGCTAGTCCGTTAATAAAGTTGGATATCATTGTTTTGATCTCATTTTGTAATCTTTTACTGTGTTCTATTATCGTGACGAAATAAGATCAAAACATTGGCGCCGTCTGTGGGAACATTAATTTTATTAACTTGTTAGACAGTATGACTAGAATAACCAGATCCCAGAGTAAAGTTCTAAAAGGAAATACGGGAGAAGAACGACATGATACACCAGAACGAACCTTGCGAGATATTGCGGGACCATCAACAGTACCCGCAGCAGTACCAACTCCAGTCAGAAAAGAGAACCAAGGAACTCAAGCTGAGGAGATACCCCATGATGAAGCCGATGCAACTGGAGCTTCAACGACGAGTGCCGCAATTCCAGATAAATTGAAGCATGAATTATTGGCAATGATAAAAGCCGTTGTGGCTGAAGTACTCACTCCAGCACCTCTCGTTATAATACCATCTCCTGTTGGATATCCTGAGACCTTGAGGGAACAAGGTTCTGTTGTCAGAATGCAAAAGGGAAAGGAAAAGAAAAAATTTCCGCAAGACAACCGAAGAAGTAGACATACTTCGGAGGGAACAAAGAGTAAAGGGAGATCCGCTCATGAAGAACAGGGAAAGAAGCTAGTATATATTGAGATACAATCAAAAAGGCATCATGAGAAGAGACAAAAGGAAAAAGAGACTGAATGTGTTGCTGAACAAAGAAGAGGAGAAGACAGAAGACATTCAGAGAGCCGTGATTCCAGAAAGGAACGTGATAAGGAAGAGAATCAAAGAGAGGAATCGCGAAGAAAGAAATATAGAGATGACAGAAGACAGTCAGGGGGTCATGATTCACAGGGTGAACATGATAGAATGGCAAGGGATAAAGAAAGACTGGAGAAAGGAAAAGCTACAGTTGAAGTACAAGCGATACAAGAAAGCAATACTTATAGTCGCAGTCCATTATGTCAAGAGACAGAGTCAGAAATCTTGGGACAGGGTGATAAGCTCCCGGAATTGAAAACCTATGATGGGAAGACTGATCCCCGAGATCATCTTTTTCAGCTAGATAGGAAGTTGTCTCTTTTCGGTTTTAAAGACAATATCCAAGCCAGGATATTTGCGACAACTCTTTCGGGAGTAGCTATGGATTGGTTTAATCGCATTCCACCAGGAATGATCAGAAGCTACAGCCAACTCAGGAAAATGTTTGAAGACCAATTCTCTAATCAATCTAGACAAGTTCTGGATCATTCCCATCTCTACACAATGAAGCAAGAAACTAAAGAAAGTCTAAAAGACTTAATGAAACGCTTTAATACGGAGCTGTTAAGGATTGATAGCCCGTCAGGAGAAATGATTACGAGCATACTTTTCCGGGCAACCACCAACACAATGTTCGGGGGAGATCTACTCAAACGAAAGCCCACCACTATTGAAGAGATTAATAAAATAGCACGAGAGGTGGTCCATTTTGAGGAAATGATGGCAACTAAGATACCTGATATTACAATTGTGAAAGAGAAGGAAAGAGGCAGAGAAGAGCACAATCGCAACAATTACAATAATAGGAACAAAAATTACAAAAAGGGACAGTTCGCCTAGAAGGTACACCCCACTAAATGCTCACATCATGGCAGTATTTGGGGCAGCAAAGAAAAAATGATGGTTGAAGGATCCCAGACCGATGAGAGAGTCTAGGGCTACGATGTACTCAAATCAATTCTGTCAATACCACAATCAGAAAGGGCATAATACAGAGGACTGTATAAATCTGAAGGATGAAATTGAACGGCTAATAAAGGATGGCAAACTGGTGGAGTTTGTCAGGAAGGTGCAAGAACAAGAAAACAATTTCAACCGGAAGAGAACTCCATCCCCTAGGAAAGATAAGCAGAGGGCAATTGATGAACCACAACTTTTCCAATACCCCCCAGATTGAGGATGGAAACGCCATAAGAGGCATCATCAATATGATACCAGGAGGGCCAGGGGGAGCAGATTCTACCAATGGTCGAAGAAAGATCACAAGGCTTGTTGAAGCAGATAATTTTGTTCTTATGGCCGATATGTTGAGAATTGAAGAGATGCCGCATGAAGAGATCACTTTCTCCACGGCAGACCTACGGAAACTAAGTGCACAGGCTATACACATGTCCAATCTAAATTGCCCTTTGGTAATAACTGTTGACATAGCTAATTTTGGAGTCACAAAAATGCTTGTGGACCATGGAAGTTCCGTAAATGTGCTGTTCAACTCTACATTGGTTAAAATGGGATTGAACAATCAGGCACTAGAACCGGTGAGAACGTCACTTCATGGTTTTGGAGGTCCAGCGATAGTGCCGTTAGGAATGATCAAATTCCCAACCTCATTGGGGACAGCGCCAAAGAGAACAACAATGCTGGAGAACTATGTAATCGTTGATATGCACTTTGCTTACAACGGAATTATAGGAAGACCGACGTTGAATGCATTTTGAGCGCTACCATCAACCTACCATCAAATGATAAAATTTCCCACTACCGCCGGCACGGGAGAAGTCATTGCAGATCATATCGAAGGTTGGAAGTGTTATGTAAATTCGCTCCGGACGCGGCCGCAACAAGAAGACAACGCAGCAGTAGCATTGGCTCCAAGACATATGGAGCATATCGATTAAATATTCTGTTTCAATTTACAAGCATTTTTAGCATTTTGAATATTTTGAATAAGTTTTTATTTGTTCTCTCTGCTATGACACGCATGAGGGACAAAAATGTATGAATTTAAAACAGGCATCCCAAAACATGATTCTGGAGGACAGCGCTGGAAGTCAGGCAAATGAGCAATGACTCAAGCTCAGATATATTAACATAATCTAATTGGAATTATTCAAGAAGATTATGTCTACTTGATTTACAAAAATTTTATCTACTCTGTATAATAAAATTTATGCAGGACCAGAAATTCCTTAAGCAAGGAGAAGAACGGAAACTCTGCCCCAAAGTGGCACGAGATACCGAAAGAAGCCAGAAGTGACAAAAGAAACGGAAACTCTGCCCCAAAGTGGCACGAGATACCGAAAGAAGCCAGAAGTGACAAAAGGAACGGAAACTCTGCCCCAAAGTGGCACGAGATACCGAAAATTCCTAAAAGCAAACAGAAGAACGGAAACTCTGTCCCAAAGTGGCACGAGATACCGAAAATTCCTGAAGAAATTAAAGGGAGGGAAACTCTGCCCCAAAGTGGCACGAGATACCGAAAATCCCTGAAGTAATTAGAAGAACGGAAACTCTACCCCAAAGTGGCACGAGATACCAAAAATTCCTGAAGAAATTAGAAGAACGGAGACTCTGCCCCAAAGTGGCACGAGATACCGATAAAAGTTCAAGACAAAAGGGACGGAAACTCTGCCCCAAAGTGGCACGAGATACCGATAAAAGTTCAAGACAAAAGGGACGGAAACTCTGCCCCAAAGTGGCACGAGATACCGAATATCCCTGAAGAAATTAGAAGTACGGAGACTCTGCCCCAAAGTGGTACGAGATACCGAAAATCCCTAAAGCAAAAAGAAGGGCGGAAGCTCTGCCCCAGAGTGCCATGAGACACCGACAATCACTACGGTGACCAGAAGAAAAGAGATTCTGCCTAATGTGTTGTGAAATACTGTAATTCTCAAAGAATACAAGGAAGGGATGGACACTCTATACTGCAAGACACTCAAAAGGTCAAGAACAACGAATTGAAACAAACAATTCTGTCTAGAATGGCTAAGGTCACCGAGACAGAAGACAGACACTACGAATAACATTGGTAAACAATTTTCGTCGAACAACAATGAACCAACAGGTTGCCAAAATAAAGTAAAGAATGTAAATGAAAAATTAAAATAAAAGGTAACATATGTGAGCATGATAAATAATTAAACAACTTAAGACAAACAGTCGAAAATTTAATTGCACCAGGCATAAAATGTTTGAGCTGATAAAAGTGACGCAGCGCCATGCACAAATTGAATTAAGAATAAAAATTGTTCATAAACAAGAAAATATAGAACAACCTTAGCAACATTCATTCATCTTCTTCATCCTCAGATGAGGGATATGGTTCAGGCATATCTAGCGGTGGTGATAATCCTCCGAGAATGAGATCCTCCTTCTGTAGCAGTGAGGCGAACTCATCAGGTTCTGCAGGCTCAGAAGTTCGACGAGGTGGCACTCTTTCTAGATTTGGCCCTAGGGATAGGTCTAACCATTCTGGTTTGAAACCGCCACGAACATACTTACTGGCGTAAAACTGATGCACGGTTAGAACCTGAGCATTCTGAGCCTCAAGCTGACCTCGACGAGTGCAGATTTCTCGAAAGGTGCTGCTTTGGAGAAAATCTTCAGCTATCTCCACTTTCCGCTGGGGAGTGACCTATCAGAAAAACATATATTAACATGATAACAAAAAATGGGATGTGAAACACCATGAAAAGGAATGTATACTACCTCTTTCAGACCGCGCAGATAACCGTTGAGATCGGCGTTATGGGCTTCTTCTTTAGTTGCACCCACTTCCAGCTTAAGCTCAGTGATTTGCTTATTAAGCTCTTCCTTGAGCGTCTTAGCCTCCTCCCTGTCAGCATGAGCCTGCGCAGCGTAATCTTTGACCAGTTGCAGAGCTTTATCCTTGTCATTAAGGGCAGTCTGTAAAACAGAGCTATCACCACCGCTGGCTGTCTCCCAAAATTCCACCAGGGTCGCGATCATGGTGTCCACGAAACCTCCCGCCTAATGATTAATGAGTAGTTAGATCACAATTTACAAAGTCAATTCAGAAAAAAATAAAACTCAAATGAGGAAATCATTACCGCTGTTAGCAAATGCAGCGTGTTCCGTTCCACCCTTTTCCTTTCTTCGGCAGAGATTGGGAGAGGAACTGTGAGACCAGACAATAATGCCCTCAAATGCTCGATGGCTTCGGACTCTGAGATCTCGTACCCAGCAGCCCGAGCTCGAGGACCTTGGCTAGGCCCAACTCCTGCACTCGGCTCGGCTACATTGCCCGGAGCATTAGAAGCACTGGGCCTGCTTGATTGGCCGACTGGTGGAGCAGCCCCTCCGGCCTGTGACCGGGTCTGAGACATTTTCCTTTTCTTGCGTTGGTTGCCGACTTGGGCATCGTCGCCTGTTCCAACCGCCATGCTTTCTAACGCCTCAGCGCCACCCTGCACATTCTCTGGGTTATCCTTCAACATGTCCTCAAAAGGATCAATTGTTGGATCAACAGCAGTGGCAGAAGAACCACCAGCAAGGTTTTTCTTCCCTTTACTCTTTCTCTTCAATGGAGAAGGAATTTCAGGCACAATGTTGGTCTGGGAGCTCGCCAGATCAGCAGCAACAACTCGATTCATTCTTGCGTGTCGACTCATGAAGTACTTGGCTGCAATAAAAATAAATCATTAAAATCATAACAAGCATAAATCGAAAATACCAAAAGAGTTACGCAATTATACCAAGAGTCATCTTTCCCGTGTATTTCACTGGGGATAAACCAGCCAGTGAGAGGACTCGATTTTTGATTAATTTTTTAACATCAAATTGATGTTCTCGAACTAAGTTCGGGATAAACTCGCAATCCCATAAAGTTATAGAAACACCAGCAGGTATCATTACCCTTGACCCGGTATACCAATCCCGGTGGTACCCCTTAAACTCGCCTTTATAACTTTCTGCGATATAAAAATATCGTCTTTTCCAATCTTTCCCATAGCCGGTTGCTCCACCATTCAGAAACTTGCGGTTTGTTTGGGCTTTAACATGATAGAATCCCTCTTCACGCCTCGCAATTTCGAACAACGCGTAGAACTCGTTTGGACTTTGTGGTTAGCGCAGCGCCTTCATGACAATAATAAAACCAATTAGATTGCCATAAGAGTTCGGTGTGAGTTTAGCGGGCATGACACCTATTTTTCTAAGAAGCCATCTAAGCTCATAAGGGATAGGAAAGCGAAGACCGTTCAGGAGTTGACCGACAAACACAGTCATATGCCCGGGCGGTGGGGTGTGCATCCGATCATTTGGCCCGGGGAGGACAATCCTATACTTATCCGGTATATCGAAATTTACACGAAGCTCCCTACGACTATGTTGAAGACGAGATATATATTGATTGTAGGCCATTCCGGGGATCTCGACATGATCGTCGAACTCCCTATTAACATAATCTACATCCTCTTCACCTTCGCTTGGAGCGCGGTTATCCTGATAGGATGACGAGGACGGTTCATCACTGTCCATTTCGGGCAATGTTGGGTCAATACTTGCAACAGGGCTACTACCCGCGGGAGGATCAACCGTTGTTATATCTATTAAATCGAATACATCTACGTCGGATGTGCTCGGGGCCGTGGGTGCACTCGAAGGTTTCCCCTTATTAATGGAACTGGAGCTAGAGCCAGTACTCGACTCACTCCCAGAAGTGGATTCACCGCTCACCATCTTTGACAAGTATGAACTGAAATAAATTAAAAACGAAGACTGACTAAAGACAAACACGTCACTCTGGACTCTTGCATAATACTCAAACATACGTAAAGAGAACTTTATTAAAAGGAATAATCTGGCAGCGTGCTAGCAAATTTTTTACCTTGATCGAATTTCCGGTAGAAAAAGTGTTGCTTGGTGTATATATATATATCCTAAACAAAAGAATAAGTAAATTATAAAAAGATAGAAAAGGCAGCAGAATACAGTGATATAAGTATCACATCGAACGGCCACAATTCGATGCTGACCGCATCGAATCAATGACCATTCGATGTGGAGCGCATCAAATGACGCCAATTCGATGCGGTTTACCTGAGGAGCGGAATGCGTGAGCTGCGAAATGAGCTCCTCACAGCGAAACTCCCCTTATATAGGGAACGAGCGACCCGTCAGGTCCAATTCTATGCCGCATCGAATAACCGCATCGAACGATCATAATTCGATGCGGTACATTTTACGCATCGAATTGGTCATATTCGATGCGTCAGGTTAATGTTGAAAAAGCAATTGACAGTTGCTCCGAACTCTCATACGAGTAGGAATATCCCAAATCAGTGCAAATATGTTCTTTAAGTTTGGAAGACGGTCTCTAAGTTGATATCGTCTCCCAAACTGGGGGAACTATATGATGGGTATAATTTAAGGTTGGCCCAAAATATCGTTATTGGGCCGGTCCATAAGCGCATCGAATAGAGAAAATTCGATGCGCGCATCGAATCTACAGTATAATTCTTCTTTATTGGACCAGCCCATTAGCGTATCAAATACCCATGATTCGATGCGCGCATCGAACAAAGAGGATTCGATGCGTCTTTCTATATTGGAATGTGGGCTCCACGGGACGAGTTCTATAAATAGCCCGTCCCCTTGTATTCTGAAGAGGACTTTTCGGGAAGCTAACCACCTCAGCACAGTCAGCATCGAATCGCCTCTCATTCGACACGCATCGGATCGAATCATTACTCGTTCGATACGTATTAAAACAGTGCTTCTCCATTCTACACGCCAAGACACGCATCGAATTCGACATCCGAATACGCATCGAATTCGATACCTCCCGGAATAACTTCGAACGACTGTTGACTATTCAGCATTGAACGAAGATATTCGACACGTCAGCATCGAATACCTCAAATTCGATACGTTACCTAAATATTGTAATTCATTGTCTTTACTTAATAAGCTTGTAATAAGTGTTCCGGACCAAGCTAGTCCGTTAATAAAGTTTGATAGCATTGTTTTGATCTCATTTTGTAATCTTTTACTGTGTTCTATTACCGTGACGAAATAAGACCAAAACATCGGGGTATAAAGTTTTCCTTTTGCTACGATAATTGGAGAGGTGCGGGAAGACTTTATGATGAGGATGTCGTAATCCATCATTTTGAGGTCGGTTAAACATTGAAAGACATGGTTGATGATGATGGAAACTGGCGCATGGACACACTTATTACCCACATTCTGCACGACATGAAAGCTGATATTATTGGGAGAGAGCTTGGTTTTAGTGAGGCCGAAGATGTGCTATTATGGAATGAGACTTCGAGTGGGCAATTCACTTGTCAATCGGCTTACAAGGCCTTCCAAAAGGATAGTCGTCGAATTTGCAGATTTATGAGGAAAATAACTGGATTTGGAAAGCGAATATTAACAGCAAACTTCAACACCTTTTGTGGTTGGTTACTCAATGAAGGTTGGCGAACCATCTCAGGCGCACCCTCAAGATCTCACTCTCTGCACATTGTGCCATATGTAGTTGGCATGACGAAACATAACTATATCCTATGTTGCACGGATACTCTGAAAATGGCTCCGTATCCCGTATCGGATACGTGTCCGCCTCGGATACCTGTCGGATACGCCACGTGGCGTATCCTATTTAAATATTATTTTTTTAATAAATTGGATACGTATCAGATACTATCCTAAGGCGTATCCGATACGTGTTCTCAATAAAATAGGTTATTTTATTATTTTTGAAAATTTTAGGGGTGAATTTATTCATACTACAAACACCAAAATGCAATTTTCTAATTTATTAATTCATTTAACTCATATAATAGTTCATCATTTTCACTTTTCACTTGATGAACCCGACTTTGAGTTGGTTTTGTTTGTTGATGATGTTGTTTAACAATAAATAAGCTATTGCAATATTAATCTTTGTTATATTATGAAACTTTGTAATATTCGTGTTGAACATATTTAGCAATTAATATTTGAGTTTGTGAAATGGTGGATCTTTGTATATGACTATATGTTGATTATTTTTAGAATTTTATAAGTGTTTAATATTCATCATTTTATATATTTACTTAAATAATATATATACATATATAATTTTTTAATATTAAATATTCGACGTATCCTTGACGTATCTCAATATGTGATTTTGAAAAAATCTGTATCTTGTCCGATACGTATCCACGTATCCGTGTCCGTGCAACGTAGACTATATCTCTTGCGACACTGCAAAGGCGCGCGCGATATTTGGATTAAAATTATGTCACATAAAGACTTAGAGATTTTTTATGAGATGGGAAATGACGAATGGTTACGCAAAATTTTTGAGGGAGTTAAACTCAAAAACTTGGTTTTGTCGAACTCAAATTGGAAGTGGATTTTCGTGACAAGTTAATGGATTATTTCGAAGCATAGAAACGCGCAAGCATTTAAGAGAAAATTTGATAATATTTAGAGTGTATATTCCAAATTAAATTGCTTAGTTATGACATTCAAGATGGTCAAAGAAAGACGAAAAAATAGCCAAAGAAATTGGATGGGAGAAGTCGAATAGCGGATGGCTCAAGCTGAATGTTGATGGAGGTCTTGCAATGGGTAATAATACCGGCTCGGCAGCGGGTGCTATGCGCAAGGGTAAAGGTGAATGGCTTTGGGGTTTTAAGAATGAACTTATGTCGCCCACGGTCGAAGAGGCTGAACTAGAAGCACTCAAGATGGGAATGGAGATCGCTTGGAAGCAAAGGAGGTTAAGAATTGAGATCGGGACGGACTCTCTTACAGGTTACAAATTAATATAAGGGAAATTGGAACCTCTACGCATTAATAGGGAGCTGATCCACGATTGTTAAAGCTTTTGCACTTGTCATGGGATGCAAAACTCAAGTGGATACTGAGAATGGCGAACAAAGTTGTCGATGCTTTAAATAAAGTCTATTTGAATGTTATGGAGCGAGAAGTATTTTGGCATAGGCCTCTTCTCGAGATAGTTAGTATTTTGATTTCGGACATGGTTTAACGACTCCTTGTTGTTTTTTTTATTTACCAAAAAAAAAAAAAAAAAAACTGGATTGGATTTATCAAAGACGGTCTTGAACTAAATGCAAATGTGGCAATATCTCATAATCTGGATAATATAGCTAAAACAAAATACACTCGTCTTGTAGAATTTCTATAAACCGGATAATTTTGATTCAACCAACAATATCTTCATTAACTTCTCTCACTTCTCCTAGATTGTCAAGAAAATTATTCGAGCAATAAAGTTTCTTTAAATTGGTGATCATTAAGATGTTGAACTAGTTTGTCGTCTTTATCAGACTCGTGATTGTCATGAACTCCCATTTGACTTCTACGTCATGATTTTACTAACATCCACGTCATAAAACATTATTTCTTAAAAGAATTAGAGGTGATTATTTGAGAATGTGAATGTACTGAATGGAATATAAAAATAAATGGTTGTTAATCACCAAGTACTTATACGGATTTGAGACCTCATTTGTAATTTATACATATGTTTATTTTAAAATGAAGTTGAATTTATTTGGACTTTATTATTTGAGAAATAACAAAGGGGTCAATTTTATAATATTTTATAAGATGTGTCATTAATTATTTGTCTTGGAGATGTTTGCAAATGTTTTTATAAGCAGCTTGTGGGCTTTTATACATTGAAAAGCATTTAATTTGTGTTTGTAATTGCTGTTTTTGCTTATACTTGCCTTAAAATAAGTAAAAAAAGTACACACTCTAGTAATTGAACTGTTTTTAGAAGCACCAACCATTTTAAAGTGCAAATATAAGCTCTTGCAAACTCTCCTTAGTTCAATCAACATTCTCCTTATGAGGGAACTTCGTGATCGAGTATCAGATCAACACAATAGCATACCATCTCATTTTGTCGCCCAACTTCAAGATATATGGTGTATTTCATGTGTGGCAGCTCAAGTCGTGCCATGAACGCATGGTGGATCCAAGCCAAGGCATCTATAGGCGGCCGCTACTGTCGTTATTACCTAGTTCGACAAAAAACAAAGTATCAAGTCGTGGACCGAATACTTAGTCTAAAGGAAGGGACTACCGTCAACATACACAAGTTAGAAGTTGGACGATGAGTTGTGGCAATTCATGGACAAGTCAAAGGTATTCCGAGCTATCTAGGCGTCAAGGACGTTGCCAAATTTGGTGGGCGTGAATATCACGAACCGGAACACTCCCACCTCAATCAAAAGGTGTGGGATGCAAAGACCGTATAAGTTGCACGCTCAACATGCGCAAGGAGCCGAGACGGCAACACCCAACACTTACAAAACCTGCTCACCAGCACGCGTATTGCGGGCATCATGCATTGGAGGCTAGATCCAACACTTAGGGGTTATTTTTTACATTTCTAATACTTGAGGAACTATTACGTAAATGTAGTGGTCTAGAGTCTTTCATACTTGTATATAGATATCTAGAATCAGTCTAGGATCGCCAATATTATTTTATTATTATAATAGTGTATAGCTTTTAGCACCACCATTGGATCAAATTGATCTTCAGCGTCCATTGGGTCAGGCAACTTGTATATATAGGGGTATTTGGTCATTTTCATTGGCATCAAGAAATTTTCCTCAAGCTCTCTTATACACTTTCTTACTCAATTATCACTTTTACGCACTTAGACCACAAGCTACGAGGAAGTCACGATAATCACAAAGCTAAACATAAAGTTGCGAGCAAATGAAAAGTCGGGAAGAAGAAAACAATAAAAACAAGCAAATAAACAATTCCTAAATAGCAAGCAACCAATCCTAACGACGTTGTGCGACTCGTACGATGATATTCGAAAGTGCAAAATTACTTGAAATGGATTCTTAGAGAAGTGACTGAAGGCTACTGAAGTGACTTGCTCATCGAAATTGGAGCAAGTTAAGACTGGACTTGATGTGCGATTTGCTTGACATGCATATTACATGCAGTTTAGTTAATACAAGGCAAAAATACAAAAAATGTTCACATGTAATAAGACCTAATGAGTGTGTGCAAAAAGGATATGCCGAATTATCAATTGGTGCGTCCAATGTTAGTTTCTTCAATAGCTAGTCAGGAGACAACAAAGTATGTTTATTGAAGAAAAACCTATGGGCACGTATGGTTTGGCCTAATAGGCCCCTTATAAGAGAAATAGTGATGCACAAATAGTAAAAAATTCACATTTGGTTGAAAAGATTGATTTTAGTGTCAACTACTATGAATCTTGGTGATCCACTGTAAAGGAGCAGATTCAATCTCTCTCCTCACCTCCATATTCATAAAATTTCCAACATTCAAGGCCTTTGTACTTGCCTAACTTGCTGTTGTTGATGTTGTTACTGGGGTGTGTGGAGTTCAGGCTGCCCTTATTCAGTAGTGACATTAGCTTTGTGTTTATCAACTTTCAGTTTTTTGGTTCAAATGAGTTACGAAAATAATAAAGATTATAAAAAGATATGATTGTGCTGGTTTGAGAAGTTCTTCATAAGTGTTTACCATCTGCCTATTTGACATTACATTGTTGCATTCATATAGAACTGCATTGTTTTCTTTCTTGTTGTTGAGTTGTGTCGGTTTAGGTATGTTATAATATCTCACCTCAAACCATTTCCACCGATCATCATCACATTCGTCGTCAACTGGATGAGGCTCCACAAGGAACAAATGATGTATCTTAAATAGCGCCTCTAAACTACGATTAAAGTAGTGGCTGACCGTTTGTCCAGACCTTTTGAAGTTCCATTTCACTATACGGTTCTTTGTATGGTGTGCCAACACCGATAGGAGTATTGCCGTTTGTTCATGAACAGATACAGATTTCTCGTCTTCCAGCCCCCCGCATGTTTTAAAATATAAGAAAGCCTAAAGAATGCATTCCTATCCATCCTTAAAGTTGCCCATTTAAATATTGTTGTTGTCTTCTTCATTAGCTGAATTCTCAATTTACCCTCACATTCACATTAATTATTGTCTGTCTCAATTCCATTAAAATAAAAGATTGAGATTTAATGCAATCATGATATTCGTCTAAAATTTTAGAATGCAATCAAGGTGATTGTTGTTTGTTGTAAGTTTTAATTTTGATTTTGAAATTCATTATGGAGTTATTGATATTTTATGTTCTCAAATAAATCTATAGTATCACTGCATAATAAAATATTTTAAGATTATAATGTAAAATACTAACACGTTTTTAATATTAAACAAATTTAGGAAACAAATGTACGCACATGCCTTTTAAACCGTCCAATGTTAACTTATTTCAGTTTTTGTTTAAACCATAAATAAATTCCACTTCGTCCCTAATTATAAATTTGATGGTTACGTTGAGGTAAAAAAACAAAAAAATTATTTTTCTCTTTGTTTTTAGGAAATGGATTATCAAAACAAAACAAATCAAATTATTATAAATTTGGGTTGGTTATTCGTGAAATATATAGGTTGGGTTGTTTTCAAAGATATTTAATAATTTAAATTAAAAAAAATTGAAAATTCAAACAAGAACAGGCAAACAAATTTTTTTCTTCTTAATTAATTTCAGACTTATGGGTTTTGTTAATATGTTAATTAAGTGAGCATGACTAATAAATAAAATATGCAAATCGTTAGTGAAGATCTCAAATTGGATATGTGCCATGGGGATAAAGTTGTAAAACAACATTTGGCTTAATATGAGACATTAGCTAACAAATCAAACATTACACCACTGCTATAAGAGAGAAATTAAACTAGCACACCAAGCAAAGTTTTTCTATAACAAACCTAGAATCAAACATGATTATACTCTAAACCTTGATCAATATGGCTAAATTTCACATGACAAACCATACATGCCCTATATGGAAGCAAGCTTCTAGGCAATGATACACCAAGCTAACAACATGCCTCCTAAACTATGTAGATCATCAAGCAATCAGTGATTGCTCTCTATTCATAAAGCAACAAAACGGATCATTCACAGCTCTCTACATTTATGTGGATGACATCATCTTCACATGAAACAACATCACTGAGATCACAACCATCTAACAACACTTGAATGACAAATTCACGACAAAGGACATGGGAAACCTCAAGTATAATATGGGTATAGAGGTTGCAATAACCAGAAAATGGATCAATATATGTTAGAGGAATATGGCTAAACTTCACATGACAAACCATACGTGCCCTATATGGAAGTAATCTTCTAGGCAATGGTACACCAAGCTAACAACATGACTCCTGAACTATGTAGATCATCAAGCAATCAGTGATTGCTCTCTATTCATAAAGCAACAAATTGGATCATTCACAGCTCTCTGCATTTATGTAGATGACATCATCCTCACATGCAACAAACATCACTGAGATCACAACCATCTAACAACACTTGAATGACAAATTCACGACAAAGGACATGGGAAACCTCAAGTATAATATGGGTATAGAGGTTGCAATAACCAGAAATGGATAAATATATGTTAGAGGAAGTATGATCTGTATATCTTATTAGAATCAGGATACCTAAGTTGTAAACCTAGCAACACACCTATGGACTCAAGTACAAAATTAAAGGACAAGGATTCAGATCCTCTACCTGGTCCTTCACTTTACATGCGACTAGTTAGAGGACTCCTCTATCTAACCATCACAAGGGCAAATCTTTCTAACAACATCTAATTCTTAACACAACATATGGCTCATCCTAGAATACATCACTTACCTACAACTCACATGGTTCTTAGATACCTCAAGGCTTCACCAGGCAAATGACTTTTCTACAACTCTTCATTAGAAACTCACGTGAAAGCCTTATGTGATAGTGACTGGGTAGGTTGCCAAGACACCAGAAGAAGCACATGCTACTCATTGTACTTCAGGGACAACCTCGTCTTCTAGAAGTCCAAGAAACAACCTATTGTGAGTAGGTCTTCACATGGCCATTGCAACCACAACATGTGAAATCATATGAATTTAACAACTGCTCTTTGACCTTGCAACTCCATCTACCAGAATACCTATTCTTTATACTGACCATCGAAGTGCTCAATGCATATCAGTAAATCCGGCTCATCCCCAACCCACAAAACACATCCAAATTGATTGTTTCTGTAACGCCTCAAAAAAATAGGAAGAAAATAAATTTATACTTTAGTCCTTGAACTTTTGAAAATTTATATTTTGACCCTAAATGTTTAGAAAAATTTGCATTTGAGCCCCTGAACTTAAAAGTTAGTCTTTTATTATATTTACAGGTCTCTAATCCTAAAACGTATATTTCAATTTCAAATATTAACCAAGTTGATTAAATTACCTAGAAAAATTACATAAGTAAATATGTATGTAACAAAGAAATCTAATTATACCTATTTGAATATTAATTATAAATAATTGAAGGACTTGATATGCAATTAACCAATTGATGAAGTAAGCCATGACATCTTTTTGATGAGGTAAGCTATGACATCCTTAAGAGCATGATTAAATTCAATTTTTTTGTGATTTATTATAAAATAATCAAAGTGGGACCTTAATTAAAAGTATTTTAACATGATTTTTTTGACTATAAATGGTAGGCTTTCTTCCAACAATTTTCACACTGATTTGACAATAGATCGTTTTATATATATATATATATATATATATATATATAAGTGTCGGTTACAAGTGAATAGTCTGGCAATACAACGAGTTTATCTCAAATCAAGCCTACACTAGGTATCTCGTGTAGACTTGGTCCGGAACCTGTTGCTCGAGGTCGGGGATGAGTCTCGATATGACGTCGGAGATGAGTCTCGATATGACGTCGGGGATGAGTCTCGATATAACGTCGGGGATGAGTCCCGATATGACGTCGGGGATGACGTCGTTATAGGAGGCTGAGTGATGACGTGGGCTAGACTATATCGAATGTCTATGTCGGGTAGAATGTCGAATATCTCTATTCGATGTGATGCGGGAGGACCAAGGTGAAGAATTAATTGCCTTTCTCAGCGTGCGGGGCGGGATATTTATAGGCGCGACTTGCCTATATCGAATCCTACATTCGATGTCATATCGGGTTTGATCCCCGATATGCTCGTTCATGGGCCGTGGCCCAGAATGGGCCCAAATGCTAGAAACCTCCATATCATGTAGTCCCCCAATTTGGGGATTATTATCCTAGGGATAAGAATTCGCAAATTTAGTTTTGAATTTTTGGGTTACCTGTACCCCACGTCCCCCCAGTTCGAAGGACGGAAATCGAAAGTGTGGGAAGTCCACTTGGAACTAGTTGTGTGCGGTTCCCCAGTGCGGTTACCGCATTGCATGAGGTCCTCATTTGAACTCTAATTTGTTTAAAAAAACGCGATCTTGCACATACGAATACAAGAATTTCGAACCCTCTGTCACACGTAGTGTCGTTTCTTGCTGGTACGGTGAACTCATGTCTATAGTCACATTGAATATGAACTTCGATGTAATCCCCGATATGGCGCATTTAATGCTGCGGGCTCCAGCTTTTGTTTGTTTATAAAAGTCGGTCCCTGCTGTGTCATCCTTCCCTTATTTTATTTCCCCGTGTTGTCACTGTCTGGACCACGTCGAATTTGATATCGGTAACTTTCCCCGATATCTTCTTCGATATAGATTTCGATATATATTTCGACATTGCTTCGATATTCTGCCCGTTTTTGCAATAAACCGCCTTAATTGTTTTGCCTAAGGATGGTTCGTGGTAAGAAATCTCCGAAGAAAAAACTTGTTGTATCGCCGCAGTATTATGAAGCTGGCCCTGCTAGGCGAAGTGCTTTCGTCGTGTCAGACGACGAATCCTCTAATTCTGAAACCTCTACGAGGGACGCGTCATTAGATACGGTTTGGTGCAAGTCTCCAGAATTTCCGCCAATCTAAGGTTATCCCGAGTCCGTCTTCATGAACGGAACTCTCGATTCCCTGATAAGTATCTCGCAATGCAGTCAAATATTTATGGTGGGAGTGTTATTGTTGGAGATCGCACTGCCATAGCGGAGGGTATTCGGTTAGAAGAGGATAGAATTAATGATATGACCGTGGATCATGCTTCCCATCAACGTATGGCCGCTAACCCTCCCCGAGTCAAAGTGACTCTGCCGCCAGAAGGCGCACCGGCTAATTATTGGCAACCCCGGGTTCGGGCTCGCTTTGAGGCGTCAGAACGGGGGCTTGGGGAAAGTTCTCATTCTGACCCGCATCATTTCGCGGTGTCGCCCGGTGCCGGGAGTGGGGAGCCTGATCCGGATGAAGAAAGTTTTGATGAGGTTCCTCCTGTGTCGGCCGCTCCGAGCTCGTCTACTTCGGCCGCAAAGCGTACTGCGGCATCCCCTGGTAATACTGATACCGAGAAGCCATCTGAGAGTAGAGCGCCATTGAGGGAAGATTACTCTTTTCTCTGTGATCCTCTTTCGGAACGGTTAATTATGCGGATTGGGAATAATAATATCCGTGAAGAGGATGCTATCCGAGGCTTGGAAACTATTTATGGAAATTTTGATCCTTCTGAACTGTGTCGAGATCTGGGGGTGGAATTAGCACCACGCATATGTCTGATGCTGCTATATACAGTGAGGAGCTTGCCCTTTGTTTGTAGGTTGATACTAATGTTCGTATCTTCTTATTCTTTACTAATGATTATTCGATTCCTTAGCAGTTTGGGCATACGTTCCACGAACTGTGCAGAGATTACATGCTGCTTGGGGAGGTGCAGACTCGTCACGATGCTTTGGTGAAAGAACTGCGTGCGATGATTGCGCGTAGCGATATTAGTCGTGATCATGCTAACAGCTGGGCTCGTGCTGTTGAGACTCAGAAATGCATTGCCCGTGGCGAAGCATGGAAGGCATTAGTCGATGAAGAGGAGATGAAGAAGGAATTGGCTAGAAGCCAGGCTGAGACCCAACGTTTATGTGCCAGTAATCTTAGGTTAGAGCGTGAACACAATGCATATCGAGAGTCCTTAAAAAACTTGGAAATTCAGAATGCGAAATTAACCGAAACTTTGGCTCGCAACGGGGTAATTGTATCTTCGCCTCATATCAAGGCAGGTGCTGGTGGTTCTATTAGGGATAGTGATTTTAACTTCGATGGCTCTCCCCCATCATATGGTGGTACCCCCGTCGGGGCTGATATGAGTGGGACTATCGAACCTTATGGCGGAAGGGTGCCCGTCTAGGCTGTCGCAGGACCGTACGTTAGGGAGCGTTATATGGTCCCCCGTGCGATGCGGTATTCCCGGTTGTCACCTGATCCAGAAAGTAGTAGTCCGAAATGGAGTAAATACCCAAAGGTTTTGTCTCCCCGAGGAATGGATGAACTTGCTAACGATATTTGTGCCGAGCCCTGGAAATTTTCCGAATTTGAAATGAATGTATCAGGGCTTGGGCCCTTTGATCGGGACGATATTCGGGCCGAGTTATTCACTGATCTCGCGAGTAACGAGTTTCTTTACGATATGTAGTTGTGTTGTCGGCTGGTGATATTTTTTGATATTGTAGCAGTTATTTCCTCGGGAAATTTTTTTCTATGTGAAATGTGCCCCATGCTATTGACTGGGAGCCGCTTTCATGATGTTTAATGAAAGGCGTTTTATTTGCAGGAATCCTATCTTGTGCAATTCTTTCTGTGATCATGAATATTCTATCCTTGTCATATAGTAGTTGTGATAGCCTGATGAATGTCTGGTGTTATGGGCATGGAATTGCCTTACCTTTGGTAGGTGATTTGTTACCACTCATGAGTGACAGCCATCCCCTTATGACAGGGTATATTTTTCTTGTGGGTAGGGGTTCATCCCGTTATCACAGGGAACCCGCTACCATTTTATGATCGACCCGATATTTTTTCTTGTGGGTAGGGGCGCATCCCGTTATCACAGGGAACTCGCTACCGTTTTATGATCGACCCCGTTATCACATGGGATATTTTTTCTTGTGGGTAGGGGCGCATCCCGTTATCACAGGGAATCCGCTACCGTTTATGATCGACCCCGTTATCACATGGGATATTTTTTCTTGTGGGTAGGGGCGCATCCCGTTATCACAGGGAACCCGCTACCATTTATGATCGACCCCGTTATCACATGGGATATTTTTTTCTTGTGGGTAGGGGCGCATCCCGTTATCACAGGGAACCCGCTACCGTTTATAATCGACCCCGTTATCACAGAGGATATTTTTTCTTGTGGGTAGAAGCGCATCCCGTTATCACAGGGAACCCGCTACCGTTTATGATCGACCCCGTTATCACATGTGATATTTTTTCTTGTGGGTAGGGGCGCATCCCGTTATCACAGGGAACCCGCTACCGTTTTATGATCGACCCCGTTATCACAGGGGATATTTTTTCTTGTGGGCAGGGGCGCATCCCGTTATCAAAGGGAACCCGCTACCTTTTATGATCGACCCCGTTATCACAGGGGATATTTTTTTTCTTGTGGGTAGGGGCGCATCCCGTTATCACAGGGAACCCGCTACCGTTTATGATCGACCCCGTTATTACAGAGGATATTTTTTCTTGTGGGTAGGGGCGCATCCCGTTATCACAGGGAACCCGCTACCATTTATGATCAACCCCGTTATCACAGGGGATATTTTTTCTTGTGGGTAGGGGGCGCATCCCGTTATCACAGGGAACCCGCTACCGTTTATGATCGACCCCGTTATCACAGGGGATATTTTTTCTTGTGGGTAGGGGCGCATCTCGTTATCACAGGGAACCCGCTACCGTTTTATGATCGACCCCGTTATCACAGGGGATATTTTTTTTTGTGTGTGGGTAGGGGCGCATCCCGTTATCACAGGGAACCCGCTACCATTTTATGATCGACCCCGATATCACAGGGGATAGTCTTCTCGTTGTAGGTGACCCGTTACCGCTCCTGGGCAGGAGCCTTCCCCCTTATCATGCTAGTTTTAACGATAGATTGGTGTTGAACCGTATCCGGTTGCCTACGTATCCCGTGAAGGGAATCAAGCCTCGCGTAGTTCTTTACATTGCTAATAGTGATTGAAATGCTGAATTTTTTAAGAATAAAAACGCCTAAGGTGTTGCACGTTCCATGGTCTGGGAAGGGGCTCGCCATGCATGTCCTCGAGATAATAATAGACTTTTGCGTTTGGCGTGGGTGACCCTGTAGGGTCCATCCCAATTGGCTTGTAGTTTCCAACCGTGTTTACTTGCTTTCACACTTTTCAACACCAAGTCACCCACTTGAAAACTTCGAAGGTGCACTCGTTTATCGAAACTTTTGGCCATCGCTTCTTTGAAGGCCACTGTCCATTGGTAAGCTTCCTCTATTGTGGAACCAATCATTTCTAAGTCCATTTTTCGCAGTCGTGCATCGTGCTGCCGGTCATATTCCGCTATTCTGTATGTTGGCATGCCAATATCAACTCAGACTACTGCTTCAAACCCGTATACTAGAGTAAACGGTGCCTCTCTTGTGGATGTTCTGGGTGTAGTCCTATATGCACATAGAATACCTGGCAGTTCATCGATCCAACTCCTTCCGGTGGCGTGTAGTCGCCGCTCCAAATATTGTTTAAGAGTCTTGTTGGTGGACTCCACTTGTCCATTTGCATGTGGGTGGGATACCGCAGCAAAATGCCGGGATATTTTTAATTCTTTGCACCATGCAACCATTGTCTTCCCTCTGAACTGGGTACCATTGTCCGATACCAAAACTCGGGGTAGTCCAAAGCGACATACGATGTTCTTTCAGACAAAGTCTATCATATTTTTCTCCATGATGTGCATTAAAGCTTCAGCCTCCACCCATTTCGTAAAGTATTCTACGGCTACTAAGAGAAATTTCTTCTAACCTCTGGCCATTGGTAGGGGACCAACTATATCGATTCCCCACTGATCAAATGGGCAAGTGATCTCTAGGGGCTGCATCAGTACAGCTGGCCTGTGTATCAGTTTGGCGTGGTACTGGCAATTCTCACAATTGCGGCAGTACAAGGTGGCGTCTTGTCATATCGTTGGCCAAAAATATCCCTGTCTTAATATTTTCTGGGCTAACGCTCTCTCCCCTGAATGACTTCCGCAACTACCTGCGTGTATCTCCTTCAGTATGTATTGGGCGTCCATCGGTGATATGCATCTCAGCAGCGGGCCTTCAAAAGATATCTTATAGAGTTCGCCCTGGTAAATGGTAAACCTGTATGCCTTATGCTTCAGTCGTCTTTGGGCGTTATGGTCGGCCGGGAGGGTTCTATTTGCGAGGTAATCATATATCTCATCCTTCCAACACGGTGTACTTGCGATATGAAAAATAAACTCCACGTCGGCCCATTTTTTGTTGGCCTTAGTCACTCCGATCGCAGGCCTAGAAGTGGTCAGCAAAGTCACACGCTTTTCCACAAAGATGTCTGAGGGACTAGCGAATTTCGATAAAGCATCGGCCTTTGCATTTTCCGATCGAGGTATTTGTGTCAGATTGAATGTAGTGAACTCGACCGCCAATTCCTTCAACTTTGCCAAGTATAAAACCATGGTTTCTTGCTTTGCTTTGAAGAATCCCGGGAAATGGTTAGCCACTAACTGCGAGTCCGTGAAGACTTCCAGATGATCCGAACAGAGGGTCTTAGCCATTCTGATTCCTGCCAGAACTGCCTCATATTCCACCTCGTTGTTCGTTATAGGAAAGTTCAGACTGATAGCAAAATCAAATTCCCTACGATCTGGGGACACCAGGTGAATTCCTGCTCCCCCGCCGTCTGCTGTGGAGGAGCCATCCACATGAAGTAGCCATGCTGCGGGTTTCGAACTGGAACCAGGGTCCTGGCCTATAGGAAATATATGGTGGCACGAATGGTCTAAGCTGTTACCTAGTGCCTCTGCCATAAAATCGGCTAGCACATGTGCTTTAATGGTCGTACGGGGACGATACTCGATCCCAAATTCGCCCAATTCTATGGCCCATTTTACCAATCTTCCCGAGGTATCAGGATTGGTCATGATCTGGCGGAGTGGTCTGTCTGTCATGACCACAACTGGGTGAGCTTGGAAATAAGGTTTCAACTTACGAGCCGTCATGACGACGGCCAAGGCAAATAGCTCAATTTGCAGATAATTCTTTTATGCTCCGTGGAGAACACGGCTGACGTAATGAACTGGAGATTGCTTTCCGTTTGCTTCTTTCACTAATACCGTGCTAATGGCGTTGGCGGAGACCGCCAGATATAGATAAAGCATCTCCCCTGGATCTGGTTTCGCCAAGAGTGGTGGTGCCACCAGATACTTCTTGAATTGTTGGAACGCTCTTTCGCATTCTTCGGTCCACTGGAAGTCCTTGGCCTTCTTCAAGATTTTGAAGAAAGGAAGACTCCGCTCTGCTGAGGTAGCAATAAAACGTCCCAAGGTTGTTATACGTCCCAAAAGGCACTGCACATCCCGTACCGAGCGTGGGGAGGCGAGATTCAATACATCCTCTATCTTGTCTGGGTTGGCTTCAATTCCGCGCTCGTTAACCATATATCCTAGAAATTTTCCTGCTGCCACTCCGAAGGTGCACTTCTTGGGGTTGAGCTTCATCCCATAGTTTTTCATAATGGCAAACGATTCCCCCAAATGCTCTACGTAATCCTGTGCCCTCAAACTTTTGATCAAAATATCGTCCACGTATACCTCCATCGACTTTCCTATTAGGCTGTAAAACATCTTCGCCACCAATCTCTGGAACGTTGCTCCGGCGTTCCTCAGACCGAAAGGCATTACACGATAACAGTACACACCCGTGTCCGTAACAAAGGCTGTTTTCGGTTGATCCTCCGTTGCCATAAAAATCTGGTGGAAGCCGCTCTTGGCATCCATGAAGCTAAATAGGGCGCACCCGGCTGCCGAATCTACTAGAAGGTCGATCCTTGGCAACGGGAAAGGATCCCGTGGGCAATGCTTATTCAAGTCTTTGTAATCCACGCACATTCTCCACTCTGCTGCTTTCTTCAGAACTAGGACGATATTGCTGAGCCACTCCGAATAACGCAATTCATAAATATGTCCTGCTTTAAGATTTTCCACAACCTCTTTCTCTGCTGCCTCGCTCTTCTCCTTGCTAAAATTCATTTTCTTCTGTCGTATTGGTTTGGCCCGTGGATCAACATTCAGCTTATGCTCTATAATCTTTGGGTCGATTCCAATCAAGTCAGAATCGCTCCAAGCAAATATATCGACATTCCTTTTTAAGCATTCAATCAACGCCTTCCGAATATTAGGCGACATTGTAGCTCCTATCTTCAACGTGCGCTCCAGTTGTTCCGGGTCGATCTCTATCGTGATAAAATCTCCCGCCGGCTCCATTTTCGGTTCATTCTGATAAGGAATAACCGCCCTTTCTATCTCGGCGCATTGCCCTTTATGATCAAGCCTCGACCTCTTGTCACTCCACGTCATATTGGGATCTGTCTTGTTCAGTTCTTGTCCCTCGATACTTCTATGCCTCTTCCCTGACATCTCGTCTGATGAGCTCCCGGTCTAGAGAACCTTGGTTCCCACAAACGGCGCCACTGATTTGACAATAGATCGTTTTATATATATATATATATATATATGAGTGTCGGTTACAAGTGAATAGTCTGGCAATACAACGAGTCTATCTCAAATCAGGCCTACACTAGGTATCTCGTGTAGACTTGGTCCGGAACCTGTTGCTCGAGATCGGGGATGACTCTCGAACTCTCGATATGACGTCGGGGATGAGTCTCGATATGACGTCGGGGATGAGTCTCGATATAACGTCGGGGATGAGTCCCGATATGACGTCGGGGATGGCGTCGTTATAGGAGGCTGAGTGATGACGTGGGCTAGACTATATCGAATGTCTATGTCGGGTAGAATGTCGAATATCTCTATTCGATGTGATGCGGGAGGACCGAGGTGAAGAATTAATTGCCTTTCTCAGCGTGCAGGGCGGGATATTTATAGGCGCGGCTGACCTATATCGAATCCTACATTCGATGTCATATCGGGTTTGATCCCCGATATGCTCGTTCATGGGTCGTGGCCCACAATGGGCCCAAATGCTAGAAACCTCCATATCACACACCCAAAATGATTTTGGTTTTCCCTTCTTTCTTCCTATGAATCTCTAAGTTAGTGAGTCTACTTTCAGTAAAAATTCATTCCAAGTTCTTATTTCATCATTTTCTACCCGAAAATACCCCAAAACTTTTATTGCGCATAAATAATCCATTCGGCCCTGCACCTTAGAAAAAACATAACTAATTATAGAAAAATCTCTTTTAATAAGGGCAACATCCGAATACTCCTCATGATGTCCTCTAACTTTCATATGAAGAAATGTTTTTCAAATAATGTGATTAAGAAGGTCGAAATTCCTAAATCGTAGACTGCTACCTGAAAATCCGAAAATAGGTTCTATGATTTCAAAAATTATTTAGCATAACAAACCTTTGGATTTTCCTTCCCATTCGGTTACACATGTTCCTAGTGATGTTAGAGATCAGTTGCCACAAAATATTTCGAAACAAAGTTCATTTGGATATCCGATCAAAGGTAAACTCGAAACTACGACTATTTTCAGGTTATTTTACGTACTTTAAGTTATTTGTTTATGATTGAAAACAATCATCATAATTCCATGATTAATCACTCACACATGACTCTTATAAAATATAACAATCATTACAGTCACTTTAATATGATTTGTATTCACGAATTAATATTTTTGAGATTTTTCAATATCATATAAATAGTATAATTATCATGTTTAACATATCCTTACATAAGTTTAATAAGATTACCATATACTTTTGAGGTCTAATCCTCTTATATGATTATGTATTGTAACTTAAACATTCTTTGATCATTTACCTTGATTAGGTTTATGTATTAATATTTTTATAAGTTATGAATACAATGTTATGTAATTTAAGATAATCTTAGAACAAAATAATATTAACTAAGTTATACAATTTAATGGATTGCTTCATAAGGTAATTGTTTGATGTCATGATTCATGGAATTTTTGGATGTACTAAAGACTTAAAGAACGATTTTTCATAAATCAGTTAAGTAATATATTTTGAAGATTTATTATGCATCAAATTAAATAGTTTATCATACTATACTTGATATTATTGTATACTTACCATTTTAAATGATTTTTTAACATCAGAAAAATTATAACTACAATTAGAATTATAAATATATGGTTGCTTAAGATAAATCTTGAGATATAAATTACGTATACAAAGTATATTTGATATTTAACTTAACCTTACGACATCAAAGTTTATCGCGTAAGATTTTCATCAATGATATGTGCTATTTACTTAAATTAGTATTAGCTACCATTTTTAACAAGAACTTCCTCAAATTTCATCAACACAAAGTTGAATAGTACATATGTTTATTGTGGTAAATTATAAATTCAGTTGATTAATATTATTTAAATTTGTTAAAGGTTTGACGAACTAATCAACGCCATCAAGGTTCCCCGTACGAGTTAAGGCGAGGTTCTCTTTCTGATTTGTTCTAGCTCCGTTTGGCATCCGGCCCGGAGGAACTTGGATAGAAAAGCCACTACTCCGTTACCAAACCTCGAACAACCTATATTTTATCATAATCTCGTTTGCATCTCATCTCATAACATGATTTTCTTACTCATCGTTAAATCGTATCCAATCATTTATTAAATCGTATCCAATCATTTAGGCTTAAGATAAATCTTGAGATATAAATTATGTATACAAAGTATATTTGATATTTAACTTAACCTTACGACATCAAAGTTTATCGCGTAAGATTTTCATCAATCATATGTGCTATTTACTTAAATTAGTATTAGCTACCCTTTTTAACAAGAACTTCCTCAAATTTCATCAACACGAAAGTTGAATAGTACATATGTTTATTGTGGTGAATTATAAATTTAGTTGAATAATATTATTTAAATTTGTTAAAGGTTTGACGAACTAATCAACGCCATCAAGGTTCCCCGTACGAGTTAAGGCGAGGTTCCATTTCTGATTTGTTCTAGCCCCGTTTGGCATTCGGCCCTGAGGAACTTAAATAGAAAAGCCACTACTCCGTTATCAAACCTCGAACAACCTATATTTTATCATAATCCCATTTTGCATCTCATCTCATAACATGATTTTCTTACTCATCATTAAATCGTATCCAATCATTTATTATTTATCATATTGATTCATAATCATGGTAATTCCCCGATATTTTAATCTCATTTTATGGTTCTTGAACTGTGCAAAGAGCAACGAATAACATGATTTTCTTACTCATCATTAAATCGTATCCAATCATTTATTATTTATCATATTGATTCATAATCATGGTAATTCCCCGATATTTTAATCTCATTTTATGGTTCTTGAACTGTGCAAAGAGCAACGAATTATGTTCAGGACATGTAGCTCAAGAAGCAACGGATATTATCCGGTTTACTAGCATATTTGTTTACCTGTTATACCCATTGGGACGCCTTTGGGAAGTTGGGCCCAGGGATCGAGTCGAGTTACTGCTGGGTAGTAAGGACTGTCGGTTTTAAGTAATTTCGCTTGATACCCATCTATCTAGGTGCTGCTTGCAGTCAGGAGTTGGCTGTAACCCGCGTGCTGGATTGACATGTACTCGAGCATGTCTCTTGATTGTTTGCGAGGTCGCTCCTCGTCGGGAGATATAAGGTAGAATATTAGAAGTCATAAGGCAAGATTTGTTTATTGTTAAGCACAAGTTCATTAACTATTCTATGAAAATTCCAGTACCATTGCAACATCAATTGTCTAGTTGAACTGTTTCTACCGGTAAGATCACACCTCGAAATTTATCCAGTAGGTCACAGTTAATTCTTGCATTACCAGTTCTTTTATATGAATCTCACTAAGTCATTAAAGACTTATTCCTCATTTCTTCTGTCCATTCTCATGATAAAATCAACATGGCAGCATGGATCAAACGAATAATTGTTCAAGCATGCATTTTGGAATATTCGTCACTAGTACATAACCATTAAAATAGTCACACTATTTGTAATACCAAGACTTCCGTTGTATGTATTAAAATATATTTTATAAGACGTGTATGTTTTGATCCTAAACAAGTGAGACCCCTTCCTATGAGTTACGCTTTAGTCTGAATTGGATAAAATGGCTGGCCACCACTGAACCAACTCGGATCGGAGCATAGCTCGTGGGGCGCGGTCGTCACAGTTTCTTTGTGCGGAACAAGTTCAGAAAGGAGTGCTAAAAGTTCTACACATTCCTAGCAATCATGAAGTGGCCAACATTCTAACCAAACCACTACGAATTCAACAGTTCTGAGCCATGATGTTCAAGATGGGCTTGATGGACATACACACCCCTCTTGCTCGCGCGCACGCGCGGGGGAGTGGGGGTCTTACCTTGATTTAATAGAATCTACAAAATTCCGTTAACAATTCATAAGTTTTCATTTCTGGAAACATTTCAAATTTCAGTTAGTGTCGTTAATACATTGTTTGATTTAATCGTCAACAACTTGTTTGATTTAATAAAAGATTCAATATTTATTTTTCAATTCGATCATGGTGAAATTGAGAATTTAACAATTACTTAAGAGCATTGATTGGGTTTAGACTTTAGACATACATCTGTTATGAGTTGATTAACAATATCTGACAGTATATTTACGGTAACCAAGAACTAATGACGATAATGTCATTCATTATGAGCGAATACACAAACGTATAAGAACGTGTAGAAGGACAACAAACTTATTACGTCTATATGACGTAAAAGAATTATGATCTTACTAATTATAACTTTTAATGCCCTTCTTTCTCTAGACATTTTTGTCGCTCTTGACCCTTTTCATGGATCATATCTTACCTTTCTCAAATTACGATGGTTGATTTTGATCACCACAATCTTAAAAGGGCTCTAAATCCTCTATTCTACTAGATATTTTGGTGACATGTGTCCCCCAACTAATAAATGTTTTTTGTTCTTTTCACTTTTCAATTTTCACCTATGTAGCTCACATGACCTTATTTTGTGAATTATAATTATTTTATGAATGTTAATTGTAATTATTGCAATAATATGGAGAGCAATTAAAGCAATTAATTATTCAACTCATACTAAAATTATTTCGTTTCCTTCTTGAAAAGATGTTTTCAGCTATGCAGCTCATGTGACTTAGCCTATGATAATTATAAATTTATTTTATGAATGTTAATTATAATTAAAGCAATAACATTGAGAGCAGTAAATTATCCATCTCCTCATAAAAAATGTTTATGTATAGAAAAATTATTTTAATAACTAAATGAGTTTATGGAATGTAACGCCCCAAAAATTAGGAAGAAAAATAAATTTATACTTTAGCTTTAAACTTTTGAATTTTTTTATTTTTAACCCTAAATGTTTAGCAAAATTTGCATTTTAGTCCATAAACTTAAAAGTTAGTCTTTTATTATTTTTATAGGTCCCTAATCCTAAAACACATATTTCAATTTCAAATCTTAACCAAGATGATCGAATTATCTAGAAAAATTACATGAATAAATATGTATGTAACAAAAAAATCTAATTATACCTATTTGAATTTTAATTATAAATAATTCAGGGACTTGATATGCAATTAACCAATTGATGAAGTAACCCATGCCATATTTTTGATGAGATAAGCCATGACATCCTTAAGAGCATGATTAAAAGATTTTTTGTGAATTTGTTATAAAATAATCAAAGTGGGACCTTAATTACAATTATTTTAACATGATTTTTGCCTATAAATAGCAAACTTTCTTCCAACAATTTTCACACCCAAAATCATTTTGTTTTTTTTCTTCTTTCTTCCTATGAATCTCTAAGATAGTGAGTCTACTTTCAAGGAAAATTCATCCCAAGTTCTTATTTCATCATTTTCTACCCGAAATTACCCCAAAACTTTTATTGCGCATAAATTATCCATTCGGCCTTGCACTTTAGAAAAATCATAACTAATTGTAGAAAAGTCCTTTTTGATCAAGGCCAACTGTTGAATACTCTCCTTGGTGTCTTCTATCTTTTGTATGAAGACATCTTTCTCAAATAATATGATCTAGGATGGCATAATCCATAAATCGTAAACTGCTGCAAGGAAATCCGATAGCAACTCTTATGTTGCAAGAATTATTTAGCATAGCAAACCTTTGTGTTTTTTACAAAATCTTGGATTCTCACATCTCTCATGATGCTAGAAACCATAAACCATAAAAAGATTTGAAAACCAAGTTCATTTGGATGTCCGATCAAAGGTAAAACCAAAATTGTAGTGATTTTTCAGTTTATTTGGCATAACCTTTGTTTTCTTAATTTATAAGTTTAATCGCCATCATAATTCAAGTATTTATCACACACATAAATTTAACAGGATATAGTATTAGTTATAATTAGATTATTATTATTTATCATCATGAATTGACATTTTGTGATTTTATTTATAACATTTAAATGGTATATTTATCATGTTTAACAGACTATTTTCATAAGTCTTACAAGATTATTCTTGCCACTTCATGATCTAACCATCAAATAAGATTATTTATCACTCCTTATCACATGATTTGATAAACCTCTCATGTTTATATCTTTATATTTAAGTTATAAAACAAGTATATGCATCTTTAAACTTACTATGTAAAATAAAGTAATAAATGACTAAGTTATATCTTTTAAGGTGTTATTTCGTATGATACTTATTTGGTGTGTGGTTATTAAAAGTTTGGAATTGATTAAAGACTAAAAAGATGAGTTTTCCTAGAGTTAGTTAAGTAATATATTTTTCTTTAAACTCACCATCTAATATTTCCATGTTTTGTGTAATGACATAAATTAATCTTATGAGTTATTTACTAAGATTACATTGTAACTAGCATTCTTAACAAGAACGTTCTCAATTTCACCAACATGAGAATTGAAGAAAAATTACTAATATTTGTCGTGGTGAATTATAAATTCAGTTGATTAATATTATTTAAATTTGTTAAAGGTTTGACGAACTAATCAACGACATCAAGGTTCCCCGTACGAGTTAAGGTGAGGTTCTATTTCTGATTTGTTCTAGCCCTGTTTGGCATCCAGCCCTGGGGAACTTGGACAGAAAAGTCACTACTCCATTATCAAACCTCGAACAACCTATATTTCATCATAATCATGTTTGACATCTCATCTCATAACATGATTTTCTTACTAATCGTTAAATCATATCCAATCATTTATTATTTATCATATTTGTTCATAATCATGGTAATTCTCCAATATTATAATCTCATCTGCTGGTTCTTGAATTGTGCAAAGAGCAACGAACTATGTTCGGGGACATGTAGCTCAAGGAGCAACGGATATTATCAGGTTTACTAGCTTGTTTGTTTATTTGTTATACCCATTGGGACGCTTTTGGGAAGTTGGGCCCATGGATTGAGTCAAGTTACTGCTGGCCAGTAAGGACTGTCAATTTAAGTAATTTCGCTTGATACCCATATATCTAGGCGTCGCTTGCAGTCAGGAGTTGGTTGTAACCCGCGTGCTGGATCAACATGTACTCGAGCATGTCTCTTGATTCTTTGCGAGGTCGCTCCTCGTCGGGAGGTATAAGGTAGAATAATAGAAGTCACATGGTTGGATTTGTTTATTGTTAAGCACGAGTTCATTAACTATTCTATGAAAACTCCAGTACCATTGCTACATCAAATTGTCTAGTTGAACTGTTTCTACCGGTAAGATCACTCCCGAAATGTATTAAGTAGGTCACAGTTAATTATTGCACTACCAGTTCTTTTATACGAATCTCACTAAGTCATTAAAGATTTATTCATGGTTTCTTCTGTCCATTCCTCAGGATAAAAATCAACATTGCATCATGGACCAAGTGAATAATTGTTCAAGCGTGCATTTTGGAATATCCGTGTTTTGTCACTAGTGCATAACTATTAAAATAGTCACATTATTTGTAATACCAAGACTTCCGCTGTATATATCAAAATATAATTTATAAAACGTGTATGGTTTTGATCATGAACAAGTGAGACCCCTTCCTATGAGTTGCGCTTTAGTTTGGATTGGGTAAAGTAGCTGGCCACCACTAAACCAACCCGGATCAGAGCATGACTCGTGGACGCGGTCGTCACATGGAAGAAATGATATTATTCACAATTGATTTTTATTAATATTGTTGGATCTAAGAAAAAAAATTGTATTTGTTGTGCAAATTGAACCCAAACTACATAGATAAATACTTTTTTATCACTATTTTCTTTTGTGAATAGTTATCACCGTCACAAAAAAAGTTACAATAATGAAATTATCAAATTTTGTTGATGTCCATTTCTACTTTAACAAGACAAAAATGTTGAAAACGTCATATTCCTTTAAGAGCAAATTATTTTTTCTGCCCTTTAATTTTGGCTATATTTGCCTTTTGCCCTTTAACTTTTTGGGCTCTAATTTTGCCCTTTAACTCCTATTTTTTTGACCAAAAATGCCTTATGGGCTTTTGTACGAGGGCAAAATAGTCATTTCATTTATTTATAATAAATTTTTTTTAAAAAAAAAAAAATAGACCCCCCCACCCCCCGCCCGTCGCCCCCCCCCCTCTTTCCCCGTCGTCCCCGTCGCCCCACCCCCCCCCCCCACCCCACCCCGCCGATTTGCAGCCACCCCCGCTGCAAATCGCGGTGAATCACCGCGATTCGCAGCGGTGTTGCTGCAAATCGCGGTGATGACCGCGATTTGCAGCCGTGGTGGCTGCAAATCGGCGGGGTGGGGTGGGGGGGGCGACGGGGACGACGGGGAAAAAGGGGGGGGGGGACGGGGGAAGGGGGGGTGTCTATTTTTAATTTATTTATTTTTTTTTTAATTTTTTATTTATCAGAAAATTATAATTTATCAGAAAATTAAATTAAATTAAATTTAACTATTTTAAATTTATTTTCAAAACTAAATTTAATTAAAATAAATAAATTAAATGGTATTTTTGGTAAAAAGCCTATGAAAAAGCCCATAGGGCATTTTTGGTCAAAAAAATAGGAGTTAAAGGGCAAAATTGGAGCCCGAAAAGTTAAAGGGCAAAAGGCAAATATAGCCAAAATTAAAGGGCAGAAAAAATAATTTGCTCTTCCTTTAAATTGAAATTAGTTTTTTTTTTTTTTTTTGCAAAATATTCTTTTGCAGTTGTCAATATATTGCAAAAAGGATTTTTTTTTGTGGTTCGGGTTTAATTTTGAACAACACATGCAATAGTTTTCTGCTATGAAAGAAAAGATTATTAAAGAATCGGGGATATATTGAAGATGTATAATATATTTTACAAGCATTTTTATGTGACTTCTTTAAATTCAACACCATATGCATATACATTTTTTTAATTCTGAATAATGTTTTTTTCTCCCAATAAAAGCACCTCGTTATTAAAAAAAAATAAAGAAGGAAACGGATTGTGAGTTGGATAATTAATTGCTTTAATTGCTCTCCATATTATTACATTAATTACAATTAACATTCATAAAAGAATTATAATTCACAAAGTAAGGTCACGTGAGCTACATAACCCAAATGGACTCCTCCACCCCCGGGTTTTGTCCAACTCAACATAGACGATTCATCCTACGATAATCCAAGCTAAGCAAGAATATGGGGCATCACCCGGGACTCTAATGGACATTTGTGGCGGCGTCATTCTCTGCATCAGTAGGGCACACCACCAACAACCAGGCTGAATTCTGGGCACTTATGGACGGTCTCATTTTAGCCCAGTCACTACAACTCACCCACATCATCATCGCGTCGGATTCTATGTTTCTGATTGATTGTCTCTCCATGACACAATCCTCACCGGCTCACCTGAGTGGTATGCTTCAGGAGTTTCGGACTAGACTGGCAACTTTCAGGCATCGATTGGCAAGTACAGAGAGACGAATCAGACAACAGACTATCTTGCCAAAATGGGAGCTTCATCCATCAACACCAACATAACGGACCAACCACCATATTATGCTTGGGTTACATGCCCTACTTGATTTCAGCCTTTATTGCTTTGTGATTATTCTACTGTTATATTTCGTATTTCGCTTTCTATTTCTCCTTGTACCAAGACTATTTATTTGCATTAATGTATCCAACTTCGGTTTGTTCAAAAAAGAAAAAAAAAGAACAAAAGACATTTATTAGCTGGGAGACATATGTCACCAAAATAGCTAATAAAATAGCTAATGGAGGAAAGGTAGAGTAGAGGATATGAAGCCTCTTAAAAGACACTAACACCTATTGCAGGCAGCCATCAATGAAAATCAAAAATCAATTACAGACAGGTGTTTTTACTCACAACAGCCTTTATCTAAAACGTGCAAACCAACATTACTCTATTCGCCTGAAAAATAAAAAGAAAAAGAAAAGAAGAAAAGAAAGCCATTTTTTTAACTCTGAAAGAAATTTGCGAGTGCACCATTATTCCTTCCACTCCCCTTTCGGCGCTAAAATATTCAACACAAATAAACCCCACACAATTACACTCATTCAGATCCGAAATAATATGAGTGAGGATTTGATAAAGAGGTTAGAATCCGCCGTCACGCGGCTGGAGGCGCTTTCCGCCGCCGGATTTCAGCACGGAGGTGCGGCGGATGACGCGGCGGCGGCGGCCGTTGATCCGTCGATTTTGGCGTTCGACGATTTGATATCGCAACATGTCAGTAGAGTAGTGAGCGCTGGGGAGAAGATTGGAGGACAGGTTTTGGATGTTTCAAAGATTATTGAGCAAGCATTTCACGTGCAGAGGGAGCTTTTTGTGAAAATCAAGCAGTCTCAGGTTAATTAATTAATTACTTAGTGAGTTAGTTCATTGCGATGTTATAGTGAAGAGATTGAGATTTTGCTATGTTATATTGTTACTGGTTCGTTATGTTGTTGAGTTGGCGTTACGATTTCAATCTCGCTTTTACGCTGGATGTTCGTTGGAGCTTTAAACTACTGGAAAAACATCTGAAACATGAGCCTAATGAGTAATGACATCCACGATCTTATATTCGATGCATTGTGACGGTGTATTAGTCCCAATACGCATTTCGAAAAGCTTTGTTACATGGATAGGATTAGGAAGTATAAATATCTGATTCTAGGTTGCTTTATATTTAACAATGTCATTTTGGCATTTGAATAAGTTCTGTATTGATTAAATGTACTTTGTGCATCTTTATCCAGTGCTTAAAACTCCTAATTACATTGTTAGTTATCATGAAATTAAGATATAATCCATTTAGATGGGCCTTTTCGGGAGCTAAGGCTAAAGGTTCTATATATATATATGTTGTAGTATTAATACGTGGTAAACTAGATGAGTCAGCTTCATGATTGATGTAGCTGTCCTGTTATTATGTTTTTGATGGTAGTTCTGGTATTCATCCAGAGAAGTTTGCTTATAGTATGAACAAATAACTCATATCGTGGTTTTCTTACTGTTCTAATGAAATTCCAATGCTGGCCTCGACAGATATTGTCTATGGTTATAGAGTTTGAAATTGTAGGGTTTCTAAGCATAGATTTGAACAGCACAGTGTGATGTTTATGATAAACTGGTTATAAGGCAATGATCATATGCGAAAATCTATGAGCATAAGCTTAATGATGCTGCATTGTGGGATTTCCCAATGTGCAGGCACGGATTTTGGCTGTTAATAATTTTCTCTCGAATTCTGTGTTGCCCTCATCTTTCTTTACTTGGGATTGTGATGCTCAATATATTTGTACCACCTCTGCAGAAACCCGACATGGCGGGGCTGGTGGAATTTCTTAAGCCACTGAATGAGGTGATAACAAAAGCTTCTGCATTAACAGAGGGGAAAAGATCTGATTCTTTCCATCATTTGAAGTCTGGTGCCGATAGTCTGGCTGCTCTGGCCTGGATCGCATATACTGGGAAAGATTGTGGTAAGAATCTTGAACATTATGTGTCATTGATTGTCCAGTTGGCTCATTGTCTTCTCTTTCTCTCTTTGATATTCAGTGTACTTCTTCATTTAGGTATGAGCATGCCTATTGCACATGTTGAAGAAAGCTGGCAAATGGCTGAATTTTACAATAACAAGGTAAAATTTTTAATTTCTTGCTTCTTCCACCAGTGGCAGAAACAAAGTGAGGCAGAAATCCAACACACAAGTGGGAACCTTTTTATTCACTATCCTTAGATATAAGGTTTTCTCCATTGTTATTCTCTACGTGCCCTTAATTGAAGTTGTAGACTCTGCAATCATGCTCTGCTGGTTAGATATATTTTTTCAACTTCAATGCTGAAGTAGAAAAGGGAATGCATAAGAATATGAATTTATTAATCTATCGCTTATCAATCTTAAGTCTCTTAATGTCCACTGAAAAAGAAGTCGATGTTTAGGTAGATTTTTCTTATTTCGTTTGCATTTTTATTTGGGGAGGGGGTGCTGTTAATCCACTACAGTTTTTTCTCTTTTAATTATTTTCATTTTTTAACTTGATTTAAGAATACAAACCGAATTTGAAGCGAGTTAGGCAAGCTGATAAAAGTAAGTCTAGTCTCTTGGAAGCAAGTTCTTCTGTATGTAAAGAAGTCTCAAGACATCTCATTCAATGATTTTTACTTGCAGCTGTATTGTGCTCATAGCATAAGCTCTATGGTCTCGGGCCGTGTTCTATTTTATTCTAGAATTCATTAACTTAGATAAATAAGAATCTGGAGTTGATAGGATCAAAAATAATCCGTGGGCAAGTTAATGGCGTGAATCGGTTAATTACGAGACCTTGAGATTGATAGAATCAATTACTAGTTGAGTGCGCTTGTCTGAAATACTATTTCGCTTCAATATATTTAGTTACAGGGGTAAACTCATTCCATAATTGATTGCCAGTGTCTTATTTCTTAACTATTTTCTGACGTTGGAACATGTATTTATGCTGTTTTTCATTGGTAACTATAAGGTATGACGGTTCTGATATTTTTATTTTTGCCTAGATTCTGGTGGAGTACCGAAACAAAGATGCGAATCATATTGAGTGGGCCAAGGCTGTGAAGGAGCTTTATGTACCAGGCCTCAGGGATTATGTGAAGAGTAACTACCCATTGGGCCCTATATGGAGTGCCACAGGTAAAATAGCCGTGTCCGCCCCTGTAAAATCTGCTGCTCCCGGTGCTCCTGCTCCTCCATCACCTCCGGCAGCTTCACTTTTCAGTTCTGACCTGTCCCAGTCTACATCTTCACGACCAAAGGCAGGGATGGCTGCTGTATTCCAGGAAATTAATTCTGGAAAGCCAGTTACTTCTGGTAATTCTCTCTTTCAGTTTCTGCATATTTAAACTAAAAGTTCCATTTATCTTTCTTTGTGATTCCTGTTGTTTGTAATGTTTCAAGGGTTGAGAAAGGTAACTGCTGACATGAAATCCAAGAACCGCAGCGACAGATCTGGTGTCGTCAGTGTCTCTGAGAAAGATGGCCGTGCCGGTTCACCTTCTTTTTCAAAGGCAGGTCCTCCAAAATTAGAGCTTCAGATGGGTCGTAAGTAAGTAAATTTAATGTTTATTCACATCCATGCATGTTACTGATTTTGATTCTTTATCATCTAAGTGTTTATTGCATGCAGATGGGTGGTTGAGAATCAAATCGGACGAAACAACTTAGTAATTGATGATTGTGATGCAAGGCAGTCCGTTTATGTCTTTGGGTGCAAGAATTCCGTCCTTCATATCCAAGGTATATGTCATTTACTACTATATATTTTTTGGGTGATTACATCAATTCTCCCTCCCTAATGTTTGTTCTGATCACAATCTCCCAATTACAGAGACACCAGTTGAAGTTTTGAAAATCATTTAAAGTAGTGGGTGTATTTGTAATGTTGGTCCAAACATCAGGGGTGTCTTTCTGATTATTCAGTCCTTTTCTGTTTGTAATATTAATTCAAATACTCTCTTTCACTATTCAAACATTAAGGAAGGTTTGTGTAATTAGACCAAAGTGCCAAACCTCAAGGGGCTTACCCTACATTTTTTGTTCGATTTTGGTTAAGTCTTATTATCAGGATCCATGGAAAGCTTAATATCAACACTCAACCCTATGCAGGTAAAGTGAACAACATAACAGTGGACAAGTGCACTAAGATGGGGGTAGTATTCAAGGTCAGTAGGAAAATCTCTTAAGGATCTGGTATCTAAACTTCATAAGCTATTACGTTTTAAAGTCTAACTCATTTCTTTTCTTTGATTGGCGCCTAGGATGTCGTGGCCGCTTGTGAGATTGTTAATTGCACATCCGTGGAGGTGCAATGTCAGGTAACAATCATCTTGTTCCCTGAAGTTGGAAACTTTTTTAGGTAACATCTAAAATTATGCCATGCCTGTCAGGCTGTCACCATAAAAAACGGAATGAGCATCACTGTGTTTAAAATACCATTATTTCTCATTTGCAAATTCATCTATGTAGGGATCGGCTCCAACTATTTCCATAGACAATACAGCAGGTTGCCAATTGTACTTGAGCAAAGACTCTTTAGAGGCTTCTGTAACCACAGCAAAGTCAAGTGAAGTAAATGTGTTGGTACCTGCATCTGAATCAGATGGTGATTGGGTACGTGTCAGTTCTTCCTCTATGCTGCCTAATCCGAATTTACTCCACCATTATTCACTGTATTTGTTAATCTGAATGTCGTCTTCTTTGTTCTGTTTCTAACCTTTTCGAGTATTTCTTATACTCCAATAATAATAAAAAAAATCCGATCAAAAAAATAAAAATTTACTCCACAATAATTGCTTATTAACCACGATCTAATGATATTTCATATTCTAATTGGTTATATAAGTATACTGTCTCTCCTTCTGTTCTAATTTGAATCAAGGAGTTGCTCTTGCTCTATCGGATTAAAACAGATGTAAGTATCTTTTACAGATTCTACTAGGTACTCATTAATCAAAACTAGTAGACCAATCCCCATACACTATTGGGAAAATTAGTTGGAATCTTCTAGATGGTTGGTCAAACACAAACTAAAGCATCTTGAGGTTTTAGAAGTGATAGAAATGTGCAAATTGTAAAAACTGCGGATGATAATTGACAGCACAAATAAAAGCAAAAACATCTCTACGTTCTTCGAACTGCATGCTGTCATTATTAGGAAGACGATGACGAAAGGCATTAGAGAAATATCTTTTGAAGTTTGATAATTACAGGGGGTGATGGTTCCAGCATTAAGGACATAGCAAAATGGAGGTCTATTAATAATAGTATGTTTCAAACTTCAAAAAGTGTTTAATTACAGAAACTATTCTTAAAGTTTGAAATGACTAAGAAGACAAATCCCAAGAATATGAAAAAGATCTTTTTGTATATCTCTCAGCCTAGAGCACACTTGCCTATATAATTATTGAAATCTCGTGAGAGCCTGTATTTTTTAAGTTATTGAGAAACAGTACGGGGATTCCTAGACCAAACGCCAAGGTGTCTCAGCGTAACTATCTGCAAGAAAATGTATGAATCTATATCAGATTAAGGCAGTTATATCATTAGTTTTCAGGTATCTATAATATTAAATTATAGATCATTTAAAGGTCACCAAAATAAGAAACCAAATATATATTTCACTAGAGGCATGGTTTTTTGAAGTGTGCTAATACTGAAATTCCAGATTATGTGGACGTTGTAACCTTTTAATTCTAGGATGTTATTTCAGGTCAAGTAACCTTTAATTTATTTGTTTCATTTTTCTTTTGCAAAATCACCCCTATAATTTTTGTTTGAATGGTATTGAATGTGTTCATCTACTTTCAGGGTGAGCACGCTTTGCCACAACAATACATTCACGAATTCAAAAACGGCCAATTTGTGACAACTCCAGTGTCCCACTCGGGAGGCTAAATGAAGAAACTCGAGAAAGGTCATAAAAATTCCCATTGGTGCCGTGCTGTTTTCCCCTATTCTTTTACTTTCTCTTTTTTTAAAGGGTGTGGTTGCTTTTTTCAACTTTATTGATTGATTATTTCAGCAATACGGGAAAGCTACGAGTTATTGTTTCTTCTTATAGAATTGTTGTACCTTGTGTCCTGGTTGTTTTCTATTGGTTGGTATTCAATTATTTATACAACATGTCAATTTTCTGATATGTTCTTATTGTTGAATATGTTTGAAAAAGTAAAGTGCTTTTGTAGCCCTCTAAAGAAAAAGTTAAGGACTAACTTAAAAGAAGAGATAGGAATTAATGGTGCTTTTTGGAGATCTGCCTTTTAGTTTCATCGATTAAATTACGAACCTTTGAAGCTTATTTTATTGAACTAAATTCATAATTTACTATTAAACTTTACATATTCTACAACTTTCAATACTGGAGTTTAAGTTATATCATGTGAAGGCGTGGCTTAAATCTGTGTTGTGTTGGATGTCATGTTTGTTACCACCCAAAAAAAAAAAAAAATGAAGTAAAAAGTTAAGATAGTTGCACCAAAATAGGGGTGGTATCTATTTGAGAAGAAAATGAAATATGAAGTTTTGGTAGGGGAGACAGAGCTTTAGGTGCACCAATATGAAAACGTAGATTGATGTCGTACATAACTATGTGAAGTTCATAAGCCTTATCAAAGATGTTCAACTCAGTTGAAACAAAGGAAAAATGTGAAATTGTGTGTTGGACTTGGCGTTTTTTTAAAAGCTTAGTTTGTCCTCTACGATTATTTAGAATTACATACTTGTTTTATTGTTGTCTTGCACAAACACAGTATTTTCGACTGATTCATATAGTTTAACTGAGTTAATTGAAATTAAGATACTTGGTTGGTGCTATAGATTCTTTACTTACTTTGGAAGCAAATGGCCTATGTAACGTCTTATTCCGTACTTTGTATCCCGTTCTACCGAAGTACATTGAATCATAAGTTTGTGTTTAGATTGATCCCAATCTAAAGTCAGGAGGACTAACGTATGAGGAACATGTTGCCCTACACGTGCCAAAAAAGGGTGATGAAAAAGACTAATAAAACTTCCACCTGGAAGCACTTCCCTTAGTGTAATAAACAATTTATATGTATGCCCTGTATGAGATATCCTTAAATAAAAGTTAGGTCCTATGAAATATGAACTCATCTGCATATATTATAAATAATGTCCGAAGTAAAGGACTACTACATCTTGATCAACACAGGTTGTATTTGGTTCTGAAAGATGAGCCACCTTTTTTGGCGCTTGCTTCCCCTCCATCCTGTACGTCATGGAGTAATTACATGAGCGCTCCCTTGGATTTAGCTTAATTACAAAACAATCCACTTTGAGTAATTATATAAGCCCCCTTGATATTAAAATAATTACAAATAGATAGCTTTTGAGGTCTGAATACTTAAGCGACACTCTCTGAAGGTTTAAAGATAGTTGGTGATAAATACTTAAATATGTTTTTGAAACTCCGAGGATGGATGTCTGTGCAATTATTGAATAGTAGAGAATATTTATGTAACTAGACCAAAATCGTCATGGAGCGGTGATGATTCAAGCTAGATACTTTTTGAGGATCATGTATTTGAATAAAAGACGATTCATCAAGATTTTATCTAAACTCTCAACACCTCAACTCCATCATCTTTTGTCAATCATTTTAAAATAGCGCTACTAATGGTGGAAAAGCAAAATGACCTAAAAGTAAGCTCACATGATGTATCTTACTTTTGGCGTTCTTTTCAAATTCTAGCCTTGTAAGTAATCCCTCCAAAATACATTCCCCTGAATGAGAAGAAGACTGTTTCCCTTTTCCATGTTGCCACATAGTAAGAGGCTACAGAACATTGAATAATAATACCAACAAAAAACCAGTGACCTTTATGCAACACATTCCTTGCATTATAATATAACAATATAATAAAAGTAAATCAGTCATCAGTGTGCCGACGCAGCACGAATAAAACATCAATAAGGAACAAAGTTTACACCGTTCAAACTTCTAACCATGCACAGACAAACTCTGATGAGTCTGTGACTAGGCGTAAAAGTATTTCCTGCGTTTTCTTAATCCAGAAGCATTTAAGCAGTAAATTGCATAAACCACCCCTGTATTATTATTACTTTTAAAAGTTAACTCCAAATGTGAGAAAATAACTGACAAAATAATCCCCCTCTTCTCCACTCACACTCATCCATTTCCACGAAATAGAACCAAACTTTACACTGCGATTTGCTTTACTGCCTGTGATACCAACACTCCACCCCCACCCTGCCTACTCCCTTTAAGTTTTCAATAACTTACCGTTGTAATATTCCTATATTAATATTCTCAATCCGCATATAAATATAAATATTATATATTACACACACACAGCTATATTTTTAGCAGCGGTTTCAAATATGCAGAACTCTTGCTCAATATTGTTAATATTGCCACTTTGCTTCTTCACCTTACTGTCTTTATACTCCTCTTACTCTGCTAGTAATTCAATTCTTTATCCTTCTCACTCTCAATTTCAATTTAGTCATTCTCATAATCTTTATTTACTGATTAGTCCTTTAATTTCCCTATTTCCCTCCATTTTTTCAACTTACATAAATTCCATCTTTTTTTTCTTTCTTTTTTCAGATGCAGAGCCTTTTATTGGTATTAATTATGGAATAGTTGCCGACAACCTGCCGCCGCCGGAGGCCACGGCGAGGTTACTAAAATCGACGAGTATCGAGAAGGTCCGATTGTACGGCGCCGACCCGGCCATCATAAAGTCGCTGGCCAACACCGGCATCGGAATCGTTATCGGAGCGGATAACGGGGCTATTCCGGCGCTCGCATCCGACCCGAATTTCGCGGGTAATTGGGTCGCCACGAATGTGCTGGCGTACTATCCGGCTAGCAAAATCATTGTTGTTAGCATCGGTAACGAAATAGTGACGTCACCTGATCAGAATCTAATCAATCAGCTCTTGCCTGCTATGCAAAATGTCCAAAAAGCCCTCAATGCAGGTAATCTATTATTCTCACTTCTCACTTTCATTTCTAAAATGGCGTTTTCTCGCTAATCGATTAGCTATGATGCACCGATACTCCAAAAAATAACACGTGTCCGAGTCATGTCGTGTACATTCATGTCGTGGGGTAATCGATAAGTTGTGATGCACCGTAGTCTAAATCACCAGACGTGTCCGTGTCGGCGTGTCAGTGTCAGACACCAAGAATTTGTTTAAGTAATTCGTGTTGTGTGTGTCCGTGTTGGTGTATCATAGTAAGTATTAGAATACATTTTATAGTTCTGATCAATGTGAAACTTGTTTGCAGCGTCTCTTGGCGGCAAAGTCAAGGTCTCGACGGTTCATTCCATGGCGGTGTTGGGTCAATCGGAACCCCCATCAGCCGGGGCGTTTGACTCTGCACACGGAGATACTATGAAAGCATTATTACAATTTCATAAGGACAATGAATCACCTTTTATGATCAATCCATATCCTTTCTTTGCGTATGAAAGTGATACAAGGCCTGAAACCTTGTCCTTTTGTTTGTTCCAACCAAATGCGGGGCGAGTCGATTCCAGAACTGGCATCAAGTACATGAACATGTTTGATGCACAGGTGAATATACTTGAGTTTAAGTTCACAAGTCTGTTAGCGAAGTTTTAGTGATAATTACGTCTACAACACTAACTTCATTCATTATGGAAACTTCACTGAAGGTATACGTAATGATAGAGGCACCTTTGGAGCTTGAAAAATGTGACATATAGGATCAATTTGATAGCAGTTTTAGCCAGTAGGAAATAGGGGCCGCATTGCTCTACTTGAACTGCTTTTGCTTAACAATTAGGAATTAAATTATTTTTTATGAAATTGTTTTGCTGATATACTTTTGTTGGTCTCAAAATGTATGTCCTAAGGTTGATGCTGTGCACTCTGCGTTGAAAGCGTCAGGATTTAATGATGTTGAGATTGTGGTTGCTGAGACAGGGTGGCCTTATAAAGGAGATCCAAATGAAGCTGGCACCAATGTGGAAAATGCAAAAGCGTACAATGGCAACTTGATAAACCACCTGAGGTCAATGGTTGGGACACCACTTATGCCTGGAAAATCTGTTGATACCTATCTTTTTGCACTCTTCGACGAGGACTTGAAACCTGGAGCGGGTTCTGAGCGCTCGTTTGGTCTTTTTAAGCCTGATCTTTCCATGACTTACGATGCTGGTCTCTCAAAGAGCACACTGGTGAGACTCTTGATTCGACCGTAGAATAGTTCATAAATGCTTGTAGTATCATTTATTTTTGCGTGAGAAAGGGTTGGTTAGAAATTTCTTATTTCCCAAAATTTCATTTTCTACCTGGTGAAATAAGTGACATGAAGCATCTCAAAATATCTGATAAAAAGATGTTCAGTAAGATGAGACTGTGATTTACTATATCCGAAGATACATTCATCATTTTCTCGATATTCAAGTTAGTGAGGGGTCTCTTGTAAAGTTAAAAATCATAATTTTGAATGCAAATGATATATCTTTCAATATTCAAACTCATAGTAAAGAATTTCATAGCTTTGTCCAGCTAATTATCGTGAATGTTAATGTATCTTGATGCTTTGCATAGTCTCCTGCACCAGCACCGATGACTCTTGCGCCACCTCCAGTGACTCCACCACCAACTCCCCTAGTGACTTCGGCTCCGACAACTCCAATAATTCGACCTCCTACAACTCCCACGGCTCCAGTTATCCCACTAGCTCCCGTGAATTCAACATCTAGAGCAACAGGTCGGTGCATGTGCTGTCCCAGCGTATCTGATTCTCAATTGCTGTCACATCTTGATTATGCCTGCCAGGACATAAATTGCAGTGTGTAATTTACGCTGTTGGCCCTTTCTTGGACTGACTGCCCTTTTATATCAATCTTGTAGCAGGATCCCGTGGAACTGCAAATTCCAGCAGACCGCCACATTCACTATTGTTAGTTGTGGTAAGTACATTTTCTATGCATGCATGAACTTGATCATCTTCATGAGCAGAGAAGCAAGATGCTCTCAGGCTGGATAAGTTTCAGGTTTTTATGATGCTGTTAATCGAGTGTAAGAAAGGTAAAAGTCCAGGATCCAAATACTAAACTGAAGAGAATAAAGCTTCCTTCAGTCGAAGCAACATGTAGTTAATACGTTTCAAGAAACGACCATGATTCGGACATTAGGGGAATTGTGAATTGGTTTATTCTTTGTTCTGAACTTAAAACACTTGGATATAATACATTTGCATTTGTTGATGTTGGTAACTTAGCTATAGAGAACTCTTCTAAGGTTTGAATGATCACAGAAATACTCCCCAAAGTCTGAGAAAGATGTTATAGATAAGCTTCGTTTGAGGTCTGAGTTGGCCTACTAATTGAGCACACAGACAGGCCCTTTATTTGTTAATTCTTTTCAGATTCTAGTATGTTTTTCTGATTATTTTAATTTTTAATTGAGGTTTTATTATTAGACCAAACCTGAAGTAGTGTACATATACAGTATACTAGCTTATCTCAAACATTTGTATCATGATAATCTTTATTTTTTTTGGTTTGTTCTGGCAGTTTTGATGAGATTTTATCAATTCACATCTGTTAATATTGTTGTATCGCAGGTCGCGCTTCTTGCACTAGCCATGGTGGAAGTACATGAACTCCAATAGGAAAGTTTTGGTTGTCTTGTTTGTATGATCAAAGGGAACTGTTGTAGATGCAGTATAGGGATTTATATAATTGTAATTGTATGGAAGGGTTATATTCTAACCTGTAAATTTTCTGTTTGTGCTACTGATTGTTTAGCACTTGTATCCATGCCAGTCATCATTTATCCACCAAGAATCAGTTCAATGATATTTTTCTATATTTTGAGTATGGAGTTTGTATTCAGAATCTGAATTACTACCATATAATATTAACTGTATTTTTCTGAATTGCAATGATCAAGGGAGGTTAGAGTGAATAAAAATTGTTTTAAACTATGTTTTGAACATTCCAGTCATGCAAGGCATGAATAATGTAATAGAATCTGAAAAGGCTCCTCCACTAAGTTGCAGCTTTAGATGACTTTAATTGTAATGATTAGTATGCCTAATCATGGGTGACTTTTATAGTCAATGATGTCTCCAGTTGGACCTTGTAAAGTCTGTAAATTCCTCGCGTTTTCCAGTTTTGTGCAAGTGGCTTTGCAAATTGACATACACGGGATTAATTTTGGAAAAAGAAAATGTTTTCTTATGTATTGTGACTTTGGTAGATGCGTAATATGAATATAACTATATCTCTACCTCTTAATCTTTAATTTAATGACATAAACTGTTTTTGAGATTAAATTAATGATATAATCTCTCTCAGTTAAGCTGGCTTGAATAATCAGTAGGCCAGGTGGTCTTTGTAAATTTTAGACTTTTAGTGATGTTTTTGTGACTAAAATTATAATTACATAAAGATCATGTGCATTGATATAGTTATCGTGATGGCAATTAATTAACTACAAGAATCCACTGTCGTCTAGTACTAGGTGATATAGTTAACATTTCCCTCAAATTTGTGGTTGAAGTCCCAAAGGGCAAAACACTCGACATCCATTTGTTCTAATCTTAATCTTTTCGCTCTACGTATAAAATTTATTTGATGTTTAAAAACAATCTTAAATTTCAAGTAACAAAAATTCGAGGAGGATAATGAATGATAAAAGCGGGGGTTCCCTTTTAATTCTAAACGGTCTGAGGTTAATAAATTGTTTTATGGAAAAAGTTCAGAAACGTGTCCCTGAATTTTCATTTTTTTTTTCACATTAGATTTTGACCTTTTCATTTAGTTTTGTGTTTGCTGCGCAGTAGTCTCATTGTATCAACTATATAAATATAAAATGAAAAATATTTTTTCTCTTTATCGCCATACACGAGATACACCTCGTAGGAGCAGCCAAGATATATGTGGTATTTCGTTTCGAAAAGTAAAACTTCATAATTAAATTTAAGTTTTAAAATTGCGGAAAATAATCTAGAAGTCGAAAGTTTTGAATTATTTTATTTAAACGACCACCATAATAAAAAAAATACTTTAGTTATAGCTTATTTTAAGAATTTACAAATACCACCATAATCTCTTATCGACTTATATGAATAGTGCTTAGGCATGACATAGCATGATTTTTTTGACAACACATCATTTATAAACTCATAAATCTTAGAAGGACAAAAGGTAATTGTGCTAGAAAATGTTACGGGTCTAATTATTAGTTATAACTTATAAGATGTATTTATGTAATAGTAATATTATTGTTAATTATTAGTTTATTAATATTATATGTAGGATTTAATGATCAAACGTTAATAAGTAGTGAGTGGAGTCTAATTTCATGTTTATCTTTCTTAGCATGATCTAGTTATGGGTGAGTCCACTTAGAGTGATTTTAGGGAATTAGTTTAGATTTATTTATTATAAATATGCATGTCATGTAATTTCATTTTCAAGGAGCAAAATATTAATCGAATTATTTAGTTAAACTCTTTTTTTTTCTAATTTTATTCTTGGAGTCTGTTTCTTACTCGAAAAAAAACAAGGGCATAACAGAAAACTTTCCAAATTATAATTTACGTCGTCATTATCTAGATAGGTGGATCAGAACAAATACACTTTTTTCTTTTTCGTTTTGTCATGCCATTTCAACTCACACTTGTTAGTATTAAATATTAGGGAAAGAAAGTAAGAAACCATGGAAAGATATATATAAATATAAAAATATCCACGTCAAACAGAAGTGGACCCAAAGCTCATTCAGTCAATGCTCCTTCCTCCCGTTAAACCAAACAAAACAAATAAGTATAACACCCTCTCTCTCTCCTCTTTCTCTCTCCTCCCTTCAACTTCCAAAATCCCTTTCGTTCAATTCTGCAATTCGAGCTCGAAATCAAGCAACCTGCAATTTCAAATCTGAGATGAAGTTGAAGGATTAGCTTCTCTTTTTCGTGTATTAATTGATTTTGCTGTGAGTGAAAGAAAGATGTCAGTGACAGAGCTGAAAGAGCGGCATTTAGCCGCCACGGAAACCGTCAATGCTCTGAGAGAGAAGCTTAAGCAGAAGCGCCTTCTTCTTCGAGACACCGATGGTAACTAACAATTCTTACCGAATTTTGTTCTATTTTGTTGTTTGTTGTTGATTTATGATGAAATGCCTTTTAGATCTGTTTTTTTTGGCCTCAATTTATTATATTTTGTGATGGTAATGGTTTGTTGTGTCAGTTGCGGCATACGCACATGCTCAGGGGAAGACTCCGGTCACTTTTGGCCCCACTGATCTCGTTTGTTGTCGGACCTTACAGGGTCATACCGGCAAGGTAACAACAACATCGAACATGCTCTTTTTTTTATTTTTATTTTTTTACCTATTTGCAATATTTGGAAATGGTGCAATTTTGTGCGCTGTTTCTGTTTGTTTAGTCTAATTTGGTCTTAATCAGTTGACTAATTGTAGAGATTGTACGAATATATCGAGAGAGCTAAGGCATTCGGGCTCCTCTAATTTATACGTTATTTGGCGTCCTGTTGGGATTTAGAGTTAAAATACGATTAGGAACTTCTGATGGAGTGCAGCTATTAGGATTTCAGACTTGGCTCTTTCCATATAGTGTTTGATTTTCCTTTGTTTTGTCCAAGTTATGGGATTTCAAATGGGGAATAACTTTCATTATGAACTGGCATTGCATATCTTGTTTAGGGTTTAGAACATGTAAAACTGCGTCCGGACACAAATATCTTTACACAAATTAAGACCATTTGTTATTTGTCTTCTCTCTTGCTTGGTACGTCTATTTATAGAACGCGAACAAAGTTTTAGATAGCATATAATGTTCTTAAATTGGTAATTAATTTGCGAATGACTTTTAGGTGTATTCCCTGGATTGGACTCCTGAAAAGAATCGTATAGTTAGTGCATCTCCAGAAGGTCGATTAATAGTGTGGAATGCTCTCACAAGCCAGAAGACTCACGCAATTAAGCTGCCTTCTGCATGGGTCATGACCTGCGCCTTCTCTCCCAGTGGCCAATCCGTTGCCTGTGGGGGACTAGATAGTGTCTGCTCTATCTTTAACCTCAATTCTCCAACTGACAAGGAGGGAAATCTTCCCGTATCTAGAATGCTCTGCGGGCATAAAGGTTATGTCTCTTCATGTCAGTATGTTCCTGATGAAGACACACATCTCATAACTGCTTCTGGGGACCAAACGTGCGTTTTATGGGATATAACCACTGGCCTGAGGACGTCAGTCTTTGGAGGCGAGTTTCAGTCTGGACATACTGCGGATGTTTTGTGGTATGTTATTAATGGTTAATAATTCAATTTACGCATCGACTTCAGAGCTTCGCGGTTAATGTTTTGGAATGATTACAAGGTCACCCCCTAATGTATGGTCTAATTTCAAAAACCTCATGGTTTTTAAATTGTTACAAAGATAACTCCAGAAACTTTATAAACACCAAAAGATGAGCTGCCTACTTGTGATATTTTGTATAAGTTCCAGGGGTGTCTGTAATTGTTCAAACTTTGAGAGAATCATTTTGCTTTGGTTGTTTGACTTTCAAGGGGTGTATTCAAACTGTAGAAAAAGCTTTTGATTAGACCAAACCTCAATGGTTGTGTATATGATTATCCTTAATACTTATTCTACCAATTGGTGAGAACTTTGACATGTGGTGTTTTTGTTCAGTGTCTCTATTAACGGATCCAACTCCAGAATGTTTGTGTCTGGCTCATGTGATTCAACTGCTCGCCTGTGGGACACCCGTGTTGCTAGTCGAGCTGTTCGCACTTTTCATGGTCACGAGGGAGATGTTAGTACTGTTAAGTTCTTTCCAGATGGGAATAGATTTGGAACAGGTTCCGAAGATGGAACTTGCAGGCTGTTTGATATTAGAACTGGGCATCAGCTGCAGGAGTACAGCCAACCGCACGCCGATAATGAGGCCGTTCCTGTAACGTCTATTGCATTTTCTATTTCTGGTCGGCTGCTCTTTGCTGGGTACAACAATGGCGATTGCTATGTATGGGACACTTTATTGGCAAAGGTGAATAGTGATTTCAATGTAGTCGTTATCTGTATTGTGAAGTTATGGATTGTTTTTTTAAATGCTTCTTCAATTCTGCACTATCAACACTCTATTTTTATCGTATTTATCCTTTAATAGGTAGTTTTGAACTTGGGGTCTCTTCAAAATTCTCATGGTGGTCGCATTAGCTGTCTGGGACTATCGGCCGATGGCTCTGCCTTATGTACAGGAAGTTGGGATACAAACTTAAAGGTTGGTCTTGCAGCCTTTCGTATATGCTACTATGCCAGCACTAATTAGTACTATTTTCATAATTATTTACAGACCCAGAATATTGAAGTGTTACGTTTACTGTCTGATTTTTGGTTGAACTACAAAAACATCCCATGTCGTTTGAAATTTGAATAATAGTAGAATTGTGCGTTGAAAACGAGCTGTGAAAATCGATTATCGCTGTATAAATGGAGCATTTGCACTATTTATTAATATTTACCCCCTACAAACAGATTTGGGCTTTTGGAGGACATAGACGAGTGATCTGAGAAGCAAAAAAGATCTCCAGCAGTTCTTATTCTGATTCGTCCGGAGGGGCATTTTTATCTCTAATGCTGCCCACCTCCCGGAAGAATTTCCAGTGGCCCAGTTGTGAGTTTTGTGGTACTGTAATTGTTCTTATTTTGTGCGGTCTTTGTTTGTGAATGGCAACCAAAAGCTCCAGTAGATAACTGCAATTGACATGCTAGAGGGGAGTGTGAAAGGACTGAAACCCAACAGTAAATGTTTTCAGCTTTTTGTTATCCTTTTCTTTTGGGTATGCTGATACCAAATATCATATGTAAATGCAGGCCGCAAGTCTTCATTAGCTTCTTTCCACTAGTATTCGGCGTTGGATTTTTATAAAAAACAGAACAAGAGAACAAGAAAAGAGAACTGAATAAAGACATTACTATAGTTTTAACGATGACAAAATCATCTCATGAAGCTCAAAAAACATCGTAGATAAGTTTAATAAAGGCTTTGAATGACGCCAAATAAACTTGTTTGAAGTGTGGGCTCTTAATTTTATTTTTTATTCTTTTCTGGGTAAGGTTTTAACGGTGTTCTTGTTATTACTCGAACTTTAATATGAGATTTTTGTAAGTTCTTCAAGTGCAAGTAGTAGATGTCATTAAATCTAAAAAGCTCCCCTCCTGTGAGGTGACTGGCTCTCTGTGTGCAGGATGTTATAACACAAGAAAATGCAACCCACAAGGCTAATCATTTCTTTGTTTAGACGTTGCCTTTAAATGGGAGGGGTGGATGAGTGATGAAACGTACCTTTTATCTGTAGCAAACATCAATGTAAAAGTGTTGTGTCACCCCCCAAAATTTGGTTTAATCCAGAATCATCTACTATTTCATTAATCAGTGTTAAATCTATTCCACATTGAGAATGAACTTTTTTGTGTAATAATAACCCTCTTCCCTTTCGAACAGGAAGGACTTTCATTTCTAATGTTAGAACACCACCCCTAAGTTTTCTTAAACATTTAAAGCAGACACCCAAAATTTGCATATAAAGATAACCCTAAAGCTTGATAATACGTGCTCTTATACTTTGAAGAAACGTCGGCCTAGTTTTTTTTTTTTTTTTTTAATAACATAAGAAAAACATCGGTCCTTAGACCATATCAGAGTTTAAACAAACGATAATCTGAGGAGGAGGCGTATCTGAAAATATGTCTCGTTCCCTATCACAAGAGCTAACCACCTAGAACTCTCAACATTTTGGCAAAATTCAACCGAAAATCCAAGAGGTTACGAACCATCTTGAGAAACTGCAAGCAATACCTTTTAATGAAGCTAATGTCCTAGCGGAATCCAATGCCCAGATTGAACTGAGCAACGTCCTCAAATGGGAAGCTAGCTCCATAAATCCAAAATTAAATTGATTAACATGGGCGACGCCAACACCCATTTCTTTCATCTTACCACCTTATTTCACATAAAAGTTAATTCTATTCCCCGCATCAACAGGCTTGACAATACATTTGATGATACGTGGGACGAAATGAGAATGAGATTTACTACCTATTTCAAAAATTTATTTTACTCTTCCCAAAATTGTCGCACCATAGCCACGGAGGATCAAATCCACAATCTCTTCCAGGCTCCAGCCTAGAATCTATGATCTTGAGAATACGACTTTACTTCTGATCCCTACTCAAGCGGAAATCAAAGCTGCCTTATTCTCTATGGATTCTAACTTGGCACCAGGCCCAGATGGCTTTCCTCCATTTTTTTCCTCCATTTTTTCACAAGACGTATTGGAATATCATTGTCCATGACTTAACAAAAGCTGTCCAAGCTTTCTTCTCCACAAGCTACATGTCAAAACCGATCAACCACACCTTCATCGCTCTTATCTCGAAGAATGACTATGCCAACCAAGTGGATCACTTTCGACCGATAAGTCTTTGCAACTTGGGCTATAAACTGATTACTAAGATCATGGCCATCCGAATTAAACCACTTCTCCAATCATTTCACGGCAACAATTCTCTTTTGTGCCGGGAAGAAATATCTCAGAAAACTTCATTCTTACGGATGAAATTCTCCATTTCCTCAACCATAAGAAAGGAGGAAAGAAATTTATGGCGGTCAAAATTGATATGACCAAGGCTTTCGACCGTGTGGAGTAGCCTGTTCTGAGCTCTATTCTTATTGGCATGGGATTTGATAAGCAAATTGTGAGCATAATCTAGCAATGCATCACCACGACGCTGTTCTCCATTCTCCTTAATGGTGAACTTTGTTCTCTCGAATAAGAATAAAGTTGAAAGAAGTCTAGTTGATTATTTATTTTGGTGAATGAATATAATTATTTTTCTGTCTGTACTATTTTAGCCTACTATTGTTACTCTTATGAGGCAAGATAAAATAGGCGATAAGTGAATATGTTTTCGTTTGAATATTTGCATTTAAGAAGTATAGTTGTTTTTGTGATTATAATATAACTTTTTGCGATATTATAATATATTATATTTTTTTATAAAATTATTTCTTTCAATAATAGTTTATTCTTGTATTTTCTTCTTAGTTGTCAGAAAACGCATTAGCGAGCACTTGGAGTCAACCTTTTTGAAATTGTCGAATTAGTGCATCCACATTCGTCTTATGTTGTCCCTCAATCTCAAGGTAATAGACTTCGTAATAAATTTATACAGCACATTACATAAAGAAATAGGACGAAACTGAGAGATTAAAGTCGAATCCGCTACCTTAGGAATAAGACAAAGTTGCGCCCCACAAACTTTCGGGTCAAAGCTACACTCGGTGAATGCGGTTGAGATAAATTGTAGGAGGGGCTCCTTCACCCAATCCCAATACTTTTGAAAGAAAATTCCTTGAATCCCGTTCGGACTCGGGGCTTTTTTCGGGTGTGTTCTCCACACGACTTCCTTTAATTCATCCAAAGTGACGCCCCTTCCCAACTGGATGGCTTCCCCCCCAGCTCCATCTGCGTTTGATACCGTGAGATAGGTGAATTTTCACTGCCACGCGTGCTCCCGGTGAACAGTTTTTGGAGGAAAGATCGCGCGTGCTCTTTCAGCGTTTCTTGGTCCCAACACCAAGTATTATCAATTTTCAGCACTAGGATTCGATTTCTCTTCCTTCTAATCAAAGTCTACTTGTGGAAAAACACCGTATTTCTATCCCCATCCTCAAGCCATTTAATCCGTGATTTTTGTCTTCAAAAAATTTCTTCCCGTCGGAGTAACTCATTATATTCTAACACGAGCCTTTTTTCTAATTTTTCGAGATAGGTATTAGGCCGCACGCCCAAACTCTTCTGCGCCCCCTCAATTCGCCTCAACACGGTCCGTTTCTCCTTGAATATATTTCCGAAACGATTCTTATTCCAAGGTTCTATAACCTCCGGAACTATCCCGGTAGCCTCCACAATATTTTCATGTGCGTCCCAAATTTTTTTAAGTAGACCCTCGCACTCTGGGTGTCGTAACCGCATATCCTCGAAACGGAACAGCCTCGATCTATTCCTCGGTAGCGATCCTAAGCAGTTGGTGAGTATCGGGTGGTGGTCACCATGTGTACGAGGCAGGTGATTCACTTCTTTATCTGGAAAACGCTCCATCCAAGCGTTGTTTGCGAGAGCTCGATCAATGTGCTCTTGGATTAGCGCGAAACCTTCTCTTTTATTTGAACAAGTGAACTTTGGTCCAACGTATCCCAAGTCAATCATGTACCAATTCTCGATCCATTGTTGGAATTCCAAACACCGTCTCACAGTATTTGTACTACCCCACTCTTTTCATGCGTATAGCAAATCTCATTGAAATCCCTTGTACGAGCCAAGGTTCGTTGACATCCATGCGTTGGGCCATACCGCACAAGCTTGCAAACACACGTGCCTTATCATCAGCGTATGGTTTGACATAAATTCCGGAGACGCACCACTTAGCTTGCCTCTTTGGTCCGATTTTTGCATGAATAGCCTGATCTTCGACACTCATGATCTCCACATCAATATTCTCGCTGTTCCATAACATCCAGACTCCCCCATCCATTCCATCCGTCGGGGCAATGCAATACTCAGAATATCCCATAAATGGTGCGAGCTCATATGCTCTATCCAACATCACTCTAGTTTCAAGAAGAAACATTACGTCGGGTCTATGAATCCTAACTAAATCCCTAAAGTTTGTCGCGAAGTCTGGGTGCCCCGCTCCTTGACAATTCCACATCACTATCTTCATTGGGAAACTAACTAGTTGTACGGGGTGAACGGGATCCTCAACGCTCCCCCTCCAAGTCCGCGTCAATTGCCATAAGGCTTCCATCACCAAGTAATTTTGGCGATTCAACTCTCAGTCGGTTTGAGCCATCTGCTGCCAACATATCATCATGTTCTCGAATCTCTCGATTATCCAAGTATTGATCTCGAACTCCCAGCACGTCAGAGCTATTTCTGTTACGTGCACTGTTCGTGGATCGACTAAGAGGATTCGTGTTGGTCCCTCGAACGTATGCATCAGTGCATCGATCTCCCAAAAGTTCTGCGGTACTTGTGCGATCAGCGCTCCGTTCTCCATGAACACGTTCAAGTCCTCGTCCGGATCCATTGATGGTGATTTTTGTATTACACGAGCTTAAGGAGGTCCCAACCTGCTCGTTCTCAGTTTCAGGATTATCAAGAATGGCAAAGGAATTTTTATTTGTTTCCTTTATCCCACCAAACGCGTTTTTCTTTAATAAGTTTTTGCCTTTCAAAATCCCTCTCCTGTTCGAAGTGAGAGATGAGGGAAGTATTCTCCTACCATGGGTAGGAGTCTCCTTGACACTTTCCTTCCCTATCTCAAAGTCATTACCAATTGGGGCCATGACCCCTTGATCCCTTGGCATCGCATTGCTGCGCTTTAAAATAGTAACCTATTTCTGCTGCAGTGGTTTGGTATTCGAAGCAACCCCTCCTCCTTTGTACCCATTTTTTTTTTTCTGTGCAACTTGCATCCAATATCCGTACTCATCCTTCCTTGTTTTTTCTATAAGCCACGACGTCGTGTGGGCCATATTAAAACTAGTCACCGTAAGTATAGCTCTGTTCTTTTCAAGTTCGACATCCACCTTGTCTTTGCACATCGATGCGCTGTGACCGACCCGACCACATTCGTAGCATAAAGAGGGAAGGTTCTCGTACAAGATCTGGTACACTTTCTCGCGAATATGGACCCCCTCTCAAGTGGATTCTTAGTCGAGACTTGGACACACACTCGCGCAAATTTACCCATTGCCGCTGTAAACATGTTTCCGTCTATCTTGATCAGTTCGCCAACACAACTAGCGATTGCATTAATCGCCACTTCCCCAAAAAGTTCAAGCTGTAGCTTCATAATTCTTATCCAAGTTCTGGCACAGTCGACTAAGTCATTCTCGGGGTCAAAATCCGGTGTCCACTTCCGAATGTGAAGAAAACTCCCCGGCAACTGCCAAGGGCCTTGAGTCAGGATCACCTCCTTCTGTGAGGCCGACAATCCTCGTAAACAGTACGTGCCATTGCTTAGATCCACGATATCGCAATTTCCGTTCAATTTCCACATAGTGCTAAACTTGTTCACGAGGCTCGGAAACAACCAGGGTTTGCCCAAAACTTTAATTAGGACAGTGTCCCTCCACTGATCACCCATGGAGTCATGTAAGTCATCCGCAAATTCCACTGACTTAAAGGGAGTTTCCCCACTAGGTTCAAGAACCCTAGTTTTCCCAGCCGCCACATTGATTCTTCCCTCGTTAAAAAATACGTCCTTTGGCCGTACCATATTAGCGTAGGAATTCGTGAGCTTATTCCCCTTAGGTACCGCCAACGTGTTAGTTGACGACGTCAATCGTGGTACATTCGCGTTTGTCTCATGGTCCTGTCTCAGTCGTTTTTGCGCGCCCGATTCTGCCCTAGAAACAAACTCTTGTTCGTTCTCCTTGTTAGGGACTATGTGCTGCGTGTTAGGGCAATCGGAGATGATCATCTCCGACGCCATGTTATGGTAATCAATCGAGTTCTCAAGGATCGCCGTTGAGTCGCAGGTCTTTTCACGAGTTGTAGTTATCATTATCTTTAGGCTAGCCAAGTAGCCATAAGAAGTTGTTGATATTGATAAAGTGAATCATAACATTTTTATGAATATTGAAAGTAAGCTATATCGATCCATTCATTTCAAGGAAAATACAATCACAACTTCTTTCAATTGCAAGAAATTAAAGGCTTTCGATTTTCTAAATACATAGATAAAAACGAGAGTGCATTAGACTAAAACACTTATGGATAACAAACTACCAAATTGATCAACAAAGATATTTCAATATGAAAAACAAGCAATTTCATTACAACACCGACCGCCTCAAACAAATTCATGAATTCACAAAGACATAAAAACAAACCTATACTATATTTACATCATTGTTTTTGAATATAATATAGGGAATACATATTGACATATTTAGTCTGAAACAACCCGGACATATCAAAGAAAAAACACACGACTTGAAGGAAATATTTGTAAAAAATTTAAAACATCGAAAGCTACAAATTAACTTAAAAGTATCATATCAACAACGACCACACGGCCACACCATAAGCACACGCGCCTTTCACCATCACACATCTAACCTTATCAAATCTATATCAAATAACCGTGTAATAAATATAAAAGTATCCGCTACGATTAAATTGTAAGCATAAATACATAAATCATCATCATCCTGTCCACAATCAAGGGGCTTGATTGTTGAGGGTTCGCCTGCTTGGGACATTGGGAGTTTTAACTTAATGATCAAAGAAATTCTCCAGTGTGCTCACCGCTATTAAACTCTGCGCTTGACAATGCGCCAGGCTTTCCAATTCTCTTCAAGTCTGCATACGAGCTAGAACTCCCGCCTGACCCGTACAATGCCTGATGCCCCGTCTTTACTCCTTCGTTTAGGTCTTCTAGAGAAACATCGCCTTCTAGAGCACGTACAATCTATATACGGACCAAGGCATAAGTTAACAGAAATTCAGATAATTATAAAAAATATGCGTTGAAGAATTAATGTTATATGCATGTAAACTATATATTCAGGAGGAGATGTGATTTTGACAACCTTTTACTTTTGATGAAGACATTTATTTTTATAGTGAAAGAGGAAAGATATTGATTTAATATGCTTGAAATTAAATTAACAAATAAATAGTCATGAAACGACTTATATAGAAAAGAAAAAAAGGGAGCATGGATGTCAATATACAACATTTCTAAAAAAATCTTTATAATGTTATAAATTGCATAAAAAAAATCAAAATGTGTAAAAATGTTTTAGATATTTTATAATTTCATCAGTCCATGTGACAATTCTATTTGATGAAGAAAATAACTGGAAGTTTTTTTAATTAATGAGTTTTGAAGAAATACAAATTAATGGAGTGTTCACCTAGCTAAGTCATATTTACTTTAAGTAAAATATTTTGTATTTATTTACCTAGAGCTACTATTTTGCACATAAACTATGAAAAGAAATATATGAACCAAAAATTTGTTCAAGTAAATATATGTTTAGACCTGGCTCATTTTAGGGCGTCTTCTCGCAGAATGTCTAACACATGCTGCTGCGGAAGCTACCATACGAAGCATTTCTTGGGGATCATAGTTGTTTCCTAGCCGAGGATCCACCAACTCTACATAGCTTTCCATTTCACCTTCTGTAACTTTGACCAAGATAGGTCTAGCCTGTTTATAAAAACAAACCATAAAAAAAATTAGGATTCAAGAAAAAAGAGTTAGTTTGAATATGTTTTTGGATGTCAAACAAGTTGTACCCAGTCTACTAAAGTGTCATTATCATCATCCGTAGTGAGGTCAACGGGTCGTCGTCCGGCTATTAATTCCAAAAGCATGATCCCGTAGGAATAGACATCGGACTTCTCAGTTAGCTTTCCGCTTGACGCATACTCAGGTGCTAAGTACCTATAATACATGTAGATTAAGATATTTATTATAAGAAATTAAGGTAAATATGTCTTCTACGTCGATTCGGTTATATATTTAACCATTATCAAGTTAGAGGCAAAACAGTATTTTGTGCGAATTATTTAAAATTAATATAAAAGTAAAAGTAGTGTACCCGAATGTTCCCATTATTCGGGTTGAAACATGAGTGAAATTCTCCGAAGAAAGTTTAGCTAGTCCAAAATCAGCCACCTGCGATCAATTTTCATTTTTACAACATGCATGACCAATGAGAAAAATAAAGACAAATATTGCTTCCTATATTTGAAAATTTCTATGCTTGAGTCTATATAGGAGAACAATAATACCTTTGCTTCAAAATGATCGTCTATCAAGATGTTTGCAGTTTTTATGTCTCGGTGAATAATTCGAGGATGACCTATAAAATTATTAACAATGGCGGATGAGAAAAAAAGTTGGAGGACAAGACAAAAAAATAGAAGAAAATGACAAGAGTCCAAGGATTAGAAGGAAGCTTACAATCTTCATGAAGGTAAGCAAATCCTTTAGCTGATCCCATAGCAATTTTATGCCTCGTAGACCATTCCATTACCGGGCGACCAGTTCCTACAAATAAAGATCCAAATGTCACATTGATATTAAGTTAGATTATTATCTTTTAAGAAATCCTTTTGCAATGCCATGAATACCAACCATGAAGGTGATACTCAAGAGTTCCATTGGAAACGAATTCATAAACCAACATTCTCTGAGCTCCAGTGATACAATATCCAACCAAAGACACCAAATGACGGTGATGAACCCGACTAATGATATCAACCTCGGCTTGAAACTCACGCTCACCCTGCCCGCTATTAGCTTTTAGGCTCTTGACGGCTACTTCTTTTCCATTTGGCAACACTCCTTTGTGGACGTATCCAAAACCACCTTGCCCCAATAGGTGCGATTGTGCAAAGCCATTTGTTGCGGCAGCCAATTCTTCGTATGTAAAGGTACTCTGATTGAAGCCGAGAGCCATGGCAGGGTGGGGAGGCGGTAGAGCATTTTGGTGTGGACCGGAGAATCCCATAGAACTCATGTCGCTACTCTGCATCATCGGAGGAGGCGGGGGAGGTGCCATAGCCCAGCCATGCTCGGAGCTCACTTGTGCACTACCGGGGGGAGGTGGCATTTTCATCATGTGGTCGGTGGGTGGGTGCAGATTGTTGTTCCAGTTTGAGTTTCCATGCAGACCAGGATTATAGTATCCATTACCTGTACAAAATTGATATTATTATGTCTTTAAGTAACAAGTTTATTAGCATAACACATAAAAGAAAATGCAACTAGGTTAAACAGGAATAGCACAAACAGACTTCTGGAATTGTCTCTATAGTAATTCATGTTATCCATCTGCCTCCTTTTCTTTCTCCTAACGCAAGCCACCACGAATGCGATTAATATGAAGACGAGTAAACCGGCCCCTGCTGCTGCTCCTATTATGATACTTTTTGAATTTGAAGATGATGATGAGCTGTCATCGGACAATGCCGATGGAGTAAGTAACCCGGCCCGAGAAGGTGGAGACGGTGGTGTGTGCGGCACTTGTGGCGGCGAGTTTCTGTTTTGAGATGGTGGAGGATTGTGGTTATTGTTAGAAGGTGGAGGATTGTGGTTATTGTTAGAAGGTGGAGGATTGTTGTGTGATGGTGGAGGAGGTGAGTTTGAGTCGGAGGACGGAGGAGGTGTGTTGTTAGCTGGCGGAGGAGGGGAGGGGTTGGAATTAGATGGTGGGGATGGCGGTGGCGATGAGTTTGATGGTGGTGAAGGTGGTGGTGATGAATTGGAGGGAGGTGATGGTGGTGGTGAGGAATCGGATGGAGGTGATGGCGGTGGGGATGAGTTTGATGGCGGTGGTGATGAGTTGGAATTGGACGGTGGTGATGGAGGTGGCGATGAGTTTGATGGCGGTGACGGTGATGAGTCAGACGGTGGTGATGGCGGTGGTGAAGATGGTGGTGATGAGGAGGAGTCCGAGGGTGGTGATGAGTTGGAGGAAGGTGGGGATGAGTTTGACGAAGGTGGAGAGTCCGACGGTGGTGAGTTCGAATCTGACGGTGGCGAATTAGAATCCGAAGGTGGCGATGACATTTTTACGATTTGTTGTTATATCAAAGAGGGAGCTGAGGTAAAAATTACTAGTCCCGCCGCTCTCCCAAATAATCACCCCTGCATGCATGAAAACAAAAATCAAATCAAGTCTTTCATTTTTCTTTTCCCTTAAAATTTACCAAGAAACAAACTTACATTGGACAATATTTATTAGCTAGTTAATGATACAAATGAACCGAAGTCCTTAATTGTGTTCACAAAATATAACTAAAACACTTTCTTTGTATCTACCAGAACAACTATTTCATGTTTCTCCGAAACGAATCATGGAACGGTCACAAACTGTAAACAAATTATAAACCATGTTTTAATCACAAATGTATTGCGAAGGCAACTTGATTAGATGATGCGAATCTTGATATTTAGCACAAATATACGGTCCAACATAATCTTTTATACACACAAATTTCTGGACAACATATCTGAGATGAAAAGCAATATACTCAACTATTATTCGAATTCCATAATCATCATATATCATAAACATTTAAATACAACAAACTCTAAATGATCACCGTGTTAAGATGAAAATCATGGCCAGCTGATTAACAGCACAAACAAAACTAATTTACTCAAAGATCTAAAGCATTGTGACTTGATTCACGGTCATTACAATATTTGTTTCATGAAAAGATAAATTATATATAATAAGAAAACGTCAAACGATAATAATCTGAGAAGGAAAGGAAGGAGGAAGGGAGGAGAAGCTAGGTGAAAAGATACCTTTAGGAGAAGGGCATGGAGGACTCTGAAAGAAGGAGAAATTAAAGATGGTGCGTGGTAATAATTTCACCAAAGAAAACTAATGTGCCATCTCTCCACCCCCAATTAATCTCCTTAAAAGAGGGAGAAAAACATTATTTATTTTCTATGTTTAGCCTTTTTGGTTACTATATTATTATCGTCAATCAACTTTTCAGATTTTAATTGACAGTAAATTTGGTCTAAATAACATTAAATCTAGTTTATCTAATGAACATAAATAATTTTACACTTGTCATATCCATACTTTAATGTCAACCGTAGGTTAAATCCATTCATTTCCTGTACCAACGAATTCTTCTATTATTCACACAACAGATTTGTGGAGGCTAATTGTTTAAGATGATGAAATAAGATTCTTAAGATTTAAGAAGTTCCACTTTCCAAGAACTTAAAAAAAAAAAAGAAACCACCTAACAAACTCATTTCCTTTCCCTTGTCTTATATTTATATTAAATTACTATATCATGTACTGAGGTTTGCTTTCTTGATGACGTCCACTTGTTCTGAAATGATGTTAGATAGTGCTTAAAGAGTAGTATTGTTCTTCTTTTGGGGCATATAACAATTCAGGGCGAGTTTGAATAATTTGAATCTTCTTCATAAAAAAAACAAAAAACAAAACAAAACAATGGTACTTTGAATTGCAAACTTGCGTCCAAGTTACTGGATCAGAGGTACAACACATGCACGACAGTTTTCCCGTAATGAGTCATCTCATGGGCTTTGATGACCCAATTTTCGCAAGCGTTTTTAAAACATTATCTGCTACCAAGGATGTTTGAAAACAACAGGTTACCATGGACCATGGTATTGGTCAGTATTTGTTGACCAATTTTAATTAGTTAATATGTCGCCCAAAATTACATTACCATTAGATATATAGCGCGAGGAAAAAACTTTGATTATGTAGTGTATGAGGAGGAAGAGTCCATTTGAATTCAAATATTTTCACACTAGTATTAATATGTTTTGATGGAATCTTATTAGAAGATAAGTGAGGAAATTCAAATCCACAAGCTAATTGGCTTAATTGTGATATTGTAAACATGAAAGTAAATCAACAATAAGTTAGTGCCTTATGGTCATGGATAGCTGGTGTGAGAAATTCATGTGAACAATTTTGATTAAGGTAAATGTTTATAAGTGCAATCAAAAACTTAGGAACGTAGAACCAAGAAACACAAATTTGAAATACTTGATCAACGGCTTCTAAAAGTTTTAAATAGGGACAAAATGTGTCTGAATTTTACCTAAAGGGTGGGGATGGTGCTTATTTGTCCAAAAACTCGATTATATGGCTATGCTCTTAAATTTGTTTGTTCGTAGATAAATTGCTTCACATTTTACAATATTTCCAAAGCATTATCTCAACACACAATAAGTGCAAATATCCACAGATATCATTTAATTTTGGGTGTACACTTGTTGAAAGTTGAAATGTTTTCACGAATTAAAATAAAAACTCTAATCCCTGTGTGCTGATAAATATTTAATGGAGTAAACAGAGAGTTGAGATTAAGGATCGGAAACGGTTTAAACTTTAAATATTTCACCAGCAAACCCTGGACACTAGACACTAGCTACGAACATCCAAACATGAGGCTACAATAAATTTATAAACCTTTAAATGGGAGCTGGCAGCAGCAGTTCGCCTACAGAACAACAACTGCAGTGAGCTACACAACTGAGCCCACATGCATCCCCTACAGCAGATCTTCCAACTTCTGGGCGATACGATCAAATGGAATACTTTCCATTTATATCTCCCTGAAAATGCAAAAGCTATATCGCAGTTAGCCTTGCCGGTAAAGCTGGGAAACTGTATGGATCTGCAGAGCTAACAAGAAGATTAATTGACAACCTGATGAAGAAATAAAGAACAGATAACTGAATACAGATAAGACTAAACACTAATTTCAAAATTTCGATTTAACAAATGAAAACTAAATGTGCAAAATACTCACTTGGTGCACGGGTGCTGATATCTTTGGCCTGAACAAAAATTTTCCTAAAGCACACCAGCGAAAGCTACTTCGTGCCAACTGAAGAAAAATTATCTGCATTGGGCTGCATTGAGCTTCCTGCAGCACCCGTATGCGCAAAATTTGGTGTCATTAATGGTCTTGAAATAGGAGGTCTCAGGGAGTTGATGCCGCTAATGGATCTTGATGCAGAGTTGGGAAAAGAAGCTGATGCTTTATTGGGTGGTAACGACTGCGTAGTTGGTCGAGCTGAAGCTGACATCCCAAATCGTGTTGCGATAATCTGTGCTCTCTCATGGAAAAGCCTCTGCTTTGACCTATCTAACTGTTCCTTAGCCCGCATCACCACATTTTCCATATCATTAAAGAAAGCTAACTTGGTCTCCAGCTTCAGCAACTGTAAACAAGGAAGTGTAATTTTTTTAAAGAGAGAGAGAGAGAGTGTGAATAAACAACTAATCACGCTTAGTCTACCAAAAGCTAAAATGAAGCTGGAATTCCAAATGGACAACTAATCGTGCTTAGTCTTCCAAATGCTACTAAAGAAGCAGGAGGTCCAAATGCCAAACTCTTAAATCACGCTTGAGTCCACTCAGGTTATGCAGGAGTTGAACTCGATAACAATATTCCTAATATCTCATTTCTCGAACATCTTTTTGCTAGGATCTATATAGAAACTCTTCACAATCTTTGATGTTGACCATCAAATTTAGACAATAAATTAGACTCAATGAATCAGAGTTTGGACTACTCATCAAAAAAAAGAATCAGAGTCTGGACTTGTCTGTTGATCAATGTAACATGACTTCAGTATAATGGCAAGAGATAAGAGGAAGTTTGACTATTTGAGGGAAGTATACCTGCTTTTCTATTAGTAACGTCGCAAGCTGACGTATTTGATCTTCTTCACTGTCTGCAAGGAGCTTTGATTTCACAGCTGCAGCCGAAATGGCAGCAACAGCAGCTCGCCTTAGCTTGGTCTCAAGATGGTTTTTGGTCGTCAATGTCTCCTTTTCTTTAAGACATTCTTTAGCTTTTGTATCCCCTGCATTAACAATATGCACAAGGTACTACTTAGACTTTCCAGCAGTAGCAAAATAAGTTGTTTCTTTGCTTTTACAGGTCAACACATTCCACTAGCAGTACAATATAGCTTAGCAAGCACTGCCTGGCCACATATATCTATTTATTACTCAGATACATGGTGTTGGTCAAATGCATTTGCACTTTAACGAGTTTGAAATACACCATCTATTGTACTTAGAGCTGCTCAAATAAAGAAAAGTCTCCTTTTCACAAACACAAAAATATGCACCTGACTCTTTCTCTCCTTCGGTGGTTGAACTTGACACCACCAATAGCTCATTCTCTTTCTTTTCGGAACTAGGTATCATTTCTTGTGGCTCTTTAGACTGAGAATGGCTCCCGTTTGAAGCTCCATCTTCTGAATCCTTTCCAGAGTTGGGTAGCAGCTCAGAATTAGAGGTCAACACAACCAATTTTTCGGTATTTGAGAGTGTCTTTTCCTCTGTGATATCGGAGTTTCTCGGTGCGTTCATGGAGGCTGGTTGGGCCTCATGAGTGACCATATCTACTGGCTCCTTCACGGCATCTGATTTCTCTGCACATTCACTACTGGGAGAAGCCACGTGCTTCTGTTCTTCAGATGAAGAATCTTTCTTTTCATTATGTTCTTCAGGGGCAGAATCTATGTTTTTGTCCTTGTCTTCATCTTGTAAGCTGACACTGCCAGTAACTGAATCAGGTTTGACCTCACTCTGTTTTTCCACATTTTCATTCTCATGCTTTGGAGATTCAAGCTCAATTTTTTCAGTTGTTGCTCTGAAAAATTTACATTGTAATTAGAGAAATAATCTTGGACAAAAGATCTAAAATAATGAAGTTTACGCACCCCTCTAGATTTTTCTTGTCATCAGATGGATCTTCCAAATGAAAACAGTGCCTTGCAGCAAGCTGCTCACCGGAATGACAGCTAGATAGAGATTTCAAAAGGCTACGAACTGAAGCAGTTGCAACATTAGGTTCTACCAGTCGCACTAGAAACGCTGCCTATAAGAGAGAAAAAAACTCGCATTAAGGCTTAAGCCCCCATTTAAAGTTATTTTTATTTTCAGTAGACTTATGTGAGATTTATCACAAAAGCACAGTGTTGTGAGAACCAGCAACCTAGTTGGTTCAATTGGTTTGATCACTGGTTATTGAAGCATAGAATATACTATCATATCAAGATCTTTTGAGATATAAGTTCTTAATATTTTGATTGCCTTATTTCAAAAATAAAAATATCATTACATAGTGTAAATACATAAGTTTAAAACAATCACGTCATACCATGTATAATGATTTATACTGTATCAATTTATGAGATTAATTATATTATAGTGTTGACTTAAATTAATGGGCATTAATTATAATTTATAGATCTTGTGTACATACAAATTTAGACACCACCATGCAGTACATAGAAGGTGTATTATTCTACATTTTTCCAAAAGAACATTCATTCATTTCTTTCTTCCCCGTCGATGTGTATGCACATAAATTATGACGCGGTTAAAAATTAAGACGCGGTTAACAATAGTTAACACAAATAAGAAGATTCTTAAAAAATATGTATTCATTCCTTTTACCTAAAATTAAGCCACTAATCTAGAGATCTGAAAAATAAAACAAGCAGATTAAAAATAGTGTTAAGTCGCAGTGTGAAAGTAGATAAATTTGAAGTGATTTGCCGAACTTATGGTAATATTTAGTTAGTTTTGATTCTTTTTCTCATTCTGAATGAAACCCCTAATACCACGTTAGTCGATTGATAACAAAAGTACATTCTTTCTTTGTTTATACTAATATAATTCATTATTACTGCAATGATTTCTTGCAAGCCAAAATGAGAAACACGCTAAAAAGAAGGGGTTGAGAAAATATCCCACATCGCTTGGATATGGTCTTGGATTATTCTTAATAAACAAGAGTTCCCTCTCTACTAAATAAGGTGGTGTTGTAAGTGGACAAATATGGACTTCGATTTCTATCATCGTATCAGAGCCAACTTAAGACGTATGTGGGCTCGCGACCTACCCACCTGATGACACCGAAAATAATATTGGGCCACACGTGAGGGGGGGTGTTGAGAAAATATCACACATCGGTTGGGTATGGTCTTGTTATTGTTATTATTCTTAATAAAGAGAAGTTTGCTTACCGCATTTTAAGTGGAGAAATATGGGCTTCGATTCCTTTTAGAAACCTTGGATTTGATCTCAATAAGTAATACCAATTTCAAAGTAAATTTCACATTAACATCCAAACCTTCTCCACAATGATTCAAAACATTCCGTTCATCGCTCCACCTCCACAATTTTAGTAGGCAAAAATAAATCCCTTATTCTATCCTAAATTGTCCATCAATAATGGCGAAAGTGTCAAATAAAAGTTCAAGAGAAGAAGATTTAAAGGAGAAATAATGATTAAAGTTTCTCTTTTATCTTTGCTCGAGTTTTGGTTAGTTCCGTATGGTTTTTATTTTGTTGCCCTGATTTCCTTTTCAGAATTTTTAAAGGGAAGAAACGTTCTTTTCTTTTTTAAGAAAAAAGTAAATTCAGTTTAACAACCGAGCCAAGTCACCAGTTATAACCAGCCGGTTGATGGTGGTTGGAACCGTGTTTTGCACCCACCCGGTTTTAGCATAGTTCCGGACCAGATCATGTGCTGGTCACCGGTTTAACCGGTCAAACCAGCCAGTCCGGTCCAAGTCAAACACCATTGTAAAAGCATATTTATGATAACATAGCCAGAAAAACAGAAAATAAGAACGTACCAGTGTCATCACAGGATTACCAGCTTCAGCAAATGATAATCTTTCCCCAGGTAAAGGAGGACCACTCACGGCTTCAAATGCTTCTTTGAGAGCCTTCAGTGCAAAGCTATCCCCAACTGCATGACTCTCATCTGATTCCTTGACATCATCCGGCTTCGAGATTTCCATCGCACAGGATGCATCCTTTTCAGTTGCATCACCCTGGCTTTCCATTAAGTCAGGGTCCTCTTTTAAAGCATTATCTCTCTCTTGGTCTTCTTTTGAGGCCAAATCTTCAGTACTGACGGAATCAGGCAGTCCATTTTCTTTAGGAGCAGAATTAATTTCAATATCATGATTAAAAAAGGCATCTTGAATTGGCATTTGAACAAAGTGCAATATACACTGCGATTTTGTCTTTGTTGCCACATGCTCCGCAATCTCACTCCAGTTATCCTTAAATATTTCTATTGCTTCAAGGAGTAAAAGAGTTTCTTGATCTGTCCATTTCCCGCCACTCGCACCACCAGCTTCAGCTGGTTCCATAAGAATGAAGTCAGTAGGGGACATATCAGAGCCAAACTTCCCATTGTTGAAACATTCAGCACATAAATCAAAGTCTGCCTGTTAAAAGATAGGGATCAAACTTGATAAGTTTCCAGGGATTGTAGTAGTCAAAACACGCATAATACTATTCTTCCAATGTCATTCATGCGCATGCAAGTCTGGACCAGCAAGAGCTAGTAGCTAGGCAAAGATATGGGAATAATCCAAGAGTTCCTTCAAAGAGTGTGAATAAATAACACAAGTCTATAAGTTGGAAAAATCTTTGCCAGCTTGAAGCACTTAACCAGAGAAAGCAGGGAAGTGGTTTTCACTACACCAAATTATGATTTCCATAATGCTGCTAATTGATTAAAAACAATCCGTGAAAATGCTCGTAAACAGAAATTTATAGATAGTTGCAAAAAAAAAAAAGTAAACAGCAACTATATTAAACTAAACAAGAATTTTCAGCAACACAACAATGAAACTTTCATTTGGTTATTCTTTCAGTCGTTTCATGCAAAATTTTGGTCAGACAAAAACCCTTCTATATCAGTTCATCATTTTCCTCAAGCTCTATCTGAAATAACTTTCTTTTCCGTTGTCTTTTCATCATAAAAGAGTTTTACTGACAAAAATAAATCTTCACATACAAACAAATGTATTAATAATGCATTGATTGATCATATCCGAACCAGTGATACATTATGCAAATCAGGTGCTTGGCATAAACTCAAATTATCAATTGCAAGAGAAGCTTCTCCAGCCAGAAAAGAAACATTGTCAATGAGAAATGAATGCAAGAAAAGACACCTGCTTCTGACAATGATAGCGCTTCCTGGAACAATCTGCAGAGCAGGAATTACAATGGTAGTCAACAGCCGGCTCCTCAGCTTTCACCAGTTCATCAGCAACGACAGATTCTGGAAACAACCCAGATGATACGGTTGACACTGATGCATTCATCCTGGGAACCACCGGACTCCATGATTCCACTGTTTCAAATTTGAATAGTTTCTCAACCAAAGAGGCGGTTTTTCCAGACTCATCGGCATCAATGCTCATTGCAACAGGTTCATTTTGGGGGAACGGGTGATAATTAATCAAACCCCAGTAGTCCAGAAACTCCATTACCTCTTGTCTAGAGTCCAATTCTCCCACTGTGAGTTCGGACAGTTGGTCCAACTCAATCTGTACACTGGGATTTAAGTGAAACTTCTTCATTATCCAATTACGCATCTCCATGTAAATTTCTGGAGTTCTATTTTCTACTTTTCCGCTAAAGAAAGAAGGCAACATCTGCTTCTCCAGTGGATGAATTTCAGTCCACGAAAACCAACCTACAAAAAGAAGTTCAATTTTTAGTTAGTTTTTTAATGTCATCAACCAACTTCTCTAACAAAACAAAACTTAGGCTTACTCCGAACAGAATTGCAATCGCAAAGAAACACAAGAAATTAAAGAAACTCAGAATCCCCATACATTTCATTCCCCGGGGCAAACGAAGAAGAAAGAAGAGTTCTTTATTGTCATAGATCAATTAAAACCGAGACAAAAGATGGTAAGCGGTTGAATTTCAGGCCAGCTATTTATTCCACAAACGCTAACCACAAACTACATTTATTACAGAAAACGCATAACGCCCAGTGTGGCCTTCTCAAGATTATCGTAGTTCAAAACCCATAAAAGTTACATTATTTCCCCTTCTTCCGCTCACTAAAATCAACAGAACTAAAGGAAAGCTAATATCTTTGAAACAAGAAAAAGGCAACCTTTTTATCAAAACCTTATAAGAATGTAAGAGACTCAAGTCCAAGCTTTACGATTTTGCATGTGTATGAAAATCTTGATTTCAGAATCCTGGAAATAACACAACGTGATGAAAAAGAAACAACCTTTCCCATCAAACAAACCCTAGGGTTTCAAATACCAATTAGAACCTTCAGAAATGAAAAACCCACAAAGATTTCCAGGAAAGTAACAAACTTTATTTATTCTAAATCGGTAAATAACAATTTGACATCAAAATGCAATCCCTAATTCGACAAATTACGCAACGACACAATTCACTCACCGGCATGAACAGGGACCACATGTACACCGGCACCTCTCGATCTAATCCCTTCGTACTCACTCTCAATTTTCGCCTCCAAAGCCTCCCAATTCTCAATCAATACACTCTTCTCCTCCGCCTTCGCCGCCGCCACCGCCGCCTCCCGCACCTCCGCATCGCTCTTCACCGCCGCAACCTCCGCCTCCGTCAGAAACCCGTAACTAGTGCTAGGCTGCACTCGCGCCCTCGTGCAAGGTCCATACGAGTGGATCGGAGCGAACGGCACAACAGGAGGCTTCTCACGCGCCTGACGCTTCGACGACGTCGTTTCGGAGTTTGAGCCGCCGCCGCCGCTGTTGAGAGATGTGGATTTCCGCTTTTTCCCTCCGCCTCTCCGACGAGACGTCGGCTGCTCAGAAGCTGGTGCCGCAGCCTCCTTTGCGGCGGAGGAAGGCGGCGGAGTGGTGGTTGGGTCTCTTCTCTTTTCCTCCATGGTTGTGTTCAGTGGTCGACTCTGTCAGATTCCCACACCTACTGGTTTTATTGATTTATTGTCTGTGGACGCGGCCCACGATAAGATCCTGCACCCGCACTCTGATGAAACGCGCTTTCTGTAGAGGCTGGTAAAGTCGCTGTTTCTCGAAGAGGATCAAATTATGTTTCCAACAAATGGACATTTGAAATGGTTCTCTCTCTTTTTTATTTGGATACTTACATTAGTGACAAACTTACGCCCAACATTAGCATAAATCTAGTAAACAAATCGTTTTGTCACAAGTTCCCCCATTAACTTTAATTAAATAAATTTTCCAAAGAATTTTATGTTCTTGCCAAAAGTACATGAGAATGGTTTATACCATAACACGAAAGGTTCTCTGATTCTCTCTCATGATTTAAAATAAAGTATTTCGAGGCGTAGTTTTAATTATTTAACTGTTTAATTGACTACGTGTATAATTTAGTTGATGGTACTTCCTTTTTTTGTTTAACCAAATATTTTTACTAAGGAAAAAGTAACGCGGGTACTTAAAGTACAGAAAGCAACAAAAGAAAACGGCATGCTGCACAAAAAACAAAAGTAGACCAATCTTATACAATTTTTTTGGAGAAATTATTATTCTTTGATCTTATAGCCAATTCGATGTGCGGACCTTTACAAGATCAACTACTTTAACGGCATCAACATTAAAACTACCTTATTTCTATGTTTGCAAACTAATCAGGGAGTGAAAACCCTCCTAATTTTCTAGTCCTTTCTTCCTTTCAGCCGTGAATATAGTTTTTTGTCATGAAGATAGTGAACGGCCATTTTCTTTATTACTGTTGTGATCCTTAACCAATAACCACTAATAGCATGTCACTCAAATTTGGTGCACCATTGATGAGTTAAAAAAAAAGGTCATTGACATTGATACTCGAGTAGCATAGAACATAACAAAATTATGATTTGATTTAGCACTGATTATCGCCGATCAGATTTCAATTGGAAGAGCAAATAAAAAAAGAATTTAAATTGTATTGAATTGTTGTGTTCACATATACGTGAGTTCAAGATTAGTTGCGATGCTAATCATGATCAAACAAAAAACAAAGACTAATTAATAAACTAATTTAACAACCAATATTTACTAAATATGAAAAGTCACCTTAAATAATAGATAAATGAATTATAAAAAATTGCCGAAAATGGAAATATTTGAAATGTGATTTAATAGAATACAACTTAAGGGTCGGCGATATTGCCAAAACAATATATGTTGCTTCCAAAACAATTGGTTTAAACTCCCTAATTTACCCTTCCTAGTCAAAGACTATATAAGTTAAGTGTTTAAAATTTGATAACAATAAATCTTCTTAAAAGATCTTGTTAATTCCACAAACACTTCCCTAATTAATTATAGCAAAAAAAACTGCAACGTAATTATCTTCATAATCTTTCTCCATCGCCAGCCGCCAGAAGATATTATAATTGTTAAAACTTGCACGACTTCAAAGGTCAAAATTCAGAAAGAGTGAAAGCTAATAGATTATTCAATTGAAGAATTAAACAAGTAAGGCTACTTTTCGTTATTTTGCTTTAAACATTGATCTTATATTTAATATTTACTTGGCTCCCAATTTTGTATCTTTCTCATGTTTACGTGATTGTCCACTTAATTAATCAAACATAATAAAGAAGAGATATTCAATTAACATTTTCAATCCATTTTGGGTTTTCTCTCATTTTTATAAAGTTATTATGGGCTAATTACTTGTTATGAGAAACTAATTTGTGTTTGGTTTTGTTCCTATTGGAGAAAATAATGCATAAAAGGTTAACGAACTTAGTGTTCTAAATCAATAACAAGCACAAAATAATTCAGTGGCAAGTAGTCATATTTTATTTGTTAATAAGTTTGTATTTATTTGATTTTTGCTTTTAATTGTCAATTAATTTTATTTCTTTAATATAGATTTCAGAATGGTGATTATGGCCGATCAAAATAATGCCACATGCCCAACTACACAGTCAAGTACTAGTGCCCAACAACAAAAAATAATTCAAGAAGGAAATCAACTTCAACTTTTTGAAGAATTATTTGCAACTCGTGAAGAACTATTGAAGACTGCGAGGTACTTTTATTCAAAAAAGGGTATGCATTGTCAATTAGGGGCTCCAGACCAGACAAATTTGTGACTATTGGTTGTGATCGAGGAGGGCATTACCGAGATAGAGTCAACATTCCTATTGAGCACCGCCAACGAAGCACAAGTACTCGTCTCATAAATTGTCCGTTTGAAATTCAGGGTAGAGTACAAGATGATGGCTTTTGGAAGCTTGTTATGAGGAACGACTCACATAATCATGAAGCTTGTCTGGATATGTCTGGACACAGGGGCGGAGCCAGGATTTCGAGGGAGGGGGGGGGGGGGGGGGAGATTATTCTAATATTTTTTATTAATTAAATATATATATATTTTTTGATTAATTTAATATAAAAAAAATTAATCAACAACAGTAAATTAGCTTTAGGAAAAAAAGCATATACTTATTAATAACCAACCAACAATATTTAAATTGTACCGTTTAACAAAGCATTCAACATCTTTAAAGAAATATACTAAAACATACAATCAAAGACTCAAAGTAATAAACATAAGGCATTATCAACTAAGAATATCTCATCCCTTAAGATGAAATGAAATTAAACAATGTTAAACATTTTTCAAAAGTAATAGTTAGTAATCAACTTACTTAGGCACTTTAAATTGTGATCTACGTTTCTTGATACGATCGAACTCGTCAATTATTAAATCAACATCAAAGCTTTCCGCAATTTCTTTTTCAGTATGCATAATGAGACTACTAGATAAGAAAAAAAGAAGAAAAAAACAAAACAATATGACTTATAGTTACACAGGATTAGGAAGAAGCGTCGCCGGCGCCAGACAGGGGTTGGGCAGTTAAGCTCAAAAAGTATCTATTTCACAAATATTATGTATAATATATTAATTCTATGCTTCAACAGTTCAACTATTAGATGAAAAAAAGAAGAAAAAAAATCAATAAGACTTACAGAGAATACTGACTAGGAAGAAGCGTTATAGCGTCTCGCAAGACTTAAAGAAAATTAGGAAAAAGAATTTGCCTTTTTTTGTTATTAACTAAATTATGGGGTGAGTTGTATAATAAAATAATTATATAGCTTTTTTTATTTTTTTATTAACTTAGTTAAGGGGTTGTCGGGTGGGTATAAACTATGTTTCCCTTTTATTCTTTTAATAACTGAATGGGGTGGTGTGGTGGGCGAGCTTGTATAAAAAGAATAATTTTATGCTTTCTTTTTATTTTTTTATTAATTGAAGTATGGAGTGGGAATGGGTTAAAATTTGAGGGGGTGCAATACATACCCAGCCCACTATTTATTATTTTAAAATACTATAATATTACTATAAAAAAAAGAAAATTTGAAAAGTGAAGGGGTGCAGTGGCCCCCCTGCACCCCCTCTCCCTCCGCCCCTGTCTAGACACCCATCTGCTCGACATTTTTCAAAGGAAGAAAAATCAAGTATTGACGATATGACCAAGTCAGGAATAGCACCACGGCAAATTCTAACTTCTCTTCGACGAAGAAATTCGAATCTACAGGCTGTGTCAAGAAATATATATATAACGTGAAGGTGAAGATAAGAAAAGAGACATTAGGAGGACGCACTGAAATTCAGGTTCTATTCGAAGAGTTGGGAAAGGGTGGTTTTATGTTTGATATTCAACAAGATGCAGAAGGTCTCATCACTCACTTATTTTTTTCACACCCTTTGTCCATGAATTTAACCAAAAGTTATTCAACAGTGTTTGTAATGGACTGTACGTATAAAACAAATAGGTACCATATGCCGTTGCTGGAAATCATTGGAGTCACGAGTTTTAACACTTCATTTTCTTCTTGCTTTGTTTTTCTGAAAAGTGAAAGGCAAGAAGACTATACTTGGGCTTTAAGGAAATTCCAAAGAATACTTGGTCAAGATTGTGAACCTTGTGTTATTGTCACTGACAGAGAATTAGCATTGATGCATGTCATAGTGGTTGTATTTCCAAAAGCGATGAATCTTCTTTGTGTATGGCACATAAAGACAAATTTGGTGGCAAATTGCAAGACTAAGTTTGGAAAAGCGGAGGAATGGGACGGATTCTTGTCATCATGGAATAAGGTAATAATATATTGTTCTAGTGAAATAGAATTTGAAGAAGCTTGGCGATGGTTCGAACTATTATACAAAGAAAAAACGGATGTTCTTAGTTACATCAGAAAGACGTGGCTTCCTTATAAAGAATATTTTGTTGAAGCATGGGCAGGAAAGTACTTAAATTTTAATAATAGAGTTTCATCAAGAGCAGAGGATGCACATGCAAAACTGAAGAAGTACTTAATGGTTTCCACCGGTGATCTGCGCACAGTAAAGGAAAAAATGTGTCTTATGCTTGAAAATGAGGTTAAAGAAATTAAGACCCAATTAGCAAGCGAAAGACTTCATATTCCTCACAATTGTAAGATTCCTTTCTTTAAAGAGCTTCTCACTAGAGTGTCATTTTTTGCACTCAAAGAACTGTACAAACAAATCGATATGGCCAAGAAGGGTAATATGCCGTTAACATGTACTGGGCATTATGCAGCAACTATGGGTCTTCCTTGTGTGCATATGATGAGAGGCTGGAGGGATGGTGTACTGCCTCCAGAATCTATACATTCTCAGTGGCGTATAGATACAAGAGCAACATTTCTCTTAGATGATGCCTCAAATGATGAACAAGGTGCATTAGAAAGTTTACTACATGAGTTGCATGATAATTATCTACAATGGCCGTCAACGAAAAAAGAGAATGCTCGAGAAAAAATATCTCAAGTTATAAATGGTCAGCAATTGTCTTTTGAACATGTTGTTCGACCTCATAAAGGTAGGCCTTCAAGATCAAGAAAAAGGAAAGCATCAAGTTCTACAAAATGCGATCCTTCAAGATTTGAGATTGTGGAGGCTTCAAAAAGTTTTTTGAGCTGTAAAAATGGGAGGCATCTCATGCATACATGCCTAAATAAAATGCCGGTCAATCCTTCAAATGATAATGACAATACATTATACTTTGATCTTAATGTTGCGCCTTTTTCCTATGAAGACGTCCCAAGGTATTTCTGATATGTGAGCACTAATTCTTTGCATTGTATCAAAATGTATGTGATTTTTCATTATTTTATTTATTTATTCATGTCTTAGTTATCGGCGCGGTGTACTGGAATATTTAAGGAACAAGTAGTTGATTTGCTTTTTTGTGTGTGGCTATAATATGCTCATTATGATTGAAGTTTTAATACTTTTATTTTTCTGATTCTTTTTTCTTTCTTTTTTGTTGCAGATTTTGAAGGGTATAAAGGGATTGAAAGAGCTTTAGATCGTTCTAGCAAGAAATTTAGATTGTGATTTTACTACAAGAACTTTTTTCTTTATTTTTGTCAGTTGGATGTGGTTTTAAAGCTGTTTTGCTAATTGAAGTTTTTTCCGTTGACAGAGATTACCTTAAATTTTTTATTTTTGAATATGTCATGGTATTCGTTTAGTTTACTTTTTGGGTATTTAATTATATTTCTTTTAGTACTATTTTTTCAAAGTTTTTAGTTTACATAGTTGGTAAGAAAATGGCTTCAAATTTCTTATTTTGCATCTTTGATATGAACCATACCTCTTATGAAGAAGGAAAGTTTTATAAAAAAGGAAATGGGGGGTACTACATATAAGACCGAGTGACGTACCCAATCACATGGTTAGTCTAAAGAAAGCCAAGCATCTAAGGGGGGTTTATAGAAAACCCCGAATATTTAATCAAATCGGCTAGGTAGGTGTTATCAAAACAAAGGGGCGTTTTCCCGAAAATTAGCTCAATGACCAATTTTCCCGACAAAGTGATTTACCATTGAAGATCGAATCATCCCTCTTCCAATGTTTGCATTTTTTTCTCCATCTCCTCTTTTCATAGGCTGTTAGCTCGCTCAAATTTGTACGAGGAGTTGAAAAAATATAACAACCCTTGGTAGAACTAGGAATTGGTTCGTCACTGTCGTCATCATACCTAAAATTAGGTGGAGACTGATGATTTGTTTTCCTCTCTTCCAAGTATGGTTTCTTATTGCGGACCGACGACTTCTTGCTTTTCTTTGACTTGTTTAGATTGACTGGCCCTTTTTCCATATGATCCTCGAGATGTAGCATAGGGACCTCCTCAATTGATTCATCCGAATCACTCATGTTTTTCTTCTTTTTGGAGCTTTTGGATCGGACTTCTTGCCATGCCTCCGATATCATCACCTCTTCCTCATCCGCAACATTTATAAAATCCTCTTTTGAGTATTCCTCATTTTCTACCTTGTTCGTTGCATTAATCAAACTCTCCTTGATTTCTTGCAAATGATTCTTTTCCTTCATAGTTGTTGTTTCCATGTCTTTATCAATATCTTGCTCAAGACTAGCAAAAGGATTAGAATCACTTTGCTTCGAATATTTAGCCGTTGCATGTTGAAATATCTTGTGAGCTTCAAGGGGCGTTCTTGAACTTGCTCGCCATTTCCACCATGTGTGTTCACTTTCCCAACTCCACAATCCGCATAACGATGGCCAATGTGTTGGCACTTCCTACAAAAGTACGGGAGATTCTCATAAATAACTCTTTGTTTGACGATGGATATGCTCCCATTCACCTCAACACCCCATTCAATGTTTTCTTTCAATGGATCAAGTAGGTTGACTTCAACACAAATTCGCGGGTAGTCGGGGCGAGATAGTGTTGCGGTACCTTCATCAATCATCAAAGGCCTACCAAAATATTGCCCAATGTTCTAGAGCGTTTCATTCACATAGTAATACATCGACCAAATCTATATGGAACTTTTTTATCGACAAATAGTAAAATTTTCTTCTATAATGCGTGTTAACAAAATTTGTTTACGATCCAGAATGTATATTGTTCTTTTGTATACATAAAGTATTAGTCTTGGTATGGATTTGGTATACATGAAGAATGTTGTTAAAGAATATTATTTCATGATTTTAAGGAATGGACTAGTTTAATGTATATATATATATATATAATATTAATGAAACTACAAACATGAAATTTATATATATATATATATATATATATATATATATATATATATATAAACTGGAGTTAAAAATGATAAAAAGTAGAATGTTAAATTTTTGAATTGAGTGATTTCTTTGGTTTTCACTTGTTAACTTTGACCTTTGAAGTACTGTGAATAGATTACAAGTTTTAAAATTAAAAATAACTTCTTGCTACTGAACATAAAGATTATGAAGATAATTACAAGTTTTAATAGTAATAATAAAGTTTTAACAGTAATAATAATTTCTTGCGGCTACAGGGAAGGATAATGAAGATAATTATGTTGCAGTTTTTTTTTGCTATAATTAATTAGGGAAGTGTTTGTGGAATTAGCAAGATCTTTTAAGAAGATTTATTATTATCAAATTTTAAACACTTAACTTAGATAGTCTTTGACTAGGAGGGGCAAATTAGGGAGTTTAAACCAATTGTTTTGGAAGCAACATATATTGTTTTGGCAATATCGCAACCCCAACTTAAGTCTCGCACAACTTGGATGCCCTTTTTTTAGAGATTGTGGTGGGTGGATTTTATTTTGTAGAGCTTTCGGTTAAAATATGGTAATCTTGTTAGTTTTCCCACTTTTCCACAAAAAATTAAATGGTTCGCATCCACCTCTATTACTGTGAGATGTGTGTATGCAGATTTCACGGAGTAAGATCTAGATTTGTATCGTATCCAGATCAATGGTCCTCTTGATGAGGTTTAGGAGAGAAGTTCTCTAGCAACTGATGTAACTATCGAACTAGATTATCCTCCCACACAAATAATTTTCTTATACACAAGAAGTTTCATTCCCATGACTCCGTGATACAACTTCCCATTTGAGAGACAATATAGTGTTTTAAAAAGCGAAAGCGTAGGTGAGGCGTTTTATGTTCCAAAAAGCGAGGCGTAAGCCTTGAGGCACAAAGCGTAAGCTTTATGGGTTTTGATATTAAGTATTATAAGAAAAGAAGTGTTGCTAAAAATATGAATATATAATATGAATCTTATATAAATACGTTTTAAGTATAATATAAATGCACTTTGGTCACACTATTATGCATATTCTAAATAAAACTACTGTGAAAATATGTGTTGTGCCTTTTTTCTTTTAACTTATGTTAAAAAAAAACCACATACTTTTTTGTCAATAAATAGAGTTTTACTTTTACCTTCAACATTATAATTATATTCAAAATTTTTCCATTGATTTAGTGAGAAATTCTTTCTTTTTTCAATATATAATTAGGCGTTAGTTTATTTCTCAAGGCGTAAAGCGCAAAAACCGCACCAAAAGTGTACGCCTTGGCAATAAGGCGTAAGCTTTATAACACTTAAGCTTTTGCATGAGCCTTGAGGCGTTTTCGAGTGAGCTTTGCTTCAAAGCTTGCTTTAAAGCGAGCCTCAAATAAGCTTTTTAAAACAAGGTATATTCCTTTTGATTACAAAGAAGAAACAAATGATTGAACAATTGTAGCGACTATGTTTTTCTTACTTATGCTGTTATAAAGGAAAATTTCCATTTGACCTAGTAATTTGGAAATTTTTAAACTTAGCCCACTAAGTTGGTTCTATTTTATTTTTCACCCACTATGTTAGCGTCGGCGTCAATGTTCACCCACTTTTGATACGTCTCATCGGAATTGTCCATGTATGCGCATGACGCCATTGGCCTACATTTTTTCGAACTTGGGCCATTTTTTTTAATAATATCGAATTAAAAACTAAAAAATACGTGGCCACCACGCTCTGCATATGTGGGCTTTCGGCGAGGCTTGTCAAAAGTGGGTGAACATTGACTCAGGTGCTAACATAGTGGGCTTAAATCGAACTTTGCTAACATAGTGGGTGAAAAATAAAATAAAGCAAATTAGTGGCCTAAATTTGAAAAAAATGTAGGCCATGTGACACCACACATTGCATACGTGTACAATTCTGGTGAGACATATCAAAATTGGGTGAAGATTGACGTCGATGCTATCACAACTTTATGTTTGAATGTAGGAAAAAAGTGGAGATGGGAGAGAAAAATGGGTTTGGGGTTAGAGTTATTTTTTTTCTTTTTTTCTTCCCTTTTCCTTTTGTGAAAATTGAAAGTGTAAGATGTTCTGGAATCAATGTTGGATGGATGTTGTGCCAACATCTAGAGAACATTGAAACCCGAAACATTCTTAACCTGAAAGTCTGAAACATGTTTCCAAAATTCGAGAACATATTCTGGATAAATGTTGGATGGATGTTGAGCCAACATCAGGACAACATTTAAACCATAGAGTATTCTGTCAATCTGTCTTTAACTGCTTTATTTTAGTTTTGCCTTTATTCACCTATTAATCAAGTTCCACGATTTTAGTTGTCTTTGTTTATGTCCAGGAACATCTCTTAATCATAAGGAAGAGCATTACATGTTTCCTAAGTTGAAGTTTCCACAATTCAAGAGGAGGAGATCGGTCAAGTCAACACGATTTCAAAGATGGAAAGTTTTGGAGTTCAAGTGCAACTAGGAATCTTTCCAAGATCAACTCTGAATTGAAGAAGGAGTATTTCCTTATTAGAACTCAATCTAATAAAGGGAACTATTATTCAAGAAGGAGATCGAGTTCAAGAAGGAAAGAAGAGTTCAACAAGGAAACAACATAAGTTACCAAAACTGTGTACAACACACCTTGGAGATCAAGTTTGAAGAAACCTATATATAGGGTGTGAAGTACATCAAGATAAATAAGAAACAATAGAGCTTATAAATCCGTAGAGATTATATCTTAAGCATTGTTGCTGTGTTTCTTGCTTTGCAAAGTTTGTGAGTTTCGAGTTAAGTCTAGGATTAGATTTAAGGAGAAAATTCTTGTCTGCTTTGCTGAGTCCGATCTACAAAAGAGCGAGAGTGATTTTGTGGTGAGGAACATCTTTGGTAAAACCTGCGTGGTTATTTTGCCGTAAGGCTAGATGGTTGATTATTTATGATAAACCATTGAAAATTTATCTTCTTGTGTTCTTTAATTCCGCTGCACATTATACTCTATCAAGAAGATTGTTTGAGATCAAGTTAAGGTAACGCCAGCTTAACTTGAGCTCTGAAACTTTGGAAAAGTTGTATCAATCCCGATCCAACAATTTCAATTGGCGTCAGAGCCAAGCACCGATTTCACTGGTGTTTGGAGGTGATACAACGCGATGGACAACATCAATCCCAATTCTGGCAGACTCCCAGTCTTAGAAGGATCCATCAATTATGCCTACTGGAAGACCAGGCTCAGAGTTCACATCAAATCCATTGACATGAAAGCACGGGATGCCGTTCTTGATGGATATTCTGTCCCAAAGATTGAGAACGACCGAGATGTAGATATTGTACCAAAACCGAAGTCACAATGGACAGCAAACGAGGTAACACTGTACAACTACAATGAGAAAGCTCTTAATGCTATTTTTAGTTATGTTACCAAACAAATGTTTAAGTTAATTCAGAACTGCACCACGGCTAAATCAGCTTGGGATATCCTTGAACTTCATTGTGAAGGAGATATAGCAGTTATAAACTCTAAACATAGACAATTGCTTAAAGATTTTGAAAAACTTGAGATGGGTGATGAAGAGAGTATAGATAGTTATTTTGAGAAAATCCTTGACATTACAAATCAATGTGAAAATCTAGGATTTCTTGTTTCAAATCAAACTATGGTTTATAAAGCTTTTAGATCTTTGTCACCTAGATTTGCTCTCAAGAGAATTGCCATGGGAGAGACAAGAGACATTGCCAACATGGAATTTCAATCCTTGTTAAACACTCTTAGATAATTTGAGCTAGAGTTTCCTGCTAGGACTACCAAACAACAAGCTATTGCTTTATTAGGAACAAATTATCATGAGAGTGAAAATGATGATGAAATTATTTCTTCTAACTATGGAAATATTAGCAAGAAACTCAGTAGGTTGAACTTTAAAGATAAATCTAAAGAGAAACAACCTAGCAATACTTCCACTGGTTCTAGAAAATTGCCTCCCAAATTTGTTAAATATATGGCAACAAAATCTAGTCCTGAAGAAATTGAAAAGTTGAAAACTACTCAATGTTATGAATATAAAGGTTATGGTCATATTGCTGTTGAATGTGCTAACACCCTCCGCAAGAAGGGAAAGTCTCATTGGGTTTGTGTAGATGATTTCAATGAAGAGGATTATAACTCTGGATCAAGTGCTGATACTGAAGAAAACCTTGAAGAGATTCATACAGCTGCACTATTTACTCATATCAACTGGACAGAAGAAGATCTCCATAACTGTCATGGGTCCCAATGTTGCTCCAACATCCAGGACTCAACATCAGAACATGAGACTTTCTTTGGGAATTGGACTGAATATGATACACATATTGATCTCAATTCTTTGTCTGATAATGATGAATCTAACTTTGAATGTTTTCATGGCTCAGTTGTTCTAGATGAAGAGTATTACTTTGAAGGTGAAATGTCCTAGGAGGAAATCATTGAAGACTTGAAGTCTACTTTTCATAATCCTCTGAAAGAAAATCAGAAACTCACCAAGAAGAATGAAGCTCAGAGAATGGAGATTGATGGACTGAAGAAATTGATGAGGATGTATGAAAGAGACCTTGACAAGACAGAAGCTGAACTTAAAGAGGTAAAAGGAAAGCTTGAAAAAGATAATCAGATCATTGCTAAATGGAATTCAGGTACATCTAAACTTGATGAGGTACTGAGTATGGGTAATCAAGGAACAAATGGTCTTGGATATATTGAGAAACCTACCTCTAAAGTTGCTAATCCTGTTTTCATTAAAGAAGGTTTTGTTAAGGAATCAAAAGACTTGAGCTGTGCTAATCCCAACAAAAGTAAACCTACTTATATCTGTTAATTTTGTTTTCAACCAAGTCACATAAAACCTTATTGCAAGAAATATTTGAAAGAAAATGTGAAGAAAACAGAAACTGTCTCTAATGTTGAGTTGGTCAGTGGTACAAATGTTATCCCAACATTAGGAACATGACATAAAAGTAGAACTTGGATTGAAAAGTTAAAGACTCCTAAGATAAAACTTGTATGCAATGTTGTCTTTTCTGTTGTGTACTCTAACCTTGCAGGTAAATGGTACTTTGATAGTGGATGTTCAAGACACATGACAGGAGACAAGGAAAATCTTAAACAACTGATTCATCTCAATGTTGGAACTGTCACCTATGGAGGAGGCACCAAGGGAAGAATCATTGGAAAGGGAGTACTAGATGTTGAAGTATTTCCACCACTCAAAGATGTTCTGCTTAGGGGTGTTCAAAAAACTGTCACCCGCCCGACCCGCCCGCCACCCGCCCGCTGCCACCCGCAAACCCGCGGTTCTATTTTTTATATGAATACTAGCAGTTCAAAATGAGGGTAACCCGCCTTCTCGCGGGCGGGTGGCGGGTTATCCAGTCCACCCGCCCGCCCGCCCGCCCCTTAAATATATAATCCTACTTAATAAAATATCCTACCCAAATACCCAATACCCAGTCCACTGTCCAGTACCCACATTAGGTTTTAATTTCTCAAAACTCACCTGACAGCCTCCATCTCTCACTTTCCCTCTTCAGCTCTTCTAGCCGCCGCCGCCAGCCCGCCACCACCACGACGCGACGCTCCACCACAGCTCAATCAGACTAACATCACCACGGCAGCCGCGATCCACCACGAAATCCGCACCACCACGACAGCCGCGCACCACCACTGTTCTACCACCACCACGACGCCGCTGCTCCATCACCACCACGACGCCACGCTCCACCACTGCCGCACCAACACGAAAGCCGCACCACCACGAAAGCTGCAACGCCGCTCTTCTCTCCAACTCATTGCCCCGACGCCGCTCTTCTCTCCAACTCATTGCCGCGACGCCGCCACGCCCCGCTTCTACACGAACTACACAGCCACCGCGACGCTGCAGTCCGCACTGCCAATCCACTCCACGACAGTCCGTACCTGCGCACCACCACTCCACCACCGACGCCGCCACGCCACCACTTTCCCCGCCTGAATCAGTAAGTTACTTGTCGGTTTTTTGTTTTCAATTTATTTCCATTTGAGATGTTGATTGAATGTTGAATGTTGAGTATTATTGTTGACAGCCTCAACATTATTGTTGAATGTTGATTGAATATATCCTGACAGCCTCAATATTGTTGAATATATTATGACAGCCTCAATATTATTGTTGAATGTTGATTGAATACTGATGATGATGAATATTATTGTTAATTGTTGCTGTTAATTGCCTATGAAATCACTTGTTTATGTTAGTTGTTGTCAATTGTTGTTGTTAAGTGTCTATGAAATCACTGTACTTATAATGCGTTTATTTTTTAGAATGGAAAACCAATTTGAACAAGGGGGATCAACAAGTATGGAGGCAACAAATGAAACTCAAGTAATGCCTCAAGAAAACCCTCAACAAACACATGCTGCACCCGATGCACCAGTTGCACCTGCTCCTCCACGTCCAAACGCACTTACTTGGAAGCCACCTATTAGGAAAAGGAAAAAAATCATCAAGCCTAAAGTGGCTTGATCCATTTAGAAGCTCTCTTAATCCGAAATTGGTGGAAGCACTTGTATGTGGTCAAAATTGGTTGAGATCAACTCCTTCGATGCTTGACATTCAAGAATGTATGAATGTTTTGTCACTTGAAGAATTTGAGGAGTATGATACAATGATTCAAGGTATTACTTATTTATTTTTTAGATTAATATTGTACACCAATTTATAAATTATATTAATACATCGTTGTGTTTTTTTATTGTAGAGGATAAAGGGTCGTGTGCCTCAAGTTCCAAAGCGTGATATTGTGCTAGAAGGATGATGTGTTGTTGGTGAGTAACTAATGACTAATTCTTATAAGTATGCTTATATTTTTTTATTTTTTTGTTTTTCTTTGTAGGACTAATCATTTTTCTCTTCTTTTTTTTATGATTTTCTTTGTAGAACATGAACTTACTATTTTTTTCTTCTCTTTTTGTGATGTAGGTCCATTGGTATTTTGTGGAAGTTGGCAAATGATCAATCATTCTTCTCTTTTTTGTTGTTACATTAATGTTTTTCTTTTTGGACATTTATTGACAATATTTTGTTAAAGTGTTACTTTTTGGACATTGGTGATGGATTTTGAGTTATTTAAGAGATTTGATTTAGTTTATTTATGATATATTTGGTTGATTTTGACATTGTGAGTTTTTGATTTAGCAACATTTTAAAGCCTTATAGTTAAAATATAATGATTATTTGTGGAAATTTTCAATTTTTTTTTTGGCATGCTCTTTTCCTATTCTTTTTTTTGCAATCTATTTAATGTAACCCGCCCGCTACCCGCCCGCCACCCGCACAACCCGCGTAATCCACCACCCGCATGGTTTTAAAATTAAAATGACCCACTCGGTTGAAGATTTTGGTAACCCGCCATATGCGGGTATGGTGTCTTTTTTTGTGGTAACCTGCAAATACCCGCCCGTGTGCACCCCTAGTTCTGCTAGTTGAAGGATTGAAAGCAAATCTAATAAGCACTAGTCAACTTTGTGATGATAACTTGCTTGTTACATTTGATAAAAGTTCTTGTGATGTATTTAATAGTGATAATGTCCTTGTTATGACAGGTACCAGATCTAAAGATAATTGCTACCTTGCTCAGGAAGAAGCAGATTGCTTTCATGCTAAAGTTGATGATGTTGTTCTGTGGCATAGGAAGCTAGGACATGTTCACTATAGGAACCTTGAAAAGTTACAGAAAGTTGATGCTGTAAGAGGCTTACCAAAGATATCCAACCCAGGTAAGGTTGTATGCGGGGACTGCCTGAAGGGTAAGCAAACCAAAGCTATTCATACACCCCTCCAGGTACAAAGTACAATTCCCAGGACTGGTAAGTATTTTGGATTATTACACATGGATCTCATGGGTCATATTGAGGTGAGCAGCCTAAGTGGTAAGAGACATGCCTTTGTTATTGTAGATGATTTCTCTAGATATACATGGGTTAAGTTTCTTAAAGAAAAATCTGATGCATTCAACACATTTAGGATCTTACATGCTAGCATCAAAAATCTGTATGGTTCCTCTATTTGTAAAATTAGGTCTGATCATGGGAAAGAATTTGAAAATGGTAGTTTCAGTGACTTCTGTGATAAGAATGGAATTTTCCATGAGTTTTCAGCACCTAAAACACCTCAGCAAAATGGGATAGCTGAGAGGAAAAATAGGACACTTCAAGAGATGGCCAGAGTTATGCTTAATGCTAGAAACCTATCTAAAAGACTTTGGGCTGAAGCTTTAAATACCGCATGTCATATAAGTAATAGGGCTTATCTTAGACCTGGTACAAATATGACACCATATGAAATCTTGAAGGGTTTGAAACCAAATATTGCTCATTTTCATGAATTTGGATGTGATTGTTACTTGTTTAATGATAGAGACTATCTTAGTAAGTTTGATCCAAAAAGTGAAAAGTGCATATTTGTTGGTTATTCTGTGAATAGTTCTGCTTTTAGGGTTTATAATCCAAGATTGAAGACTATTCAAGAATCACTAAATATAGTGTTTGATGATTCCACCTTTGACACAGGTACTGATGAAGTTACTGTCTCTGATGTTTCCCCAACATTGGAAACAGAGACTGTCCCAACATCAGGAGCAGAAGCTGAAGACACTGAAATTGTGATTGGTTCTAATGTTGAGCTGACACCTGCTGCTGTCAGGCCAATATCCCCACAGTCAAATTCATAGGATAACATTGTTGATGAACCTAGGAGAGATCCCCCTACTAGGATTCAAAAGGATCATCCAGCTTCACAAGTGATAGGTGAAATCACTGGACGCATGAAGACTCGCAACAAAGACAGGGTAAACTATAAAAATATGGTAAGGTTGTGTGTCTGCATGGCTTCCACTTGCACTGTAAGTAATGCTTCCTATTTTGTCTCGAATATTGAACCTAAGAATGTGACTGAAGCTCTTAAGGATAGTAAATGGATAAATGCTATGCAAGATGAACTGTTGCAATTCACCAACAATCATGTTTGGAATCTAGTACCTAGATCTTCTAATGTGAATGTTATAGGAACTAAGTGGATTTTCAAGAACAAAACTAATGAAGATGGTGTAATTGTAAGAAACAAAGCTAGGCTTGTTGCACAAGGTTATACTCAGGTAGAAGGGATTGACTTTGATGAGACATTTGCTCCAGTAGCTAGGATAGAATCTATTATATTACTTCTTGCTATTACATGTTGTCTTAAGATTAAGCTCTACCAGATGGATGTAAAATGTGCTTTCCTTAATGGTTTGATAGACAAAGAAGTATATGTTAAACAACCTAAAGGTTTTGTTGATCCTAAACATCCTAATTATGTGTATAAACTTGAGAAAGCTTTGTATGGTTTAAAACAGACACCAAGAGCTTGGTATGAAAGACTAACTTAATTTTTGTTAAGTATTGGGTTCAATAGAGGAGATGGAGACAGAACCTTGTTTATTCTTAGAAAGAGTTCTGATGTTTGTATTGCTCAGATCGATGTGGATGATATTGTATTTGGTTCTACTAACAAGTCTACTCTAGACAAGTTTGTTGAGTCAATGACAGGGATATTTGAGATGAGCATGATTGGTGAGCTGAACTACTTTCTGGGATTGCAAGTGAAGCAAATGGAGAATGGTATGTTCTTAAACCAGGAGAAGTATGCAAGGAACCTGGTAAAGAGATTTGAGCTACATGAGTCAAAACCTTGCAAAACTCCCATGTCTTCTTCTATGAAGATTACTAAGGATCGCACTGGAGACAATGTTGACCCAACATTGTACAGATCTATGATTGGTAGTCTTCTATATCTCTCTGCCTCTAGACCAGATATTATGTTTTCTGTTTGTGTTTGTGCTAGGTACCAAGCTGATCCAAAGCAATCTCACTTGATTGCTGTGAAGAGAATATTAAGATATATATCTGGAACTTCATCATTGGGCATTTGGTATTCTTTTGATACAAATGCAAATCTTGTTGGTTTTAGTGATTCTGATTGGGCAGGTGATGTAGATGACAGGAAATCCACAAGTGGGGGCTGTTTCTATTTGGGAAACAATCTTGTTTCATGGTATAGCAGGAAACAAAATTGTGTGTCATTATCTACAGCTGAATCTGAATATATAGCTGCTGGCAGTTGTGTTACCCAGCTAGTATGGCTTAAACACATGTTGCTGGACTATGGGTTAGATAGTGATACTCTCCTCATGTTTTGTGACAATCTTAGTGCCATTAGTATCTCAAGGAATCCTGTTCATCATTCTAGGACTAAGCATATAGATATAAGACATCATTACTTGAGAGCCATGGTTGAGGATAAAGTGATTAACATTGAGCATATTGAGACAAATAATCAGCTTGCTGATATGTTTACTAAACCTTTAGATAGTGAGAGATTCTTCAGTTTGAGGAAATCTCTCGGCATGTGCAATATGTGAGAATGTTAGGATCCCAGTGTTGACATAACACCACTGTCTAGCACTGGTTAATGGTTGTGGTGTAGTATGTAACTTTTTGTTTTTTTGTTTGTTTCTTTTCTTTTCTTTTTGAGTCACATTGATCTTTGTTTTGGCATATTTGATTGTGTGGTTGATCACTGTGTTTTACTAATCTTTCTAGCTTGCAGATTCACATCTAAGTTTTGAAAAGTATAAATCTCTAAAGTGTGTCTGAGGTTGTGTTAGCCTAACATATGAAGAAGTTGGGGTACACAAAGTTCACTACTTTGATGTCTATTCAGTTGTGTCTTATTCATATGAAAAAGTTTTACAGGACATGTGGAGAAGCTGGGGTTCATGATGTTGACAGCTTCAATGATATTCAGTTGTGGTTATTTGCATGTCTCTGTTTGTTTTTGGCCAAGGGGTACATAAGAGTGGTTCTTTCTACTAGGGTGTTTGGGGTTTCGACTGCCTTCACTTGGTAGCATTGATCACTTAGTGCTCTCTTGTATGCAGGTTGGTAAACAAGTATGAAAGTGCAGGTATTCGGTCGATGTTAGTTTAACATTGAAGTGCAGGTATTCTGACAATGTTAGTTTAACATTGAGAAATCAATGTTAGGATAACATTGCTGGAGCAGAATCCGATTTACAATCTTTATTAATTTCTTCATTATTGTTTTGCCTTATTCACTTAACTAACTAAGTTCCACAATTGTAATTGTCTTTGATTATTATTCAGGAAACAAACTTGTCATAGGTTGGACGCTCAAGTTTCCAAGAAGGAAAGTTTCCTTAATTACGCAAACCACTCTACAAGGAAAGAAGAGTTCGAGTGGAGCTAGGAATGATTTCCAAGTTCAAGTCCTGATTTGAAGAAGGAGTCTTTCCCTAGTTAGATCACTAACGAAGGAACTATTATTCAAGAAGGACTGCGAGAACAAAGAAGAAGAGTTCAAGAAGGAAACAAGGAGAATTACCAACCGTGTACAACACACCTTGAAGTCGAAGATCAAGAACCTATATATAGGTGTGAAGTACATCAAGACAAACACGAGACAAGAGCCAATCAATCCGAGAGATTAATTTACAGTTGTTGAGTGTTGTCTTGCTTTAGCAAAGTTTGTGAATTGTTAGGATAGATCTAAGAGTGAGGAGCTGTTAGAGATATACGAAGCAATTCTTGTGTGCTTTGCTTAGTTCAATCAATTTAAGAGTGAGGAGCTTGAGAATTGAGAGAACGACCTTTGTTAAAACCTTCACGGGTTATTTTGCATAAGGCTCGGAAGTTAATATAATTCTATATTCACTTCTTAAACTTGGTGTTTTTTTATTCCGCTGCACAATTCTTCTGGACTGTTGTTAAAGTAACATCGCTGAGTTAACAACGTTGCAAATCTGCTGTTAACTCTCCAGTGTTAAGTTAACAACAACAACGTATCAACCCGATCCACAATTTCAATTGGTATCAGAGCCAAGCACCAACTTCACCGGTGTTTGGCGTTGATACGACAAGATGGACAATTCCAACCCTAATACCAGCAGGTTGCCTGTATTGGAGGGTCCTAACAACTATGCCTACTGGAAGATCAGGCTCAGAGTCCACATCAAATCCATCGACCTAAGAGCTTGGGACACAGTACTAGAAGGCTACACCATCCCCTACTTGCCAAGAGATGGAGATGCTGATCTGGTACCTAAGCTAAGGGGACAATGGACAGCCAACGAAATTGCTCTCTACAACTTCAATGAAAAGGCCCTCAATGCTATTTTTAGCTGGGTAGGTAATCATATGTTCAAACTTATTCAAACTTGTTCTACTGCTAAAGCTGCATGGGAAATTCTTGAATTACATTGTGAGGGTGATGTGGCTGTGAGGGACTCTAAACATAGAAAACTTTTGAGGGACTTTGAGAAGATAGAGATGGGTGAGGATGAAAGCATTGATAGTTATTTTGAGAAACTTCTAGATATTGCTAATCAGTGCCAAAACTTAGGTTTTATCATCCCTAATCAAACCATGGTCTACAAAGCCTTTAGAACATTATCTTCTAAGTTTACTGTCAAAAGAATTGCTTTGAATGCGTCTAGAGATCTTGCCAACATGGACTTTCAAACATTAATGAACACTCTAAAAGAATTTGAACTAGAATTCCTAGGAAAGTCCAGTAAACAACTTGCTTTAGCCTTACTAGGTACTAGCTCAGATTCTACAGGGAGTGATGAGGATGAATATGAGTTGATCTCTTCTAACTATGGTAACATCACTAGGAAGTTTAGTAAATTGGGTTACAAAGATAAAAGTAAAGAAAAACAACCCAGTAATGCTGCTGTTAGTTATAAGAAATTGCCCCCAAAGTTTGTAAAATACATGGCATCTAAGAGCACTCCTCAAGATGCTGAGAAATTGAAAGATGTCCAGTGTTATGAATGTAAGGGGTATGGTCACTTTAAACATGAATGTGCTAACACCCTCAGAACAAGAGGGAATTCTCATTGGGTCTGTGTAGATGACTTTAATGAAGCTGACTTCGAATCTGGAACAAGTGCTGATGAACAATCAGAGGAAATCAACACTGCTGCGCTCTGCACTCGGATCATCTGGTCAGGAGAAGACTCCAGAAACTGCCAAGAATCTCAATGTTACTCTAACATTAGAGAACCAACAGCAAAGCAGGAGATCTTCTTTGGATACTGGAACGACAATGATACACAGGTTAACCATGACACACTCTCTGATTGTGATGATACTAACTTTGATTGTTTTCATAGCTCAGTTGATCTAGAAGAGGAGTACTTCAATGAAGATGAGATGTCCCAGGAGGAAATTCTTGATGACCTGCATACAACCTTTCTCAGACTTGAGAGAGAGAATGTCAGACTCATAAAGAAAAATAAAGCAGAGAAGCATGACATTGAATGTTTGAAGAACATGTTGAAACTCTATGAAAGGGATCTTGACAAAGCTGAAGCTGAGCTGAAAGAGGTAAAGGAGAAACTCAAAAAGGATTCTCAGATCATAGCCAAATGGAATGGAGGTACTTCTAAACTTGATGAGGTACTGAACATGAGTAACTCAGGTACATGTGGTCTGGGATTTGTTGAGAAACCTTCCACTTCAAATGTTAATTCTGCCTATCTAACTACAAGCTTTGTTAAAGAATCTGATAATGTGAGCATAGGAACCATTAACACTGTTAAGAGTAAACCTACTTTTATCTGCCAGTACTGTTTTCAACCAGGTCACATTAAACCATTCTGTAGGAAATTTATAAAAGAATGTGGTAAGAAAACAGCCTCTGCGTCCAATGTTAATTCTACAACAGGTTCTGATGTTAGACTAACATTGGGTGCATGACAGAAAAGTAGAACTTGGATAGAAAAGGCTAAAACCCCTAAGATTAAAGTTGTGTGCAATGTTGTTTTCTCTGCTGTGTACTCTAACCTTTCAGGTAAATGGTACTTCGATAGTGGATGTTCAAGACACATGACAGGCAGCAAAGAGAATCTTAAGCAAATGGTACCTTTGAGTGCTGGAACAGTGACATATGGAGGAGGCACCAAAGGAAAAATCATTGCCAAGGGGACGTTGAATGTTGATGGATTCCCTCCCTTGAAGGATGTGTTGTTGGTAGATGGGTTAAAGGCAAATCTAATCAGTATCAGTCAGCTGTGTGATGATGACTTACTGGTTACATTTGATAAGATATCTTGTGATGTTTATGATAGTGACAATGTTCTAGTGATGACAGGTACTAGATCCAAAGACAACTGCTACCTAGCCCAGGAGGAAGCAGAATGTTTGCATGCCAAGATAGATGAGGCTTCTATATGGCATAGGAAACTTGGACATGTTCACTACAGAAACCTTGAGAAATTACAGAAAGTTGATGCTGTAAGAGGCTTACCAAAGCTGTCTTGTCCAGGTAAGCTTGTGTGTGGTGATTGCCTCAAGGGTAAGCAAACCAGAGTAGTTCATACACCCCTACAGGTACAGAATGCTAACCCTAGATCTAGTAGGTGTTTTGAATTGCTGCACATGGACTTAATGGGTCCAATTGAGGTAAGTAGTCTCAGTGGAAAGAGATATGCCTTTGTGATTGTAGATGACTTCTCTAGATACACTTGGGTAAAATTTCTTAAAGAAAAGTCAGAAGCTTTTGATCAGTTCAAAATTCTTTGTGCTAGTATTAAAAACTTGTATGGCTCCACTGTGACAAAGATTAGGTCTGATCATGGTAAAGAATTTGAAAATGCTAGTTTTGATAACTAGTGCAATACTAAAGGTATTTTCCATGAATTTTCAGCTCCTAAGACTCCTCAGCAGAATGAGATTGCTGAGAGAAAGAACAGGACTCTTCAAGAGATGGCCAGAGTTATGCTCAATGCCAAAGACTTATCCAAAAGACTCTGGGCTGAAGCCTTAAATACTGCTTTTCACATTAGTAACAGGGTGTATCTTAGACCTGGAACTAACATGACTCCATATGAACTCTTGAAGGGTGTAAAACCAAATGTTGCATATTTTCATGAATTTGGATGTGATTGTTATCTACTGAATGACAGGGATTATCTGAGTAAATTTGATTCTAAAAGTGAAAAATGCATCTTTGTAGGATACTCAGCCAATAGTACTTCCTTTAGAGTCTACAATCTTAGATTGAAGACAATTCAGGAATCAGTGAATGTTGTGTTTGATGATTTCACTCTTGATACAGGTACTGGTGACATCTTAGTTCCCAATGTTGAACCAACAGTGGAAATCGAGAATGTTACTCCTGACAATGTTACACCAACATTGGAACTGGAAGCTGGAAACACTGAACAAGAGTCAGGGAATGATGTTAGACTAACACCAGCGAGATCAGATGTTAGAATAACATCAGAGGATTCTGACTCAGAACATGAAGGTGCCTCTGAACCTAGAAGAGACCCCCCGGCTAGGATTCAGAAAGACCATCCAGCATCCCAGGTAATAGGTGAACTCACTGAACGGGTAAGGACACGCAACAGAGAAAGACTTGACTATAGAGATATGGTAAAACTGTGTGTCTGCATGAACTTCACTTGTACTGTTGATAATGCCTCTTGTTTTGTCTCCACCATAGAACCTAAAAAAGTGAATGAAGCCCTTCTTGATAACTTTTGGATTAATGCCATGCAGGATGAACTATTACAGTTTACTAAGAACAATGTCTGGATACTTGTACCTAGACCACCTAATGTTAATGTAATAGGGACGAAGTGGATATTTAAGAACAAGAGTAATGAGGAAGGGGTTATAGTTAGAAACAAAGCTAGACTAGTTGCTCAGGGGTACACACAGGTTGAAGGTGTAGATTTTGATGAGACATTTGCTCCAGTTGCTAGGATTGAATCTATTAGGTTACTTCTAGCCATAGCATGTTGTCTTAAGATAAAACTATACCAAATGGATGTAAAGGGTGCGTTTCTGAATGGGCTGATTGATAAGGAAGTATATGTTGAACAGCCAAAGGGGTTCACAGATCCTAAGTATCCAAACCATGTGTACAAGCTTGAAAAGGCACTGTATGGTCTTAAACAAGCACCTAGAGCATGGTATGAAAGGCTTACAAAATTCCTTTTAAGTCTTGGTTTTGTTAGAGGTGATGGAGATAGAACACTGTTTGTCTTGAAGAAAGATTCTCATGTCTGTGTTGCTCAAATATATGTAGATGATATTGTGTTTGGCTCAACTAACAATTCTATTCTAGAAAAATTTGTTGAATCAATGACAGGGCAGTTTGAGATGAGTATGATGGGAGAATTAACTTTCTTTCTTGGTCTTCAAGTAAAACAAACATGTAATGGGATTTTCCTAAGTCAGGAAAAGTATTCAAGAAATTTGGTGAAAAGGTTTGAATTAGCAGATTCAAAGCCTTGCAAGACTCCCATGTCTTCATCTGTGAAGATATCCAGGGATGTTAATGGTGCCAATGTTGATCCAACATTGTACCGTTCAATGATAGGGAGCTTACTCTACCTGTGTGCTTCAAGGCCTGACATAATGTTCTCTGTATGTGTTTGTGCTAGGTACCAGGCATGTCCAAAGCAGTCACATCTGATTGCTGTGAAGAGAATACTTAGATACATTTCTGGCTCCTTGGCCCTTGGTATATGGTATTCCTATGACACTAACACAAATCTTGTAGGTTTCAGTGACTCAGACTGGGCAGGTGACAATGATGACAGGAAGTCTACAAGTGGAGGATGTTTTTATCTGGGGAACAACTTGGTCTCATGGTACAATAGAAAGCAAAACTGTGTGTCACTCTCCACTGCTGAATCTGAATACATAGCAGCAGGCAGTTGTGTCACTCAGCTAGTATGGCTTAAACACATGCTACTGGATTATGGGTTAGACAGTGATACCTTACTTATGTTTTGTGATAATCTTAGTGCTATAAGCATTTCTAAGAACCCTGTGCAACACTCCAGAACTAAACATATTGACATAAGACATCACTTTCTGAGAAACATGGTAGAAGATAAGCTCATTGACATTGAACACATTGAAACTAACAATCAGCTTGCTGATATGTTCACTAAACCCTTAGATTCTGAGAGGTTCTTCAGTTTGAGGAATTCTCTTGGCATGTGCATCGTTTAGGAATGTTAGTTCACCAGTGTTGACATAACACCACTGTCTAGCACTGGTTATTGGTTGTGGTGTATCTGTAATTCTTTTTGTGTCCTTCTGTATTCTCTCTTCTTGCATATAACATCTTTGTTAGAGATTCTGTTGGGTTGTGTGGTTAAACTGTATGGAGAGATGAGTTGACTGGTGGACAGGTACATATCAAGAGGTTTGTTAAGTAAAACTCTGCTGTTAGTCTGTGAATGTTAATCTAACACCAGGAGAAGCTGGGGTACACAGAGCTCACTACTCTGATGTCATTCAGTTGTGACTTATCCGTGTTAGGTTAGACGAAACATGAAGAGAAGCTGGGGTACATGATGTTGAAAGCTTCATTGACATTCAATGTGCTTATTTTTGTGTTTTGTCTATGGCCAAGGTTATGCATGATAGTGATCTCTACTACTGGGGTGTTTGAAGTTTCGACTGCTTGCATTCAGTAGGATTGCTCACTTGGTATTTCGCTTGTATACAGGTTGGAAAACAAGTATGCATGAGGGACTGGGGTGGAGAAGTATATGATAAATGTATTGTCTTCATTCAGTTCCTTTGTACTTGCCTAATTTGTTGCTGATAGTTAAGTTGCTGGGGTGTGTGGGGTCTTGTGCTGCCCACATTCAGTGATGAAACTATCCTTTGACATTCACTAGTTTTTGTTCAAAAGAGTTCATTAAGATAAATTGATATGTCCTGATCCCAGTCAGTAAAGCTGTTTGTACTTGGTTACCATCTCCCAATGTTAATCTAACATTGCTGCATGCTTTCTAGTTCTGTATTCCTTTTTTCCTTGTGTCGGTTTGGGCTTAGGGGGAGTAGTAATCCTAGGAATCATGTGTTGAGGCATACTTTATGGGTGACTCACTGCAGGTAAAACACTATGTTTTGTGATCTTCTATGCTATGGGAACATCCATTCCCTGGATATGTATATCCACTCTGTGTTTTTTCTGGTTGATGTGTTACTTACTCATACTGATGGTCTGAATTTATGTCTTGATACCTAAGTACTTGGGCAAGGTTCCAGATCTGTATACAGGAATATCTCATGCTCTCACATGATGTTGCCTTGGATGAAGCCCTGCACCTACAACTTTCCTCCATGGTGTTAACTTACCAATGTTAGTCTAACATTGAAACATTGCAACTTATAAGTTTTCAGGTTTGAAGACCGCTCTGGTTACGTGTTAATCCAACACTGACACGTGGTAAGATGAACATGGGTGTGATCGTGTGACAGTGGTCCGATTACGTTGGTAACATGTTACAACACCACTATCTCTACTCTTCAGCTGATTATTGTATAATTTGCCCTAATTTTCTTCTACTGTGTACGCGCTCAAAATTTTTGCAAAAAAAAAACAACTCTCTCTGCAAAATCAAGTTTCGATTCTTCTTCTCTAAATCACTAACAATGGCACGCAAGTCTTCAATTGACACTCTTGCAGCAGTTGCAGAACAGATGGAGCAACCTAGACGCCGCAGGACCAGAAGCGCAACTGCTGAAGCCATTACTGCCGCCGCACCAAAGAGGAAATCCACTTATCAATGGCGAAAGGGCAAGAAAGCTGCTAAGGGTGATGTTGATTCAACACCAAAAACTTCAGAGCAAACCTCCACTCCCACCAACCCTGAAAACGAGGTAATGATGGCTAACCCTACTCTGGATATACCTGATAGCACTGTTGTTGGTATTGAGGGGGAGAAAGAGGCCCCGGTTGTTGTTATGCGTGAGTCTGAGGTTGTGCATGAGGTCCCTGAGGGTAATGCTGGGGATGAATCTGTGGTTGCTGAGGAAGTGGTTGAGCCTACTGAGGCTGATGAGGATGAGCAGGATGCTGCTGATGAGATGGAGACTCTTCCTGAGAAAGATGATCAGGTTGAGGAAATTGGGGCTGAGGAGGTTACTACTGAAGGTAACCAAGATGCTGGTGAGGATGACAGTCAACCTGAAGAGGTTGAGAGAGAAGAAGATGAGAGCCTGAAAAAAAAGGGAAAGCAGGTGGTGGTTGAAGCTTCTGAGTCTGAGTCAGAAGAAGAAAAAGAGGAGGAAAGGGATGAAGTAGAGGAGGAAGATGAGGAGGAAGTTGAGGATGAAGGCCTACAAGGAGGTGATGACCCTGCTGATGTTACTCCAACATCAGATGAATACTTTGATCTGCTTGAGGAGGAGTATCCCAAGAAGCCTTATTCTGGCTTCTATGTGTCAGCTGAGGCAGAAGAGCTGTGGGAGGCTTATCAAGCCAGGGTGATTCACACTGAAAGGAACATTGATGAGGAAATGTTCAAAGAAAATAGGTTGTTTGAACTGCTGGAAGCTAGAGGGGTGTTGGGCTCTGTGATGAATCAGGCATCATATGTCCCTGATGTGATCAGAGAGTTCTACATGAACCTCTCTCAATGGGTGTCCCACCAGGAATCTCCCAAGTTTGGCAAAGCTTGGGTCAGGATGAATGTCTATGACATCAGCCCCTCTGTGATCAATGAGGCTTGGGGACTCCCTGACCCTGAGGAGACTGAGGATCCTAGCATGAATGAGGTGATCACTGACCTCACTGGTGGACTGACAAGGAAATGGAATGACAGTTTTCCTACTACAAAGCTGACCTCCTTAAGTGCTATCCTTCACAAACTCTCCACCTACAACTGGCTGCCCTCTTCCAACACCACTGTGATGACAAAAGAATCTGCAAGGATGGTGTACAAACTGAAGAATGGGCTGAGTGTGAATATATGGGAGAAGGTTCTGAGGCACATGAGGGAAGTCACAACCAAGGCAAAGGGAATCATTCCATATCCCTCTCTGATATCCAGCATTCTGGTGAAGCAAGGCTTCAAGACAAAGAAGACAGAAGGCTGGATCAAGAACAAGGCCAAGATGATCATCACCAGGAGCTATTTCACTCAGATCAGGATTCAGGATCTGCCATGGAATCCCAAGGATGGAGCTGGTCCAAGCAGGAAGAAGAAGAAGAAGAAGACTCACAAGTTTGCTGCTTCTTCAGTTCCTGTGGCTAGTGGGGATAGCTGTTCTGTCATTGCTGATGCCTTTGTGGAGGAAACCTTGGTGTGGCTGGACAGAGAGTTCAAGGATACCCAGAGAGAGATAGCAGATAAGCAAGTAAGGCTGCAAGAGATAGACAGCCTCAGGAAGCATTTGAGGGATCTGCCTTCCTCACAAAAAGGGGGAGAATGATCAAATTTCAAAAATTTCTGAGTTCTGTTAGGTTTCTGTCAGCATGAACAATTTTTTTCCTTTGTTTATTTTTCGGTTTCATCAAGGAGTGTGTTCCTTGCTACTTGTATGGTCTGTAATTAAGTACATTTCTATCTTGTTGCTTACTGCTTCTGCTTATGATCATTGAACTTTGGATACAAAGTACTAACTCTGTTTTGCAGGTGTTAACTGTTCTCTGATGTTAAAATAACATTGAGATGTTCAATGTTAGAATATCTGTCTGGGTTCGGTGTTAAGCTAACATTGACAAAGACAGACAGGTGTTATGACAACATTGAAAGTATCAATGTTAGAATAACATTGGAATAGTCCCTTCTGAGTTTCAGGGGGAGCGTACTTAGTTTTCCATTGTGATCTGATAGTTAAGTTTGTTTGAATAATTTGATCTGTTTAGAACAGGTTCTTAGGTTTTGTGATTAAGGCAAAAAGGGGGAGATTGAAAGTGCAGGTATTCGGTCGATGTTAGTTTAACATTGAAGTGCAGGTATTCTGACAATGTTAGTTTAACATTGAGAAATCAATGTTAGGATAACATTGCTGGAGCAGAATCCGATTTACAATCTTTATTAATTTCTTCATTATTGTTTTGCCTTATTCACTTAACTAACTAAGTTCCACAGTTGTAATTGTCTTTGATTATTATTCAGGAAACAAACTTGTCATAGGTTGGACGCTCAAGTTTCCAAGAAGGAAAGTTTCCTTAATTACGCAAACCACTCTACAAGGAAAGAAGAGTTCGAGTGGAACTAGGAATGCTTTCCAAGTTCAAGTCCTGATTTGAAGAAGGAGTCTTTCCCTAGTTAGATCACTAACGAAGGAACTATTATTCAAGAAGGACTGCGAGAACAAAGAAGAAGAGTTCAAGAAGGAAACAAGGAGAATTACCAACCGTGTACAACACACCTTGAAGTCGAAGATCAAGAACCTATATATAGGTGTGAAGTACATCAAGACAAACACGAGACAAGAGCCAATCAATCCGAGAGATTAATTTACAGTTGTTGAGTGTTGTCTTGCTTTAGCAAAGTTTGTGAATTGTTAGGATAGATCTAAGAGTGAGGAGCTGTTAGAGATATACGAAGCAATTCTTGTGTGCTTTGCTTAGTTCAATCAATTTAAGAGTGAGGAGCTTGAGAATTGAGAGAACGACCTTTGTTAAAACCTTCACGAGTTATTTTGCATAAGGCTCGGAAGTTAATATAATTCTATATTCACTTCTTAAACTTGGTGTTTTTTTATTCCGCTGCACAATTCTTCTGGATTAGGTTCACCATCACTCAATCCTACTTGTCTAGCACAAGAGTGAAGGACTTACCTTGGAATCCTGAAGATGGAGTTGCACCTGGAGAGGAAAAGGAGGCTCAACAATGTGTTGGAGCTTCAGTGCCTCAATCTGATGAGGAAGAAACCAGGGCAACAACAAAATCGTTTGTTGATCAGCAGTTGACTTGGTATAGAAGTGCTTATGCCAATCTTCAGAGGGAAATTGCTTTCAAGGAAAAACAAATGCAGAAGCTGGATGTCTTGATTAAGAACATGGAGGAGCTTTCTTCACAAAAAGGGGGAGAGTGATCTAATTTTTAATTTTTGATTTTTGGTTTTTATGTTTTTGTTTTGATATGTTTTGAACTGTTTCTATTTTGCTGCTAGTTCTTTATCTTTGTTTTGGTTAGTAATGATAATGCTACTTAGCTTTAACTGCTCTTAATGATTTTGCTTATGAAGATAGTTTATATCTGCTGTTTCTGCTGATAAACTTATGTGCAGGTACATTCTGGTCTTAATGTTGAGACAACATTGATGAGTTAAATGTCTGAACAACTTTGCTGAGTTGTGGTGATGACTTTAATGAATAATCTTTGTTATGCCAAGTTAATGCTTGATAGTTTGCATTAAGGGGGAGCAGTTTTAGTAGGTTTAGGACCCGTTTGCTAGAGCCTAATATGGGTCTAATATACCATTAATCAAGAGTTAATATGCCTTAATAGCTCATTTGGTGGAGCTTATCCAAATACGGGCCTGCTGGATTTAATATGAGAAGCCCGCTGTTAGGCCTTATTGGAAACAGCCCACTTGAAGGAGATTATAATTAGTCCAAATCACACACATATGTACTACCGTAGAGAATTTACAAATTTGCCCACAAGATTAAATTAATGATAAACATTTTCTCCATTTGTACTCATCATCAGTTCATCACCATTGTCCGATTCACAGTCCTCTCATCACCAAAATCAGATTTGTGGTGATCTACTTTATCACAATCAAATTTGTAGCCATCATCTCCTATATTTTCTTTTTCAAAGATGATCCTTTCCTATCTTTCAATTTATAAATACCCCTCAAGATTATCAGTATGTAGAACACAAATTGGGGATCTCTAGCTATCGGCACAAAGGCATTAGGAACACCAGTATTCAGGTACAATAAATGAAATTGTGCCTCTTTTTTTTTTTCGGTTTGATTCTTCCCATATCCTAAATTATTTGACTGGTGCGGTGCATGCATTATCCATATGAAGTGATATGACAAAAACATTTGCATGGTAATTTTGAGATTTTATAATGGAAGAATGAAGGATTTTTGCTACATTTCATATGGATTTAATGAAATATATCATGTATATAATGGAGCAGAGTATAAGATATGTTTGTATAGCTGCTCTGCCTAATGTTTTGGCTCTCACTGAATACTTTCTCAACTGAAAAAAGCTTGATATTCATGTTTATAAATTATGTATGGGATTTACTTCTGGTTACTTGATTTTTCTCTCAAAAGTGTGTTACACTTTTAGCCACAAATGCTATTGTCAGTTTAAGCATGAAATTCTGTGAAAAGCAGTGAGTACTATGTTCAGTTTTTCTACTTAATATTTGCAGGAGGTTATTGCTTTTTGTTGCCTGTGAACATGTAATCTGAATTTAAGTCACTTTTATTTGGCCAAATTAGGTACCATCATGGATTCGCGAACAAAACTTATTACTAGTGTATCTATGCTTGTTATGATTGTTCGCTTAAGGATTTGCTTTATATTCATTTGCTACTACCTCTTGCACAAACGCCAAGTCATGCGTAGAAATCGGAAACGTGCAAAGGTTTATAGTATGATAGATAGAATGCCATCACAGTTTAAGCACATGCAAGAATTGGTCCACCTAAATGACGTAGACTGTATAGATAATTTAAGGATGGATAGGAATGCATTCTTTAGGCTTTCTTATATTTTACAACATGCTGGGGGCCTGGAAGACGAGAAATATGTATCGGTTCATGAACAAACTGCAATACTTCTATCGGTGTTGGCACATCACACAAAGAATCGCATAGTGAAATGGAACTTCAAAAGATCCGGCCAAACGATTAGCCACTACTTTAATCGTAGTTTAGAAGCGCTACTTAAGATACATCATTTGTTCCTTGTGGAGCCCCATCCAGTTGACGAGGACTGTAATGATGATCGATGGAAATGGTTTCGGGTGAGATATTAAAATATCCTCTTCAGTTAATAATATAACTTGTACTTTGTGCTAAATTTAAATATTTATTATGCAGGGGTGTTTAGGTGCACTGGATGGAACCTATATAAAAATGCAAGTACCTGCAACAGATCAAGTTAGATATAGAACACGTAAAGGCGAAATATGTACCAACGTGCTTGGAGTTTGTGACAGAAACATGCAGTTTGTGTATATCTTAGCCGGATGGGAGGGTTCGGCTGCTGATAGCAGGGTTCTGCGAGATGCTGTTACAAGGCCAACTGGTCTGAAAGTACCAACAGGTAAGCATCATTATGAAGTTCATGTATATATTCTATTAGTTGGTAAGTTTCAGTTTATTTAGCTATATAATTATTATAGCTTTTTGGTTTTGCTAATTGATCTCATATATTATTTTGCATATAGGAACCTATTACTTGTGTGACAACGGATATACGAATGGAGAAGGATTCTTAACCCCATATAGAGGTAAAAGGTACCATCTAAAAGAGTGGGGTGAAGGAGCATCTAGACCGCGTGACTATCAAGAGTACTTTAATATGAAACACTGCAAGGCACGCAATATTATTGAGAGAGCCTTTGGAGCCCTTAAAGGTCGTTGGGCTGTGTTGAGGAGTAACTCGTGGTACTCTGTTACTGTACACAACAGAATAATCATGGCATGTGCTCTTCTTCACAACTTCATTCGCACTCAGATGGTTATTGATCCTTTGGATGTGGAACCCCCTGAACTTGATGCAAATCACGCAGAAGATGATGGGGATTTTATTGATACGGTTGAGACTTCAGCATACTGGACTTTATGGCGAGATAATCTAGCCCAAGACATGTACAACTCATGGCGGCATAGCTAGGATTTTGTCATGATGCGACTTTTTTTTAATTTAATAGAAGCAATTTACATTGGATTTCATATTATTTAAGGGTTATTTTTGGACCTGTAGGGTAACTTTAAGCGGGAGTTTGAATCTGAATTCTTTATTTATTTGAGGTTTTATGTTGCCTTATACATTGCTGTATCATTTTGCACATTCAATGTTTATTCATTGAACTTGTTACTGTAGCATTTTGAACTTGTTGCTGTAGCATTTTGCATATTCAGTGTTTATTCATTGAACTTGTTCAGGGTATGGATCAATCAATGAACTCCTCAAAGACTGGTCGTGGAACGAGTAGGCTGACCACAAACAAGCGAAGGTTTTGGACTCGAGAAGAGGAGCTTGCCTTAATTACGGCAGTGAAGGAACTAATTGCTGACGGATGGAAATCAGGTAATGGATGGAAAGGCGGTTTCTATAAGCAAGTAGAGCGCATGATTCATGCTAGGATTCCTGGATCAGACTTACGAGGAGAGCCGCATGTCAATTCCAAATTAACAGTCTGGAAGAGGGAGCATAGCTTGCTTTTTGACCTGTTTGCATTAAGCGGGCCAGGTTTGGAACCTGCAACGAATATGATTGTCGTTGCCGATGACTTCTGGGATGAGTATATTAAGGTATTATTATTCTGCATTTGATTTTGCCTTGATTATTAAAAGCACTATCTAACATCTAGCTGAATTTATCCACCTCAGCGCGTACCAGAAATTGCTAAGTTGCGTGGAAAACCCTTTCCTTATTATGATGATTGGTGTGAAATTTTCGGGAAGGACAGAGCAACAGGAGTGCAGGCAAATGACTTTGCGACGACTGTTCAAAATCTTCTGAATAACACTAATGCTGCGAAAGAAAAAAAACTTGATGAAGAAATGGAGATACCTGTTCGCGTTCACATGGTTATAGATGGTGATGATGACACTGTTCATGCTAATAAGACTTCCCCTGATTCCACGCAGAGTAACAAGGCTTCCCCTGATTCTGTGCAGAATAAACAAGGTAATTTACGCAAGAGAAAGTTATCTGGTTCACTTGTTGATGAGCCACTTATCTCGATGATGGGTACCTTTATGAACGACACCAAAGACGCACTTGTTGAGATGACTAAGGCTTTAAACAAACCAAAAGAAGAGAGTCCAGATATCCAACGTGTGTATGAAGCGTTAAATCAACTTGAGGAAATCCACAAAGATCATCGTTTAGTTGCTGCTCACAAATTGGTAAACCGTCCACATGACTTGTCCCTCTTCTTCACTTTGGATGATACTGATAAAGCAAATTTTATCAAGATGATTCTTCGGGGTTCAATTTAAGTATGAGGTCGATGTTCCTAAGTTAATTAGTTGGTATTTCATTATGTTATGCAATTTCAATTTCTTGAATTCTGGCAACTAGTATGTCATTTTGCTTTTGAAGATTAGATTTGCTTTTTAGTCAGTTGTTTGACAATGTTTTTCAATAATGTTGGAATTTTCTATTTGTTGACAATGGTTTTCATTAATATTGGGATTTTTTACTTCAAAGACATGTCTTCTGTTTATGTTTTTCTTTATAACTATCTGTTTGTTTGTTTGTTTATTTGCTGATGGTTCTTTCTGATTGTTGTTTTTTTTATAAAATATTTGCTTGGTTTCTACAATTTTTACCGTTACCAACTCAACTTTTTTTCAAATATTTTTTTTTTGAAGAAATCAGCAAGTTTTATTATAGGGGCATTTTTGATATTTGATCACTCAATCTTAAAATATATTTTGTGTAATAAGACTTATCAAATAGATTGGCAATGATTAGATCATAATCAGAGTATCTAATATAGACTATCAAATTCGATCTTAATCTACTAATCGGTTGATTGTAATCTATCCATTATACTAATCACTTTTAATCCTTTAAAGGGTATCAAACGGCCCCTTAGAATATTATGCTTAATTGATATTTGGACATATTATCTATTATGTGAACAGGTTGATTGGTTTTGTGAAGAAAGGCAAAAATGGGGAGATTGAAAGTGTAAGATGTTCTGGAATCAATGTTGGATGGATGTTGTGCCAACATCTAGAGAACATTGAAACCCGAAACATTCTTAACCTGAAAGTCTGAAACATGTTTCCAAAATTCGAGAACATATTCTGGAATAAATGTTGGATGGATGTTGAGCCAACATCAGGACAACATTTAAACCAGAGAGTATTCTGTCAATCTGTCTTTAACTGCTTTATTTTAGTTTTGCCTTTATTCACCTATTAATCAAGTTCTACGATTTTAGTTGTCTTTTTTTATGTCCAGGAACATCTCTTAATCATAAGGAAGAGCATTACATGTTTCATAAGTTGAAGTTTCCATAATTCAAGAGGAGGAGATCGGTCAAGTCAACACGGTTTCAAAGATGGAAAGTTTTGGAGTTCAAGTGCAACTAGGAATCTTTCCAAGATCAACTCTGAATTGAAGAAGGAGTATTTCCTTATTAGAACTCAATCTAATAAAGGAATCGAGTTCAAGAAAGAAAGAAGAGTTCAACAAGGAAACAACATAAGTTACCAAAACTGTGTACAACACACCTTGGAGATCAAGTTTGAAGAAACCTATATATATGGTGTGAAGTACATCAAGATACATAAGAAACAATAGAGCTTATAAATCCGTAGAGATTATATCTTAAGCATTGTTGCTGTGTTTCTTGCTTTGCAAAGTTTGTGAGTTTTTGAGTTAAGTCTAGGATTAGATTTAAGGAGAAAATTCTTGTCTGCTTTGCTCAGTCCGATCTACAAAAGAGCGAGAGTGATTTTGTGGTGAGGAACATCTTTGGTAAAACCTGCGTGGTTATTTTGCCGTAAGGCTAGATGGTTGATTATTTATAATAAACCATTGAAAATTTATCTTCTTGTGTTCTTTAATTCCGCTGCACATTATACTCTATCAAGAAGATTATTTGAGATCAAGTTAAGGCAACGCCAGCTTAACTTGAGCTCTGAAACTTTAGAAAAGTTGTATCAATCCCGATCCAACAATTTCAAAAATTTTTGCTACAAAAAATATAGAAAATTCTGTGGATTTTGTGTTACAAAAATGAAAAAGCCATGTATATATGAAAGAGCGCCCCATGTGAATGATTTTGGCGCCATGTGACAATATAGAACCAAAATTGATTAAAGTGCAAAAGTTAGTAAACTGAAATCCGTGTGGGTAAAATTAGTGGATCGAATTTAAAATGAGGCCAAGTTAATAGATCAAAATTAAGAATCTCTCCAATGCATTGCAACAATAACGCTAGGACAAATAACTCGATTGTTTCTTACTTATATCATTTCTTGTTGATAATTTACATATATCAACTTTTAATAACAATAATCCTAGGACATTTAACTCAGTCCTTTTTATTTTGTGCAAATAGTTTTATTTGTTTTTATTGGAAAACTCTAAACCGGTTCAAATTGGGTCAATCAACGTTTAAGAGAATTTTCACACTTTGCGCTTTTGCTTTTAGACTACTTTTAAAGAACTTTGTCTGAATATAGGAAGGAAACTCGTTTAATTCATTTTCTAAAATTTTCAAATCACTTCTGGATTAACACTTAATTTAAGGCCATCACATATTTGTTTTTTTTGAACTTCAAAACTTTCATTAAATCCGATCAAAAGTGCAGCCCCTTAGAAAAAAAAAAGGGACTTAAACCAGTACATGAATACTAAAGTTAGAACTCAAAATGCAAAACAAGACAAAAAAACGACTATGCTACGTCAAATCCGTCTGCATCGGCAACGGCGTTCCTAGCAAGTGCGTGCGAGCCGCATTAGAATACCGTTAAACCCATCTAAAGTAAAAGCCGTTGTGGCCACGAAGCATTGTCCGCATGCCATTCATAATGTTCACAATCCTTATACCCTCAGTTGTGCCATAGACAATGTCATGAATAACATTTAATCAATCTCCTTCAAACAAGACATTAGTCCAACCTTTCTCAATCGCCCAACGAACCGCTCCCGGCGCTGCCAAAGCCTCAAATCCCGTGGCCTCCATAAGCGAATTAAAACGGTGTTGGTGCCAAGCAATCAATTCACCGTGTCTATCATGCGCAACCAACCCGATTCTCACAACTCCCTCAATCAACAAATTGCGCCCGATCAAAATTGATTTTAATTGCACCCCTTATAGGTTTTTACCACCCCTCCACCTCATCACAGCCCACCTTACGCGCCTCCTTCCCATTATGAGTATTCCAAGTCAATGCATAAACTTGTGCAAATGTTGCCATCTCATCCGACCTTCGTTCCTTATCCCCTGCAAGCATGCTATTTCTATTTTCCCAAATCGCCCAGCAAACGGTGCCAATAAGACTACAACTCTTCATTGAGGTTGATGTAGTAATCCGCCCCACCCAATCACACATAGACTCCAAACCTCTAATCCAAAGATGCATCAAAATATTGGATAACGCTCATACCTGTCGCGCAAGACGACAGTCGAATAGCGCATGCCAAAGCGTCTCCTCGCCTCCAGGACAAATCATGCACGGTGTCTCCACACAAACACCTCGCCTCGCAAGTTTCCATCGCGTCGGGAGAATATCCATGCAGCAACGCCACAAAAACAACTTAATTTTGCTCGCACATTCAATTCTCCAAATCTTTGCCCAAGCAACATGCGGTTCGGATATTGTTGTCATCTCCCCCACGTTGTGCCCCAAACCCTGCACAACAATCATGTGGTACGCGCTCTGCACTGAAAAAACTCCTTTCTTCTCGTAATGCCAAATCCAATGATCCGCATTACTATTATCCCCCAATGGAATTTTCAGGATCAGCTCGACATCCACTTCCTACAAAAAATTGTGCATCCTGTCAACATCCCACCAACCCGTATTAAGATTGATCAAGTCGCTAACCATTAGAACGGTTCCTCCAAACTAACAAGAGTAATCAGCTTGAAGGAATTCGATCTGGGCAACCACTCATCATGCCACACGGAAACCGACTCTCCGTTCCTCACATGCCAACGAACCCCACGCTTCAAAACCGGAAGTGCCTCCCATATGCAACGCCACAAGTACGATGGTGCAGTCCCCGATCGTGCCGCACTAAGGTTCGAACTAGGAAAATATCTCGTCTTATAAATTTGACTCAGCAAACTCGTTGGATCCATTAAAATTCTCCAAGCTTGTTTTGCAAGCAACGCCAAATTAAAAGCCTTCAAGTTTCGAAAGCCAAGCCCCCCGTCAACTTTCCATCTACACACCTTATCCCAAGCCACTCAATAAATTTTGTTTTGTGCACCACTGCTCCACCAATAGTTGCTCAAGATAGACTCAATTTCATAAACCAAAGAACCTGAAGACGGAAACAACTCATAAGAAAAGTGGGAATAGACTGCATGACAGCTTTGACAAGAACTTCTTTTCCCGCCCTTGACAAGGTTTTTTCTTTGTACCCCTGCGCCCGTTTCCAAACACGTTCTCTAATATAATCAAACAGCTCATTTGATTTCCCCACCACCGATGGCATTCCCAAATATTTATCATGCCGCTTCGCTATTGCCACTCCCAACAAACCCCCAACCTCGACTCTTGTTTGATCATCAGTGTTCTTGCTAAACATTACCACTGATTTATCACGATTAATTTTCTGTCCCGACACTGGCTCGAATTTCTCCAAAAATACATCTGATACACCCTACCGATGCCACATCCGCATCACAAAATAGTAAAATATCATTAGCGAATAAAAGGTGTAACACAGGGGGTGCACTGCGACTGACTTTGGCCCCTTTAAGCTCCTCCCGTTCCTCTGCTTTCGATATAAGGATCGAAAAAAACCTCAGAAATAAATAAGAAAATGTAGGGGATAACGGATCCGTCTGCCTTATGCCCATTTCGGGGGAAAAAATGCAGAATTTTGAAGATTGATTCTAATCATCCGAACGTGATATGTAATAACTTCATCACGTGTACTAACTTAACAAGTCGTAGCTATAATCGTATAAAAAAAAGTCGTAGCTATAAAATTACCCAAATCGTTTAGAGATTGATGTGATGCTTGCAAACACTTAACACAGAGAGTTTATTAATTTTTGAATGTATACAATTATTTTTAAGTATTTGCGTCACAACATTATCTTCTTACTTAATAAGCAATCAAAAGCAATTGACAAATGAATCTTTGTGCATGGCACGTATGGCTTTTCTATCTTCTATCAATCTATAACGACAATAATGCTAAGGCAAACAACTCAAAAAATAACTTTCAAATATATTTATTTTTTATAGTATTCAAAAACCAAAAATATATATTTTATAGGAAAATTTTCAAATATATCTCAAAATTAATATTTATTGCTTCAACTAGCGTTTAGAATGAGAGTTAACTAACATGACGCAAATATAGGAAGGAAGAAAGGAAGCTGCTTCTGAATGAATCTTTCAGTCCACTGGGTTGATCTTTTTTAGATTAAGACCAACATATTATTCTGCAAACATGCATAACATTATATTTAAAAGCCACTTCGAATGGCAAATATATTAGACATGAAAACATGCGTACAACTAACTAACTAACTTATTCCATCATAATACAACATCTCCTTGGAACCTTGATGCAAGACACCACACATAACAACAAAAATACAAAATGCATAAAATGCAGCTACCGCCGCTAATTGCTCTATTCATGATAAACGGAAATATTTGGTTTCGGCTCAAAATCTTTGTCAAATCCCTTGTCTGCCTCCCACCCCTTGTCTGATATGTTAATTAGGCCTTGGCTCAAAGTCTTTAATGGAAGATTTCTCGTGTCCTTTAAGTTTCTCGTCATCAGTGTAAGCTGATAAATTAGGTCTTGGCTCGAACACTTTCGTGAAAGATTCCTCGTCTCCTTTAAGTTTCTGGTCATCATGAGTGTAAGCTGATAAATTAGGCCTGGGCTCAAACTCTTTATTGAAAGATTGCTCGCCTGCTTTGAGTTCCTGGCCCTCAGTGTAAGCCGATAAGTTAGATCTCGGCTCAAAGTCTTCCGTGAAAGATCTACCATCTCTTTCCTTTTCCTTGTTATTGGTGTAAGCTGATATATTAGGCCTCAGCTCAAAGTTTTTGGTATAAGGTTTTTTCTCTTTTTGCGACGTCGTAGATGTGTCACAATGACTCTTAGTGTTAGACACGGATGTACCTTTACTTACGTCAACGAAAATGTGTTCAATCAATAATTCAGGCATCGTATGATCCTTCGTTCCACCGGTCCAGTATTCACCTTGATCTTTTCTTGCTCCAGTGCCACTGCTTGCAAACTGCAATTCAACAACAAATTAAGACAAAAAAGAGGCAAAAAGCTTTTGATTCACATACAGATGAATACGTGCAGATAATATTCTAGTTTACTTCTCATCTAGATACCATCTAAATATAAGAATAATAAACATATATTTATATGAATACGCGTTTTTTTTGTACTAAACAATAATAATAACTAATTATTAACTTTATATTATTTGCATACCACCATAAAAGAGAAGAGCCCGGCTAAGACCAAAAGTGTTCTCATTTCTTCTAATAGAATTTGAGCACTAAACACTAGCTAGAACAATATTGTGGGATGATATTTTTGAAGCTGCAGAAATACGAGCTACTTATAGAGAACAAAGAACACTAATTCCACAGGTGACTGGTAAGGATTGCATGCTTTCGACAAAATATCACGTGTTATGAGGCCCGTCTTTGTCACTTAGATATCAGACATGTTTGGTCATCAAATGCAATTATATATGTTCGGACAACAGAGATCACAAGATTGGGGATAATATCTAGCCATCTCATACATCTAGGTGCGGAGCCAGGATATTTTCGAACCCCGGGCAGCTATTAATATATATATATATATTGTAAAATAGAATGAAGAATATGTAATGTTTAGTACAATATGATAAAAAGTACACCCGAAATAAATAAGTTATCGAAGTTAAGCTCTATATTTCCGTGGAGAGTAAAAATAGATCAACAACGCTTGTACATGAGTTGTTAGGATTATATGTGCTTCTCCTTTAATTACTATATACATTTATCTATAGAACTAGAACAAAAGAAAACTTTAATAGGCGTATAAAAAAACTTTAATAGTCTTACTTTAATGCCCCAACAAATAATAAATTTGATTGGATGCACAAGAATATCATACTTGAAAAAAACAAACATCAAATTTAGTATACTCTTTGTATAATAATATAATTTAGTACACCTTACTTAAAATTTCAAGATTCGGTATTGTTTTGCTATTTTAAAGATGGGCGATTTCAAAAAAGAAAGAAAGAAAGAAGAGAGATTTAAAATGTAAAAGAAACAACTACTAATGAATTGAGATTTCATTTTGGTGATATTGATTTTACGAAAATTGAATAAAAAATATAATAGAAACAATGATATTGACTTTAAGGAAAAGTCCAGCAAAAAGAAAACAACTGCTCCAGCAGGGATTCAAACTATAAACCCATTGTATCAGAGAGAAAAGCATTACCACCGCATCAAGACTACTTTCATGTTTAGTTTCCTGACAATATGTATTTGTACGTGGTCTAGGGTTATTTTTTCTTTATTTTTTTAAGAGACCTATTATAGGCAGCGGCAAAAATCGACCACAGGCTGGAGCCTACCCAAGCCCCCTTGGTGGCTCCGCCCCTGCATACATCTCTTTGCATTACCAACCACGCCACACATATCGACCGCTAACATAATTTTATTCGAAAGTCCTCAGTTCTTATGATATATTCAATCATTCTCAAAGTTATTTTGATAGAATTATAAAAAGTCATTTTTCGTATCAGACTCAAATTAAAGTAGAAAAATATCATTAACGACCCTTTAACGAAGGTCATGTTTTATTTTGGTTCACTAATGATTTGCTTAATATCACTACAACAAAACGCATCAATTGCATGGAAAAGTTTCTATGCAATAGGCTATCCAGGCAATTAATCAATTGCATGGAAAAAATTCGATGCAAAGTTTCCATGCCTCTGGTATCCATGCAAAAGAATTGCATCGAAAAATTCCGATGCAATTGGGCTCTGCATTTGAATTTTTGGATCCAACATTGCATGGAAAATTTTCCATGCAAAAGGCTCTGCATCAAAAAAATCCGATGCAGAAAAGCGCGTGCATCGAAAATTTTCGATGCAGAACCAAAAGTCAGCACATGACGCGTGGCGACATTTAGTTAGTGCGGATACTGCATAGGAAAAATCCGATGCAATTGCTTTCAACAATTGCAGGAGAAAATTCCGATTCAACTGCTTTTCAGTAATTGCATGGGAAAAATCCGATGCAATACATATGTTGCATGGGAATATTCCTATGCAACATAATTCGAAATTATTTAAAAAAAAAAGTGGCGGGATTATACCACCACTTTCTAATTTTTTTCCCTTTTATTAATATAAATAATTCATTTAAAGTATATTTTTTTTAAGTTTTAAAGTATTATTTTTATGAAAGAAATACGTATTTTATACTAATTTATACATATTTCTGAAATACGTATTGATTATTTTTTCAAGATATAAATATTGTATTTAAACTATAATCTAAGAATATTATTCTATCGATATACGTATTTGTAAAATATTCTTATACGATTTCCTATACATAGGCATTTATATTTTTTCGTATACTTCTATTAAAAAAATAAAAAAAATTGTAATTCTTTTAACAAATATTTTAGAGAGAAAAGGAGTAGAGATGTGATGATGAATGAGAAGTGAATGGGGTGTGGGGTATTTATAGGATAAGGTAAGGAGTTTTACATTGCAAAATTTTCATGCACGCTTTGTTCTGCATGAAAAAATTCCGATGCAACTAGAAAAAGCAGTTTTTGCATCAGAATTTTCCCTAGCAACATGTACTGCATTGCAATATTCCCATGCAGGCTTTGCTGTGCATAAAAAAATCTCGATGCAATTGGAAAAAATAGTTTTTGCATCGGAATTTTCCCATGCAACATTTACTGTAGCATGTATATAGTACAAATTGCATGGCAATTTTCTTATGCAAGTGGAAAAAGGTACAATTTGCATATAAATATTTCCATGCGAAATTTAATACTATTCATAAAAACCTATACTTATTAAATTTATATTTACATTTTGATCCCAAAAGTATTTTAAACGTCTTTCGTTCCGCATTTTTGACAAATTTTGAATGTACATATGCCTCAAAAGTGTTATTAAAATAGTGGTTTAAAAAATGGAGTTTTGATGTTGTTTTCCATCTTTTGCATAATTAGATATTCTACCACAAATATTTTTTAAACATCTTTCCTTACTCCATTTTTGACAAAATTTTGAAGAACACTGTTATTTTTAATAACATAGCGTATAGTAAAAAAATCAAGGAGTGGAATTGATTGACACTCTCTACGTGTGAAAATACAATTTTGGTTTAGTAGAGTATGTACATAGGGTTTAGGGTTTAGAGTTTAGAGTTGAAAATCATATAGTGTTATATGGTTAATTGTTTATTGTGCGTCTTTCGTTACTCCATTTTTGACGAGATTTGAAAGAACACTCCTACTTATTGTTTAGAAAATCTTGATGAAAGAAAAAGTGAAATTTGAGTTGTTTTACAACTTTTGAATATTTATATTTTCACCCCAAAAGTTTTATTTGCGTCTTTCGTTACTCCGTTTTTGACGAGATTTGAAAGAACACTCCTACTTATTGTTTAGAAAATGTCGGTGAAAGAAAAGTGGATTTCGAGTTGTTTTGCACTTTGAAAAATGGTATGGTAAATATGTGTTCGATATAGTGTACGAAAAGTTGGTACATAAATCCGGTGCTACTAGTCATGCATCCGAAAAATAAAAATTTGGATGCATGACTTTCCATGCTATTGCATGATTTTGTTGTAGTGATAATTTTTGTCCGCTAATGATATTTCAACTTAAGCTCTGTATTGGCTATAGGCCCTTGTAAAGTGTACATTGCCCCTTAGTTTCACAAGTTTTATAATTTTTATTCTAATAAATTTAAAAAATCGGACATGCACTCTAAAATTTTATATAATTGCATAAAGAACTCCATATCTTTTGTACTTCAAAGCTAGATTGTATATTTAAGAGCTCAGGGTTGCAATAAGGATCAGAGTATTTATAGTCCTGGGAGTGTGAGATCACTTTTTGAATTTTCACGAGTTATGTCTAAACTATGGTATATCGAAATGAACTTTCGAGATATTAAAGCGAAGTTATCTCGAAACTCACTTTCGAGATATCCTTCACTGGGTTTTTCCTGGACCGACTAAATAAGCCCATACCTACTATCCAGAATTTATTTTTTAGGCAGAATTATTGAAAATGCTCTGTAACTCTTGTATTTTTTACTTTTTGCCCTGTAATTTTTGGGCCGATGCAAATGCCCAACAATCCTATTTTTTCTCCTAAATATGCCATGTTGGGCTTTCAGCGGCCCAACATGTTAAAAATGTCCTGTAACTTATAGTTATAAGACACTTTTAATAATTTGATAATTTTATTTATAATTTTTATATTAAATCTTTAACAACTTAAAAATTATAACTAAAAATGATTAAGACTATCTAATAAACTTAAAATTAAGAATAATATTACTTTAAACAACAAAAATACTAAAAATTAAGAGTAATATTACCTTAAACAACAAAAATACTAAAAAAATGTATATTTTTTCTTAATTCAAAAATAAATAAATTTTATTATATAGTATCTAAATCAGAAAAGAAATACTGTATAATTTCAATTTAATTAAAATGTTCATCTTAAAATGTTTAATACTAAATATTAAACACACACACACACACACACACACACACACACACACACACACACACACACATATATATATATATATATATATTACAATGGTATATATTTTTTTCCAATTCATCAATAGAATTAACTTTATTTATGTAAATTATAAAAACTTATTATATAATTATACTTTAAATAACTAAATTTCTCAATAACTAATTAAACTTAAAAAAAAATAAAAAAAACAAGATTTAGTTTGTACCCATAATTTGGGATTAAGATTATAATATATCCAGCTTTAAGAAAATATTAAAAATAGAGAGAGTAAAACAAAAGAGGTAGTTTAGTTATTATCATTATATTGCAGTACAGAGAAGAAAAACACCTAAAGCAAATTACGAGTTTCTTTTTTCCTTCAGATTCGGTAAGTTATGCTTAATTTTGGAGTTTCAAGTGGTAAAGTTTAGATCATTAGGGTGTTGTGTTTTTATTTTATTTTAATTTATGAGTGAGGAGCTTAAATTTTGAGCTTTTATTTTTTTATTGTTTCTTTCTTCTTCTTTCTTCTTTGTTTAAGTTTATTATTTAAATTAGAATTATATAAAAAAAATTATAATTTAAATAAATAAAGTTAATTCTATTGATGAATTGAAAAAGTATATATCATTTTAATATATTTGTGTTTAATATTTAGTATTGAGTATGCTAAGATAATCACTTTACTTAAATTAATGAATTAAGAAAAATATACAAAAAAATAGTATTTTTGTTGTTTAAGGTAATATTAATCTTAAGTTTTAGTATTTTGTGGTTTAAAATAATATTACTCTTAACTTTAAGTTTATTAAATATTTTTAAACATTTTTATTTATCATTTTTAAGTTGTTAAATATTTAATATTAAAATTATAAATAAAATTGTGAAATTATTAAAAAGTACCCTGTAAGTTATAGGGCATTTTTAATATGTCAGGCCACTGAAAGCCCAAAATGACATATTTAGGAGAAAAAAAGGAGTTATTGGACATTTTCATCGGCCCGAAAATTTATAGGGCAAAAAGTAAAAAAGTGCAAGAGTTACAAGGCATTTGCAATAATTCTGCCTAATTTTTACACTCTCTTTTCTTTCTTTTTTCGGTCTTAGAGAAATTTTACATAACTTGGGTAGAGGGTCTGTTATATATCTCGTGTTCGCAAGAAAACTAATCTTGTTGCTTGATAATTAATCTTCAATTTATCCATAGTCTAATGATTTTGTGACAAGCAACCATTCACATGATTACATGATGATCCTGTATATTGAAAAAGGGTGGAACCTGGTTCCACGTGAATGCTTGTTGTCCAAATTATATATTTAGATATATTAATCAACTACGAACTTGACACTTGACATTAGAAATTTAAGGTTTTCAGTTGAACTATAAATTAGTCTAGGATACGTGATTCACATGGAACATAAGTAACTGCGAGTGGCTAAAATAAACTATAAACACTTGAGCAACAATGTAGAATACACAACGATTGATAATGAATCAAGGGAATATAATAGATAATCTTTGCTTGTTTGGTCATCCTAATCCATTATTTACATATATATATATATATATATATATATATTGCATGATTGAGTATAATATGAAGCTATCTCATTACATGCAGGCTGCAGCCCTTTGCTACTAATTAATAATTACCAACCACGCCACACAGACCAATCACTTACGTAATTTTATTTGAAAATAGTAATTAATATGATCCTTATGATGTATATTCTTTCGTTCTCATAGTAACTTTGATAGAATTATATAAAGTCGTATAAAATCATATCATCTTTAAGCTAATAATCTCACAAAACATGAAACCATGTGAAATTAACAGCACGAATCAAATTGATCCACATTATGAAGAACCGAATCAAATTGGAATCGAAAGTTTAGACAAACTTGAATAATTGACCGTGAGCAATAGATTCTTTAATTTCTTGTGAATTTAAATTCGTGAAGTGTGTGTTGTGAGCGGAGCTGGTCAATCTATACAATTCAGCTAATCATACTAACTGTAGAAAGTTTCCTTAAAGAGGAAAGGATCAGCGGTTAATCCTAACCATAATTTGAAATGTTACTAAATAAGGAAATAACTAAACTTTGATTAAAATAGATGAGTTAAAAACCTCCCACAACAGGAGCATGGATGTGATTGTGGCGGTCATCTTGGAGATGAGTTGCTGGAAAGGTTGAAACGCGAGCGTTTTAGTGAAAATGTATGCGATTTGTTGATCATTAGGGATATGAAAGACTTTGAGCATTCCCTTTTAAACATGTTCGCGAAACAAAGAAACCATCAATCTGAATATATGTTTCGTGTTCAAGATTGATTGCAATTGTAGCTGCACTTTTTGTTATCTGAGTATAAGAGAGCGGTTTTCCGTTGAGTGATAGAGAGATCCTCAAGGAGTTGAGTTAACAAAATAACTTCACAATTTGTGGTTGCGAGGGCCCTTATTCTAATTCTCTAGAACACCTATTGATTGTATGTTATTCCTTAGAACGCCAAGAGGATAATGAGTTGCCTAAATATATGTCATATTCTGTAGTGTTGCATTTGATGTCGTTGCAACCACCCTAATTACTATTTGATGGATAAGGCCTTAAAGTGTATTTCAAATGATGAAGGAAGAAATAGGCTGGCATTATTAGGTGTGACCTTCAAGTATCTGAGTATTTTGTGTGTTGCTGCGAGGTGAGATTGAGTAGGAGCAGCCATATTTTGAGACAAACATTAAATATTGAAACTAAGATGGTCAAGTCTTGTGATTTTGAGGTAGTAAACACCCACACAAGTCTTCTATAGACATATGCATCAAGAATAAGAGATCGAGGAGTCTTCATTTGAGAGCTTTGTATTGGAATCCATGGGAATAGTGCTAGGTTTGCAACCTAGGTACGTAACCTGCTTTTGTGAGGATATCCATAGCATATTTTCTCTGCCATAACGTGATGCCAGCTGTGTTGTGAGCTAATTCAATTCCTAGAATATACTTGAGATTTTCTAGGTCTTTGATGGTGTACTGATCATTACGGTGTTGTTTTATCTTGTTGATTTCAGTCAAGTTATTACCTTTTAAAATAATGTTATCTACATAGAAGCATAGGATTGTAAAAGAAGAGCCAATGGTTCTAAGTTCTAACAAACAGTGAAAAATCAGATATAGGTTTGTGAGAACCCATTAGTTGTTAAGCAGGTATTTAATTTATTATACCACTGCCCCGAGGCTTGATTTAAGCTAGCCATAAAGGCTCTTCTTGAGCGTACAAACCCTCTTATCATATGGTTTACAATAGCCTGGTGAGTGTTTCATGTAGATCATCTCATCTAATTTTCCATGCAAGAATGCATTGTTGATCTCAAGCTAAGTTTAGAACCAGTTTTCAGAAGAAGCCATTGCTATCAATACTCTTACGGTTGTGAGTTTACCATTAGGAAAGAAGATTTTCAAAGTAGTCAACCTTCTCTGTGTAACCTTTGACTATTAATCTTGCCTTGTATCTTTCAACACTTTCATTATCTTTTAATTTGATCACATACACCTATTTACAACCAATGCAATGTTACGTTATCCAGGAGGTCGATCAGTAAGTATCCATGTCTGAGTTCTTTCAAGAGCTTCTAGTAGTTTTAAAAAATAATGCACGGTCATTTTAATTTACTTGTTTGTAAAATAATACATATAATATTTTTATTCTTCTCAGAACTTCAGTAAATGTTTTTACAATTTCTTTTGTTATTTTACAATGAAAAAAACATTACATTTGCAAATTAATTAAAAACAAATTGCTGGCAAAGGTAATTTAGTCATTTTCCCAAACATTAATAAAATGTTTGGGAATTTTAACATAAGAAAATATGTGCATAGTTTCTAAAACTGCAAGAGGTATTTAGCCAATTATCAAATCTCAAGGGATTTTTTTGCGGGTATTTCAAACCATAGAGCAGTTTAATTAGGTTGATATCTTTTCGATCAACATGTAAAAAGTGAGTTTTAACAACTTTACGCAAACATACAAAGGAGGCTGCTTTTTCATGAATTTTTCGATCACTCCTAGCTTGACTTTTAGATTAAGGACAACTCATTTTTCTAATAAACATAACATGATATCTAATGGCCACTTCCAGAACATGGCAAATATATTACTGATGAAAATACAAGTACAATGTATTCATACCAAAAGAAAAAGAAAAAAAAGAACACAGTTTATTCAATCATTATGCAACATCTCTCCTTGAAACCTTGCTGCAACACACGACACATAGCAATACATAAGAAGCTATTTTTTTACTGCATAATACATCAAATGCAGCTAGCGTCACTAAGTTCTACGATAAATAGAAATGATTGGCTTCGGCTCAAAATCATTGTCAAACCTTTCTGCATGCATTCCAACATCATCAGCGTAAGCTGATACATTGGGCCTTGGCTCGAAGTCTTCTGCAAAAGATTTCTTGTTTCCTTTTACTTTAGTATAAGCTGATACGTTTGGTCTCGGTTAAAAATCTTTTGCAGAATTTTCATTTAGTTTCTCTTCATCAGTGTAAGCTGATACATTAGGCCTGGGTTCAAAGTCTTCCGCAAAAGATTTATGGTCTTCTTTTAATTTACTTTCATCAGTATAAACTGATACATTTTGATATGGGCATTTCCCGCATATTGGGCCTGGCTCAATGCAGACCCATATTTAACCATATCGGAGATCACTTTCGACATCATATCGGTGATAATCACCGATATGGTGCTGTGGTCCCCGGATCCCGAGGTCTATAAATACACGACGCCCGGATCCCAAACAATCAATTTATTATCCCTCAGCTGCCACGTTTCATATCGAAAGAAATCACCGATCTCACTCTCGATATCGTACTCGATATCGAGATAACCCTCGTGCCCCACTGATCTAAACCCATATCATCACATTACCGATACCATATCGAGGGTGGTCATCGACATCACATCGAAGCTGATCACCGATGTACGCTCGACCTAATTACCGACATACCCCTGCCGTCCAAGCATCAAGGCGTTAGTTCGAGGTGTTCCAGACTAAGCCTAATCGAGACACATAGATTAGGTATAATTTGTTAAGATAGACTCGTTGTATCTCTCTTGTATTCTACTGTAACCGACCAATGCTTATATAAACGATCTATTGTCAAACTAGTGGCGCCGTGTGTGGGAAACACCAGTTCTGGGACGAGGATGTTAAGATGCAAGGAAGGAGGACCCGATCCGAATTTAACAGAGTCAGGACTAGGAACACGAGTATTGAGGACACACCACTCCCTCAACAGCCGTCTGGCCAAGAACAGACAATGACCCAAGCCGAGATGGAGCTTCTTCCAACACAAAATGAACGAGTTGGCACATACCGTGATTTATGAAGACGCAATGATGGCAGCTAAGCTTAGACCCCAGGAATCCGGCAAGGAAAGGGGTAGAGAGGCGTGGAACAAGAGCAGGGGAGGTAGAGACCGGTCGCCGAAGAGGTATACTCCCCTCAACCAAGACATACGCACTATCTTGGCCGTCGCACAAAGCAAGAATTGGCTAAATGCGCCTCGGAAAATCAAGGAGACAGATCTCACCAAGAAATCTAGACGCTACTGTGAGTACCACTGCCAGAAAGGCCATGACACGAAGGATTGCTATGACTTGAAGGATGAGATCGAGAGGTTGATCAAGGACGGGAGGTTGATAGAGTTCGTTAAGGCGGGCGGCCAATATTATGAATCGAGAGAGCGATCCCAGTACCCGAGAAGGGAGGGCTTTAAGGCAATTGAGAGTGGACAAGGACGCAATACAATGAATGATACACCTTCGAGGGGGTGATTAATGTGATAAGCGGCGGGACTGTGGTAGCAGATTCCACCAACCAGAAGAAGAAGATAACCCGCAGACTGAACGAGGACCGTTTCGTCGAATTCACAACGCTAATTGATGAGCTTCCAGACGAGGTTATTACGTTTTCCAGCAGGGACCTCTTGGATCTCAACCCCGAAGCCATCCAGGCAGGCAAGCTCGACTGCCCCTTGGTTGTTAAGCTTGATATCGCTAACTACGCTATACACAAGGTACTTATAGACAATGGTAGTTCCACCAATGTCATATTTGCACATGCTCTGGAGAAGATGGCACTCGGCCGCCATGTAATTGAATAGGTCCGTACGCCACTGGTGGGATTCGGTGGAGCAGAAACAATTCCCCTAGGACAAGTGAACCTTCCCACATCATTTGGACAAGAACCGCACATGCGCACTATCAATGTTCAGTATACGATCGTGGACCAACCATTCGCATACAATGTCATAATCGGCAGGCTGGCCCTGAACGCGATAAAAGCGGTGGTATCCACATTCCATCAGAAGGTGAAATTCCCAGAAGGAGGAGGGGTCGGAGAAGTGGTCGCTAATCAAGAAGAGGCTTGGTTCTGCTACATCACTTCTCTTACGTTGCCAAGAATTAGAGAAGCAGATGAAGAAGCAATCGGGCCGAATCAGGACCGACAAGCTACAGAGTAATTACCAGGAGAAACAACCAGTACTATCGTTTAAGTTCCCTTAGTTTTTAAAATCGTGATTGAACAATTGAAACATTGCCCTATCGTGGGTTAGTTTGTAAACCTAAAACAGGGGGAACTACGCCGGTCTGATTCCCCGCTCAACGGGATACGTAGGCGGGTTAGGTTTACCTAGCCTTCGACCGTTATCTTTTATTTTGCCCTTTTGTGGGTCGGCATGTAACTAAAACAGGGGGAACTACGCCGGTCTGATTTCCCACTCAACGGGATACGTAGGCGGGTTAGGTTTACCTAGCCTTCGACCGTTATCTTTTATTTTGCCCTTTCGTGGGTCGGCATGTAACTAAAATAGGGGGAACTACGCCGGTCTGATTCCCCATTCAAGAGGATACGTAGGTGAGTTAGGTTTACCTAGCCTTCGACCGTTATCCGTTGCTACCTTTTTATTTTTGCTTTATGGAATCTCATATTTCATGCAGGGATATGTCCTAATCGGATATTACGGAAGTGCAGAGAATTGCACGAAGAATTGGGAAATATACCCATAGATATATGTTTAACACATCACCCTCTTACAGGTACATAACCCGAATGATTACACATTACTATGTCCAAAAAGGACATAGGGAATATTAAACCCTCGCTTTTTAAAAGAAGGGATTCCGGGAGCATCGCCCCAGATTATTCAATATTATCCGTCTAAACAGGTGCAACAGGTACAAACAGGTACAACAGGCACGTTAGAACACAATGGAACCACCTTTTATTACATAAAACTGCAATTCCCAGATTGAGGGAACATTCCGTAGATAACACATGCGCATCATTTCGTGCTTTCACATAAGCTTTTACCTCGAAAAACCTTTCTTGTTTGTGATGTTTGCAGGGCCTAACGACCTATAGACTCCACGATGACAGAGTCACCAAGGGACATAGACAAAAAGACAAAAGAAAAGGCTCCTACCCATGAGCGATAGAGGGTTCCCCTGTGATAACGGGTGGGCTCCTACCCATGAGCGGTAACGGGTCATCTACAAAGAAAAGGCTCCTACCCATGAGCGGTAACGGGTCATCCACAAAGAAAAGGCTCCTACCCATGAGCGGTAACGGGTTCCCCTCTGATAACGGGCGGGCTCCTACCCATGAGCGGTAACGGGTCACCTACAAAGAAAAGAATATCCCATGTGATGACAGGGTCGATCCTAAACATTTGAACGGTAGCGGGTTTCCCTGTGATAACGGGATGGGCTCCTACCCACAAGAAGAATATCATCTGTGATAATGGGGTCGATTCTAAACATTTGAACGGTAGCGGGTTCCCTGTGATAATGGGATGGGCCCCTACCCACAAGAAGAATATCCCCTGTGATAACGGGGTCGATCCTAAACATTTGAACGGTAGCGGGTTCCCTGTGATAACGGGATGGGCCCCTACCCACAAGAAGAATATCCCCTGTGATAACGGGGTCGATCCTAAATATTTGAACGGTAGCGGGTTCTCTGTGATAACGGGATGTGCCCCTACCCACAAGAAGAATATCCCCTGTGATAACAGGGTCGATCCTAAATATTTGAACGGTAGCGGGTTCCCTGTGATAACGGGATGGGCCCCTACCCACAAGAAGAATATCCCCTGTGATAACGGGGTCGATCCTAAACATTTGAACGGTAGCGGGTTCTCTGTGATAACGGGATGTGCCCCTACCCACAAGAAGAATATCCCCTGTGATAACGGGGTCGATCCTAAAGATTTGAACGGTAGCGGGTTCCCTGTGATAACGGGATGGGCTCCTACCCACAAGAAGAATATCCCTTGTGATAATGTGGTCGATCCTAAGCATTTTAATGGTAGCGAGTTCCCTGGGATAACGGGATGGGCCCCTACCCACAAGAAGAATATCCCCTGTGATAACGGGGTCGATCCTAAATATTTGAACGGTAGCGGGTTCCCTGTGATAACGGGATGGACCCCTACCCACAAGAAGAATATCCACTGTGAGAACGGGGTCGATCCTAAACATTTGAACGGTAGCGGGTTCCCTGTGATAACGGGATGGGCCCCTACCCACGAGAAGAATATCCATGTGATAACGGGGTTGATCCTAAACATTTGAACGGTAGCATGTTCCCTGTGATAACGGGATGGGCCCCTACCCAAAAGAAGAATATCCCCTGTGATAACGGGGTCAGACTCTAGAAAACAGAAACAGAAGCACCTCCTTCCGATGAGGAGGATTAGCCAATATAGTCCGGAACAACCTGATTGGCGACACAACAACGAGGCGTAATTATAAGACAAGCAAACACACATTGAATACGTATGAACGAATATAAATCAGGGCACGCAAAAAGGATTGATTAAATTAACGGGTGAACCATCAAGTTATATACAGAGGCTATTGGGCCAAAAGGAGAAAAAAATACAATCCCTAAAATCTCAACCGGGATAACTATGAGCTCATTTAATATAAATTAACGCCAGACTCTTCTAATCGATAATCTCACGATACTCCACTTCCGGCTCCATGTCTTCGTCATCACCGTCGGAATCTTCAGAAAATTTTCCGTCTGGCCCCTTCTACGGATTTATGGCAGAAGGATCATAACCGTCCTTAAAACCACTTTCCAGTTGAATTTGACCTATAACGGAGGCTTTGGCCTCCTCCCGCTCGAGCAAGCCCCGCTCAGCACATATTATCTTATAAGACCGACTCAAAAGGAATTGTTTGGCAGCACTGGTCAATTGGCTCTTGCTCAGCGTCATGCACCGCATGTGCCTTTCAACCTGGGCTAATCGGTCCTTCAAAATTGCGGCCTCGGCCTCAACTGTCTCCCGTCGGGATGCCTCACTACCAGCAATAAGTCTAGCCTCATCGAGCTCTGTGATCAACCTTTTATTATCGTCATACATGCCTCTCACATTACTCTCGCTGGTTTTCAAAATGTCCAGGGCCTCGTCTCTCTCGTGCTGGAGCTGCACGATAGCAACAGGATCGTACTCACCCAGCTTTTCGAGCAAACCGTTGGTAACCCGGAGCGATTTCGCGTGATCCGATTATCCTTTAACAGCCATCTCCAAGAAACCTTTCAAAAAGCTCGCCACCTGCATTCTCACAATAAGGAATTGACTGCTCAATTGAATAAAAACCCAAAAGAAATACGCATCCAATAGACACAAAGACTACTTACAGATTGGAATAGACCGTTGTGATCCCCGCTTGAACTACCCTCCTCCTTCCTTCTTTTTGGTCCCCTGGACGTCCCGACATCAATGTCATGTTGAGATTGTGAGGCTCCACCCATGCCTGCAGTATTTCCACTCGATGAGGAGCAGTTTTCTTCGCATTCTTGCGTACGCCCTCACGACCCCTCTTCTTGACGAGTGGAGGTGCATCTTCCGCAGTGGTGTCGGCTCCCAGCTGTCTACGTTCCGCTATCGCGTCCAGACTACAGTACTCTACCAAATCGGCTGAAGATACATGAAACATGAGGTCAAGAGATAAATCGGGGGAAAGCTATCGATTTGTAAAGATATAACACTTACCGAGAGTAGAAGGACCGTTATAACGTACGAGAGATATCCCAATTGCTCGCAAAACTATGTCACTGCAAAGCAGGGTACCGTCGTACGGATGGTTAATCAGATTCCTCAGAAATTTGAGGCTATGTGCAGTTGTCCCGACAGTGGCTCGTCTCTCATATTTGGTGTCTTCGCACCACACACTAGGAAGCACATCAAATTCACCAGCCATCCTCTCTTGAATGTACATATACTCACACTTATTACCAAATCCATAACTGGATTGAGTATATTGCACGGACCTAAGACCCCCTGGGCCCGCACACAAAAGAACCCTTTGTCACTGCCCTTCCTGTTGACCATAACGCTAAAGAGTTGCCAGAACTCATTAATTCCGCAAGGGGCACCCAAGGCTCTCATAACATAAATGAAAGCCATGATGTACCCCAAAGAATTGGGGGATAGCTGCCCCAAGCAGACCCCGATGCTCGCTATGATAGCACTAACCACATGATCAATTGGGAAGCGCAGTCCGTTCTTAAAATGCTTGGCATTAACAGTAATGCAGCCTTTCGGCGGAGTATGCATTCGTTGATCCGCACTAGGGAATATGACCTTGTACCCCTCGGGGATGTCATACTCGTCGGAGTAATGACCAGCATGATGAGGAACATGAGACACCATATCCTCGTACTTCTCCGAGGTCTTATATTTTGGGGGGCTGATCCCCAAGCCCCACTGATCTACATTTGGGCCGTCAGCTTCCGGCGGAGCAGGAGATTCAACATCAAATTGGTCGCCAGTCAATTGGTCAGACCCAAACATCTCATTTTCAGTAAATTCCACATCGATCCCTTCAAAATCCATCTCGGGCAAACCTGAGCCAACATTGTTCCCGGCGAACGACATACTGAGGCGCTTAGTGAGAAAAATCAAGTTGAACGTTAAAGTCTGAAATGAATAAACATGGCAAGGTTAGTTATTTAACTTAAAATATCTAGGCACATATATATAAATCGGAAAATAGATTGGAAAAGATATCGAAAACGATATCGAGAGAGATATCGAAAGCAAAATTCGACATACTTTTCGGAGGAACAACGAATTTTCGCTAAAAGCCAAAGTGAGTTTCACTTCCCTGGAAGCCCTATTTATAGACATCAAAGATGATAGATCGAAACAAAGTTTCGATCTCACATCGGTACTGATATTCGATATAGATAAAAGGACAGGGGCAAGGACAGACGCAATGGGCGGTTCACCAAAGTTTATCAAAGAGTGCAATCCCGATAGGTCCGAGCAATTCAGAATCTCGTACGACGAACGAAGAATTCAAACGAGGACCTCAAACTATGCGTCCACTGCATTAGGGGGTCCATCGAAGTTCATCACAAAGTGCATTCCCCGCAAATTTGATCTCCATCATTTGAACTGACGAGACGAAGGGTACAGGTAACCCAGAAATTCAAAATTAAATTTGCGAATTCTTATCTCTAAGATAACAATCCCCAAATTGGTGGATTACATGATATGGGCATTTCCCGCATATTGAGCCTGACCCAAACTAGGCCCATATTTAACCATATCGGAGATCACTTTCGACATCATATCGGTGATAATCACCGATATGGTGCTGTGGTCCCCGGATCCCGAGGTCTATAAATACACGACACCCGGATCCCGAAACAAGTAATTTATTATCCCTCAGCTGCCACGCTTCATATCGAAAGAAATCACCGATCTCACTCTCGATATCGTACTCGATATCGAGATAACCCTCGTGCCCCACTGATCTAAACCCATATCATCACATTACCGATACCATATCGAGGGTGGTCATCGACATCACATCGAAGCTGATCACCGATGTACGCCCGATCCACTACAAGATTTGGGGGGCATCCGCAACCGCCCCCCCCAACCGCCACGGCGGTCGCTATTATCGGCGACCGCCCAGCGACCGCCAGGCGGTCGCCCATAAGGGGTGGCGACCGCTAGGCGGTCGCCACCAGCAAAAAAGAACTTGGCGACGGCTGGGCCGTCGCCATCTATCATATGGCGACGGCCCAGCTGTCGCCAAGTGGGCCGGAGCGACGGCCCATCCGTCGCGTCGGCCCACTAGGGTTAAAACCCTAGTGGGGCGACCGCCCGGCCGTCGCCCCCCCGACCCGCCCCGCCCCGCCCGCCCCCTCTCTCTTCTTCTCCTCTTCCTCTTCATTTTTTCTTCCATTTTTCTTCTTCTTCTCTTCTCTCCTCAATACCCACCCACCAACACATACCCCTACCCGACCCGATCTATCCACCACCACCACGCGACCTCATCTCCGTCGCCCCCCCACCACGCGACCTCACCTCCGTCGCCACACGCCACCACGCGACCTCCATTCGGTCGCCACGCCACCACGCCTCACCTCCGTCGCGTCGCCACCACGCCTCACCTCCGTCGCGTCGCCACCACCGCCTCCTCCGCGTCGTCACCCCACCGTGCCACCCCACCAACCAACCTCCGTCACCACGTCACGACGCCACCACCGCGTGCCTACCACGTCACCACCACCACACCGCGACCGCACATCCGTCACCACGCCACCATCACGACCGCCCGCGCGGTCACAACGCCGCCACTCCGACCGTTCCTCCGTCACCATCACACCGTCGCGCGCCCACCCTCGCCACCACGCCATCACCGCGGCCAATTAGCTATCTTCGGATTTTTGTAAGTTGTCCCAATTTTAAATTTTTTTTATTTATGATTATATGTACGTATTTGTTGAATTTTTATTCTTGTTTATCGTATTTGCCGAATTTATAGGTAAGATTTATATATGTGATTATATGTATATTTCGTCGGATTTGTGTGGTGCGAATTGTTGTAAGTTGGATCGTTTATATAAATTTGGATATTAGCTTTGATATGATGATATGAATTAGGATATGAATGTTGATATGATGATATGAACTTTGATATGAATTTTGATATGAACTTTAATATGATGATATTAACTTTGATTATATTGTAGTTTATATTGTTGTAAGTTGGATCGTTTATATGAATTTGGATATGAACGTTGATATGATGATATGAATTTGGATATGAACTTGATATGATGATATGAATTTGGATATGAACTTTGAGATGAATTTGGATATGGACTTTGATATGATGATATGAACTTTGATTATATTGTCGTTTATATTGCTGTAATTTATATGAATTTGTATATAAACTTTGATATGATGATATGAATTTGGATATGATGATATGATGATAAGTTCATTATTTTTGGAAGTTAGTTTTTCTCGTTGGATTAATCGTTTATATATATGAACTTGCATATGATGATGAGATTTTCTTTTCGAATTATTATTTTGAAATTGTATGTTATTGAGGAATGATTATGAGTTTATTTGTCGACACGTTTAGGGATCATGTCAGGCAATAGTTCACGTAAGAGGCCACGTTCGTCAGGCAGTGTTCGTTCTCAAGTTGTTGGTTCTAGTAGTGAGATTCGGGGTAGTCTCAGGCCTCGGCTAGCTAGTGACGATGTTGTTCCGGTCGAGCTTCCCACCCAGGCAGAGACTCAGACATCGCGCGAGGAATCTACCGGGGTGACTCCCTTGCCACAGCGACGTCTTTTTGACGACTCTGATGCCCCAGCTGCAGCAGCACCTCTACGTACTTCATCTGGTTCAAGGGCTAGACCACCATCGACAGAGTCCACTGGAGCACATAGACCATCATCTGCCGAGTCTAGCCGAGCCCATATACCACCATTTGCAGGGTCCGATGGCGCTAGCCCGAGTGGGAGGACCGACGTAGCTGGCCCGAGCCAGAGGGTGACCGAGATTCCAGCATCGGGGGTATGCACAGACACGCAAAAACGTCCCGGTAGGGGACCATCGCTTGGTGTTCAAAACCCCACTAGTCCGAGTAAGAGGCCAGTTATTCGATTGGATCAGAGGGGCCTATTTCAGCATCCAAAGTCTCATGAGGTGGTGACGACGATCACTGAGTTGATTCGGACCTTCATGTCCAAGTTTTACAAGTCATATTATAAGGTGCCGAAGGAGAAACGAGATGCAATGTGGATTTCGTTCACTGTGAGAAACTATTAAATGAATATATTATTGAACTTATTGTATTAATAAATCAAGTGACAATATAAACTATCTTAAACACTAACTAAATTTTTTTTCAGGAAAAATTTGCGATCCACAAAAATGATTGGCTCAAAGTACATGAGTTGTACGAAAAAAAGGCCCCGAATTGTTACAAGTATTTGATGCATCGCACGAAGAAACAATATTTTGATAATAAGGATAAACCGGAGTTGGCTGATAAACAGAAGACGTGGATGAACTCAAAGGTGGAGAAGATTGCAATAAAGCATTGGACGAAGGAGGCAACCAAGAAACAAACATTGCAGGCTCGGAAAAATCGGAGGGGAGGCGAGGACCACGAGAAAATGAAGAAGGCACCTGCTACTTTTTACGGTGGAGCCATAGACTTGGAAGAGATTAAGCGTCGTTTGGTAAGTTATATTATAATTAAAGCATTTAATCTTAATTTCACTTAAGAATATGTGTAATTGAGTATACTTACTTTTTTTTTTCAAATTTGTAGGCTAAGGTGGATCCAAACCGCACGACGCGTATTCGACATGATGAGGCATTCAAATATGGATTTACGAAGCATGTTGAGGGTACGGGCGGGAAAACCAAGGTGCCGGCGAAGCGCGAGTGGATAGATCAGGGCGATAAAATGATTTACGTGAGTGAATTAAAATACAAATTCATTTTAGACTACTAATTCGTTTAATCTCCTTATTCATTTATTTTCTTATTATAAATACGAATTCTTTCACAATTAACAGAAGAAGTACATGAAGCTGATGAGGACTCAATATGGCAAGGACATGTCGGTGTGGCCCGATATTGACGGGCCACTATGGAAAAAGGCCCAAGGGAAAATCAAGAAGGGGAAGGCGAGAGGTATACCTGGCGGCTCAGCTTTAGAGGCATATAATATTGAGTTTAGGAAGAAGCCAGACTACATGAGGGCATACGCCAAGGAGTTGGAGGAGACGAATAAGGAGTTGGAGCAGACAAATAAGGAGTTGGAGGCTAGCATGCGAGATCCGCGAGTGGACGACATTTTTACAATTTTGCAGGGCTGGAGGAATCATCAGATTGAGCATGGATATGTTCCACCACCGGAGATTCCCGCTTCTATGTTACAGCACGATGCAGCAAAGACCGGATCTGCTTCTAGGACTGCTAGGCCGCCACGTCAGAAGAAGGACCCATTTGCTCCCAGTTCTTCTGTTGCGCCCCACTACGTCGTGGTGTACTCAGACAGTTCCGATAGTGAGGACGACCACGTCTACGACGACCTTGATGATGTTGTGGATTTGGGCAGAGATGGGGTAGATGCACATCGGGTTGGTGGTGTTGTGGACTTGGCGGAGAGCTCTGGTGACGAAGATGATGACGAGGATGATGACGAGGATACTGATGATGAGGATACTCAGTCGGATTCCAATGATGATTAGGTCGAGTACTTGGGATTTTCTATTTCGAACTTTTTGTTATGTTGGACTTTTTAGTATGTTGTGTATTTTGCTATTTCGTTGTATTTGGACTGTTCTATGTTGGACTGTTATATGTTGGATTGTTATATGTTGGACTGTTCTATGTTGGACTGTTATATGTTGGACTGTTATATGTTGGACTTTTTAGTATGTTGTGTATTTTGCTATTTTGCTGTATTTGGACAATTGTCATTAGAAAAATACTCAGACATTAACTTTAAATATGGAGAAGATTTACATTATAAACTTTTAACAAGTCTAATCATCTTCATTAGAAACAAAGTCAACATCATTTGAATCTAACTCTATTGCGTCACCTTCTTCCTCATCCACAAGCTCAAACTCCCCGGCACCCAATTGGATATCCATATTAAACGAGCTGAAGTCGACAAACAGATTTAGGCCTGTAGATTCGTGCTCTTGAAAAACTTGGGTAGGTACCTGCGCTTCTGTTTCACCGCCCTCACTCAAAGACGACATGTCGATGATGTGTCTCGCTGGAATAGTGAATACTGACATCCAACCCTTTTGACCTGGCCTTCCGTTAGTGAGTTCTGGGTACGGCGCGTAGTAACACTGTAGTGCTTGGTTTGCAAGAATAAATGGTTCGTTGGTCGTGAGTGACCGGTGTGGGTTAATATCAACCAAGTTGTACGTGTCGTGAACCGTCGTCCCACTTCTAGTAATATCGTACCAATGACACTTGAAAAACACAATGTACAATTGCTTCCCAGTACTACCTCCCCAGTACTCCAATTCTAGGATCTCTTTCAAAGTTCCGTAGAAGTTGGTGGCGTCGGCATCTCCCATGTCGCCCTTTACATAAACACCGCTACAATTAGTCTGCTTAGGACCCAAATGCGTATTTGTGTGGAATCTGAACCCATTCACCTTGTAACCATCGTACACCAACGCAGTGTTTAGAGGACCATTGAGTAACGGCGTTACACGATCATCTAGCATGTACTTTCCACTAGAGTACGTCTGCTTAAACCACGCCACATAATCTCTGTTCCTCTTCATTTGCACCTCCATTGGACTCAATCCATTGCACTCCTCATGTATGAACAACCTGCAAGTAAAAAATTGGACTGTTATTATTCTGACACACCGCAAGACCAAGAAAATTCAATAATTTTATATTTAAAAAAACACTTACTCGAGCCAACCATCCAACTCTTCACAATTAAGCAGTGTGTAGAGCTCAACTTGTTCGATTTCTTCGGACGACAACCGCTTCTTCTTGTCATGCCCAATTGGCTTCCCTCTCTTACGAAACAATATAAGCTCTTCATCCCACTCTGAACTTTCTAAAGTCTCGTTCCTGTTTAGTCGGTCATATGTAGAAGTGGGGGATATATCGAGATATTGCGAGCACAAATTTGATAGCTCTTCAAGTAGGTAGGCATTGGCTATGCATCCCTCGGGTCTCGCTTTATTCAAAACTGACTTCTTAAACTTATACATGCGCCTGATTAATGACAAAGGAAATAATGAATACACAATAGAATAAAGTATTAATAATAAGTGTCACAAACCAAATTACGAAAAATTGACCTCTCGAATGGATACATCCATCTGTAGTGAACCGGACCACCGACTTTCGCCTCGTACGGTAGGTGTATTGCCAAATGCTCCATAGAATCGAAGAAAGAAGGAGGAAATATCTGCTCCAACTTGCACATTGTTACAATGATAGACGCCTCTAGTCCATTCATATCTGTGACGGAAACCTCTGAAGCGCAAATGGCCCTGAAGAACAAGCTAATCTCCACTAATGTTCCCCAAATTTCTAGTGGCAGAAAGTCACGAAAAGCAATCGGAATCAATCTCTGCATGAAGACGTGACAATCATGACTCTTCATACCGAACAACCTCTGTTGCTGCTTCTGTACACATCGTTCCAAGTTCGATGCGTATCCATCTGGAAACTTTAGATTGACCAACCATTCAAACACCTTTTTCTTTTGCTCCTTCGTGAGACAGTAGGTTGCCTTTGGCTTGGCAGAAAGCCCGCGACGACCACCTGGCTGTAAAAACAGCTCAGTACAGTTCGTCAAGATCTCCAAATCTTTCCTCGACTTGATGTTGTCATTTGTCTTAGAGTCATCCAACACCGTGTTGATGATGTTATCGAAGAAATTCTTCTCGCAGTGCATGACATCTAGATTGTGACGAATCAAGTTTGTGGACCAATAGGGCAGTTCCCAGAAAATACTCTTTCTCAACCAATTATGCGTCACCCCTTTACCCGAGAGCTTTTTTGCTTCAACTCCAAATCCGACAGCCTCAAGCTGCTCCACAATTAACCTCATCTCATCGCCAGATTTCCTAGGAATAGGTGCTTCTAGCCTTTCTTCCCCTAAGTAAAAGGAATTTTTATCGCGCCTCCAGGAATGACCTATGGGCAAAAACCGACGATGGCAATCAAAAAAGCACGGTTTACCGCCGTTTGCCAGTGTAAAAGATTGAGTATCCCCCATACAGTAAGGACACGAAAACCTCCCGTGCGTACTCCACTGAGATAACATTCCGTACGCCGGAAAATCACTAATCGTCCACATCAGGGATGCTCTCAATCTGAAGTTTTCCTTTCTCAAACTATCGAATGTCTCAGTCCCAGTACTCCATAAAACATTCAGTTCGTCAATCAGTGGTCTCAGAAAAATATCCAAATTCTTTCCCGGACTCTTTGGGCCAGAAATGATAAGGCTCAAAAATATAAACTCTGGTCTCATGCAAAGATCTGGAGGAAGATTATACGGCGTGACAAACACTGGCCAACAAGAGTAGCTCTTGCCAAATGAGTTATATGGTGTGAACCCATCCGTACATAAACCTAGACGTACGTTCCTGGGCTCTGCTGCAAAATCCGGGTGCGTCCGATCGAAGTGGCGCCATGCCTCTCCTGAAGCTGGGTGGATCATTCTATCTGTAGCCCCTCGACACTTCAAATGCCAAGTCATATGTCGAGCAGTGCCTATAGTATAATACAACCTTTGAAGACGGGGAGTTAAAGGGAAATACCACAATTTTCTCCTCCCGACCTTTGATTTCAAACCGGCCACGTATCTATTCGTCCCGCATACCGGGCATTTGTCTAAGGCCTTATTCGCCTCCCCGTAGAACAAGAAACACTGTTTAGTACAACAATCAATCTTCTCGTAGCCTAACCCCAATGTTCGCATCATACGGAGCATCCCTTTCGTGTCTTTAGGTAACAACTTCACTGTCTCATCCAAGAAACCTTCCTTCGCCTTGTTAAAAGCCTTATCAGAAGAAATATTACTCATCTTGTGTAGTGTCTTGTCCCTCAACCACTCAGCGATCCACTGAAGGATAGATGTATTTTTTCTAGGATGAATATTCACCTTTCCTAGATACATCAAATTGTAGAATGCTTTTGCGTCGAGATTTGGATCCTCATTACGCACCTCATCCTCATCAAATCGACCTCCACGTGCATCTACCACCATGTCTCTAAACGAATCATCACAATGAACAGAGAGGTCGGGAATATTGATGTGTGATGTGCTTGGGAGGTCGGGCATATACGGCATGGCAGGCCTTGAGTACTCTTCCCCGTGAAAAACCCAAACGTGATATCCGGGCGTAAATCCTGACTTATGAAGATGATCACGGACCGAGTATTTCGGAAAAAAACACTCTATTTTTGCATTTCTTGCACGGGCACCTTATACGGTTTTCTAGATCTAAGAATTCGGATGCTTGCGAAGCGTATTCTATGAACGAACGAACACCAAACACAAAACTTTCTTGTAAATAACCATCGCTATCGAACATATTGTACATCCAAGATTTATCGGCTTGATATTCCATTGTTTATCTACGTTAAAATAAATATTTATAATTTACACTACTAACAATTTTCAATTTAATTAAAACTAACACACACATAATTAATTATAAACAAATAAAATAACAACGTACCTCTTGTAGCGTAAACAAACGAATGGTATAAAAAAATTCAAGAATGTTGTATCCACAACAACAAGTTCCACGATAACGTTTCGACAATACCTATAAACAAATGAAATAAATAAAAAAGCATTAATTAATTAAATAGAAATTTTATAACATTTAAATAAAATAAGACATTTCTAATATTATTAAGGGAGAAAACGTATGTACCTTAAGAGTAAGTGGTGGGGAGAATGAATTATGCAAGTGAAGTGGGGAGGTATTTATAACAAAAAATCTGCAACTTCGCAACCGCCTGGCGGTTGCAGATAACAACGGCTAGTAGTTCTTGCAACCGCCAGGCGGTTGCGGATAACAATGGCTAGTAAGTCCGCAACCGCCAAGCGGTGGCCAATCCACATAGCGACCGCCTGGCGGTTGCAATGGTATGGAGCGACCGCCTAGCGGTTGCAAGGGCGTGGAGCGACCGCTAGGCGGTCGCTTATGCTGGGTATCAGCAACCGCTAAGCGGTTGCTGATAATGTTCATACCATAATTCTTACATTTTCACAACCGCTATGTTTCACAAATTGCTAATTAACCTAATCATAGTTACAATAACTACACTTATAATGTTTGTCAGCAAAATCAAGCTTGGGACAACATAAATGACTACATATGATGATTAGTCGTTGATATATATATAACTCGTCTTATTACGTGTAATCTACTATTTTACTAACTCAATCATAGTCTTGTAATCTTTTACTACTAGTATTCACATGTAATAACAATATTGGAGTTTACTAAACATCAACACATCAAGATACTTACCAAAAATTGATAATTTCAAATATGAACATTATCTGCAACCGCTGAGCGGTTGCAGATAACAAGCTCTAGCGACCGCCTGGCGGTCGCTACTATACATTGCAACCGCTGGGCGGTCGCTTATTGTCATAGCGACCGTCTAGGCGGTTGCGGATGCTGGTCATTTGCAACCGCTTGGCGGTTGCAAATAATATTCATAAATGAATTTTTACTATTTTGGTTGATTCGTTGTCACGCGTTGTTTGATCATTTGATAATTACATTAAAATAGTTAAAAACAAATCAAATGATAAGATTTCATTGCAAAATTAATCTTGGGGACAACATCATGGACTAATTATGATGATTAGTTTAACATAATATATAGGTGTATCATTGATAACTCGTCAAATCAATCATAATCTACTATTTTACTAACTCGAGCAATAGTTTTGTAGTCATTTATTAGTGATCCGTGGAATTAATAATGATATTTCTTATCTATAAACACAAACTCATCAAGATACTTAACAAAAATCACTAATTTTAAATATGAATATTAATTGCAACCGCTTGGCGGTTGCTATATCTGACCATAGCAACCGCTGAGCGGTTGCTATGTCTAACAATAGCAACCGCCGAGCGGTTGCTACATCGTATTTGCAACCGCTCGGCGGTTGCCAATTTTGCTGAAATTGGGCGGGATTTGGGGGGAAATTCAAAATTTCACGAAAATTCAAAATTTTCAATACGTTGCAACCGCCGAGCGGTTGCAAATGCTGCTGAAATGGGGGGGGAATTTCAAATTTTCACCCAAATCTTATATATATCCACCATTCTTCCCCTAATTTTTCATTCACAACTCATACACTCTCAAAAAAACTCAAGACTTCATTTTATCTCCAAATCAAAACACAAACACTCTCTTCTATTCCAATCCACAAAAAAATCCAAAAACTTCTTCTTATCTACAAAACAAAATAATCAAACACTTTTTTTCCTTTATATCTTCAACAAAACACCTAAACACTCTCTTCTTTTTTATCTCCAACAAAATACCAAACACTTTTTTTTTTCAATCCACAAAAACTCAAGAACTTCTTGAATTTATATCTTCAACAAAACATCCAACTACTTTCTTTTATTTTATATCTCAAACAAAAATCCAATCACTTTCTTTTATCTTCATAACAAAATACCAAACACCATTTTTTTCCAATCCACCAAAACCCAAATTACCTCTCTTTCATCCCCAAAACAAAACACCAAACACTTTTTTTCAATTCTTATCTTTTTGTTTCACTTACTTTTGTTTCACTTCTTTATGTTTGTATGTTTTTCAGTATTGTTTTTTTATTTCGACAAAAAAACAATAATATTTCGGAAATTTCACGAAATATTATTGTTTTTTTTTTATTTTGAAGAATATTATTTGCAACCGCCTGGCAGTTGCGAGCTTTAACTCGCAACCGCCAGGCGGTTGCCATTTTATGAAGGACTTCGCAACCGCTTAGCGGTTGCCATGTCCGTAAATAAAATAGCAACCGTGTGGCGGTCGCCCCTTCTGGGTGGCAACCGCTGTGCGGTCGCCCTTCAGTTGGCGACCGTTTGGCGGTCGCCCTATAGTTTGCGACCGCTAAGCGGTCACCCCATTACGGGTGGCGACCACTATGCGGTCGCCCTAGAGTGGGCAACCGGCTAGCGGTCGCCCCATTATATGGCGACCGCCTAGCGGTAGCCTAGTAACATGGCGACCGCCTAGCAGTCGCCCCATTAATGGCGACCGCCTAGCGGTCGCCCCGTGTCTTGGCGACCGCCTAGCGGTCGCCCCTTTACATGGCGACCGTCTAGCGGTCGCCCCTTCTTTTAGCGACCGCTAGGCGGTCGCCTTGGTGTAAGGGCGACCGCTGGGCGGTCGCAAGGGTCCCACGACGAGGGGTATCCGCGACCGACGCGGCGACTGCCCCGGCGGTCGCGGATACCCTTCGGGCGACCGCCCATGGGCCTTCTGCAACCGCCCGGGCGGTTGCAGATGGCCCTCAAGTCTTGTAGTGATCTAATTACCGACATACCCCTGCCGTCCAAGCATCAAGGCGTTAGTTCGAGGTGTTCCGTACCAAGCCTAATCGAGACACATAGATTATGTCTAGTTTGTTAAGATAGACTCGTTGTATCTCTCTTATATTCCACTGTAACCGACCCATGCTTATATAAACGATCTATTGTCAAACTACATTTGGCCTCGGCTCAAAACCTTTTGCAAGTTTCTTTTTGAGTTTCTCGTCATCGGTGTAAGCTGACACATTAGGCCTTGGCTCAAAGTCTTTTGCAAAAGATTTCTCGTCTTCTTTTAATTTACTTTCATCAGTATAAGATGATATATTAGGCCTGGGTTCAAAATCTTTTATAGAACTTCCTTTTAGTTTCTCTTCATTTGGCCGATACGTTAGGCCTCGGCTCAAAGTCGTTTCTAAAAGACTTCTGCTCTGCATCATTACCAAAATTTGAGTCTTTGGTGAAATGTTTTTACCTCTTTTAGCGTGGAATCATCGTTATAGGATGAAACATTGGGTCTCGGCTCAAAGTCTTTGGCATACGATTTCTTCTCTTGTGGCTCAAAGTTTACGGACGCAGTAGTTGATGAGTGACAATGACTCTTTTCGTTGGACACAGATGTAATTTTACTTACATCAACAATATTATCTTCAATTACTTCAGGTATCGGATGATCCTTCATTTCACCAGCCCAATATTCACCTTGATCTTTTCTTGCTCCAGTACTGCTTGCAAACTGCATTTCAATAAAAAAAATTAAGACAAAAGTCGCATATAAAGCTTTTGAAATCATAAACCAAACTAGTGCAAAACATTACTAGCTTACTCCACATTTAAAAGCCATTTATACATAAATGAATCTAAACTAAGAATTGTGAACGCATATATATATTTATAAGGATCAGTATTATGTCTGTGTACAATAAATCAACAATAATATATAACTAATTATATATTGTATAGTATGTCAACTTATTTTATTTTCTTACCAGCATAATAGAGTAGAGCCCGACTAAAACAAAAAGGCTTTTCATTTTTTCAGACCGAATAGAGCACTTATTAAACACTTAAACTGTAGAATATTTATTAGATAATATTTTTCGAAGATGCAGATACGAGCTATTTATAGAGAACGTACAAGTACACATTGATTAATTCTATATATATATATTTAATGAAAAACAACGAAATTAATCGACCCTACTAATCAAAATGAGATTATATATTATATAAAGGGACGTGTTAGGAGGCCCTTCTCTGTCATTTAGATATCAGACATATTTGGTCATCTTGACATGCACGCAATTTATATATATAGGGATTATGTTATAGACAATATTACAAGACTGGAGATAAAGCTTATAAAAAAAAAAGACGGGGATGAATCAAGCCATCTCATTACAACTAGGGGTGAGCATTTGAAATGGGTACCCAATCCCAAGCCCATCCCATCTGGGTATTTCCCACTGGGAATGGAAAAAGTGGGAATGGGTACCCGCAACGTAAGTATTCGCACATAAGTTGTAGGAATGGGAATGGGAACGGGTAGTACTCGGTGATTTCTCGTCCCCATATGGGTACCTGCACATTTGAACACGAAAAATTAATATGTAATATATATTGATATACAAATAATATTTTATACATACAAGATTTATAATAGTAACATGCTGTTAGCTATATATATATATATATCATTTCTTGTGGCTCTTTACACTGAGAATGGCTCCCGTCCGAAGCTCCATCTTCTGAATCCTTTCCAGAGTTGGGTTGCAGCTCAGAATTAGAGGTCAACACAACCAATTTTTCGGCATTTGAGAGTGTTTTTTCCTCTGTGATATCGGAGTTTCTCGATGCGTTCATGGAGGCTGATTGGGCCTCATGAGTGACCATATCTACTGGCTCCTTCACTACTGGGAGAAGCCACGTGCTTCTGTTCTTTAGATGAAGAATCTGTCTTTTCATTATGTTCTTGTCTTCATCTTGTAAGCTGACACTGCTAGTAACTGAATCAGGTTTGACCTCACTCTGTTTTTCCACATACCTACGCCCAACAAATGCATAATTCTAGCAAACAAATCGTTTTGTCTCAAGTTCCCCATTAACTTTAATTATGAATAATAGGCAAGAAATCATTCTCCCAAAGAATTTCATGTTCTTGCCAAAAATACCATGAGAATGGTTTATAGCATAACACAAAAGGTTCTCTCTCATGATTTAAAATAAAGTATTTAGGCGTAGTTTTAATTATTTAACTGTTTAATTGACTACGTGTATGATTAAGTTGATGGCACTTCCTTTTTTTGTTTAACCAAATATTTTTACTAAGGAAAAAGTAACGGGGTACTTAAAGTGCAGAAAGCAACAAAAGAAAAGGGCATGCTGCACAAAAAACAAAAGTAGACCAATCTTACTCTTAAATACAATTTTTTTGGAGAAATTATTCTTCTTTATCTTATAGCCAATTCGATGTGCGGACCTTTACAAGATCAACTACTTTAACGGTATCAACGCTAAAACTACCTTGTTTCTATGTTTGCAAACTAATCAGGGGAGTGAAAACCCTCCCAATTTTCTAGTCCTTTCTTCATTTCAGCCGCGAATATAATCTTTTGTCTTGAAGATAGTGAACGGCCATTTTCTTTATTACCGCTGTGATTCTTAACCAATAACCACTAATAGCATGCCACCCAAATTTGGTGCACCATTGATGAGTTAAAAAAAAAGGTCCTTGACATTTATACTCGAGTGGCATAGAACATAACAAAATTATGATTTGATTTAACACTGATTATCGCCGATCAGATTGCAATTGGAAGAACAAATAAAAAAAGAATTTAAATTGTATTGAATTGTTGTGTTCACATGTACGTGAGTTCAAGATTAGTTGCGATGCTAATCATTATCAAACAGCAAACAAAGACTAATTAATAAACTAATTTAACTACCAATATTTACTAAATATGAAAAGTTTAAATAACAGATAAATGAATTATAAAAAATTGTCGAAAATTGAAATATTTGAAATGTGATTTACTTAGAATACAACTTAAGTCTCGCACAACTTGGATGCCCCTTTTTTAGAGATTGTGGTGGGTGGGGGTTTTATTTTGTAGAGCTTTCGGTTAAAATATGGCAATCTTGTTAGTTTTCCCACTTTTTCACAAAAAATTAAATGGTTCGCATCCACCTCTATTACTGTGAGATGTGTGATGAGGTTTAGGAGAGAAGTTCTCTAGCAACTGATGTAACTATCGAACTAGATTATCTTCCCACACAAATAATTCTCTTATACACAAGAAGTTTCATTCCCATGACTCCGTGATACAGCTTCCCATTTGAGAGACAACATATTCCTTTTGATTACAAAGAAGAAACAAATGATCGAACAATTGTAACGACTATGTTTTTTCTTACTTATGTCTGTTATAAAGGAAAATTTCCATTTGACCTACTAAGTTGATTCTATTTTATTTTTCACCCACTATGTTAGCGTCGGCGTCAATGTTCACCCACATTTGATACGTCTCATCGGAATTGTCCATGTATGCGCATGACGCCATTGGCCTACATTTTTTCGAACTTGGGCCACTTTTCTTTTTGTTTAATAATATCGAATTAAAAACTAAAAAATACGTGGCCGCCACGCACTGCATATGTGGGCTTTCGGCGAGGCTTGTCAAAAGTGGGTGAACATTGACTCAGGTGCCAACATAGTGGGCTTAAATCGAACTTTGCTAACATAGTGGATGAAAAATAAAATAAAGCGAATTAGTGGCCTAAATTTGAAAAAAAATGTAGGCCATGTGATACCACACATTGCATACGTGTACAATTCTGGTGAGACATATCAGAATTGAGTGAATATTGACGTCGATGCTGTCACAACTTTATGTTTGAATATAGGAAAAAGGTGGAGATGGGAGAGAAAAGTGGGTTTTGGGTTAGAGTTTTTTTTCCTTTTCCTTTTGTGAAAATATTTGCTACAAAAAATATAGAAAATCTTGTGGAGTTTGTGTTAAAAAAATGAAAAAGCCATGTATATATGAAAGAGCGCGCCATGTGAATGATTTTGGCGCCATGTGACAATATAGAACCAAAATTGATTAAAGTGCAAAAGTTAGTAAACTGAAATCGGTGTGGGTAAAATTAGTGAATCGAATTTAAAATAAGGCCAAGTTAATAGATCAAAATTACGAATCTCTCCAATGCATCGCAACGATAATGCTAGGACAAATAACTCGATTTTTTCTTACTTATATCATTTCTTGTTGATAATTTACATATATCAACTTATAATAACAATAATCCTAGGACATTTAACTCAGTCCTTTTTATTTTGTGCAAATAGTTTTATTTATTTTTATTGGAAAACGCTGAACCGGTTCAAATTGGTTCAATCAACGTTTAAGAGAATTTTCACACTTTCCGCTTTTGCTTTTAGACTACTTTTAAAGAACTTTGTCTCAATATAGGAAGGAAGCTGGTTTAATTCATTTTCTAAAATTTTCAAATCACCTCTGGATTAACACTTAATTTAAGGCCATCACATAATTTTTTTTTTGAACTTCAAAACTTTCATTAAATCCGATCAAAAGTGCAGCCCTTTAGAAAAAAAAAGGGACTTAAACCAGTACATAAATACTAAAGTTAGAACTCAAAACGCAAAACAAGACAAAGAAATGACTATGCTACGTCAAATCCGTCTGCATCGGCAACGGGGTTCCTAGCAAGTGCGTGCGCAACCGCATTAGAATTCCGTCGAACTCATCTAAAACAAAAGCCCTTGTGGCCACGAAGCATTGTCCGCGCGTCATTCATAATGTTCACAATACTTATATCCTCAGTGGTGCCATAGACAATGTCATGAATAACATTTAAGCAATCTCCTTCAAACAAGACATTAGTCTAACCTTTCTCAATCGCCCAACGAATCGCCCCCGACGCTGCCAGAGCCTCAAATCCCGTGGCCTCCACAAGCGAATTAAAACGGCGTTGGTGCCAAGCAATCAATTCACCGTATCTATCATGCGCAACCAACTGGATTCTCACGGCTCCCTCATCAACAAATTGCACCCCATCAAAATTGATTTTAATTGCATCCCCCACAGGTTTTTGCCACCCCTCCGCCTCATCACAACCCACCTTACGCACCCCCTTCCCATTATGAGTATTCCAAGTCAACGCATAAACTTGTGCAAATGTTGCCATCTCATCCAACCTTCGTTCCTTATCCCCCGCAAGCATGCTATTTCTATTTCCTCAAATAGTCCAGCAAACGGTGTCAATGAGATTACAACTCCTCATTGAGGTTGACGTAGCAATCCGCCCCACCCAATCACACATGGACTATGAACCTCTAATCCAAAGATGCATCGGAACATTGGATAATGCACATACCTGTCGTGTAAGAGGATAGTCGAATAGCACATGTCAAAGCGTCTCCTCGCCCCCATGACATATCACGCACGACGTCTCCACACAAACACCTCGCCTCGCAAGTTTCCACCGCGTCGGAAGAATATCCATGCAGCAACGCCACAAAACAACTTAATTTTGGTCGCACATTCAATTCTCCAAATTTTCGCCTAAGCAACATGTAGTTCGGATATTGTTGTCATCTCCCCCACGTTCCGCCCCAAACCCTGCGTAACAATCATGTGGTACGCGCTCTGCATTAAAAATCTCCTTTCTTCTCGCAATGCCAAATTCGACGATCTGCGTTACTATTATCACCCAATGAAATTTTCAGGATCAGCTCGACATCCACTTCCCACATAAAATCGTGCATCCTATCATCATCCCACCAACCTGTATTAGGATCGATCAAGTCGCTAACCATTAGAAACGGTTCCTCCAAACTAACATGAGTAATCAATTTGAAGGAATTCGGTCTTGGCAACCACTCATCATGCCACACAGAAACCGACTATCCGTTCCCCACATGCCAACGAACCCCACGCTTCAAAACCAGAAGTGCCTCCCATATGCAACGCCACAAGTACGACGGTGCAGTCACCAATCGTGCCGCACCAAGGTCCGAACTAGGAAGATATCTCGCCTTATAAATTTGACTCACCAAACTCGTTGGATCCATCAAAATTCTTCAAGCTTGTTTTGCAAGCAACGCCAAATTAAAAGCCTTCAAGTTTTGAAAGCCATGCCCCCCGTCAACTTTCCATGTATACACCTTATTCGAAGCCACCCAATGAATTTTGTTTTGTGCACTACTGCTCCACCAATAGTTGCTCAGGATAGACTCAATTTCACAAATCAAAGAATCCGGGAGACGAAAATAACTCATAAAAAAAGTGGGAATAGACTGTATGACAACTTTGACAATAACTTCTTTCCCCGCCCCCGACAAGGTTTTTCCTTTGTACCTCTGCGCCCGTTTCCAAACATGTTCTCTAATATAATCAAACAGCTCCTTTGATTTCCCTACCACCGATGGCATTCCCAAATATTTATCATGCCGCTTCGCTATAGCCATGCCCAACAAACCCCTAATATCCGCTCTTGTTTGATCATCTATGTTCTTGCTAAACACCTCCAGTGATTTATCAAGATTAATTTTCTGTCCTGACGCTGCCTTGAATTTCTCCAAAAATACCTCGGATACACGCCGCCGATGCCACACCCGCATCACAAAATAGTAAAGTATCATCAGCGAATAAAAGGTGCGATACGGGGGGTGCACTACAACCGACTTTGACCCCTTTAAGCTCCTCCCGTTCCTCTGCTTTCGATATAAGGGCTGGAAAAAACCTCAGAAATAAATAAAAAAGGTAGGGGGATAACGGATCCGCCTACCTTATGCCCCTTTCGGGGGAAAAACACTCGATTCACACCCATTAATCAAAATAGAATAAGATATTGATCGAACCCCATGGCATGATAAGAGAAATAAAATTGGAATTAAAACCTAACTTGAGCATTACCTTCTCCAAAAAGGGCCACTCGGCTCGGTCATAGGCCTTACACATATATAATTTCAATGTCATATGGCACCGCTTCCCTGTTCTTTTATTTCTCAAATAATGGTTAACCTCAAAAGCCACCATGATATTATCCGTGATAAGGCGACTTGGAACAAAAGCGGACTGTGATGGAGAAATAATATTCGGCAAAAAAGGCTTAAGTCGATTAGCAACTGCTTTTGAGGCAATCTTGAAGCACACGTCGCTAAGGCTGATAGGATAAAACTGAGTCATAAAATCACGGTTAGGACATTTTGGAATAAGAACAATATGAGTAAAATTAATAGACGGATCAAGAACACGATTATTAAGAAAAGAAAGCCCAAAACGAGTCACCTCAACCTCAACAATATTCCAAAATTTATGATAAAAAATGACTGAGAACCATCAGGACCCGGGGATTTAAAAGGATACATATCTTTGAGTGCTCTTTGTACCTCGTCCGTTGTAGATGGTTGGAGTAGGCTTTCGTTCATCTCAGGACTAACTCGCACATCCACGTCCTGCAACACGTCCTCAATAGCTGCCTCAGACAGATCTGTGGATTGAAAAATAGTAGTGAAATAATCTGTCGCCAGTTGGTCAATCTTCCTCACGTTCGTGCGCAAGGTACCCCCGTCGTCCTGTAATCCATTAATTTCGTTCTTTTTTCGGCTCTCACTTACCCTTCTATGGAAATATGTCGTATTTCTATCCCCTTCCCGCAACCACTAAACTTTGGCCCTTTGCTTCCAATATTTTTCCTCTGACTCTAACAATTCCTCAAGTTTCTTATTGAGTCTAATCTCCTCGGCCTTAGATGAAGGACAAATAATCCCTGTTCGAAGTCGACCAATATCCTTTCGCAAATTCTCAATCCGCCGCTTCATATCCATCCCATTAATTTTATTCCACTTAACAAGCCCGATTTGACATCCCTCCAACTCACGACCACCCAGTTCTTTCCAACACTGCACAACCACTGTCTCGCATCGCGTCTTCATAAGACACAAAGCCTCAAATAAAAATCGATTTGATTTGCGTATTCTCTCATGTTGGCTCATAATGCAAACCAATAAAGCATGGTGATCCGATCTCAGCGTCGCAACGTGTTCAACCTGAACAAGAGGGAATCGCACCTGTCACGCCGTATCCGCACAAGTCCGATCTAATCTTTCCCAAATTGTGTGAGGAGTCGACCTTCTATTGCACCACGTGAATCGGGGACCAAAATAATCGAGCTCGCTAAGGCTTGTATCTACAGGAGTATCACGGAAATTACGAGTAAGCCAATTCGCCCGTCGTGGACCACCCCGTTTATTCTCATGGCACAAAATTCAATTGTAATCTCCCGCGCAAAGCTATGGTAAAGCGAAAGTACCCAAAAGATACCTCAACAAGTCCCGTGTGTGTGTTCGTTAAGCCCCATCGGGCTCCCCATAGAATCCATAAAAGCGCCAATCAAGTTCCGACCCTTTACCCACAACAATCACGTCAATATGATTATCCGACATGCTCAAAAAATGAACCTCCAAACCTTTATCCCAAAGTAACGCAAGCCCTCCCGAAAGGCCTTTAACTTCGACACAAACACCAAAATAATTAAACATTCCTTTCAGTTCCTCTATTTTTATAGTCTTGCATTTGGTTTTCGACAAGAAAATTAGAGGGGGTGAAAATTGGAAACTAACTGTCGTAGTTCCTAAACTGTCCAAGAGTTCCCCCAATCCCTAACAGTTCCAAGCTAGAAAACTCATTGGAGGTGGCGAGACTACTCAGCAGTCACCGCCAAAAGATTATCAATATCCCGTGAGAGTTTCACAAGTCGCGCCTTTTTGTCTACAACCCGTTCAGCCCCTTCCTCATCGTTAAACAAGCGTTTCTGTCCGACCCTGTTCTCATGAGCCTCCGTGTTACTATTAGTAAAACCTTCGTGTCTCACAATTTGTACCCCATTGCTTTTCTGCTGATTTGTAACTTTACCTGTGTTGCAACAGCCGTAGTCACATCTAACGAAACATGCATATCCTGCGCAATATGACAATTCCCATCCAAGTCCCTCATAAGGCGTGTACAAATCTGCTCTACCCCAAGAACTTTCATAACTTGTTCCTCGAACTGGTGCATATCCCCTCGCGGTTTAGGCTCAATTTACGGCTGATGGTGAGTACGAGTCAACTGTGTAAGTGGTATTTATTGGCTGCATGTGCCCCCTTTTTTTAGCCATTGATGTTACCTCCCCAGTAGGCTGAGTGTCGTATTCCCCCGCAGTACGTTCGCGTAAGAAGGTCGCTGAATGCGTTCTTTCCGATGACCCCGCGGTTGTGAGTTCTCGCTATGACTGTTCGCTACGGGTTCTGTCTTATGAAAAGAAGCCCCGTCCTCTGCCCCTACCCGCTGTTAAAAAATTTCCTCGCCATCCCTTATATGTGAAACACTGCCCCACAAAATTCCCCGATCGATTCATATTTTCTCGCAACCAATTTTCGTACGACAATTGTGATTCATCTTCAAACTATGTATTGTATTTTTCCTCACAATCCGCTCTAATATGACCGAGCATCCCGCAGAGATAACAAAAATTTGGAAGGCGTTCATACTTAAAAGACACAGTCATCTCAGGTCCCTCCTTTCCCCGGACCTTCATAAATCGAAAGAGTGGTCGTGTTACATTAATCTTAACGCGGATATGCATACTTAGGGACGAGGACTCTGCAAGATCAACATCCTCCATTATACCAATCAGACTTCCAATACCATGTGCTGTCGCAAACGTTTGACGAACCACCGGAATATCATAAATGCGAACAAAGAAACTACAATAATCTAGGTTCGTGTCTGCCGGGTTCTCATTCTTATCAACATTCGCCAACACAAGAACATTTTTATCAAAGGACAAGGGACAACTCTCGAGAGCTCTATTTTTGTCGATCTTATGATAGAACTGGAATAGAAATCTGTCATCATTGATCCGGGTGGTGTCGATTCCTCTCGTAGCCTTAAATAATGTCTTAATCATTGTGTAGAATGAGATGAAATTCGCTGCCTTTCCCGAAATCAGCCTACCCACAACTACCAACTCCAAAGCTTCATTATCTTGTTCCTATGTAGCGCCAGGAAGAAGAAAACCGTCCCCCCCCACCTTCACCGTCTCTTAAGAGATAGACTACTGCGCATCAAGTTACAAGCTTTGTCCATGATTGCCCAAGGACCACTGTTGCTGACGTGTTGCGAAGAGTATCGTCCGAGTTAGTCTAGAGATGCAGCTGATTCCCTACTGGAACTCACGTACACCGGAAAAGAAAACAAAGAAAAAACCAAATTAGTTCACAATCAAAACCCTAAAGCACCCGATGATCGTACAAGAGAACGGTAACGTAAAAACTCGAAAACCCAAAAGACCGAACCCCCCGAACCCTAGTGACTCGCGAGAAGAGGAACGGATTGGAACAGGAATTAGGTGACAATGCCGCTGAAAACTGTCGATGAAGCCGTGCCGAGCTCGATGAAAACCTTGCCCGAGAAGATTTTTGCCTTAAAAGTTAGGGACGTAACCCTCATGCGAAGGATAACGGAGCAATCCACATTATTATTAAAAACGGGCATCACATTTTTCTAATAAACATAACATTATATTTGAAAGCCACTTCATAATATGACAAATATATAACTGCACACGAAAACATGCGTACAATTAGCTTTCTAGCTTATTAAATCATAATTATAAAACATCTCCTTGAAACTTTGATGCAAGATACCACAAAAAACAACGAACAAGGAGCTATATATGTAATCCTTGACTCTATAATGCATCAAATGCAACCAGCGCCACTAATTTCTGCTATTCATGATAAACAGAAATATTTGGCTTGGGCTCAAAATCATTGTCAAATCCTTTTTCTCCCTGCACTCCAGCATCATCACCATCGTAAGCTGATATATTAGGTCTTGGCTCAAAGTCTTTCGTAAAAGATTTCTCGTCTCCGTTTAATTTACTTTCATCTGCATAAGCTAATATATTAGGCCTCGGCTCAAAATCCTTTTCAAAATCTCCATGTAGTTTGTTCTCAGTGTAAGCTGATATGTTAGGCTTCGGCTCAAACTCTTGCGTGAAAGATTCCTCGTCTCCTTTAAGTTTCTCGTCATCGGTGTAAGCTGATATGTTAGGCCTCGGTTCAAATTATTTCGCAAAAGATTTCTCGTCTCCTTTAAGTTTCTTGTCATCAGTATAAGCTATGTTAGGCCTCGGCTCAAAATTCTTCCGCGAAAGATTTATCGTTACCTTTAAGTTTCTCGTCATCGGTATAAGCTGCTATGTTGGGCCTCGGCTCAAACTCTTTCATGTCGTCTCTTTTAAGTTTCTCATCATTGGTCTAAGCCGATATATTAGGTCTCCGTTCAAAGTCTTCCGTTAAAGATTCATATTGTCTTTTCAAGTTTCTTGTCATCGGTGTAAGCTGATATGTTAGGCCTCGGCTCAAACTCTTTCGTGAAAGATTTCTCCTCTCCTTGAAACTTCTTGTCGTCGTTGGTGTAAGCTGATATATTAGGCCTCGGCTCAAAGTCTTTGGTATAAGATTTCTTTTCTCCTGGTTGAAACTGTTGAGATGTGTGACAATGACTCTTTTTGTTAGACACAGATGTAACTTTACTTACATCAACAATTACGTCTTCAATTAATTCAGGCATCATATGATTCTTCGTTCCACCGGTCCAATATTCACCTTGATCTTTTCTTGCTCCAGTACCAATGCTTGCAAACTGCAATTCAACAACAGATTAAGACATAAGATGACTAAAGCCTTTTAATTCACAGATAGTAAGATTAAGTGCAAAATAATTTATACTTTACCCCTCATCTATAAAAGCCATCTGTATACAAGAATGACAAACACATATTTATATAAATTCGCCTTTCTTTTTTGTACTAATCAACAATAATATAAACTAATTGATATGAGTATTTCCTGTATTGGGCCGATCATGTGCCAGACCCATATTTGGTCAATGTCGGGGATGGCCCCGATGTACATATCGAATATAATATTCAATATACTACAGCTCACGTGTATGTCACGTGTGCGGTCCGCGCATCCCAAGGTCTATAAATACCCGAGTTTCGCTAATCAAGGTAAGCTTTAATTATACTCATACGCTGCTCACTCTATATCGAAGACCCCCGATATCATCCTCGATATACTACTCGATATGTATCATCGACATCACACTCGACAATGTACCCGACGTCATCTTCGACATAGAAGGCCTCCAATATCATCCCCGATATCACTTTCGACATCACATTCGATATCCATGAGATACTCGACATACCATTATACATGATTATATACTTAACTTACGTTCGGCTTGATTCCCTCAAGAGGATACGTAGGCAGCTTGGGATAACCCAAGTCCAGTCCGAAATCATCAAAGATCCATCGGTCACCTCACCACGTCGCTTGGAGTACATGTGTGCAAAGGACAAAGCTGGTTCCAGCGTAGAACCAACATGATGTGGAGTATTTCGTCAGCCTGCCAAGTCAGCATACGAACTCGCCCCAAATCATTGGCGCCGTCTGTGGGAACACACTGGAATGTACTTGAAAACAAGCACGCTATCGTAAAATTCAATCGAGTTCATCAAGAATAATGGCAAGTTGCAGCGCTAGTGGACCTATGCCTTTCATGCTCATCCTTACGAGTCTGGGCTGGCTCCGACTCATCAAAACCCTGGAGCATATCGAGTTTGGACTCTGCTCCGCCAATTAAGATAAGTCATATCATTTACATTATATTATTCACCTGCATATTCTGCAATTAATTAGGTTATACTGATTCACCCACATATCGAATACGAAATTCGATATCGAGCGTATTTTCAACATGGACATCCACTTTTGATATACGTTATTCTCGATAAACAATTATACTCGATATCGGGATGGCTTTCAACATCTCTTAAGCCCGATATCATAACTTATTCGTTATACGTATTCGTTGGATATCCTCGTATCTCCGATATCCGCAGCACCAGACATTCCTTAATCTCTATCTTTAATTATTATTGGAACAATATTAATTTACTTAAATTGCCCCTCCGGGGTTGGCTTGTAGCTAAAACAGGAAGAACCACGCAGGTCTTATTCCCTTATTACAGGATACATAGGCAAACTGGGATTCACATGGTTCTCAACTATTACCAGTTATTAATCTTTATCTATAGAATGTTATATATCTCTCTCTTTCATATTGACAGATTGATTGTAGGAACAAACATATCCTACGGGATAAGACAGAAATATACCTTAAAGGGTAAAAGTATCTCCTATCCTAAAGGATAGCAAATCGGAGACTATCCGGTTCTTGGCAGTTATCTATCTATTGATATATATATATATATATATATATATATATATATATATATTGTTGCATATGTTGTTATCCGTTTAAATGACATGAACGCAGACATCCCCCGTTAACAAAACAAGGAGAAGAAGAGATTCCCTATCCATCGAGATAAGGAGAACAAAAATTGTCTACCAACCCTACGAGGTCATAACTCCCCTATCCACCACGATCGGCAGGAGAGCACCCAAGGGAGCGATTTTCTACAATCCTACGAGGTTATAACTCCCCTATCCACCACGATAGGCAAGAGAGCACCCGAGGGAGCGATTATCTACAACCCTATGAGGTCATAACTCCCTATCCACCGCGATAGATAGGAAAGCACCCGAGGGAGAAATTATCTACAACTCTACGAGGTCATAACTCCCTTATCCACCACGATAGGCAGGAGAGCACCCGAGAGAGCGATTATCTACAATCCTACGAGATCATAACTCCCCTATCCACCGCGATAGGGAGGAGAGCACCCGAAGAGAATGAATATCTACAAATCTTATGGGATCATAATTCCCTATCCACAAAGTTACGGAGACGGCAGAGGAGTACCGTAACAGATAATTTGTTTATTTACTATCCTATAGGATATGACAGAAAATATTCAAATAGACTCAGAAACCCTCTTTCATTCATGAATTCAAATGAGGAAACAGACAATGCCGACAACACAAACGAGACATGCTAGAAATGGCAGCGTCACCTCTACCAATACGGTAAAATGCCAGCAATGGTAGAGACACATCTACCTATAAGGTAAAATGCAAGAAATGGCAGCGTCACTTCTACTAATACGGTCAAATGACAAAAATGGCTGAAGAACATCTACCTATACGGTAAAATGCCATAAATGGCAGAGTAACAACTATCTATGCGGTATTATGCCCGAAATGACAAGAGTCATATCTACCTACATAGTAACATGCCATAAACAACAGAGCAACGTCTACCTGTACAGTTTCATGCCTAAATTGGCAAGAGGAATATTTACCTACCCGGTACCAAACCTAAAATGCAAATAAATCTGTACCTACGCAGTACCCTGCCTAAAAACGGCAACAAAACATGTACCTATGCAGTACCCTGCCTTAAATAACAATGAATCATGTACCCATGAGGTACCATAACTAAAATGACAACAAATCAAATATATGATTCCTTACAAAATATTCCTTTATATATTACAAATAAATAAGTTACTTTGAGACCCTACGCGAATCGCAAAAATTTACGCACAAATATGAGATGATACGCTCGTATTAATCCAGAGAGAAATGAACAAAGACGAACCATATTACAACATCAAGTACCTACACAGTAACCCACCGATTAAGGCACAACGACTGGTACCTACATGGTATCCCCGCCTCTTAAGGTACAACGACTAGTACCTACATGGTATCCCCGCCTCATACGGCACAAAGACAAGTACCTATGCGGTACCCCGCCTCTTAAGGTGCAGAAAAGCACTAAAATGAGACCCCGACTCTCAAGGGCATATAATCGACTCTCAAGGGCATATAATCGTTGTAAATGCCTCCTCTAAATTTGGCCCGAGGATCCAAAGGTCAAGTAGTTAGCTAGACGCCTACTCCGCATAATTATAATAAGCTGAAGATAACAACTATATAATGGCAGCATACTGCTAGACGCTCATAAATAGTGTGATGACGCGATTAAATGAATAAATCATTCATACCATAATTTTATTGCAATGGCGTTACACCCGTCACCGTATTGCGACTAATCTTACAACGAGAAACACACTCATTATTGCGTGCAAGACGAGAGTTAAGAAAAAGACCAAATTCTAAAATATGTTGCAGTCGCGGTGATTACATCATGTATATCCACTATGAGGGTTAATATCTTACCCACATTGGTGAATCAATTTAAAATCAATCCACTCTACATGGTACGATATGACTTTACCCTTTACAAATATTGTCAATTCCTAAATGAAACCAGTACAAATGATAAATTCTCATTGCTAATGAGATCTTCAATAATACCACTGCAACTATAAGATATATAATACAACGTTCAAAATGAACAACTGATGTTCAAATATATGAGGATGCATTGATTAAATAAAATTGCTAATCGCTCCAGAGCACAAGAAGTGTTAGCCGAAATATCATTCCAAGCAGCATAATATGCTACGCTTTATATCATCATAAACTATACAACTATTTCAAAGGGTGACCAACCTACAATACTTAGTAGTGCAAGTAAATGGTCTAATACGCACTAGGCGCAAACCTAAGAACGTCAAGAAACTTCTCTGCGTCCATCATCGCATTCACAATTACTGTAGTTTAATGCCTTCCTTACGATGATTTCTCGCTCATGACCTATCTTATCCTTTTTAAGATTGACAGAGCGCATGTTTAAGTTACATGAAAGAGAATGTGGACATCTCTCATTGGACCTATAAATGATATGGACGTAAACCGTCATTTACAAACATTGGCCTAGGAGCCTCTAGTCCGCCATGACGTTTTCCAAATGATGTTTCATATGATTTTTACTCTCGTTGCAACCTTTATTGACTTCAAGAATTTTACTATCAATCGATTCGCCTACGAAAAAAGGCAGAAAATACCTCAAACGGTAAATGACACCTCATATCCTACCGAAAATGGCAGAGAACACCCTAACATGTACACAAATCCCCTATCTTACGGGATGAGGCAGAGAATACCTTTACGGGTAAAAATATCTCTTATCCTACGGGAAAATTTAGATAATACTTTAACAGGTCGATTTATCTCCTATCCTATGATGATATGCCAACAACACCTTAAGCTGCATATTTATCATACAATGTACGACAACAGATGTCTACCCAAGGCAAATGCTACTGTTAATCGTAAAAAATAAATATGAGATCAAGAAGAATATTAGTCCTAAATATGGGAATTAATATATGGACAATACCATTGTCACGAGTACTTCCGATGAGATGTACCCACTCCCAATGAGGAGGCCCATCGGATGTTACCACACCCCTCGGTCGCTGACCCAAAGCGGTGCGAAGGAACATCCGAGGAGATACCTAAGCGTCACTTGGAAAGTCAACGATGAATAAAAAAGAGATATCAACGCTGCATCGGAAAAAGAGTAAACCCCGATGGATCCGCGCGACTCTGATATCCATCAATGCGACAAGAGGGACCACAACTGACCCCGAGTCCCATAATCTTGTGAGAATACTTCCTTGCTGAACACTCCTCAACATAAATTGCCCTCGGAACATCACTCTAAAGACCAAATCTAAGAACAAAACCAGATATAAATACAAGAGCTACTGGAAGACCCTCCACGAGGGTTTGAACAAGAAAATACCACTTCACGAAGGCCAAGCTAAGCTCTCGGAGACCATGCCAAGCCCTAGGAGACCAAGTAAAGACCCCGGAGATCAAGTCAAGCCCTCGGAAACCAAGTCAAACCCCCGGAGCCCAAGTCAAACCCCTCGGAGACCATGCCAAACCCTCGGAGCCCAAGTCAAAGGCGGAAACACCCCTCAGAGAACATATACAGAAGCCCCTACATCAGAATAAACCTTTATCGAAGCAACAACACCACCCAAAGAAGGTCCCAGCTGGTCCATCAAGTCGTCACCAAATATAGGGCCCCTCGAAAAAATAGCAACCCGAAGAACAACCCCTCGGAGCTACCCGAAGCCATCGGAAGAAGTAAAGATCAGCTTAGTCAGCATCTAGTAGACTAAAGATATACATTATCTTATCTTTTTACACTTTTACGCATTTTGCGACACCTGTACCTTACTAAAACACATGCATAACGACACATGTCCCTAACAAACTCTATATAAAGGGGGGAGAGGAGGAAGATAATTTAGAGGGGGAGACGAACAATCACATACAAACAAAATTGAGGAGTGAAGTTCAGTGAATAAAGGAAGGAATATTCTCGTATCTTTTGTTCTCCTTTATAAAACCATCGCTTTTGAATCACGGGCAGGGCGTTCCGACCCAAAAATAAACCCTTTAAATAGAAAATAATATCAAACCTGTTAACAGCTAGAATTCAAACAAGAATCGAATATTCAAACAAAATAGTAAAACAAAGATTACGATTATCTAAAGGCTATTAGACAAGCATAGCAGAGGCGACATAGCGCCACTCACACTCTTAGTTTAGATATTGCGACACACACTTCACGCCAATCAGCACGAGTCTCTTTTTCTTTAGAAATCTCGACAACGACATCTCCTACCAATAAAGGCGAGGAGGGAACACATTCCCCACCCATCAAGATAAAAAGGAGTTGACAGGAAACTATCCACCTTCTAGTTTCTAAATTATTGAGAAATTTATATCAATACATATATTCATTGCATGTTGTGATATCCTTGATAAATGACAGGGAATTAGCGACCTCACGCCAACGAAAGGGGTGAAGATCTACAATCCTACGGGATATTGAATCCCCTATCCACAGAGATACGGAGGAGAGAACCCAAAAAGGGGAAAATCTATAAATCCTATGGGATATTGACTTCCTTGTCCACCGAGATATGGAGGAGAGAACCCGAAAGGGATGAAAAATCTACGAAACCTACGAGATATTGTGCACCATTCACCTTAAAATACAAAGGTAAGGCCCCACAACAAGGCGTCAACCGCTTATTACGAAAACAACAGAAGGACTGCAACTACAAATTGATAAGCCTCATCGGACGTTCATGCTGAGAGGAGGCGCTAAGAGGAGGAAATTCCCAATAAAGACAAGTTTCCTAACAAGGAGCACTTCTCTCCGACAATTCAAACGCAGACCTCTATGCTACGTAAATTACATTGGGGGTCCATCAACGTCTTTGAATAAATTCACGTATCCGAGCTCCGTTATTTAAACTGGCGGGAAAAGAGGTACAGTTGATTCGAGCTTAATTTTAGTTTATGAATTATTATTTACAATAATAACTCCCAAACTGGGGGACTACATGATATGGGTATTTCCTGTATTGGGCCGGCCATGGGCCAGACCCATATTTGGTCTATGTCGGGGATGGCCCCCGATGTACATATCGAATATAATATTCGATATAGTACAAGTCACGTGTATGTCACTGTGCGGTTCCCGCATCCCAATGTCTATAAATACTCGAGTTCCGCTAATCAAGGTAAGCTTTAATTATACTCATACGCTGCTGACTCTATATCGAAGACCCCCGATATCATCCTCGATATAGTATCCGATATGTATCATCGATATATATCATGGATATCACACTCAACATTGCACCCGACGTCATCCCCGACATAGAAGGCCTCCGATATCATCCCCGATATCACCTTCGATATCACATTCGATATCCACGAGATACTCAACATACCATTATACCTGATTATATACTTAACCTATCACTAATGAACTACGCCCGGCTTGATTCCCTCAAGGGGATACGTAGGCAGCTTGGGATAACCCGAGTCTAGTCCGAAATCATCAAAGATCCATCCCTCCCCTCACCACGTCACTTGGAGTACATATGTGCAAAGGACAAAGCTGGTTCCAGCGTAGCCTAAAACCAGCATGATGTGGAGTGTTTCGTTAGCCTGCCAAGTCAGCATACGAACTCGCCCTAAATCACTAATTAATTTGTATCTATATATTATTTGCATACTGGCATAAAAGAGAAAAGACCGGCTAAGACCAGAAGGGATTTCATTTCTTCTATCAGATTTGAGTACCAAAAACACTAGCTAGAATATTGTTGGATATTTTTGAAGATGCCTATATACGAGCTACTTATAAGTTATAGATAACAAAGAATACATTCATTAGAGCTGATGGATAAAGATTGCATGCTTTTCAGGCTTTACATAAAAAAACCAATTAAGTACTAATAACCCAAAATTAAAATTTGACGTACATCATCAAATTGAGGTTAAATAACGTGTTAGGAGGCCCTTCTTTGTCACTGAGACATCAGAATATGTTCGGTCATCTTAAGCCATTATATATTGTAGGCTAATACGATATTGCCAAAACAGAAATTGTTGTTGTCAAAGCAATTAGTTTGTCTTCTCTAGTTTGCCCTTGTCAATCAAACACAATAAAAGTCTAATTGTTTAGATACCATATTTACTTATTGAATAGCCTTACATAATTGAAACCCAATAATTAATATTCAATCACCATCTTAGTTGTATCCTCTCTCCAATCATGAGCATTCTTTTGACGCATCATAATTTATAAATAATATTTTAAATTAATCGCATGAATGATGAAGAAATATATCATTTTTTTTTGGATGAATGATCATTTTTCTTAATTAGATTGTGTATAGATTCTTGCTCTTCTTTCATTATTATTAATATGTTTAACTAACATAAGCTAGATGTGTAAAAAATATTAATTATCAAAAGAAAATAGAAGATGTGAATTAACACCTCGTTAATCAAAGTATCATAAGAAACAAAGCTAGGTAGATAAATATTACAAAGGATCAATATTTAGTATCAAAAATAAATTACAACGTATGCTCAATTAGTATAAATTAATGATATGAGTGAGAAATATAAAATAGGGAAAATCTAAAGGATTCTACATGATTACAATTGATAATTATTAATATTATGCATTTTCCTTTTAATTTAAAGTTACAACTGATTTCTAGTACACATTTCAGTTTAAATTTTATTTCTATTTTAATATCTATAAATCTTCTTGTATGATTGGTAATCACACACACACACACACACACATATATATATACTAAAATATAATTAGAATTGAAATATATTTTTAATTCAAAGAATTGTTTCAAAAGTATGTAACATACAGTTAACGAGAGAAACTTGTTTTTTTTTATTATATATTTTATTTGTTTGAAGAAAATTATCTTTTGGGAGTGAGAAAAGAAATAGGTAAGGCAGTTAAGATATAATTATTGATTGAGTTTCCATAATTCAAAGTTAATTAGTTGGAATGAATAATAATGTGATACTTAACTTTTATAGTATTTAATTGACAAGGGCAACTTAGAGAAGACAAATTAATTGCTTACCATTCGATCTATATATGATGGATTGCATGATTGAGGATAATATCAAGCCATCTCATTAATTACAGCTCTTGACTAGTAATTTCTAACCATGCCACACAGATCTATACTTAACATAAATTTATTTGGAAGTCCTTAATCCTTATGTTCAATCATTCTCAAACTTTTAGAATTATATATATAAGGTCGTCAATTTTTTCATACCACAATTAGACTAATTTAACAAAATAGGAAACCTAGTATGGGAGAAAATGCATAAAAAGCCCAAGAAATTTTGAGAATATATGCACGGAATTCCATTCTGGTTTTGCTAATTGTCTAGAATTTCTTCATGATTTTAGAAACTCCCCGAATACTCTTGGTTTCGTCCGCACATAATCCTCTATCCTTTAACTCCGTAGCATAGACTCGCTTTATATAATGCGATATGATATTAGACAAATGATTTTTGTACATTTTTTTCTCTTTCTCTTTTGTACCCTTTATTTTGGTCTTATTTCGTCCGAGTAACAAAACATCGTAAAAGGTTACAATGGGCTAATCCATTGCCAAAATAATGATAATCAAATAGAATTCGGACTAACTTGGTCCGGAACACCTATTACAAGTTGACTAGACTCAATAAATAAAACTATTAATTACACAAAGTGTATCGAACGACAGGTGTCCGGTCTATCCTGTATCGAATCGGGTATGTTCGATACGTTGAGACTTCGATCGAACTCGAGGGATTCAACCGAATGTTGCCGGTTCGATGCTGACTGAATCGATGATTGTTGGAATGCGTGTTGAGAATGTCAAGGGACGGGGTATTTATAACCCCCATCCCATGGGCCCCATTGGCTGTTGGGGAAAGTGCATCGAATTGGGATGGTACGATCCATTGGTTAGATAGAACCACGTCCGTTCGATGCTCGTTCATCATCGAATTTTGCATGTTCGATGCACTGTTTCAGTTGGGCGTGCTCCTTGGGTCGGCCCAATATTAGTATTTGGCCGTTCCTAAAATACCCCCATCATATAGTCCCCTCAGTTTGGGAGACAGTATTGATCATAGGGCGGTTTCCAAACTTATGATCTGCATTTTTGATTTGTATGTTTATGATTATTATTTGAATAATGTTGAAAATCATGCCCCCAAGTGGGGGGCGCGGTCTGAAAGACGCGCATTTCAGTATATTGCTCTTGAACCTTTTATTAATGTTGATGGGCGTCGATCGAACGGTTTCTGTTCAATTTTGGTCAGCATCGAACGTGGGTGGTTCGATGCGGATATCGTGTATTTCTGGTGTTCGATCGAACCAAGCCTGTTCGATGCTAAAATGCATATTGAATCGTAACGATTCGATGCTCTGTTCAATGGGCCTGTGCAGTGCCTATATAATGGGGAAAGGTACGGGGGAAGCTCATTTGCCTTCTGCTGAACTCACGCTCGAACGTAAGTAGCATCGAACGGGAGTGGTTCGATACTGTCTGCATCGAACGGTTCTTGTTCGATGTAGATGTATCGAACGATAAACGTTCGATCTAATGCCTTAGAAAAAAAATCTACTTTTTTTTTTGCTGAATGAGTAGGTTTTGCATCTACGTTTCATTTAACATATTTTGTTCTTCTTTTTTCAGGCAATTTGCTTCTCAATCGTTTGTGCATTTGCAACTTTAACCAAGGTAAATGATTATGCGCTTACTTCGCGAGTCACACTATTTGTGCTTTTTTGAATGTTTATTTGAATATGTCTAGTAGATGTTGTAAGTGCCGAGAGTGACGTATTCGCGCGTAGTCAGCCGTTTTTTCTTTTTATTTTATTTCAGTTTGTGTCGATCAAGATGGTGAGATCTGAATCGACTTCACGGAGTGAGTCTAGTAGCGGCTCAAGCTCCGGTTCAGTCAACTTCGTGGTGGGCCCTGCAAGTGCTCCCGCGTGATCGAGTATACCCCGCGGTAACGAAAATGAGCTTATCGACATTGATGATGTCGATTCGCCTAGGGGTGATCATCCAGGTGATAATAATGATCAGGCGTCCTCGCAAGGTGGGGACGATAGTCTGTAATCATCTTCATCTGAGGATAACCGTGCCTCCAGTGAAGCAAATGAAGATATACAAGCCATCAATAGGGAGATTTATGACTACGCGGAAATCCCGAGAATGGCGTATAATACATACGTGTCGCGATTGCAGCATAGCCGTTTGTCCTTGCGCGAAATGTTTAATATAGCCAATAGGTATAAGTTAGTCATTCCCGGTCTGGATGAGCGCATGGATTCACCCCCACCTGACCACCTCACAGTTTTCGTGGGTCAGCTTGCCAATGGGTTGCGATTTTCTATACCGATTGAGGTTAATTCATTTTGAGGTCCATCGGGATTGTGCCATGTCAGTTGACGCCAAATTCGTTCGGGCAATTCATCGGTTTTATCATTGTGATGAAGGATTTAGGCGAACCTCAGGGTCCCGATCAATTTTGGGCCCTCTTCGAAGTTTACAAGAGGGAGGTAGGCTTCTACCATGTGAAGGCTCTGAGGCACCGCAAGTTTTTGAGTGGCGGGCCACTAGCTATGGGAAGAATTGGAAGAAGTGCTATTTATACGTTCATGAGAGCGATGAGGAAGAATTTACGGCGTATCGCCGTGACTGGTTTAGGGGTGATAGGGTTGCAATACCACCTGGTATATGCCCACCTTCATGGGACTGCGATTTTGTCCCTAACTTAGTTCACGATCACTTGTTTAATGTTAAGAAACTGGTCGAGAATCGTGTGGTGTCTTTGGCTGGATTATCTCCAGTTTCCTATGATGGGAGGTTTACGCTTGGTATAGATTCTGCATTTTTTATTTGGTCTAGTGTTTCGTTTTCACTGTTATGATGATACTAATATTGTTTTTCTTTTCAGGCAAATTTATCATGGATCGCCACGCCAGGATCAATCGAGCTCTTGCTGCTGAGAACGAAGGTTCTCAGACAACCGTTGCTCCCCCGATTCCACCTCCAAGAAAAAGGAAAAGCAAGAGTAAGAAAACAGCAGCCGAAGGATCGGTGTCGGCCCATGTTGAGGCTCCAAGAGATCCTTTCGAGGATATCTTGGGGCAAGGTCGCGCGACTACTCCCCCTCCTGATTATGTCAGCCGTCCATGGGGTGCTGATGAAGCTGCAGCCGAACAGGGCGTCAATGCTGAAGGTGCTGCTCAGGCTAAAAGGAAGAGGGTCCATCAGACTCGCTCCCGAACTGGGGGTGTTATCCCCTAACACCTTGTTCCACAGGCGCTGCGAGTGTTGACGGTTGTGCTGATGCGGAGGGCACTAGCACTAGAGTGGGGCCAAGCCATGGCCCGCAGGCTCGTGTATGGGAGTTTGAGATTTTGGAGGAAGAGGCGATCAATGCCTTGAAACTCCTCCTTTTAAATCTTGCAGCTCCTCATCCCGTCTCGGCCGAGTAGAGGAAGATGGTTGAGCGAAACGCTCTTCATCTTTTAAGCGCGGTAATATTTTATATTCTGGCCGCATTGTATTACATAGGCATTTCATTGCATAACATCCTTTAACCTCGTGATGTTTCCTTTTCAGGGTGGCGGGATAGTAGAGTCCATGTTTGCTGGATTAGCCCAGGCTCATGGACAACAGCAAGCCGGAGCTGATTTTTGTGGCGGTTACCCTGATGCTCTGAGGGCCGCTTTTGAGGATAAGTGGAGGGCGCTGCAGAAGGTAAAGAAGTATGCAATGCTAGCTGCTAGTGACAGAGAACCAGCGAGGCTTGCACATGATGCCGCCAATTAGCTTCAAATGCAAGTCAGAAATCTCTCATCCAGCAAAAGTGAGATGGCGAAACGAGTTGTTGTACTCGAGAAGGAGCTGGCGGCCGAGAAAGAAAAGTCTGAGCGGGCCAAAGAGATAGGATATGCTCGCGGCCTCAGCGAGGTATAGTAATTTTACTTGAGTTGAAGTCTTTATTCTTTTATCCTTCCTTGTTATTCTCATTTTCATGGTACAGGTTCCTTCTGCGAGTAACGGGTTGAAATTGCCGAGGAGCTCCTCTGAAGCAATACCTTTCGAGAGATAAGTACTAGGAGGGGTGCCCGGGAGGCCCAGAAAGCTCAAGTGATCACGGTGTAGCAGCTTTATAGCACCAAATATGTTCGTAAGCGCTTCGACCCTGCTTGGCTCGATCTTTCATTGGGGCCTAATAGAGAGATTCTGCCGCCCGCCGTGAATGATCACCCAGCTACTCCAGATGAGTTCGTTGTGCTTCTCGAGAGCAACAACCTCGTTTATCGGGGAATTTCTTCACCGCCTCCGATGCCGCCCGTATATCCTTCCTCTGAAGATAAGGATAATGCCGACGCCTGAGTGCTTCGGCCTTTTATTTAATAATGAAAAGTCTTTATTCAGTTTTCTGCCACTGCGACGCCCTTTTAATGTTTTAAACAATTTTGAATAATTTCTTTTAATCGCACGTTATCCGTGTTATTTTTTATTGACATGCTTTTTTCGTTGGTTCATATTCATTGCCTTTTCTTTCATCGCTATTGTTGCATTTATCTTATTTTGAAAACTAGAGTGTTCCTTGTATTTATGAATGTATATGCATCTCTTGTGACGTTGGATTAGTGTTTTATTACTACTAATATAACGGTTGTTCTGCTTTTTATTTTTCGGGATTGCGGTATCTCGCGGCATTTTGTACGGAGTGTCCGTCCCTTTTCATTTTGCGGGGATTGCGGTATCTCATGCCACTTTGGACAGAGTCTCCGTTCCTTTTCATGTTGCAGGAATTCCGGTATCTCGTGCCACTTTGGGCAGAGTCTCCGTTTCTTTTCATATTGCTCGAATTGCGGTATCTCGTGCCACTTTGATCAGAGCCTCCGTTTATTTTCATATTGCTGGAATTGCGGTATCTCGTGTTACTTTGGACAGAGTTTTCATCCCTTTTCATTTTTGGGATTTGTAGTATCTCATGCCACTTTGGACAGAGTTTTCGTCCCTTTTTATTTTCGGGATTTGCGGTATCTTGTACCACTTTGAACAGAGTTTCCGTCCCTTTTCATTTATGGGATTTGCAGTATCTCGTGCCACTTTGGACAGAGTTTTCGTCCCTTTCCACTTCTTTCGGATTTACGGTATCTAGTGCCACTTTGGGCAGAGTCTCCGTCATTTCTTTCATCTCTTCTGGATTTACGGTATTTTGTGCCACTTTGGGCAGAGTCTCCGTCCTTTCTTTCATCTGTTCTGGATTTACGGTATCTCGTGCCACTTTGGGCAGAGTCTCCGTCCTTTCTTTCATCTCTTCTGGATTTACGGTATCTCGTGCCATTTTGGGCGGAGTCTCTGTCCCTCTTCATCTTTGGAGTGAACCTATTTTAGGTCCTGCATAAAATTGAGATTATGCTTACCTCTGCATTGTTAGATGACAATATAATTGATAAATAAAAGCGTTTCTTTCGGAAACGAATTCATATAAGGAGAATAGTAGAGGGTTTTGATTGCAAAATCCGTTCTCCTATGCCCTTCAAGGCGGCCTTCGTGGCTCAAATCTTCGGTGTCCCTGTTTTAAGTTAGTACATGCCTGCCCCTCATGCTTATTAGGACAAAAGGGACGAATTAAAGTTGTTCAAAATTGAAAGTGCAGGTATTCGGTCGATGTTAGTTTAACATTGAAGTGCAGGTATTCTGACAATGTTAGTTTAACATTGAGAAATCAATGTTAGGATAACATTGCTGGAGCAGAATCCGATTTACAATCTTTATTAATTTCTTCATTATTGTTTTGCCTTATTCACTTAACTAACTAAGTTCCACATTTGTAATTGTCTTTGATTATTATTCAGGAAACAAACTTGTCATATGTTGGACGCTCAAGTTTCCAAGAAGGAAAGTTTCCTTAATTACGCAAACCACTCTACAAGGAAAGAAGAGTTCGAGTGGAACTAGGAATGCTTTCCAAGTTCAAGTCCTGATTTGAAGAAGGAGTCTTTCCCTAGTTAGATCACTAACGAAGGAACTATTATTCAAGAAGGACTGCGAGAACAAAGAAGAAGAGTTCAAGAAGGAAACAAGGAGAATTACCAACCGTGTACAACACACCTTGAAGTCGAAGATCAAGAACCTATATATAGGTGTGAAGTACATCAAGACAAACACGAGACAAGAGCCAATCAATCCGAGAGATTAATTTACAGTTGTTGAGTGTTGTCTTGCTTTAGCAAAGTTTGTGAATTGTTAGGATAGATCTAAGAGTGAGGAGCTGTTAGAGATATACGAAGCAATTCTTGTGTGCTTTGCTTAGTTCAATCAATTTAAGAGTGAGGAGCTTGAGAATTGAGAGAACGACCTTTGTTAAAACCTTCACGAGTTATTTTGCCTAAGGCTCGGAAGTTAATATAATTCTATATTCACTTCTTAAACTTGGTGTTTGTTTATTCCGCTGCACAATTCTTCTGGACTGTTGTTAAAGTAACATCGCTGAGTTAGCAACGTTGCAAATCTGCTGTTAACTCTCCAGTGTTAAGTTAACAACAACAACGTATCAACCCGATCCACAATTTCAATTGGTATCAGAGCCAAGCACCAACTTCACCAGTGTTTGGCGTTGATACGACAAGATGGACAATTCCAACCCTAATACCAGCAGGTTGCCTATATTGGAGGGTCCCAACAACTATGCCTACTGGAAGATCAGGCTCAGAGTCCACATCAAATCCATCGACCTGAGAGCTTGGGACGCAGTACTAGAAGGCTACACCATCCCCTACTTGCCAAGAGATGGAGATGCTGATCTGGTACCTAAGCCAAGGGGACAATGGACAGCCAACGAAATTGCTCTCTACAACTTCAATGAAAAGGCCCTCAATGCTATTTTTAGCTGGGTAGGTAATCATATGTTCAAACTTATTAAAACTTGTTCTACTGCTAAAGCTGCATGGGAAATTCTTGAATTACATTGTGAGGGTGATGTGGCTGTGAGGGACTCTAAATATAGAAAACTTTTGAGGGACTTTGAGAAGATAGAGATGGGTGAGGATGAAAGCATTGATAGTTATTTTGAGAAACTTCTAGATATTGCTAATCAGTGCCAAAACTTAGGTTTTATCATCCCTAATCAAACCATGGTCTACAAAGCCTTTAGAACATTATCTTCTAAGTTTACTGTCCAAAGAATTGCTATGGATGAGTCTAGAGATCTTGCCAACATGGACTTTCAAACATTAATGAACACTCTAAAAGAATTTGAACTAGAATTCCTAGGAAAGTCCAGTAAACAACTTGCTTTAGCCTTACTAGGTACTAGCTCAGATTCTACAGGGAGTGATGAGGATGAATATGAGTTGATCTCTTCTAACTATGGTAACATCACTAGGAAGATTAGTAAATTGGGTTACAAAGATAAAAATAAAGAATAACAACCCAGTAATGCTGCTGTTAGTTATAAGAAATTGCCCCCAAAGTTTGTAAAATACATGGCATCTAAGAGCACTCCTCAAGATGCTGAGAAATTGAAAGATGTCCAGTGTTATGAATGTAAGGGGTATGGTCACTTTAAACATGAATGTGCTAACACCCTCAGAACAAGAGGGAATTCTCATTGGGTCTGTGTAGATGACTTTAATGAAGCTGACTTCGAATCTGGAACAAGTGCTGATGAAAAATCAGAGGAAATCAACACTGCTGCGCTCTGCACTCGGATCATCTGGTCAGAAGAAGACTCCAGAAACTGCCAAGAATCTCAATGTTACTCTAACATTAGAGAACCAACAGCAAAGCAGGAGATCTTCTTTGGAGACTGGAACGGCAATGATACACAGGTTAACCATGACACACTCTCTGATTGTGATGATACTAACTTTGATTGTTTTCATGGCTCAGTTGATCTAGAAGAGAAGTACTTCAATGAAGATGAGATGTCCCAGGAGGAAATTCTTGATGACCTGCATACAACCTTTCTCAGACTTGAGAGAGAGAATGTCAGACTCATAAAGAAAAATAAAGCACAGAAGCATGACATTGAATGTTTGAAGAACATGTTGAAACTCTATGAAAGGGATCTTGACAAAGCTGAAGCTGAGCTGAAAGAGGTAAAGGAGAAACTCAAAAAGGATTCTCAGATCATAGCCAAATGGAATGGAGGTACTTCTAAACTTGATGAGGTACTGAACATGAGTAACTCAGGTACATGTGGTCTGGGATTTGTTGAGAAACCTTCCACTCCAGATGTTAATTCTGCCTATCTAACTACAAGCTTTGTTAAAGAATCTGATAATGTGAGTATAGGAACCATTAACACTGTTAAGAGTAAACCTACTTTTATCTGCCAGTACTGTTTTCAACCAGGTCACATTAAACCATTCTGTAGGAAATTTATAAAAGAATGTGGTAAGAAAACAGCCTCTGCGTCCAATGTTAATTCTACAACAGGTTCTGATGTTAGACTAACACTGGGTGCAGGACAGAAAAGTAGAACTTGGATAGAAAAGGCTAAAACCCCTAAGATTAAAGTTGTGTGCAATGTTGTTTTCTCTGCTGTGTACTCTAACCTTTCAGGTAAATGGTACTTCGATAGTGGATGTTCAAGACACATGACAGGCAGCAAAGAGAATCTTAAGCAAATGGTACCTTTGAGTGCTGGAACAGTGACATATGGAGGAGGCACCAAAGGAAAAATCATTGCCAAGGGGACGTTGAATGTTGATGGATTCCCTCCCTTGAAGGATGTGTTGTTGGTAGATGGGTTAAAGGCAAATCTAATCAGTATCAGTCAGCTGTGTGATGATGACTTACTGGTTACATTTGATAAGATATCTTGTGATGTTTATGATAGTGACAATGTTCTTGTGATGACAGGTACTAGATCCAAAGACAACTGCTACCTAGCCCAGGAGGAAGCAGAATGTTTCCATGCCAAGATAGATGAGGCTTCTATATGGCATAGGAAACTTGGACATGTTCACTACAGAAACCTTGAGAAATTACAGAAAGTTGATGCTGTAAGAGGCTTACCAAAGCTGTCTTGTCCAGGTAAGCTTGTGTGTGGTGATTGCCTCAAGGGTAAGCAAACCAGAGCAGTTCATACACCCCTGCAGGTACAGAATGCTAACCCTAGATCTAGTAGGTGTTTTGAATTGCTGCACATGGACTTAATGGGTCCAATTGAGGTAAGTAGTCTCAGTGGAAAGAGATATGCCTTTGTGATTGTAGATGACTTCTCTAGATACACTTGGGTAAAATTTCTTAAAGAAAAGTCAGAAGCTTTTGATCAGTTCAAAATTCTTTGTGCTAGTATTAAAAACTTGTATGGCTCCACTGTGACAAAGATTAGGTCTGATCATGGTAAAGAATTTGAAAATGCTAGTTTTGATAACTATTGCAATACTAAAGGTATTTTCCATGAATTTTCAGCTCCTAAGACACCTCAGCAGAATGGGATTGCTGAGAGAAAGAACAGGACTCTTCAAGAGATGGCCAGAGTTATGCTCAATGCCAAAGACTTATCCAAAAGACTCTGGGCTGAAGCCTTAAATACTGCTTGTCACATTAGTAACAGGGTGTATCTTAGACTTGGAACTAACATGACTCCATATGAACTCTTGAAGGGTGTAAAACCAAATGTTGCATATTTTCATGAATTTGGATGTGATTGTTATCTACTGAATGACAGGGATTATCTGAGTAAATTTGATTCTAAAAGTGAAAAATGCATCTTTGTAGGATACTCAGCCAATAGTACTTCCTTTAGAGTCTACAATCTTAGATTGAAGACAATTCAGGAATCAGTGAATGTTGTGTTTGATGATTTCACTCTTGATACAGGTACTGGTGACATCTCAGTTCCCAATGTTGAACCAACAGTGGAAACCGAGAATGTTACTCCTGACAATGTTACACCAACATTGGAACTGGAAGCTGGAAACACTGAACAAGAGTCAGGGAATGATGTTAGACTAACACCAGCGAGATCAGATGTTAGAATAACATCAGAGGATTCTGACTCAAAACATGAAGGTGCCTCTGAACCTAGAAGAGACCCCCCGGCTAGGATTCAGAAAGACCATCCAGCATCCCAGGTAATAGGTGAACTCACTGAACGGGTAAGGACACGCAACAGAGAAAGACTTGACTATAGAGATATGGTAAAACTGTGTGTCTGCATGAACTTCACTTGTACGGTTGATAATGCCTCTTGTTTTGTCTCCACCATAGAACCTAAAAATGTGAATGAAGCCCTTCTTGATAACTTTTGGATTAATGCCATGCAGGATGAACTATTACAGTTTACTAAGAACAATGTCTGGATACTTGTACCTAGACCACCTAATGTTAATGTAATAGGGACGAAGTGGATATTTAAGAAGAAGAGTAATGAGGAAGGGGTTATAGTTAGAAACAAAGCTAGACTAGTTGCTCAGGGGTACACACAGGTTGAAGGTGTAGATTTTGATGAGACATTTGCTCCAGTTGCTAGGATTGAATCTATTAGGTTACTTCTAGCCATAGCATGTTGTCTTAAGATAAAACTATACCAAATGGATGTAAAGGGTGCGTTTCTGAATGGGCTGATTGATAAGGAAGTATATGTTGAACAGCCAAAGGGGTTCACAGATCCTAAGTATCCAAACCATGTGTACAAGCTTGAAAAGGCACTGTATGGTCTTAAACAAGCACCTAGAGCATGGTATGAAAGGCTTACAAAATTCCTTTTAAGTCTTGGTTTTGTTAGAGGTGATGGAGATAGAACACTGTTTGTCTTGAAGAAAGATTCTCATGTCTGTGTTGCTCAAATATATGTAGATGATATTGTGTTTGGCTCAACTAACAATTCTATTCTAGAAAAATTTGTTGAATCAATGACAGGGCAGTTTGAGATGAGTATGATGGGAGAATTAACTTTCTTCCTTGGTCTTCAAGTAAAACAAACAGGTAATGGGATTTTCCTAAGTCAGGAAAAGTATGCAAGAAATTTGGTGAAAAGGTTTGAATTAGCAGATTCAAAGCCTTGCAAGACTCCCATGTCTTCATCTGTGAAGATATCCAGGGATGTTAATGGTGCCAATGTTGATCCAACATTGTACCGTTCAATAATAGGGAGCTTACTCTACCTGTCTGCTTCAAGGCCTGACATAATGTTCTCTGTCTGTGTTTGTGCTAGGTACCAGGCATGTCCAAAGCAGTCACATCTGATTGCTGTGAAGAGAATACTTAGATACATTTCTGGCTCATTGGCCCTTGGTATATGGTATTCCTATGACACTAACACAAATCTTGTAGGTTTCAGTGACTCAAACTGGGCAGGTGACACTGATGACAGGAAGTCTACAAGTGGAGGATGTTTTTATCTGGGGAACAACTTGGTCTCATGGTACAGTAGAAAGCAAAAATGTGTGTCACTCTCCACTGCTGAATCTGAATACATAGCAGCAGGCAGTTGTGTCACTCAGCTAGTATGGCTTAAACACATGCTACTGGATTATGGATTAGACAGTGATACCTTACTTATGTTTTGTGATAATCTTAGTGCTATAAGCATTTCTAAGAATCATGTGCAACACTCCAGAACTAAACATATTGACATAAGACATCACTTTCTGAGAAAAATGGTAGAAGATAAGCTCATTGACATTGAACACATTGAAACTAACAATCAGCTTGCTGATATGTTCACTAAACCCTTAGATTCTGAGAGGTTCTTCAGTTTGAGGAGTTCTCTTGGCATGTGCATCGTTTAGGAATGTTAGTTCACCAGTGTTGACATAACACCATTGTCTAGCACTGGTTATTGGTTGTGGTGTATCTGTAATTCTTTTTGTGTCCTTCTGTATTCTCTCTTCTTGCATATAACATCTTTGTTAGAGATTCTGTTGGGTTGTGTGGTTAAACTGTATGGAGAGATGAGTTGACTGGTGGACAGGTACATATCAAGAGGTTTGTTAAGTAAAACTCTCCTGTTAGTCTGTGAATGTTAATCTAACACCAGGAGAAGCTGGGGTACACAGAGCTCACTACTCTGATGTCATTCAGTTGTGACGTATCCGTGTTAGGTTAGACGAAACATGAAGAGAAGCTGGGGTACATGATGTTGAAAGCTTCATTGACATTCAGTGTGCTTATTTTTGTGTTTTGTCTATGGCCAAGGTTATGCATGATAGTGATCTCTACTACTGGGGTGTTTGAAGTTTCGACTGCTTGCATTCAGTAGGATTGCTCACTTGGTATTTCGCTTGTATACAGGTTGAAAAACAAGTATGCATGAGGGACTGGGGTGGAGAAGTATATGATAAATGTATTGTCTTCATTCAGTTCCTTTGTACTTGCCTAATTTGTTGCTGATAGTTAAGTTGCTGGGGTGTGTGGGGTCTTGTGCTGCCCACATTCAGTGATGAAACTATCCTTTGACATTCACTAGTTTTTGTTCAAAAGAGTTCATTAAGATAAATTAATATGTCCTGATCCCAGTCAGTAAAGCTGTTTGTACTTGGTTACCATCTCCCAATGTTAATCTAACAATGCTGCATGCTTTCTAGTTCTGTATTCCTTTTTTCCTTGTGTCGGTTTGGGCTTAGGGGGAGTAGTAATCCTAGGAATCATGTGTTGAGGCATACTTTATGGGTGACTCACTGCAGGTAAAACACTATGTTTTGTGATCTTCTATGCTATGGGAACATCCCTTCCCTGGATATGTATATCCACTCTGTGTTTTTTCTGGTTGATGTGTTACTTACTCATACTGATGGTCTGAATTTATGTCTTGATACCTAAGTACTTGGGCAAGGTTCCAGATCTGTATACAGGAATATCTCATGCTCTCACATGATGTTGCCTTGGATGAAGCCCTGCACCTACAACTTTCCTCCCTGGTGTTAACTTACCAATGTTAATCTAACATTGAAACATTGTAACTTATAAGTTTTCAGGTTTGAAGACCACTCTGGTTACGTGTTAATCCAACAATGACACGTGGTAAGATGAACATGGGTGTGATCGTGTGACAGTGGTCCGATTATGTTGGTAACATGTTACAACACCACTATCTCTACTCTTCAGCTGATTATTGTATAATTTGCCCTAATCTTCTTCTACTGTGTATGCGCTCACAATTTTTGCAAAAAAAAAAAACAACTCTCTCTACAAAATCAAGTTTCGATTCTTCTTCTCTAAATCACTAACAATGGCACGCAAGTCTTCAATTGACACTCTTGCAGCAGCTGCAGAACAGATGGAGCAACCTAGACGCCGCAGGACCAGAAGCGCAACTGCTGAAGCCATTACCGCCGCCGCACCAAAGAGGAAATCCACTTATCAACGACGAAAGGGCAAGAAAGCTGCTAAGGGTGATGTTGATTCAACACCAAAAACTTCAGAGCAAACCTCCACTCCCACCAACCCTGAAAACGAGGTAATGATGGCTAACCCTACTCTGGATATACCTGATAGCACTGTTGTTGGTATTGAGGGGGAGAAAGAGGCCCCGGTTGTTGTTGTGGGTGAGTCTGAGGTTGTGCATGAGGTCCCTGAGGGTAATGCTGGGGATGAATATGTGGTTGCTGAGGAAGTGGTTGAGCCTACTGAGGCTGATGAGGATGAGCAGGATGCTGCTGATGAGATGGAGACTCTTCCTGAGAAAGATGATCAGGTTGAGGAAATTGGGGCTGAGGAGGTTACTACTGAAGGTAACCAAGATGCTGGTGAGGATGACAGTCAACCTGAAGAGGTTGAGAGAGAAGAAGATGAGAGCCTGACTCTCACTGACTTAGCTACTGCTGCTAAGAAAAGAAAGGGAAAGCAAGTGGTGGTTGAAGCTTCTGAGTCTGAGTCAGAAGAAGAAAAAGAGGAGGAAAGGGATGAAGTAGAGGAGGAAGATGAGGAGGAAGTTGAGGATGAAGGCCTACAGGGAGGTGATGACCCTGCTGATGTTACTCCAACATCAGATGAATACTTTGATTAGCTTGAGGAGGAGTATCCCAAGAAGCCTTATTCTAGCTTCTATGTGTCTGCTGAGGCAGAAGAGCTGTGGGAGGCTTATCAAGCCAGTGTGATTCACGTTGAAAGGAACATTGATGAGGAAATGTTCAAAGAAAATAGGTTGTTTGAACTGCTGGAAGCTAGAGGGGTGTTGGGCTCTGTGATGAATCAGGCATCATATGTCCCTGATGTGATCAGAGAGTTCTACATGAACCTCTCTCAATGGGTGTCCCGCCAGGAATCTCCCAAGTTTGGCAAAGCTTGGGTCAGGATGAATGTCTATGACATCAGCCCCTCTGTGATCAATGAGGCTTGGGGACTCCCTGACCCTGAGGAGACTGAGGATCCTAGCATGAATAAGGTGATCACTGACCTCACTGGTGGACTGACAAGGAAATGGAATGACAGTTTTCCTACTACAAAGCTGACCTCCTTAAGTGCTGTCCTTCACAAACTCTCCACCTACAACTGGCTGCCCTCTTCCAACACCAATGTGATGACAAAAGAATCTGCAAGGTTGGTGTACAAACTGAAGAATGGACTGAGTGTGAATATAGGGGAGAAGGTTCTGAGGCACATGAGGGAAGTCACAACCAAGGCAAAGGGAATCATTCCATATCCCTCTCTGATATCCAGCATTCTGGTGAAGCAAGGCTTCAAGACAAAGAAGACAGAAGGCTGGATCAAGAACAAGGCCAAGATGATCATCACCAGGAGCTACTTCACTCAGATCAGGATTCAGGATCTGCCATGGAATCCCAAGGATGGAGCTGGTCCAAGCAGGAAGAAGAAGAAGAAGAAGACTCACAAGTTTGCTGCTTCTTCAGTTCCTGTGGCTAGTGGGGATAGCTGTTCTGTCATTGCTGATGCCTTTGTGGAGGAAACCTTGGTGTGGCTGGACAGAGAGTTCAAGGATACCCAGAGAGAGATAGCAGACAAGCAAGTAAGGCTGCAAGAGATAGACAGCCTCAGGAAGCATTTGAGGGATCTGCCTTCCTCACAAAAAGGGGGAGAATGATCAAATTTCTGAGTTCTGTTAGGTTTCTGTCAGCATGAACAATATTTTTCCTTTGTTTATTTTTCGGTTTCATCAAGGAGTGTGTTCCTTGCTACTTGTATGGTCTGTAATTAAGTACATTTCTATCTTGTTGCTTACTGCTTCTGCTTATGATCATTGAACTTTGGATACAAAGTACTAACTCTGTTTTCCAGGTGTTAACTGTTCTCTGATGTTAAAATAACATTGAGATGTTCAATGTTACAATATCTGTCTGGGTTCAGTGTTAAGCTAACATTGACAAAGACAGACAGGTGTTATGACAACATTGAAAGTATCAATGTTAGAATAACATTGGAATAGTCCTTTCTGAGTTTCAGGGGGAGCGTACTTAGTTTTCCATTGTGATCTGATAGTTAAGTTTGTTTGAATAATTTGATATGGTTAGAATAGGTTCTTAGGTTTTGTGATTAAGGCAAAAAGGGGGAGATTGAAAGTGCAGGTATTTGGTCGATGTTAGTTTAACATTGAAGTGCAGGTATTCTGACAATGTTAGTTTAACATTGAGAAATCAATGTTAGGATAACATTGCTGGAGCAGAATCCGATTTACAATCTTTATTAATTTCTTCATTATTGTTTTGCCTTATTCACTTAACTAACTAAGTTCCACAGTTGTAATTGTCTTTGATTATTATTCAGGAAACAAACTTGTCATAGGTTGGACGCTCAAGTTTCCAAGAAGGAAAGTTTCCTTAATTACGCAAACCACTCTACAAGGAAAGAAGAGTTCGAGTGGAACTAGGAATGCTTTCCAAGTTCAAGTCCTGATTTGAAGAAGGAGTCTTTCCCTAGTTAGACCACTAACGAAGGAACTATTATTCAAGAAGGACTGCGAGAACAAAGAAGAAGAGTTCAAGAAGGAAACAAGGAGAATTACCAACCGTGTACAACACACCTTGAAGTCGAAGATCAAGAACCTATATATAGGTGTGAAGTACATCCAGACAAACACGAGACAAGAGCCAATCAATCCGAGAGATTAATTTACAGTTGTTGAGTGTTGTCTTGCTTTAGCAAAGTTTGTGAATTGTTAGGATAGATCTAAGAGTGAGGAGCTCTTAGAGATATACGAAGCAATTCTTGTGTGCTTTGCTTAGTTCAATCAATTTAAGAGTGAGGAGCTTGAGAATTGAGAGAACGACCTTTGTTAAAACCTTCACGGGTTATTTTGCCTAAGGCTCGGAAGTTAATATAATTCTATATTCACTTCTTAAACTTGGTGTTTATTTATTCCGCTGCACAATTCTTCTGGACTGTTGTTAAAGTAACATCTCTGAGTTAGCAACGTTGCAAATCTGTTGTTAACTCTCCAGTGTTAAGTTAACAACAACAACGTATCAACCCGATCCACAATTTCAAAAATATTTGGGAAAATAAAGACTCACAAAAATTAAATTTGGGCACTTCAGTCAATGTGCTCCATCTCCATGTAGGCTTGTGCTTCTCCTGCTTCTGGCTCCGCCTGCAGTTGCGCTCGAAGCGATGCCACATAGCATTTCCAACCATCAATGTGGTCTGCAATCACTTCACTAGTTTCGGTAGAGGTAGGGAATTTTACCATCTAGTGGTAAGTTGATGGCAAAGCTCGGAATGCATTCAGAGTTGACCTTCCTATGATGTCGTGTAAGAGAAAGGCATATCAGCAACCACATAACTTGCCATCAATGTTTTCCTTTGAGGCGCGGTTCCCAATGAGGTAGGGAGCATAATCAATCCACGAGGCACTATCTCTGGGCCTCCGAATCCATGAAGTGAGGTTGTTACTGGTTCCAAAATTGCGCCATTCAGCCCCGTTTTCTCTAATGTGGAGTTGAATAGCACGTTAACTGAGCTGTCGTGGTCAACCAGCATTTTAGTTACACCAAAGTTGGTTATATCCACCGTTATCACCAACGGGGAATCCAGGTTTGCTGTCTGAATGGCCTGGGGGCTCAGGTTACGCAGATCTGCTGTTGAGAAAGTGATTTATTCTTGTGGCATTTCCTCGATCCTCAAAATGTCAGCGAAGCCGACGAACCTTTCCGATTCAACGAGCCTCGAAATAGTTTTTCTGCCATTCGTGGAATCTGCTCCTACTGGACCACCTGATATCATATTTATCATTCCCCTTCTGATGTTGTTGTTTCCGGTTTGATGATAGTCCAACAAAGGCGGATGATTGATTACCTTCTGCTTGTCCTTTCTGGGCGATAGCGATCTATCCCTTTCAGTGTCATCCTCTTGCTCTTTCATATTTTTTTCAAATTCCACTAGTTTTCCATCCTTCACTAGTCGTTCGATCTCGTCCTTGAGATCCTTGCAATCCTCGGTTTTGTGGCTCTTCTGATTATGGTATTTACAGAAGTGGTTTGAAACCTTGTTGCCTTTGAATCCATCATCTGCCTAGGCTCCTTCACCCATCCTTTCCTCTTCGCCGTTCCGAATATTGTCATGATGCTAGCATTTAGGGGCATGTATCGCCTTGGCGATGCGTCTCGGTACCTGTTATTCCTGTTTCTGTTAGTGTTGTTGTTGTTGTTGTTGCGGTTCTGGTCCTCTTTTCCTCTTTCCTTATCTTTTGGGGGCGCGATTATGGCTAATTTGGTTGCCATCATCTCTTCACGGTGAACCACCCCCTGAGCTATCTTATTTATCTCCTCGATAGTTCTGGGGTTCTGCCTGAGCAAGTCGTCATTGAAGACTGTATTGGTAGTTGCTTGGAAGAGTATACTCATCACCATCTCTCCACTCGGGCTGTCTATTCTTCGCAGTTTTGCATTGAAATTCCTCATTAAGTCCTTTAGACTCTCATTGGCCTCTTACTTCATTGAGTACATGTGGGAATGGTCCAAAACCAGTCTCGTCTGACTTGAGAATTAGTCCTCGAACATGTACCTTAACTACTTGTAGGTTTTGATTGTTCCTGGAGTAATTCGAGTGAACCAGTCCATCGCTACCCCGACCAAGGTAGTGGCAAACATTCTGGCCTGTACATTTTCCTTGAACCCGTACAAGGTCTACTTGCTGTCTAGGTGGAAGAGGTGGTCGCGGGGATCAGATTTTCCATCGTAAGCTTTCAAATCGGGGATCTTTTCCACGTGCCCTAGGATTTCCGCATTTATTTCTTCAGAAAATAGAGAACTACGCAGAGCACTTCCTATTCGCTCCATTCGGCCTTCGTCCGTTGCTTTCTACCTTTCAAGTCTTTCCAGGTTTCTTACCACCTCATCGCGCTCTTTTCTAGAATCGCAGCTTTCCGCGCATCTCCTTTCATTAGTCTTCTATTGTCTTCTCGGTTTGTCGTTCCGAATTTCCTCTCTTTCTCTTATTCTGTCATCATGGTGCCTCCTAGACTGCAACTCCACCGACTTAGGTTTGTCTCTACGGTCTTCTCTATGTGATTTTTCCTTATGTTGGACCTCCACCGAGTCCGGTTTGTCTCTCATGCCATCCCGATGGAACTTTTCCTTGTTTGCTTTTCTCGGACATACGGCCGCGGATGCCTGTTCCCTTATTGCCTCAGTGCGTCCCAACGGCGGTGATTCTTACATCGGTGGCGCGAGGGCCAAACACTCAGCCAGTACGAATTTGACCATGGCCATTATTTCATCTCTCATATTGTTCGGGAGCAAGGTTGTGGTTGTTGTCGCTCCAGTTGCGCCTACATTTGACGTAGGTATACCCTCTGCTTGCGTACCTGGCATTTCTCGCCTCGCAGGCGTCGGCACCCCATCGGGTAATTTTTATGGTCCTGCGGCTTCTAGGACAGTCTGACTTGCTGTTACTCGGTTGACCTCTGCATTTGTGCTATCAACTGCTCTACTACGCGATCTAGTAATTCTAGATGTCATGCCTAACAAACATGGAAATGTGGTATTCCCACAGACGGCGCCAATATTTTGGTCTTATTTCATCCGAGTAACAAAACACCGTAAAAGGTTACAATGGCCTGATCAATTGCCAAAATAATGCTAATCAAATAGATTTCAGACTAGCTTGGTCCGGAACACCTATTACAAGTTGACTAGGCTCAATAAATAAAACTATTAAGTACACAAAGTGTATCGAACGACATGTGTCCGATCTATCCTGTATCGAATCGGGTATGTTCGATACGGTATATGCTTGATGGTCCAATATCGAACTAAGGCCCTTCGATATGTAAGAGTATCGAACCGGGGTTCTTCGATGTAAGGATGAGCTGATTTGTTGAGTATTGAATCGGCCTGCTTCGATCGAGAGTAGTATATCGAACGGTGGAACTTCGATCGAACTCGGGGGATTCGATCGAATGTTGCCGGTTCGATGCTGACTGAATCGATGATTAATGGAATACGTGCTGAGAATGTCAGGGGATCGGGTATTTATAACCTCTGTCCTGCGGGCTCCATTGGCTGTTGGGGAAAGTGCATCGAACGGGGATGGTTCGATACATTGCTTAGATCGAACCACGTCCGTTCGATGCTCGTTTAACCTCAAATTTTGCCTATTCAATGCACTGTTTCAGTTGGGCTTGCTCCTTGGGCAAGTCCAATATTAGTATTTGACCGTTCCTAAAATACCCCCATCACCCTTTGATCATCAGTCTATTATCATAAATCGTGTAGTGCTTTAGGAACCTATATGGGACATATGCCCACAGCCCACGTGTCTAATTAATTTCAGAAAATTTCTATTATAATTTATTAGGAAATAATACACTTTACAGTTAATCTGTTCCTTCTTAGAAATAAAAAAAAAAGAAGAAGTTATGTTTACAGATTTGTTCCTATTGTGTTAAAAATTTAATTAAAAAATATCTTGTTTGCAAATAAGCAACGCTAATTTAGTTGTTTGGAAAAAAACAATGGACTTATGGAAGATTTTAAGAGAAGGAAAACGTGCCCAGGTGTTATGGGGGGGACGCGCCTAGGCCGCTCCTCGACGTCGTGAAGGCCCCGTCGGGCCGACCCGGCGGGGTGTTGCAAGAGTCCTATACGAACGTGGCCAAGATTGAAGATTGAAAGAATAGTTGCGTAGGACTATTTTGTACTTGTAATTTGTTTCAGTTTGTTTCAGTTTCCTTGTAAGTTATTTGGGGTGGGGTGTTGGACCCCACCCAAGCAGTTAGCACCCTTTGTAAGTCTGTTGTTGACATGATTAGCGAATTACGCTAAACACTAATGTCAAGAGAAGAAAAGAAAGTTGAAAAGCAAAGCATTTGTATTGTTATTGTAATTCATTAGTATATTCTTGATATTGACATCTAGTAGCAATTCCTATTCATGTGGAAATGGTGAATGATTGTTACGCCCTCGGTTAATTATGTTGTTGGTTAATGTTGTTGTTGGTGAATGTCGTTGTTGGTTAATTGTGTTGTTGGTTAAGGTTGAGTTGTTCCTCTAAAACGCCATTGAGGCGCCAGTGCGACGAACAACGAAGGCGGAGTAGCCTTTGGAGGGCTATTAGCCGCACGGGACCCTTTTATTCGGATAATCAAAAGACGCCCCGTGACAGGTGGTACCAGAGCCTCGTTCGAGGTGATGTCGGGTGATACGACATACTCATTACAAACGCCCGCCGAAAGTGCGAGGCAAGACGCTAAGACTCAACTTGCGGATCTCAAGGAGTGGAGGGCGCAAGCTGAACCAAGGATAGAAGCCTTGGAGATAGAAGTGGAAGTTTGGAAGAATGAGAATCAACATATGAGTTCTCAGCTCGATCAAAATAGGGATATATCCAAGGAGCTTATGGCTGCCTTGGACGCCCAAAAGGTCAAGTTCGACGCCCAAGAGGCAAAACTGGACGCTGTAAACCAAACGTTGATGGTGCTTCAACGTGTTGTGAATAGTGGGCCGTCTGGAGCCCAGGATTCGGGATTGAGAGCACGAATCCCCGAACCCCGACCATTCGAAGGCGCCAGGGATGCCAAGATGGTCGACAATTTTCTTTTCGATCTGGAGCATTACTTCGACCACTGTCGAGTCGAAGATGATAGACTGAAGGTAACGACTGCGGTCGGTTACTTGGCCGAGGATGCCAAACTTTGGTGGCGTAGAATGTGGGAAGACATACAAGCCGGTCGGATCCAAGTGGATACGTGGGATAGGTGGAAGGAACTATTCAAACAACAGTTCTTTCCGGAAAATGTGGACTATAATGCCCGTCGAGCATTGAAGGACCTAAAGCACACCGGTTCGGTGCGAGAGTACGTGAAGGCTTTTTCCGCACTCATATTGGTGATACGGGACATGTCGGAGAGCGACAAATTATTCACCTTCATGGAAGGTCTGAAGCAGTGGGCGAGACTCGAACTGCAGCGTCAGCGAGTGGGTGACTTGCGTTCGGCTATGAGCGCGGCCGAGTGCCTAACAGATTTCCAAGGTATGGAGAGAGAGCCGAGGAAGGATAATCGCCCGGCTCCAGGTTTCATCACCCTCAATGTCGGAGGGGGCGAGGGATGCCGAGCTATGGAAGAGGCGGAATGAGCCCGACCTCTAGTCAGACTAGTAACAATAGAGGCAAGGGCCCCGTTGATGGGCGCACCTTCACGCAACAACGTTCGCCTGTGTGCTTCTTGTGTCAAGGTGCGCATTATATAAGAGATTGCCCGAAGAAACAATCTCTTAACGCTCTTAACGCGTTGGTTAGAAGTCTACCGGACGCCCCGTCTGGGGGTGGGACGGATAATCCGGTCTTCGAGGATTAGGAGGGGGATACTACGGCTCTATAGGGAGAGGAAAATCTTGGGGCATTTTCGCATTGGTGCAACACCATCTCGCACCACGCTGCGGAAAATGCTAAGAAGGATGTGTATATCCCGCCCCGAAAGCGGAAGGGACTGATGTATGTAGACGTAAAGATCAATGGTAAGCCGATCCGAGCCATGATCGATACAGGAGCTACTCACAACTACTTATCTAGTTCGGAAGTGGCACGGTTGGGGCTAGTGACTGAGAAAGGAGTCGGAAGGGTCAAGGCGATTAACTCTCCCGCCCAACCGATTGCAGGTATAGCGAAATCCGTACTGCTTAAGATGGGGTCATACGAAGGGCGAACTGATCTGGCGGTTGTCGCAATGGATGATTTCAAGCTTATCCTAGGGCTTGAGTTCTTGAGGGATACGAGGACGGTGATAATACCGTTTGCCGACGTATTGCTAATGATGGAGAAGAATTCGTGCTTCATCCCCACCATCGTAGATCGGACAGGTCGAGAGAACTTGTCAGCTATCCAATTTGAAAAGGGGTGCAAGCGTCAGGAACCGTCATTCTTGTGCGCCCTTAATCTGGAAGAAGTCGAACGGTCTACCGGTCCAATCCCGGAACCGGTTAAACAAGTTATTCAGGAATTCGAAGACATTATGCCGGAAGAGTTGCCAAAGAAGTTACCGCCTAGGCGGTCGGTTGATCACGAAATTGAGTTAGTGTCGGGCACAAAACCGCCCGCTAGGGCACCGTACCGACTGACACAGCCAGAACTTGAAGAATTGAGGAAACAACTCAAAGAGCTATTGGATGGCGGTCTCATCCAGCCGGCAAGATCGCCATATGGGGCACCGGTTCTTTTTCAGAAGAAAACAGATGAATCCCTACGCATGTGTTGCGATTACCGGGCACTAAATAAGCTCACGGTGAAGAACAGATATCCTATTCCGCTTATTGGGGATTGCTTCGACCGATTGAGCCTCGCCAAGTATTTTACGAAAATTGATCTGAGGTCCGGATACTGGCAAGTGCGAATCAAAGAGGGAGATGAGGCGAAGACCACTGTCGTAACGAGGTATGGGGCCTTTGAATTCTTAGTAATGCCGTTTGGGTTGACAAACGTCCCAGCTACGTTCTGCACGATGATGAACCAAGTGCTACAAGGATACATACACGAGTTTGTCGTAGTATACTTGGACGATATCGTGGTCTACAGTGAGTCCCTAAGCGATCACATCGATCATTTGCAAAAGGTGTTCCTTCGCCTACGTGAGAACGAGCTCTACGCCAAGCTATCGAAATGCTTGTTTGCGCAGTTGACTATCAGTTTTCCGGGACATATCGTCGGACAAGGAAGGATTCGGATGGACCCGAAGAAAATACGGGCTATTGAGGAGTGGCAACCCCCACGAGACGTCCCTGGTCTTCTTTCGTTTCTGGGATTAGCCAATTACTATAGAAGATTCGTGAAAGGGTATTCGGCTATTCCGAAACCTCTTACGGATCTTTTGAAGAAAGAGGAGAAGTGGGAGTGGTCTGTGGAGTGTCAGACCGCTTTTGAGAAATTGAAGAAGGCAGTGACGACGGACCCCATTCTTGCCCTCCCCGATTTGTCGAGGCCATTCGAAGTGCAGACCGACGCATCTGACTTCGCTCTGGGGGGAGTTCTGGTGCAAGATGGACACCCCATCGCTTTCGAGAGTCGGAAGCTAGTGGATAGGGAGACAAGGTATACGGTGCACGAAAAAGAGTTATTGGCCGTAGTCCATTGTCTCCGGATTTGGCGACATTATCTATTGGGATGTCCGTTCATCGTGAAAACGGATAATACGGCAGTGAGTCATTTCATGACTCAGGCCAATCTAACAGGAAAACAGGCCCGCTGGCAAGAGCTATTAGCGGAATTCAATTTCACATTAGAATATCGCATTGGTTCGGGTAACCAGGTTGCAGATGCCCTCAGTCGAAGAGCCGACTATGGGAAGATGGGTAGGGCGGCAGCGTTGACAACAAGTTCTGTCGCCACGGATGTGAAGACGCGGATTCGGGATGCGTTACCGAGCGATCACTGGGCGGAAGTGATTATAAAACTGGTCGAAGCAGGGAAAGCTCGACAGTTTTGGATAGAGGACGGACTTCTGAAAACTAAGGGTAACCACTTTATGTGCCTAAAAGCGGGAACTTGCGGAAGTTTTTGATGGCAGAATGCCATGATACCATGTGGGCCGGACACCCGGGGGAACAGCGTACATTGGCTCTTATTTAACGAGCCTACTATTGGCCCAATATGGAGGACGACGTAGACACTTATGTTCGCACTTGTCTTGTGTGCCAACAAGATAAGCTGGGCCGTAAGAAGAAGGCGGGATTGTTGGAACCCCTCATTGTTCCTACAAGACCATGGGAAAGTGTATCGATTGATTTTATCTCTGGATTGCCTAAGGTGGGAGACTTAGGGACTATTTTTGTGGTGATCGATTGGTTTTCCAAGTATGCTACTTTTATTCCGGCACCCAAGTATGTATCGGCAGAGAAGACGGCACATCTCTTCTTCAAACACATCGTCAAGTATTGGGGCTTGCCGAAGGATATCGTCAGTGATCGGGATTCTAGGTTTACTGGCGTATTTTGGACGGAGCTGTTTCGACTACTCGGGTCAAAACTGAATATGAGCTCCGCTTTTCATCCACAGTCTGATGGCCAGACGGAACGCTTTAACTCTATGTTGGAGGAATATCTCCGACATTTCGTTCATGGTTCGCAGACGTCATGGGTGAAACTATTGGATGCTGCTCAGTTGTGCTTCAATTCCCAAAAGAGCTCTTCTACCAACAAGAGTGCTTTTGAGATCGTCAATGGGCAGCAACCCCTGCTTCCACATACAGTGGATTCTGACCTATTTGCGAGGTCTTCTTTGGCGAAGGAGTTCTCGAAGGAATGAGAGATGAATGTGGATATCGCAAGGGGGTATTTGGAGAAGGCACAACGACATATGAAAAAACATGCGGATCAAAACCGTCGTTTTGCCGAGTTCAAAGTGGGAGATCTAGTGATGGCGAAGGTTCCCGACCCTCGCACATCCAAGGCGTCTAGAGGGAAAGATTCTAGACTTATGCAGAAGTATATCGGGCCAATTCCTATCATCAAACGAATTGGAAAAGTGGCCTACCGTGTTGCTCTTCCCTCTTGGTGCAAGGCATATAATGTTTTACATGTTGGGTTGCTAAAGCCTTATTTTGCAGATCAGGAGGATGATTCCCGCAATTAGCCGCAGCGGCCAGAAATGAAGCTGAAAAATGTTGCGAAGAAAGTGCCGAAAGCCATTTTAGATCACCGAGTCTTGAAGACAAAGAAGGGCAACGTGGACGAACACTTGGTGAAATGGACCGGATGCAGCAGCGAAGAAAACACTTGGGAAAGAGCCAGAACCCTTACGGCGTTCAAACATCTCATTCCAGGACCAAGCAGAGCGCCGAGGATGTCGCTAACTCAAGTGGGGGAGGATGTTATGGGGGGGACGCGCCTAGGCCGCTCCTCGACGTCGTGAAGGCCCCGTCGGGCCGACCCGGCGGGGTGTCACAAGAGTCCTATACGAACGTGGCCAAGATTGAATATTGAAAGAATAGTTGTGTAGGACTATTTTGTACTTGTAATTTGTTTCAGTTTGTTTCAGTTTCCTTGTAAGTTATTTGGGGTGGGGTGTTGGACCCCACCCAAGCAGTTAGCACCCTTTGTAAGTTTGTTGTTGACATGATTAGCGAATTACGCTAAACACTAATGTCAAGAGAAGAAAAGAAAGTTGAAAAGCAAAGCATTTGTATTGTTATTGTAATTCATTAGTATATTCTTGATATTGACATCTAGTAGCAATTCCTATTCATGTGGAAATGGTGAATGATTGTTACGCCCTCGGTTAATTATGTTGTTGGTTAATGTTGTTGTTGGTGAATGTCGTTGTTGGTTAATTGTGTTGTTGGTTAAGGTTGAGTTGTTCCTCTAAAACGTCATTGAGGCGCCAGTGCGACGAACAACGAAGGCGGAGTAGCCTTTGGAGGGCTATTAGCCGCACGGGACCCTTTTATTCGGATAATCAAAAGACGCCCCGTGACACCGGGTTAGTCTAAAAACCACAACGAAGTTTTAAACAATTAACAAAGCACAAGTCTTGGAATACAGAGATAACACCTTTTAACTCATTTTACGTTTACTTTAATTCAGGTAGCTTCCCTTGACGGTTGTACTAATTACATTGGTGGAAAAGAAAAGATAACATATCGAGTTCAATTTTATGTCTCAAACATACGTTTGAGCCAAAGCTGAAACTTTGAGGTAGAAATATTAAAAGTTAAAAAAGAAACTTGCAAGGGCATGCATGGGAGCATCTTACCTAACTATAAGGTTAGCATCTATAAGCCCCATATGACGACATGTGCACCATTTTCAGTTTTTGTAGAAGTGGAAAATGTAATGTACCAGACTACCCTTCTTCCTTCTTTTTATTTTCAAGAGTCCTTTTTATATAGATTATCAAATTATCCCCAAAATTTTGAAATATACCAATATACCAAAATAGTCCATTACGACCATATCAGACCCATCTTGACACGTCGTTGGACATCTTGAAGGTTCTCAAGGATTTCCTTCTGATGTTTCGCCATGGTTTCTATCTGGATCTGCAGGTTTTGAAGATGCCCGGGTGCATGGTATTGATGATTACCATGTGTCTGAATCGTCTTCTAGATCTCTCTAAGGTCTAAGGATAACTTCGAGCCATCCGTCTCGATTTCATGAAAATTTGGGGACCCCAAATTACTCATCTTGATGATAGGACTTTACTATCATTATAAAATTCTTTTTTTGTTTCATGTTTTCCAATTTCTCGAAAAACTTCTTGTTAAGAGTATATCTCGAACTTTCGTTCGGATTCATATTTTAAATTTACTCATCTCTCGAGGTAATTAAATATTATTACAATAAATAATTTTCCACTTTAAATAAATAAAACCTAGGCTCTGATACCATTTATTTGTAACTTAAAAATTGATCATTTTAATTTCGTAGGGTATATTTTAATATCTTCGTAATTAAAGGCTTTGAAGGTAATATAAAGGTAGAGAGTATTTTGGTCTATTAAAAATTCAAGAATCAACAAATATTAACAGAAAATCAATTTTGGGACCACCGGACTCAAACCTTAAGGTTAGCTCAGATATTCCCGGGCATGCATATCTATACACTATTACCCATACTGATGACAACTCGACAAAAAAAGAATAAAGGCAACTTGGCAAAAAAAAAGTTTAGAGAAAGAAAGAATGCATCATCAATAGTTGAAATAACGAGCAAATAATTGTACGAACACGGCACGGCAAGTTCTATTGTTGTTTAACGATACCACTACAAGAATCAGGGCTCATCTGGGACTGCACAAGCGGTCTCAGATAAGCCCGATGCCATTGTAGCAAGTCATTTGCAACCGCATCGCGATCTTTGTTGGCTCGGTCGCGTATGAGCTTGGTCGTTTCTCATCCGAGACCGAGCCGTGGTCGCAGTTGACCTTAACTGCGACTTAAAAACCTGGGACCGCGGCGCGGTCCCAGATACCTGAAGAGTATCTGAGACTGCACTGCGGTCTCAGAAAGTTGAACACTATCTGAGACCGCATCTCAGTAGTTAAAAGATCAATTGAGGCCGCGTTGCAGTTGCAAAAACGCTGCAAATGAAATAAAAAAACACAATAATATTCCGATAATTTACCAAAATATTATTGTTTTTTTGTAAAAATTACATATAAATAATGACAACAAAGCAATATACAAGAACAAATAAAATTAAATAATGAAAAACAATTAATAAAATAAAATGAAAGATAAATAAATGAAAAAAGGTAAAAAAGATGAACAAAAAAGCAAATGAAAGATAAAAAAAATAAGAGTTTCTGTTTTTGGATTAAAAAAAGAAGAAGAGAAATAAAGTTTGTGAAAAAGAAAGGAAGAGAAGTGCTATGTGTTTTTTTTTTTTTTTGGATTTAGAAAAGAAAAGAAGGGAAGTGTTTGGTGTTAATTTCTTCGGATTTGGAAAAGAAAAGAAGAGAAGTGTTTGGTGTTTTATTTTTTTTTTTATTTGGAAAAGCAAAGAAGAGAAGTGTTTGATGTTTTGGAAAGATTTGTGTCGGTGAGGGAAATTTGTGAGAGTTTATTGTGAGAGTTTTGAAAATTTGAGAGGGTAGTGGTGGGTATATATAGGAAATGGGATGAAAATTCAAATTTTCGCGAAAATTCAAATTTCCCCCCTAGCCCACCGAAAAATTTGAAATTTTTGAATTAATTGCAACCGCAACGCGGTCTCTAAAAGTTTGAGAATTCGAAATAAGAGTTATTGAGACCGCATTGAGATCCCTAATTGTATGAATATTATTAGGGACCGCGTTGCGGTCTCTAATGGTGGTATTTGAGACCGCAGTGCGTCTCAATAGCTGCTATTTGAGACCGCGACGCGGTCCCTAATAATATTCATACTTCAAAATCACTATTTTATTGAACTATCTCAATGCGTTTGTGATTTTTAGCAACAAACATCAACGCTACATGTGAAATGAACCAATAAATGGTTACAAAACAAGTAATTGAGGAATGAAAGAGTAGATTGAATGTGAAATGATCGGGCGAGTTATTAGTGTTGAACTTATTGCATGTTATGTCTTACTACTCATCATCATGCACACCTTGTTGATTTGTTATTATGATTTGCTTCACTAATAATATGATTAATTGGTTTAATTAGTAGATCATCTTACACATTACGTTTATATCTATTTGTATCTAGGCATCATATATATATATATATATATATATATGATCGTTGTCGTTCGAAATCGTGAGAATCTTCATAACGGTTTGTCCCACATATATAATGCTCGGATTTGTAACGAGACATTGAAATTATGGTTGTTTTTACTATTATTAGGATAGTTATCAACTAAACTAACAACGTGGTACCTCAAATCATCGAAAATACGTCATTTTGACAGTCACGAATAATAGCAATTGCAACCACCACACGGTCTCAATAACAGTTATTTGTGACCGCAACGCGGTCTCAAATAATATTCATACTTTAAAATTGCTATTTTACGGAACGATCTCAATTTGTTTGTGATTTTAGCAACAAACATCAATACTACATGTGAAATGAACTAATAAATGGTTACAATACAAGTAATTGACGTATGAAATAGTAGATTGAATGTGATCGAGCGAGTTATTAGTGTTGAACTTATTTTATGTTCTATTTACAATTCATCATGATACACACCTTGTTGATTTGGTATTATGAAATTATGGTTCTTTTTACTATTATTAGATGTTAATAGGTTTAGAATTACAACCTATTTAACTGAATTATTTAGTATTGGAATGCCCTGCCCGTGACTCAAAAAGTGAGGATATTATGAAAGAGAACAAAGATGCGAGAATATTCCTTCCTTTATTCACTGAACTTCAATCCCAAGTTTCTTGTGTATGATTGTATGATTTTGTGTTAAAAGCCTGATCTTGTCTTTAACTATGAGACTACTCCTCTTATATAGAGATTTTTAAGGGCAGGTGTCAGCGTGCATGTTTAGATGATTTCCAGGTGTTGAAATATGGATATACCTTTCATCTATTAAGTGCTAACTAGGATGATCTTTGCTTCTTCCGATAGCTCTTCGGATTTTCGATGGGTAGCTCTTCCGGACTCTATTCTCCGAGGGGTCCTATATTTTGATAGTGACTTGATAGGCAAGTTAGGACGTTCTTCTGGGAGTGTTGTTGTTCCGATATGGATTCCTCTAGGTGTAGTAGTTTCTGGATATGTTCTCCGAGGGGTATTTTTGCCCGTGACTTGGACTACGAGGGCTCTTTTGTCCTCGGAGAGTAGCTCTTTCTTGTCCAGGGCCTCGTAGTGTGCCTTCCAATGGCTCTTGTATTTAGATCTAGCATTGCTCTTCAGATTTGGTCTCCGGAGTGTTGTTCCGAGGGCAGTTTTAAGTTGATGAGTGTTCAACAAGGAAGTGTTCTCGTGAGATTCTGGGACTCGGGGTCCGTCGTGGTCCCTCTTGGCGCATTGATTGATATCGAAGTCGCGCGGATCCATCGGGATTTACTCTTTCTCCGATTCCGCGTTGATAACTTTTCTTTATTCATCGTCGACTTTCCAAGGGACGCTTTGGTGCCTCTTCGGGTGTTCCTTCATACCGCTTCGGGTCAATGACCGAGGGGTGTGGTAACATCCGATGAGCCTCCTCATCGGGAATGGGTACATCTCATCGGAAGTACTCGTGACAATAGTATTGTCCATATATTAATTTATATATTTAGGACTAATATTCTCTTTAATCTCGTATTTATTTTTCACGGTTAACACTAGCCCCCCCAGATTTCAATCGCCATCGTATAGGCGAGGGAAATTTTATTTTTGGGTTTTTGTAAACCGAGGGGCTTTCTTTTATCTTTTCTTCGTTGCTTTTCTTTTTTAGCAACTTTTCGAGGGTTAGGGAATTTTTCCCATCTTTTTTCTATTTTTTCAGTAATTTTTCGGGGTGTTATAAATATATATTATAAAAATTTGTAAGGAAATTACCTTATTACCCATGGGTGTGTGATCCTCGGATGAGCTGACTTGGTAATTTATTTATGACGACGAGTAACGGTCTGCCCCGTTAATGGCGTAACTGCTCCTAGCCGACCGTTGGTAACGGCTGACTCCAACGGCTAGTTGGAACGTGCGTGAGACACGCGTTAGGTGAGTGGACGACGTGGGACGTTGGACACGCTCCACGTTGTTAATGGAGTTGGTTATAAATAGTCCGCACACCACCCATTTCTCTTCACTTTTCATTCTTCAACTTTCCGGAAATATTCACCAAGTAAAAATTCTCCAACTCTTTCTCCTCTCTCTCAATTTCCTCGCAAACACTTTTAACTTTTCTCTTCAAATACGATGGCATCTTCTACAGCTACAGATCTCACCACCGCTGCGTCCGCTTCGGGGGCGGTGGCTTTTACTTCCGCCGTTGATTCACCGGCAGTTACTGGTGGCGCCGCCGCGGGGGTTCCCACACTCAGTACTCGTAAGCGAAAGGTGAGCGGTTCCGTGCGGGAGGAGGGGGCGCTACCTCTTCTAAGAAGGTTAGGGTTTCAAATCCCAAGAAGTCCGAGAACCGAAACCTTCTAACGATTCTGAAGACGTCGAGTACCACTACTCAGAGCCAGGTGTCGTCTTTATTCAAAACGTTGGGGGCGTATAAAAAAAACATGACTTTGCAGATTCCAAAGGGTGATGAAAGGGCTAATTCTCCTCCCGAGGGCTATCTTACGGTGTATTTTGCCCATATGAAGTTTGGGTGGAGGTCATTTATGCCCCTTATTCTGTGAAGTTTCCAGCACCTGCAATGTTTGCCCAAGCCAGATTACTCCGAATAGCTTCACAGCGTTGTGTATCTTCGTGTTTTGGTGCCAGGTGAAGCAGATTAGTTGTACACTGGACAAATTTTTCTCGATTTTTGACATCGTAGCGGCGGGAGGTGGCCCATTTTATCACTTCCGACATCGGGAGAGCGCAAAGAACCTCACAAGGAAGATTCTGGACGAGACGCTCAGCTCCCACAGTACCTGGAAAGACAAGTATATTTTCGTGAAGCCTGTGGGGGGTAAGTAGGACGTACCTTTCGTGTGGAGGATTGACACCAAGTTGGTTAAGGCTCCGATGCCTCTTCTTGATCTGGGGATGACTTTTGCCCCCGTGATTCTTCAGAAGTCTTTGATGGAGTCGGAAGACTTTAGTAAGTTGTACATGGTGTCGGGGTTGCATAGGGTGGTGTTTTCCGATGACGCCATCCCCGAGCCGCTCTCTTTTCTTTCCGATGAGTTGACAATCCTGAGTAAGTTATCTCTTTCCTTTTCTTTTATGGCATTTTTATGCCCCTCTTGTGCGAATATTAATTAATTAATATATATTTTTTTTTAATCTAATGTTGTTTATGCGTGACACATGGGAGTTTTGTCGCACTATTTTTCAAGTAAGGGTCCCTCGGAACCATCAATCATGGCGGCGTTATCGGAGCAGGAGATTCCGGCCAAGGGTGGTCGGTTAACTTTCAAGGCTCAGGCATCTTCTTCAGCCCAGTCATCGAGTGATACATCTGAGGTCCCTGAGGAGGGGGGTTCTGTTTACGAGGAGGTTGATACTCCTGAGGAGGAAGGCATGCACTCGTCGGGGCACGAGGAGGCAGACGACCATACACCCTTCATTATTGGGATGATGGGGCCATCATAGCCGTTCATCTGGCTAGTTTTGACCCGCGTGTTGGTATGATCCAGGTAACGGGTCAAGGTTCGATGGCTTGGGTTTCTCCGAGGACTTATGGGGATGATTTTGTGCCAGAGGGAGGCCGTTTTGTGTAGAAGAGTCCACCTCCGGGGGCTACTGAAGAGGAAGTGGGGATGGCTTCACACGAGGTGGTGGATATCTCCTCGAAGGATCCGTATTTGTCCCTTCACACGAGGAGAAGTCAGCTCCTCGTAAGTTTTCTTTTCTCTTTATCTTCTTTTCTTATTTTTAGCAGAGTATCTCTAGTACTCAGATAATGTATCGTTTTTCCAATTGGCGTAGATAAGGGGAAATCTCCGATGGTAGAAGACGAGGATGTTTCCTTGTCAGGTAATTAGCTGTTCTTCTAGCCGCTTTGTTTAAATTAGTTTATCATAGAATATCTTCCCTAATTTATCTTCTATATTCTTGTAGGAAACGCATTACTAGCGCAACTTCTACGTTCTCACTTGGGGTTATCACTAGGCGACTCCGAGGAGGTTCTAGAGGTGCCGGACGTGCAGCCCGATGATCTGGTCATGCAAGGGAGATTTTAATCTCGATTTTGGGAGGGGTTGGTCCTTCAGCCACTACTCGGGCTCCTCAAACCTTCTTTACGGAGGCGAACACTACAACTCCGATTGCAGCGACCCTTCCTCCGACGGCTCATGTTCCGGTGACCTTATCTCCGAGGGGGCATACCTTTCAGATGCCCATACCTCCACGTGGACCAGAGGAGCAGCCCTCGTCTTGGACTGTGGGGGATGCTTATCGGGAGATTCTCCAGTTCTTCGCCTCCTCCAGCTCCACATCTGCCGAGGGGTTCCAGTTTCTGTACACCAGTCTTAACTGGATGGGGCTTTTGGTAAGTTTCAACCTTTCTTTCTTTCTTTCTTTTATTCGTATTTATTTCTTCGTGTTATATGCTCGGGTCCTTATAGCTTTTTTCTGTTCTTCTCGTTTTGTAGATAGGGAAGACTCGGGAGTCCGTCGCCGCCGTGGAGCAGCGCGGGGTAAAGGATGTGGAGGAGGCGGAAGCACTCCGAGCTCAATTGGCGCCCCTCTTATCTAAGGATAAAGAGAGCAGGATGATGGAGGAGGTGCTCCGTACGAGGATCTCTGATTACCAATTTCGCTGGCAGGAGGATCAGAAGGAGAAAGAGGTTTTGCACCTCATGATGGAACGGGCAAATTCTGCGTACGAGCGGGTGGAGGCGTCCGAGAAGGCTTCCAAGGCCCGGATAGGGAGAGGAAAGAGTCCGAGGAGGTTCTTAGGGCTCAGATTGCAGATCTTGAGGGGGAGAAGGCGGAGGGGCTGGCAAGGGAGAGAGAGCTCCAAGGGTTGTTGAGTCAGCTCACTGATCGGGCCGAGTCAGCCGAGAAAAAGTTGGCTGAATCCGTGCCTCCCAAGGAGGTACCGAAGAAGGTAGAGGTTGATGTCTTGCATGCTGTGGAGGAGGCGGAGTGGCAGTACACTAAGCTTTCCGATAGGCAACACGCGAGGGATGCTCTTGGGCATAGGATATAGGGCTACTTGGAGTGCGTGAAGGTGGCACGAGGGGTGGTGCAGCAGGGGATTGACTTTACCAGGACTTTTGTTGTCTCTAAGCTGAGGAAGCCTTCTTCCGAGGAGGTTCGCTCCCTTTTGGAGACATTTGACAGCATGTTATATCCTCGGGGTTCCCCAGCCCCTTCAGCGAGGAGTCGGAGTGCAAGGACTAGTAGTTCCGGGGGAGTTCTCTCACCTCCTGCTCGGCCATCTTTCACCGCTGCTCCATCCGAGGAGGGTACTTCTACGACCTCTGCCCCTTCTCTTCCGACGATCGGAGCTTAGCTTAGGATTTCTTTTCCGTTTTTATTGTAATTTTTATGCTTTCGTACTTTAGTTGTTATTTATTATTTTTCTGCAAGTGTACTCCGCTTTCCGAGGACTTATCGGTTCCTAAGTGAATGAGCAGTTATCTTTTTTTTTTTCAATTTTGTCTTTTCCTCTTTCGAGCAACATTGAAGGTTTAACAACTACTAGTGTCTGAATTTTTTATTATTGCCTAAGGATAAGTTACCAAGAAACCTTGTTGGCCAAGTAAAATTTTAGCAGGACGTGTCCTTATGCATGAGTTTTCACCATCCTTAATAGGATTTTTACTGGACACGTAGCTTTAATAATTAAATGGCTTAGGCAGCTCATGCTTTTATCCATTTCATTAAATAAATGAGCATAAGTACATATATAAGTGCTTAGTGAATACTGTTATACTCATTTCAAAATTTTACCTTTCGTACTTGTAGTATTTGATTCTTTATAAAGCCATACTTTGCTCATTGTTCTAGTAAGATTAATTAAGGAAGAGTAAGTTACTTACCTTGCCACGATGATGCCTCCATATTATAAGAAAGGTGGTTTAGTCTCTTCACATAATTCTCCTCGGGGTTCCGCTCGGAATCCTTCCTTGCCACTAGGAGTTCGTCATGCCTCTTCGGAGAGTTCCGCTTTAGGGTCACGGGATAGGCTCAGTGGGGGAGGTACTCCGACGGGAACAACGTCTCGGCCTTCGCGTGTAGATCCCCATCGAATGAATCATATTTGTGAAGTGTTTATTAACCGAGAGTCCTATTCTCTGATTGATGAGTCCTTAGTGTTTGATGTGCTTCCGCTGGAGCTATCGAGGTTATTGGGACGGGGGCGCGTGGGTTCCGCCGCCGGTAATGAATATGGAGAGTCTGTTATGACTCTCTTCACTGAATATAATCTAGATTTTGATAAGTATGATACTGTAATACCTCATCCCGAGCAGAGGGCTTATGATCCCCCTTCGGGGTATCTTACTGTTTACCGAGAGCAGATGCGGTGCGGGATGCGGGTGTTCTTCCACCCCTTTCTTCAAACTCTTTTTCAATACTGGCAAATATGACCGAGTCAGTTGACACCCAACTCCTACCGCTATTTGGTGGGGTATATTTTCTGTTGTGAACTTTTGAATTTGCCAATGTCTCCTCATCGGGTGGGGGCAATATTTGCTTTACGCCCCTGCTCAGGTGGTCCTCCCTTCTTTAGCCTAACCCCTCGGGATAAGAGTAAGGCCTTCGTTCAGGTGTCTAATTCCCGTTCTGGTAGAGGGGATTGGAGACGAGGGTTTTTCTTTGTCCGTCTGAGGGGTTTGTCGGCTAGATTATGGGGGGTACCACTCCGATGGGGTTTGGGTTATATTACTCCCAACGATGCGACTTTGAGGAGGGACTGGGAGGTATTGTCTGGTGCCGGTCTATTCTCGGAGACATATGACATAAACAGTTTGTTGGAGTTTCCCGAGACTCTCATCATGGCTGGTTTGCAGGAGGGGGAAGAGATTTTCAATCTTCCGCATTAGCCTCTTTACAGTAACTTCTTTTTCCGTAAGTTCTTCTCTTCGTCTTTTGCTCGTATGTGTTTTTGAAGCCTTCGGATTTATTGTATCTTTTGCTTCTTGATAGATGCGGAGATGGGCGCGTTTGCTATTAGGCCTTTTGATAGGGCTCTCTTAGGAGAGGTCGTGGATGGAGGGTATGTGTTGTCGAAAGGTGGAAGTTCCGACCACTTGAGTTTTGAGGCGTTAACAAGTCCTTCAGAGGTGAGAGATTTTGGGGCCTCGCCCGTGGCAGCCCTCCCAGTTGACTTTTTTGGCCCTGATTGTAGAAGATTTGATAGATGTACTAGCTCGAATGGATTTTCTGATGCTGCCCCGGGTGTCGGGCTCTCCTCCTCGGAGGGACCTTAGCATGGTGTACATGGTTGAGGAAAGCTCTCATTTTCTAGTTGCTAGTAGTTCTCGGCCCCTCGGAGGGAGTATTGATCGGGTTTTTGCGCCATCACTCGAGGAAAACCCTCCTCTAGGAGAGTATCTGCCCCTCGGGGGAGGTAGTATCTTTCCTCAGGTCGCTTCAGCTGTTAGTTTTTGCCGTAATTACTTGAGTGGTTTGTTGAATGCAACCGACTGCGAGTTGATGAAGACTTTGCCTTTGTCTAATTTTCAAGATTTAGCCTGCAAGGATTTGTGCGAGGTATGGTACTGATTTATTCTGTTTAATACTGACCTTTAAGTGTTCCTCGTAGCAATAAATTTGGCTTTCGCAGATCTACGTGGTGTTGAACGCCCTCGGATCCAGAGGGAATCCTCCCCGGACACTGATTTAGTGTATCGTCGTAGAGATGAATTGGAGCAAGGTTTGCTGGAGGCACAAGAGGAGATTGCCCAATTGAAGTTGGATCGTGAAGCTGCTCACGATGTTCACGATGGGACCTTGCAAGCTAAGCGGGACAAGTCTTGGGACTTGGAGCACCGTTTAATATTAGAGAGGGTCCGTGTGTCGGGTTTGAAAGAAAGATTGAGGGAGCTGAGGGACCAGATTCGTTCCTCCAATGAGCAACTGCTGCGCGTTACTAAGGAGCGAGACTCGGTTAACCAGAAGGTGTTGGAGATGACCCGTAGTCACGGGGAGGCCTTGGTTCTGGCCCGAGTCCAAGCTGTTTTGGACATTGCTGGTCCGTCACTTCTTCGAGATTCCTTGCACCAGGAGATACGTGACTTAGTCTGCATCGGGTATCGGTTGTGCCAGGATGTCATGCAAGCTTTGCCAGAGTTTCCTTTGGGTCTGGCTGTTCCCGAGCTGAGCCTTCGCCAGGTATTTTCAGAGGTTTCCCCGATGGAGGATCCGGCCGTATCACTAGACGACCCCCTCAGTTTGTCCGTGGAACAACGTTGCCGTATAATCAGGGAGGGAAAGCGTCCGATGGGGGGCGCTTAGTTTGTATTATTATTATTTTTTTGTTGGTATAAGGGCCTTTATATAGGATATGGTCCGACATACCTATAGTGTGTGGATCTTCTTTGTTTGTATCAAATGGTCCTCCGGGTTAGGTTGCTAAGATGACTTACATATAGAGTCATCATTTTGTTGGCCAACCTTATTTCTTTTTGTATTGTAAGGGAACCACCTATATATAAACAACTTTTTTATTTATGTACAAACTGTTGCATTACATTAAGCATAGTATTTTCTAAGATTGAGTGAGTTCCAGGTGTTGTGAAGAACTGCGCCTTCAGAGTTGGCGAGAAGATAAGTTGCGGGTCCAACGATTCCCGCTATCTTGTAGGGTCCTTCCCATCGGGGATTGAGCTTGCCTACGTTTTTGGAGGCTTTGACCCGTTTCATCACTAAATCTCCAACTTGAAAGGCTCTAGGTTTTACCTTAGCGTTGTAGTATCGTGACATTCGGGCCTTGTACTCTTCAATCCGGATGGCGGCTCGTGTCCTCCTTTCTTCGAGGAGATCAAGGGCCAGGGCTAGGTTGGAGTTGTTGGCGAATTCCTCGTATTCTCGGACTCGCCAGCGTTCTATGGAGACTTCCGAGGGTAGGACCGCTTCGCAACCATAGGCCAGGCTGAAAGGAGTTTCGCCTGTGGTGGTGCTTTGCGTGGTCCGATAGGCCCATAGTATGCCAGGTATTTCTTCAACCCACTTGGCTTTATGCCAGTCGATTCGGTCCTTCATGTTCTTCAAGAGGGTTCGGTTGGTTCTTTCCACTTGTCCGTTTGCTTGGGGGTATCCCACCAAGGCAAAGCGGTGTTTGATTTCCCAGTGGTCACACCACTTTTATAACTCTTGGTTCGTGAATTGCAGGCCATTATCACTTACCAGGTTCCGAGGGATGCCAAAGCGGCACATGATATTCCTCCATAGAAAGTTGACAATGGCGCTCGCGGTGACTCGGGCTAGGGGTTCTTCCTCTACCCATTTGGTGAAGTAATCAACCGCTACAAGTAGGAACCTCTTTTGGCCAGCACCAGGGATGGGTGGGCCCACTATATCTATGCCCCATTTGGAGAATGGGCAAGGGGTCAAATGGGTTCCCACGGGGCTGCAGGCTGATGGACCTGAGGGGCGTAAGCTTGGCACGGTTTACACCTTTCGGCATGGTTTTTGCTATCTTTTGCCATCGTGGGCCAGTAATAGCCTTGCCGAATCTGGCACCCGACCATGCTTTCGCCGCTGGTATGGCTTCCGTATGTCCCCTCGTGAGTTTATGCTAGAGCTAGTTGGGCTTCTTCTTCACTCAGGCATCGGGCGTGGGAGCAAGAATATGTCCTTCAAAATAGTACTCCATCCTTGAAGAAGTATCAAATGGTTTTCTTGGACATTATCCCTTGTACGACCTTGTCCGTGGAATATCCTTCTGGATCCTACAAGTAGGCTTTGATCGGAGTTACCCAACTGGATGGGGGATTCATAGTGACATTTACTTCTTTGCCCTTGGTCTTCTCAGACTCGTTGACATGGATTACGGTGATCTTTCGGGTATGGATGGCGGCCGTTTGAGTGGCCATTTTAGATAAGGTGTCCGCCTCTTGGTTTTCTTTTCGAGGAATTTGGACTATTTTATACTCGTCAAACCACTCTTGCCTTTGACGGACCGATCGAAGGTATTTTTGCATTCCCTCCTCTTTGGCTTCGTATGAGCCATTGACTTGTTGTTACGATCAACTGTGAGTCGTTGTGGAGGAGTACTATCCTTATTCCCCCCTTCTCTCGCAAGTCTTATGCCGATGAGAAGGGCTTCATACTCGGCTTCGTTGCTGGAAATGGGGTAATCAAGTCTAATTGCGAAGTGGAGCCTTTCGTCTTCCATTTCTTGATTTACAAACTATTCCTGCTCCCGTGTGCGTGCTTACGAAGGAGCCATCTACATAGGCGTGCCATAGAGGCTTTGTTTCCTCGAACCCGAGGCCTGTTAGCTCCATTACAAAGTCCGCCAGGACTTGCGCTTTGATGGAGGGCCTCGGAGCGTAGGAAATATCGTATTCGGTGAGCTCTACAACCCATTTTACCAGTCTTCCCGATGACTCGGGCTTATTGAGAATCATCCGCAGGGGATGTTTTGTCAACACAATGATTGGGTGTGAGAGAAAATAGGGGCGCAGTTTACGTGCCGTAGTAACCAAAGCTAGGACGAGTTTTTCAGTCAGGGTATACCTGGTTTCTGCCCCGAGGAGAGTTTTGCTGACATAGTATACCGGATGATGTTCCCCGTCTTGCTCTTTGACTAATACAACACTGATAGCTTCTTCTCCGACGAATAGATAGAGGAATAGCTCTTCTTGGGGTAAGGGTTTTACCAGCAAGGGTGGTTTCAACATATATCTCTTTAGCTCTCGGAGGGCTTCTTCGCATTGGGGGGTCCATTGGAATCCCTTAACATTTCGGAGTATCTTGAAAAAGGGGAATCATTTTTCTGTCGACTTAGAAATGAATCGGCTCAAAGAGGCCATTCTGCTTGTCAACTTTTGAAAGTCTTTTACTATCTGCGGAGTGGGTAGTCCCACGATGGCCTCAGCCTTCTCAGGGTTTACTTCTATTCCCTTCTCCGTTACCATGAACCCTAAAAACTTCCCTCTTCGGATGCCAAATGAGCATTTTCTAGGGTTAACTTTCATTCCAAAATTATCCATGATGATCAATGCCTTCCGTAGGTCCTCGGGATGGTCTTCCATAGTATCACTTTTAACCACCGTGTCGTCCCCATAGACTTCTACCGACTTTCCGATGAGTCCAGCGAACATAAGACTTACTAGTCTTTGGTAAGTAGCTCCGGCGTTCTTGTGCTTGAAGGGCATTACCAAGTAGCAGAAGGTTCCTGCATGAGTGATGAAGCTAGTTTTGTCCTGGTCAACGACGGCCATCGGGATTTGGTTGTACCCCTGATCTCCATCTAGGGTTGATAACAATGCGCATCCAGCGGTAGAATCGACTAGTTGATCAATACTAGGCAAGGGGTAGCAATCTTTCGGACATGCTTCGTTGAGGTTGGTAAAGTCCACACACATCTGCCATCTCCCTCCATGTTTGGGGACTAATACTACATTAGCCAGCCATTCGGGGTATATGACTTCCCTAATTTGCTTTAGGCTAAGGAGTCATTGTATCTCCGACCGGATGATTTTGTTGCGTTCGGGTCCCATTTTTCTTTTTCTTTGTTGGACCGGTTTAACTCCCGGTTTCACATTAAGAAAGTGTTGACACACCTTATCACTGATTCGTCCGGGCGGTCCTCCTTCCCAGGCGAAAAGGTGATGAAATTATTTGAGGATAGCAGTTAGTTGAGCTTCTATTGCTGGTTCCATATTGGTACCCATCTTAATCACCTTCTTGGGACTTCCTTCTATCAATTTCACCATCTTTAATTCCTGTACCGGTTGAACCCGTGCCTCTTCTGTTTTGCGCTTTTTGTTATTCACGAGGGTGAGTTCCCTTCATCCGAGGGGATATCATTCATGCGGCATTCTCTAGCCTTAGATTGACTTCCTTGGACTTCTCCGACACCTGAGAAGGTGGGAAATTTCACCTTAAGATGAAGGGTAGAGGGGATGGCTTCGAAATCTTGGATGGATGGCCTTCCGCATATGGCGTTGTATGTCCGTGATGAGGCTTCCACCACCCAAAATTTGGTGGGTTCCGTTCTTCGAAGGGCTCCTTCTCCATATGACATCGGAAAGATTACAGTTCCGAGGGTATTGGAAGCTTCTCCTGAGAAACCTACGAGGGGGACCTCAGCCTTTTCCAATTGCTTCTTCCTCAATCCCATGGCAAGGTACGTGGGTAGGAACAGGACGTCTACGGAGCTACCCGTGTCGATGAGAATTATTTGGAATTCGTATCCCTGAATGATGGCTTCGATCACTAAGGGGTCTTCGTGGGGATATATCACACCCTTCAAGTCCTCGGGTCCAAACGTGATGCTAGGCAGTTTTAATCGTTGCACAGAACACACGGAGATACCTTGCTCAGCCCGTCTTGCTGCTTTCAAGTACTTCTTCTTTTTACCCTGGGGTGTTATTGAAAGATCTCCTCCCTCTATCATGTTAATAGTCCGTCCCGATGGGGCATTATCTTCATAAGTTTTAGGGGGAGAAGGTGTGTTCCATTGCCCCGTGGTTTTTTCACGTGACTTCCAATGAGGGGTCACCTCTTCTTCTTATTCCTCTCGTGGTCTTTTCCATACATTTGGCTTAGGCTTTTCGGGATTTTCACTTTTAAATAATTTTTCAAGTATCCTGCCTCTAAGAGGCGAAGGATTTCCCTTTGTGGGGTAGTGCATTCCTCGGTAGTATGCCCATAAGTTTTGTGGAATTTACAATACTTACTCGTGCTTGTTTCTCTATCAGGGAACTTGGCTCGCCTGGGCCAGCGTAACTCTTCGTTAACCCTCATCACGTTAAGTATTTCTATAGGGGCCACGATCATCGGGGGCAGGGGCACGGGCCGGAGGAACTTCTTGACCGTACCGCCTTCATCTTTCCGCTAGGACGGATTCCCCTCTTTACTCTTTTCTCTAACTTTTGTCTCATGCCTCGTGCGTTCGTGAGGTTCATCATTTTATATACGCCTCTTCGTACCTTCGGCTTCCTCCATTAGGATGTAGGTTTCCGCTTGTTGCATGAGTTCAGTCATATCCGTAATATGATTTCCCATGAGGTATCGGAAGAATTCGCCCGCTCGGAGTCCTTGAGTAAGTATGTCAGCTAAGATGGTGGTGCTAACATTCGGGAAATCCAACGCTTCATCGGTGAAGCGCTTTATGTATTCTCGCAGGGATTCGTTCTTTTGTTGTTTGACAGTAAAGAGATGTGTGGCTAATTTAGGGTATCGCCGATTACAAGCAAATTGCCTCACAAATAAGTGGGCCAGTCGATCAAAACTATCGATGGAGTTAGGGGGGAGGTGGGTAAACTACACTTGCGCTCGACCTCCGAGGGTAACAGGGAACACGCGGCAAAGGACGTGGTCCGGGGCGGAATTGAGATCCATTCTGACCAGGTATTGGTGTATATGATCCTGCAGATCTTTCCCATCCGCTTCTCTAGTGTATAAAGGAACGTTCACAGGCCGCATCCCCGGGGGGGACGGACGTTAGGGCGATTTTTGGGATAAAGGGGGAGGTTTTCAAGGTAAGATCCTCCTTGGGGCCCATAGTTTTCTTAATGTCGCCCATTTCCTTGCGGAGGCCATCAAGGATTCCCCATAGGGTTGGATTTCCACCCACGGAAGGGAGCGGCGTGGGGCGGTCTAAGGGGAACGGTCTTCCCCTCGGATGGTCAGCCCTCGGCGTTCCGTGGTAACCATAGCACGTTCGGGGATCCTGCGGAGGTATGCGGTGCCAGTGGTCTGAGGTAGGGCTCCATCTTGTCCAAGGCCAGTCCTCTTCCGCGTGACGGCCTCTCTGGCGGAGGGGTTCAGGGGGCATATCCCGAGGGCTCCCATATCCCCATGGGGATATCCGAGCTTCAGATTCCATAAATCTCTCAAAGATAGAACGAGGAACGTTAATAAAGTCTCTACCCTCGGACCGACGGTCGCACAGAGTTCCTTCTGAATTTCTTTGTTGAATCGGACAACTTTCATTGTGACATAGATTCTCCATAATAGGCATCGCTTTGTTGAGCTCGCTCGAAGGAAGATTCTACAACGTTCCCACAGACGGCGCCAGTTTGTTAAAAGGTTTAGAATTACAACCTATTTAACTGAATTATTTAGGGTTGGAATGCCCTGCCAGTGACTTAAAAAAGTGAGGATATTATGAAACAGAACAAAGATGCGAGAATATTCCTTCCTTTATTCACTGAACTTCACTCCCAAGTTTCTTGTATATGATTGTATGATTGTGTGTTAAAAGCCTGATCCTGTCTTTAACTATGAGACTACTCCCCTTATATAGAATTTTTTAGTGGCAGGTGTCAGTGTGCATGTTTAGATGATTTACATGTGTTAAAATATGGATAAGGATATAAGATAAGATATATCTTTCATCTGTTAAGCGTTGACTAGGATGATCTTTGCTTCTTCCGATAGCTCTTCAGATTTCCGATGGGTTGCTCTTCCGGACTCTATTCTCCGAGGGGTCCTATATTTTGATAGTGACTTGATAGGCAAGTTAAGACGTTCTTCTGGGAGTGTTGTTGTTCCGATATGGATTCCTCTGGGTGTAGTAGTTTCTGGATATGTTCTCCGAGGGGTATTTCCGCCCGTGACTTGGACTCCGAGGGCTCTTTTGTCCTCGGAGAGTAGCTCTTTCTTGTCCAAGTCCTCGTACTGTGCCTTCCAATGGCTCTTGTATTTAGATCTAGCATTGATCTTCAGACTTGGTCTCCGGAGTGTTGTTCCGAGGGCAGGTTTAAGTTGAGGAGTGTTCAACAAGGAAATGTTCTCGTGAGATTCTGGGACTCGGGGTCCGTCGTGGTCCCTCTTGACGCATTGATGGATATCGAAGTCGCGCGGATCCATCGAGATTTACTCTTTTTCCGATGCCGCGTTGATATCTTTTCTTTATTCATTGTCGACTTTCTAAGGGACGCTTTGGTGCCTCTTCGGGTGTTCCTTCATACCGCTTCGGGTCAATGACCGAGAGGTGTGGTAACATCTGATGGGCCTCCTCATCGGGAGTGGGTACATCTCATCGGAAGTACTCGTGACAATAATATTGTCCATATATTAATTCTTATATTTAGGACTAATATTCTCTTTAATCTCGTATTTATTTTTCACGGTTGACATTAGGGTAGTTATCAACCAAAATAACAACGTGGTATCTCCAATCATCGAAAACACGTCATTTTGAAGTATGAATATTATTCGTAACCGTACTTCGGTTACAAATACATTCAATTAAAACCGACCTGCGGTCTCAAAAAACAACGATAAAATTAATAGGAACCGCAGGGCGGTTGCTAATACTAACGGCATGCATTCTGCAACCACCACGCAGTCCCAGAAACTAACGTCCACAAGATTCCCTAATTTTGGGCCGAATTTGGCCATAATGGGCCAAAAGTTTGGGCCCATTAGCTGGAATAATCCAGGCAATGGTCTGGGAACCGCAATGCGGTCTCAGCCCATACGCGGAGACCGCATCGCGGTCCCAATTGGTCCAACCCTAACAATTGAGATCGCGTTGCGGTCCCAGTTGCATTGCAACCGCGATGTGGTTGCAACGCGGTCTCAGAAACTCAGCAACCACATTGCGGTTACTAAGTTGCGGTCTCACATGAGGCTCAAATCTTGTAGTGTAGCTAAGTTGCGGTCTCACATGAGGCTCAAATCTTGTAATGTAGAAAATATATGAGGGAATACAATAATGCATGTGTCGGGTTCTCTTTTGTAATATCCAAATCTTGAGTAGACTAGATTTTAATATTATACTGTCAAGATTCTCGACACATGAATGTATAATGCCAGCTATCCAAAATTTAATTCATACTCTTTTGTTTTTCTTTTGGTTTGTCGTAGAGAAATTTTACATAATTTGGGTAATGTTGTCTAGTTGTGATTAGCAAAAATCAAACTCAAATTAAAATCTTGTTGATAATTCATCTTCAACCGATCCACAATCTAATGATTTTGTAATAAGCAGCCATTCATGACATGATCTGAAGAAGGGGAGAAACCTGGTTCCACGTGAATACATGACGATATTTCGTTGTCCAATTAAATATTAATCAACGACCAGTGACAACTGTTATATGAAATTTAAGGTTTTCTGCTGAACTCTATATTAATCTCGGACACCTCATTCACACGAAACATAAGTAGTTGCAAGTTGCCAAACTATAATTAAACAGTTGAATAACAACTCAGAATGGAGAGTCAATGATAGTGAAGAAAACGGATGTAATATTTTGCTTACCCTGATTCATGACATCATCATTAAGCTAAGATTTATTACCCACGGTTTTAAAAAGATATTTTGAAATCAAAAACTTTAGTAAGTGCACATAAAATTTAGTGGATTGTGATGTTTTAAAGATGTGGGTTTTTTAGATTGTGACTGGATTAGGCGAATGTTTTGAAGGTTATGCAAGTGTATTAACACTTTTAATTGGTTGGGTAGGGTTCGGTAATTGGTGGATCTCGCTCTGAAAGGAAATCATTTTCATACCCGTGAATCGTGGATGCGATGAGTTTTACGTTGTAGGTTGGGGTTCAAAGCTGGAATTCTGAATTTTCTTTTCTTTTCTTTTGATGATTGAATTTTTCATGTGTTCCTTGCATATGTTGATGGTTTGTACCAGTGTTTTGAAACTTGGTCCGGTAACTGACCCGGTGAGGCTACATGGTAGTAGGTCAACAGGTTGAACTGGTCGGACTACTGGTTGGACCGGTTTGTTGACTTTAGTCAACATTCAATAAAATATATAATAATAAAAATTAATTGTATAAAAAAATTATAGGATTGTGAGAAATATTTTAAGTCACTAATATTTTGTTATATTATAAGAAAAATAAGAATATGGTTATCACAATACTAGGACTTGAACACGTGACCTCCAACAAAACAAGTTCTTGGGAAGTAGCGGAAACAATTGAGCTATCCAACAAACTATATATTTAATACAAGCTAAAAGATTGTTTTGAATTTTTAAATGTTGGCCAACTGTATCATAAAATTCAATACAAGAACAATAATAAGTGACACTAAAATCTAGAAAATGAACTTAGTATCGGACGAAATACTTTGAATGAAATTCTCGAATGAATGCTCGTTTCGCTTCAAAATCAAATTAAGATGGAAAATAACATTTTTTTGAAAATTTCTTGGCCCGTAGGCAGTTTGTAGTGGATAGATCTCGTCGAGATACCTCAAATAAAAAAAGGGTCCAAAACGGACGCTCATACGCAAAGTTATGGCATTTCAATGTTTTGCATTTTTTTTCCTTTTTTTAAAAAAAACTTTTTGAGGCAAGTTTGTAAATGTGAAAAAATTATGGACCGTCTCGTAATTTCCAGAAAAAAAAAGTAAAAAATAAAATAAAAATGCTGACCGATTCGAACTGGGAGACCGAGTCGCCGCGCGAACCGGCCGAATTTGCCGGTTCGCCCAAGGCGCCTTGCAGCCCGGTATGTAAGTAGAACCGGCCCGACAAGGCCACCGGTTCCCGATTGAACTGGTCCGAGCCAGTTTTCAAAACAGTGGTTCGTACCTTTGTTTTTTTGAGGTTTCTAATACTCTTTTGCTTATTAAAAAAAATTCATTATGATGTGTACTGAAAAAGTACTCTTGAACTGAGCAATAAGCAAATCTCTTCAGCAGGACAATTGTCACTCAATTAAAAATACGTGACCACCACAAATTAAACGACATAGAATTAAATTAAGTGGCTTCTTATGTTGAGATCAAACTTAAGACAAAGTGGAATTAAAACCAATTTGGACATCCTTGCACCTAAGAATCATCATGAGATGTTAAATATCTATGCAAAACCATGTTTCTTTTGCATCAACCCTTATCTTAATGATAATTGATGCTGCAAACGACTCTTAATAAATAATCTCTACTACGTTAGCAAGTGTGCAATCAAGTAATAAAATGATTACATAAATTACTCTCTACGTATTGTACCTCATGAGGAGTGTGCTCTTAAATAGTTATTTTGTAGATTGTAATGAGATAAATAAGTGGAGGTTACTGTGATTAGGTTACTATGCGTTAAGTAAATTTAAATTAACTGTTGTAGGATTGAATGAATTTAAGAGATGATCTGTATGAGAAAAGAATACGTGGGGATTGAGTTCATTGATATTTATGATGTAACTCATCTTGAAGTTACCAATCTTTCTATGTTATTGCCTATTTGTATTGATATATCGTGTACTCCTAAAGACTAGCTTGCCAAACTAACCATGTGTGCTTTACCCACTATATATTTAGGGCTAATTGCATTAAACCCCCAAACTATAGGTACTTTATGGATTCAAGTTCAGAATTATATTTTGACACAGCGAAGCTTGAACTTTGCTTCTCTGTGCGATTTTCCTACCAAAAAACGTCAAAATTTTTATTTTAAACAGAAAATTTCTCTCGTTTGGACGGTTCCGATTGGTAACGGTGTTGCAAAACTCAAATTCATTACACGAAAAATTTGATTTAAGTTCATGAGATTTCCGAAAAATGTGTAGAACATCTTCAAACTGTTCTTAATGTTATATGTTGATATGAATATAAATACTTATAATATAGTTCCGAAAAACTATATTATTAATTTTTAACTATTTATTAATGTTATATGTTGATATGAATATAAATACTTATAATAAAATTTTATTAAAAAACTCCTTACACATTATAATTATTTTGATATAATTATACTATTAATTTTGTTTTACTTTTAATTTTATTTTCTGTGATCTGGCTTCCACCTATTTTAATTTATTTTTGGAATTTTTTACGTGATGATATGGCGGGAATTTAACCTACGTGGTGCCCACATAAATAAAAAGCCCGATCGGGTCTTCGAAAGTGTAACTTACAGTCCTCATTTTCAGGAGAAAATATTATATATATTCGTTGTATGTACAACCGATTGTTGAGATTAAAAGAAGACCCCTAAATTGTAGGAAAACCACCCAACACCCGATCCTCACCGTGTATTGGTAGTGGATGCACATACATTGATTGTACTAAATAATCTCTTAATTTTCAGGCACAAAAACATGCAAAGCAAAAGTGAAAAGTATCAATAGTTAGTGGACAGTTTGCATTTCTACCTGAATATTTTTTGTAGTCAAATGATAACTTCATACCTTTTAGAATCAAGTAGGATTCCTCAAAAGACATTTAATACCAGGGTTTTCAGACCCGGCCCAGTCACAGACCTGGTGAGGCTACTGGATAGAGGGTCAACAAGTCGGACCGGTCGGACCACTGATTAGACCGATTTGCTGACTTTAGTCAATGATTCAATAAAATATATTATCAATACTCAATTTTAGTAAAAAATTAACAATTCATACTTTTTTTCCTACTTCACTTTCAATTTTAGTAATCCATCAAGCTATCTAATAAACTAAACTATCACGTAATCAAGATCAAACTATCACGTAATCTATCACTAAAATACAAATTTAATAATTAGTTAATTACTAAGCTACTTTTAGTAAAATATTAACAATTCCTACTTCAATTCAATTTTCCTACTTCACAACAAAGCATTAATCCTACTGTCATCATCACCCGTTATCATCATCAGTTAAGTAATTAACTAAACTAACAGTCATCATCATCAGTCATCACCATCACCAGCTATCATCAGTTAATTAATTAACTAACAGTCATCATCATCACCAGTTATCATAAGTTAACCACAATCACCATCATCAGTTAACCACAATCATCATCATCACCATTCATTAACAAATAGAACCCCCCCCCCCCCCACTACGAGATTGGGGGCATCTGCAACCCCCCCCCCCCAACCGCCACAGCGGTCGTCATTATCGGTTACCGTCAAGCGGTCGCCTAACTGAGATGGCGACCGCCTAGCGGTCGCTCCATATAATTCTAGTGGTGGCGACGGCCAGGCCGTTGCAGGTATAACATGGCGAATACCTGGCGATGGCCCAACGGTCGCCATATGGACCGGAGCAACGGCCCAGTTCGTCGCAACGGCCCACTAGAGTTAAAACCCTAGTGGAGCGACCGCTTGGCCGTCCCCCCCCGCCCGACCCGACTTGACCGCCCATTTCTTCTTCTTCTTTTCCATTTCTCTTCCATTCTTCTTCTTCTCTTCTCTCCTCACGATCTACCCACCAACACACACCCCCTACCGACCCGATCCACCCACTACCATCCCCTACACGACGTCACCACCACTGTGGCATAGTCCTCCACTACCACCACACTAACAACCCCCCCCCCCTCCGTCACCACGCCACCACGCGACCTCACTTCTGTCGCTTCGCTAACACCGCGACCTCACCTCCGTCGCCACTCCACCAACGCGACCCCACCTCCGTCACCAAGCCACCACTGCGACAAAACCTTCGTCACCACGCCACCACCGTGTCCCTACCCCCGTCACCACCACACCATCGTGACTCTACCTCCGTCACCACGCCGTCGCGACCTCACCTCCATCACCACGCCACCATCACGACCGCCCGCGCGGTCACCACGCCACCACCGTGACCCTACCTCCGTCACCACCACACCATAGCGCTCCCACCTCCATCACCACAACCTCACACGACGCCATTAATCACCACCACCGCCGCCAAATAGCTATCTTCGGATTTTTAAAAGTTGCCCCAATTTTGTATATTTTTTTATATATATGATTATATGTATTTGTCGAATTTATAGGGATTTATATTCTAGTTTATCGGATTTCCTCGATTATACGAAATTGTGTGATTATATGTATATTTCGTCGGATTTGTGTGGTACGAATTGTTGTAAGTTGGATCGTTTATATGAACTTGGATATGAACGTTGATATGATGATATGAATTTGGATATGAACTTTGATATGATGATATGAATTTGGATATGAACTTTGATATGAACTTTGATTATATTCTAGTTTATATTGTTGTAAGTTGGATCGTTTATATGAATTTGGATATGAACTTTGATATGATGATATGAATTTGGATATGATGATATGATGATAAGTTGGATATTTTTGTAAGTTCTTTGGATTAATCGTTTATATATATGAACTTGCATATGATGATAAGTGCGATTTTCTCGTCGAATTATTATTTTGAAATTGTATGTTGTTGAGGAATGATTATGAGTTTATTTGTCGACACGTTTAGGGATCATGTCAGGCGATACTTCACGTAAGAGGCCACGTTCGTCAGGCAGTGCTCGTTCTCGTGTTGTTGGTTCTAGTAGTGAGATTCGGGGTAGTCTCAGGCCTCGGCTAGCTAGTGATGATGCTGTTTCGGTCGAGCATCCTACCGAGACAGAGACTCAGACATCGCACGAGGGATCTACCGGGGTGACTCCATTGCCACAGCAGCGCCTTTTTGACGACTCTGATGCCCCAGCTGCAGCAGCGCCTCTACGTACTTCGTGTGGTTCAAGGGCTAGACCACCATCGGCAGAGTCCACTGGAGCACATAGACCACCATCTTCCGAGTCTAGTCGAGCCCATATACCACCACCTGCAGGGTTCGATGACGCTAGCCCGAGTGGAAGGACCGATGGAGCTGGTCCGAGCCAGAGGGTGACCGAGATTCCAGCATCGGGGGTATGCACAGGCACGCAGACACGTCCCGGTAGGGGACCATCGCTCGGTGTTCAAAACCCCACTACTCCGAGTAAGAGGCCAGTTATTTGATTGGATCGGAGGGGCCTATTTCAGCATCCCCCATCTACCGAGGTGGTGACGACGATCACTGAGTTGATTCGGCAGTTCATGTCCAAGTTTTACAAGTCATATTATAAGGTGCCGAAGAAGAAACGAGATGAAATGTGCATTGCGTTCACGGTGAGAAATTATTAAATAAATATATTATTGAACTTATTGTATTAATAAATCAAGTGACAATATAAACAATCTTAAACACTAACTAAATTATTTTGCAGGATAAATTTGCGATCCACAAAGATGATTGGCTCAAGGTACATGAGTTGTACGAAAAAAAACCCCAAATTGTTACAAGTATTTGATGCATCGCACGAAGAATCAATATTTTGAAAATAAGGATAAACCGGAGTTGGCTAATAAACAGAAGACGTGGATGACCTCAAAGGTGGAGAAGATGGCGATAAAGCATTAGACGAGCATTATAGGCTCGGAAAAATCGGATGGGAGGCGTGGACCCCGAGATTATGAAGAAGGCACCTGCTACTTTTTTCGGTGGATCCATAGACTTGGAGGAGATTAAGCGTCGTTTGGTAAGTTATATTATAATTAAAAAATTTGTCTTAATTTCACTTAAATATATATGTGTAATTGAGTATACTTACTTTTTTTTCAAATTTGTAGGCTAAGGTGGATCCCAACCGCACGACGTGTATTCGAAATGATGAGGCGTTCAAGTATGGATTTACGAAGCAGGTCGATGGTACGGGCGGGAAAACCAATGTGTCGGCGAAGCGCGAGTGGATAGATCAGGGCGATAAAATGATTTACGTGAGTGAATTAAAATACAAATTCATTTTTTTCCACTAATTCGTTAAATCTCCTTATTCATTTATTTTCTTATTATAAATACTAATTCTTTCACAATTAACAGAAGAAGTACATGAAGCTGATGAGGACGCAATATGGCAAGAACAAGTTGGTGTGGCCCGAGATTGACGGGCCACTATGGAAAAAGGCCCCGGAGAAAATCAAGAAGTGGAAGGCGAGGGGCATACCTGGAGGCTCAGCTCTAGAGGCATATGATACTGAGTTCAGGAAGAAGCGAGACTACATGAGGGCCTACGCCAAGGAGTTGGAGGAGACGAATAAGGAGTTGGAGAAGACGAATACGGAGTTGGAGGCTAGCCAGCGAGATTCGCGAGTGGACGACATTCTTACAATTTTGCAGGGCTGAAGGACTCATCAGATTGAGCATGGATATGTTCCACCACCGGAGATTCCCGCTTTGTTGTTCATGCGCGATGCAGTAAAGACCGGAGCTGCTTTTAGGACTGCTAGGCCGCCACGTCAGAAGAAGGACCCATTTGCTCCCAGTTCTTCAGCTGCGCCCAACTACGTCGTGGTGTACTCAGACAGTTCTGATAGTGAGGACGACCACGTCTACGAGGGCCTTGATGATGTTGTGGAGTTGGGCGGAGATGGGATAGATGCACATCGGGTTGGTGGTGTTGTGGACTTGGCGGAGAGCTCTGGTGAGGAAGATGATGACGAGGATGATGACGAGGATATTCAGTCAGATACCGATGATGATTAGGCCGAGTAGTTGGGATTTTGTATTTCACACTATTTGCTATGTGGGACTTTTTAGTATGTTGTGTATTTTGCCATTTCGCACTATTTGCTATGTTGGACTGTTCTATGTTGGACTTTTTTTGGTATTTTTAAATATTAAATAATAGCAATTTTCAGAACAACTATCAAATAATATGTGAAAGGAGTACTTTTCGACTATCATTCATTAGAAATTTTTATAAATTTAATCATATTCATTAGAAAAATATTACTATTAACGTTAAATCTGGAGAAGTTTTACATTATAAACTTTTTACAAGTCTAATCATCTTCATTAGAAACAAAGTCAACATCATTTGAATCTAACTCTATTGCGTCACCTTCTTCCTCATCCACAAGCTCAAACTCCCCGACACCCAATTGGATATCCAATTCGTGAGTTATGGGTATGCGCGTAGTAAAACTATAGTGCTTGGTTTGCAAGAATAAATGGTTCGTTGGTCGTGAGTGACCGGTATGGGTTAATATCAACCAAGTTGTACGTGTCGTGAACCGTCGTCCCATGTCTAGCAATATCGTAGCAGTGACACTTGAAAAACACAATGTACAATGGCTTCCCAGTACTACCTCCCCAATACTCTAGTTCTAGGATCTCTTTCAAAGTCCCGTAGAAGTTGATGGCGTCGGCATCTCCCATGTCTCCCTTTACGTAAACCCCACCACAATTCGTCTGCTTAGGACCCAAATGCGTATCTGTGTGGAATCTGAACCCATTCACCTTGTATCCATCGTACATCAATGCTGTGTTTAGAGGACCATTGAGTAACGGTGTTACACGATCATCTGGCATGTACTTTCCACTAGAGTACGTCTGCTTGAACCACGCCACATAATCTCTGTTCCACTTCATTTGCACCTCCATTGGACTCAATCCATTGCACTCCTCTTGTATGAACAACCTGCGAGTAAAAAAACGTAGAGCTCAATCCATTACTTTCGTGAGACAGTAGGTTGCCTTTGGCTTGGCAGAAAGCCCGCGACGGCCATCTGGCTGTAAAATAGCTCAGTACGGTTCGTCAAGATCTCCAAATCTTTCCTCGACTTGATGTTGTCCTTTGTCTTAGAGTCATCCAACACCTGGTTGATGATGTTATCAAAAAAAATCTTCTCGCAGTGCATGACATCTAGATTGTGACGAATCAAGTTTGTGGACCAATAGAGCAGTTCCCAAAAAATGCTCTTTCTCAACCAATTATGCGTCACCCCTTTACCCGAGAGCTTTTTTGCTTCGACTCTAAATCCGACAGGCGCAAGCTGCTCCACAATTACCCTCATCTCATCGCCAAATTTCCTAGGAATAGGTGCTTCTAGCCTTTCTTCCCCTAAGTAAAAGGAATTTTTATCACGCCTCCAAGAATGACCTATGGGCAAAAACCGACGATGGCAATCAAAAAAGCACGGTTTACCGCCGTTTGCCAGTGTAAAAGATTGAGTGTCCCCCATACAATAAGGACACAAAAACTTCCCGTGCATACTCCACTGAGACAACATTCTATACGCCGGAAAATCACTAATCGTCCACATCAGGGATGCTCTCAATCTGAAGTTTTCCTTTCTGAAACTGTCGAATGTCTCAACCCCAGTGCTCCATAAAACATTCAATTCGTCAATCAATGGTCTCAGAAAAACATCCAAATTCTTTCCCGGACTCTCTGGGCCAGAAATGATAAGGCTCAAAAAATATAAACTCTGGTCTCATGCAAAGATCTGGAGAAAGATTATACGGCGTGACAAACACTGGCCAACAAGAGTAGCTCTTGCCAAATGCGTTATATGGTGTGAACCCATCCGTACATAAACCGAGACGTACGTTCCTGGGCTCTGTTGCAAAATCCGGGTGCGTCCGATCGAAGTGGCGCCATGCCTCGTCTGAAGCTGGGTGAATCATTCTATTTGTAGCCCCTCGTTACTTCAAATGCCAAGTCATATGTCGAGCAGTGCCTATAGTATAATACAACCTTTGAAGACGGGGAGTTAAAGGGAAATACCACAATTTCCTCCTCCCGACCTTCGATTTCAAACCGACCACGTATCTATTTGTCCCGCATACCGGGCATTTGTCTAAGGCCTTATCCGCCTCCCCGTAGAACAAGAAACAATGTTTAGTACAACAATCAATCTTCTAGTAGCCTAACCCCAATGTTCGCATCATACGGAGCATCCCTTTCGTGTCCTTAGGTAATAACTTCACTGTCTCATCCAAGAGACCTTCCTTCGCCTTGTTAAAAGCCTTATCAGAAGAAATATTACTCATCTTGTGCAGTGTCTTGTCCCTCAACCACTCTGCGACCCACTGAAGGATAGATGTACTTTTTCTAGGATGAATATTCACCTTTCCTAGATACATCAAATTGTAGAATGCTTTCGCGTCGGGATTTGGATCCTTGTTACACACCTCATCCTCATCAAATCGACCTCCACGTGAATCTACCACCATGTCTCTAAATGAATCATCACAATGAACAGAGATGTCGGGAATATTGATGTGTGATGTGCTGGGGAGGTCGGACATATACGGCATGGCAGGCCTTTCGCACTCTTCCCCGTGAAAAACCCAAACGTGATATCCTGGCGTAAATCCTGACTTATGAAGATGATCATGGACAGAGTATTTAAGAAAAAACTCTCTATTTTTGCATTTCTTGCACGGGCACCTAATACGGTTTTCTAGATCTAAGTATTTGGATGCTTGCGAAGCGTATTCTATGAACGAACGAACGCCAAACACAAAACTTTCTTGTAAATAACCATCGCTATCGAACATGTTGTACATCCAAGATTTATCGGATTAATATTCCATTGTTTATCTCAGTTGAAATAAAAGAAATAAATATTTATAATTTACACTACTAACAATTTTCAATTTAATTAAAAGTAACACACACATAATTAACTATAAACAAATAAAATAACAACGTACCTCTTGTAGAGTAAACAAACGAATGTTATAACAATTTTCAAGAATGTTGTGTCCACAAAAACAAGCCCCACGATAGTGTTTCGACAATACCTATAAACAAATGAAATAAATAAACAAGTAAGCATTAATTATAAATAGAAATTTTATAATATTTAAATAAAATAAGACATTTATAATATTATTAAGGGAGAAAACGTATGTACCTTAAGAATAAGTGGTGGTGGGAATGAATTATGCAAGTGAAGTGGGGAGGTATTTATAACAAAAAAATCTGCTACTTTACAACCGCCAGGCGGTTGCAGATAACAACGACTAGTAGATCTTGCAACCGCCAAAACGGTGGCCCCGTTATATATCCGTTGGACTGAAGCGACCGCCTAGCGGTCGCCATGAACAATCGCGATCGCCTGTCGGTTGCAAATGTAGGACGCGACCGTTAAACGGTTGCAAGAGCCCGGAGCGACCGCCTAGCGGTTGCGGATACTGGGTATCAGTAACCGCAAGGCGGTTGCAGATAATATTCATACTAGAATTTTTAATATTTCAGATGATTCGTTTTGGCGCTATGTTTGATCAATTGCTAATTAGCCTAATGATAGTTAAAATAACTGCAATTGTAAGGTTTATCTGCAAAATCAAGCTTGGGACAACATTAAGGGCTAAATATGATGATTAATTGTTGGACATAATATATATATATATATATATATATATATATCGTGTGTCGTTGATAACTCGCCTAATCACGTCTAATCTACTATTTTACTAACTCAATTACTAGTCTTGTAATATTTTACTACTAGTGTTCACATGTAATAATAATATTTGAGTTTACTAAACATCAACACATCAAGATACTTACCAAAAATTAATAATTTCAAATATGAACAAATTCTGCAACCGCTAGGCGGTTGCAGATAACCAAAATCAGCGACCGCTAGGCGGTCGCGGCGTCCTACTGCAACCGCTAGGCGGTCGCTTAGCCTCATAGCGACCGTCTTAGCGGTTGCTGATGCTGGTCATTTGCAACCGTCAGGCGGTTGCAAATAATATTCATAATGGAATTTTTACTATTTTGGCTGATTCGTTGTGACGCGTTGTTTGATCAATTGATAATTACATTAAAATAGTTAAAACAAGCTAAATTATAAGGTTTCATTGCAAAATTAATATTGGGGACAACATTATGGACTAATTATGATGATTAGTTTAACATAATATATAGGTGTATCGTTGATAACTCGCCTAATCAATCCTAATCTACTATTTTACTAACTCAAGCAACAGTTTTGTAGTCATTTATTACTGATTTTGGGGTTAATAATGATATTTCTTATCTATAAACACAAACTCATCAAGATACTTGCCAAAAATCACTAATTTTAAACATGAATATTATTTGCAACTGCTGGGCGGTTGCAATAATCATTGTATTGCAACCGCCAGGTGGTCGCCAATGACAGTTGCAACCGCTCGGCGGTTGCAAATTTTGCTGAATTTGGGCGGAATTTGGGGGGGGGGGGAATTCAAAATTTTCAATTCATTGCAACAGCCGAACGGTTACAAATTCTGCTGAAATTGGGGGGAAATTCAAATTTTCACGAAAATTCAAAATTTTCACCCAAATCTTATATATACCCGCCATTCTTCCCCTAATTTTTCATTCACAACCGAATTTATTCGGTCGGGAATAAAACTCGCCAGAATAAAAAAAATCATATTCCGGTAATAATTACCGAAATATTATTATTTTTAATATTTTGAAATATTTTTGATTTATTACCCAATCTAAAACATTCTTTAGCTTTTTGTGTTGTAGATGGGCAATTAAATTTTGGATTTATTGCTCAATCTAAAGCACAAAAAGTTAAATAAGTGTTTATTTAAAATAGATGAAAATGCTTGTTTCAAGTTGAAGAAAGAAGAGGAAAAAATTGTTTTTTTGGAAAAAATTGTTTGTAGATGAAAGAATAAATTGTGTTTGTAGAAAACAATTCTTGGAATAAAGAGAAAGCTGAAGAAATAATGTAAAATATGAAAAAATGAGGAGAATAATGAAGTGAATTTATAGGGAAAAGTTAAAAATTTTGAATTTTCGTAAAATTTGAATTTCTCCCCAAGTCCCGCCAATTTTTTCGAGTATTCCCGACCGAATTTTGGTCGGCAAATTATTTATGCCCAGAAACGGCCAAATTCCCGACCGAATTTTGGTCGAGAATACCTATGAATATTATTCCCGACCGAAATTCGGTCGGAAATACTTATGAATGTTATTCCCGACCGAATTTCGGTCGGGAAAAATAGTAATTTTGTTTTTCCATTTTTTGAAAAATCTTGATGTGTTTGTTAAGTATAACTATATAATCTCAATAAATACATAAATTGCACTAACAACTAGTTAAGTTAATGTTCTTTTAATTATGAAATTAATATAGATTAACATATAAGTTAAGTTAGTTTGGAGTTTTGCATATATAGTAATCATACATAGTATAGAGTATTCCCAATTATCGATTAACATTTGTTACAAACGTTAGTATAGAGAGGCTAATTTTGATATATATTAACATATGTTTAACATAATCGTAAGTAGTTACATTATTAGCAGCTACAAATACCAATCTATTTATAAGTGACAATATGAATCGACGCTTCAAACAATTCATCAACGTGCAACTATTTTTTTCAGTAATATATAACTAATATTGATGTACTTGATCATTAAATCAACGATTTATCTAAAATGGAGAGCGAAATTGTGAAACTAAAAATATGAAAATTATTTCCTACCGAATTTCGGTCGCGAATAAGTATTCCCGACCGAATTTTGGTCAGGAATACCTATGAATATTATTCCCGACCGAAATTCGGTCGGGAAAAGGAGTAAATTTTACTTTTTTCGATCTTTTGAAAAATCTTGATGTGTTTTGATATGGGCATTTCCCGCATATTGGTGCAGGCCCAAACTAGGCCCATTTTGGAGTATATCGGGGATCACTTTCGATGACATATCGGTAATCATCACCGATATGGTACTGTGGTCCCCGGATCCCGAGGTCTATAAATATGCGGTGCCCGGATCCCAAAACAAGTAATTTATTATCCCTCAGCTACCACTCGACATATCGAAATACATAATCGATGTCTCTTTCGATATCTAATTCGACATCTTGACTTCAACACACGCCTGTGACACGTCATACCACTTCATCACCGATCTCACATCGGGGGTCATCCTCGACGTCACGTCGAAGGCGATCACCGACGTCCATTCGATCTATTTACCGATATTCCGCTCCCATCCAAGCATTGAGGCGAAGATCCGAGGTGTTCCGGACCAAGCCTACACGAGACTCGTAGTGTAGGTCTGATTTGAGATAGGCTCGTTATATTGCTGGACCATTCACTTGTAACCGAGACTCGCATATATATAAAACGACCTATTGCCAAATCAGTGGCGTCGTCTGTGGGAACACCATTTCCCGGACAAGAACGCCAAGATGAAAGGAAGGAGGACCCAATCCGAAGTTAGCAGAGTTGTGACTAGGGGCGCCAGGATCGAGGACACACCGCCTCCACAACCCCATACTGACCGAGAACAGACAGCGGCTCAAGCCGAGATGGAGCTACCTCCACCACAAGTGCAACGAAGGCGCGGGCCCAGGAGGCCGCCGCGAGCCGCAAATGCAAGTCCGACCCTTGTTGCACCAAGTGCGGCAGAACCGGTCCACCCATCGAGAACCACGCAGCTGACATTCCAATGACCGAAGCACCAAATGCGGGTTTTCCCGGCCAGGAGGAGACAATGCCCGCGGGACAAAGCACCGTCCATCCCGCAGCCATAACCCTGGAGATGCTAGCGCAGATCAACGCCTCTGTAAAGGCTGCGCTTGACACTACACTGGAGGATTTGCTTCCACGACTAGCTGAACACAGGACGAGGGACGCTCAAGCGAGGCCCCATGGATCCAGAGCGGGCGAGAGAAGGGCAAGGCAAGAATATGATGAACAAGAGGATACAGAGGACTCATTTAGAGAGATATCGCCTGCTACTTATGACAGGGTGGAGAAACGGGACTCAGGGACCCTAGATCGAGAGATAGCAAGGAAGATGGAGCGGCTGGACCGTGAGGGGGCAGAAGTAGTCCAGAGAATGGAACGCGGTCGCGACCGCGCCGAGGTTGTGTATTCAAAAAATGAGGACGCAGAGATACTGCGAGTGATTTCAAGGAGGAAGGAATAGCTAGATCGCGAGAGGGCGGAGTTAACGAGGAAGGTGACTCAGAGTCATGGGAAGGGTCGCAGTAGGACCCCGTTTTCGGATGAGATAGAGGCAGAGGTATTGCACAGAGGAGACAAGATTCCAACCATAAAACCATATGATGGGAAGAGTGACCCGAGGGATCACATACACGCCGTGGAGAGTCTCTTGGACCTACAAGATTTTTTCGAGGGTATTAAGGCAAAAATAATGGCAACAACACTGATCGGAGCAACATTAGACTGGTTTAACAGAATCGAAGTAGGATCTATTTCGAGCTTCGAACAGATTAAGGAGAGGTTGGAAAACCACTTTTCCAGTCAGAAACGAATGAAGACAAGCATATACCATCTGGAAGCGTTGAAACAGAAAGAGAGAGAAACTCTCGGCGAATTCATGAGCAGATTCAATGAGGAGCTACTGAAGGTAGACAACCCCTACGGGGGACATGTGCTGCAGACCCTGTTCAGGGCAACGACGCACAATAGATTTGCTAAAGAGTTGATAAAGCTCGCAGAACCTACCATCAATCGGATAAACGAGTTGGCGCATACTGTGATCTACGAAGACGCGATGATGGCAGCTAAGTTTAGACCCCAGGAATCTGGCCGGGAAAGAGGTAGAGAGCTATGGAACAAGAGCATGGGAGGAAGAGACAGGTCCCCAAAGAGATATACCCCCATCAATCGGGACATTCGCACTATCTTTGTCGTCGTGCAAAGCAGAAATTGGCTAAATGCACCTCGAAAGATCAAGGAAATGGATTTCACCTAGAAGTCTAGACGCTACTGCGAGTATCACCGCCAAAAAGGCCATGACACGAAGGACTACTATGACCTGAGGGATGAGATCGAGAGACTGATTAAGGACGGAAGATTGATAGAATTCGTTAAGGCAAGTGGGCAGTATGCCGAATCGATAGAACGGTCCCATATCCCCAAGAAGGGAGGGCCTGAAGGCAATTGAGAGTGGACAAGGACGCGATGCGATACATAATGCGCCTTCGAGGGGGGTCATCAATATGATAATCGGTGGGACCGCGGGAGCGGATTTCACCAATCAGAGGAAGAAGATAACTTGCGGATTGAACGAGGACCGGTTCGTTGGATTTACAACGTTGATTGAGGATCTCCCAGACGAGGTTATCACGTTTTCCGGCAGGGACCTTTTGGATCTCAGCCGCGAGGCCATCCAGGCAGGCGGGCTCAACTGCCCCCTGGTTGTTCAGCTTGATATCGCTAACTACGATGTACACAAAGTACTCATAGACAACGGCAGCTCCACCAACATTATGTTTGCGCATGCTTTGGAGAAGATGGCACTCGGCCACCACGCAGTCGAACAGGTCCGTACGCCACTAGTAGGATTCGGTGGAGCAGAGACAATTCCCCTAGGGCAAGTGAACCGTCCCACATCATTCGTACAAGAACCGCACAGGCGAACTATTAATGTTCAATACACAATTGTGGATCAGCCATTTGCATACAACGTTATAATCGGCAGACCGTCCATGAATGCAATAAGAGGAGTGGTATCCACATTCCATCAGAAGATGAAATTCCCAGCAGGAGGACGGGTCGGAGAAGTGGTTGCTAACCAGGAGGAAGCTTGGCTCTGTTACATCACTTCTCTTGCGTTGTCGAGAATTAGAGAAGCAGAGGAAGAAGCAGCCGGACCAAATCAGGATCGGCCAGCAAGGGAGTGATAACCATAAGGAGCAAACAGAACAATACTTTAAATTTCTGCACCTTTTAAATTACGTTCGAACGACGAAAACATTGCCCCATCGTGGGTTGGTCTGTAAACTTAAAACAGGGGGAACTACGCCGGTCTGATTCCCCACTCAACGGGATACGTAGGCGGGTTAGATCTACCTAGCCCTCGACCGTTATCTCTTATTTAACCCCTTCGCGGGTCGGCATGTAACTTAAAACAGAGGGAACTACGCCGGTCTGATTCCTCATGCAACGGGATACGTAGGCGGGCTGGGGTACCTAGCCCTCGACCGTTATCCGTTATTACCTTTTTATTTTTTGTTGCTTGGCACAATCTCATATTCGATGCACGGATATGTCCTAAGCGGACATTACAGAAGTGCAAAGAATCGCACAAACAATTGGGGAATATCCCCCTAGATATATATTTAACACATCGCCCTCTTACAGGTACAAACAGGTACAACAGGTACAAACGGGTACCAAGGGCATGATAGAGCACTACGGAAACACTATTTCTTGTGTATAACAGATATTCCCAGATTGAGGGAACATCCCTCAAATAACACATGCACGTCATTTCGTGCTTTCGTATTAGCTTTTATGTCGAAAATTTTTCTTGTCTATGATATTTTGCAGGGCTCAATGACCTACATATTAAACGACGACACAGTCACCAAGGGACATAGTCAAAAAGACAATGAAAAAGGCTCGCCTACAACACCAAGAAAAATCCCATGTGATAACGGGGTCGATTCAAAAAAGTCCATGTGATAACGGGGCCAATCCAAGAAAAATCCCCTGTGATAACGAAGTCGATTCAAAAAAGTCCCTGTGATAACGGGGCCAATCCAAGAAAAATTCCATGTGATAACGGGGTCGATTCAAAAAAGTCCCTGTGATAACGGGGCCAATCCAAGAAAAATCCCATGTGATAACGGGGTCGATTCAAAAAAGTCTATGTGATAACGGGGCCAATCCAAGAAAAATCCCTTGTGATAACGGGGTCGATTCAAAAAAGTCCATGTGATAACGGAGCCAATCTAAGAAAAATCCCATGTGATAACGGGGTCGATTCAAAAAAGTCCCTGTGATAACGGGGCCAATCCAAGAAAAATCCCATGTGATAACGGGGCCGATTCAAAAAAGTCTCTGTGATAACGGGGCCAACTCAAGAAGACATTCCCTGGGATAACGGGGTCGGTTCAAGAAAAAAATCCCTGTAATAACAGGGTCAACAACAACAGTGCAACAGCAGCGGTTCCCATGTGACAGCGGGTTATACGTTAAAAAACAGAAACAGAGGCACCTTCATGCGATAACCATAATTACTTGACATAATCCGGTATGACCGATAGGTGACATAAGAAAGAGAACCAACAGTAACACGAGCAATCACACCATGGATTATGTATGAACAAATATATATCAGGATACGCAGAAAAGATCGATTGAATTAACAGGTAAAACCAGGAATCATATTACAGGAGGCAACTGCGCCGAAAGAAAAAATACAAACTCCTAGAATCTCAACCAGGATAACGAGGGGCTCCTTTGATGTGTATTAACGCCAAACTCTTCTGCTCGACGATCTCGTGGTACTCCGCCTCCGGATCTAGATCTTCGTCATCATCATCGAAATCCTCAGGAAATTCCCCGTCCGGCCCCTTCAATGGGTTTATGGCCGAAGGGTCGTAACCATCTTTGAAACCACCGTCCAGCTGGATTTGACCTATGACAGAGGCCTTGGCTTCCTCCCGTTCCAGCAAGCCCCGCTCAGCACATATCATCTTATACGACCGACTCAGAAGGAACTGTTTGACCGCACTGGTCAGTTGGCCTTTGCTCAGCGTCATGCACCACATGTGCCTTTCAGCCTGGGCTAATTGGTCCTTTAGAATTGCGACCTCAGCTTCAAGGGCCTCCCGAAGAGATGCTTCTTGACCATCGATAAGTCGAGACTCATTAAGCTCTCCGATCAACCTCTTATTGTCATCTAACAAGGCTCCCACATTATTCTCGCTGGCCTTCATAATATCCATGGCCTCGTCTCTCTCATGCTGGAGTTGTACAGCCGCAACAGGATCATATTCGCCCAGTTTCTCGAGCAAACCATTGGTAACTCGGAGCGACTCAGCGTGGTCCGCTTGACCTTTAATGGCCATCGTCAAGAAACCTTTCAGGAAACCAGCCACCTGCACGTCCACAATAAGGACTTGATCGCTCAATCAAATGAAAACCCAAAGCAAATACACAGTGAATGGCATAAAGACTACTTACAGAGCGAAAGAGACCACTGTGATCGCCACTTGAACTACCCTCTTCTTTCCTTCTCTTTCGCCCCATGGACGTCCCAACACCAACGTCAGGTTGAGATTGCGAAGTATTACCCACCCCAGCAGTATTTTCACTCGAGTAGGGCACAGATTTCTTCTTATTCTTGCGCACGCCCTCACGACCCCTCTTCTTGACGAGTGAAGGGGCGTCATCCGTAGCGGTTTCGGCCCCCGGCTGTCTACGTTCAGCTATCGCATCCAGACTACAATACTCCACCAGCTCGGCTGTGAAACACACAAAAGAGAGGATCAAGAAATAAATCGAGGGGAAAATATCAATTTCCAAAGATATAACACTTACCGAGCGTAGAGGGACCGTTATACCGCACGGGAGATATCCCACTTGCTCGTAGAACTATGTCACTACAAAGCAGGGTACCGTCGTATGGATGGTTAATAAACTTCCTCAGAAACTCAAAGCTATGTGCAGTAGGCCCGACAGCGGCCGGTCTCTCATATTTGGTGTCTTCACACCACACGCTAGGAAGCGCATCAAACTCACCAGCCGTCCTCTCCTGGATGTACATATACTCGCACTTATTTCCGAGTCCGTAGCTAGATTGAGTATAGTGCACAAACCTAAGCCCCGAGGCGAAGATCCGAGGTGTTCCGGACCAAGCCTACACGAGACTCGTAGTGTAGGCCTGATTTGAGATAGGCTCGTTATATTGCTGGACCACTCACCTGTAACCGAGGCTTGCATATATATAAAACAACCTATTGCCAAATCATGTTTGTTAAGTATAACTATAGAATCTCACTAAATACATGAATTGCACTAACATTTAGTTAGTTTAATATTCTTTTAATTATGAAATTAGTATAGATTAACATATAAGTTAAGTTAGTTTGGAATTTCATATATATATATATATATATATATATATATTAATCATATGTAGTATAGAGTATTCCCAATTGGCGATTAACATTTGTTACAAACGTTAGTATAAAGAGGCTAATTGTGATATATATTAACATATGTTTAACATAATCGTAAGTAGTTACGTTATTAGCAGCTACATATATCAATATATATATATAATTGACAATATGAATCGACGCTTCAAACGATTCATCAACGTGCAACTAATTTTTATTTTTTTATTTTTTCAGTAATATATAACTAATATTGATGTACTTGTTCATTAAATCAACGATTTATCTAAAATGGAGAGCAAAATTGTGAAATTAAAAATATGAATATTATTCCCTACCGAAAATCGGTCGTCAATACCCCTAATTTCCTACCGAATTTCGGTTGCAAATAAGTATTCCCGACCGAATTTCGGTCGGGAATACCTATGAATATTATTCCCGACCAAAATTCGGTCGGGAAAAAGAGTAAATTTTACTTTTTTTCGATCTTTTGGAAAATCTTGATGTGTTTGTTAAGTACTATAGAATCTCACTAAATACATGAATTGCACTAACATTTAGTTAGTTTAATGTTCTTTTAATTGTGAAATTAGTATAGATTAACATATAAGTTAAGTTAGTTTGGAGTTTCACATATATATTAATCATACGTAGTATAGAGTATTTCCAATTGGCGATTAACATTTGTTCCAAACGTTAGTATAAAGAGGCTAATTGTGATATATATTAACATATGTTTAACATAATCGTAAGTAGTTACGTTATTAGCAGCTACATATACCAATCTATTTATAAGTGGCAATATGAATCCACGCTTCAAACGATTCATCAACGTGCAACTAATTTTTTTTTTTATTTTTCATTAATACATAACTAATATTGATGTACTTGATCATTAAATCAACGATTTATCTAAAATGGAGAGCGAAATTGTGAAATTAAAAATATGAATATTATTTCCTACCAAAAATCGGTCGCCAATACCCCTAATTCCCTACCGAATTTCGGTCGCGAATAGTAACGCCCACTTTCCCGACCAAAATTCGGTAGGAAAAAGTATTCCCGACCGAAATTCGGGAATGCTCTTTTAAAACTTCCCGACCGAAATCCGGTCAGGAATACTTTTCCCGACCGATATTCGGTCGGGAATGCACCCGACCGATTTTCGGTCGGTATTTCCGGTCGGGAAAACACCCGAATTCTTGTAGTGTTCTAACTTAGCAAGTCATAGCTATAAAATTACCCAAATCGTTTAGAGATTGATGTGATGCTTGCAAACACGTAAGACAGAGAGTTTATTAATTTTTGAATGTATACCAATATTTTTAAGTATTTGCGTCACAACCTTATATATCTTCCTTAATAAGCAAACAAAAGCAATTGACAAATGAACCTTTGTGGCACGTATGGCTTTTCTTGCTTCTGTCAATCTATAACGACAATAATGCTAAGGCAAACAACTCAAAAAATAACTTTCAAATATATTTATTTTTTATAGTATTCAAAAACCAAAAATATATATTTTTATAGGAAAATTTTCAAATATATTAGCTCAAAATTAATATTTATTGCTTCAACTAGCGTTTAGAATGAGAGTTAACTAACATGACGCAAATATAGGAAGGAAGAAAGGAAGCTGCTTCTGAATGAATCTTTCAGTCCACTGGTTTGATCTTTTTAAGATTAAGACCAACATATTATTCTGCAAACATGCATAACATTATATTTAAAAACCAATTCGAATGACAAATATATTAGACATGAAAACATGCGTACAACTAACTGACTACCTTATTCCATCATAATACAACATCTCCTTGGAACCTTGATGCAAGACACCACACATAACAACAAAAATACAAAATGCATAAAATGCAGCTACCGCCGCTAATTGCTCTATTCATGATAAACGGAAATATTTGGTTTCGGCTCAAAATCTTTGTCAAATCCCTTGTCTGCCTCCAATCCAACAACATCCTCGTCGTAAGCGGATATGTTAGGCCTCGGCTCAAAGTCTTTCGTGAATGATTTCTCATCTCCTTTTAATTTACTGTCATCAGTATAAGCTGATATATTAGGCCTTGGCTCAAAATCTTTTTTTAGTTTCTCGTCATCGGTATAAGCTGATATGTTAGGCCTCGGCTCAAAGTCTTTAATGGAAGATTTCTCGTGTCCTTTAAGTTTCTCGTCATCAGTGTAAGCTGATATATTAGGTCTTGGCTCGAACACTTTCGTGAAAGATTCCTCGTCTCCTTTAAGTTTCTGGTCATCAGTGTAAGCTGATATATTAGGCCTGGGCTCAAACTCTTTATTGAAAGATTGCTCACCTGCTTTGAGTTCCTGGCCCTCGGTGTAAGCCGATATGTTAGGTCTCGGCTCAAAGTCTTCCGTGAAAGATCTACCATCTCTTTCCTTTTCTTCGTTATTGGTGTAAGCTGATATATTAGGCCTCGGCTCAAAGTTTTTGGTATAAGGTTTTTTCTCTTTTTGCGACGTTGTAGATGTGTCACAATGACTCTTAGTGTTAGACACGGATGTACCTTTACTTACGTCAACGATAATGTGTTCAATCAATAATTCAGGCATCGTATGATCCTTCGTTCCACCGTTCCAGTATTCACCTTGATCTTTTCTTGCTCCAGTGCCACTGCTTGCAAACTGCAATTCAACAACAAATTAAGACAAAAAAGAGGCAAAAAGCTTTTGATTCACATACAGATAAATACGCGCAAATAATATTCTAGTTTATTTCTCATCTAGATACCATCTATATATAAAAATAATAAACATATATTTATATGAATACGCATTTTTTTTGTACTAAACAATAATAACATATAACTAATTATTAACTTTATATTATTTGCATACCAGCATAAAAGAGAAGAGCCCGGCTAAGACCAAAAGTGTTCTCATTTCTTCTAATAGAATAACACTAGCTAGAACAATATTGTGGGATGATATTTTTGAAGCTGCAGAAATACGAGCTACTTATAGAGAACAAAGAACACGTTAATTCCACAGGTGATTGGTAAGGATTGCATGCTTTCGACAAAATATCACGTGTTATGAGGCCAGTCTTTATCACTTATCAGACATGTTTGGTCATCAAATGCAATTATATATGTTGGGATAATATAATAGTATACAGAGACCACAAGATTGGGGATAATATCTAGCCATCTCATACATCTCTTTGCATTACCAACCACGCCACACAGATCGATCATTAACATAATTTTATTCGAAAGTCCTCAGTTCTTATGATATATTCAATCATTCTCAAAGTTATTTTGATAGAACTATAAAAAGTCATTTTTCGTATCAGACTGAAATTAAAGTAGAAAAATATCATTAACATTTAACGGCCCTTTAACGAAGGTCATGTTTTATTTTGGTTCGCTAATGATTTGCTTAATAATTTTTGTCCGCTAATGATATTCCAACTTAAGCTCTTTATTGGCTATATATAGGCCCTTGTAAATTGTGCATTGCCACTTAGTTAACAATGCAAGTTTTATAATTTTTATTCTAAATAATTTAAAAAATTGGACATGCACTCTAAAAATTGATATAATTGCATAAAGAACTCCATATCTTTTTGTACTTCAAAGCTATGTATATTTAAGAGCTGAGGGTTGCTATAAGGATCGGGGTATTTATAGTCCTGGAATGGGGGATCACTTTGGTATATCGAAACGAACTTTCGAGATATTAAAGCGAAGTTATCTCGAAACTGACTTTCGAGATATCCTTCACTGGGTTTTCGTGGGCTGACTAAATAAGCCCATACCTATTATCCAGAATTTAATTTTTAGGCAGAATTATTGAAAATGCTCCGTAATTCTTGCATTTTTTACTTTTTGCCCTGTAACTTTTTGGGCCGATTAAAATGCCCAACAATCCTATTTTTTCTCCTAAATATGCCATGTTGGGCTTTCAGCGGCCCGGCATGTTAAAAATGCTATGTAACTTATAGTTATAAGGCATTTTTAATAATTTGATAGTTTTATTTATAATTTTTATATTAAATCTTTAACAACTTAAAAATTATAACTAAAAATGTTTAAAACTATCTAATAAACTTAAATTTAAGAATAATATTACTTTAAACAACAAAAATACTAAATATTAAGAGTAATATTACCTTAAACAACAAAAATACTACAAAAATGTATATTTTTTCTTAATTCAAAAATAAATTAGTTTTATTATATAGTATCTAAATAAGAAAAGAAATATTGTATAATTTCAATTTAATTAAAATGTTCATCCTAAAATATTTAATACTAAATATTAAACACACACACACACACACACACACACACACATATATATATATATATATATATATATATATATTAAAGTGGTATATATTTTTTTTCCAATTCATCAATAGAATTAACTTTATTTATCTAAATTATAAAATCTTATCACATAATTCTACTTTAAATAACTAAATTTCTCAATAACTAATAAACTTTTAAAAAAATAAAAAACAAGATTCAATTTGTACCCATAATTTGGGATTAAGATTATAATAACTCCAGCTTTAAGAAAATATTAAAAACAGAGAGAGTAAAACAAATAGGTAGTTTAGTTATTATCATTATATTGCAGTACAGGGAAGAAAAACACCTAAAGCAAATTACGAGTTCTTTTTTCCTTCAGATTCGGTAAGTTATGCTTAATTTTGGAGTTTTAAGTGGTAAAGTTTAGATCTTTATGGTGTTTTGTTTTTATTTTATTTTAATTTATGAGTGAGGAATTAACTTAAATTTTGAGCTTTTATTTTTTTATTGTTTCTTGCTTCTTCTTTTTTTTTCTTTTTTCTCATTGTTTAAGTTTATTAGTTGTTGAGAAATTAAGTTATTTAAATTAGAATTATATAATAAATTTTTATGATTTGAATAGATAAAGTTAATTCTATTGATGAATTGAAAAAGTATATATCATTTTAATATATTCATGTTTAATATTTAGTATTGAGTATCTTAAGATAATCATTTTACTTAAATTGATGAATTAAGAAAAATATACAAAAAAATAGTATTTTGTTGTTTAAGGTAATATTAATCTTAATGTTTAGTATTTAATGGTTTAAAATAATATTACTCTTAATTTTAAGTTTATTAAATATTTTTAAAAAATTTTAGTTATCATTTTTAAGTTGTTAAATATTTAATATTAAAATTATAAATAAAATTATCAAATTATTAAAAAGTACCTTGTAACTATAAGTTACAGGCCATTTTTGACATGTCAGGCCACTGAAAGCCCAACATGACATATTTAGGAGAAAAAAATGAGTTATTGAGCATTTTCATCGGCCCGAAAAGTTATATGACATAAAGTAAAAAAATGCAACAGTTACAGGGCATTTTCAATAATTCTGCCTAATTTTTACCCTCTTTTTTTTCTTTTTTTCGGTCTTAGAGAAATTCTACATAACTTGGGTAGAGCTAGGGTCTGTTATATGTCTCTTGTTCGCAAGAAAACTAATCTTGTTGCTTGATAATTAATCTTCAATCTATCCATAGTCTAATGATTTTGTGACAAGCAGCCATTCACATGATTACATGATGATCCTGTATATTGAAAAAAGGGGTGGAACCTGGTTCCACGTAAATGCTTGAAGATATTTCGTTGTCCAAATTATTTAGGTATATTAATCAACGACGAACTTGACACTTGACGTTATAAATTTAATTAAGGTTTTCAGTTGAACTATAAATTAATCTAGGATACGTGATTCACATGAAACATAAGTAACGTAACTGCGAGTGGCTAAATTAAACTATAAACACTTGAGCAACAATGTAGAATACACAACGATTGGTAATGAATCAAGGGAATATAATAAATAATCTTTGCTTGTTTGGTCATCCTAATACATTATTTTACATACATATATATATATATATATATATATATATATATATATATTGCATGATTGAGTATAATATGAAGCTATCTCATTACATGCAGGCTGCAGCTCTTTGCTACTAATTAATAATTACCAACCACGCCACACAGACCAATCACTTACGTAATTTTATTTGAAAATAGTACTTAATATGATCCTTATGATGTATATTCTTTCGTTCACAAAGTAACTTTGATAGAATGATCAAAAAAAAAAGTAATTGATGGGTGTAATTTAGGATTGGCCCAATATAAGTTATTGGGCCGGCCCATAAGTGCATCGGATAAGGAGAATTTGATGCGCGCATCGAATCAGCAGTATACTCCTTCCTTATTGGGCTAGCCCAATAGCGCATCGAATACACCTGATTCGATGCGCACATCGAACAAGGATGATTCGATGCGCCTTTCTATATTGGAATGTGGGCTCCACGGGACGGGTTCTATAAATAGTCCGTCCCCTTATGTTCAAAGGGATTTTTGAGATCTGAACGAGCTCTGCACAGTCAGCATCAAATTTGCTCCATTCGACACGAATCATATCGAATCAACTACAATTCGATACGAACATAATATCGTATCTCCATTCGATACGTTGGTACGCATCGAATTCGACATCTACAGCACGCATCGAATTCGAGACCTTCCAGATTGATTTCTCCCACAGATATCTATTCAGCATCGAACAGATCCTCATTCGACACGTCAGCATCGAATACCTGCAATTCGATACGTGCTATTGACATTGTAATTTAGTTATTCTATTTAGAAAGTTTGTATTAAGTGTTCTGGGCCAAGCTAGTCCGTTAATAATATTGGATAGCATTGTTTGATCTCATTTTGTATTATTTATTGTGTTCTATTACCGTGACGAAATAAGACCAAAATATTGGCGCCGTCTGTGGGAACACAAATTATATTAGCTTGATAAGTAGTATGACTAGAATGACCAGATCCCATAGTAAAGCTCTAGAAGGAAATACGGGAGAAGATCGACCGGATACACCTGAACGGATCATGCCAGATATTGTTGGACCGTCTACAGTACCCCCAGCAGCACCAACTCCGGCCAGGAAAGAGAATCAAGGACCTCAAGCTGAGGAGTTACCCAATAACGAAGCCGATGTAACTGGAGCTTCAACGACGAGTGCCGCAATTCCAGATAAATTGAAAAATGAATTAATGGCAATGATAAAAGCCGTGGTGACCGAAGCACTCACTCCAGCGCCTCCCGCTATGATATTATCTCCTGTTGAATATTCTGAGAACTTGAGAGAACAAGGTTCAGCTATCCGAAAGCAGAAGGGAAAAGAAAAGGAAAAGTCTCAGCAAGACGACCGAAGAAGTAGACATACTTCGGAGGGAATAAGGAGCAAAGGGAAATCCATTCATGAAGAGCGGGGAAATAAGCTAGTATCTGATGAGATACAATCAAAAAGGCATCATGGGAAGAGACAAAAGGAAAAAGAGGCAGAATGTGTTGCTGAGCAAGCAAGAAGAGAAGACAGAAGACGTTCAGAGAGTCGTGATTCCAGAAAGGAATGGGATGAGGAAGAGAATCGAAGAGAGGAATCGCGAAGAAGAAAACATAGAGAGGACAGAAGACAGTCAGGAGGTTATGATTTGCATGGCAAGCATAACACAGTGAGCATAAATGTTGCAAGATTGGAAAAGGGGAAAGCAACAGCTGAGACTCAAACAGCAAGGGAGGACAGTCTTGTAAATCGCAGTCCTTTTTGCCGAGAGATAGAGTTGGAGATTCTGGGGCAAGGAGATAAAATCCCGGAACTCGAAACGTACAATGGGAAATCTGATCCTCGAGACCACCTGTTCAAATTGGATAGGAAATTGTCCCTTTACGGTTTCAAGGACAATATGCAAGCCAGGATATTTGCAACGACTCTATCGGAAGTGGCTGTAGATTGGTTCAATCGCATTCCTCCTGGACAGATTAAAAGTTACGCCCAATTGAGAAAAATGTTCGAGGATCAATTTTCTAGTCAATCTAGACTGGTTTTGGATCACTCCCATTTATACACGATGAAACAGGAAGTTAATGAAAGTCTAAAGGACTTCATGAAACGTTTCAATACAGAGCTATTAAGGATTGATAGCCCGACGGGAGAGATGGTTGCAAGTATACTCTTTCGAGCAACTACCAACACCATGTTTGGTGGAGACTTACTGAAACTGAAACCCACCACCATTGAAGAAATCAACAAAATAGCCCAAGATGTGGTTCATTTCGAGAAAATGATGGCGACCAAAGTTCCTAATAGTGTGGCTGGGAGAGATAGAGAGAGGGGCAGAGAAGATCATAATCGCAATAACAGCAACAACAGGAACAAAAATTACAGAAGGGATAGTTCACCGAGAAGGTACACGCCGTTAAATGCCAACATCATGGCAGTCTTTGGGGCAGCAAAGAAGAAAGGATGGCTGAAGGATCCCAAGCCAATGAGGGAATCTAAAGCCACGATGTTTTCAAGTCAATTCTGCAAGTATCATAATCAGAAAGGACATGAAACAGAGGATTGTATAAACCTGAAAGATGAAATAGAACGGCTAATAAAGGATGGCAAACTCGTTGAGTTTGTTAAAAAGGTACAAGAACAGGAGAACCATTTCAACCGGAAGAGAACTCCATCTCCAAGGAAGGATAAGCAGAGGATGATTGATGAACCACAACTTTTCCAATATCCTCAAATCGAAGATGGGAACGCCAGGAAAGGGATGATAAATATGATATCAGGAGGTCCTGGTGGTGCGGATTCCACCAATGGTCGAAGGAAGATCACAAGAATGGTTGAATCGGATAATTTTGTGGACATGGCCAGTATACTGAGAATTGAGTAGATACCGCATGAAGAAATCACATTTTCTACAACAGATTTGAGGAAGCTGAGTCCACAAGTTATACAGATGTCAAATTTGAATTGCCCCTTGGTGATTACAGTGGATATAGCTAACTACGGAGTCACTAAGATGTTGGTTGATCATGGGAGTTCAGTAAATGTGTTGTTTAATTCTACGCTGATCAAAATGGGTTGAATAATCAGGCGCTAGAACCAGTAAGGACATCTCTTCATGGTTTTGGAGGTCCAGAAATAATACCACTTGGAATGCTCAAGCTACCAACATCATTGGGAACAGCACCACAGAGGAAGACGCTTATGGAAGATTATGTGATTGTTGATATGCATTTTGCATACAATGGTATCATAGGAAGACCAGCACTCAATAATTTCCGAGCGTTACCTTCAACTTATCATCAAATGGTGAAGTTTCCAACTTCTAGCGGCACAAGAGAGGTTATAGCAGATCATATAGAAGGATGGAAATGCTACGTAACTTCACTCAGGACTGCGCCACAACAAGAAGAGGCAGCGGCAAGGGTATTGCCTCCAAGGCATATGGAGCGTATCGATTAAAGATTCTGTTTTAATTTACCAATGTTTTTCAGCATTTTGAATATTTTGAACAAGTTTTTATTCGTTCTCCCTGCGATAACACGCATGAGAGACAAGAATGTATGAACTTAAAACAGGTACCCCAAGTCATGAATCTGGAGGACAGCACTGGAAGTCATGCAAATGAACGATGATCAAAGCTCAGTTCTATTTACATAAGCTAATTATTCAAAGAGGATTACGTCCGATTATTTGATTTGCGTGATTTTTTATCTACTTTGTATAATGTAATCAGTGCAGGTCAGAGAAATCAAGAGAACGGAAACTCTGCCCCAGAGTGGCACGAGATACCGAAAATTCCTAAAGAAGTCAGGAGAACGGAAACTCTGCCCCAAAGTGGCACGAGATACCGAAAATCCCTAAAGAAACCAGGAGAACGGAAACTCTGCCCCAAAGTGGCACGAGATACCCAAAATCCCTAAAGAAACCAGGAGAACGGAAACTCTGCCCCAAAGTGGCACGAGATACCGAAAATCCTAGAAGAAGTTACAGGGACGGAAACTCTGTCCCAGAGTGACACGAGATACTAAAAATCCCTAAAGAAATCAAGGAAACGGAAACTCTGTCCCAAAGTGGCACGAGATACCGGAAGAAGTCAAAGACGACGTAAGAAATGGAAACTCAGCCCAGAAGTATCATGAGATACTGAATGAGGCCAAGGGCGAGAAATAAGAAGGAGCTTAGTAAAAATGCTCCAAAGGTAATGAATAAACACTACATATGAAATAGTAAGCGTTATAAAATTTATGTTTCAGAAAACATAAACAAACTCTCAAAAAGATTAACAATGATAAAGCAAAAATATTATTATAAGGAAAGAAAAACATTGTGTCCAAAGCGACGAATATAATATCCTTTCTAAATGGTATAACAATTTTCAAAGAACGATAAGAAATCATCGAGTTGTCAAAATAAAGTAAAGGACTGAGATAGGAAATTGAAATAAAAGACAACAATTATTATCCCAAAAATTAAGCAACGGATATTAAATTGTTTCAAGCACATTAGAGCGACGCAGCGCCACACACAAATTAAATTACGAATGAAAATTGTTTATAAACGAAGAAATAATAAACAGCCTTAGCAACGATCAGTCTTCTTCTTCATCCTCTGATGAGGGATATGGTTCAGGCATTTCTCTTGGCGGTGATAATCCTCCGAGAACGAGATCCTCCTTATCCAGCAGAGAGGCAAACTCGTCAGGTTCTGTAGCTTCAGAAGTTTGACGAGCTGGACGTTTCTCCAAATTTGGCCCCAGGGACAAGTCTAACCATTCTGGTTGAAATTTGCCACGAACATAGTTTGTAGCATAGAACTGATGCACCGTAAGAGCTTGAGCATTTCGAGCCACATGATCATCTCGACGAGTGCGCAACTCTTGAAACGTATTACCCTGGAGGAACCTTTCAGCAATTTCCAATGTTTGCTGGGGAGAAACCTTTTAAAGGGGGGGAAAAGATATTAATGAGAGTAATCATAAGAGAATAGGTGCCAAATTATAAGAATAATATGTCTTACATCTTTGAGGCCTCGAATGTAGCCATTGAAGTCAGCATTGTGGGCTTCCTCCTTGGCTGCAGCAACCTCCTTCTTCAGCGCAGTAATTTGCTGATTGAGATCTTCTTTGAGCTTTTTAGCTTCCTCTTGAGCATCCTTGGCCATTTGCAAAGCTTTTTCCTTGGCGTCAAGGGCAGCTTGAAGTGCAGAATTATCAGCATTACTGGCAGTCTCCTTGAAATCCATTAAGGCTGAGGCCATGACATCCACGAAACCGCCCGCCTGACAACAAACGAACGATTAGACCAAAATTTACAAAGCAAATTCACAGAAGATGTAAGTCAAATAAGGAAATCGTTACCGCTGACAGCAGATGCAGTGTATTTCGCTCCAGCCTTTTCCTCTCTTCGTCAGAAATTGGAAGAGGGACGGACAAACCAGGCAATAATGCCTTTAAATGCTCGATGGTTTCGGCCTCCGAGAGTTGGTATCCAGCGGCTCGAGCTCGAGGACCCTGGCTAGGTCCGGCCATGTAACTTGGCCCAGATGCACTGGCAGGAGGATTAGAGGCACTTGGCCTGTCAGTCTGGCCAATCGTAGGAGCAACCCCTGCGGTTTGCGACGGATTTTGCGGCATTCTTTGTCTCTTGCGTTGGACGAGATTGCCGGCATCCTCACCGATTTCAGTTGCCATGCCTTCCGACTCTTCGCCACCGCCTGGAATTCCCTCAGGATTATCCCCCAGTAATTCCTCGAAAGGATCAACTGGCGGAACACTAGCAGCAGCAGCAGCGGTAGCAGTTGAGGGTTCAGAAACCTTCTTCTTGCCCTTACTTTTTCTTTTTCGAGGAGGAGGAATTCCAGACATAGTGTCGGTCTGGGAGCTTGCCATATCCGCAGTAACAACCCGATTCATCCTTGCGTGTCGACTCATGAAGAACTTGTCTGCAAATAAAATAGATCGTTAGAACCACAACAAGCATAAATCAAAAAGCCTAATAAGGTCATGCTAATTTACCAAGGGTCATTCTTCCATTGTATTTAACTGGAGACAACCCAGCTAAAGAGAGGACCCGGTTTTCAACTAGTTTTTTAACATCGAATTGATGTTCTCTAACTAGATTGGGGATAAAGTTGCAATCCCACAGGGTTATATCAACTCCGCTGGGGATCATTACCCTTGCCCCGGTATACCATTCACGACGAAATTGATCGAATTCGCCGTCGTAACTTTCTTTGATAAAGAAGTATCTCATTTTCCAATCTTTTCCATATCCGGTAGCCCCACCGTTTAAGAACTCCCGATTCGTTTGAGCTTTGATATGGTAAAATCCTTCATCGCGCCTTGCAATCTCGAATAACGCGTAAAACTCATTGGGACTTTGAGGTTCGCGCAGAGCCTTCATAATTATGATAAAACCAATGATATTCCCATATGAGTTTGGCGTGAGTTGAGCGGGAACGACGCTTATTTTCCGAAGAATCCATTTTACCTCATAAGGGATCGGAAAGCGCAGACCATTTAGAAGTTGTCCAACAAACACAGTCATATGTTTGGATGGCGGGGTATGCATTCGATCATTTGGTCCCGGAAGAACAATTTTATATTTGTCAAGAATGTCAAATTTAACGCGAAGACCCTTACGATTATGTTGAAGGCGAGAGGTATATTGGTCGAAGGTCATTCCTGGGACCTCGACATGATCGTCAAATTCCCTATTAATATATTCTACGTCCTCTTCACCCTCGCTTGGAGCGCGGTTATCCTTATAAGATGACGTATACGAGTCATCACTATCTTCTTCGGCTATTGCAGGCTCAGTGTTTGCCGCGGGGGCGCTAACCGCGGGTGGATCTACCGTTGTTATATCTATTAAATTGAATAGATCAGCATCGTCTATGTTCGGCCCCGTAGGTGCAGTTGAAGGTTCCCCTTTATTAATCTTCGTATTTGGGCCCGTGAGTTCAACCGGAGGCTCTTCCTTGTTAATGGAACTGGAACTAGAACCACTACTTGACTCACTTCCAAGAGTAGATCCATCGCTCAACATCTTTGATGATAACAAATTGAAATAAATTAAAAACGAGACTGACTGAGGACGCATACCTCACTTCACACTCTCGTATATCACTTATATATATGCAGCATTGAACGTGTTAAAAACTAAATAACCCAGCAAAATAAAAACCAAAATTTTTACCTTAAACGTTTTCTCGATAAAAGAGTTTCTCGCTTGATTGTTTATTTCCTACACAAAATAAACAGTAAATCAGAAACGCGCAACGGAACGCTCAAGACGGGGAAGAGCAGAAATTTTTAACGCGTCGAATGTTTCCAATTCGATGTTGATCGCATCGAATCACTTACGGTTCGATGCGAGTCGCATCGAATGACGCAAATTTGATGCGCCTTACCTCAAGAACAAAATCTGTTGGCAGAAGAATGATCGTGCCAACGCAGCCTCCCCCTTATATAGGGGACGGGAGGCCCATCAGGCCCAGCTAAGCTGCCGCATCGAATGAGCGCATCGAATAGCTATAATTCGATGCGCACTATTTCACGCATCGAATGGTGTACAATTCGATGCGTTAAAAATTTATTTTTATTTTTCTAGTCCAAGTACTATGAACAACTCTGATTTTAATATGATGAGGAATATCCCTAACCAGTGTGAATACATTTTAAAGTTTGGAATACGATCTCTAAAGAAGATATCGTCTCCCAAACTGGGGGGACTATATGATGGGTGTAATTTAGGATTGGCCCAATATAAGTTATTGGGCCGGCCCATAAGCGCATCGGATAGGGAGAATTTGATGCGCGCATCGAATCAGCAGTATACTCCTTCCTTATTGGGCCAGCCCAATAGCGCATCGAATACACCTGATTCGACGCGCACATCGAACAAGGATGATTCGATGCGCCTTTCTATATTGGAATGTGGGCTCCACGGGACGGGTTCTATAAATAGCCTGTCCCCTTATGTTCAAAGGGATTTTTGAGATCTGAACGAGCTCTGCACAGTCAGCATCGAATTTGCTCCATTCGACACGAATTATATCGAATCAACTACAATTCGATACGAACATAATACCGTATCTCCATTCGATACGTTGGTACGCATCGAATTCGACATCTACAGCACGCATCGAATTCGAGACCTTCCAGATTGATTTCTCCCACAGATATCTATTCAGCATCGAACAGATCCTCATTCGACACGTCAGCATCGAAGACATGCAATTCGATACGTGTTATTGACATTGTAATTTAGTTATTCTATTTAGAAAGTTTGTATTAAGTGTTCCGGACCAAGCTAGTCCATTAATAATATTGGATAGCATTGTTTGATCTCATTTTGTATTATTCATTGTGTTCTATTACCGTGACGAAATAAGACCAAAACAGTAACTTTGATAGAATAATATAAAGTCGTATAACGATTTTCATATCATCTTTAAGCTAATAATCTCACAAAACATGAAACCATGTGAAATTAACAGCACGAATCAAATTGATCCACATTATGAAGAACCGAGTAGAAAGATTTTATTATCGAAATAATCGAAAGTTTAGACAAACTTGAATAATTGACCGTGCGCAATAGATTCTTTAATTTCTTGTGAATGTAAATTCGTGAAGTGTGTGTTGTGAGCGGAGCTTGTCAATCTATACAATTCAGCTAATCATACTAATTAACTTTAGAAAGTTTCCTTAAAGAGGAAAGGATCACCGGTTAATCCTAACCATAATTTGAAATGTTACTAAATAAGGAAATAACTAAAACTTGATTAAAATAGATGAGTTAAAAAACTCCCACAAGAGGGGCATGGATGTGATTGTGGCGGTCATCTTGGAGATGAGTTGCTAAGTTGTTGGAAAGGTTGAAACGCGAGCGTTTTAGTGAAAATGTATGCGATTTGTTGATCATTAGGGATATGTAAGACTTTGAGCATTCTCTTTTAAACATGTTCGCAAAACAAACAAACCATCAATCTGAATATATGTTTCTTGTTCAAGATTGAATGCAATTGCGGCTGCACTTTTTGTTATCTGAGTATAAGAGAGCGATTTTCTGTTGAGTGATAGAGAGATCTTTAAGGAGTTGAGTTAACCAAATGACTTCACAATTTGTGGTTGTGAGGGCCCTTATTCTAATTCTCTAGAAGACCTCCTGATTGTATATTATTCCTCAGAACGCCAAGAGAATAATGAGTTGCCTAAATATATGGCATATTCTGTAGTGTTGCATTTGATGTCCTTGCAACCATCCTAATCACTATCTGATGGATAAGGCCTTAAGGTGTAATTCAAATGATGAAGGGAGAAATAGACTGGCATTATTAGGCGTAACTTTCAAGTATCTGAGTATTTTGTGTGTTGCTGCGAGGTGAGATTGAGTAGGAGCAGCCATATTTTGAGACAAACATTAAATATTGAAAATAAGATGGTCAAGTCTTGTGATTTTGAGGTAGTAAACGCCCACACAAGTCTTCTATAGACAGATGCATCAAGAATAAGAGATCGAGGAGTCTTCATTTGAGAGTTTTGTATTGGAATCCATGGGAATGGTGCTAGGTTTGCAACCTAGGTACGTAACCTACTTTTGTGAGGATATCCATAGTATATTTTCTCTGCCATAACGTTATGCCAGCTGTGTTGCGAGCTAATTCAATTCCTAGAATATGCTTGAGATTTCCTAGGTCATTGATGGTGTACTGATCATTAAGGTGTTGTTTTATCTTGTTGATTTTAGTCAAGTTATTACCTTTCAAAATAATGTTATCTACATAGAAGCATAGGATTGTAAAAGGAGAGCCCATGGTTCTAACAAACAGTGAAAAATCAAATATAGGTTTGTGAGAACCCATTAGTTGCTAAGCAGGTATTTAATTTATTATACCACTGGCCCGAGGCTTGATTTAAGCCATAAAGGCTCTTCTTGAGCATACAAACCCTTCTATCATATGGTTTACAATAGCCTGGTGAGTGTTTTATGTAGATCATCTCATCCAATTTTCCATACAAGAATGCATTGTTGACCTCAAGCTAAGTTAAGAACCAGTTTTCAGAAGAAGCCATTGCTATCAATACTCTTATGGTTGTGAGTTTACCATTAGGAAAGAAGATTTCAAAGTAGTCAACCTTCTCTGTGTAACCTTTGGCTATTAATCTTGCCTTGTATCTTTCAACACTTTAATTATCTTTTAATTTGATCACATACACCTATTTACAACCAATACAATGTTACGTTATCCAAGAGGTAGATCAGTAAGTATCCATGTATGAGTTCTTTCAAGAGTAGTTTTAAAAAATCATGCACGGTCATTTTAATTTACTTGCTTGTAAGTTACTTGCACGGTCATTTTATTTTAAATGACCTGTCATATATATATATATATATATATATATATATATATATATATATAACTAGAAGAGGTTTAATGTAAGTTTAAAGAAACACATACGTATGCAAGTTTATGCATTTTTCCACATTATAGTTACAAATCTTTGCTAGTAATTAGGAACGGCGGCACGCAGATCCTCTTTTACATAATTTTATTCGAGAATATCCTAAATTTTTGTGAAATGTTCACTATTCCGCAGGTAATATTTTAGTATATGCATATAAAGTTGTTACGTTTTTCAACTATAATTAAACTTATGTCGTAAAACATGAAATTAATAAAAGTATGTCATGCACATGACATGCTTTTAACTCATTTTACATTTACTTTGAGGTCAGCTCCCCTTGACGATTTGGACTAACCATCTTGGTGGGGGAAAAAAAACGAGTTCATTTTTTCTAAAACAATTGATACTATAGATATTAAAATTAAGAAAAGAAATTATTTTGGTCTTATTTCGTCACGGTAATAGAACACAATAAATAATACAAAATGAGATCAAACAATGTTATCTAATATTATTAACGGACTAGCTTGGTCCGGAACACTTAATACAAGCTTTCTAGATAGAATAACTAAATTACAATGTTAATAAAACGTATCGAATTTCAAGTATTCGATGCTGACGTGTCGAACGAGGGTCTGTTCGATGCGTAATAGTTAACACTGAGTGAAAATCAATCTGGAAGTGGAAGGTATCGAATTCGATACGTGCTGTAGATGTCGAATTCAATGCGTACCTATGTATCGAATAGAGATAAGGTATTTAGTGCGTGTCGAATTGGAGTTGATTCGATACGGGTCGTGTCGAATGAGGTATGTTCGATGCTGACTGTACTGAGCTGGTTCAGATCTCGAAAAGTCCCTTCAGAATACAAGGGGGACGGCTATTTATAGAACCCGTCCCGTGGAGCCCACATTCCAATATAGAAAGGTGCCTCGAATCATCGTTGTTCGATGCGCGCATCGAAGCAAGTGTATTCGATGCGCTAATGGGCTGGCCCAATAAAGAAAGATTATACTGTTGATTCGATGCGCATCGAATTCTCTGTATTCGATGCGCTTATGGGCCGGCCCAATAAAGTTATATTGGGCCAATCCTAAATCACACCCATCAGAAATAAAAGTAAGGGCAGCGTATATATACGTGATCATTGTCTTCTTATGACAACTTGAGTAAACGACAATAGACAAAGAAACAATGCATCGTTATCAAATCTTTGAAATAACGTGCGTGGACGAGCAAATAATTGTAACGAGTATTATATATAATGAGAAATAAATAATAGCAGCAGGTTATCTTGTTGTTTTACTGAGATTGATACAGGAACACATATTTTTCAGGTTTTCTTTAATTTCAGCTCTTGACTTGAATAGTTGTTGACCCTGTACAGTCATGACTCATGAATCATGATCTCTTCATACTAGATTTTAAAATGGCTTTGTGCTTCTAGCTAATAGCGCACAAATTTGATTCCTACTCTTGAGAATTACACAAATTACTCTTGAAATATGTGGCAGTTATACAAACTGTCTCTCATGTTTGAGAAATTACACAAACACCCTTATGGGCTATTTTTCGTATAAAAATTATTAAATCAGTTGAATGTAAATTCATATTCCTCATTTATTTTGCACAAGAAATAAAATATAAATCAAAATTGCTCAGGAAATAGATATTAAGCCTCCTTTATTTCAATTAAAAAGAAAAAAAAAACTTCAAAGTTAAAATAAATTATTTGCAAATTTTAGTCTCTCATGTGGTTTGAAGTTGTAAAATTGTGTTAATAATTTTTTGTTTACATGTTTGTGTAATTTTTCAAACATGATTGGTGGTCTCTGTAAATCTCCCTTGTTTTTCTAATTCGATTTTATAGTTGTGATCGGCAAATATCTAAGTCAAGATCTTGGTGATAAACTGATAATTCATCTTCAACCTCCATAATCTATTAATGATTTGTAAGGGCGAGCAGGCCATCACATGATCATAGACAAAAAAAAAAAAAAAAATGAAGATAAGGATTATTGGATTATTTGTTCCACGTGAATAATTGAAGATATTTCGTTGTTCAGTTACCTTATTTGTAAATACAGCAGCCGGTGACGTACAATTTTACATATATCATTTAAGGCTTTCAATTGAACTCTAAATGATTGTTTGCATCTACGCTCATCAAGTAAACAAAAGTAAATGCAAGTTAGCTAAACAAAAACATTTGAACAACAATTTAGATCATTGATGACTTCACAACAAACAGACGGAAATATATTTCTGGGTTAACCAACATAAAAACAAATAGACCAAATAGACGAATAAAACTTTTTCGCGGAGTTCAGATTGTTGTTGCTTTTCTTCTTAATAATTAAGGTTGATAGTCTAACACCATTGCATATAGTCAAAAATATTCTGATATTTATACCAGAAAAACACTTTCTCCCCTTGGTGTGCAGATCGATAATTATGGACATATGAAAAAAGATTAGAATACCCTCTTGAATTGTTAACTATTTTTAAGAGAGAACATTAATATGCCAAACCCTACACACGAACTTAAGCTCGCACACCTAACACAGTCGATCTTGCACGCAACCAAACAAAGTTAGAATGAATACTACTAATGAACCCAAGGAATTATAAAACAATACATACACACATTTAAGTATATATCTGATACAGCCCCACCATATTTCGAACACAATCAGCTCAGATTAGCCTATAATTAAGAACTTGTGAACTTCTTGTGAACCCCGTACAGAAAATATGCTAAGCAGATGTTTCACTGGTACTTTTGCTTTTTCTAGATCTCTTACGCTTTCTACTCCTCATTCTAGTGCTGTTATCCAGGCTCCGGCTCTCCTGCAATCATAATCTACATCTCAGCACATGAAGCAAAATAAAACAACTGGTAAATGACACGGCATAATAAAGCACATGTACCATTTGTTCAATGACAAACACAAGAAGGTGTTTATCTAGCAGAAGAACAAGTGGTCCTAGGAATGAGTGATTATATTTCGACCAACTTTCCACATCTTTCAATCAATTGCTGCTATTAATCGTCATGTGCTTTAACGATCATTCCCAATCCATGATGTTTGGTTTGAACAAATTTACTGATGAAAGTGAAGACTCTCTAATCACACTTTCTTAGTGTTAAAAAACTACAGGAAAGAAACCCTTTAAACTTAAAGAAACATTACAGATAGACTCATTTTCCTTAGTTAGAGAGACGCCCCTCTGAAAAAAATTAAGATGAGATTCCTAAATTTTCGTATTTGTTAAGCTTCATGGAATTGTTATGTAGTTAGACCAATATCAAGGGGGTAAACATAATTATCCAAAAATATATCACTAGCAACTGTTCTAGGGGATGATTTCTCAAGTTTCTAGCTCAAAATAACCCTGACCAATAATATACATATACAGTTTCATGCACTACGCAGAACTAAAAAGGACTGGCTACTCAATTAACTTACTTACACGTTGACATCGGGTTGCCAACCAATTCTATATTATTTGGCTCAATAAATTTCACAAAAAGTGGTCGGACTTTGTAATCCCTATTTGTTGGCATTAACTTCATTACCAGACCTTTAAACATCAAAGTATAGCAGTTAAAGGAAAGATCAAGTAATTAAAGAATCTGTTGGGCAGTCGGTACTTTTGTTGGCTCAAGCACAGGGATTCACTCCATTATTGTTTTGGAACCGGTAACCAAGGATGATACAAGACTCCATAAATCCCGATTACTGTATCACCATCAACTAATGACAAAATTTTCTAGATCATTTAATGTATTCAAAACAAATATATGGTTATACGATCATCAATTTCCACCCTTTAATATACCACCATAAACATCAAAAACATGAAGTCAACCAGGATAGTTATTGCGCATCTTGGAAGAGCTGCATAACTCCACAAAATTCATGAAAGTGGCTATATAAGAGAATATTGGCAGACTTTTGAAAAGGAATACACGTAAATGTCAAGTTAATAATCAGACATCAACAGACAGCCCTAAATATACCTTCGATTGATCTCCCTTGGTATTCTCGCTGTTCTTTTTCTTCTTGCAAGATAAAGGATTTGGGCCCTGCATGATATAACAAATGCATAAACTCTGTATCCATTCCGAAAGTCACACATTTTGATAGCTTCAAGTTTGATCTTTTTAGGTGGAGTTTAGATAGATTCAGCAACCAACCAGCTTAAAAGGTGCCTCATCTGCACTGGGGTAAGCCATTATAAGTCAAATATTTTGATTTACAACACTTTAAAACTGCCTCCAGATCGTAGAATCTACTGAATCATACTATTCTCTCAGTTGCCAACTATTTGAACTGCGCAAGCAGTAGTTACTGATTGACCAACGACCGTCCAACGTATATTTTAACTAGTGACATTTTATATATCTACCACTTGTGCACAACAATGAACGGAGTTTTGAGTTCTTAAAGTAATAATGAACTGGAGTAAAAGAAAAATATGTTCTGCCTTTCTAACCTTGGCTCTTTTTCTCTTGAATTGAGCTTTATCCTTCATAGCCATTTCCTTGCTGCTTTTAAGAATTATCTTCGACTCTAGGTCATGATCTTTGCCATCTTGATTATCATCAGATGAATCCATTGCTTCGTCAGCGGTCAATCTTTTTTTCTGCACCTTCGCCATCTTATACTCCAATTCAGTCATATGCAAGCGTGCTTCCTCTGCAGTTTTGGCAGACTTCTGCTGAATTGCAGAGGGACGCTCGATAAGGAGCGCATTTCTAAGACCATATATTAAAGGAACGCCTGGTATCTGCAATCATAAACAACTCATCAAATAACAAGAAGCACAGACGAGCAACACTACAAAAAGCTGATTCACATTACAATCAAAGTGTAAAAGATGAAACCTCTTGCAACTTCCTCCTCAACTCCACATCCTGTGTAGCAACAAAAAAGTGCTCAGCATTGCTTTCTCCAATAACTTCTGTCATGCATGCTACAGCACTCTTTCGCTTTTCGTGGTCGCATCTAGGGAACAGGTTCACAAAAATTCACACACATATTAAGAGCAACATCCTTAAGAAAATGGGAGTAGGCTTGTGATGAGCTATGCTTCTGATGGTTCTGGAAGCCTAAAGTCTTTAAGACAGCGAATTAACTGGTTAAGTGGGAACTAGCTTTAAGATAAAGCTGAAAGAAAAGAAATTATAAAAAATAAAATTATTCTGCTTCCTCTTAGGCTGGGTTGAAACTTGAAACTGAAGCAACCACCTTGCTGCAAATCAAAACTTAAGCAAACCTTGCAGCAACAATGCATCACCACCAAATAAGGAACCATCGAAATTAAGCAATGTACAAATTAGAACAACCTAAAAGTTCGAAATATTATCAACTCAACTTTAACCACCCAATTTACACTCTACCATACAATTGGGCATATTTTTTGTCATCTATTCGTAGCTACTCCCTCGTCACTTTCCACTCCCTCTTAAATTTCTTTTCCAGCATACGGATACTACCGTGCACATTTTCCATCAACGGCATTAACGAAAGCATCTTCAGCAGTAAACGCAAAGCATACAGCATGTAATACATTTCTCCATTAAATTTCACACGACAGTGCAATAAACCAGAATAACTAACCTCGCAATCAACAGGTTACGAGCAGCATTAAGCGAGTCGGTATACGAATCACCAAGGCTCCGTAATTCAGCAAGAGCACATCTGTCACCAAATAGAGAGAGAGAGAGAGAGCGTGTGTGTTTATTATTATCTATTAAAGCGAACAGACAAATACTAATTCAAAGTTGCAGAAAAGTAAACCTGGTGGTGAAGAGTTTGACGGGGGCGCCAAGCGTGTTGGCCAAGGCAGTGTCGGCCGGAGTGATGGCATTGGTCAGAAGATGGTGCACGAAGGTGCCGTCGCAGAGGATTTTGAACGGCTCCCGAAATCCATAGCAGGCCGTGTAAAACCGTACGGCTCTGCGATGTCGCTTCTGCTTTTTCACCCTCATTGAGGTATCAACTCCGATCAATAAGAATTACAGTTACCGGTAAACAGTAGAAGAAGAAAGGGTTTAAGGATTGACAGGCAAAAGCCCTAAATATCGATAAGATAAAAGGGAGAGTCAAATTATTATTCGGGTGGGAATGGGCGGCCCCTCTTATTTACAAGCCCACTATCAATATGACATTACATTAGTTTTTAGTTTGGCCCAAAGCTTTATTAATCTCTAAATTGATAATTAGATCTCAAAAGTATTATAAGCTTTTCAATTTGGTCAAAAAAATTGATATCATGGTATAGTATTATAGATTCAAATAAATATATGTTAAAACTCTAAAGTCATTATTAAACACTAAAAGAAAGTTGTGTGCAGCCTCTACGTGTACCTGAATTCTAGTTTCAAATAATTTGAACCTCTTACTTATATCAAAATAAGTTCTTGGAGCGTAAATTAACGATTTAAGAGTTTCTCTCTACACATAAAATTTAAAGAGGGACTAGCACTTTCGTCTCTAATAACATTGAGGGAAAAGTTTAGGGCTATTACAGGGTTACCGTGATCGTTTGAACAAAGTCTACATTGAAACTAATGAAAACACTAGAATAATAGGAATGTTTAACTAGGTATACGACATACATTATCAGGGACATCTACTATCCTTAGAGCTCGTTTGGTTGGGCCTAATAGGTCATTTTAAGGCCATTTAAAGTGGATTGAACAGTTCTATCAGCTGCTTTGGTACATGCTATTAGAATTCGGGTCATCAAGATTGAAACTGAAGGGTCCGGGTTTGGAGGTCATTTAATAACCGGACTCAGGAGCCGTTTTGGAAAATGTGGATTGAAGAGTATTTTAAAATTACCATATGAAATTACTAACCTACCCCCCAAAAATAACGTTACCTTCCCCAAATCAGTTCATTACTCCACTCTCACCAACCTCTCTCCCCGCAAAGAAAGGCGCAGCTGAAGCAACAGTAAACCCTACGCGAAAATCCGGCCGCACTGAGCCAATCTGTGTAACCCATGTATTGGTTGCTATCACATCTTTGTAATTAGTCATCGCATCGACTTTGTAGCGGAAAAACTGGTTGTAATTTGTTCACGGTTGTACAAATATGAACGCCCAGATTTTTAGGATATATCAAATCCATCGACGCTTCAAAATCTTCTTTGTTTTTATGTAAATCAACATTATTTTGTAGATTCTCTGTGGCTACTGTTGAAATTCAGTTACAATCTATTTTTAGGGTTTAATTTTTTTTTTTTTTTTTTACATTTGACCTGCTTGGATTTGGTTGGTGGGAGTTCAATTACAACTAACAAGCTTTATGGTCTTTTCTTTCGTTGCACACAGAAACATTCAGGTATTGAATTTATGGAATTGGGGCTTTACTAATGCTTGAACAATTTCAAAGTGTGTATTGTATGTCCTAAACGAAGTGTACTCCATTACAAAAGATTGACTGGAGGTCTTAATTGTTTATAAAAGAGTTCAAAAGTCGATTATGTAATGTTTTGAGCATTCATCAATTATGTTGCATATCTACAAATGTATTCATAATATCTGTACCATGTGCATCAGTGTGTATATTGTTCTTTGTTGTATTCATTATCTATTAGGATGTAATTTTATATCATCAATACCCCACATTATATATATAGGCAGGCATGATTAAATACATTCAGAGTAATGCACAACCATATGTATATATATAATATTGATTTGAAAAATTGTAGGATGGATTGGTGTTCTCATGCTATGATTATTGCTGAAGCTGAATTAATTCTTATACGTCTAAGGCTTTTATTGATTTTCCAAACCTACTTAATAGCAAGGAGACGTTTGTGTGTGCCAACTAAACATAAACGAGGTTACTCGATAGCATGATTGACAGACTACCTCAGCAAGTTGACCACATGAGAGATCTAGTTAATATTAAAGACTCAGATTGCGTTGACATCCTAAGGATGGATAGAAATAGTTTCCATAGACTATGCTATTTGTTGGAACACGGTGGGGGGTTAACGAGTTCAAAATACGTCAATGTGCAAGAGATGACAGTTGTGTTCTTGCAAACACTAGCACATCATGATGTTAATCGGGTCGTGCGTTTTAATTTCAAGCGGTCGGGACAAACAGTCAGCCACTATTTTCATAAAACTATGGCTGCGTTATTTAGAATATCAGGTCATTTATGGGTTACTCCTACAACCATTACACACGATTATACTGATGATAGATGGAAAGTATTTACGGTAAGTTTTTATATATATTTCACTAAATTATAGAAAGTACAATTAGTTTACCAAACTTGCTAAATACCTGACCTTTTTTTAGGACTGTCTTGGTGCACTAGATGGTACCCAAATAGCTGTACGTGCGCCATTAATTGATAAAGAACGATACCGAACAAGGAAGGGATTTGTTTCTACGAATGTGTTGGGTGTTTGTGACGTTAATAAGAACTTTGTTTATGTATTGGCGGGGTGGGAAGGTCATGTGGCTGACAGTATGGTTTTACGAGAGGCTTTAGTGAGGCCGGGTGGTCTAAAAGTTCCAACTGGTATGTTTTTGGTTCTTTTAACAATCAGTTAATTAAAAAATGTTGTAACTGTTTAAGAAAGTAAACTAACAAGGATTTTTAATCAATACAGGACAATACTATCTTTGTGATCTTGGATACATGAATGGTGATGGGTTTTTAGCACCGTATAAGGCTAGGCGTTATCATTTAAATGAGTGGAGTACTCGTCATGACCGTCCTGTTGATCGAGAGGAGTTTTTTACCATGAAGCATAGTAGAGCACGAAATGTTATTGAATGCGCTTTTGGGCTCCTCAAGATTAGATGGCCTATTTTGGACGACCCAAGACACTATTCTGTAGACAGCAAATGCGATATCGTTTTAGCTTGCGCGTTACTACACAATTATATTCGGTTGCATATGGAAGTCGACCCCCTCGAAGCCAGTGGAGTTGAATTACCTTTCGTCCCTCCCGATGAAACTGTTTACATTGACTCTCTAGCACCAACACATGCGTGGAATAATAAGCGAAATACCATGGCGGGGGAAATGTTTAACAATTGGCGTTTACGTCGAAATAGAAACTAGTAGTTTTTTTATTTGAACTTGCAATTATGTACTACTTCAGTTTGTTTTAGACTATTTAAAATCTCAAACCATGTACTTTATGTTGGAATGTATGAATATTATATTTATTTTCTTGTCAGAATGAAGGTTTAGGCCATATGATTCATGTGATCTGTTTTATTATATTTGGAAAATCTTTAAATTCTGAGGGTAAATGTAACTGAATCTGCACTGTTTTTATCCCCTATAAAATGAGTGTTCTATGTTTCCTTGCTGTGTTTCCTTGTTTTTATCTCTTGTTTTCATGCTATGTTTTTATCCCCTTTCAGTTTGTAACATCTCATGTGCACTGCCACACACATGTTGATAATTACATTAACCTTTTTAGATGATTTAATTATATGTATTTACAATGATCTGCTCATTTTTTATTTCTCTTAATAACTTGAGCAGAGAATTTTAATATTTGTGAATGAACCTGCAGGGTAAGTTCTATGTTGCTTATATTAAGGCTGTTATAATAGAAAGTTGTAATTTCTATATAATAATGAATGAGATAAATAAATTTATGACTAAAGAGTTTACATGTATTAGTAATCCTCAGAAGTATGCCAATCCAGTGTATGTTCATATGATGTCAAAATGAGTAAAGAATAATTTTAATACCCCCTTCAAAGAATCAATTAGTGGTTGTTATGAAATAATGACTGGTGATGCAATAACGGAAATATCTTTCCTTTAACTGAATGAGCATGCTATATATTTTTAATGTTATATTTGCAATGTTATTATTTGACCCCTTACTTAAATAGTGTATCATAGGTTTTTGATTTTGACCCCATAAAGGTTATAGTCACCCTGTACAGTTCTGTGTTATATGCCTTTCATATTGATTGCTCTTATTTTTTCTCTACCTACACTGATTATCCAATATAATTGATCTTAATGTATCACCATGGTAATTTGTTTTCCCAGGATAAGATCAGTGGTATATTAGCAATTCTGTTTGTGCAATATCATAATAATAGAGATATTTATTTCAATTCATATTGAGTTATGAGGTTTATAATAACATCACTGAATGCTGCATTCCCAGGTTGTGTTATCTCCCAGGCTGATTGCAAGAACTGATGTTTTAGAAAATTTACATTATATAGTGGCTTTTATTGGGTGGTATAATATATTAATGTTTAAGCTTGAAAAGACATTATGTTTCCTGATATTTAATATGTCATGTTGTTTGTTTTTATGTTTAACCAAATCTACCACAATGTTTTTTCATGTGTTGCCTTCCATTAATGGTTTCTTATGTTGTTCATTCATGAATAATGAAGGTGTAACATTCTATTTCATTGCTACATTTCACTGTTTTCATAGTACAATTAGATTGCTGCAGTTTATTGGGAATAATAAAAAATAAATTGTTGATCATTTTTTTTTTAATATCATCTAGATATACTTATTTGTAAAATGAGTTCTGGCCTGGTAGATACACTAAATAAATGTATTCTAAGATCAACTACAATTTTTGTCAAGTTGTACAATGGAGCAGGTTAACAACCCCCAACCTACTAAGGAAAAAAAAGGGAATGGTACTAGGAAATTTCGGAGTCGTGCCGAGGAAGATGCTTTAATCGAATCGGTAAAAGAACTCATTATGAAGGGGTGGCAATCTGTCAATGGTTGGAAACCAGGTTTCAATGGTCAAGTGGCTACAAGAATCCAAAACAAGGTGCCCGGTAGTGATGTGTTGGGAGACCCTCATGTCATCTCTAAAATGGCTTCATGGCGAAAAGACTTTGGAGCTTTATCTCGTTTGTTTGGTCGCACTAGAAGCAACTATGTTGCTTTAGACCCTGTCAAACACAATATAACCATTGTGGGGGAGCCAGTATGGGATGCTGCGATTGTGGTAAGTAACAAAGCCAATGTTGTTTTTTAGATAGATCACTATTGTTATTAAGGTTTTTTCACAACTTCCCAATCTAATATTAACTGTTTTCCTTTTGGAATCCTCACCAGGTCAATCCAGATTTGGTAAAAATGCAACACAAAAGTTATCCCCATTATGACGACTGGGATATTATCTTTGGGTTCTCTAAGGGAACTGGGGACCATGTCGTGGACAGAGCAGCTGCTCGAGACAGGGCCAATAACATCCCACCCATGCCTAATGCACCTCCACATGTGGATCTGTCGACTGGAGTTGAAGACCTTACTTATGAAGCGGGTGAATCTTCATCCGCACCACCAAACTCTAGAGGTGCTGGTCCATGAGAAGACTTCCAGGATAAAGAAAAGAAAGAACCGGATGCCTGGATTGGAAGATGAGGTCCTGATTAATATTAATTCCTCACTAGAAAGAACAGAAGCTGTTATCGCTGACCTATCAAGTGCAATAAGGTATTTGAAAGAAGTTGACCCTCGAGTGACTTTGATCTTTGCGGCTCTCCAAGAGTTGCCTGAATTCACTGCTACAACAAGGGTAAGGGCTGCAAAAGCAATTGTGCAATCTCAGACCCATATTGCATTGTTCTTCAGCATGGACGAGGAAAATCGGAAGAAATTACACACACAAAATAACACGCCAAATATAACTAATACCATGGAAAAGGAAATATTGATATTACAAACATAGGGTAGGTTCGGTTGCCATTTGATATTATGTCTCTGGAGATTGCGCGTGCCAGTTGCACGATGCCACAGAGCTAGGTTCCTCATCTATCGAGTAGTATGAACTTGACTGCTCGTGCCATGCCCTAGCATTTCTGTTGTAACGGGGTATGTCCGCAAACCTTTCATTGCGATTGTTATTGAAATTAGGGAAAAATTCAGAAACCTATCCAACGTTTGCCCGCTTTTGCACTTTCCTATCCAACGTTTCGTTTTTTACACTTTGTTATCCAACATTTCATTCCGGTAACACTTTCCTATCCAACCTTTAATTCCGGCCTTATGACATCACTTTTCAGCCTTATGACATCACGCTGACATCATTTGAAGGGCAATTTAGTTATTTTACATATTAGGGGGTGTAATGCAATATGTATAATTAATTTATACACCCTAAATTTTTATTTTATTATACATTTTACATTTTCCAGTTTTTATTTTTTTGTTACTTCAAAAATATTCAAAAAATTAAATTTAAAACTGAAATTCAAAAAATAAAAAAACAAAAAGATTAAAAAAAATACAATAATCATCATAATCATCATCTTCATCCCCCCCCCCCCCACCGCTGCCGAGCACCACCATCAACATCGATTCCGCCGCCGAGTACCACCACCAACATCGATTCCGTCGCCGAGCACCACCATCAACACCTGCGAATTTCCGACGTCTTCCGCTGTCTGCACCTACGATTTCGACCTCGCCACCGTGTGGATCGTGAAAACACTATCCAGCGAGCTCGTGAAGTTCGCAAACATCACATTGCAAAGCGTAATCGAGCTCGATACGACCGCAATCGACTTCGGATCGTAACGGTATTCAATCTTTTTGTTCGGATTTTTGACGGAGATTGTGATATTGAGCTTGGTGGTGAGGTGAATTGAGTCGTCGGGGGCGGTGGTGGTGAGGTTGAAGGCGGTGAATTTGACGGAATCGATGTTGGTGGTGGTACTCGGCTGCGGAATCGATGTTGATGGTGGTGCTCGGCGACGGCGGGGGTGGGGGGGGCGCCGTTTGGAGGTGGGGGTGGGGCGTGGTGGTGGGGGGGGGGTGGAGAAGATATATTTTTATTTTGTTTTTTTTTTTCAATTTTAAATTTAAAACTAATTAATAAATCAAACTTAAAAATTTAATTTAATTAATATATCAAATTAAATTTCAGTTTTAAATTTAATTTTTTGAATATTTTTGAAGTAACAAAAAAATAAAAACTGGAAAATGTAAAATGTATAATAAAATAAAAATTTAGGGTGTATAAATTACTTATACATATTGCATTACACCCCCTAATATGTAAAATAACTAAATTGCCCCGTCAAATGATGTCAGCGTGATGTCATAAGGCTGAAAAGTGATGTCATAAGGCCGGAATTAAAGGTTGGATAGGAAAGTGTTACCGTAATGAAACGTTGGATAGCAAAGTGTAAAAAATAAAACGTTGGATAGGAAAGTGCAAAAGCGGGCAAACGTTGGATAGGTTTCTGAATTCTTCCCTTGAAATTATCTATACATGTCAAATTATAAAGTTATAAACATCGCAGGGGAAAATGAAGTAAATATAATATTAAATAAATGATGTTGAATTATTGTACATATCACCTAGTGAAGGATCGGTGTCCGACGAGATCATAATAGTGTCCTGGTTAAGATAGGGGAGTATTGGTGCTGGTTCACCAAAAATTTTCTTAAGATAATCCCAACAGGGATCCCCTTGATTGCGATACGCCACAACCATTTCTTTGCTCTAAAAATTCGAAGCATTTAGTCGTTAGACACATTACGTTTGAAAAATTGATTAATAGGAAAAATGTGCATGAACTTGAATTATTGTACCATGCAAGGAGTATCCCAAACTTCTCTGTCTGCGTTGAGTATATTGTTTTCTTCGTCGTAAGAAAATTCATGCATTGATAGTAACGTTTTGAAAGTTAAATATCGTTCCTCTAGTTTTTCAAAACGACCCATGCAGAATGGTTTGGTAAACCGTGTACCCCAACGCGTGTTAACTTCATCACATGCCGCCATAATGCTTAACTTTGATATTTTAGTTAGAGGTCGCCCAACTCTCTCAACCTCGGAAGCCAATTTATCTATAAAACATAAATCGATGTGCTCCTTCCAAAGATAAGTGTAAAACAACCCCTCTTGAAATACATCTACAGCTATTGACATGACTCGTATATTTTATTGTGTTTATCTTAAGTTGAAAGAGGGTTTCTGTATTCAAAAAATTGTAATAGAAGTGGTCTATTTATGGATGGTAAAAAGATATGTGACTATACTATCCAATTATTAGGGGTCGAGACTTTCTTCCGCAAATTAATTTGTGAAAATTTGTATTATACTTATCAAAATCTTTGTCGCATAGCCAACCAATAAGGGGAATCAGATTTGTAAGGTACAACTATATATTCCAAATACACTTACATCTAACATAATTGAACTATTCAAAATATCAGAAGCAATTGTAGCCATTCATTCTACCTAATTTCCAGAATTTCTTAAGATTGAGGTGACTAGTTAAGTTGTCATGTAATGCAAGTAGTTGTAATTGTGGGCATCAAAATCCCTTAATTATAGCAAGAGAATCCTCTCATCACATCATCTGTAAAAATACCAATTGGAAATCTAAATAATACACTTGTTTTTCAATTGCGTGGAAGCTACAAAAAGGGAACAAATAACAGCTCAAATGTTTGTACTTATTACCTAAATAGAAAACAAAATACCAAGTAACTCAACCCTCAAAAAATCAAATATGTCACATGGAAGCAATTCTAGTAATAAGGGGTACCCAAGGAGCTTCATGCACTACGGTGAAGTTATTCGCCGACGTAGCTGTTATTGTGGTGAGGATATGATGTTCAAAACTCATTGGGGGGGGGGGGAAGACGACCCCGGACGGAGATACTTCAAATGTCGATTTAATGGGGTGAGTGTTATTTTTGTGAAGCACTAGTTTATGAAACATACCAGATTATAAAACTCCATATAAGTTGCGTCACTTTTCTTGAATTTGGGATGCCGCATGCGGAAAAAAAGAGTGGCATGACCCTCAATGTGTGGGAGGGCAAAAAGGATTATTCCAGGACTTCTTAGAAAACTTAACAGGTATGAGAACGAGGCCTCAACTTCTGCATCGCAAGGAAAGCACGGAAACGAGTCAACAATGACGGATAGAGAAGTAGTCAACGGCCATATCAAAATATAACAAGAGTTGATCAAGGAAATGAAGAGTCTAGCCAAGAAACAGCGTGTCATGAAAGTGTTACTAGCAATTGCGATATTACTATGTATTGCTATTAGTATCTCCCCAAATAAATGCAACTGAAAAACATATTTTGGGTCAAGGTGACATTCGAGGATTAACTAACTAATGGAGTGTCCATCAATGTATCAGTTTTATGTAATACTATCTATCTTACGTTTTTAATAACCGAGTAATGCATGAGTTCATGGAGGGCAGCTACTGTTTGTAAACTAAAGAATCAAAATCGTGCACACATTTAACTTCAATGGTATTAGTCACATGAGGACAAGATATAACGAGTAATGTTCACAAACAAATGGTGAACGTAGGGGAAACAACAGCTGATTAAAGAACCTTACTACTACAATGTGGATTCGTAAACGTCCCATTACCAGAAGTTACAGACGCAAATATAAGGTCATCGTGTCCAATAAACCACCATTTTCATCTAATATATCGAAACGCAACATACAGCAACAAAGGGCTCGTTTGCTAACAAAATCAGGAAAAACACTACAATCTTCACGCCTAAATAAAAACCCTTGAGTAATATGAAATATATCAATTAAAGGTTAATGTGTGCCTGTCTTGTGTTGAAAAACAAAAGGCATAAGTACTGCGAATTTTAAAAAAAAATACGTACAACCCTAAACCCCCAAATTGAAACGTAAATTAGCAAAAATCCACCATTGGCAGGGCATTATAGTTGAGCTTTAAGAAATCAAACATTACATTAAAAGCGGATGTGAATGCAGCGAAATAAACATACCAATAATCAGGAAATTGCGGGATTAATGAGACGGTGCCACTGATTGCGCTTGAAGACGTCAATTGGGGAAATTTCCCACCCAATTAAAATTACAAAGATGGTATTTATATGACTTGAGGGTAAGAACTTTAAGGGCAAATGAGTAATTGTAGTTGCAAAATGGCTTAGGCATGCAATAACATGTACAACCAAAGTTGTTATTGTTTCTATCCCTAGTAACTAATATGGCCACATTTATGAACTACCAAACCTAATATTAAGATTACTAATATGGATCTTAATAGGATCCATACTCTAAATGACTTAAACCCAACCGAGTAACCAAACGAGCCCTTAGTGAATCTACGGTTGTGCATCAAGTAGTTAAAAGCACACTATTTTAGACGAGTTATGCATGCATACAAACAATCTATCTTGTCAACCCAGCTGAAGTAATCACAACGATTTTTAATTTATTTACAATGTGAATGGTAGAAAGATTTTGATGTAGCAGTATGATGGAAGCATAACGAGCATCTATACCCAATGGACGCTCATATCACAAAAACTACTAATAACGTAAATATCAACAATAGCATTGGACCATGCTTTTAGTACATGGAATCGTGTACACACACATACAAGGAACGGATTAAGACTACACAACGTATATTTTTGCATGATTTTAGAAGGATGCTTACCAACAATATCGAGAGTAGGTGTTCGCGGTCGGATTTTGGCAGGTTGTCATAATAAAATACACCAGACCCAACACTTGCGGTTTACCAATTTTTTCAACCGGGCGGGTGGATTTATTTTGAAGACCATGCGGGTTACGGGTTAAGCGGGTGCGGGCGGTTGGCGGGTTATGTTATACATCAAATCACAAATAAAATAAAATAAAAGAAAAACTTCCATGTTTTAAAACACACAAAATCACAAATTATATGTCGCAATGATCACATATTATTCGCATTTAAGAAATATCCTCTCATTCTTTTTCTTGTTTCTTTTTCGTATGTTATACTATTTACAAGTTAAATTTATGCATTATTATTATCGAGTTTCAACTATATGTATATAAAGTCTTTCCTTAATACACATCAAATTATTATTTTTTTACGCCATAGATGAACTAGAGTGTTATGTAGTTATCTCTACTATTTTGCTAGTACACAATTACTTTCTTTTCTCATTGAAGTGTTTAGAGAAATGAACTAATATATTTTTATATTCTTTCATATGCAGGTGGGCGGATGGTGGGCGGGTGTACATCTTAACCCGCAACCCACCCGCTCAAGGGCGGGTTGCCATCTTTTCCAACCTGACACAAGTTAAAAAAATAAAAACATGCGGGTAACGGTTTGTGCGGGTCGGGTTTAAACGGGTCGGTCGGGTGGGCGGGTTTATGAACACCCCTAATCGAGAGAAAAACAAAAACCTTTAAGTCGCCTCAAACTGCAATTCATTTCATGAAAAAGACAAAATTATAGATTATGATTCTAGCCATGTGATTTTTATCTTTCGTAAGTTTTAACCTTTTTGATAATACACAAATACACCGGGTGTGGAAAATACCAAATACCTCGTCAGACCGCAGAAGACACTTCAGCAAAGGTCTTTCGTATAAGTGATTCTCAATCGCCTCTTTAGTCGAGGAACTGACACCGCCTCGTATAGATGCCCATCCCGCGCGAATAGGGGTCTTAAATATTGTCAGACGCCTTAAAGTTCCACTTGGAAGGATCGCGGGTGTAATAAAGAATTGCCATGCATAATTAGCAACACCGCCCTTAAAACAACGTGTTCTATGTTAATCATTATAAGTAAGCCTATCTCACACGAGGCGACATTAATAGACATCCATGCTTAGCATTAATGAAGACCAATTTGACACACCATTAACTACGCTCAAGATCCTATAAGAAGGAGGGAGATTCTCCCATTATAACAAACTCGTATTCATTTAACACATTGTGTTCTAGTTTGAGTTAAGCAATATATCTCTTTAGCACTCTCTTTCATTTCGTCCCCTTATATATATTTAGAGGGCCTTCGTAATTCGAAACCCTCTTGTAACAAACACTATCACATGAGATATTTTCTCTAAGAATCACGAGAATCGCGTTTCAAACCACATATATTCACTATAATTAAGAAATTACCCAAGCCAAACAAAATTGTGTTATCATTTTCCTTTTTTCGATGCTTTACCGTTTCAATCTATTATCGTATAGGCTTAAAAGAGTTCAAATGGTTTTTTCCATTCAAATTTGAGATAAATGCATCAAACCCTCTGAACTATGCACGTTTTTTGCGAAATCGTCCTTAAACTAAATAAATAACCGGTTTGCCCCTTAAACTATACCATTTTGTTCGATTTGCCCCCTGGCCGGGTTTTCGGCTATTTTTGGCCATTCTTGGCCGGAATTTTTCCTCCGGAATATGTCCCGTTCAAGGTGTTTTTAAAACTCGATTTGTCAACAACTACTAAAATACATCTAGTACAACACATATGTGTAGGGTAAGGGGAAAAATTCAGGCCAAGAATGGCCAAAAATAGCCGAAAACCCGGCCAGGGGGCAAATCGAACAGAATACTATAATTTAAGGGGCAAACCGCTTATTTATTTAGTTTAAGGACGATTTCGCAAAAACTTGCATAGTTCAGGGGGTTTGATGCATTTATCCCTTCAAATTTTATCTAATTCTTTTTCGTTACTTTACTTAATGTTACAAAATTTTAACGTATGGTCTCTCACGGAATTGCTCAGTGATTTTGAAATTTTTCTTTTTATGTTTGTAATTGTACTACATACACATTACTTACATCGTAATTCATTTATACGTTGATAATGTTGATAAAAGATTGAATATAAGATTTTGTTCCCATTTAGCCTATCAAATAGAGAACTAACAAGGTCCTCTTGGTACTCATAAAAAAAAAAAAACAAGGTCCTCTTGGAGAAACTATTAGCCTGATCACACAGATGCAATGAACTTCGGTGCAACAACTTATACGTGCAGGGCCAAACTTGGCTTAAGACACCGGGTCGTGCTTGGATTTATCATCTTTATCAGTCTAAATCAATGGGTGAAATATAAGGCAAGGGTTGTTAGTATGGAAAGTTTAAGTTATGATTTATAAATTAGTGGTGTCTAGCATTCCACCTATACACCTCGCACACTTCTATTTAGACACTTCCTCTATTTTGTCATTTGGCGTTTGACCTTACTATCTAATTCTCTCTTAATGGAACTCCATCTCTTGCCATTTTTTTTGGATGAACTAGAACACTTTAGTACTATGAATGCCATATTTCAAATTCATGGCCATTACTTTTTCCTTGATCTCGTATGGACCACATCCATCAAACAGTCTTCAAAAAGCTAACAATGAGAGGAAAACACACTATTGCCTCCCACTCCCTACACTTTTTAAAGAGATGATAAGCATGAAACATGGAAATTTGGACTAGTTTGCGTCCACATTGAAGTATGATGGTAACATGCTACTCAATTTGTTCATGACCTACAAATGATTGTAGGCGATTTCCTTCTGCATATTGTTCACTTTTGGCAATTGACATTGATATCATATGGGGTACCAAAACGAGTTGAATTATTGATTATCTTTCTTTTTTTATCTTTTCCAACACATACTGAGTAGTTTCGCTCTAGTTTTTAATTTTTTATGAACATATTGGCGCACTTGGTTTAATATTTATAATAGTTTTCATTTTCTACATTTTTGTATTTTGAGTGTTTTATGAGTGCACATTTTAAGTTTGAAATGGTGGGGGTGAGAAAATGATCTCGGCTAATTAAGTATTTGAAGTTAGACACTTGTGTGGGATTAATTAGAAATGAAATCCAACTATTGGCTGATCTATCAATTCCCGGCTGCATATTATAGTCATCCCTAAAATTGGCTTAGTAGTCTAAGGGTCTGAGCTTCCTCTAAATTTGCGTAACACAAGTATCATGTGCATCACAAGTATGCTGTGTCTATATTGCTTCTTCTCATTGTAATTTGAACTTTTGAAATACGTGATAAGTACTGCTACGTAATTATTCGTTTCTTTATGATTAATAGCAAAGTGTCCTCTATATGTTATGTCAAACAGGCATTTCAAGAAGTAAAAAACATTGTGAAAAAATCGGCAAAAAAAATAAATTTACCCTTGTGTTTGCAAGTTACGAAAAAAGAAAACACAAAAAAACAGGCCGTTATATGAATAAAGAGGCAAAAAGAATGGCTCTTCCTTTGAACATTTACATGGTTCTTTTAGGCCTATAATCGTCAATTTGTTTGGTTTTTTTCTCCAGCTTATGCGTGACATGTGAGGTTATTTGCCTATTACTTTTTAACATGTTTTTCTTTTTGTCTACGTTAAAGGCGTACATGCTCTATGTTTCTCTCTTCTTCAAAACGACCTAAGCCCTTAATTAGTTTATTTGTACCAACTAAATAAAAAGCACCATATTTTAATCTCATTATACAGGATATATTTAAACGCCATAGACTTATGAATTATGGTCATATATATATATATATATATATATATATATATATATATATATATATATATATATAAATATCACACCACGTCCCACAAAATTCTCCTTACAGATATCCTCGCTTATGAATTTATGTTATACTATTAATTATGCTTCTATATAGTAATAGATATATATATATATAAAAATATCACACCACGTCCCACAAGAGAATGGGAGTTGAGTTGTGAACACGTAATGTGATGCCGAAAATTCTCCTCGCTTATGAATTTATGTTATACTATTAATTATGCTTCTATACTAACACGAAAGAATTAAGTTCCAATATGTAAGCCGTTGTCAAACTAAAATTTAAGTATATAACATAAACAGTAGCAATATATAGAGGATTTCTTTTCGTTCCATGCACATCAAAACCTACTTAACCACTAATTTAATTAACCCACGTGTATGGTATCACCAACATGATTACCGTACAAAGAGCAATTTGGATCTAAAGCGTTTATATTATTTCGAGAAATTTATATTTTTTGCATTTTCTCTGGAAACTTGGTCTAATAAAGCTTGACCGCACAAATGACATAAAACTCCTTCGTGAGAAACATTATTTACACAACTATCCTTAACCCCTACTTATCCAAAGCACTGTTAGTAGTATTCCCCATTTGGACTTGTTTGCTCTCACCATCCTTTTCATTCAAGTCCCTCAACGTGGTCCTCCACTTAAAGAAAGTACCAAACAACGCCTCCGTATCCTCCAACGACCTCCCTTGTGTCTCGGGGAGTAAACTGTAAAAGAACACCCACGACACAGCTCCAATCCCCGCGTACAAAAAGAATGCCCCTCCAATACTTATAGCGTTGTACAAGGATATAAAGGTCATTGATATCACCCCGCTAGTCACCCGATTCATCGCGACTCCCATACTACACCCTTGCGCTCTTAACTTCAAGGGGAAAATCTCCGAGCTATAAACCCAAGCAATGGGACCCATTCCAATCGAGAAAGACGCCACAAACGACAAAATTGCCGCTATGCATAGGGCAATGGCCCATATCATTTTATGATCCGAATTTTCAATTACCGTAAGCCCAATACCGAGTCCCACTAAAGAGAGAATCATTCCCGCCACACTAGTCAAAAGCAACGGCCTCCGTCCGATCCTGTCCAACAAAAAGGTCGCAACCAATATGAAGATTGTCTTTGTAAATCCAACGGCCATCGTCGCGAGTAGCTTATCGGTATCATCGGTTATGCCAGCTTTTTCAAAGATTTCGGGACTGTATAAAACAACGGAGTCTATGCCACTAGCTTGTTGGAACATATGTATCCCCACAGCGCAGATTAGTATGTGGCGCACTGCAGGGGTGGGGCGGAGGAGGAGATCGCGCCACACGCCTTCGCCGTGGGATTGTTTTGAGATGGAAACAATGTCGTCGTTGCATGATTCGGGTATGCCTGCGGCTTCTTTGATTTCGGCGAGTCTTAATTTGGATTCTTCAAGGGAGTCAGAGGTTTTGTCCAGGACAGTTCTGGCCTCGCCTAGGCGGCCTTGCATTACGAGCCAACGAGGTGATTCGGGCATGGCGAGGACGCCAATGGCAATGATTACTGCGGGTACGGCTCCAATTCCGAGCATAAATCGCCAGCCTAAATCCGTTGGGAGTCTGGAGAACGCAAAGTTTGATACATAGCCCAATAATATGCCTGCACAAGAGAATTAATTTTGAGATTTAATAATTACAAAAAGGTTATGTAAACTCCAATTGGTACAATAATAACCTGATGAACATATGGTATAAGTGTCGCTCTGACATATGTAAATATATGCACTAATTTTACACATTGTAGGTAATTTAATTTGAAGGTGTCCTAGCCAGTGGCCATTCGATATTATATGAATGGATCCAACTTCACAAATTATGTAACTTATCTACCCGTCAGGAAAATATATAATAAATACTGTATTCTGCGTCATGATGTAGATTATCTCAGCCATACTTATCGTTACATATATCATTTTGTTTTCCTTTCTACTATATACAAACTACTTTTTGGATGGATTTGATGTGTTTGTCGATACGTACAATCTTGCCAATTAAGCTTTTGCTTCTTGTAAAATATCATATTTTAACTCAAAAGCTATATTCGTCAAGAAGAAATATAATGGTGACTTAATTATGCCGGGTAAAAAAAAAGAAATTAACCGGGAGATAGTTATATTAAATACTTCTCTTAATTTTGGTCCTATATATTCATGCATTTCCAAATTTAGTAGATGAAAAATGAAAATCTCTTTCATGGCAAAAAATGTAAAAATAAAAAATCAATAATTTTCCACTTTTCAGTCTCATGGGTCTCTTTGGCAGTTGGCATGTAGTATAAAAATCTCATCACCAACCAAACATGTGCTACTATCCTATACGTGGAACTCATGTATGCATTATTGATAAAGACAAAATCCTACGTGAAACACAAAGGGGCCAGAAATTAAATTAACCTTAAAAAAAAGTAACAAAAACACGTACCAAAATTAATGAACACCTCCGGGAAAGAAGTGAGGAAACCGCGAGAAGAGGCCGGCGCCACCTCAGCCGTGTACACCGGCGCTATCATGAGCGCATACCCGACGCCTATTCCGGCCACAAAGCGACCCACCATGAGAAAGGCATAGTTGGTAGCGAAGCCCATTAGCAGCGCACCCGCAAAGAAAATGGCTCCGGCTAAGATGATAGTGTACCGCCGCCCTATCCAATCGGAGGTACGGCCCGCCGCGGCTGAGCCGAGGAGAGAGTAGAGGTTGAGGATTCCCATCACTACTTCTTTTTGTACATCGGTGATGTGGAGGTCCCGTTGGATGTAAATTATAGCTCCACTCATCACTCCAATATCTGCATTTAACCAATTCCATAAGTATTTAATTGGATAAATTTTGATATTGATACTTCAAGTACTTTAATATAGACTTTATGTTCGCATTGAGAAATGGGAGTTTATTAAAAGTTACGCGTAATTAGACGAGTAATTGATGATTTTTTTTCTCTGTTATATTGAATTATTATTACTCATTATGATGTAAAAAAAAAATAACATGTCTGTACAATTATTAAGTAGTATATAGTGTGCCACTCAAAATATCGCTCATCTGGTCCTCATTAGTGTAAATACTATACCATGATTACAACATAATTACGCGATAGCTAATTTCAAGTTGTTCTTTAATATTTTTTACTATATTAATTATGTTTTTTCATAGAAAATGTCATATGCTCTGATGCAAGAACTATTTAAGCTAGTGAAAATTAGAAGTTATGATGTAAAATAATTATGAAAGTGAAAAAACGTCATACGTACCATATCCAAGTAATATGGAGGTCATGGAAGCTAAGAAAGCACAAGCCAAGGCATATCTGTTTCTTTTGGGCTTGCGAGGCGGGTCGAAAGCGGATACGGATGCATCCGACTTTCCCAATGAGAGGCCATTATTTCTTTCTGGTTTCCCGTCAGCCATAAGAAAGGCTTAAGGGGTTGTAGGATGAAATTGGGGTTGTTATTTGTTTGCAGAGTTAAGAGCTCTATAGTTGCTATTTGTTCTTTTGAGTCTGTTTGAGTTGTGAAGGTGCGCAAGTATATATAGAGAAAAGGTAGTGAGGAAAATAATATAAGGTTTAAAATCAAGTTGAGTGATTGAATTTGGGAACATAAGGTCAATTGGTAAAAGATGATTGTTGCCAGCCTCACGCCACTTGTTTGTTAATCAGATTTTGCACATGATGGGAGATATACAGATATATTATGAGGTGTGGCTTTGATTTGGCGATAAATTCTTGTCCAGACTTAAAGTTGTAAATTTGTAGGCTTAGAGTTAATTACATCGTCATGTGTTAAATAATGAGTTTAACTTGAAGCATAAAATTGATTACTATTATAAAAAAAAGTTAAAACTATTGAGATTTATAACAATATATTTAAAAGAACATTGAGAAAGAAGAGCAAATATAATTATTGTAAATAAGTGTTTTTCTCTTCATCTTGATGGCTTCTTATATAGGAAATAATTTTCAATATCTTACACTATTTACAACAACTACTACTATTATAAAATAATATTTGTACATAATTTTCAACAATGGTCACTAAGCATATCCCACTAACCATATTTATAACGCTCCCCCTTGGCCATTTGAATATTTTGTTATGTACATGATCCGTCTTCTGCACACGTCCTATGTTGCCTCATTAAAAACTTTATAAGGAAAAACAGGATAAAAACCTTAATAAGGGAAAAATAGTGCAGCCGTGTGAACTCCCCCTCAAGTTGGCATCTCCAATTCGTCATAAGTCTCGTAAGTGACGTATCTCAATACTTTGAACATGTGTATTAAAAGGTACAGTAAGGAGTGCCTTTGTAAAAAGATCTGTCATATTGTCACATGATTGAACATATTGGGTATTAATTTCTTTGTTCTTCTCGAGTTCCTGAGTGTATGCAAAATATCTTGGGGGTATGTGTTTAGTTCGGTCACTCTTGACATAGCCTTCTTTCATCTGTATAATACATGCAGAATTGTCTTCGTATAATGTTGTAGGACCCTCTCTAATAGGTAAGCCAGGTGTATTTCTTATATGATGTGTCATTGATCGTAATCATACACATTCTCTGCTTGCTTCATGGAGTGCAATAATTTCAGCATGATTCGATAATGTTTCAACAAGTGTCTGTTTCTGAGAACGTCATGAAATAGCAGTGCCTCCATACATGAATACATATCCAGTTTGAGATCTAGATTTATGTGGGTCTCATAGAAACCTTGCATCTGCATAACCAATCAAATCTTGTTTTGCGTTGTTAGGATAAAATAGACTAAGATCCACAGTTCCTTACAAATAACGGAATAAATGTTTAATTCATTTCCAGTGCTTTTTTTGTGGGTGATGAGCTAAACATGGCTAATAAATTCACAGAATGATATATCAGGTCTAGTACAATTAACTAGATACATTAAAGCTCCAATGGTACTTAAATACGGAACTTCAGAACCAAGAATTTCTTCATTTTCTTCACAAAGACGAAATGGATCTTTATCTATAGTTAATGATCTTGCAATCATAGGATGGTTCAAAGGTGTTGCTTTATCCATGTTAAAACGTTTCAATATCTTCTTAGTATAATTTGATTGATGCACAAGTATTCCATTTTTAACATGCTCAATTTGCAAATCAAGACAATATTTAGTCTTTCCAAGATCTTTCATTTCAAATTCATCCTTTAAATAATTCATTGTTGGATGAATTTCTTTATCATTGCCAATGATATTTAAATCATCTACATAAACCGCAATGATTGCAAAACCAGATAATGTTTTCTTAATAAAAATGCATGGACACAAAGAATTATTTATATATCCTTCTTCTAATAAATATTCACTCAAACGATTGTACCACATGCGACCTGATTGTTTTAACCCATATAATGATCTTTGGAATTTAATTGAGTACATTTCTCTAAGTTTGGAACTTGATGTTGCGGGTAATTTAAGTCCATCAGGGACCTTCATGTAAATATCATTATCAAGTGATCCATAGAGATAAGCAGTGACAACATCCATTAGATGCATGTTTAGATTTTCATAGACCGTTAGACTGATCAAGAATCGAAATATAATCGTATCGATTACAGGAGAATACGTTTCTTCATAATCGAGTCCACGTTTCTTCATAATCGTTTCTTCATATGTTTTTGTGATTTTATTTATAGCATTTAAATGGTATATTTATCATGTTTAACATACTATTTTCATAAGTCTTACAAGATTATTCTTGCCACTTCATGACCTAACCATCAAATATGATTATTTACCATAATAAACATTCCTTATCACATGTTTTGATAAATCTCCCATGTTTATATATTTATATTTAAGTTATAAAACAAGTATATGCATTTTAAACTTACTATGTAAAATAAAGTAATAAATGACTAAGTTATACCTTTTAAGGTGTTACTTCGTATGATACTTATTTGGTGTGTGGTTATTAAATGTTTGGAATAGATTAAAGACTAAAAATACGAGTTTTCCTAGAGTTAGTTAAGTAATATATTTTTAAGGATTGATTATGCATCGAATTGGATAGTTAATCAAACTTTACTTGTTACCGTTACTTGTAGTCGAAATGACTTTAACATGAATACTCACAGTCTTAAGTTTAAAAAATATGGTTGTTTAAGATAATTTTGAGAGATAAATAAGGTGGTTAAAACAATAGATATATTCAATTTAAGCATATATTTTTTCTTTAAATTAATCATCTAATATTTTTATGTTTTGTGTAATGACATAAATTAAGCTTATGTGTTATTTACTAAGATTTACATTATAACTAGCATTCTTAACCAGACGTTCACAATTTCACCAACATCAGAACTGAAGAAAAAATACTAATATTTGTTGTGGTAAATTATAAATTCAGTTGATTAATATTATTTAAATATGTTAAAGGTTTGACGAACTAATCAACGACATCAAGGTTCCATGTACAAGTAAAGGTGAGGTTCTATTTCTGATTTGTGCTAGCCGCGTTTGGCATACGACCCTGAGGAACTTGGACAGAAAAGCCACTACTCCATTACCAAATCTCGAACAACATATATTTCATCATATTTTTGTTTTTGCATCTCATCTCATAACATTATTTTCTTACTCGTCCTTAAATCATATACAATCATTTATTAATCATATTGATTCATAATCATGGTAAATCTCTGATATAATCTCGTATGTTGGCTCTTGAAATGTGCAAAGAGCAACAGACTATGTTCAGGACATGTAGCTCAAAGAGCAATGGGTAATATCCGGTTTACTAGCTTATTTGTTTATTTGTTATACCCATTGGGACGCCTTTGGGAAGTTGGGCCCATGAATTGAATCGAGTTACTGTCGGGCAGTAAGGACTGTCGATTTAAGTAATTTTGCTTCATACCCATCTATCTAGGCGCCGCTTGCGGTCAGGAGTTGGCTGTAACCCGCGTGCTGGATCGACATGTACTTGAGCATGTCTCTTGATTGTTTGCGAGGTCGCTCCTCGTCGGGAGGTATAAGGTAGAATATTAGAAGTCATAAGGCTGTATTTGTTTACTGTTAAGCACAAGTTCATTAACTATTCTAGGAAAATTCCAGTACCATTGCTATATCAAATTTTCTAGTTGGACTGTTTCTACCGGTAAGATCACTCCTCGAAATGTATCTAGTAGGTCACAGTTCATTTTTGCATTACCAGTTCTTTTATATGAATCTCACTAAGTCATTAAAGACTTATTCCTCGTTTCTTATATCCATTCCTCAGGATAAAATCAACATGAAAACATGGTCCAAGTGAATAATTGTTGAAGCGTGCATTTTGGAATATTCGTGTTTTGTCACTAGTGCATAACCATTAAAATAGTCACATTATTTATAATACCAAGACTTTCGCTGTATATATCAAAATATAATTTATAAAACGTGTATGATTTTGATGCTGAACAAGTGATACCTCTTCTTATGAGTTGCGCTTTAGTCTGGATTGGGTAAAGTGGTTGGCCACCACTGAACCAACTCGGCATCGGAGCATGGCTTGTGGGGTGCGGTCGTCACATAAACTGTCGGCAATGACAACCTCATTATTGCCATCATACTTAGAGTGGACCAAGAGATTCTGAATAGCAAAGGTAAGGTTGTGACAAGAATCAACTAACCAAGTGTTTTGATCTTGAGGCGGACGCGGGGTCGTGACTAAGTTGGTGAGAGGTTGTCGGAGTTGATGACAAGTACGAGCTCCATGATCGTAAATGTCATAGATCTGACACGTGATATTATGATGATTCTCTGAAGAACCCTGAAGACCATTGTTGCAAGAATTAGAGGTGTTGGAGGGGCCGTTGTGTCGGCCACCACGACCATTTGAACGTTTTGTTGTTTTCGCGACCACCGGGGTTGCCACGAGACTGATTTGAGTGTACGCCGATGTCGTTGGAGGTAGCAACTAACGATTGGTTATGCGCATCGAGGTGTTGTACATACGTCTCATGCACAATTAATAGATCATGCAACTGCGCGAAACTAAGAGATTAATCCCAAGAATTGATCTGGGCAGCAATATCACGATAGGCAGCACCGAGACCATTGAGAACATAAAGGGTAACATCATCGTCGGAAAGAGGTTGATCAATGATCGCCAATTCATCCGCCTTCATCTTAATAAGTTGAAGAAACTCAGCAACAGTGCGAGAGTCGATCGTCATGGTGGAGAGAGACTCCTTCAATTGCTTGACACGGGAGCGCGACTTGTTGATATAGATACGCTGCAAGGTTTGCCAAGCCTGGGCCGAGGTTTTGGCTTCAGAGATCAATCTCATGATATTGGGGGAGACGGGAGCGAATAGAGCAGACAAGATGAGGGAATCTTGTCGTGTCCAATAGTTGAACGTTGCAACGGACTTCGGAGATCACCCAAAGGAGGGTACGGATACGAACCATCCACAAAGCCAAAAAGGCCATAGCCATAAATAGATGGCGACACCGAGCATTCTAAGACGTGAAGTTGATGAAAGTAAGCTGCATGGGCAGATGAGTTTGTGCAACCATAGGCACAAAATAGTCGAGAGGAGGACCAGTCGTCGGCACCAACAAAGGAGAGGTGATTGTCCGCATACCAAGTAGAGAGCGGCGGCGACGACAACATAGAATTGATGAATCCCCGGAAGACATCGTAAGATCTTTTTCTCGTTAAAGAGGTTTTCCTGTTGATACCATATAAGAGTTATAAGTTAATTATTTTATTCATCACATCTTGTGATATTTATACAATGTATATAATTCTTAAAAAATAAAATATTCTAAACTAAATACATGAAAATATCCTAAAAAGATATATATTAAATACAAGAAAATATCCTAACCACAGTACAAGAAAATATCCTTAAAATATTAATAACTATATTTAATAAATCTATTATGCAAACCATACATGCCTCAATTATTTTCAACTAAACGGGTAAGCCTAAACTATATCATATAAAATTGCGTTAATTATTAAACCTTAGTTGTACGCCTGCAACAGGTCCTAAATTTAGCGGGTTTCCCTCGGGAAATTTTATACTTTGGTCCCATAAGTTGGCTCTAGCTCGATTTTGGTCTCATAAGTTGGCAGGCCTTTATTTTGGTCCCATAAGTTGGCACCTTGACTCGATTTTGGTCCCATGGTCAGCCCTCAGCCCAATTCTGCCGGAAAATGCATACGTGACACCCGTTGACCAATTTTGACCTATTTTCTGGGCCCACTTGTACACATGGCAGCCATGTGGAAAAAAAACAAAAAAAATATTATAAACACCTTACATTTATATATGATCTAAAATCATTCAAAATTATTTTAAAATACTTATTAATTTTATATTTAATACCAAATATTAAAAATTAATATATAAAATAAGATATATATATATTTCAATTATATTTATCTAAATATAAAATTAATAAGTATTTTTAAATTTAGAAACTTAATTTCTATAACTTATATAAGTAACAAAAAACAGAAAAAGAAAAGAAAAAAAAGAGAGAGAAAGGTTCAGTCACAACCGGTCACCACCCATCACCACCACCGGTCACAACCACCATTTCAACCACCATCACAACCGCCAATACCAATCACAAAACAAGAAAAAAGAAAAAGAAGAACAAAAAAATGAAGCTCAGGGCACGCACTGCCGGAGTGCACTGGTGAGGCGGCGGGCCTTCTCCCCGGAGAATCGAGATCTGATTGGTCGTCGTTGTTGGTGACCGGCAAGAAAGGTGACCACCCCAATCCCACTGTCACCGCCTGCGAACCCGTCAGTCGTGGAGGGCCGCCGCGCAAGGACCGCCGCCTGCGAACCCGTCAGTCGTGGAGGGCCGCCGCGCAAGGACCGCCGCCTGCGAACCCGTCAGTCGTGGAGGGCTGCCGCGCAAGGACCGCCGCCTGCTTCACTGCAACGCCGCGCGTTACCATTGCACCACCACACACTGACACACACCACCGCACCAGTGCACACCGCCGCCGCCGATCATCATCATCATTTTAATATTTTGGGGTGTAGGGGATTTGTGCTAGTTTTTGTTCTGAGTTGAAGGATTTTGAGTTGAGGTGGTAGTGATGGTGGAGCTGTTAAACCCTAGGTGTGGAGAAGAGTGGAGGAAGAAGAAGATGTTTTTTTATTTATTTATTATAGATTATTAACTTTTAAATTGTTTATTATATAGTATTTAAGATATGTTTTTGTTAAAATCTAAGAATAAATTAATTATTTCAGATTTTTTTTTTGTTATATAAGTATTCTGACATTTTTTTTATATTCCACATGGCTGCCATGTGTACAAGTGGGCCCAGAAAATAGGTCAAAATCGGTCAACGGGTGCCACGTATGCATTTTCCGGCAGAATTGGGCGGAGGGCTGACCATGGGACCAAAATCGAGTCAATGTGCCAACTTATGGGACCAAAATAAAGGTCTGCCAACTTATGGGACCAAAATCGAGCTAGAGCCAACTTATGGGACCAAAGTATAAAATTTCTCGTTTCCCTCCACCAGCCATTATCTGTGTACTTATTAATTATGTGACTGTTAAATCTCACGTATCGATATACGTTGATCCTGCTCTTTTAATTATTTGTAGCGTCTGTATAATACAAAATAACTTAAATATAATTTGTTATTATTTTGTTCTCAGTGACAAAAAAAAATGTCGAACTATCAACCTGTTATATATATATGCATGCACAAGCAAATTGCCTTTTTCATGCATATGAAGAAATTAAAGCCACAAGAACGCGTTAGCCAATTACTGCAATATAGTGACCTTAACTAGTAAAATTGACATGTTACGAAAGAAAGGTGGGCATTATTCAGCTGTTTGTGTTTGTAGGTAGCGCGAAAAGGAACATTCTTCGGAGTTCGGACACATTTATGCATAGAACTTTAATAATTGGGATTTTAGATTTACCTAACTGATGCATTACTTTATAAAGTTTAAAAATAGGATTTGCCATTAAAATTGCATGTCATTGTTTCTCCTATAAGTTGCAATGTACTTGTCCAACTAAACGTTCATTGTCGATCATACATTTGTTGTGGTTAACTGAATAACAAAGCAAGCAGGCGGTACACACGACTCCTAGCTACAAACGTGCATGTCACTGTCCAGATGATCTTTGTCTGAATTAACTTTTCAAACATTGTGGTCATGATTGATTCATTGCGTTTCTCGAAAAAGAAATTAAGGAAGAAAAAGAAATACAATGATCAAATAAATTTAACATATATTGTGGACGTAAAATTTACATAAATGAAAACACGTGTCATGATGCATATACTCACAATTACCCCTCTCTATAAGAATGTGTGCAATATAATTAATAGCAGCGCGGAATATAAAGATACCTCTACGATTTCAATTTTTTGTTGGATGAATTCTTTATACTCGCACGACCTTGTTCCAACTTCCAGTGACCAGTATGTCAACTCATTAACTGGATGGGCAATATACCATTAACTAAACTCGTCTCCTATAATTGTTCAAAAAAACTCGTCTCCTATACCACTTGGCAGGTATAGGAAGTCACACGCAACAAGGACCGACCTATAAAGGGGGTCTTATACGGAACTGTCTAATATGCATCAGGGGACACAACTCCTCCCACTCACAGAGAGGTGGGCTCCACTAATATGCATCATGGGCACAACTACTCCAACTCACAGAGAGGTAGGCCCACCTTTTTGTGAGTTGGGAGAGTTGTGTCATGGGGCCCACCTCTCTGTGAGTGGACGGAGTTGTGCCCCTGATACACACCAGAAGTTCCCGTCTTATACCCTCGTACAAACTAAGTTTATTTTTTCACTTACGAAAGCTCTTTTAGCGTGGGTATATACTTAAGGTCAGGTTTGTTAGGTATTTGAGTCGACAAATACGCACCTCTAGAATTTGTCCACCGTGGATATAACGAAGCAAACACGAATAAAATATGACGATCGTAACAACACAAGAATTTAACGTAAAAACTCAAAATCAGAGAAAAACCAGGAGGCACCGAACGAAAAATACACTATGTAGAAAGTTGTTACAACTACACAATTTCTCGCTCAACCCAACGATCCCCACAGAGACTTTTTACCCACAACATTCCCTGAATACACATCATACTAATATATAAATATTACAAGAGAAAATAGAAAATATTACACTGCAAAAGAACACTTTGTATTGGATGCTTTTTCCAATAGCATCACCCTGCTATTTATACGATTGGGGGAAGACACAAATCGTGTACTATTTACTCAAGGGAGTTGGCAAATGAATTTTCTATCATTTGCCAACTACCCCAATTCATTGTACCGGCATGCATGGCATTAAATGCCACATGACATTCCAACAATATCCACCTTGAAGATGTGATTATTAGTGACTAATCACATCTTCAAAACCATCTTCATCCCGGCCTTGGGCAATCGCACACCCACTCCGCCTCAGATCTTCATAGCTCCCGCTATCACTGCAACCGCAATCGTACTTTAAGAGTACCATGCTCCACCATAAAACATAACCACTTAGAATAAACTAATTTCTAGCATTCCCATTTTTTTGGCCCACGTCGACCATTAACCTGCTCATAGGATGGTGCAACTTCCCCTTTTGGCTCCTCCGGAAGTCATCACCTCGCCGACATGAATATACCACACCTTGCATTAAAGTCAAAAGCAATGTTCGTGTGCAAATTGGACCCACTAACATTAACGTCATGTCTCATGGCAACTTTTAGGGTCTCGTGCCATGAGGACGAGCATGTCGCTTACAGAACTTCACTAGAGTCACTGCAATAAGCAATGTTAGTATCACCTCAAGTGTTTCCCTTTGATACCTTAGAGCCATTTGTCGAACCGGCTCCCCTTGTTGGACAACTTCTTCTAATGTGGTCAGATTGTCCGCGCCGCCAACATACTTTCCTCCTAGAGTTCGTCTTCCTGCCATCATAAGCCACCAATGCATTGTTTACATGTGAATCGTTACCCCCGCTGGTGAGGCAATATCGCTCGGGCCCGTGTGGTCGGGATATTTGGGCATATTGTTACTCAAGTATTTTTTTTCGGAACGCCAATCTCGAATTTGAGGAAATGAGGCACAATGATTTTATTAAGGACTTTGAGTGAAGTACAAGGGGGCCGTGTAAAAACACGAGTGAGAGTTAGAAGAATGCGATAAATTCTAAGTATAATAAAACATAATTTTGTAGAGAGTGTTCTTTGTGTTGATTTTCTAGTGACGGGCATGCTTGAAGTTGAAGTTGTTAAATCCAAATCTGCCTTCTGTTGGAATTGGGGGAATACTTATAGTGTTAGTCCCATGTGTCTTTGGCCAATGGGGGTCGGTCTTGCCGTCTTTACTCCATGGGGTGCTGGTGGCCAATGTCATGAAGGTCTTCTGCGCCAATGGGGTTCATCTGTCAGGAGGTGACCAATAGTGTGGGTTAACTGTAGTTCGTCTGAGCGGACAATAAGGATTTCTGCTCCAATGGCCTTCAGAGGTGGTACTGAACCAATGCATGGGAATCGATCTGCCCCAATCATTGATCTGCACCAATAAGGTTCGCTATTTTCTGCCCCAATGAAGGAGTTGGACCAATGGAGTGCGATCTTTTCTAATTATTAGGGTGGTTGGGACATAGGGTGAATGATGATGGCTGGAGCATCTTCCGAGTAGGATCGTGGACCATGGTCGGCTGGAATGATCATATAATCCTTCTGGATCGTCTATTTTGGATGAGACCCGGGGGGGTCGTTCTTTGTTGTGGGCATGGGTAAGCTACCTCGGGACCGTGGTAGGTCTTGACTTCTCCTTGTATTCACTCGTGTCCTTAGTGTCTATTATGTGCTCATGTTTCCTCAATTTTGGCTAAGTGTTGGTGATGCAGGTTCTTCGGGAGTTTGAGAGATGTTGAGGGCTCCGGGGAGAATTATCTTCTTGGATTGGGGGGTTCCAAGGCCGTTCCTTATGGGATCCTGAGTTCAAGTAGGTGCCAGGTCGTTAAGGGGAGTGTCCAGGCCTTTGTGGTCTCACTGGGTTCCTTTTAAGAGACGTTGGTCGGACAAGATTCGGGGGAACTTTATCCGGGTGTTCAGATCGAGTACCCTCTGGGGGTGTTTACTAGTCATAACCCGGGGGTACCTTCTCTGAAGCCTGGACCTTTGGCCCCTGTTCAGATAGGGGTGGTCGTGGCTTATATGTGTTTCTCAGCAAGATGGCTAGTTGTTTTTGTAGGGTATCCATTTTTCCGCCCTCCTCCGAGGGTGGAGCAGATTATGCATCATCACCCGCTAAGCCTCCTCTCTTGAAGCTTGCCAGTAACTTCAGAGAGATTGATTTTCTCTTTCCCATGAATCAATATCGATTTCATGTGCTCGTACGAACTTGGAAGAGACCAGATGAGTCTCAAGACTTGATCCTCCTCATCAATTGCAACTCCAATAGATTCAAGCTCAGCAACGATTTCGTTCAGAACACTCAGATGATCTGAGATACTTACACCCTCCGCCATTCGCAGTATGTGAAACTATTCTTTCAGGTACACGTGATTCGACACGCCCTTCGCCTGGTATAACTCCTCTAATTTTTCCTGGAGTCCCTTTGCCGAAGAAACTCCATGCACGTTCGCAAGAACGTTTTTGGCCAGGCACAAACGAATTGCATTCGCAGCTCGCAAATCTAGATCCTCCCAATCATCATCGTCCGACGTCCACCACATCTTTTATACCAGATGACTCAGAAGTCGTGCTAGTACTGACGCTAGGTATAGCGACAGCCCTCTCCTTTAAAGCCTTGTGTAACCCTGACTGAATCAACAAATCCCTGACTTGAACTTGCCACAAGCCAAAGTTGGTTTTTTCGTCAATTTTTTCAACGTCAAATTTCACCATATTCGCACCCTTGCTCCTTGACATGGCACCGGCGAGACTCGGTGAATTTCAAGAAGATGGAAATAGGACAAAGTAAACCCCCAGAAAGAGATAGCTCGTCTTTCCAGATAAGGTTTCAAGGTTCCCAGGTAATTGGTGGGATCACAAAATAACCAATTACCTTTGACAGAACCACCTTTATCAGCGCTTATTCCCACTACTATCACACCAGAGCTCCACCTCTAGCAGAACCCGAGCTCTGATACCACTTGTTAGGTATTTGAGTCGATAATACGCACCCCTAAGATTTTCTCATCGTGGATATAACGAAGCAAACACGAATAAAGTATGATGATCGTAACAACACAAGAATTTAACGTGGAAACTCCAAAATTGGAGAAAAACTACGGGGCACCAAACGAAAAATACACTATGTAAAAAGTTATTACAACTACACAATTTCTCGCTCAACCCAACGATCCCCACATAGCTTTTTTACCTGCAACACTCCACGAATACACCTCACACTAATATATAAATATTACATGAGGAAACAGAAAATATTACACTTCAAAAAAACACTCAATATTGGATGCATTTTCTAATAGCAGCGCCCTGCTATTTATAGGATTGAGGGAAGACGTAAACCGTGTACTATTTACTCTAAGGGAGTTGGCAAATAAATTTTCTATCATTTGCCAACTATCCCAATTCATTGCACGGCATGCATGGCATTAAATGCCACATGCCATTCCAACAAGGTTGAAGGTATTTTGAGTGTTGGATTTTCTATTCTACCCTCGTCTCAGTTAAATTAGGTTTCAATCTGTACGGATTTTCCAGCTATACTTAAATAAATAATCTAGGAATAAACACATATGCTTCTCCTCTTTATTTTGCTCTATTTAAAAACTCATATGCCATATAGCGTTTACATTAACAGTTGCATAGACACCGTCCGAAAATTTACAAGTATTTAAAGAAAGAAGGGCTCTATTTTTAATTAAAAATTATCAAGCATAAGTTAGTCGATCTATTTTCGCCTTTTAAAATGCATTTCTTAGTTATTCAAATTTCAAATAGAAAATTTTCTAGAGTATTGCTTATACTCTCCTTAGTAAAAATTCTTTTCCGATAAAAAAAAACTAGGAGCAAATAACAGAATAAGATGAGTTTAGGCGAAAATATCCCCTGTGAAAAAAGAGAGACAAAAAATCCATGTGTTTTGTATAAATTGCAAAAAAGAAAGTTAAAAATACTTGTATTTTTGAAAAAGGGGTAAAATGGTTTCATTTTTTACACTCGTGGGAGCTTATATTATTTTATTCTTTTGGTAAGCAAATTTATTAATGAAAAGGTGGAGTAGGAGACATACTCAAAAGTGGTTTTCTGAATGCTATGGGGGTCACCACTGGGTCACCCTCTTAGCATTCTGACACGTGTCCTTTGGGACCATTTTTTTTTTTATTTAGTGGCATGCGGGCAGCCTTACTTTTTTTTTTCTTTTTTTTTAACAGCTTTTTCTCACTCCTTTTTTTAAAATGAATAATTTTTAAAGTCTAATTATCAAAAATAAAATTTTGGAAAAATAATAACGTTATTTAGAATAATAAAATTCTCACTCCTTTTTTTTTTGTAATAAGTGGCATACGGGCAGCCTTACTTTTTTTTCTCATTGCAGTTTGCAGAACAACTACTAAACTGGACAATGTTCTTTTTTTTCTTCCAGTTTATGTTTATATGTAGTTAATTCAAGATAACATAATTATTTTGTTACTTACTTCTTAAGCGTGGAAAAACAAGCCACAATGTTTCTCTAGAAATCTGTTCAATTTATGTATTGCATAATTAATTTCACAGTAAGATAATTCCACACGCAAAAAATTATGTAAGATTGCTATTCCAAATCTTGCAAAATGTAAAATTAAATGATGCACAATTAAGACCATATCAAGATATACATAATATACAATGAAATAGAATTAATCAACAGAGAATTTGACTTTTCATCCACATATTAAAAACATGAATATTTCATTTGCTGCAACATTTGCTACAACGTTATTATTTTTCCAAAATTTTATTTTTGATAATTAGACTTTAAAAATTATTCATTTTAAAAAAAGGAGTGAGAAAAAAATGTTAAAAAAAAGAAAAAAAAAGTAAGGTTGCCCCGCCTGCCACTAAAAAAAATAAAAAAATAAAAAAATAAAAAAATTTGTCTCAAAGGACACGTGTCAGAATGCTAGGAGGGTGACCCAGTGGTGACCTCCCTAGCATTCAGAAAACCCTCAAAAGTACAAAAAGAAACAAGACGTAACAATTACAACTTAAATAAATATGGGGAAGAAAGAACCAATCCGTAAGAAAATATTCAAAAACTACCCTTGAGAGCTTTCACCCAATCCCAAGACTTCACTTTAATGACCTCCACCAATTTGTCATGGCCTCATCTCCAAAGATAATCTTATTTCTCAAGTTTCAAATTGACCAAAGTGTGAAAAACCACATGCCTTCTCATTCTTCTTTCCCTCTTTTCCATGGATAAGCTTCATAGAATTGCAAAAAATTACTTTCAATCCCAATATTAAGAGCCGAACTAATTCCAAACCATTGAAAAATACGCATCTAAATAAGCCACATCACATTTAACAAATAAGTGATCCACATCTTCTATCCCGTCGCGACAAAGGACACACTCCATATTTCTGAAAGGTTTTTGCTTTTCCCATTTACACAATTAACAGGTTGATTTTTGTCTTTCTTGTTTCAACATGAAGACTTATTATATGACTTCTTTTTCATGGCGTAGGAAGTGTTTCGTCAAAAATCCAGATATTTGAAAATGTCTACAAATGATACGCATACAGTGGAAATTCAAAAAAACCAGCAAGTCAAAAATTATATGTTTTTAATGTAATTTGTGTTGTACACTTAATAAGTACAAAGACCCGTCATTTGTGTGCGTACATCAAGAATTTGTTACTTGTAAGTTGTAAATCGATTAAGTCAATTACGGAATGAAACGTGACACGAAATTTGAAAAGGAGCAACAAATTTCTGAGGAACATAAACTAAATTAGTCTTCATTTTGACATGATATGACATTACCACGACAAGTTTTGCTCAATTGGTCAACAACGAGGTGCGGACACTGAAAATCGAATCATGGAACCCACCTATCCTTCTTATTTCTTTTTCTATCTCGTGTGCCCATAAAATTCATAACAATCTAAAATAATGAAAATCCAAAAAAAATACTAATATTGAAATATTAATATCTCCATTGTGTCATGGAACTTGGAGTGAAAGTTAAAATAGTTGACAGATGCATATTTGTGATTTTGAAACTATTATTTGTGATTTCGAGTAGGTGATTAGTTGAGTGATATAAGAAAGAAAATAAATTAAACGATAAGGTTCATATATGCCATGGAATTTGCCCCTGTTTATACTTTATAGTGGAAGTCATGAACTTTGTATACTAAATCTATAAAAAATGTGAGCTTAACTCAATTATTGTCCACACATACGAATCTCACGGATACTCGGATAGGACGAATGTAACAGTCTCCGCCTCACATAACAAATTATAGCCACAAATATATACAAAATTTCCACATGCATATGGTGAGACTAAATACGTCAAAATTGGCAAATAGCATCATGCTTCACGTTTTAGAATTTACTTAACTATATTTTATTTTATTACTTTTTCTTAACTTCAAATTTCATAAAACCGGCCACCAAAAAATGCCAATATATATCAAGATGAAAAAAAAAGCATAAAACATCATCTAAATTTGCGGCCTAATCACTAAAGAAAAGTTGTTGAGGTCCTTCTGCATTTGCAAATGCATTTCTCGCCAAAAGTGTGCATCATTATTTGCTTACGACGAAGCCAACTGATTGTGATTCCACTATTCCCTTCAAATAATCTTCTAATATCCGCAAGAAAAGAAATGCAAGATGAGCCTTTCTCGTGACATGCATGGTGAATAATATCATGGATTATGTTAAGACAATCACCTTCAAACAGAACCTCCAGCCACGTCATTCCTATAGCAAGTCGTCCACAGCCCCGCAAGAGTCTCAATTCGCGAAAGATTGAGTTGTTACTTGTCTATATTATTAATCATATTAGTATAGTTGTAGTTATACATTAAAATACATTTCGTAAAAGAACACTTAATCAATTTTATTTTTTTCTTTTATCAGAACGAAGCATATAGAAATAGAAATTTTCATGTAAATAGTTAGTATAAATTTTATTAAATCTCTAAACTGTATCAAAAATATTTCAAAACACTACAAAAAAAACTCCTATAAAATGGAAGCGAGCATACTCTGCAAACTCAAAGTTCCGATCCTTGATAGCAGTTACCTAATGAATCAATAACAACAAGTCAAGAATTACATGTAGTTTGATGCTTTTCACGATTATCTTGATAAATTATAATCAACTATCAAAATGTAAAATAACATAATTAACATTTAATATTGATCAAAAATAACTGGACCAGAATTACATGTACTTTTGACTTTTGACTGATACTTTCACGAGAAACTTTATAATTCTCAAAAGAGCAAATGCCAAATTACTCCCATGGAATATATGAAATAGGCGCATTACCCTATGTAATCCTAAAATTGGTGCATACTGCCTCCTTGTTGAGTTTTTCATATATTTGTACTTTTATTTTGTCAAATTCTAGATTCAAATATCTATTTTTGTATATTTAGTAAGTTAGTGAAATATTATATCATCTTTTTGTAATTTAAAGTAAAAAAAAATAGATTTCTAAGAGTTAATGATAATAAGAAATTCATATCACTCTCACTTTTTGGCAAGAGAATTACAGCTCCTTCTATAAGGAGATATATTGCACTATTTTAAGATTGTGGGATAATATATTAATATGTTTATTTATTTTTTACAAGGGTAATGCTCATTTTTTGGGCTAGTATGCCAAAAACCCTTCTCAAAATGAAAGTAATATTATCAATAATTATAATTTAATCGAACATAAAATTCCCTAATCAGTTTCTTCATAATAATACCAGTGTCGACACAACTTTCGAAGTCAATTCACGTGGGTTTGAAAAACAAAATTATACATTAAACTTGTAAAAGCGACAGGTTTGGTTGGCTCAATAATTGGACAACTTTGTGCCCACATTTCCTGGGACCCTAGACTTTAGATTCTTTGCATGGTTGGGCCAAACATTTGGAAATCTCGAGTAAAGAGCTTGTGGAAAAAATTCAGCTGGGGTACGTCAGTCAAGTGACTTATATATATATTACTGATAACGAAATTACTATTCTTTACTTGACCAAATATATTTGAGTTTAGACTCGTATGTTATATATATTTGTAAAGACCCCAGGGAGAGTATTTTTAACTATTTACACTTCAATTCAAGAATTGCTTCTACAATTTAATCAGAACTCGTGAAACATAGATGTGATTATATCAACTTTATAGTGTCGAAGTAATTTTTTTCAAGAGAATATAATACACTCTTTTTTTATGAATATATAATACTCATTAACAATGACAAAAGGTTTGTGAGCAATATCTGGGATTTTCTTTCCTGCTGAAAATCAAAATCGTTTAATGAAAGGCTGTTCCTGTGGAGTCCATCAATTCAGAAGATCGACAGACCTAAGTCACCAAGTACCACAAATACTTATATAAAGAATAACGAAAATGGTAACCACTTAAGTATTAATTATTTCTTACCTCCTGATGTTTTGATTGGCACTAGAAAATAAAATCCACCCACTTCCGAGTAATCGGCACGTGTGAAAATGATTCAGGTAAATAAGACAACTTATTATGGTTTAATAGTCAAAAAAAATCAGAAAAAAACAAAACAAATGTCTTCACCTAGCACCAAAGAGCCAAAAGAAATGTTATTAAACTCTTCTTTCCGTAAGTTACTTTTCCTTATGATTAATTATTTAGATACGGTAATAATCATGTCAAATAAATATATATATATATATATATATAAGAGTAAGACAGTGCAGAAGTCTTTGATGCCAGGCTTGACAGTACTAAATTATAGTTTTGTATGTTTATGGTCATCATGTACAAAAAAATCTTCGTGCACCATAACCTATAACGGCATGTCGTCACGTATCTTCCGGAAAGTTGACTCTTTGACTGGGAAAGCTTTACTGTCAATAATGTACAAAACTTTCAACTTTCAACATGAATAAAGTCAGTACCGTTTCAGTGTTTCATATCAAGTTTCTATTTTGAGTAATGGAAGATTTTTTCGTAAACTTCATAGTACTTTTTTGATGTATAAAGAGTTAATATCAATTAACAATAGTAATGTGCTGTTAGAAGTTAATCAAAAGATCATCTGCCAATAATAAACTACACATTAACTGTTAGAACAATTTACTAATGAAACCTATGTATAAAGGATATGACGTGATATGTGAGAAAAGTTCATCTGCCAGATACCATACAGCTGATGCGTTTACAACCCCTTGGGAAGTAGTGGGAAGGTAACTAAACAATTAAACATATGTAGCTGTTTTTATAGGTTCCTAATTGATCTTATATGTGCAATTAAGGCTACTTGACACTTTGCCTGTTTTTTTATTTAATAAAAAAAATTCATTCTTATTTTCGAAAAATAATAGCAAAATACTGTATGCGTTATGCCTAGAAAACATACCATCTCCATGTGAAACAAAAACCAAGCTAGTAAGAAAATTGAATTCAACGAAAAATTCCTGGAAAAAAAATGTTTTAGAAGCCAAAAACAAAATTAAATTAAATTAAATTGAGAAAGACCGGAAGCCAACTTTAAACATCAACGAAGAGATATTTGATTAACCTCTAAAAGTATAATGGCTAAGAAACCTAACATCATCGGGTCTGATAATCGTGTAACTTATGATGATTGGAATAACAATATTGATAGAAGTTATTTTAATGAAAGAATCTTTAAGATATCTTTCTATCAAATAATGGACAGGTGACCTCCGTAACCCGTGAGCCCACTCCCAGAAACTAAGCAAGGCACCCATATTCAAGTTAAAAACAATATGGAATACAACTTGATGGGTGCTGAACAACTATAGACCATGAGAGAAACTATAGAGTGCAAAAAGTGAACATTTCTTCAACACTCAAAATTACAAGTCAATATTTACCTAATGTATTACAACTTTGATTCGCAGAAGATAACTTTTGCATTGCAGTAGACAGACCTCGCATCATCTGCAACGTGAAGGAAAAGTTATTCAATTGATATCTGCATTGCCTAGCGATAGTGTATCATAAAATGAAACATATACTGTATTCAACTATTTCAAATGGCTTAGTTTCAGCCTCACTCACTAATTATAGTGCTTTTTACATTCAATTGCAGTCGCCTGCGTAACTTATTCATTTAAACTCCCGGGGGTGAAATGAAATCTATAATATATAGGTTTCTTTCAAGCAATTCAGTTAAACCAGTTCTATCCATATATTCATAGAAGTGCACTGAAGGTTCCTGTCATTAGAGAATAAACTACAGGTATTACCCCCTAACCCTCGAAATTATGATCTTTAAAAAGGTGCAATGAGTAACAATTAAACAGCAACAAAACAAAACAAAACAGAGAGCTTCAAATTGGAAACCATAGGATTGGGAAGGGAAACATGCAAAAACTGTGATCTGCAGAAAAAAAGGAGATAAGGAAGCATACCTGCAATTTTGGTCAAGTCATAACTATAAGGGACATTGCTCTCGGTTTCCACGGCCCCTTTCGCCGCTGCTACCCCAACGGCCACACTCTGCATTATATCTAAACCAGCACAAATTGAAGCAATCATCCCACCAACTAAGCAATCACCGGCACCAGTAAGCCTCACTACCGACGCAGTGAGTGCAGGAACGTGTACGACAATGTAATAGCTTCCTTTAGACTTGGGAGCATCTAAAATTTTACTTGGAGGGCAGCATAAATTTATAGCTTCATATAGTTTTCTGCTGAATGACGAAGCTTTGATTTTCATGATATTAGATTTTGTAATTCTGTGTTTTGCATCGAAGCACAAGAATACGCCATCTGATCCGAGAGTGACGATTACCACCTGAATACCATTCTCGAGCAAAACCCACATTGCGGGCTTGAGCTTTTGAAACAATGATTCAACAGAAAACTTGACTTTGCCGGAATCCGTTTGGACTGGCAAGAATTTATCTTCGTGAGACAGACCATTTGCCATGGCTACGAGCTCATCTTCATTCGGGGACGTAAAAGTTATCTGAAAAACAAGAAAAACTTTGAAACAAGGCTGTAGAAAATGAAAGAAAAAATCTATGCAGCAGAAATTTGGAGAACGGGTAATGAAAAAGCAAAAGAAAAAAATATGTCCTTTATTTGCCACTTTATTGCTATATAGACTCTTTGTACTGTCACAATGTATACCAGAAGTACTAAAGATAGACACTTCGTGCAACTTCAACATCAAACTGCACATGAAAAAGGGTAGTCATGTATGGATAAGATGGATCTGCAATCAAAATGGCAGAACCTCTAATGTTACACAAGTCATAACTGTTGATCAGGACCACACTCTAACTTGAACTCTATGCATATAAGAGCTTTAAACACTCACATATTTTGCAACGGAAGCAACTCTTCTGGATTTTGTAACTGATACTGGCTCAAACCAAACATAAGTTTCAGATTCTGCTGCCACTGGAGAAAAACATTCAGTCAATATGGCCTGTAACAAAGGAATTTTCAACCAATAATTTTGTTATAACAAATTTGACTAACAGAACTCTCCACGGGAATACCACAACTAACTACAGTCAGCGACTTGCATGAAAAATAAAAGAGATCAACATTCCAATATATGAGCAAATTCATGGAAGACAACTGAGACATAACTACCTAAGTGATTTATCTGTTACTGCTAATTATACATTAAAGACGGTATGTTATGGCACAATTCCAGAACACAAACCACACCAGCGTTCATATGACTGCAGAATACTCCCATAAGGATGCAATAGGTAGCCCATAATATCGGTAAAGTAGGCCTGATACGCAGCCCATAAGCTGTAGTTTATCTGGAAAGCTTGTTGTTTGCAAGGCATATTGAGTTCAGGTAAATTTGGCTGACGTGGTACTAGAGGCACTTTCAAATCTGCTCAAATTTGGCAGAATTGGGCTCCACTAAACCAATTACTCAGAGAAGTAACCATTTCATTTTATCTCACTTTCCTCTGGTTCTTTCTCTCATTTTCCACCCGTAGCCACTCACTTCTTCTCCTCCTACTTTGCCTCCTCTCCTTTAATAGGAGTTAGACGATTGTCTCAGCCCAATTTACCATTACCGAAACAGAGATATTAATCTGATGCAACAAAGAGAACTTCTGTATGCCACCAGCATTGGTTGCAACTAAATTCAGCTTCAAATTATCCAGCCCCTATTTGGACTTTGTTAACTAGGAACATTATGTAAAAACAAGCTGTTCAGATCATCAGCCACGGCCATGATCACCTAGTCCATGAAGACGTACCAAAACTTATTCTTTGCATTGACCTTCCCAGGAGGATACACACGATACGACATATTCAGACTACACTTCTACAGATTCCTGATACCACAAACATATAAAGAAGAGCGAATGAGGTATAAATATAGGTAGGTTGTTGGTAACATACTTTGACAAGATGCTACAAGAGCAGGAGGACTTAGGTTTGCATCTACCATCATTAGAGGAGCAGAACTAACTTTGAAGTTAAATTTCCGAATCCACTCAGGAATAAGAAACTTTTCCTGATTTCATTGAAGCAAACAGAAAGACAATCAGGGACTGAATTCAGTGAGATCATGTAACTCAATAATGATAGTTTTAGGAGGTAAGCTTACTATTGCCTCCACACTAGCAACAGCAGCAGCCAATTCTCCTTTACTGTCAAATATGTTGCAAACGACAGCAGTCTCAGTATCATGGTTTCTTCGAATACCTAATCAGGTTGAATGTCAGATCCAAGTGGAGTTTATTTGCAAGTATATCTGCAACTACCGTATGTATGGAATATCAATAATATTAAAAAGCATTTATTTTTTCGTGCAAATTGAAAAAGGAAAAATATTGTTAACAACGTGCATAAGAAAGGTGCACTAAATCCTATAATTCTTTCTTCCGTGTAAATTCCTATAGCATGTGATGACGTAATCCAGGAGCAAGAATCCATAGGGAAAACGACTGACAATAATTTGGCAGCTGGTAAACTTTAAATCGCTTACCTTCCACAGGTAATCCAGCAGATCTCCAAGAGTTTAGTAGCAAGTCTCCTAGTTAAAGAGAATAAAGAAAGAAAAGGCTGCAGGTCAGTATTGGATGTTTTAATTTAGAAGGAAAGCCCCAAGTAGCGAGCACATGCTTTCCAAGTTCCCAGTAACATTCAACGAAAGGATTTTACTTTAAATGCAACACACACAGAGGATACGATTTTGAATAGTTGAGTCTAATTGATTAGATACATTAGATCATTTAATTGTCAAAGAAACAACGACGGAAACGACAACAACCCTGTGAATAATTACTGCCAGCATACAGGTTTGAAGAACAAAGCTCAACATAAGTAAGTTGCTCGGATCTCCATCGCATGAATTCATGTAGCTTGCCCACCATAGAATTAGAGTTTGAAAACCAGATAATTATTCTCATACACAATTCACACAAAATGCATAGCAGTTAACACAATCCGAAAGTGAAACTATGCTACTGCACGAACCTGCCATGTCAAATCCTAGAGCACTTATCATGTAAGGTTGTGTTCCAAGCTTTGACATGCATTCAGCCACATTTCTTGCTACACCACCCAACGCATAGAGAACCTGAAATAGGCAAAGGGCATATGCTTCCATTACACGTCCAAAAAGTAAGAGCACGTTATCCATCTAGACTATATGTAACCTATAGAACGACACGATAACCACCAACATACGGATGACCAGAACTAAATAATACTCTTTAACGTTATTGACAAACATACAACTTGTTGATATACATTCATTCTATGCATATGTAGGGCAGGCAATACATGTAAAATCGGGTATCAGGTTAAGCAAAATGAAAAGCCAGCAAATACTTAGTGAAATCAAAATTAAAGAGAAAAAAAAAACACAAATTGAAATTTAGTGAGTAGCATACCTTGCCAGGGGTGGCATTTATGTCAAGTACCATTCCTCCTATCACAACTGCCTCTTCTACCTTTGAATCCTGAGTGAAATTATTATTATAACAAATACAAAATTGCAATTTCAATAAATTATTAACCAACTACACCCAGAAATGAAAGTAGCATTACCATATATGTGAGGAGTGTGTACTGAAATGAAAGTGGTGCTTGAATTTGAATCTGCTCCTGCTTTGAGTGTGCAAGACTGCAAGTAAATCCTTTGAATCGGTAATAGCGAAGCAAAATGAAACAAACTTTTGGGTGACTTTTACTTGCACACTCGAAAATCCGTCACTTGTTTAATTATATTCCTTCTCGTACATGCTAAGTATTATTAATCGATATAGACTTATTTATATAATACTAGCAACTTTGACACACGCAGGAACAGCGTGTAAACTATATAAATTATCAAATAAATTTTCATGTAACACAACTTTAATATAATTTATAAAATTGATGCAAATAATAAGAAAATCAATATGTTCTACACAAATTAAAAATTACGTGAGAAATTTGCTAAATATGTGGAAGAATTTTAGGAGTGGTGATAGTTACTTATTTAATTACACTAGCAAATGGAGCACGCGGTTCCCGCGAGCATAATTCTTTTTTCAATGTCATTCTATGTGGATTAAAGAAGAAAATTTATCTAGATAACACGTGCCATAAATTTAGAGTATAACAATAGAAGAAAAATATATTATAGAGAAAGTAAATCATTAATTACAATAAATAGTGTAATTAATTAGTCTAACTTAATTTGTAAGGTTATTTGGGGATTTAATAGTATACTTTTACAATATAGCTACAATTCAAAGGTTAAAGTTGGAAATCAAAATATTGGTGTCACAAACAATGGGTTTCTTTATATAATAGTATATAGATATTTTTTAATTGTTGAAAAGTCAAAGAATGGGTATTTTTGGAAACTCAAAATTTGGTATCCAAAGTGTCATTTTGTGAGTGGGAGGGCTTTGTTTTTAATATAGTAATAGATATACTTTTTTCAATTTATAAAATGAAATATATCATCCGTTAGTAAATAGCTCCGTTGAATAGTAATAATTTAATTCAAATATTTTAATATTATATTTGTGTGAACTTAATTTCTGTTAATTACAACCAACTTTGTGGAGTGAAGCGGATTTCCAAGATTGCAACCTATTGACATGACCGCTTTTTTTTTTCACAATAACACATATTAAGATTAGGAAGGCCTATCCAAATCAGTGTAATTGGCGGCTGTAGCTCTGGATTGAAATTCGTTGTCCATTCAAATATCGTAGCCTCAACTCCTTGAAAGTCCAACGACTTTTTCAACTAAAGTCACGTATAGTCTTCCTCTTTGTCAAGTTTATCATGACATGTTGATGGCCAATCGGACCAATCGTGTAATTTCTCTTACGAGGAAATCTTGTAATCATACAGTGCATGAAAGTATACGACGGTTTAACAATCGAAAATCGAATAATAAGAACAAGATTCAATTGTTCATCAAGTTCATTTACTTCATCTTCCTAAAAAATGATCATTGACTTGACTTTCAGCATATGAAACTTATTTGTTCAGAACGCCGATCCCGACAGAGGAAAACGATGATTTTTAGAGATTTGCGGCTGAACTCAGAGGGATTTTGAGGTGCCTATGTATCCCACGATCCAAAAATCAAACCACTCGTAGCCCGAAAATTATTCTGGTGAATTCGTGTTCAAGCCATGAATTGTTGTTGGAGTTGTGAGGATGAACTAAGAGAGAAAAATGAGAAGTATTATTTTCTAGTATTTTAGTATATTGTGGGAGTTGAGGGTGGTGAGCTTCCTCCTCTTTCTAATGAATTTTGGAAATATCTCATGTACCCACTTTATTGTAGAAAAAGCCACCCCTGTATATAGAGTTGTTTCCTTTACATGTATATAACAATTATCATATTGGACTTGACATGTATAGTTTAAGGGGTTGTTTGGTTGCTGTGATGAGGTAGATGAGGAGGTTTAATAACTTAAAAACTTGTTTGGTTTGTATGATTATACAAATGGGCTTTTTGATTTAATAGCTGAGGCCCACTCCTTAACTCACTTTCTCAACTTAAATAATATCTACCCCCTGTTATTATTTTATCTCACTTTTTAGTCATCCAACTCACCCGACGAAATGACTTATTTACCCCTATTTCTTCAATTTTAATATTTTTATGCAGCAACAAGCCATAATTTAAAAATGTAATTAAAAAAATGAAATTAAAAAAATGAAATTAAAAAATTTAATTAAAAAATGTAATTAAAAACACGTAATTAAAAAATATAATTAAAAAAATGTAATTAAAAATGTAATTAAAAAAATGTAATTAAAAAAAACGTAATTAAAAAATATAATTAAAAAAATGTAATTAAAATGTAACTAAAAAATGTAATTAAAAAAATGTAATTAAAAAATGTAATAAAAAATGTAATTAAAAAATATAATAAAAAATGTAATTAAAAAAATATAATTAAAAAATGTAATTAAAAAATATAATAAAAAAATGTAATTAAAAATGTAATTTAAAAAATATAATTAAAAAAATGTAATTAAAAATGTAATTAAAAAATATAATTAAAAAAAACGTAATTAAAAAATATAATTAAAAAAATGTAATTAAAACGTAATTAAAAAAATGTAATTAAAAAATGTAATAAAAAAATGTAATTAAAAAATATAATTAAAAAATGTAATAAAAAATGTAATTAAAAAATATAATTAAAAAATGTAATTAAAAAATGTTATTAAAAAATGTAATTAAAAATGTAATTAAAAAAATGTAATTAAAAAATTGTAATTAAAAAAATGTAATTAAAAAATGAAATTAAAAAAAAATTAATTAAAAATGTAATTAAAAATGTAATTACAAATAAATGTTTTACTTCAAATTAGTTAAGGACATAATTAATTGTGAATATTGCTTGGGAGGTGAACGTGATATTTTTCGAAAATATTTTTGGTGTATATTTTCTTAATATAATGGGGGCAATAAAGTAATTACATGCAATATCCAGAAATAGTTGTTGCACATAACATGAACCAAACACATTTTGTTAAATTAAGATAAAATAATAACTTTATTAACTCTCCAACCAAACACGCTACTATTACGCATATGAAATACAAGACTATTTTAGCTGAGTAATAGTTAATCTACATATATAACTGTCTCTGCAACCAAACAGCCCCTAAGGAGATGAGTTGTGTGGTGTGGACTGTGTCGTGGTGTTAAGATACGACAAGGATGAATGAGGGCAAGACATATGTCACAAGAATGGTATAACCAAGTGTAGTAGACTATGTGGCAAGTGAGGTACAAGTATTTATGAATAAGAGTGTGCAATAATACGTTACGAATACAAATTGTGTTATAATACGTTATAATTTATAAATGAAGTAATAATACATTGTTAATATAAATGAAGAAAAATCAGTAATTGAAGCATCGTAACCTATATTTCTTGTACGTATATTTTTTGTTATTAACATTATGCTTTTTGTAATTTTGTTGTAAGTGTTTTTTCATGTTTGTTTGTTGGGATTCAATTTGGAACCCTGTGGTGCATCTGGTGTTTTTAGTTTGCAGGGTTTTGACAATGGAGTATTTGGTTGGTTTCTTGTTCTTCAAATCTATGGTTCTTTGGAGATTGAGTGATTTTTCTTTGAGTTAGAAGAATTTTTGACTTGAGCGAACTTTTGACTTGCTCAAGTCTTGTACCGAGCGAATCCATTACCTTTGTCGATGGTGCTTTTGTTGGTGTTATTGCGTGCTCACCTTTGCGGAATCTTCTGCTCCCTTATCAATTATATTTTTATTTAGAATGTTACATTAATCGTGTATCACGTGCATTAAATATTTGCCACAAGTGTATATATAACTTATTTTAATTTTTATTAATTTGATTGAAAATAATGCTTCTTTCCGATTTTGAATGTTCATTCTATAAACACGATTTTTAAAGGTTTTTATAAGTACAGATGCTAATAATGCAATAACCACATTTATCACTTCTAATACATCATATTTTTAGTTCATTGAAAAACTAATATTATGCAATACTACTATAGAATAATAAACTATTGTCAAATTAAATTTAAATTTAAAATTCTGTGACATTATTTTAATGTCCATATGCCTACTTTTGCTTCAAGTAGGACACTAAGTACACTAAATTGAATTTGAATAAAAAGATCTCTAACTCAAAATGTTTGAAGATCTCAAAATTAACTATTAACCCACGACATTTGGCAGTAAACTATGACATCTTTATCGTTACTAATTCCATATTTCTCTACCCATTCTGTTGAATCGAGAAATAAATAAAATCCAAAAAAAGAAAGAAAAAAAACAGAACGGTAGAAACAGAAGATTGGGCAATGAAACAATAAAATCCAGAAATAAATAAAATGAGATCGAGTGTATGGTGAGCTACTAGTAAACGCCATCCAATAGCAAAGAAAAAGGGCGCTATCAGCGAAACTCCCACAAGGTTCAGTTTAGGCCTCCCATGAATCAGATAAGAACCAAATATAAAAAAGCTTATCTGGGATTATGAAGGCACATTATTAAGTATTATTAACCAATGCATAAATATATATAATCAAAGCACAAAACATGAAATGAAAGAAACAAACACACAAACGAGAAGAAATAGTGCCAAAGAGCTGCACCGGCTATAGAATTCAACAGAGAGTAGGCATTTATAGAGCGGATTCTGTTAACGTTGGTAAACCCTATTTTGATATTTATCTCTTTCAGTTTGTGAAAGTAATTAGGACTGGGCCGGTGGGCTAGGCCTGCAAATAAGAAAATTAAATATAGTCCAATTTACAGATCACTGTTTGTTTTTCACTTTGCACCAAAATATATGTTTAGAATGCTTTTCAAATTTTCAAACGTTTTTCCTGTTATTCTTTTCAGTATACTAGTTCGTTCCAGCACGTGCGAACAATGAATGAGCAAGTACTTGAGATTTTAGTTGATGTAAGAAAATGGTAAAATTCGCAATGAAAGTCACTAAACAAAAGTGTCACGTGATTTAAACTAAAAGAGAATAACATGTAGAAAACCTAGCTTTAATCTAATTATTACGATATTCACAGTTGATACTAAGCAATGTTTTAAAAAGCTTATTTGAAGCTCGCTTTAAAGCACGCTTTGAAGCAAAGCTCACTCGAAAACGCCTCAAGGCTCATGCAAAAGCTTAAGTGTTATAAAGCTTACGCCTTATTGCCATGGCGTACACTTTTGGTGCGGTTTTTGCGCTTTACGCCTTGAGAAATAAACTAATGCCTAATTTTATATTGAAAAAAAGAAAGAATTTCTCACTAAATCAATGGCAAAATTTTGAATATAATTATAATGTTGAAGGTAAAAGTCAAAACTCTGTTTATTGACAAAAAAATATGTGGTTTTTTTTTAAACACAAGTTAAAAGAAAAAAGCCACAACACCTATTTTCACAGTAGTTTTATTTAGAATATGCATAATAGTGTGACAAAGGTGCATTTATATTATGCTTAGAACATATTTATATAAGATTCATATTATATATTCATATTTTTAGCAACACTTCTTTTCTTAAAATACTTAATATCAAAACCCATAAAGCTTACGCTTTGTGCCTCAAGGCTTACGCCTCACTTTTTGGAACATAAAACGTCTCACCTACGCTTTTGCTTTTTAAAACACTGACACTAAGTATTAACTATATACGTTTAATGAATGTATTGTAACTGAGCTCCAAGTTGTTGGATAAATTGGTTGCTTAGTAGGTCAATCGTCAAACATTCAGTGATGATAAGCTTCTTGTTTTGTAAATACCGAAAGTGTCTCGTAAAATTCAAAAAGACTTGAAACTTTTATCTGGTGAAAATTCATCACAGGAACAAAAGCTTAATAAATACCAAAAGAAAAAGATATAATACCAAAAGATTGATCAAACAAATTCTTTGACTTATTATTATTCAGTACTTTTTTAATTAATTATTTGTTTTGGTGGTAGTGTTACACATAAATGGAAAACATTCCAAGAAAATAAAAAGAACGTAAATTAAAGAAAATAGCATATGTCGTACTTAGTATTTTAATTACCACTGTCAATCTACATACATAGAGAAATCCTTTAATTAGGATACCAAAACAATAAAGTTTAAAAGGAAAAACTCAGAAATATGCAAAGAGGTGATTACAATTCACAAATGAACCCAATATACTAAGGGGTGTTTGCTAAGCCACTGAAAATCATATAATGAGTGTTTGCAATTGTAACTATTGCTTTTTTTTTCTTTCTTTAAAAAGTAAGAAAAAAAGGAGAACCCCAAAAACATGTCATGAGGTGCTTCCATAGAAGCTTCTCCCACAAATCTTGGTGAATATATTATTTAGATTTACCAATCCTTTAAATTTCTCTAAATATTCAATTTTACCCTCAAATAAATCTCATAATTTCTCTTTTTCCTTATCAACACGATCTTCTCAATTATTATATTTTTAAAGTAAAAAATAATTAAGAAAAAACAATTAAAGAAAAATCAATAATGAATAAGAACAGAAAAGAATTTTAAAGATGATTACTTAACAACAACATGTTTGACATTATTATATTAATATTTTTTAGATATAGTTATTATTTCTATAAGATATACGCATGATGTAATTATACTAATAACTTGTATATTGTAATGTAATATATATATGAGGTAGATAGTTATATATTAAAAACTAAAAAAAATTAGATTTTAAATATAATGTAATATTATATGTAAACCCATGGAGGAAAATTAGGACTATCGGGACTTAGGGCCATCGAGGGACAAGTAAAACGTTTATCATCGGAGGATAAGTTGCTTCTCGGTAACTTTATCTCCGATGGCACACGGATTACCACACTTACAGAGCATCCGATGCTAAAGGCACTACCAGTCTTGGATGACTCTACGATGCCTAATAATCGCCGATGCTTTAGCCAGTGAACAATCCTAAGGAACATTGACACGATAAACATGTTCCCCCCCGATGGGTGCCCACTATAATGATATATCAAGGTATATATCCTGACGACCCGATGGAGAGACATTCCGATGGCGCAACAATAACAAAATTACTCGATGGCACCATTACGGGCAGAGTAACCCAATGGCCAAAGCAATCAATCTGATGGCAAAGAAGTTCGTCCGAAGGCAAACAAGAGAAATGCCTCTAGAACAATAACCAAGTATCACCCTTCGAGATACTCCTGCCATGCAAAGACCAGGTGTCATCATCAATATCATGTATCAGCACCAAATTAACCAGGTGTCAGCAATGGATGTAGAGCATCAGCACTAAAGAAATTAGGTGGCAATCTCTCAGCAGCTGAATCAACATTCAAGTATCCTTATTTTGCCACCCAATTCACAAGGGGTAATCCCCGGAAGACTATAAATACTCCACTTTGTAACAAGGGGGAGGGGAGACTCTTTTACATGATAGATTCTCTGAGAAGGCATACTCGAGATTTAATAAGTGTTCATAGAAAAAGATCATCGATAAAATTTTATTCGCTCTCTGCTTTTGGCATAAAGTTTGATTACCGACTATACGGGCAAGGCGTTCCACGAATAAAAATATAAGAAATTACTCCGATGAGTTAACAATATATATATATATGTGTGTGTAAATGTGAGTGAAGGATTAATATTTCAATGATTTAAATAAGAACAATAAATATTATTGTATTTGAATTAAGTTTTAAAAGGCGCTTCTCTCTAGTGGCTGAGGAAGATGAGTTACCTTGGCTCGTAATTGGGGATTTCAATGAGATCGGATTTGCACAGAAAAAGAAGGGTGGGCCAACGGCCTTGGTGAGCCGCCTGAGATTTTTTAACAACTATATGAACATGTGTGGGTTGACTGATTTGGGTTTTCAGGGACCTTCGTTAACTTGGACTAATAAAAGAGATAGCGGTGTGATTATTAAGGAACGAATTGACCGATCGATGACCAACCAAAGAGGGATCAACTGCTTCCCTGAGAATACGGTGATTCACCTCCCCCGTAAGAAATCGTACCATCGCCCAATTATCATTCATTGCTTATGGTTACCGATTTTGCGTGGAGAACGCCTCTTCCGATTCGAAGCAGCATGGCTTCATCACCCCAACTGTGATGCGATTTTGAGGCAGATTTGGGAGTCGACACCGGATATCATTGATGCCATTAAAGAGGTGCCGGAAGCGCTTGTGCCATGGAATAAGAATTCGTGAGGCAATATCTTCCGGGAAAAAGAAAAAGAAAAAAAGAAAAAAGAATGATCGCTCGCGTATCGGCAGTATACAGAAGGCGAGGAATCGCGGCCACAATGACATCCGGTTTCTTTGGAGAACAATATAATTCTAGAGTAATAATGAAATATTGAAATAGGAGGAGGTATTTTGGCTCCAGAAATCCCGAGTGAAGTGGATACATGAAAGGGAAAGAAAGACAAAGTTCTTTCATAAATCCACGATGACGCGGAGGAGAAGAAATAGGATTGTCATTCTCAAAGTAAACGATGTGTGGGAGAAGGAGGGTGCGGTTCTGGAGGGCCATGCACGCGCATACTTTGAAAGTCTCTTCACTTCCAATAACACAATTTGTTAAGGAGAACTCTCATGTTCGGCTTATCAAAGGATACTCACCCAGAACGAACAGATGTAGGCCGCATGGTGGATATGGGAGAATTAAAATTCGTGGTTTGGGCATCGCATCCTCTCAAAGCTTCGGGACCCGGTGGGTTGCAACCTTTATTCTTTCAGAAAGGCTGGATATGGATCAGACATTCATTGTTGAAGTTCATGATTGCGGTGTATGAAGAACGAAGTTTTAACAAGAAGATTTGTGAGCCCTATTTATTTCTTATTCCAAAGATCCCAAATTCGGTAATCATATCTCAATTTCGTCTATTTTCGTTATGCAATGTCATTTACAAATTTATAACGAAAAGCATAACAATGAGGCTTGGGGACATTATGTCGAGCATTGTTGGGCCAAATCAGTCGATTTTTATCAGGGGGCGTAGAACTCTGGATAACATCATTATTTTACAAGAAATCCAACACTCTCTCAGGTTCAACGTGTGGCATGGTATCTTTGGGTAGAACCAATCAGGAGCCACGCACAAAAACAAGAACATGACATCATTCAGATCATCGTCAATCTCGCCTCCGCTGCTCCCATTGAGTGTTGCAACAGTGTAGTCGGAACCAGATGAACACATACCTGAAAATGTGTATGCACAGGTTATGGAGAAAAGTTGAAAGGATGTTAAAGCCTCATCTATGACCTACTGAATCCATATCAACAAGACTATGCAGTCATTAATTGAGGCCAAGTCAGGTACACAAAATAGGAATCAGATATGCAGATTAGCCATGGACGGATCAGGCACCAAGCGCATCACCTATTCACGACGATCCTCCTATTTCATGATCATGAAGAACAGTTGATTACCTTTTTCCTTCAAGCTATTAATGACACGAAAGAAGTACTCCTTAGACTCGATACCCAACGCATACAAAGCAGCAGTGCAATCATTGATTTAGGTGGCTGTGGACTGCGAAGAGTTTTAGAGTTCAGCATTGTTGGACAGTTTTCAGGTGTGAAGAGCGGATTCCATTTGTGTAGCCCTTGATTCAACACGGTTCATCGGCGCTCTCCTGGTACCAACACTAGTATCAGAGGTGTTGGGCATGCTCGGTGTTAGGGGGTTTCGTTAGCCGATGAAGCAGTGTCGCTGTTGAACGAGAACTCTTTGTGGACACTGCCATAGCCCATTGTATTCTCACTTGATCGTCTCTCAATTGTTTGATCTCGTCCTCAGAATCAGAACCACCATATCCCAAATAATGGGCTAGGTCCCCAATTGCCATACGGTTGTGCCACATCTCATTTAACTTATCCTAACCGTTTGCGGGTCGTCCTACCAAATAAAGCAGTATATTGATTAGCAAACAATGTGGAGCAAACTAACTGATATGCAGATATAGCCTATAGGTACACTATATTAATATTGTCCACTTACGAAAAACAAACCGTGCCCACCGATCATCGTCGGCCATATGTGCTCCTATCTTATTGTCTAAGCCAAAACTCGTGCACTTTTTGCCCATTGCAATATGTCTCCACAACACTTTAAGTCTATTGATTTACCCTTTAGTTGGTCACATGTGTAAGCGTACCTAAATGGACCACTTGTTTTCATGGCAATGACAAGCTCACGCCACGTTTCAGTGGTGAAGGTGGTGCCTATTAGCCTCCCACCCAAAACTCTTGATGGATGAGGTGTATGAAATACCTTTTGTTCTCAACACCCCAATATGCGTCACTAGTCTTATGACGCTTTGCATGGACAAGGCCCTTGTCTACGTTGTCGTGATTCTTTCTAACCATCTATAACTCATCCGACATGACTAAATATTACAAACTAACAACCGATTCAAAGTTCTACACTATACTTATCGGACGTAGAAGTCACAACAATACTAGCATATATAATATTATATATGTAGGATATATTGAAATAAATGGATAACAACATAATTTCTAATAATGTATTGCAGAGCATATCAGTTTGAAATAACCTGACTTTTGGGGGTTAAAAATTGTATTATTCATTGAAATACATAAGACTAACATTCGCAACATGCCTAATACTAGAATGATATTTTTTTTCTCAACATACAACGATATATAAACAAATGGGCAGCCAACAAATTATGCAATTGGGACAAGAATATCATATTTCAATGCATTGTTCTTAACACACAACGATATATACACAAATGGACAACAAATGAATTATGAAGTTTTTGAAAGATATGTGGTTTCAGCTAATTGAATGTAACATACATAGTTAAAAACAAAAGATGGACAAATAACATGCGAATAAACATCACAATGTACTTAATGGGGTTTAAAATTCAATTACCTCGGACAAAGGAGGAAGCAAGTTACTGATTAATATGGTACCTACACCAACATGAAATACTGATTAAAAAAGATGGCGAAAACAAAAAAATTGTGTGCTATACGACCAAATTATAAATTTTGGGAAACTAGGAGAATGCAATTTACCAATGTGACGAAGGGAGTGCGCAACCTGATTATGAGAAATGTATGTTTGATTTATAGAAGTGTTTAGGAGGGAAAGCCAAAAAGATGGCCAAATTTTGGGGGGGAAGTTTTTAAAAAAAATTGCGATTTGAAGTTTTTAAACAAATTTGGAATGACTCGGAGGGATGTGTTGGACCCTTTGAATTTGGAGGGCAATATTGGCGTGATTTCAATTAACGTACCAAAATTCGCTTCAATCTATATAAGTATTGACAACAATTCAGTGCTACTAATCTACGTCGTAGCCTCAATCTTGAAAACAAAAAGCAAATCTCGAAGATATTGAGTTGTACACTGTTCACTGTTTTGTCCTATATTCACAGGTTGAGATACAAACGCGATTTACGTTTTCCAAGAATTCTAAAATAATTGTGAAACGAATACCAAAGAGGGGCTAAATTATTGACCTGATTATATAGAAATTTCTAATTATATTATAAAATATTACGATAGCGATAACCATAAAATCAGATGATAATGATATTATTATGTACATTATACATTGTATAAAAATCATGGACACTTGACTAATTAGTAATTGCACTAGTTCTCCCATTCAAGTTTTTCCTTTTCTTACAAGGAATATTCTTGGAATTCTTTTGAATTTGCCAAATTAGTTTGGTTTGGTTTGGTTAAGCCTACAAAAAAATTAATCTCTAATTTATTGCTGACTTTGACACCATGCATAATAAGAAAGATTCAAAAGGGGGGGGGGGGGGGGGGGCTACAACACCCTATCTGCCCGTGGTCATCATATTGTAAAAGGTGTCATCAGTTAATACAAAATCCAATGACAATGACATATACCAAAAAGTAATAATTTTTTAAAACATTGATATATCATTATATATTCATACCTCCATTTCAATTTTGCGAACGTAAATTGTTTAGAAAATCGACACCATGGCTGATCACGTTGTAACTTACGACTTTTTCAACAACGAGTCGAGGGAGATAACTGATTCGTCAAAGATTTTCTCACAAAGTACCTCAAACTACATTGTGTCCAAGTCTAAGGGCAACAACTCAAAGGCATGCACGTTTTGTGACCGAGTTTTCAAAGACGCCCGAGTTGAGATTGGAAATATTTTTCGTGGACCCAATAATAAATATATATATATATATATATATATATATATACAATTCATCTTAAACCAATAGTGAATATGTTGTCTATTATGGACTAAACATAACAATAAAATACTATAATAGTCGTTAGGTGATTTAATTTATGGCAAACTCCCTCTGTGTTATCAGAAATCTACACTATCAGAAATCAACACCAAACACTCTCGTTTTTTTAGCGTAAAATCCCTTGCTTTTCGAAAACCATGCACCAAACTCCCCGTGTTATTCATGTCTCACGAAATCTCCTGGAATTTTTCAAAATCCTAGCTTGGTTAGGTGCCACTAACCCCCCTACTATTTGTATTCTTGCCCTCAGATTCCTTTCAGTTTTTTAAATAGTAGAAATCTTAAATAATCTAAAAAAAATGTCTCCATCAATTGAGGACTCGTCCCTGATTTGAGGTACGTACTAGAGATGTATGGAAATGTTTAATACAATAATCATTTTGTAGCAGTCAGGTTGTGATGAATTTATACGTCTGAGCTACCCAACCAATATCATTTCACATCAGAAGTGGGCATTTTCAGAACCACCACTACAACAAAATAGGGATATTAGGGCACTTGGTTTGAGACATTACTTAAGAAACGTCTCAAGCATATTATTTTGAGACACCTATTTAATTATGTCCTATTAGTTTACAATTCTAGGGACACTAAAAAAGAACCACATTAATTTTGACTAAGATGGATAGCAAAATCACATATTGCCGCCCACCATTTTACTTTCCCTCTTTTTTTATTTTCCCAATTAATTAATTGCCCTAGGCGCTAAAACTCACTTCCCATCTTCTGTGTGAACTCTCCATGAGAGAAACCCTCAGCCGATTCATCATCTCAAGTGGAAAATTTCGTTCAATTCATGATTATCCTCAAATATAGCACGGTGTTTTTTTTTTGTTCTGCATTTTTTTGTGTAATCTCACATGTGATATTTTCTCTATTACGTAATTGATATGTCTTATTTGTAAACATTCAACGGAGTTAGTAATTTCTGGTCATAATAACCAATTGTATGTGAACTGAAGTTATGGATTGAGTATGCCATTAATCTGGCGAAAGTACTAATTTCTTTGCTCTACAGGTTATATTTCTTTTCTTTCATTAGTTTCAACAATCATATGAATGTTGATGTGGATTTCATCTTAACCACTGCATTTGGAGTTTGAAATTTGTGCTTGTAATAATTGATCTTAACCACTGCATTTGGGGTTTGATATTTGTGTTTCTAAAAATTTCTCTGAAGAAAAGGCAATCCCTTCACAAGTTTGCTTTTTCTATTGGTGCTTTTTTTCTCGAATGGCAATAAACCATCCTCCAAAGAGATGGCCTGCACGATTTTTATTTCTTTATCTAACACTCTTTTCCACAAAATTGAGTAGAACATAAGATGCGGTTTCAAAGGAAAGATCATGGTGCAAGAATCTCTGAAGATAAGAAGAGCAGCAATATTGACGGTGTGAGACCGTGTCAGCGAGAGATGTTTACATGTGCTACCTTCATACTAGTTCTAGCTTTTCCTAAGTCAACTATGTGTTTATAGGCTAGGTTATTTTTATGATTGTATTAGATCCATGTCAGTGTCAATATTAATTTACAGATGCTTCTAATCTACAAATAGAGTTAAGATATGAAAAAAGATTGAAGTTCAAGGAGTTGGTGAATAGGAGGAATCCTAATACTTTTGTTCAATGCATTAAGCTCTACAATTGATATTTGATGTACTGGGTAGTTAACCTTCAAATTATTCTAGAAAATTGTTAGAATGCCCAAGTATATATGGTATATTCAACAATGAATATAAAAAGAAATTTGTAAAGCATCAACACTTGAGCTACATAGAAATATATGTTACTTAAAGAATTGGATTGACCACTAGTAAAGCACGACCATGTGAACTTACAAAATCAATGCTTAGTTTGATTATGAAGTTACATGTTCTTGGTAATTTAATGGTCTGAGCAGAGATACTTTATCCATCTGAATTTCACTTGAACTCAATATTTTAACTTTCACATTTACCTTCTTTATTAGATGATGAATCTATTGTTTATAGTTGTGTCCTTATATGATGTTTCAGTTTTTGGTAAGGTGGCGCTTGGTAAAGACTTTTCATATGAGAAGATTGGCAGTACAAAGCGAAGAGATTCTCATGACATAACTTCATGGTAAGTTCGCTGGTATGCAAAAAATGGCCTGGTAGAACCAGATCTTTCCGTTATGAAAACTCTTATTAAGTCTATTTTCCTAGCAGTGGTGATATTAGCACGTCATTGAGACGATCTGTCAGTTAACTAAACTTGACATATTTCAACTGCATCAAGAGTACAAGACATCTCCTTACATTTTCTTTCTATCAGCATTACATTAAATAATCTCTTACTAAACATCTCTTTTTTCCCTTGAATATTTGTCGACTTAACTGGATATTTGATTACTATACTAACCTTTCTATATACAGGAACAAGTACCTAAGAAGCTGTGACTGAGATTTTAAACTATTTTTCTTAAGCTGGCAGCTTAAAGGAATGCAGGACTAAAAGCATTTTAAGATCTAAAGAAACTTCTAAGAGTGTGAAGAGCAAAGGAGGTCAAGCATGTTGTTGGTCGCATTTTAGCTAATATCTTTATGAGATTTTGAATAAACTTGAACCCATACTGCAACCTAAGACCCACATTTCCAACTATGAAGTACTATGACTATAACTCTATCGTTAAGGATGAAGTTCTTTGTCCATATGAAAAGTTATTTTATAGAGGATGGTATTGCTTAAGGATTTACTGATCCTTTTTGCAGGTATAATTAAGAGGCAAATTACATCTTAACCGTTCTAATGAGGATTTGGATTTTGATATTGTGGCTATATAATAAAAGGCCATCTAGAGTACAAAGTCATTGTTTCGAATTTCAACAATTACAGTAAGTAATCATTCTTCTTTAAGGTTTATATCATCTTCCTTTTGTATAACATTTTGATATCGTGTGATACCCTTTAAATTTTTCTTCCAACCATTTTCTCTGTTTTCTACTAGCTTAACCTATATATAATATCACCTATGAAGTCAGAAGCGTTCTCTTCTTCTTTATAATTGATTTATCAAATTCATGAGCAACATTAAACCTGAAACAATGATTATATGTTATTATTTGGATTGAGGTAACTAAGGTTTGGGAATATGCTTTTTTATGTCGTATTTGAAAAGTCTTTGGACATTCCTTAAATGTTGTGCAACGCACCATAAAATAGCTATATGATTTCTGACTTAAAATTTGACAACAAAGATGAAAACCATTTGGCTTTGTCAGCATGTTCTTAGATAGCAAACTGGCTAGAAATACACATCTCTGTTCGAGTATCTAACAACTGATTAATGTTTACTTTATCTTAGTATAATAATACACATGTCTACCTTAATATTCCTCAACACTTCCAAGAAAAAGTGCCACTAAAGACCTTACCAATTTTCAGCGTTGTGGGAGTGATAACCTTGAGTCTAGTTGTACCAATTCACCTTTGAAAAGCGTCATCTTACCCTGTTGTGACGCGAGCAACCATCGTGTTTCGAAAAGCACTAATACTATTTTTGCCAACACTTAAAAACGTTATTTTAGACAAACATACACGTTAAACCCTATTTTCTTATAGTGAGTGAGCGTGAAATCGCCCAATAGAGCTTGCGAATTTTTTTTGGAATGACCCCTATATATACAAGTTGTACGACCCAATGAACGACGATGATCAATTTAATCCAATTATGATGCTTACACTATTATAACAATAAAATAATATTGGCCAATTATATGCTAATTATAGAGAACTATATACAATTATAGAAGACTCTTGACAGCCTTATTTATGTGATAGTTCATCGAGTATTAAAAATGGGGTTTGCATGCTTACAACTTAGTTATAAGCTGATTGGCAGAAGTTTGTTATTATATCTTAAAAGATATAACTAGACTTTTATATTTGCGGATCGTATTTGTTCCACCACGGGGATGTCATTTACTTTCTTTTATAACAAATGTAAAGCCCACATTATTTGAAGGTTAACCCATTTCCCTTTTAATATCAACCGTCGGATCTAGGTCAATTATCTTGATTAATCCTGGCCTCTTATCTTCATATAAAAGGAAAAGTTTCATCACACTCTTTCTGTCGTCCCTAAACCCTCATCACTACCAACAAAAGCAATCGCTAATCCACAGATTCACGTGCACGTGGTGGCTTTTCTTCAGAATTGTAATATCAATATAATAATACACATGTCTACCTCAATATTCCTCAACACTTCCAAGGAAAAGCGCCACTAAAGACCTTACCAATTTTCAGCTTTTGGGGAGTGATAACCTTGAGTCTAGTTGTACCAATTCACCTTTGAAAAGCGTCATCTTACCCTGTTGTGACGAAAGCAACCGTCGTGTTTCGAGAAGCACTAATATTGTTTTTGCCAACACTTAAAAGCGTTGTTTTAGACAAACATACACGTTAAACCCTATTTTCTTATAGTGAGTGAGCGTGAAATCGCCCAATAGAGCTTGGGAAAGATTTTTGGAATGACCCCTATATATACAAGTTGTATGACCCAATGGACGACGATGATCAATTTAATCCAATTATGATGCTTACACTATTATAACAATAAAATAATATGGGCCAATTATAGGCTAATTATAGAGAATTATATACAAGTATAGAAGACTCTAGACAACTATATTTATGTGATAGTTCATCGAGTATTAAAAATGTGAAAAAACAACCCCAATGTATTATGTGTTGGATTTGGCTTCCAATGCACGAGGCACATATGAGGCATATTGGTGTGCGGATTTTGTAAGCGTTGGGCGTCGTCTCAGCTCATGGCGCACGCTAGGCATGCGACTTGTATGGTTCTGCACCTACACAATTTGATTGGGATGGGATTGTTGCGGTCCATGATATTCACTCATAACGAATTTTGCAATGTTTTTTGTGCTGGCTAGCTTGAAATACCTTGACTTGTCCTCGAATAACCACAACTCCTCTTTCAGCTCTCATTTTGTTTATGTTGACGGCAATCCTTCGCATTAGACTAAGAATTCGGTCCACGACTTGACAATTTGTTGCTTAATTGTCCATTCAGCAAGGATATCGTCTACGTCCTTCTCGAACTAAGTAATGATGGTAGCAGTGCCCGTCTAGAGATGCTTCGACTTGGATTCTACATGCATCCATGATACGACTTGACCTAAAACATATAGAACACTTATTAAATGTTGAAATTGGGCGACAAAATTCGATTAAGTGCATGTTTGCAAAAGCTTACAAAAAGAATAAATTTGGAAATTTTTTACATATGATTTTACACTTTAAAACGGCGTATGCTTCTAAAAGCACCGTAATCCCCCCCCCCCCTCATTATAATAAGACATGCATAAGCAAAGCACCAATTACAAATATAAATTAAATGCTTTGCATCGGAGAAAAAACATACAAGATGCTTATAGAACATCTCAAGACAATTATTTAATGACACATTTTATGAAATGTTATTAATTGACTCATTTTGTTATTTTTCAAATAATAAATTCTAAACATATGTATAGATATAAACCATTGTTCAAAGCCATATAAGTACTTGGTGATTGTAACAACAATCGTTTCTCTTTTTTTCCATTCAGTAAAATGATCACGGAATCACCTCTAATTTCTTTAAGAAATAATGGGCAAAGGCGAGGGTGCTAACAACATCATGATGTAGGAGTGAAACGTGGATTCACGACAATCATGAGTCTGTTAAAGAGGATAGGGGTGGACCCTTATTTACGGATCTACAAAAACTTATGAACTTTATTATAATGATAATTGACGTAACTAAGAATGAAAACAAGTCAAGCACCCCATAACGAAACCGTAACTTCAAACACAAACATTTAAAAAGTACTTGTGTAAGCCCAAAAGAGGAAAAGTTTCTATAACAGCTCGCAAAGCCACATTTGGCGAGCAGTTCACCCAGACTCGAATTTCAATCTAATTACAAAGTAAATCATATGTACTGTGAAAAGAAAGAATCACATAGACAAGATTACTCACCAACCCCTGGAGTGGTGAAATGAAAGGAAATGAAGTAAAAACAACATCATGATGTACAGTAAAAACAACATCATGATGTACAAGTGAAATGTTTGATTTTTTGTTTGTTCGTTAAATTTTCTTATTTATGTATTGGACAGGTACTGCGGCCATTATGAAGGAGAAAATTGACAATTGATCATGTGATCCGTATATCACAAGGGGGAGAAAGAAAAAGCTGGGAAAATCAGGTAGCTGCATGTAAAAGGTGCAATGAAAGGAAATGAATTAAAACCCATGAACAAGCAAACATGAAGATGATCAGGACTCTTGTGGTATATTATTGAACGTTACCAGTTTTACTAGATGTATCGAATTATTTTCTTGGTTGATTATTTCTTATAACGCTGGCTCTCTCGGGGGACACCTTACCCCCAAACATCAGAAAGAAAGCAATGGAAGGCTCAACGCCAAAGGAGTGGCAAATGTATATCTAGCCGCATGACTCTTGGGGAATAATTTCTTAGATTTCATAAAAATGTAATTTGAAAAACAATTGATTTTAGGGATAATTTTTGCAATTTATTTGTTAACTAAAACAATTTATATGATGTTAGCGTCGTTGTTGTTTTTCACTGAATTGTTGTTAATTTTGGGTCGTTTGTAGTTAATCTATGTCATTTATGTATTCTTGTTGCTGGCATTTTTATCACTATTTGGAAACTTTGAAACGTGGAAGAGTAAAGAAGTCGATGGTTTCTGAAAATTGTGATATGCCGGTGAAACCTGATTTTGTGACTAGTAGCGGAGTTGCACAGAAGTGTTGTAAGAAGTGATGTGGGACCTGGAATAACATTAGTGGAGAGAGAGTTATATGTAGGTGAGAGTTCCATTACATGTTGTTTTGATATATGGATGGATAATATTATAATCTTATTGTGGCTACTAAGGTTTGAGCTTATATAGTGTTGCAGCTGGATATGCAATGATCGTTATGATATTAGGAATGCGAAGAAGCTCTATTGTGCTAGCAGTTGAATGTTATAAGTTGAATGGGTATTACTGAGTTATATATACCCTTTGAGTATATGCATGTATCTGTATTTTTTAATTAGATGTGACTGAGATTGTTTTGCATAACATAATGTAAAGATGTCATGTAAAAATACAGCATCAATCGATGGCCATGAGAACTACAACTTCTACCCAGAATCAGATTCAACTTTCTTTGTGTTTGATACTTTATCTTTTGTTATACATTTGATCCCTTCAAATAAGTCAATACCCCAATGCTCGTCAGAGCAACTGCCCCAACAAAAACACCAGAGCTCACAAAGATCCAACATGCTTCCTCTGCAGACGTAGTGGAAGTTGGCAGCTCCATAGTTTCTTGTCTTGATTCATGATAATCCAAATGCAACCTCAAAACCTATCGAAACAAGATACATAATCAATAAAAATGACTTCTGAAAGCTTGCCATACAAAACAGAGTCATTAAAGCCATATGCTATTTTGGCATCTCTTCTATTTTGACAAGAAAATATTGCCATAGATCAGTTTATAACAGCTACAACGTCTTCAACAACAATTCTATAATAGATATTATATGATTTCACATTTGTTCATGACAGCTTCAGAGGGGAAAATGACCCCAAGATGTATGAAGAATAAGACTGAACTTGACTAAGCAGAAGATGAGGCATGTTTTACCAGAAGCAAATAGAGTTAGAGATCATAGTTATGATGTATTCAGGCAACAATCACCAAATCAACTTTAACATTGAAAATACGTGTCATTCTTTGTGGTCCATATAAAATAATGGAGCTTATTATCTTTGGTGCTTAGAGGACTATTACTGAAGAATCCATGTTTTTGTCAATGTTTTAAAGTTAAAAGCGAGAAATATGTTTTAAACTGATATGCTTGTCGTCCTTCTATTAGTCCTTACACGTTTGTGTATTCACTCATAATGTATAACATTACCGTAAATGTTTCAAGATTTGTAAAAGGAGAAGGAATTGGCGTTTTGGTTACTAGTTCTTGATTACCGTAAATACACTGGTCGGCTATTGTTAATCAACTCATAACATAGATATAAGTATGTCTATAAAGTCTAAATCCAATCAACGTTCTTATGTCATCAACATGTTTATCGTCAATTCTATTATTTTTTTCTTGCTTAACAGTTAATTGATTATTAATTTTTTTTAAGATCTCAATAATAAAAATGAACAGTTGGAATTTAAAAACACGCATGTATTTACTCGTGATTTTTCTTTTTTCTTTTTGATTTGGGATTATACGAGCAACTTAGCTAGTGCATTATCAACATCATTTCACATAATTTTAATATATTATTAGTGACATACTCTTTTTGGTGCAAGTTTTGATTGTTGGGGTGTTCATGTAAAAAACCTTGTGATAATCAAATTAGTTGGTGCTTGTCAATATGCTAGGGAACTCCACTAATCATGAAAAAAAATAGTTTAGATAAATAAAGGTGTTGGAGATGGTTCTAAAAAATGCTTTAAGTAACCACTAAAGTTGAAGATGATCTCTCCTACAAGATAGCTCATGTCTATATCCCAGATCTACACGCTAATTGAGTCTAAGTCCCGTGGTGTTCATTTTTTAGCATAACTAGATTTATCAATATATTTCTAGGCATATTCAAGCATTAAATACAAAGTATAGACTAAATGAATAGTTGAAATCAAACCATTAATGCGTAAGATTTCATATATGAATGAGAACTTCAAGTAGTAGAAAGTCTAATAGCTCGTCACTACAAAAGTAAAACAACACATAAACTAAAACACCATGTTCACATTAAATAATGCAAGGTAAAATAAGATCTCACAATAGTAAGTTTTCGGCTTTGCTCCTCTTAATGATTCAATTCAGGCGGGTCTTTGTCCACAACTACCATCTTCTATGCTACTCTAAACTACTCAGAACTAATATAAAAACTCTTCTAAACTTGTCTTTGGTGGCTTATGTCCACATGAAGGCAATTTATACGCACACGTCTCTTCGATCTTCTTCGACGATAAACTTTTTTTTGCCTTGCATTAACTAAATTGCATGCAATATCCTTGTCAAGCAACTTGCACATCAAGTCACACCTTAAATTGCTCCAATTCTACTAAGCAAGTCGCTTCAATACACTTCAATAACTTTCAAATACTGTCGTGCTAGTCGCGCTACGTCGCTATAATTGGTAATTTGCTATTCAAAAATTGTTCGTTTGCTATTTTTTTTTCTTCCTTTGTCCTTCGTATCTTTTCCCAATAGGAAGTAGTAGGAAATTGACCCTTGACAAGGCGTGTAATTTTACTTTGACTAATATCATCCTACAAAAGAGTCATGGAGAGTGTTGAGAATACAAAAAGAGGCACAAGAAATCTTCTTTGAAATTATGTCCGCATTCATTATATCATCTTACTTGGTTAGAAAACCATGACGCAAAATCTCGACATTGAATGCGACTAATGAAACGTCATGAACCAGATTAACTGAACAAATTTAGACATAACCTAAAATCTGTGGGGACTTGGTTACACTTCATGCACAATAATTTGTAGCCTTGTTGATGCAATTAATTATGTATCAGTAAATAGAAGTTGGATTTAATCAAAAGTTTAATGGTAATACTACAGACAAATAAAGGTAAGTACTTAAAAATCAGATCAAAATTGCATTCATTGGACTTATTGTATTTGAATAAACAGTAATGAGACCATGGTGGTGGGTGTTATTATATGTATACGTATCTTTTAAATCACCATGATATAGATGCATGCAATTAGACTGATTTTGTAGTAGTGTAATATTTCCCAACGCTTCTAGGTCAGGCGCTGTAAAGACTAAGTATTCTACCATGTCATTTTCCTTATTTTCCCGCAGTTGTGCATAAATAAAAATATCCATGTCCTTTTTTTGCTTCCCTTTTGGAATCTTATTCGAACCAAAGTTGCTATGTATATTTGTATCTTGTTCTGTGTTAATATATGTTGAATGGCCAAAATATTTCATCCAGCTCCAATTGCTTTGGAGAGCTTGCAGATGATTAAAATCATGATGATTTAAAGTTTGGTGAGTTATTTCTCAGTAATATTTTTTGGGTTGTTCATTATCAGGTTTCTTGATGGAACTTAGAAACAGCGGTGAGTAAGTTCTTCATAAAAGTTGGTGCCTTTTGATGCGCTTATTTCATTTTCTAATGCACTTATCCATGAAAATAAAGCTTTTAGTTCATCATAATCATTTTCTTATTGTAACATGCAGAATGAGATGGAGATCAGGCATATATTTTTCAGGTTTGCCTTTTAAGGTACAGTCGACAATTTTCTTCAATCTTGTAATGATTAGCATACTTCGTAATATTTCTTGCCTTACATTATATATATATATATATAATCACTTTTGTTATTGCTATATCGTTCTCTCTTGAGATATTGCAAGCATTGCTTGTTCAAATGAAAATGTTGTGTAGCGTTGAGTTTTTCTTGTTTAATCTTCCATGTTTTAGTCATTATACATATTCATCAAAACTGAAGACTGGAACGAGAAGTTAAGAGCTCCTTGGCAATTTTTCTTGATTGTACAGGTAACAAATGAGTATTGTTGTTAGATAGTCTTACACAAAACAAACGTATTGTGTAAATTACAAAATTTAGTGATTACTTTAAACTTGTGTCATCTTCTAATGTGGATTTTAGATAATTATTCATCTTTGTCCTCTTTTTTCGAGAAAGTTAGTATAATTTTGTTGAAACATGGTTGATAATTTTGTTGTTCTTTGTGCACGGTTGGTTAAGCTTCTGAAATTGCACTACATGTGGAGTAACTAGGTCTAAAATTTGGTAATTGACACTAGATAGATTTATATATCATAATAATCTTAGCCTTTAAAGTTTAACAAACATGGAGTAACACAAGCAGGTCCACATAACTTTATTTTACTTCAATTAAGTTTGATAATGTTTTTTGTATTCTAGCTCTTTCAAAGGGTGTACCATTCTCGGATTTCTGCATCTTGTTTCTTTTGTACTTTGATGATCCATTGTTATCTTAATTTGTTTGCCTTCTTTTTCTTTTTCTTTTTTCTTGCTGAAATATGACATCCATCTAATTAAGTTGATTTTAAATATTAACTTCATGTGTAGGTTGCATTGACTGAGGATGGAAGGTAATGCAGCTTGGAGCCTGTTGAAGAAAGGATTTCCAGATTCTGATGATGGTGCCTTATGTGGATTTATTATGACTTAACTTTAGTTAGAAGTTCGTTGTCAAGTGATTACTTTATTTCGTCTCCTGATTTTCATTTTTCGTTTCATGAATGATGAATAATTGAACATTCGACGACTTGTTCCGAACAAAATGTTCGCATTCTCATAGTAAATCAACATTTATGTTAAATCTTTATGAGTCTTATGGTTCTATGTTTGAGTTATAATTTCTGTACAAAAAAAGTTTCTGGTGCACTGAATAATTAGACGAGCATTTTGTCTTATAATTGAAATTGTGGGACATAAATAAGCATTCTAGTAAATGTATACTGTAATTTGTGTCTCAAAAAATCTCTTTCAGAACATAAATAATCGGCCTAATAAGTTTCATTTGGAGAACTAAGGTGTCTTATGGGACATTTACTTGGGTCTCAAGAACTCACTTACACGACATAAATCAATGTTCTAATAAAAGTGTATTTTGAAACTTTGAACATTTAAGAACACTTATTTCTGTCTCGTGAAATTAACTATGGGACATATAATTGGTCATTTAAGTGTCCCATCGATTTTTGCGACACAACTATATGGGACATAACTATTAAATGTCCCAAAAGCTGTAAATGTTGCAAAAACGTCGATATTGGAACACTTTTTGGTGTCTCAATACCCATATTTTGTTGTAGTGACTAATAAGAATCACAAAGATGTAGTTAACTAGGCCAAACCTAAGAATGACAGTAAGTTGATTAACTGAGTTGGCCAAACTATTTCCTAATGACATGAACTTAAGAAATCGAATGGACCAATTTCTCTAAGAATCATCTACAAGTAATTAGGCTGATGATGAAGGAATCAGATGCATACTACAATTAAATATATGTGAGATTCTTTGGTTAATTTCTTAAACTAACTAAATTAAGTCATGAAATAGCAACCAACTTGATAGAGTAACCATACTACAAACCAAGTCATGATGTGGTCGGCGACCTCTATATGAAGACTCGAGATCCAAGTCGAGCAGGCTGATCTAACAATCATTAATGAACTTCCAAATGCAACACACCTTCTTCCCCAATGTCTATAAAGCATCGATATAACAGTCACTATCAGTCCAAGCACTGGTGTAATGGTCGAATTCAACAGGAACGACTGGTTTCTATAGATACAAAAATCATTTTCCATCAGTCCAAGCACTGGTGTAATGGTCGAATTCAACAGGAACGACTGCTTTCTATAGATACAAAAATCATTTTCCATTACCTCTACTTTCTCTACGAATATCTTAGGAGACTCGTAGAAATAAATTTGGCATAGTGATTATACCTCTTGAAAACATCATAAAGTTGTTAAATAACCTCAAGTATATATGTGGAGTTTCCTAGATAATTAATAGAGATACGTTAATGTTTCTTTTGCATCTTTACTACTCACACAAGGTGTTGATTCAATCCAAATATTGATTTTGCTGATTTTTGTTACCATAGCATATCAATGTGCCGTCCAAAAATACTAGAAGTACAAAGGCAATTAAATTTCCCCTATCGTTATCAATATTTAGTGACACGTTAAATATTTTAAAAACTAAATTTTAAATAATAAAGTTAATTATAATTCCAAGCCCGTTGATGTGAGTGTCAACACGAGTGTCAATGTGAGCGTATGTGGATGATGTCCACTTACACTTAGAGTGTGACATCACCTACTCCCTCGTCCTCAACGTTTTTGATTTATGGTGTTATTATTTTGTGAAATTGTTCTATGATGGCATCGTCACTACCTAAAGGAATTAACATGCATAGTATAATAATAATAAAAAAATATACGTTTCAGATTTATGTAGCCCGATAAAATTCTTAAACTTACATGGAAAGTAAACAAAAGATCCATGATTAATTAGTGTAATTACAAATTTATACATTTTCTATACTTCTGGAATTTGGTAAATTAAATCTATTTCTTTTTTTTACCAATACCACTCTCAACTGTCGTCGGCTTTGACGAATTACAATTTTGTTCGCAAATTGTAAAAGAATATTTGTTTATTTGTCTTATATTCATTTCATCATTAATTAATCTTTTTTATAATTAGTTGAGCTACGTGAAATAAGAAGGACCAATATTTGTGGGATGTAGTACAATGTCGGTACAATGTTTGTTATATTTGGCTGAATGAACATAATTTTTCACTCATGTGCGGAATATTTTTGAGAAGCTTTTTTTCTATAGAATTATAGTGAACCATGTTTTTAATTTTCCTATGATGGTTATGTATTGGACAAAATGTGTGTATTATGCATTGTAAGAAATAATGCAGAATGATATGTTAATAAGTTTTGGAACTTCAATTCAAGGATTTTGTTTTGTGCTTATTTCTTAAATTTTGATGCAAAACTTATGTTGTTGTTTATACTTTATAGATTTTAATTCTAGAAACGTTGGTTAGTGCAAGCTGTGTTTAGTTCGACTAAATAGACCATGCACTTTGTATGGTTTCTACATTTTTTTGACATGTTTCATGACGAATGACAAGAAAATATAGAATAACATGTTTATTTCATATCGAATCTCAACAAGGGAATTATTTTCTCGCTCTATGATGTCAACAATGCCTTTATAGGTTGTCTCTACACCTGAACCCAAAGTCTCTTAACATAAGTACATATTATATATATATATATATATATATATATATATAGAGAGAGAGAGAGAGAGAGAGAGAGAGAGAGAGAGAGAGAACCTAGAAAAGTGCAAAACATGCATTCATTTGGAATTCTAAATTTTGATTGACTGTTGCATTTTCTTTTTAGGTCTTTTTGAGGAAAATTATTATATGCATCCGATGTATGTACAACCGATTGTTGAGATTAAAAGGATATTGTAAGATTGTAATATTCTGTGTGTCATTCTCATTAATCAAGAGAGTATAAATACAAATTACAATGCGTAAGATAAGGTAATATCTACATATACAATATCTCTAAGGATATGATAACTATGGAATCTAAATACGATAACTAAGGAAACTAGATACACTAGAATACAATAATATCTAATACACCCCCGCAGTCGAAACGGGAGGAGGACGGACGTTGAGACTGGAACGAAAATCTTCAAAAAGAACACGTGGAAGGCCCTTCGTGAATATATCGGCAATTTGATACCGAGATGGGACGTGAAGAACTCGAATAATGCCACGAGCAACCTTCTCACGTACAAAGTGAATATCCATCCCAATGTGCTTGGTTCGTTGGTGTTGAACCGGATTCCCTGATAAATAGACAGCGCTGATGTTGTCACAATAGACCAAGGTTGCCTTCGTAATAGGATGGTGAAGCTCAAGAAGCAAGTTTCGAAGCCAACAAGCTTCGGAAACAACGTTGGCAACTCCACGGTATTCGGTCTCAGCACTGGAACGGGAGAGAGTGGGTTGTCTTTTGGCCGACCAAGAGATAAGGTTGTCCCCAAAATAAACACAATAACCCGAGGTAGAACGCCTATTATCCGGGCAACCACCCCAATCAGCATCGGAGTAGGCAACAAGGCTAGAAACGGTGGATCGAGATAGAGATAAGCCATGATCCATAGTGCCTTGAAGATAACGGATAATGCGTTTCAGTGCTTGCATGTGAGATTCCCGAGGATCATGCATAAATAGACAAATTTGCTGAACTGCATAAGATATATCTGGGCGAGTGAAAGTGAGGTACTGAAGTGCACCCGCAAGACTCCGAAATAGAGTAGAGTCGGAGACAGGAGGGCTGGCCGTTGCACTCCCTGTCTTCGAGGACGTGTCGACTGGAGTCGCACACGGTTTGCAAGAACTCATACCAGCACGTTCAATAATACTCTCAGCATATTTCTTCTGCGATAAGAAGAGTCCACCTGAAACGCTAGAAACAGCAATGCCCAAAAAATAGCTAAGGAGTCCCAAATCCTTCATAGCAAACTCAGTACCAAGGAGAGACATAATAGAACGTCGCAGTGTAGGAGAAGATGCAGTAAGAATAATGTCATCCACATATAACAAAAGATAAGCAGTATCACCCCCACGACGATAAATAAACAGTGAATGATCCGAGGTGCTATGAGTGAAACCAATAGTAGCCACATAGTCAGCAAAGCGTTGATACCAAGCCTGAAGGGCTTGCTTAAGACCATAAAGAGACTTCTTGAGTAAGCAAACATGATTGGGAAAGCGAGAGTCACGAAAGCCCATAGGTTGATGCATATAAATGGTTTCATTGAGTTTACCGTGTAAGAAGGCATTCTTGACATCGAGCTGGTGGATGTCCCAAGAGTGAGATAGAGCAATACTCAAGACAGTCCGAATGGTGGCGGGTTTGACCACTGGGATAAAAGTTTCATCACAGTCCACTCCAACCTGTTGAGACCTGCCATCACCAACAAGACGGGCTTTATGCCGCTCAAAAGAACCGTCAGAGTTAAATTTATGTCTAAAAATCCACATAGAACGAATGACATTAACGCTAGACGGACGAGGAACGAGCTCCCACGTATCATTATTAATAAGAGCATTGTATTCATCAAGCATGGCAACTTTCCAATTGTGGTCGGATAGAGCGACTAAGGGAGATTGGGGAAGAGTGGAGGGGGCGGTGGTAGCATGCAAGCTAAATATTTGCTTAGGTTTAAATATGCCAAGACAGCTGCGTGTTACCATTTGATGAGATGGGCCAGTAGTGGGTGGTGGTGACGGTGGAGTAGGGGAGGCCGTGGGTAATGGAGATGGTGGAGGTGTTCTTGCCGCGGCGCCGTCGGGTGGAGGAGGATGCGGTGATGGTGGTGAAGCACGAGGACCATTATGCGCGTGAGGTGCGGACTGCATATGTTGGAGAACTAAAGCAGAGATATCCGAGTCAAGAAAATTATAAGAGGGAGGGGGAGTTATGTGGCGGTAAGGAAAAGTGTTTTCATCAAAAACGACATGACGACATACAATAATATTTTTTGTTTTTATGTCGAGACATTTGTAGCCACGTTGGTTTGATGGATACCCTAAAAATATGCAAGGCGTAGAACGTGCTTGTAATTTATGAATAGTTGAGGAAGGAAAAAGTGAAAAACATAAACACCCAAAAATGCGTAAGTGAGTGTAAGAGGGAGTTTTATTATAAAGTGTTTGTAAGGGGGAAGAGAAATTAAGCACTTTAGTTGAGAGAATATTTAATAAATATGTAGCCATTTGTAAGGCGTGAGGCCAAAAAGTAGGGGGAAGGGAGGCGAGAGAAAGAAGAGTACGTATTATATTATTTATGGTGCGAATTTTTCTTTATGATTTTCCATTTTGAGAGGAAGTATATGGACAAGAAAATCTAAAAGTCATCCCATTTTTAGCACAAAAGTCATGAAAAAGAGCATTATTATATTCTTTTCCATTATCACATTGAAAACTTTTTATTTCGCGTTCAAATTGAGTTTTTATAAGGGCGCGAAACGCTAAAAATGTCGAAAAAACTTGTGACTTGTTAGCAATAGGAAAAGTCCATAAAAAAAATAGAAAAATCGTCCAAAAATAAAACATAATAACGATGACCCGAAGGTCCCAAAACGGGAGAAGTCCATAGGTCACTGTGAACAATGTCAAAAGGAAATAAAGTACGTGAAGTAGAAGACAAAAAAGGTAACCTAACATGCTTTCCTAAAGGACATGATTGACAAAAGGATGACGGCGCCGACGAGCAAGATATGTGGTTGGCTTGGCGGAGAGAGGCAAGAACGGCTGGACCGGGATGGCCTAGACGAGCGTGCCAATGGTCAGTAGAGAGGGCGGCAAAGGATGAGGGGCGTGAGTTGGTGGGCGGCTTGGGTAAAGTGTATAGGTCCCCGCTACTGTTGCATCTCATAAGGTGTTTGCGCGTCTGTAGATCCTTCACAGAAAAACCCCAAGGATCAAATTCAATAGACACAGAATTATCAATGGTGAATTTACGCATATAAATAAGGTTTTTCACAATATTAGGTGCATGCAATATATGAGAGAGAAAAAAAGGAGGTAAAGGTGGGGGAAGGGACGCGTTACCCGTACCAACAACAGGAATAGAGTTGCCATTGCCTACATTAATATCATTAGAGTTGCTCAAATTAAAATAAGACGTAAGAGTACCGTTATTCGCCGTCATGTGTGAAGTGGCACCCGAATCCATGATCCATTGGTCATCGGGTGGATTGAGAGACATAGTGCTGAAGGCGGAGTCAAACTCCGTGGGAGCATAACCGGTGGTGGGGGCGGCCGCATGGTAGGAGTAATTGGGCCGCGGGCCAATGAGCCCTTGCTGACGGGCTGAAGGCGGCGGACTGGGCCGCGGGCTGGGCTGGGCGGTAGGGTACGGCGCTGGTGGGCTGGCCCAAGGTGGTGGAGGGCCGTAGGTGGCCCATTGAGGCGACCAGGCCCATGGGGCCGGACCGCGCCCTAGACCGCGACCGTCACGCCCCCGACGGGCCGAACCCCTACCGCGGCCCATGTAGCCGCGGCCTCGACCGCGACCGCTGCTGGTCCGCTGCTTCGGTCCGGTTGGGGCGGCGTGCGATACTAGGGCGGTCTCGGCTTGGCGGGCGGCTCGTTTGTTAATGCTGGTTTCCTCCAAACCCAGCATTGACCGAGCCTTTGAGAAGAGAGGGAGGGGGTCACTTTGTTGGATGAGAGTAGCAACCCCGCTGAAATTGTCATTCAAACCCGCAACTAACTGGAGGACCAAACGTTGGTTGGACACAGGGGCACTAACGTTGGCAAGCTGATCCGCGATCATCTTCAGTTTCTGACAGTATGCGCCCACATTAGGAAACTCATCGAGGGTGGTGTGTGAAAATTGATGCTCAAGATGCACCGCTCGTGAGTTTTTGTTGTCTTGAAAGATTTCAGACAACCGAACCCATGCACCCACCGCAGTGGAGTCGGGTTCAATGATCGTATGGAGAAGATCATTGGAGATTGTGCCGTAGATCCATTGAAGGACTAAGGCATCTAGGCGGTTCCATAGGTCGGGATCAGAGTCGGCAAGAGGGGAAGGCACGCCACCTGGAGGAGGGATGATGTGGTCGAGTACTTGGTAGACTCGAGCATGGATCTTGAAGAGTTCCGACCAAGAGTTGTATTGGTCGTTCTCTATATCAAGAGTAAGAGGGATGAAGTTTTTAATATTAGCGACCGTGAGGGCCGGGAAGATTTTAGGGGGGGGAGGTGGTGGCGTGTTATCGGCGACGGCGACGGAAGAGGGGGGGCCGGCCGACTCATTTGTTGACTCATTAGGGTTGGTCATTTTTTAAGAGAGGGAAGGCTTGATACCATGTAAGATTGTAATATTCTGTGTGTCCTTCTCATTAATCAAGAGAGTATAAATACAAATTACAATGCGTAAGATAAGGTAATATCTAACTATACAATATCTCTAAGGATATGATAACTATGGAATCTAAATACGATAACTAAGGAAACTAGATACACTAGAATACAATAATATCTAATAGATATCATTAAATTGTAGGAACAACCACCCAACACCCCACCCCCACTGTGTATTGGTAGTGGATGCACGTATAGCGGTTGCACCAAATAATTTTTCTTTTTTGAGATGGCTGCATTCTTTAATAAGAGAAATAAATAAATAATGAGGATTGGACACTGCAAAGCAACCGTTCGGTGACTCCAAAGCTGGGGAGGAAAAACTAATCCAGATAGTAGATAGAGAGAGAGAGAGTGTGTGCAAAACATACATTTTTTTTTATATTGTATAGATATAGATATAGATTTATTATATGGTAGAATATCTTCATATTTTAAATCGTGTAATAATTTTAAAAAAAATATGATTTTGAATAAAAATAGGTCATAAGTTCTAAACTCATAACTATATAATATACTCCTTACATGAATGTTTACATTAATGACCAAGTCTCAACATTTTTTTAAACTTACTTAGTGATGTTGGACCAATTTTGGACACGGTGTATGTTTTGTTTTGTAGTTTCAGAGTATGACTTTATCAAAATAAGAGAAACTTGCATGAGAAACTAACATTTTAAGAAATAGTCCAAAAAATGAACTTAAAGCCACTAGTGTCGAAATTCTATTACACAAGTGATTTGTGCTCTTTACTAGTAAAACAGAAATTAATCAAACAATGAAGTAGCAAACTGCAAACACACGCAGCTAGGTGCAAGTTGCTCCCACATTTTACAAGCGATAGAAGTCATTGCACAATAGGAACAACCATCGCCTAACGAAACTCGACTTTGCTCAGAAGAACCCACACTGGATATTAAAAGTCAGGCAAAACTTGCACGTGTTGATACCCCGTGCGCATAAATCTTGACACATACTAATTAAATTTAAGTATAATTAATGGTCATGAGTTTGAATTTTAAGCTTATATGATTATTTTACCAAGGTATATTAGAGTTTATTTTTTGTACTTTGTAATTGTGTATTATATGAATTCGGGTCACGTTATGATATTTTTATTGTTTAAACTTTATAGAAGCACAAAAGTTTTCGACAAAAAAGGCGTAATCATGAATGGAACTAGATAAGTTACTGCGAGAACGCATATACAACCTTTTACATCCCTTGCATTTGGTGCTCAAACTTTTGAAAAATGATGAGGGTCCAAACTCTACCATTTTTCCAAGGAGAAACTTGATAATGAAAAGGAAATTGACTTGTTTACCTAGGCCGTGGAAATACTGGAGTGGATCGAGATTGTTTGAACACCAATTTCAACATACATCAACATCATTGATGAATATTGTGCATAACCCTAAAAAAAAAAGATTAATATTGTGCATATGCCATTTAGCTCGTCTTAAGTGTGGTTTTACGACAACATCCACGAGGTAAAGGTATAAGAGGCTCCATGATTAGTAGAAGGATCTCTACATAGAGCTTAACGAGGATACCCAAAAATTGAGGCTCGAGAGTCAAGACTTTTGCGACGTTTTCACCTACGCCTTCAATGCTCGATTTCAAAAACTTTCAAATTTCCGACTTTTCAAATGTATATAAATAAAATGGGCCTCGCCCAAATTTCTTGTGGATCTGTGGAAAAGCAGAAAATTTCAGTGGCTGGCCCATGAAGAACAGTAAAATAAAATTTATGAAAGCAAAACTTGGAAAACACTTTATCTTCCCCACACAAACGGAAAAAGAATCCAACTGCGAAATTTTCTGCAAAATTGCACATAATCTGTTTTGTTCCCCAAAATGAATATGAGTAGTTCATCTTCAATGGATGTGGACTTCAAAGAGTATCAACTCAGATGCCAACTTCGAGGCCACGAGGATGATGTACGATCGATCGATCTCCTAAACCCTACTACTCTATTTATCATCTCAATTTCCATTTTTTTTTTACCTTTTTGTACTTGTTCTTATTTGCAATGCACATTCTGAATTCTGATTATGAGAGTAGTGCTCAATTTTAGTGATTTTTGTTTGTTATCAGGCTCGTGGTATATGCATATGTGGTGATGCTGGTATAGCGACTTCTTCCAGAGACAGGACCATTAGATTTTGGACTCTGGATGATTCGAGCAAGCGTGATTACACGTTGTCGAAGATATTGTTGGGCCACACTAGCTTTGTGGGACCCTTGGCCTGGGTGCCGCATAACGAGGAGTTTCCGGAGGGCGGGATTGTATCGGGAGGGATGGATACTCTTGTTCTCGTTTGGAATCTGGCTACTGGAGAGAAAGTCCAGACGCTAAGTGGGCATAAATTCCAGGTCACCGGTATTGCATTGGATGGTTCAGACATAGTTTCAGCATCCGTTGATTGGTATGTATGGTGTTCATATGTATACTTGTGATTCCTTGTCATTGTACAGTTGGTGCTAGTCAAGAAAAACTATACTGATTTTATGTAAAATATAAAGCACTTCCAATGTTAATGAAATGGATATGAAAACTTTACAACGGAAACTTTCAACTGACCCCAATATCATCTACAGGCATCAAGTTAACCACATCTGAGTCTTGGCCTTTTCTTTTACTTCAGCAGTTGAACTAACTTTTTTTTTTATCCTTTATATATATTAGGACCATAACTTTGTTGATCATGCCTTTATCACCACCATTAACGTCTTTAGCTACATAATCTATGATCATATTCACTGCGGATATTGCTTATGTCTTAAGTGACATTGATGCTAAGAAACAATGCCAAATGGTGGTCCTAAATGTCATCGACTTTATTTTGTGCAAAAAGGTGGTTTTTGAGCTGCCTAATGGTTGAGATGGTTGGCGCGATGTTAGACAACATTTATGGGTGCATGCAGAGAATCATTTTTAGACATGAAGAAATTACACACACACACATACACACAATGATGATCCAATATAACCGTGCTTTGCGGATAACACATTGCTCAACTTCCTCTGAGTTGGGCTTCATGTGCTCAACTCTCTGTTCATTTGCTATTAGTTTCTTATTTTCTGATTAACTTAATTTGATTCCTATTCTCTGATTAACTTAATTTCAAATCTTGATTGTCCTATACATTTCCTCTAGTTAACTTAATTTGAGATATTGATTGTCTATACATTTTCTGCTTCTTGTCTGGTGGGTTAATTTTAGTACAATTAGACGGTGGAGGGGAGGTCAACAAGTTGAGGCTTGGGAAGCTCACAAGGCAGCAATCCAAGCAATTTTAAAGTTGCCTTCTGGCGAGTTCATTACAGGTGTATTTCATAGTTATATAGAATTATTTAGAATTTATTTTGTTCTATTTTCCTTATTTTAGTAATGAACGGAAGTCTAATTCTTATCGTGCATATTATTCCGAGCTTAACCAACTAATAGAAAGATACAGGTATTCAAAGACTATCATGTCACACTGCATGCAAACAATTAGTCCTGAGCTAGTTGGCCTAAGCTTCATGACCCAAAATGAGAATCATGCATGGTGGAGCTAGTTTCTCATTGAAATCGTTAGCAACTATTTGTTCTTTTAATGAAACTTGTAAAAGAACAACTAGAGGTCTTTGGACCTATTCCCATGTCATAAAGTGTGGAACTGCCAAGAATTTATTAACATCTAATTTTACTTCCATGTTATAAATGTTTATTTCTGGCTGTAAAATTTTGAATCTTCAATAGCTATTTATTTGACATTCAATTTTTGATATTTATATCAAGGTTCGAGTGACATGACTTTGAAGCTATGGAAAGGGAAGTCTTGTACCCATACATTCCTCGGTCATGCAGGTCTTTCTACCCTTTATGACTGTTCTGTGCATTCTGCTCTTCCACTATATATGCTATTTTCTTTTAATTTATAGCTCTTTTCATTTGGGTCATGAATATTGATAGACATCATTGATGTATATATATATATTGATAGAAATCTGGTAAGCTCGTTGAGGCTAGTTTTATTGTCACATGATCTTTGAAAGTCTTCACAGAGATGAAAAAATCTCATCAGAGATAGATTGGCTGCAGATTACAAATGTCAATCGTTTGGGCAGATAGTTCATTATCTTTTTGCAAATGCGCCTTAAATTTAAATTTGGTTTTTGCAGATACTGTTCGAGGAGTTGCTGTGATGCCTAATTTAGGAATCCTTTCAGCGTCACATGATGGGTGAGACTTTTGATTGATTTATTGATGAAATAGATTTGTAATCTTCAAGTGTTAGGAAACAGACATGCCTATTCAATCTGGAGATGCGTTCACTGTTCACTGGCTATTGATGTCTAGAGCCATGAACAAAAAAATACGATATGCTAAAATAAATGGAAAGAAATTCTTTGTTTTTTTTGGGTGATTAGTTCTTTGATTGCATATTTGGAAATGTTCTTCGTCATAATTTTCACTAGCTAGGGCATATTCTTGGTCATTCTTTTCTTTGTTGCAACATTCCCTTTTATGTCAAACCATGGGGTACCCACACTATGATCGTATACTATACTTGTGTGATAGTGAACTCCTGAAGTGACATGATGACAGACTACAAAAATATTTAGTGACTTGTATCTAATTGTCTTTTGATTTGTTAACAAAATTTTGAATAGAGTTAAACCTGAAAGATAATGAGATTAAACAAAAGAAAAAAGATGGAATACCGAAACACACTATCAAATTTCTTTTCTCAAGGCCTTTTCAGCTAGTTATCCTTCATAATGTAAATTCTGTTGGGTATTTGAACTGCCTCAAATACCGCCTCCAGGATTTGCCCATATGAGGTAATTACGAAGCAGCACGAATAAAATATCGACGATAGTAACAACACAAGGATTTAACGTGGAAACTCCAAAACCGGAGAAAAACCACGGGGACTCGAGCAAAATCCACTATGTAGAAAATTTGTACAACTACATAATTTTCACTCAACCCGAACGACCCCCAAACCGCGCCTTCTTACAAGCATTATTCCCTAACTCACATCTCACCCAAGTATATATAAATACTACAAGAGAACTATAGGAAATATACTACAAGACTACATTTTTGGGGTGTGTGATCCAATAGCATAAGCCATGCTATTTATAGAAGGCCAAATGCCTTCTCAAATGCACAAAACCGTGTGCATTTATCATTCTTGGTGGAAGATCAATTTCCACCAAGAAACAAGTTGGAAGATGTTAATGCTCCACTAGCATTAAAATTGTTAATGCTCCACTTATGAGTGGAGCATTTTCCACCGCCCCAACAATTCAGAGCATTAACAATTTTAATGCTCCACTCATAAGTGGAGCATTAACAATTTTAATGCTAGTGGAGCATTAACATCTTCCAACTTGTTTCTTGGTGGAAATTGATCTTCCACCAAGAATGATAAATGCACACGGTTTTGTGCATTTGAGAAGGCATTTGACCTTCTATAAATAGCATGGCTTATGCTATTGGATCACACACCCCAAAAATGTAGTCTTGTAGTATATTTCCTATAGTTCTCTTGTTCTATTTATAGGCCAAGATTTCAGCTCCAATATTGCTGCACTACCATAAACAAATGAACCGCCCCATCACAGAAGTAAAGTAGCCGCCCCAATTATATAAAGTACTGCTGCACTTGTGATTAATTAATCACCGCCCCATCAATCTCCCACTTGAAGATTTGATTAGGGATTAATCAGATCTTCACACCATTCTTTCTACCTCGCCCTTGGTTTTTCACCCTAAAGCAATTTGGGGTTTTCCACGTATAATATGTGTGTCGTTTTTTTTTTCTTCCGTATTTTCAATTATTGCTGTGTTTTCCGCTCTATCGAGAAGGGTCCACTTTTCAACAAGTGGTATCAGAGCCCGGGTTCTGCTGGAGGTGGAGCTTTTGCTGGGGTGGAGTCGTGGTGTGATGTAGTGTGAATAGGTACTGTAAAAGGCGATTCTGTCAAAGGTAATTGGTTATTAAGCGGGATCGTTGTGACCCCACCAATTACCTGGGAACCTTGAAATCCTGTCAGGAAAGACGAGCTATCTCTTTCCGGGGGTTTACTTTGTACTATTCTGATCTACTGGAAATTCACCAACTCACCGAGGCAATGTCGGAAGCAGGGGTACGAATATGGTAAAGTTTGGCGCAAGTGGTATCAGAGCATTAGCAAATATTCAAATGAGAACTTTGAAGGCCGAAGAGAGGAAGGAGATGTCTCGAGTACCGTATGCATCAGCAGTGGGAAGTTTAATGTTTGCTATGATCTGTACTAGACCAGACATTGCACATGTTTGCTATGTTTGCTATGGTGTGAAGATCTGATTAATCCCTAATCAAATCTTCAAGTGGGAGATTGATGGGGCGGTGATTAATTAATCACAAGTGCAACAGTACTTTATATAATTGGGGCGGCTACTTTACTTCTGTGATCGAGCGGTTCATTTGTTTATGGTAGTGCAGCAATATTGGGGTTGAAATCTTGGCCTATAAATAGAACTCATTCTCACCCATTTTTATCATCCAAAACACAAGTTTCTCTTATATATAATTAAGCAAATAATTAATATAAAGAGTGGTTTAGAGTGTTGTAATTGTGAGGTAAAAATAGAGAGTTTGTGCGACTTTACTACGGTAAAAGTCGGAGTGTTGTAATTCCTATTTTACACTCATAGTGAAGTTCTTCTACCTTGCCCGTGGTTTTTCACCCTAAAGCAATTTGGGGTTTTCCACGTAAAATATGTGTGTCGTTTTTTTTTTTTTCCGTATTTTCAATTATTGCTGTGTTTTCCGCTCTATCGAGAAGGGTCCACTTTTCAACAAATTCTGCTTTAATTTCAATTACCTCAACAATTAGCTGTATGCACATATCATACTTTATATCATGCCCCTGATTTGTCTCTTCCTGATATTAGCGTTCCTTGTATAAACTTTAATGAAGGGTTTGCTTGTTCATTGATTAAATTATTGTTAATGACAGTAGACATAACATAAATTGTATCAGTAGCTCGCATTCAGATATGCCTCGCCCTTGAGGCTAAACTCAGGAAAAAGAGCCGACAGACCTTTTTCTGTGAACGGCTGATCACATAATAGCAGTATCCTTTTTCTTTACATCCCAAAAGCCCTCGATGAGATAGAAAGTATTGTGAGCAAGTCGCTGGAGTTACTGATTGTGGACGGCTCGTTTTATTTGACTGCATTTGCTGTGTATAATTTACTGGCTCAGTATGCAGAGGCCCTGTATGATTTTTAGATGTAATTTGACTTGTGTACCCTGTTGCTACGACGTGGGTTTATTAAGTAATGTTGGTGGGCTCAAAATTAAGCTTTTGTGAATTAATATTTTCCGGCCACAACATGGAACTAGGACATGGGTTCTTCTCAATTCGGATGGCTAAATCAAATGCAGCAGGCAGTGTTGGCAGCCCAAGTCTCCTCCACTTCTGGTGTATGTCGTGGCAACCTGTTTAGAAATATTCGAGGTAATGTTCCTCATCAGGAATTTAGACCAGAAGCAACTCAAGATTCTCAGTGTGATTGCTCACAGTATCTTGTTTTGAGAGGACTGCTTGCCGCTCGAATGTATTGGCAACAGGTCCACCTCCAAAGTGCTGCAAAACTGCTCCTAGGACAGCGAGGGAGTTGCGGCATTTGAGGAGCCTAAACCATGGGATTGCTTGACCATACATGCTGATAAAAGGCAAATGAGTTAGCCTCTGTACTGTTCTGCATAAAATTGAAACATTGATCAGCTTGCGCAAGCTGACTCAGTGGTTCATGGCCATCAAAACCGGGAAGTTTGATTTTCTTTGTTGTTGGACGGAGATCTATTTTCACTTTAATAATTGGTCGAGGCACCCCATGAACTGAAGGGTGGGGGTGGGGGTGGGGGGGATATTGTCAGATTCATGTGCAGCTTTGGGTTCTTTAGAGGAACCACTTGCTGATTCTTGTGACTTGTTAGAGAGGATGGACCTATGCATCTTGTGGAGGAGAAATATAACTTAGTCGCATCAGATCCTAGGACGGAAGCCCACTGATTCATAGTGTCGTAGTTTGTCTGCATCCCAGTGAGAGCGTGCTCGAAATTGTCCATACATTTTCCCTGTGTGTTCTAGTTGATGGATGGAATGTCGGGAGGTCGACTAATTAATTTACACAAATATATAATGAGAAGGAATCTATTTTTTTTTGAGATGTTAACAGAAAACATAAAATTACAAACTGAAAGATAGTATTGAACAAAAGAAAATGACAGAAAGGAACTCTTCCAGCACCAGCTAATGCCAGGCGATAATTCTTTTCTTGATGCCTTTTCAGTGAGCTATTCTCCATAACATGTAGTCCTACTTGAACTTAAATGCAGCCGCCATTTAGCTGTATGCACAGATCGTTCCTCATAGAATCCTTCTAAATTTGGCTCTCGCTTATATTAGCCTTCCTTGTATAAACTTTCCATGACAGCTTAGCTTGTTTAATTCATAAATTAATGCTATTGCAGTATTCTTAACACAAGCTGTATCACGAGAAATTTCAGTCCCCCCCCCACCCAAAAAAAAGCGAGATGTTTTGCTTTTATAAACTGAGGCAAGCATAAACCTAGCCCATATGTGCTGACATCTGGTCGTAAGCCCTATATGTGAACGTATCTTTACCATCGTTCTATACACTATCATCTTATCATGCCAATAAGCTGGTTAAATTGTTCCAATGCGGCTTGTTGGTTTACAGAATGATTTAATATGCGCCTTCACTTTATAAATCTAAACGCCATGTGACACATTACTAGTATGGTTCCCTATTGTGTACTACGGGATGTTGATTTTGTATACTTCTCTTTTTGGTATGTAATATACTATTTAATTTTGATCGTTGTAAATATAGACCTAGATTGTTGGCTGCATAAAAGGAATGTAAAGATAGAAAGTTGGAGATTGTTAAGTGTCTTAATTAATCTAATGGCATTGGAGTGAGAAAAGATGAAAACAAACCAGAACTGTTGAAGCACAACCATATTCCAGTCCTTTTTTCTAAAGTATTTTTTAATATAATCCATCTTTATTACTTATGTTTGCATTTATACATAAATTGGTTCTTACAATGACTATAAATTACTGGGTATTCTCTATTGCTGAATGAATTAAATATTGCTTATTTTTACAGCCTTGACAACCCTCAAGGTTGATATAGATGTAGAAGGTTTTCTTAATTTTTTGATTGGGTTGAGTTTTAAAATTTTAGTTAATTGACATTTGGATTGTCGGGCAGTTCTTTATTCTGTTTTATCTTTTCTAAAGGTAGAAATGTGCTTGGTGAATCTTGGCCCTTTTAAAATTTTCCATTATTCCCATTATTGATGTACGTTCTAATTCATCTGTAGTTTAAAATGGCAGTTCTATCAGATTGTGGGCACTCAGTGGGGAACTTCTGATGGAGATGGTTGGTCACACATCTATAGTCTATTCTGTGGATGCTCATGTCTCTGGTCTTATAGTCAGTGGTAGTGAGGACTGTTCAGCAAAGATATGGAAAGGTTACTTTTTCTGGTCCTATGTTAAAATTGGCCTAAAAAATTAGGTGCACTAGGCTCATCACACTTTTAGTTGTTTGTTACGTTCACTGAACAGTTGAAAGTAAGATTGTGGTGTCTACTTTCCACTGACCTAAGGCTGAAGTTTGCGTAGAAACTGTAAATTTTATCCATAATACTGCACTTCATTCAGTTGTAATCTGAATTTTGAACCCGCTTAATTGTTTTTCTTAACCTAAAGCTAGTGAAATGTCTTGCTGAAGAGAAAATCAGAGATGTGATGGGACCAAAAATTTGTTTTCTTAATAATTGTTCACTAGACATTATTTTTGGTTACCTTACAGATGGCGTTTGTGTTCAAAGCTTAGAGCATCCTGGTTGTGTTTGGGATGCCAAATTCTTGGATAATGGTGACATTGTGACTGCTTGCTCTGATGGAATCGTGCGTATTTGGACTGGACATCATGATAAAGTTGTTGATACTGTAGAACTCGAATCGTTTACCTCTCAACTTTCTCAGTACAAGCTGAGTCGGTATTGTTTTTGTCCTTCCATTTATAATTATTTTTTCTTGGGATGAAGTTGATGTTGTGGTTTGGTTGTTGGATTAATATATTAACAACCTATAGTCATTAAACTGTAAAATAAGTTTTCATTGTTCTCCTGCTAGATGATGCACTTATTTCAGATAAACAGATGCCCTTTGTAATATCTCTAGCACCTTATTTGTGGCATTATGCATCAGGAAAAGAGTCGGAGGGTTGAAACTGGACGAGTTGCCAGGTCTAGATGCGTTGAAGACTCCTGGTACGATGATTTAAATAAGTATATTATCGTATCTTACAGCTGTTTCTTTCATTGGTAGACACCTCTTGCTAATTATCCTTGAAAAACATAGGAATCTGTTGGGGGTGTTGTCCAACTCCTGAGAGGAGGACACCTACTTTTCACTGAACTTTAATATTCTGTTTTATAATACGAACCATTTATACCATCCACCAATCAGGAACTAGCGATGGACAGACAAAAGTAGTTCGAGAAGGAGACAATGGAGTAGCTTATGCATGGAATATGGGAGAAAACAAGTGGGATAAGGTAAAAATTCGCCATTTCTTCTTCTGCAGACACGGCTTGTTTTGAAGTTATATCTCGTGACGCTGGAAAATATGCTACTAATTGTTTATATGGCAATGATGTAGGATGAACATTTATTTGTGGCTGTTGGACTTGTTGAATCATCCTATTTTTTTTTTTATATGCTACTTCTGTTTGTATAAATGCCTAGTTTCTTATATTTAGTTTGTTGGGTATTCTCTTTTTTTTTTCTTTTTCCTTTTTCAAACAGTTGATCTTCTTATTGCATATAGATCGGTGAAGTTGTTGATGGTCCTGATGATAATAATATGAAGCGCCAAGTTTTTGATGGAGCTCAGTATGACCATGGTTAGCTTTTTTAGTCTAGTTTCCTTTTACATGCATCAGTTTATATTCATTCTTTGTTGGTGACAAACTGTGTCCTGTATTCTCTCAGTGTTTGATGTTGACATTGGAGATGGTGAGCCTATTCGTAAATTGCCTTACAACCACTCAGGTATACTCTTGACATAAGTCTTGATTTTATGAAAGTGTCTTTTTACTCTGGCTTACTAGCATGCATTGCGGAATTTGTGTTTGATATGCGAATTGGTGCAGTATTTTTGAACAACTTCTTTGGATCAGAGTTTTGCTTTCTTTAACATTGCACAATGACTGACTGGCAGATAATCCATATGATGTGGCTGATAAGTGGCTACTCAAAGAAAATTTGCCCCTTGCTTACCGACAGCAGATTGTGGAATTTATTCTGCAAAATTCAGGACAAAAAGATTTCACTCCAGATCCATTATATCGTGATCCCTACACTGGCTGTAAGAAATAAGTTTGCAAAGTCGTTAAAAATCTGGAGTTAGTTATGATGCACCAGTCACCCTAATTGTTATCTCCTGTTTCGATGCTTTAGCCAGTGCTTATGTACCTGGAGCGCCGTCGAAAGTGTCAGGTGGCTTACCATTGTTGCCTTTGTTTTTTGCAGCCTCTCTCTATTATTTGTTATAGCGAGTTCACGGTTGTTTTTTTTTTTGAATAAATGCAGATATATCGAAGCCTTCTTACAAGCATATACCCAAGGTAATGTTCCTCACTTTATTCCTTGCTCTGTAATTTTTTTATTTTTTATTTTCTCACCATCTTGTTCACTTAAAACCTATGGTGATATGCTTGAATGTAGACTATGGTATTTCCATGTGGTTCATATGTCAGCTAATAATAAGAATATGTAAGACGGTTTATTTTTTAAAGCTCTGTCCTGTGTGGACTTGTATGGGTTAAACAGCGAACCTAATCATGCGTTTGTGTATTGGTTGTAACTTCATGAATGATCTGTTACCGCGAAAGAGAATTAAGGGCTGAAAGTTTTTTTTGGAGAGAATGAAGTAAAGAGAAAAAAAAGGGAAACAGCTGAAAGTTTTTTGTGCACCGTGCTTTGTGATGTTTGGCATGAATTGAGGGTGATTGTCGTATACATTGTTGTAAGCTGATCAGAGGAATTAAGAACATTAATTACTTAACATTGATTGCTTAGAACTTCAATTACTATTCATAAAAAAATAGTTTAAATACTCTCATTAAGCATCTAATTTGTCGCTTATAATTTTGGTACACAATTAATTGAAATATATTCGAATTCAGTATTCTACTAACCCTGATACAATTACTCTAGTTATTTTGTAAATGTGAACAGTTGATTGAAAACCTGTAAATTTTATTGGTTTATATCACCTACACTATATAATATAGATATTATAATCTGCTGAACCAGTAAGGTTGTCAATTCCATTTCTGATCCCATCTGAATAACACTGATCTAGAATCAACTGCAGGGACGCGCTGGTATCGAATAGTTCATGTGGGTTATGTTAATATAGGCTCTATTGTTCAAATGGAAGTGAAAATTCGAGCTGTTCTGATATGATATACTAAAATCATGATTTAGAGACTAAATGATTCGAATAGGAAAGACTAAGAAAGACTGCTGACGTTGGATTAAATACTGAATCATTACGATATAGGCATAAGTATAATGTGCGTTATGTTGAGAGTGTTCAGAAAGACTTGTCCTAAAACTTTGTGAAAATTGTATACTTGTATTTGTCCGGGACACTTATCAACTGATTGCGAAAATTGATCAGACAAACATTTGTTCTGTTCCAGAAAGGAATGCTTGTTTTTGATGTCGCTCAGTTTGATGGGATTCTCAAAAAGATTTCAGAGTTCAGCAACACACTTCTGGCTGACCCGGTAAACTTTTTGCTTCTCTATTGGATTTATAATGTCAGTTGTTATATTATGATAATTTAGTTTCTATTTTAGTTTCTTGCTCTCTTTCCTGTGTCATGATTCATTGCTACATCATCAGCTCCTGTGTGATGTGCCTTGCACTTTCACAGTGTTGATTTTAAGCCTGACTTTGAACTTTATAATTTTTTTTTTTTGTAGGAGAAACAACAATTGTCACTAAATGAAGATGACGTGTCAAGTTTGACAGCAACAGTGAAAGTCCTCAAAGACACATCCCACTATCACGTCAGTAAATTTTCAGATAGTGACGTTGCATTGGTACTAAAATTGCTGAAAACATGGCCAACTTCAATGCTATTTCCAGGTAACTATTATTGGATTTATGATCAGATTGTTTCTGATGATGATGATGTAGAGGCTGCTGATCCACTCTATGATCTAGAAACCTTGTTAGAACGGTCGAAGTGGTTTGGAGTCTGATTACTCTTGGTGGTATATATTAGTATGCCTTGTGATACTATATTATATGCTTTCAAGGAGCACTTGAGACTTGAGATGGGCTCATCGGAGAAAGATATTTTTTATTTTATTTTTGACGTGGGAACTCGTAGCCGCCACCCTTCGGGTGCACACTAGGAAAACTCGCGGGTTGACGCAATAGCCAACTGGGCAAACCACACAAGGCTAACCATGTGTGATAGACACAGACCTAGAAGGCATAAAATCAAGTCGCTCCTTGTGGGATGGTGTGATTCGAACATGAGATCAAGTCCCTCCTCTTTAAGCCACCCCTTACGGGCTTCATCGGAGAAAGATTGACTTTTGTTAGGGTTCTTTTGAAGCGCAACTGTATAGGCTCAAAAAGCTTGTGATTTGCTTTGCGTTGACTCAATTGTATCTAGTTGATGTTCAAGTTCATGCATCTCACTTCATGAAAACCAATAACTATTTAGTAATAATTTAAAGAACAAGGGGCCTGCACGATGGTGGTCTAAGCTTATTTTAACTCTCCTCTGTTGGAGTTTGTGTTTTTACACTGCTAATTTGACTGCTACAGATGAAATTTTGTTGCTTCTTGTGTTTTTACTACTTGAAACAATTTAAATCTGAAAGGAGGTATTCTAGTTTGTTAGTCTAGCGGTATTGCCAGTTCTAAATCTTGATACTATTTGGTTAGATGATTGTTGTTCATTTTGCATCGAGTTATGGGAAATGCGAATTGGATCTGGAAATAAATGCACTGCTGTGAAACCCTTAATAGTTTGTTTTTCGGTGAAAGCTTCTTCTTTGTCACTAATATATTTTTGAAAATATGATTACTCGTGTCAATTGAGTCCCTTTTGATACAGAAGTACCTTGCATGAAAATATGCAGTCGCCTATTCTTTTTGTGCCATATTAATTCTCTTGCGTGTTGCAGTTTTTGATATAATGAGGATGATTGTACTGCACCCGGATGGAGTAAACAAGCTTCTGCACTATGTCAAGGACGAAAGTGGTAACTAACTAAAATTTCTTCCAGCCATTTCTATATTGATTTGAATCTGTGTAGTTAATTATTCAATAGTGAGGTGGATTAGCGTCACACGCTCTAAATTTGAAATTAACTGTCTTGTAGAAAGCTGTTTAATAAACATATTGTTTTGACTATTTGTCTGACTGAATGTCTTGTTGGGCCTGTAAATAATATTTATTTCTCATCTCATTCTTTAATTTACTTTTTCCAGATACTATAATTGAGTTGATCAAAAAGGTTACTGCAAGTTCTCCATTACCTGCAAATGTGCTAACCAGTGTTCGTGTTGTGACAAATCTCTTTAAGGGTTCGTCTTTCAGTGAATGGTTACAGTTACATCGGGCTGAGGTTAGCATCTTTGACGTTCTTAGTTTCAGCTTGAATATATGTATAGAAAAAATAAATAAATTAAGGTTCTAATTTGTATTAAAATGTTCTGTTAGTTATGTTGAACATTATTAGAATTTGTTATTTTTTGGGCTTATGTTTGCCACTGATAGGTTATACTCATTGCCATGCCCTTCATTTACATTTTTGTAGATTCTTGATGCATTCTCAAGTTGTTGCTCCTCTTCAAATAAGAATGTTCAGATATCTTATGCAACATTAATACTCAAGTAAGTTGTAGAATAATTGACTAATTTATGTAGAGTTATTCCTAAGTGTATTGTTAGCTTCTTCAGTTTGGAGTCTCTGCAATTGCTAAGTAATTATATTTCGGTTACAGTTAAAATTGTTATATTTTTTATGTACTTATTTTGTTTTAAGGTATATAGTATTGTTTAAATCTGAAAGCCTTAGTGCCTGTTAACTTTTGCATTATTGGCCGTTATAAATTTTGCAAAATTTTCATAACATGTTAACTTATTTTGAATTGAGGATATATCATCATGTTATTAAACCTAAAAGCCTTAGTGCCTGTTAACTTGTGCTTTGTTGTCTGACTTATTTTGTCTGCTTGATATAATTTGGTTGTCTTAGAGCTTCTATCCGTCTCCCTATTTTGCTCTCTCCTTGAGTATTACACATATATATTTCATGGGTTGCAGACAATTTTTGCTCCTGTATCTCCTTTTCATTTATTCCTTTTGCAGCTCTAATACACATGCAACTTTGTTCTCGCTTAATTTAGGTCAAGTATTTAGAATCCATTGAGATGCGAATGGAGAGAAGTGCTATGCTCATAGACTGCCTCCTTTTTCTTCCAATGGCTTCTAAGCTCTAGCCCATAAATATCTGATCCTACAGTACCAGCAGTAAATAAAATATGTTCTGACATGTGAAATAGAGAATATTGTTCAAGTGAGCAGGTCGAAAGATTCTTGCTAATTATCAGCTCTATTGTAATCAAAGTGTCTTACTTTAATAGACACATGCCATGTTTTTCTAAATGTTGAGTTGTCATCTCATTCTTTTGTTCGTCTGTTTTTCCTGTTAAATATGACTTTGAGAACACATTTTGACTTCTGCAGCTATGCTGTTCTATTGATTGAGAAGAAGGATGAGGAAGGTCAATCTCAAGTTCTTTCAGCAGCATTGGAGGTATCGATTTGTTGCTTCATAGGTTTTCCTCTTCATTTGGAACACATAACTGAAAAGTAAACAACACAACACATACATAAAAACACTGAAAAGAAAGGAAAACGGCACTAATAAACTTTAACAATTTTGGTGTACTCCACCCTGACCCCCAAGGTGGTGTTTCTAAGTGAGTAACAAAGGCACATTTAGCACGACGTCCTTGATAAATTGTTGTTATTTCCTCTTGCTGTTTTCTTTTATCTCAGATGGCAGAAGAGGCAGCTTTCGATTCTGATGCAAAATTTCGGGCTTTGGTAACTATTGGGTCACTGGTAGGTGTAAAAATCTTGATCTGTTCATGGAATAGTAGTTACTGTTTTTTTTCTTTCAAGACTTGATATTATGATTTCTGGTTGAGGGTGTTCTATGAGTTATTAAAGTTTTGCTCTTCCGTTACCAAAACAAAGTTTTTGCTCTGTTGCATATTAGTTGAATTGAACTAATATAGGGTAATTACATCTATGCCCTTAGAGTCTGATCTAATTACAAATACATCTCCAAATGTTAGAGCTCTTGAAGCTTTGAAGCCCGTAAAAGTCTCAGGCCTATTTGTAATTTATTTCAAACTTCAGTGGCTGTATATTATTCAAATTTCAAGAGAGCATAGCTTATGTGTAATGTCTTTACAAATTCATACGGTTAAGGCTGTCTACTTAAGGGTTGTTTCTATAATTTTACCAAAGCTTGAAAGAGTTGTAAACACAATTATACCTAATTATTTTTTATCATCAGGGTCCACTTAACTTTTTGGATATAATCTCAATCAAGAATTCTCTTGCAAAAATGCATATCAGAAATTTCATATAACCACATTTTGTTATTTTGTGACCAACAGATGCTTGAAGGCTTGGTGAAAAGAGTGGCTTTGGATTTTGATGTAGTAAATATTGCCAAAGTTGCAAAGGCATCCAAGGATGTCAAGATTGCTGAAGTTGCCGCTGACATAGAACTGGTAGCAAAGCAGAGTTGAATTCTTAAAATCCTGGTAAGTGTCTGCTTTATTACCCATTGATTTAGCTTATAGTTGTAATGGATAATCACATCTGAATGCTATTTGTTTTGATTAATTACAGAACCTTATCATAAAGTTTGACTAATTACATGGACATCGACGGCTCGAAGCTTTAGAAACACCGAAAACAGAGGACTGATCTTTTAATGTTTTTACACTGTCTCAGTAACTGCTCAAATCTCTGGGACAGTCTTATACTGTTTTGTCAACTGTCGATTTGGTGTTTTTAGAATTATCAAAACATTAGGGGAGGTTTCTGTTGCTAGATCAATCCCTGAGGGTGTTAACTGTAATTATCCATAGTTCAATGTATTCTATTGCTTTTTGCCTCCAACTTTGAATGTGAAAGGGAATTTGATCTAAGATTTTCCTTTTACAGGGCTTTAAATTGTTCTTTCGTATCCTTCATCTGGGATCCATATCTGAGTTTTCGGTTTTCCAATCTGGCTGGAATGTTACGGAGGGACCCAATAGAATATGTCCGGATCAATGAAAGCAGGGCGTGGAGAAGGGCAACTTTGTAGAAAATGTATCAATTGAAGACGAAATGTTCTATAATGGAACAATTGATTTTATGCACTACAAGAATTAAGAGATTTTTAGGAATTTCTGTCTTATAAATTCAACGTACATACTGAACTAGTTGTTTCCGAATGCTATTTATCAACTATTAAATTCATTGCATGTAAAAATTAAAGATTATTTTCAGTTACATGGCGTGATGGCCATATCCAGTAGACTTCTTGCTAAGATTCAGCGACAACATAACATAAACCTTACCCTGTTTTCAAGTTTCATTGTCAAATCATATGAAAATCTGAGCGTCATCTAAAAGGCCAGCGGTGGCTGCTATTTCATCAATGAAAGGACAAACCTACTCGATAAACGTAAGTATCTGACCTAAATAGCTATTGCTCGTATCGTGTCTGTCACATTTTCATATTTGTTTCACCTAGTAGTGAACAAGTAATAGCGTAGAATAGGCCATACATTGTAAGATCGGTAGTAGTTATTTGATAACTATATTTGTTGCATCACACCAATTAAATCCACCAACCATGAGATTGATAAAATCGAACTAGTGGTGGCGACTCTGCATCTCTTAAGTTCCTAATGATGATTTAAGAGATCATATGTTGACACTGAGTGAAGATCAGATTGAATTTGTAAATGATCGTCCTCCACAATTTTTCAGATTGATCCCGTATATAATTAAAATCTCTTATCATGATTCCAGCCATATCAAACGAATTACTAATGTGCTTCCAAAAGGCTGTTTTAGCTGAAGCATATGGAGGACAGTAGATCCAGGAAGTGCCATTAAGGAGAGAGATTGCTAAGTTATATGTTCGTAGTTAGTTTTACTTTCTCTTGTAATTAGTTAGCAGTAGAGATAACGGCATTAATGAGAAAATACCTATTGCTAGTGATACAAAACTGAATTTGGTTACACCAAGCGACACCCACTACCCAACGAAGAGCCGCCATCTGGACCGCATACGTGGTGGAAGAGTAATGATGTCTCAAGCGAAGCAATTATCTGGTAAAAACTGAGGTTCGTAAAACTCAGCATCTTTAAATAAGCTCTACCTCCGTAAAACAATAGTTATGGTTATTAGTATTACGTACTAAAACTATATTTTCTTAATCTATTATCATACTCTTTTCCCCCACAAATCGAAGGTGATTGTTTGAAAACTAATGTGTAGTTAGTCCATCACATTAGTCAAGAGATAGGTACAGACTGCAAAGCCAATAATTTGTTGAATGCATGCACACAAAGATAATGTTTTTTTTATCCTTTATACCAACAAGATAGGGGAAGAACGAAGATTATTTATTCGTTCTGATTGGTCAATGAAGATGTGAGTGAAACAAAGAGGGGAGTAGTTCGGTTGTGGCCATATAAAATAGAAACAAAAGTCAGATGTGCCTTTAGAAATCCACCAAACCCGTTTGATTTATTATGCGTCACCATGAGACAAAATAAGTCTTCTAAACAAATGCCTTGTTGTCATGTTTTCTCAATATTTGCTCTAATAATATTCCACGAGATCCAATCACCAACCCCGTAGCACTATTGTTTAACTAATTTTTTCCTGGAAAATCCCTTTAGTTGTACACAACTATTAAATAAAATACAAACTTTCAACTGAAAACTAGTATATATTTTTGGTAAAATAAAAGATAGAACTTTGCCAATTTTGTCTATGTTGATCTATAATGCACAGTAGACGGACACAACTACATGGATTTCTAAAATAAATTCTTTAATTGTCTTCGATGGGTAATATACACACGGATATGACACTACACGACACAAGTAATTTTTCAAAATGTCGAAAGATTGGCAGTTTTTGAGTATTATATCAACTGAACTGATATTTACGCGCGATTTCTGTTATTTTTTCTGAAAGAAGAAAGTTCCCCATAATATATTAATACTTGGCATTTGAGTAATACCCAAAATAATACACAAGAACTCGTTTTAGCATTTTTAGTTGATGTGGTCGAGGTATAAACAAACACTAATAAACATAAATAATTAAGCCTCTCTCTCTCTCCCTCTCTCTCTCTCTCTCTCTCTCTCAACCTTAACCTTTTTTAGTAATGATTATGGCCATACATTGATTCTCCCCTCCCCCAGAAGAGCAATACAAAAAGGTCAAAGTGGGACCTCAAAGTAGTTTGTTTTCAGAGTTGTTAAGCAAATTGATTTGTTACTCATCTACGTACCTAACTAACTACTTTTGATATTTAGTTATGACATTTGTCGATGGAGAAGAAGAAGAAGAAACAAATCATTTGCTGCAAAATAATATGGAGAAGGTCTTTGAGATTGAAGCATTGAAGAAGAATAATGATGGTGATCATTCCGAGGTTGATAGAAAGAAGAACATCAGAGCAAAAACATGGGACGAAGCCAAGAAAATGTGGGAAATTGCAGCTCCGGCTGTGTTGACGATCGTGGCGCAGTTTTCAATCGGATTTGTGACGATAGCGTTTGTCGGGCATTTGGGAGAGGTTGAACTCGCTGCTGTCTCCGTTGTACAGAACGTGCTCGAAGGTTTCGTCTTTGGCATTATGGTACGACACGTCCCACATTTGTTGTCTAATTTCAGTTATATATATTCGCTAACAGAATTAGAATCACTATTACGTTTTTATATGTTTAAAAAAGTTGAAATAACTAAATTCAGATATAGATGATGCCTTCTTTACTCCTCAGGTGCTGTCACATTTCACACTCTAGTTTTTTCAGAAAGTTGCATTATGTTAAAAATAGCATAAAAAGAGCTAAAAGACATGGTGGGAACATATTACTGTATTCGGTTGTGTGAATGAACCTTTATGTAACATACTCTAATAACTTCACAGTTTTCGGCATAATAACAGCTAAGGAGTGAGTTATTGACCTTTAGCTCAGAAGATTTGCTATATATGGGATGCCTCGGAACTGTGACGTTTGATAAACTTTTTCTTTCGATTTGTTTTAGTGCTATTGTGATGCAACCTTTGAACTGGCGATTTTCTCTACTGTAAATGTAGTCAAAACTGCCTAAATGGCTAAATCAACTATTCAGATTTTAGATACATACATACATACTTTTTACAATGTTGGATGCTCAGAGATATTTACATTGAATCTTAATTTATTTTCTTAGCTAGGAATGGGTAGTGCCTTGGAAACACTTTGCGGGCAGGCAGTCGGAGCCGAACAATACGATATGCTTGGAATCTACATGCAAAGATCATGCATCATAACTCTTTTTACATCCTTATTATTATTACCTCTTTACATTTTCACCTCCCCAATACTAAACCTTCTTCGACAAAGCAAGAACATCTCAGAGCTCGCGGGAAAATATGCTCTGTGGGTCATTCCTCAGTTGTTCGCGTATGCTTTGAATTTCCCGGTACAGAAATTCCTTCAAGCACAGAGCAAAATATGGGTTATGACCATAATCTCGTTAGTGACACTGGCATTTCACGTTCTTTTGAACTGGATACTTGTTATAAAACTCGACAAAGGTTTGCTTGGGGCTGCTATAGCAGAGAATATATCATGGTGGCTCATGGTTTTGGCTCAGATTGTGTATGTTGTGTCTGGTTATTTCCCCGAGTCGTGGACTGGTTTTTCTTTATCAGCGTTTAACTCACTTCTTAGCTTTCTGAAGTTGTCTCTTGCATCGGCTCTCATGCTGTGGTAAGCGCCTTACTCTTTCAATCCTAATGCAAAAAATGCCTTCAAGATAATTCTTTGGAATAGTAATATCGATGTCTCTTGAGGTTTTGTTCGGTTATAAAGATTCTTCCTGATGTTTGAATTGTTAAAGAGATACCCCTTTTAGCTTAGAGGCACCCTTGAAACTTGAAAGTTAACACAAACGCTATAGACAGGTCCTCTGTGGTCTTGAGGTTGGACTTGTATGAAATATTGCTGATTTCAAGAGTTGTATGATTAATCAAATCACAGAGGAAGTTTACTGTAATGAGACAATATATCAGGAGGGGTAGATGTAATTATCCTACACTTTTTATACATACTGAAGCATAATTACCTATTTTTTTATATTTTTGTGCATGCAGCTTGGAGTTGTGGTATTACACTGTCGTAATCCTTATGGTTGGCTGGTTGAGAAATCCAGAAATTGCAGTGGATGCAATATCCATTTGGTTAGTTCTGATTTTGTCATTATTTAAATTTTGCAATCTTTGTTATTGATTGTGAGTTTATAGCTATTAATATTTCTTTTTGTTTTTAAGTTCCATGAATCTTGTACTCTCTTTTTGCTATTCTTAATTCTCTGTTTCATTTTACCTTTATATACATAAGCGTATTTTGACTGGTTTAACAGCATGAATATCGAACTTTGGACGTTAATGGTCACACTTGGATTCAACGCCGCAATCAGGTCAGATTTCTTGCTTCAAGAATGCTTAACAAAGTTTATGTGGAAAGTTCATAACCTTTAAATTACCAAATTACGAACAGGAAGTCTTGAAAAATAGTTGATGGTTTGCATCTTTAACAATTTTTCAGTGTTCGTGTTTCGAATGAACTTGGAGCTAATAATCCCAAAGCTGCAAAATTCTCCATAATCATAGCTGTGGTAACATCGACAGTGTTTGGAATAATCTTCACGGTTGCAGTTGTTGCAACAAGAGACTACTTTCCAAGAATGTTTTCTGACAGACCACAAGTCATACGAGAAACATCCAAGTTGGGATATTTCCTGGCAACTACTATTTTCCTCAATAGCATTCAACCAGTACTCCATGGTAAACTCATACTACTGTTTTCCTCTATCAAACAAATATGTTAAACAAATTTGAAAAAGAATGTTCATTTTTCGTTCTTTTTGGGACCTTGAAGGGGTTGTGGTGGGGGCAGGATGGCAATGGTCCGTAGCACTAATAAACATCGGGTGCTATTATGTGTTTGGGCTTCCTTTTGGTGCGGTGCTCGGTTACATAGTGGGTCTTGGTGTAAAAGGGATCTGGCTAGGAATGTTAGCTGGTTGTCTGCTCCAAACGATCATATTGATTCTGTTTGTGGCTCGTGCTAATTGGAACAAGGAGGTTTGCTGATGCCTGAATTTTCTGTATGTTAGCATCTAATTTTTTGTGTGTGCAAGATATCTAATGTGTTTGAATGAATGCAGACATTGCAAGCTGAGGAGAGGGTAAAGTCTTATGCTATCACATCTTTGCCTCAAAATGAGAGTGCAGTAAATGGAAATATATAATGAAAATATCAACAATTGATTATTTTTCAGAGATTATTATAAATTTTCGGACCTAGCTGCGATACGGATCGACAAACTAAGGATATAATTTTGGGAGTTCCGAATTTCTCTTAAGAGGAGGCCAGTCAACTGGCTAACAATCCAATTGTGAACAATGCATGCATATTCATGAAGGCATAAGGGATCATGCGATTACGAAGGATTTTGGATCCAGATTCTTTTATGTCAACAATGTTATAACTCATGTAATTAATATTTACTAGTTGCAAAGAGTATTTTTGATCGATACGGAAAATACAATCTTGTAATGTATCAATTTTCTTATATAACGTCGAACATTTTTCCAAAAGAGTAAGTAACTTTGCAATTTTTGTCTATGTTAATCTGTAATTCACAATCCCATTACAATACAGAGACAGACACAACAACATGGATTTCTAATACAAATTCTATAAATATAGTGTCTCTTACATGAAAACATACCACGGGTACAAACATGACACATTTGATTTTTTTTTTTTTTTGAACAATTTTTTTGAAATGTCCATCGTAGGTAATCATTATCGGTTCCATGAGTATTAAGTATACTCAACTAAACTGATACGAGTCACTCAAATTGGTAAAAAAAAAAAACTGCTCCTGCGATTTTTGAAATAACCGTCTTTACCGCCAAAACTAAGTAACCGCTGTTAACGCCATGGACGGCGATGTCTCCGACATGGACGCCATTGGCCCGCCACCACCGCCGCCAGTGCCCTTGCTTGACAATCCGACCTTTGTATTCACTTCTTCCGAGGAAAAAGTTGGAACCCGTCTCCAAAAACGCTCTCGACTTTCTGCTGAGCGCACAGATGAATCTCCATCACCCATGCCTGGCCCTCATGCACATGATCAGACGTATGTGGGAGAAACTTCCTATGCTAACAAGGTTAAACAACGTCCTCTCCGACAGGATGTCAAAGTGGATGATTCAAAAACTGTTGAGGAACGCAAGTGCATCCACATAATAGAAGCAAACGCTGAGATTCCATTCAAACAAGTCCACATTAATCAGGAACTGAAGCGTATGCATCAACAATGGGTGGATTCAATAATCATCAAGATCACTGGAAAGCCGTGGTATTACAAAGCTCTTCACACACGACTGGATTTGATGTGGAAACTCCAGAACGACTTTGATCTTATCGACTTGGGTCGAGGATGTTATGTGATGAAAGGTCTTCTGCCAAGCAAACGAGATATGATCTTATCTGAGGGACCATGGCAACTTGCTGGTGGATTCCTCTCTATTAGAAAATGGTGTCCCAACTTTAGGGCTGACACTGACGTTTCCAACTGCTCCATCTCCTGGGTAAGAATCCTGAACCTTCCGGTTGAATACCTAAGAGAAGCCATGCTTCAAACTCTTGCCTCATGTATTGGAGAACCTATTAAGATTGATGGCAACTCCTTCAATGCTTCTAGAGGTAATTTTGCTCGTTTTTGTGTTCAAGTATACACTGACAAGCCTCTTGAACTTGGCCTCTGGATTGACAACAAAGTATACCAAGTTGTCTATGAAAATATTGGCTCTTTGTGTTACACTTGTGGTCGGGTCGGGCACCTAAAAAACGCATGCACTCATCATGTCAAGGAGGCTAACTCAATGGGAGTTGAGGAGGAAGTTATCACTGTTTCCCATAGCACAACAGTGAACAAAGAAGCTTGGCTTACTGACAAGGCAAAAAACAAGGAATATGGAAGCTGGATGCTTGTAAGTAAGAAGACTAAAAACTCTGCTGTCCCTAAAACGTCTCAGGAGAAAACTCATTAGTTGAAGCATCATTCTCCAAAGCCAACTACTTCAACTAAGTTTAGTAGTGAACATTTACCTAACAATGGTCTTAACTCTCAAAGTGGCAAAGGGAATGTTTCAGGTAGAATTCTTCCAACCTCTCTTAACCCACAATTGAGAACTGGAACGGTTACATCTAATCGTGCAACGATTATTAAGAGTAAGAGAAAACCAAGGGTCACATCTACCCTTCGAAATAAATCATCTGCTATTGCAAAAGACTCTAATCCTTTTGCTCTTCTGGATACTGACTTTCCTCTGATTAATTCTGCTAAAGAGATCATCACCAATTCCAGTCAATCTCAATCAACTCACAATGGAGGAAGGACTGGACGAGTGGGATTGGCTCCCTCCATGGGCTTTTCAAACCTTCTACAGTCAGTTTCAGGCTCCAGTCACCACAGAGAACTTTGGAGTGCTGGACAGAGTGGTACTAGTAACATCAATCCCAGCAACTCACTGGGAGATCCAGATTCAAGTCCACATGGAAGAACATCAGAATCTGAATCACATTTGGTGGGAGAGGATGGAATTAACCAACTGGGAGATGAACAGGCAAAGAACTCTTATGTTGGAGACCATGAGACAGCTCCTGGGGATATGGACAGGGATTCCTATTGAGAATCCTGTCCATCCAACTCATCTCTACAATAGAAATATGAAAATTGTTACCTGGAATTGCCAAGGTGCAGGAGATGAGGACTTTAGAAGGAACTTCAGGGATCTGGTAAGGGTTCATCACCATACTGTTGTCTTCCTTCTTGAAACTAGAGTGCATGGGGATAATGCATGGGATATCATTCCCTTTATAGGATATAATAATTACCTAATTGCACCAACATGGGTGCAGGTAGGTGGCTGCTGGATGCTTTGGAATGATTATGAAGTGGATGTGGAAATTGTTGAGGTTGATGATCAATTTATTTCTGCCATAATAAAACCATCTTTGGGCAATCATTGGAAATTGACAGGTGTTTATGCCCAGCCTAGGAGAAGTGCTAAGGTTAAGGTCTTTGATGACTTAGCAAACTCAGTTACTAATAGTCCTATTCCCTGGTTAGTCTTAGGAGACTTCAATGAAATTCTGTTTGCTCATGAGAAGAAAGGTGGTAATCCTAGAGCTTTGAGCAGACTTCAGTTCTTCAGGGGCTTCTTAGAGAGGTGTAATCTTCAAGACCTTGGATTCACTGGACCAATGTTTACATGGACTAATAAAAGAGAGAATGGTGCTCTTATTCAAGCCAGATTAGATAGGGCTCTGGCTAATCAGGAATGGCTTGACATGTTCCCTGACTCTATTGTTGAGAATCTGCCCAGAACTCATTCTGACCATCATCCTGTTGGTGTTTGGTGCCATGGTCAGGGGAAATTTCTGGGGGAGAAGCCTTTTAGATTCGAGGAAATGTGGTTTACTAACCCCACATGTCAATCAACACTCCAGGCCATCTGGAAGGATAACAACTCTCTCTTAGAAGCCATTAAGAAGGTTCCTAGAGTCATGATTCCTTGGAACAAGCATCACTTTGGGAACATATTCAAAAGGAAAAAGATTCTGAAAGCAAGATTGGGGGGTATCCAAAAATCTCTCAGCTTCAGACCCCAACCATATCTTTGCCAACTGGAAGAAGAATTGATGACAGAATATAATCTGATCCTAAAACAAGAAGAGCTGTTCTGGCTTCAAAAATCAAGAATCAATTGGATTAGAGAAGGTGAGAGAAATACCAAATTCTTTCACAAGTCAACCTTGGTGAGAAGGAAAATAAATAAAATTCTTGAATTAAAGATTGATGGATTCTGGGAGAAGGAGGAACATGTTCTCCAGGAACACACTAGACAATACTATGTCAAACTTTTCTCTGGTTCAATTACTCATCTTCAAGAGTCCAATCTCCCAGTTTCTGTACCAACTATCTCTTCAGCCATATGACATTGAGATGATCAGTAGACCTTATTGTACTGAGGAGATCAAGCAGGCTCTCTTTTCTATGCAACCTCTCAAATCCCCAGGTCCTGATGGTCTGAATGCTAGTTTCTTCCAGAAGAATTGGGAATGGTTAGATCAATCTTTGGTCAGTTTCATTCAAGATGCCTTTACTCACAGCCATTTTGATCCTAGTATCTGCAAAGCCTTTCTGTGCCTCATTCCAAAGGTGCATCATCCAGAGGGTATCCATCAGTACAGACCAATTGCCTTGTGCAATGTGGTTTACAAACTGATTACCAAATGTGTTACTTCCAGATTGAGAAACCTGATGCCTACCCTTGTGGCTCCTACTCAATCCAGCTTCATTAAAGGAAGATCTACACAGGACAACATTGTGGTGTTGCAAGAAGTCCTCCATTCTCTCAGGGCCAGAAGGAATAATAAGGTTGGCAGTATGATCATGAAGCTGGACCTGGAGAAAGCCTATGACAAGGTAAGCTGGTCTTTCCTTGAGAATACTCTTGAAGCATTTAAGTTCCCTCCTAGTCTTATCAATCTCATTATGCACTGTGTGAGGAACTCTTCTACTAGTATACTGTGGAATGGATCCCCTCTTGATCCATTTCCTCACAAGTGTGGTCTTAGACAAGGAGATCCCCTATCTCCCTACTTATTTGTCCTGTGTGTGGAGAGATTGTCTTACCTCATTACTGAAGAAGTGGAGAAGGGCACTTGGAAGCCAATTATTCCCTGTAGGAATGGACCTAAGCTGTCTCATCTTTTCTTTGCTGATGATTTGATCATCATGGGCAAAGCTACTATTGGTACCACTAATGCTATTAAGAGAGTTTTAGATCTATTTTGTGAGACCTCTGGGCTCAGACTCAGTCATCAGAAGTGCAAGATATTCTTCTCTAAGACACGTGGAGCTAACATTAAAAGGCATATCAGTGATGTCTTGGGCTTTAGTCAAACAAGGAACCTTGGTAGGTACTTGGGAGTTAAACTGGCACATGGCAGAACAAGTAGAGAAGACTTTGTTGAATTGTTTGACAGAGTTCTGGGCCGATTTGACTCTTAGAAGAGTAAACTACTATCATTAGCAGGGAGAGGAACCTTAATCAGTTCTGTCTCCTCAGCCATGGCTAGCTACACTATGCAATCCTCACATCTACCAGAGCATGTCTGTGATAGATTAGATAGGCTGAATAGATCCTTTTTATGGTCAAATGACATCAATCACAGGAAACTTCATCTGACCAACTGGAGTACTGTCCTTAAATCCAAGAAAGAAGGAGGTCTTGGAATCAGGAATGCTAGAACCGCCAATGAATCTCTTCTTGCCAAGCTCCCATGGAAAATTTTAAAGGATGAAAATTCTATCTGGCTCAGGTTAATTAAAGCTAAATATCTCAAAGGCAACACTATCTCTCAATGTTCCTCTCATCTTTCAGACAGTCCTACTTGGAAAGGTGTGCTCAAGGTTTTCAATCTCATGAAGGATCATATCAGATGGAAGGTTGGGAGGGGTGACCAGATCTCTTTCTGGTTTGATAATTGGAGGGGATCATGCAGTCTCAATGAAGAAAATATTACTATCCATCCTTCTGACAAGAATCTTAAACTGAATGATGTGCTGAGTTGGGATGGTCAATGGCATCTGGATAGTCTCAACACCTCCATCCCTCATCACATTTTTCAATCTCTTCAGCTTCATTCTATATCTCTTTCTGACCAGGTTGATAAAGTTATTTGGGAAGGCAACTCTAATGGGACCTTTTCTTGTCAATCTGCTTATAAGATTTTCCAAGCTAAACATTATACTCCAGGGAGAAGTTCTTTTGATGTGGGGTGGATCTGGAGCCTGGACATCAGCAGCAAGCTGCAACACTTCCTCTGGTTACTGTGTCAAGAGAGACTTCCAACAAATGTTCTGAGATTCAGATGTAAATCTGCCCTGACTGCCATGTGCACTATGTGCAACTTCCCTTATGAAACAGGAATGCATCTGCCGAGACACTGTAAATCTGCAAGGGATATTTGGCTGCGCATCATCCATCCTGATCACCTGGAAATGTTTGATAACTTACCTGATGATCAGTGGATCAAGTCTAACTTACTATCTATGGACATCAGAAACTCTCTCAGGGCCAGCTCCCATTGGAAATGGATCTTTCTTGCTACTCTTTGGATTTGCTGGAAACAAAGAAATGATAGAGTTTTTCACAGAAAACATACTGCCATTCAAAGGAGAATTTACCAGATTAAACAGGTTAGCCTTGACCTCTTTCTTGGCAGAAGAAAAAAGCTACAATCTACTGCTGATAAACATTGGAAAAAACCTCAAGCTGGTTGGTTTAAATTGAACACTGATGCTAGTGTCAAGGGAGGTTCGAATTGGGGTGCTGTTGCTGGAGTTCTTAGAGATGATCATGGTGTGTGGTGCTGGGGATTCTCTCTACCTATGGCTGCTCCTTCTCCAGACGAAGCAGAACTGAATGCTCTTTCCAGAGGTATCGAATTAACCTGGGAACGAAGAGTAGAGAAACTTGAAGTGGAAACGAATTCGTTTGTAGTGTTTCAACTTGTCACTGGTGTGGTGGAACCAGTTGCTGATCTTCAGTCCCTTGTCAACCGTTGTAAGACGAACCTCCACAAGCCATGGAACTGCAATGTCAAGTGGATTCCAAGATGTGCCAACGTAGTTGCAGATGCACTTTCGAAGTTTCAAGATGTTGGTAGTGATGAGGAACTCTTTTGGGAGCTTCCCCCATCAGCTAGTATTCGTAGTTTAGTTGCATTAGATAGTATGTAACTTTGCATGTTCTTCTTATTTATAAAAAAAAAAAAAACTAAACTGATACTTATGCATGGTTTGTGCTATTTTTTCTAAGAGAAAAAAGTTATCGATAATATTATTACTTAGCATTTGAACTAAGACCCAAAATAATATATATACAAGTGTTATATAGATTACTTTAATATAATCCAATTAGTAGACAAACTAATAAAAATAGTTATATTTAAGCTAATAATATATCATCTAATTAAGACATCCAAATTTAGGAGCCCAATAAACATCTAATTAAGTATAAATTTTATAAAGTGGAATCCTACTATGTGTCTAATTAAGGTTAATGAAGTTCTAATTATACTACTATTTAAGATGATTTGACAATTGTTTTTTTACTATTTAAGCTGATTGGACAAAAAAAAATTACTATATATGCCAATTTTGACAAAAAAAAGTTTACTATATAAGCCGATTTTATAAATTTTTTATTATATAAGTCGATTTGACAATAAAAAGTTTACTTTATAAGCCGATTTTACAAATTGTTTTATTATATAAGTCAATTTGACAATAAAAAAATTACTATATAAGTTTAGAATTTTAGTCCCGAACAATTCTTAAAACACTATTCTCTACTTTTCTTATTAAATTGAACGAGACCTAAAAGCAAAAACTTAATGCATGGAAGACTAAAGTTCCACAATTAAGTCGTAGAATCAAATCTGTATGTATCAAGATACGCTTTTGATTTACGATTTATGAATTTTCCTTATGATTTAATATGTTCATTTAATTGATTTGAACGAGGAATTGACAAAAAACACTAATAAACCCAAATCATCGAGTTTCGAACAAAAAATCCAGTCTAATTTTATTTCAGAGTTTATTCATGAAAAAAAACAACAACTAGTAATTGATATTTAGTTATAACATTTGACATTTGTAGACGAAGAAGAAGGAAAGAAGAAAGAAATCATTTGCTGCAAAGTATGGAGATTGAAGCATTGAAGAAGAATAATAATAATGATGATGGTGATCATCATAGTAAAACATGGGACGAATCGAAGAAAATGTGGGAAATAGCGGCTCCGGCTCTACTGACGACTGTGGCGCAGTTCTCCATCGGATTTGTGACGATAGCTTTCGTCGGCCATTTGGGAGAGCTTCAACTCGCTGCTGTTTCTGTTGTACAGAACGTGCTCGAAGGCTTCGTCTTTGGCATTATGGTATGATAACCACATTTCTTCTCTATTTTAGATACATGCATATACTTTTTATAATGTTGGAGATATTTTCATTGTATCTTAATTTCTTTTCTTAGCTAGGAATGGGTAGTGCCTTGGAAACGCTCTGCGGGCAAGCGGTTGGAGCCGAACAATACGATATGCTTGGAATCTACATGCAAAGATCATGCATCATAACTCTTTTTACATCCTTATTATTATTACCCCTTTACATTTTCACCTCCCCAATACTAAACCTTCTTCGACAAAGCCAAAACATCTCAGACCTCGCGGGACAATACGCTCAGTGGGTCATTCCTCAGTTGTTCGCCTACGCTTTGAATTTCCCGGTACAGAAATTCCTTCAAGCACAGAGCAAAATATGGGTTATGACCATAATCTCGTTAGTGACCCTGGCCTTTCACGTTCTTTTGAACTGGATACTTATTATAAAACTCGACAAAGGTTTGCTTGGGGCTGCTATAGCAGAGAATGTATCATGGTGGCTTATGGTTTTAGTTCAGGTTGGGTATGTTGTGTCTGGTTATTTCCCCAAGTCGTGGACTGGTTTTTCTTTATCGGCGTTTACCTCACTTCTTAGCTTTTTGAAGTTGTCTCTTGCATCAGCTCTGATGACATGGTAAGTGCCTCGCTCTTTGAATTCTTATGCAAACAATGCTTTTAAGATAATTCTTGGTGATAGTAATATGATATCAATTTCTCTTGATGTTTTGTTTGTTATGGGATTCTTCATCATGTTTGAATTGCGAAAGGGATACACTTTTTATGAAATATTTATGCTGACTCTATTATAAATCAAATCTCAGAGGAAGTTTCTTGTGATTTGACAATATATCTGGAGTTGTAGATGTCATTATACTAAACTTTTTACTTTATACAAAACTATAACTCTATTTTTATTTTTTGGGGGGCTTGCAGCTTGGAGTTATGGTATTTCACTGTGGTAATCCTTATGGTTGGCTGGTTGAAAAATCCGGAAATTGCAGTCGATGCAATATCCATTTGGTTAGTTCTCAGTTTGTCATTAATTAAATTTTGCAAACTTCTTTATCGGTTGTGAGATTATTACTGTTTGTATTTCTTAGGTGAATCTTGTTTTTCCTTTTGGCTATTTTTTTTTTATTTTTTTTCTGATTCTGTGATAACATTTAGTCTTATGTACATATGCGTATTTTGATTGGTTTGACAGCATGAACCTCGAACTTTGGACGTTAATGGTCACACTTGGATTCAACGCCGCAATCAGGTAAGACTTCTTGCTTAAAGAATGCTTAACAAAGTTTATGTGGAAGGTTCATAAAAATTCCTTTAAGATTACCAAATTACGAACAGGAAGTCCTGAAAAATACTTGATCGTTTGTATCTTTAACAATTTTTCAGTGTTCGTGTTTCGAATGAACTTGGAGCTAATAATCCCAAAGCTGCAAAATTCTCCATAATCATAACTGTGGTAACATCGACAGTGTTTGGAATAATCTTCACGGTTGCAGTTCTTGCAACAAGAGACTATTTTCCAAAAATGTTTTCGGACAAACCAGAAGTCATAAGAGAAACATCCAAGTTGGGATATTTCTTGGCAGCAACTATTTTCCTCAACAGCATTCAACCCGTACTCCATGGTGAACTCATACTAATGTTTTCCTCATATCAAGCAAATATTTTCAACAAACTTGTCTAACGTTTGTTTTCATACTTTGCAGGGGTTGTGGTAGGGGCAGGATGGCAATGGTCCGTCGCACTAATAAACATTGGGTGTTATTATGTGATTGGGCTTCCTTTTGGCGCGGTGCTCGGTTACATAGTGGGTCTTGGTGTAAAAGGGATCTGGCTAGGAATGTTAGCTGGTTGTCTGCTCCAAACGATCATATTGATTCTGTTCGTGGCTCGTGCTAATTGGAACAAAGAGGTTTGCTGATGCCTGAATTTTCTGTATGTTAGCATCTAAATTTTTTGTGTGCAAGATATCTAATGTGTTTGAATGAACGCAGGCATTGCAAGCTGAGGAGAGGGTCAGGTCTTATGCTATCACATCTTTGCCTCAAAATGAGAGTACAGCAAATGGAAATACATGATGCCAAAATCAATCAAACAAGTATTTCTCAATGATGGTTATAATTTTGTAAGCTACAAAATGCAATACCAATTTTGTAAGATTAGGGAAGATTTTGAATTCAGATTCTTTTGCAACAATGAGATTAATATTTCGTAGTTGCAATGCGTAATTTTATGGAAACATGTGGTGTAATTCATCTATCTTTTTAATCATCTTATGTAGTAGCATTGGACATTTTTCCCCAGGAGTATATCACTTATCCTCTGTGCTTTTTTAATAGTATGAATATGAATATGAATATGAATATGATGATATCAGAAAATCAATACCATAAATAATAGGACGTAAATACTTACAGCCTACTAAAAAATCAATGATTGAGATCGAATATTGGAGTATCATCCTGATGCAATCTCAGTGTTAGACTTTGCAGAAAGTAATTTCTTTTTATATTGGATTTCTAATTTATTAAATATATATATATATATATTGTATACAGTCGGCTGGACATGTTAACCATGACCTCTTCTTCTATGAGAAGTTACTTTCTTAAAAACTAATTCTTACACGATATTTTTATACAGGACTTTTCACCTAGATATTGGTGTGTAAGTGCTGTGCCTCTTTCGAGTGCCTGCCTCATACTTATTAAAAAAATACAACTAAATCCTAAATAGTTGTTTCAATTTTTTTTTTCTTTTTACTTTGTATTATTTAATTTGCTTATCATTCAAAAATCATAGATTACATTAAATTCTGAATAATTAAACAGAAGATTTATCTGTTTTTTTAAAATCTTTTCAGTTTTCGTTCTTTTTTTCTCCTGTTTATTCAAAAGGGGGAAGGGGGTGCATACAGTTAACCACTCATTTTAGAAATTGAATTTGACATGTAAAAAAAAAAAGTGACCATGTTTTAATTAGAGCTGGTTTTGATTTTGCGTAACATTCATTATATCTTACACTTCAAATTAATTAGAAAGGGCGGTTATAAAATGCATATATATATATATGTTTTATGGTATTTATTAAACTACATAAGAAACCGTTCCAAGTATTTGTGGCCGAAATTTTATGGGACCAACGGTTGGTAGGACATGATCACATGGATTTTTTCTATCCACCTTAGCTACTGCTGAATGAACCAAAGCTATTCAAATTCTATTCATCAAGATAATAAATATATTTATTATATCTCAATCTCAACAAATTGATTAATTTATTAAGATATGGTAGCAGCAGCAGTAGCAGCATCAATAATGGAGCTCCGGTGCGTGCAATCTCCAACAGTACTAAGCACCATTATTCCAAACAAGTCCTCTTTTTTATCAAATGGCTTGGTCAGTAAGAGAATCAACTGCCCAAATAATGTTCCAAGGAATAAGAGGACAATTAAATTGCTTCATTTAACAACTACTACTCTTCCACCATCAGGTATATAGATATAAATATATATATATATATATATATATATATACTGTGTATGTATGTGTCTCTCTTTCACTACTTTCTTTTCTTGTGTTGTGTTTTTCTGGAACCATGATCCTGCATTGAAGTTAATATGTTCATGTTATGCTAGCACACAACTTTTATTTTCCTGTTATGGAACTAATAACTAACTCAAGAAATTTTATTCCTAGTTTGATCCAAATGCTGATTGATATATGCCTTTGATCTATTTCCATCTCTTATTACACTAACAAAAATTCTGATAATTGCGTCTTATCTGTTCCTAGCATAATGCATTGCACCTACCATATTGACCTAATTGTGTTGGTACTGTTAACAGTGTAATTTAGTGTGAGATTAGGAATTTTGGCTGGGGAAATTGATGAGGCCTTTGATAAAGATCATTCTTAGTATAAATAGAATATTGAATGTTCCTTCGTTGTCTCAGCTCATTATAGTTCTTTTCTTCTTCTATTTCTTGATGTAAGAAGCGCTGAATAATGAATTTCTCAAAGGATGATCGTATTTCCTTGCTCTTCTTTTAGGCACCTCAAGAATCAAATCACAGGCACAAGTTGCCTCTACAAGTGAAGCTAGCGCAAAGGATGCGGATCTTGTGTTTGTTGCTGGTGCTACTGGCAAAGTTGGATCACGAACTGTGAGGTACTTGTTTTTCACTTTTAAAACATGATCACGAACTACAAACTGATCCATCCATAGTTGCTAAAATCTTGTGGTATTCTTCAGGGAGCTCTTGAAATTAGGATTTAAAGTTCGAGCTGGAGTCCGAAGTACTAAACGAGCCGAATCCCTAGTCCAGGTACGAAGCCTAACGGGTACTTTCTCATGAGATTTTTTTTTGCAAATCAGCAATTCACTAAATATTTTCTCCTTTTTTGTACAATAGAGCGTTCGGAACATAAAGCTTGAGGATGTTGCGGGAGGCACTCAACGTAAGACTTGAGAGATTCTTGTAGTTTCATATACAATGATTGAAAGAAAGCTGTATATATGTTTGTATATGTTTTCATATATTTTACTTGCCTATATGTCGTTGCAAAAAATCATTTATAATTGTTTGGTCTTTAGCCCAGCTATAGACAAGCTTGAACTAGTGGAGTGTGACCTGGAGAAACGGTATCAGATTGCTTCAGCACTTGGAAATTCATCTATTGTTATATGCTGTATTGGCGCCAGTGAAAAGGAGATCTTTGATGTAACTGGGCCTTACCGGATCGATTATCAGGCAACCAAGAACCTGATTGATGCAGGTAGCAAGAATTCTGGTTAAGATTTGTGCAGTCTATGCTTCATTACGATGATTAAGTTTGAAAATAGAAGGAGTCTAAATGTTTTTCAAATATGGGGAACATCCCTCTACAATGATTCGAACACCTGAAAAGTATCAACAGCAACCTTTTCACTTCAAGGGGGGAGTTTTGTAACAAATTCGCATAGTAGGAAAAATGTCTGTTGATAGATCAAACCTCATGGGAGCTAATGTAATCATCCAAGTATAAACTGTTAAGATACTGATATCTAAATGAGCAAACAAATATGAGTATATTTCCTTGTCTCTTCGCATCTTTGCACCATTTTAATGCTACCTTAGTAACTTGTGCTGTGTGACTCACATTCCAGAAAGTTGCATCTTTCGTGTGCTTTTTCCCTAAGCAGTTGTGAAGAATAAAACTGAATTGGTGTGGGTATTATATCTCCAGTAATGCAATGTTACGAATTTGTATAAAGAAATCATCCTTGATATCTGTGCAGCCACTTCTGCCAAAGTCGATCATTTTATTTTGCTCACATCCCTTGGAACAAACAAAGTTGGATTTCCTGCTGCAATCTTGAAGTAAGGCCCTAATTTCCAACTTCCCTTATAATTTTGTCAGTACAAGTACTCTACTCTCGCAGGCTGTAAGTAAAATATTTGCACATAAGAGCCTTATGTTGGTTCTGAGTTCTTACTTGACTGTCCTATGCTTTCACCACAAAAGTTTGTTCTGGGGAGTTCTTGTTTGGAAGAGGAAAGCCGAAGAAGCACTTCTTGCTAGTCGTCTACCGTACACAGTGAGTTCTTCTAGTCACAGTCATATGTCGTTGAAATATATGCAGATACATACAGCTATCATTTTTATATGAACTGTTCAATATTCATGCTGGTAACATTATTCCCAGATCGTGAGACCAGGCGGAATGGAGCGGCCTACTGATTCTTACAAGGAAACTCACAACATTACCTTATCAGAGGAGGATACTTTATTTGGCGGCCAAGTTTCAAATTTGCAGGTTCTTTTCCTTCCAACATTTACATGTTACTAAGTTCTGGAAGCATTTACAAAAAAGCATGTATAACTGATCCATGATATAGGTCAAGCATGTCAGAACAGATCATGAAGTTAGAATCTAGATAGATGGACGAGCATTTTAACTACAATTTCGACTTCTAACATTTAGGACTGTTAATTAGTTAATCGGGAGTTTCAGATTCAACTAACTTGTGCTGATTAAGACCAGGTTGCAGAACTAATTGCAGTCATGGCCAAAAACAGAAGCCTTTCATGCTGTAAAGTTGTGGAAGTTATTGCAGAAACTTCAGCTCCTTTGACGCCCATGGAAGAACTTCTAAAGAGGATACCATCTGGGCGTGAAGGCATCTGCCCTCCCAAGGTAATTTTATCTCGTATTTTTGAAGGACAGAAGAAGAAAAGATCTTAAATAAGTAGCATGAGTGTCTGAATGAAATCAAGTTTTCGGCTTACATTGGTGTGCCACGTTCCTTTCTAGTAGCAAATTGTGTTTTTTGTACGAGTATAGAATGTGAAGCATTCAATCTAAAAGCCACACGTAATGTCGTGATTACTTGTTAACAGGTTTTTTAGATGAAAAAGAAAAATGGAAAGAATGATGGTTTCTCTCTCAAATTTTGTTTTAAGGTTTACCTGCTTGTTAACAGGATTCTTATGAACGTCTTTGATAATTATCTGCTGTATTAATTCCTCACCTGGCTAGAAAATTTGTCTTCTGTTAGGAATCTGTCGCTGCAAGTAAACCCCAGCCGGTTTCGGAAGTTACATTTGTCGAGAAAGAACCTGAACAAACGAAGCCGACTGTAGCAACACCATTGTCTCCATATGCAGCGTGGGTTTTATCAATTTTTATTAAATTGATTTTGTTATTCTGGAAACTAATCTGTATGGGATTTATTTTTCTTGTAGTTATGAAGATCTAAGACCACCAACTTCTCCCACTCCTACACCAAGCACTGGCTCTGGTGCGACAAAATCTCACGACATAGAGGTCGTGCCTAACGCAACAAGCTCCATCTCTTCGACCACTGAAGTTAATACTGTGGAAAAGGTAGCAGTTTCTGTTGAGAATGTAATTCCGGAAGCTGCACCTAAGAAACAAAATCCGTTGTCACCATACGCGAAGTAAGCTCGTTTCTCATACTCCCAACAGATTTTCTGTTCGATATTTGTTTTTTTGTAGTTTTCTCTGTGAACTCTTACTTTTTCCATCTACATCTATATAAATTGCTGTTAATGTAAGAGCTAATAAAACAATTCAATCGTCATGTGTAATAGGCAAATAACTTCTTGCTCGAAGACGATAAGCAGATGACTAAACTGTATTTCCGTGTATTTTTACCTGACAGAATCTAAATTATTCTTAAAAATCAGTTCATAGAAAAAGATATCTATTTCCTTATCAACCGCTGATCAGTATATTTCAATTTATGCCTTAATTTCTCTATTTTTTTTTTATCTCTTCTTCTATTCTGGGAGTAGGAAGAAAATACATATATATTTCAAGCATAGGGTGTAAAAGTCATATTACATTCAAATAGGCAAACTCACTCTTAACTCCGTACACAATGACGCATTTTACCAAGTGTAGAATCACATTTTTTTACAGGAGATAAAAGTGTCTAATTGGCACATTACAAGAGGGCTTGCTGCCAAAGTTTATTCTGTTTTAAGAATCCGTGTATAGGGTGCATTAATGCATATTAGGTTGCTATTTCTTCTTGATATTGAGCAGTGGTTTTTCATCTTTGTAGCTACGAAGATTTAAAGCCGCCAACTTCTCCAACTCCTACACCAAGCACTGGCTCTGGCACCACCAAAGCTACCAAGATTGATGTCACGCCTAATGAAACAACCTCTGTCTCTTCACCTGTAGAAGTCAATTCTTCGGAAACACCAACCATTAACGTAGAAGATGTAACTCCAAAAATTGTTCCGAAGAAACAAAATCCCTTGTCACCTTACGCAAAGTAAGCTTATGCGCTACCTTTCATCATGTCACAGAGTTGCATTTGCAATATTCCTGAACAATTCTTTCAACGATATTCTAGTAAAATGTAGAACATCATATGATTATTTATAACATAAAATATGGAAATGTGGTGTCTTTGGTCTTGCATCACAAATATCTTATCAAACAAAGTATTAGGTTTGTTTGTTGTGGTCATGAAAATCTCCACCATTCTATTGTTTTACAAATTGCACCAAACTGTCACAGAAAATCAACTAATGGTTTGAAGTGAACCTCGATATCTACTGCAAAAATTATTTATCCAAAAGTACCACAGGACTATGCCTTCTACTCATAATGCAATGGTGTCTAAGAAAACACCTGGTTACTAACAGATAACTCAAGCTCTTTTCTGGATGTATGTTTTGTCACTAACAGATATTTCTTTTTCTGAACCATTATTGTGATATTGGCAGTTATGAAGACTTGAAACCGCCTACTTCTCCTACTCCGACACCAAGTGGTTCTAGAAAGGAACCTTCTGTTGTGTAAGTTGATAATGATTTTCTTTTTTCAAAGTTCCAAAGCCTATATAATACATTTTAGTACTTCTAAGCTCCATATTATCACAATTAATCTCACGAACGAACAGTCATAGCAGGGGTTGGAATGTGATCTAATGTCGAGAATACCTTCGCTGTTGTTTTTTATAAGTGCGTTTGATCTTTTTCCGTGCCAAAGGTTGTTATACTCATGGTTTTTTGCTAAAAGAATGAAAGAAAATCAATGCCCTTAACTATTCCTCAGCCTTAGTTAGATATTTGTGTACTTCTGTTGTTTGGTGTCTTTTGCAATAATTTGCTCCTTGAATCTTCTACTTTGCTGTACATACTTTGTCATAAGTTTCTTTAAGATTCGCTGCTCTAATCTGCATCTTATTTATGTCCGAAGTCTAAAATGTTTAAATTGGTTGTGATTTTTATTACTCAGATACGAGGACCTCAAGCCCCCTTCATTACCGTCTCCTACTATTCCAACCATATCAGATAACGGTAAACCTGACGTTCCAGTTGATGAGAAAGCAGAAAGTATCGCTCAGCATACTGAACCAAAAGTTACACCCCTTTCACCTTATACCATGTAAGTAAATTTATGTACATGAACATGCTGTTGGGTACGCTTATGAAAAGCAGTAGCTTTAAATGACATTTCTCACCTCCTTACATTGTTTAGAAAATTACACTGCACCAAAGTCATACAATCTTAGTTCAAACTCTAGTTTTTGTTTCATCTTTGTTTAATCAAACAGGTACGAGGATTTGAAGCCACCGAGTTCTCCCACTCCAAGGAAGCTCTAAAAAGGGCGAAGGAAAACTCGCAAGTGGGAGTAATTCCTTTTTGCACTACATCGATGATGATAATGTTTCAAGAAGTTTTGATTTTTTATACGAGAGAGACGAGCAGTTCAGATTTGCGGGAAATTACAGAAAGTATAAGTATGTGATACTACTATTTGTAATTATCCTTTTTCTAACCAAATTGAGTGATCATTTTGGCACTCTATATCAATAGCTTATGTACTCTCTAATGTAATGTGTTTAATCTATTTCGATGAAAATTCAAATAAGACACAGACATGTTCAACAATAGTGAATAAATTCTTCAGTGTGACAGCTTAATTGATGCAGCTTATTTTGTAAAGTTGAGATGGTTCACTATATTAGGCTATTAATTAGCTAAGAGAGTTGAACTACTATGAATTCTGGCAATCTTAGCATAATTACTATATTGATATCTTTAATATTCTGATAGTCTTTATGCCATCTATAATTTGTTAAATGATTATATATAAGCCTTATTCTTTTCCTTGTACATGTACACAAGGGTTAATGCACCAAAAGTTTTTATCCTAGTGAAGAAACATCATGATGAATCGGGTGAGAATGTAAGTTCAACTATGGATGGCAATTGGCAAATGCATATGACAACACATAAACTACTTATTGTTTTCTTTGCGGCAGTGTACACTTTTATTCAAATTTTTATAAAGTCTCATGTACAAATATATATATTTCGACATGAAATCTGTCAAAATTGGTGCTATGATTCTCAAGCAACACCGAGGCAATATAATATAATATAATATAAGATTAATCTCGTTAAAGAGTGAACTATTATTATTAGGAGTTTGCAAATTATCTCTAAACCTATCAAAAATGAAAACTATTAGGGTCTCTTTTATTATAATTAATAATTATTAAAAGTCAATTGTCGCTATCTTTCTATATGATATATCATCTTATGAAAGGAAAGAAAGAGCAGAGAGAGTCAATTGTTTCCCACCAAACTGGGAAATATCGACTGACACTCCAATGCCTAACTTCCAATAAAAAATACACACACCTCCTCTCCTCTGTTCAGTGAGTACACGACTTGCACTACGACTGACGCACCATCATCTTCTCTCCTTTTCCTCATGTTGAATGATATATATCTTCACAGTCAAAATTGCTTTGCCGTACTCTTCGAATCATATTCATAATTAATAAACAAACAAACCCCATTTTTTCACTTATTTTTCCTCCAATAACCATTTATTTGATGCATTTTCTTCAATGTACTAATAATATCAAAATTGTGAAAATATATGGATGTCATGGATTACACCATTTATACTACTACTAGCCAAGTGGACGAAAACGACAATTATTATTTGTTTGATCACGAGGTATTATCCCTCAACAATGAAGGTTTTGATTCTCCTCGCTGGTTTAATAATACTTTATTCAGAGCTCCTTCTCCCAAGGTTTGCTGCTGCAGCCCTGTTTGTTCCTGTCCATTGGATTTTGAGGTTCTTGAATTACTTCTCATTTTGCCCATTCTTTTATTATTTCAGATAATTACAAAAGAGTCTCTCTTGGCCGCACAGGTAGTAGTAGTACTAATAAAGTTATTTCCTTTTTCTTTCATGTCACTTGTTGTTTTGTTTTGTGGGTATTGACATTTAGAGCAAGTATGTATGGCATCAATTTGTTCTTAATTTCTTAGAAACAACAATAACAATCAGGTTCAGGCCTGTTATTCCAATTCATGGGAGTAGGCTGTAAGAATCAAACGTGAATATATTTTATTTTCTGGATGGAAATTTGGTGTATATGCAGAGAGGTGATTTGCGGAGAGTAATGGACTTATTATCCGTGAATGAGCACCATGCCAGAACTCTTCTCATACATTACAGATGGGATGTTCAGAGACTGCTAGCTGTTTATGTTGACAAAGGGATAGATTGCATGTTTCACCAAGCAGGTCTTCCTACGGCCGCCAAACTTGCTCAGCATAATAATACGCACGTGTCTTCAACCGCTACCATGACGACGTGTTATGTATGCATGGATGATGATGTGCCTGGAAAAGACATAACCGGAATGGCTTGTGGCCACCACTTTTGCAACAGTTGTAAGCACCTTTTCCTTCTGTTTTACTTATGTTTCTTGTTCACATTTAGTTAATTATGTTAAGTACTTCAGGCTGGACAGAGCATTTCATTGTCAAAATAGAGGAGGGGCAAAGCAAGCAGATCAGGTGTATGGCCCATAACTGCAATATTATCTGTGACGAAGATATTATACGGAAGCTAGTTCAAGTAATGCGACCTGATCTAGCGGAGAAATTTGATCGGTTTCTTCTTGGATCGTACATCGACGACAACAAAATGGTTAGATGGTGCCCTAGTACACCACATTGTGGGAACGCCATACAGGTTGACAATGATGAGTTCTGTGAGGTGGAATGTTCTTGTGGTTTGCAGTTTTGCTTCAGTTGTGCAGCAGAAGCACATTCTCCTTGTCCATGCTTTATGTGGGAACTTTGGACAAAAAAGTGCCAAGATGAATCGGAAACAGTTAACTGGATTACCGTAAATACAAAGCCTTGTCCTAAGTGTCACAAACGTGTTCACAAGGATGGGGGTTGCAATCTAGTCAGTTGTATATGCGGCCAAGCATTTTGGTAATAAAGATTTCTTAGTGCTATCTCCTCATTTCTGTACCTTCTTGCACATTTGCTGCGTTCATGCTTATGTGAAGTTTCACATACATATTTGAGGGCTAGTCCTATAATCCATGCTTCAAGACATTGATGCCATCATTTTTTCAAATGGGTCTGTTGTTTGATTATTGTAGCTCTTTAGTGCTTCTCTTTTTTTATTGTCAGTCTCTTATACTTGGGTATTGGGCTTCTCAGTTTTTGTCCTTATCTTCTTCCTTTAGGCTTTAGGGTCTGGATGGTAGGATTCTCTGCAACTAATTAGTTCTATTCGCATTGTCTGACAACCTCTTTGAAATTTAAAGTACTACTAATCGATGAAATAGCGCAGCCATTTTTTTGGGACGATTTATTTGAAATCCAGATTCCTGCAAGTCTTATCTGTTTTGATTCTATTATGAGTAAATCATGCTTCTGATTGTGATATGAATGAGGAAATCAGACCATCATATTGCATAGCTCTTTGTCCATCAGTCTTCTGTTCTAGTTATGTATTTCAGTGACATATGTGCTCTCAGTTATCTACTTGGAACCCATATACATTATTATCCAAATCATCTTTTTTGTTATTATTAGAAATTGTTTATGAGTTCTGTTTCATATAATTAACTAACCTTCATGTGCACGAGTATTTTCTTGATGTCCCATGTAATGCGGGCTTCGTTTACTTCAGTGTTTAACCTTCTCCATAGATATTGCTTGTTCTAGTACATTCTTATTACTTATTTATTTCCTGTTGTAGTTGGAAATGTGGTGGAGCTACGGGTCGAGAGCATAACTGGTCAAATATTGTTCACCATGTCTGTGGGAGCTACAAAGAAGATAGTCACAGAGCCAAGCGTGCAAAGCTTGAACTTTGTAGATTCACACATTATCATAATCATCATAAAGCTCATATAGACTCATTGAAGCAGGAATCAAGGTTGCTGGATACCATAAACAAAAAAGTTACCATTTTGGGAGAAAAACACTCAAAATTAAGAGATTTTAACTGGATTTTTAATGGGCACCGTAGGCTTTTCAGATCAAGACAAGTCCTTGCCTATTCCTATCCGTTTGCGTTCTGCATGTTTGGTGACGACTTGTTTAAAGATGAGATAACAAAAGAAGAAAGGGAAATTAAACAGTTTTTATTTGAGGACCATCAACAGCGGCTTGAATCAAATGTTGAGAAGCTATCTAAAGTTCTTGAGGAGCCATTTGATGAGTATTTAGAGAACCAACTCATACAAATAAAGGTGCAAGTTGTTAATCTGACCGCGATCACTGATAACCTCTGCAAGAAACTGTGAGTGTAGTTCTCATAGGCATTATTTATTGATAAGTACTTTACATCGTGTTAATTACAGAACCAGAAGAAGGTTTGAACAACTACAGAAGAATTCCCTAAAACTGTAGGGAATAAAACTTTAGGGACTATCTATGAAATTATCAAGCCTCACGAGCGCCTGATTCTACCTACTTTTTAAAATTTCAAAGGGTGTTACATAATTATTTTTGAAGAGAAGTTTATAGTTAGACCAAACGTCCAGGATTGGTAGTTGTAATTATCCTTGATTTTATATTTGAATATGATGCTTGCATTCTTTCTTGTTTAACAGGTATCAATGCATTGAGAACGATTTATTGGGATCACTGCAATTTACAACCCACAGTATAGCCTCATATCAGTCAAAAGGGGTTCAGAAGGCAAAGGATTTAGATCATTAAACGAAGCACTCCTGGCAGCAGCATTTTTTTAACTGGGGAAGGCAGCTTATTAGTATAAAAGTGGTTTGAACTTCTATCTTGCTTCAGAAATTAATGTAGAGAGCGTAAAGTAGAGATTCTGTAGTGTACGTTTAATGGCAACAAATAGAGTCTTTTGCTATGGATTCCCGAAGACCTCATTGTTGCATAGATCAAAGTAAGGATGATTATTTCATACTGCTCGTCGTGGCATTATGAATGATCTGAGAACTTGTTAGTATTTCTAATTTAGCAGAAAAACTCAAGTTCTTGTACTCCTCTATTGACCTTTATCATTCATTTTTCTAGGAGATGTAATATAAATAAATCTAAGCCCCGGCATTGGGGATTTAGACAAGTGTCTAAGGTTGATCACAAAAGCATGCTAGGCTAACATAACCAAAAGGGTGTATTAGTTCGGCTGATTCAGTGGCGTAGGGGCAGCAGATATGTTGGTGTCTTTGGCTCTTTTTTCTGTATACATCCTTTACTAAATAGACTTGCTATGAGTTAGAAAAATTAGCTAAATTAATAAGTAGTGTGCTAATTTGTTAGGACTGAATATTTCTGATGGAGTTCATTGAATTGTGTTATTTGAGGCAAGATATATATGCCTTATTGTCATTGTAGTATTTTCATTTATTTAGACAGTATGGCCATTACTAGATCTATCATATATGGAATTTTGACTATAAATCTTACTATGTATTTAATATCATTCATAAATAAGGGGACCTGCCGTAGGAGGTTGCACTCACAAACAGGTGGGCTCCACGTGGGTCTCACAGGTTTGGGGCACTCTTTTGTGAGAGCAAGAGCCAAAGGTAGTGCCTCTTGCGGTATTTGTTCCCATAAGTGAGGTAGGGGGCTAAATTTCAATCTATCTTTGAGATCATAGACCTCATTTAGATAAGTTCATAGACTTCGTGGTAGTTTTGTTATTACTTTGACCTCTTGTTTGGGTTAGATATTATAACGTCATATAACAATAGGTTTGCGGGTTAAGACCTATAGGGCTAGTTTGGTTATAGAGTACAATAATTTTCCACCCTGCTTCACATAACAATCAGCATTGTCAATACCATATTACTAATATAGCTACATAATCCAAGTCCGTTCCTGCAAATTGATTACCATAAGGAGACTATCATTATCATTGATTATGTTCATCATCTATCATTATCATTGATTATGTTCATCATATAGAGTTCCAATAGCTTTGACCTCATTCATATCTTCTCCATCACAAAATCACCTATCAAATAACGAGCTTCACCTATCAAATTGTTTGCCGGTTTGCTTAACTCCTATACAAATAATACTAAGAAAAGACACGAGTCCATTGTGGAAAGCCATTGATATTTGTAATTGTATGGATCTTTTATGGAAGCCTGTTTTAGCCCATGATGTTATGCATAAATCATAATATTCCTTCAAGTGTTCCTAAACTACAAGGTACGTAGCGCTATAAAAACATCGGCATTGTGCAACATAGTCGCTATTCTCTCATGCATGATGGGTTTCAGTTGATCATCCAAGATTGGGTTTTCGATATTCTTTTCGTCTAAACTATTCAATCGATTCCTAATACCATAGCTTGTCATTACTTCGAGTATATTGTTAGCATATTATTGTTGTATATTATAGTCTTAAGGGTAGTTTAGTCATTTAGTGTCTTGTATATATATTTGTCTTCTTGTAAACCCTAGCCACCATTACACATTTCATTGTTTTGTAATATTACTCTTTGTCTTGTAAGATCATGCTTTTCTTATGAATGTTATCATGGCATCAGAGCCAAATCTCTGACCCAACCGGTAGGCAAACACGACACCACGCCGATCGAACTCACCGGTGAGTTCGCCAAATTTTTTTTTGGGTTTTTCGTCTTCGTATTGCTACTGGTTTCTGGTAATCCGCTGCACTCTCTGAACTTGTTGGTGTGTTAATTTCGATTTCGATTTGGTGCAATTTTTGTTCGATTTGTTGCCCCAATTCTGTTTCTGGGTTAGTCTTGCTTTGTGTATTGCTGCAATTTTCGATTTCTGTTATCATGACGGGAGGGGATGATTCGTTGCAGTCGATTAGTGTTCGTTTTGATGTGAAGAACTATGGGTATTGGAGTTATGTTATGAAAAACTTTCTAAAAGGGAAGAAGATGTGGAATTATATTTCTGGTGTTTTGGTTGCTCCTAAGTCATATGATGCTAATTTTGTTGAGTTATTGGATGTGTGGGATACCAATAATTCTAAAATTATTACTTGGATTAACAATTCAGTTGAGCATAAGATTGGTACTCAGTTAGCTAAGTTTGATACTGCGAAAGAAGTTTGGGACCATTTGGAGAGGTTGTATGTGAGGTCCAACTTTGCTGTTCAATATCAACTTGAAGGGGAAATTCGTGCTCTTACACAGGGCGATCGAAGTGTTCAAGAGTTTTATTCTGAGATGACAAACTTTTGGGATCAGTTGGCTATGACAGAATGTGCTGAACTGAGAGCATTCGGTCCGTATATTGAAAGGCGAGAACAACAACGTTTGGTTCAACTGTTGTACAATCTCCGCTCTGAGTATGAAGGCATCCGTGGGTCAATTCTGCACCGTACTCCTTTGCCTTCAGTTGATTCAGTTGTGCATGAATTGTTAGCTGAAGAAACCCGCCTCAAGACTCAAATTGAGAAGTCCACTCCTGTTGGTTCTGTTTTGGTTACTCAACATAGTCATATCAGATCTAAACAAAAGAGTTATGATAAGGATGAGTGTCGCTATTGCCATGAAAAGGGTCATTGGAAAAATCAGTGTCCTTTATTGAACCAGAAAGGCAAACCACAACAGGAATATGGAAAGAGGCCAAGTGACAAACCTTCATATTCACAGAATCTTCGTTTTGGAGGACAACCTAATACAGCTGCTATCATGCCTACATTGGATCCAGCCTCTGTCGATTCATCTTTGTCAGACAAAGCAACTTTGGTCAATCTATTGCAGAACCTTCTTCAGGCAAACAAAAACCAGTCTCCACCATATGCTATGTCTGCTCCATCCACATCAGGTAGAAACTCGTCCTTATGGGTGTTGGATTCCGGAGCATCTCATCACATGTCTCCTGATCGAAACTCATTTGTATCTATGTCTCATGTTGTTAACCCTAAAAAATAAAATAAAGGAGATTATTCTTACTCGGAAAAACAATATATGGACAATACTATTGTCACGAGTCCTTCCGATGAGATGTACCTATAAAGAAAGCCCCTCGGAGGAATGCCCTACCTTTCGGTCACTGACCCGAAAAGGTTTATAATAGCACCCGAGGAGAAACATAAGAGTCCCTTGGAAAGTCAAACGGTGAATGAAAAGCAGATATCAACACGGCATCGGAAAAAGAGCAAACCCCGATGGACCCGTATGACTCCGATATCCACCAAAATGCTCCAAGAGGGACCAAAATGGACCCCGAGTCCAATGAACTTACAAGAAAACTTCCTTGCTGAACACTCCTCGGAAAAGACGACACTCGGATTTATCCGAGGACCCAATTTTGGAGAAAATCAAGAAATAAATACAAGAACATCCAGTGAATACAATCCGAGAACTCTCGTGAAGAAATCTCACTTTCAGTAAAGCAAATACAGCCCTCGGACACAAAATCACAGTCCTCGGAAGTTATACCAAGCCCTCGGGGATCACATTTACCCCCTCAGAGATCACTCCTGATTGTTGAAGAAAATACCCGAGTCAAGAAGGAGAAATAAGAGCCCTCGGAAGAATAGTCCTATCAGAACAATCTACATCAGAAGCCCTCGGAGATATTAGAAGACACAAAAGCTAATCCAGTCAGCGCCTAGTAGATAAAAGATAAACATTATCCTAGTTTTTACACCTGTATCAAAGTAACAACAACACCTGCCCTTACCAAAACGCATGCACAATGACACCTGCCCCAACCAAAGTCTATATAAAGGGAGGTGATCATTAGAAGAAAAACAGGCTGAAGCCACTTAGCTTACTTACTACAATTTAACATTCAAATACGTAAGAGAGGAGAAAATGTTCAGTGAATAAAGGAAGGGAATATTCTTGCAATTAATGTCATTATGTCCATCCATCATTGCCTCTGAATCACGGACAGGGCGTTCGAACCCAAAATAAATATCTTCCGTTAAATAGGGAATAATTCTAAACCTGTTAACAAAGTGGCGCCGTCTGTTGGAACGCCATAATATCTGTCCTCGAGAGAATTCAAGCAGATGTCAGCTAGGATGGACGATCTTTTCGAAAGTGACAACCTTCCTTTCTCAAACAGCGACTCAGAAGAAACTTTGTCCAATTACGAACCAGGTACTAGAGATTTTATTAATATTCCCCGATCTGTTTACGAAAGACTTATAAATGCGGCACGAACACCCCGGAGGGATGAACCTCTCGGACGTCCGTCCCCCGTGCTCTCCGGGAGCAGTGGTTTCCCCTTGGAAGGAAATGCACCTCCGATGGCGTGGAACCCAAATTGGAATCCTTGGCAACCAGCACCCCGACAAAGGCCTCGAAGGTATGTATGCCATGAAAGAACTCCCGTGAGGGGTCGGGAAGAAATTTCTCGCCCCTCGGAGTGTCGAGGAGAGGTGGAACATTCCTTGTGGGGAATGATGGATGATTTACGAAAAGAATTAGGTGATCTCAAGAAGACCATGGCTCCCGAGGAAGATCCTACATTCAAAACCTCTCCTTTCATTCCCGAAATTGCCTCAGCTTCTATCCCCTCGGGGATGCGACCTGTTAATATCCCGCTATATACCGGAGAAGCTGATGGAAGGGACCCACAAGATCACGTCCATCAATACCTGGCAGGAATGGACCTCTCTTCCGCCCCTGATCATGTGTTATGTCGTGTATTCCCTGTTACCCTTGGAGGGCGGGCCCAAGCCTGGTTTACTCATCTTCCACCTTGTTCCATCACGAGCTTTGACCGATTAGCTCATTTGTTTGTACGACAATTCGCCTGCAACCGAAGGTACCCTAAATCTGCTACACATCTTTTTACTATTAAACAGAAGAAGGATGAATCCTTGCGAGAGTATATAAAGCGCTTCACGGATGAAGCACTCGATGTTCCAAATGTTAGCCCGACCATTATGGCGGACATATTAACTCAGGGGCTCCGAGCGGGGGATTTCTTTAGATACCTTATGGGAAATCATATCACGGATATGAATGAGCTAATGCAGAAGGCGGAAGTACACATTTTAATGGAAGAGGCCGAGGGAACAAAGAAGCAGATGGAGCAGGAGGATAGTGAACACTTAGAGCGTGCCGAGAAAGAAGCAAAGGTCAAAGAAAAGAATAAGGAAGGAAAACCTCCTCAGCGCAAAGATGAAGGGGGAGTGGTTAAGAAATTCCTCCGACCCGTGCACTTACCCCCGATGACTGTTACTCCACCAGAAGTGCTCAACATAATGAGGGGTAGCAACGAGTTGCACTGGCCCAGACCGACTAAATTTCCTAACCGAGACAAGGACACTGGGAAATATTGTAAATATCATAAAACTTATGGGCACACTACGGAAGAATGTACTACTCTTCGTTTAGAAGTGCTTCGCCTACTGGAGGTAGGGTATTTGAAGAACTACCTCAAGGAGAATAACCTCGAAGAGCCCAAGGCAAATGTTTGGAAGAGATCACGAAGGGAAGAGGAAGAGCAAGAAAGGGAAGAAAGGACGCCTAGTTGGAAATCACGAGAGAGGACCACTAGACGTCTCCGATCCCAAGAGAGAATTAAAGATCGTCGGCAAAATTCACGAGAGAAAACGACAGGGTATCAAAGTTTGCCTCCTCCACCTAACTCTTACAAAGACAACCCCCCAACAGGGAGAACAATCAATATGATTGAAGGGGGTGAAATTTCCATGACACCTCAGGGTAAAAAGAAGAAATATTTGAAAGAAGCCCGACGAGCAGAACAAGGATTGTCTGTCTGCTCCATTCAAGGATTAAATCTGCCTAGCATCACGTTCGGGCCCGAGGATCTTATGGACATAATATACCCTCACGAAGATCCATTGGTTATTTCTGCTGTCATCTACGGGTATGAAATCCAACGGATCCTTATAGATACGGGCAGCTCCGTGGATGTGCTCTTCTTACCTACTTATCTGGCTATGAGGTTGAAACAAGAAACGTTGGAAACTGCTGAGGTCCCGTTAGTAGGATTCTCAGGGGAAGCTTGTCAAACCCTCGGAACTGTTACCCTTCCGATGTCATGGGGGAAAGGAGCCCTTCGGAGAACTGAATCTATTAAGTCTTGGGTAGTGGAAGCCTCCTCACGAACGTATAATGTCATCTGTGGAAGACCCTCTATTCGAGCCTTTGAAGCTATCCCTTCTACTCTGCATCTTAAAGTGAAATTCCCCACTTCTTCGGGAATCGGAGAAGTCCGAGGAAGTCAGTCAAAAGCCCGAGAATGCTGCATGAATGCCATTCCCTCAGAAGAGGACGGACCCTCACTCGGAAATAACAAAAAGTGTAGAACCGAGGAAACACGGGTCCAACCTGTGGAAGAATTAAAAATGGTGGAATTAGTAGAAGGAAGCCCCGAGAAAGTAATCAAAATGGGCACCCATATGGCTCCAATCATAGAAGGTCAATTGATTTCTCTTCTCAAACAATTCCATCACCTCTTTGCATGGGAAGGGGGGCTGCCCGGACGAATCAGCAACAAGGTATGTCAACATTTCCTTAATGTAAAGCCTGGAGCTAAACCTGTCCAACAGAAGAAGAGGAAAATGGGCCCCGAGCGCAACAAGATCATCCGCTCGGAAATACAACGCCTTCTCAAATTGAAGCAAATACGAGAAGTTATCTACCCCGAGTGGTTAGCCAATGTTGTGCTAGTTCCCAAGCACGGAGGAAGATGGCGAATGTGTGTTGACTTTACTAACCTCAATGAAGCATGCCCCAAGGATTGTTATCCCTTACCAAGCATAGATCAGCTAGTTGATTCTACCGCAGGATGTGCGCTACTATCAACTTTAGATGGAGACCAAGGGTACAACCAAATTCCGATGGCGACTATTGATCAAGATAAGACCAGCTTCATCACGGATGCAGGCACCTTTTGTTACCTAGTCATGCCATTTGGGCTGAAGAATGCGGGAGCTACCTACCAAAGGTTAGTAAGTCTTATGTTCACAGGACTTATTGGGAAATCAGTAGAGGTTTACGTTGATGACACTGTAGTTAAAAGTAACACTGCCGAAGAACATCCCGAGGACCTACGGAAAGCGTTGGTCATTATGAACAACTTTGGCATGAAAGTTAACCCTCGGAAGTGTTCTTTTGGTATCCGAGGAGGAAAATTTCTGGGATTTATGGTTACGGAGAAAGGAATTGAAGTAAACCCCGAAAAGGCAGAAGCTATCATGGGGTTACCTACTCCGAGGACGGTAAAAGATGTCCAAAAGTTAACTGGAAGAATGGCCTCGTTAAGTCGGTTTGTCTCCAAGTCCGCAGAAAAAGGGCTTCCCTTCTTCAAGATACTTCGAAATGTCAAGGAATTTCAGTGGACCCCTCAATGCGAGGAAGCTCTTGAAGAATTGAAAAGATATATGTTGAAACCACCTTTGCTGGTAAAACCTATTCCCCAAGAAGAGTTGTTCCTGTATTTATCGGTTGGAGAAGAGGCTATTAGCGCTGTCTTAGTCAAAGACCAAGATGGAGAACATCACCCGGTATATTACGTTAGCAAAACTCTCCTCGGAGCCGAAACTCGACATACCCTAACTGAGAAACTAGTTCTAGCATTGGTTACCACGGCTCGTAAGCTACGTCCCTACTTTCTATCTCATCCAATAACCGTGCTAACTAAGTACCCCCCTGAGAGCAATTCTTAACAAGCCTGAATCATCAGGAAGACTGATAAAATGGGCCGTAGAGCTTACTGAGTACGATATTTCCTATGCTCCGAGACCATCAATCAAAGCGAAAGTTCTGGCGGACTTTGTAACAGAACTCACGGGCGTGGGATTCGAGGAAAATGAGTCACGATGGCAAATATATGTAGACGGATCCTCGGTAAGTACCCATGGGGGGGCTGGAATAGTTTTGGTAAATCAAGAAGGAGAGGAGGAAAGACTCCATTTTGCAGTTAGAATAGATTACCCCCTCTCTAACAATGAAGCCGAGTACGAAGCTCTCCTTATTGGTATGAGATTAGCAAAGGAAGGAGGAATAAAGAGAGTACTCCTCCATAGTGACTCTCAATTGATTGTCCAGCAAGTTAAAGGGTCATATGAGGCCAAAGAAGAAAGAATGCAAGAGTACCTACAAGTTGTCCGTCAAAGGTCCGAATGGTTTGAAGAGTATGATATAGTTCAAATTCCTCGAAAAGAAAATCAAGAGGCGGACGCTTTGTCCAAGATGGCTACACAAACAGCTGCAATACATACTCGGAAGATTACTCTACTGCATGTCAATGAATCTGAAAAGAGCGAAGGCCGAGAAGTGAACACAATTTCAGATCCTTCATCTAGCTGGGTGACCCCTATCAAAGCCTATTTGCAGAATCCCGAGGGATACTCCTCGGACAAGAATATTCAGCGAATGATGTTCAGAAAAACCCTCCGATACTTCCTCAAAGACGGGATACTCTTCCGAAGGACATACTTATGCCCCCATGCTCGATGCCTCAATGAAGAGGAGGCCCAACTAGCCTTAGCAGAAACTCACGAGGGGGTATGTGGGAGCCATACTAGTGGCGAAAGCATGGTTGGACGCTTGATTCGACAAGGCTACTATTGGCCCACGATGGCCAAAGACAGCAAAAGCCATGCTGAAAGATGTAAACCATGCCAAGCTTACGCCCCTCGGACCCATCTACCCGCAGCCCCTTGGGAACCCTCTCAGAACCCCTGCCCATTCTCTAAGTGGGGTATTGATATACTTGGACCCCTCATCCCTGATGCCGGTCAAAAGAAATTTCTGCTAGTAGCCGTTGACTACTTCACCAAATGGGTGGAAGCGGAACCCCTGGCTAGGGTAACCGCGGGGGCCGTTATTAATTTTCTCTGGAGAAATATTATTTGTCGCTTTGGTGTCCCACGGAGCCTGGTAAGTGACAACGGTTTGCAGTTTACTGATCAAGGATTGCAAAAATGGTGTGATCATTGGGAGATAAAACATCGCTTTGCCTCTGTGGGATACCCTCAAGCAAATGGCCAAGTAGAAAGAACCAACATAACTCTCTTGAAGAACATGAAGGCCCGACTTGATTGGCATAAAGCTAAGTGGGTTGAGGAGATACCTGGGATATTGTGGGCCTATCGGACTACGCAGAGCGTCGCTACGGGCGAAACCCCTTTTAGTCTATCCTACGGGTGTGAAGCTGTTTTGCCCTCGGAGGTCTCCATAGAAAGCTGGCGAGTCAAAGAATATGAAGAAGTGGCCAATGGCTCAAACCTAGCCCTTGCCCTTGACCTCCTCGAGGAAAAAAGGACCCGAGTAGCCCTCCGAATGGAAGAGTACAAGGCTCGGATGTCACGATATTACAATGCCAAGGTAAAACCCCGAACCTTTCAAGTTGGAGATTTAGTGATGAAACGAGTAGGGGCCTCTAAGAATGTGGGTAAACTAGATCCACGATGGGAAGGACCCTACAAGATAGTAGAAATTGTAGGACCTGCGACTTATCGGCTTGCCAACTCCGAGGAAGCAATACTTCGCAACACGTGGAACGCAAGCAACCTTAGAAAGTATTATGCTTAATGTAATAGTTATACATGAATAAAAAGAGTGTTCATATACGAGGGGATATAGTACAAAAGAAATTAGAGTTGTCCGACGAAATGATATCTCTATACATGAGACATCAGGACAACCCAATAACACTAAAAACCCTCCGTATTATGAACTAAACTCATTTACAAGCTAAGTCCCTCCCATAGGACGTTTTCCCTCTCGGATAAGTCTTCGACGTTGTTCCTCGGAAAGGGAGACTGGGTCATCAAAGAACACAGTTCCGATCGCAAAATCTCTAGTAGGTAAAGGAGGAAACTCCTCGGAGACTTGACGAAGGTTAAGCTCAGGAAGGAGCAAGCCCGAGGGGAACTCTGGTAAAGCTTGTACGGCATCTTGGCACAACTTATAGCCTATGTGCACCAAGTCACGCATCTCACCCCGGAGAGACTCACGAAAATTGGAGGGGCCCACCACCTCCAACACAGCTTGGACTCGGGCCATGACCACCTCTATCGCATGAGAACGAGTTATCCCTAGCAGCTGCTGACTCAAGGCGTCTCTTTCCAGCGTAGCCTGTGATAACTGCTCCTCCGAGGACCGCATTTGGCCATGTAACTCCTCAATTCTCCGCCCTAAGTTCAAGACGCGTGCTTTTTCAAGCACTAATTGGCGTTCCAATTCCCACGCCTTATCCTTTTCGAATTGTAACACCTGGATGTGAGTCTCCTGAGCGGATTCATGAACTTCCTTCAAATGGGCTATCTCCACTTGAGCCTCCAAGAGACCTCGCTCTAACTCATCCCGACGACGATACACTAAGCCTGGATCTGAAGAGGAACTTCCACAAGATCCGAGAGCATCCAACACCATATAAATCTAGTCAAAAAACAAAGCAAGGGGCATCAGACCAGAAGACAGGTTAGTACTAAATAAAATGAATAAATACCTCACACAGGTCTTTACAGGCTAAATCCTGGAGAACGGGTACCGAAAGGGTTTTTATCAGCTCACAATCTGTTACGTTCAATAAACCACTAAGAAAGTTTCGGCAAAACCCCACTGCTGATCCGAGAGGAGAAACATCCTGATTAACCCCGGGGGGAAGAGTTCTCCCGGGGGAAGGGTGCTCCTCGGGCGGTGGTGCAGGAATACGACTAGGGATATCTTCCCGGGGCTGCATATCCTCTGTACTAGAAGAGCGAAGATACTCCTCTAATACATTTACCACGGTAGAATTATGAGGAATGGGCTGTGATACTACGGGACTCATGTGAAAATCCGTTCGAGAAAGAGTTGCTATCAGATCCGACGATCTAGAAGGAATTATATAACTGACTGGGGGGGCTGCATCAGGTTCCTCCTCCTCTGAGGAAATTTCAACCATTGCCTCACTCACGAGGGGAGGGGAATCACCAACCTTCGTCCCCCCGGGAATACCATGCAATGCTCTCCCCAAGAAAACGTCAGTAGAAGACCCGAGAGAAAAGGTTCCCATCTCCGCTCCTGCAAAAGATGTTAGTAGGAAAATGGTCCGAGGACGCCAATAAAGGTTGCATGCTAGAAAATGATTAGTAGAACTTACGAAAATGAAAGTTACTGTGAAGAGGACGAGAAGCAGGAGTGCATCCTTCCACCCCCTCCTGTAAACCTGCCAAAACCAGAGCCTCGGGGAAATCCAATAGCCCAGATATGTCATGAGAACCAGAGAAAAGTCCCGAGTGAAGCAATATCTCCCTCACTTGCCCTCGTGTTTCGGTGTTGGGTGCAATATACCCCAGACCCCATCGGATGGGTACACCCCATGATCTGGCTGACTGGCCTCTCGGACGGACAAAGAAAAATCTCCGCCTCCAATCCCCTCTACTAGAGTGGGAACTGGATACACGAGTGAAGATATCTTCCTTGTCCCGATAGGTCAAGCTAAAAAAGGGAGTCCCCTCTGAGCAAGGTTGAAGGGTAAATATTGTCCCCACCCGATAGGGGGACATGGGAAGGTTTAAAAGCTCACTACGAAGGATGTACCCTACCAGATGGCTATAAGAACTTGGTGTTAACTGACTCGGACACACCTGCCAATACCGAAAAAGTATTTGGAAAAAGGGGTGAAAAAACATCCGCAACCCGCAACGCATCTGTTCAGTATAAATGGTCATGTAACCCGATGGGGGTGCGTAAGCCCTTTGGCCCGAGGAAGGCACTATTATATCATAATCTTCGAACTCTAAGTTATAACTAGTAAAAAGAGATCTTACCGAGTTCTCACATTCTGCACTCATAGTGGATCCTACACGTCCTCTGCCTATCAATCTTGATGGATTAAGAGGAATCAAATCGAACTCCGAAGACTCATCCGCCAAAGGATATGGCTCCCTACTCATGAATATCTCCCTGATATGATTGACTCTACGTGAATTTGTAGATGGAGTCCTACGAGCCACTCCAAGAGAGGAACTAGCACCAAGTGTCGTTTGATTCTCGGATGGATTGTCCCTCGGAGGAACCCTTGATGATCCAGAAGGACCCCGAGCGGTATCCCGAGAAGAACCGCAAGATGAAGTCGAACCAAATCTTCTATAATAAGGAGGCATCATTGTATCAAGTAAGTATTATTTTTGTACTTGCAATTATGAAAAAAAATCAAAGACTAATAAGGATTAGGAGATAAGTGCATAATTAGTAAAAATCCTACGCGCATATATACTCTTTAAGTCAGAGTTAAAAGTAGAAGTTTAAACTTCTATTATGTCAACTAAGGGACACGTGTTGAAAAAACTTTTTGATTAAGAAGGACACGTACCCTATTTAACCATGCAAAGTAACACCTCCTACTTAGGAAGTCTACTTAGTCAGCAACTTTTTGAAAATTATCATTATCCATGCTAATTGAAATTTAACTATACAAACAAAAAGTAGAAAAAGGGAAATTGAACAAAAATATTTATTTAAGCCGAAGAGCCCTCGGAAGGGATAATAAATACAAAGAACGTTTATTTCAAAAGTAAAAAATTACAAAGATAAAATTAAGCCCCCGTGGAAGGAGGGAGGGAAGAAGTTGTCTCCTCGAGGGAAGTACCCAATGAAGCAAGACGAGAAATTGGGGAAAATACTCCCCCGGAACCACTAGCTCTCGGACTCGGACTTGTGGCAGAGCGCATCGGAGACGGTGTTGGAGAATCCTTGGAAGATAGCAAACCCCCAAACCTCCCCACAAAGTACTTGCAATCATCGGGAGTCGGCCTCTTCAGCTTACGAAGGTCAAAAGATTTTGAGAAATCAACCTCCGACCTTATCAGAGACTTAGCCAACCTAGCACACTCCAGATAACCCCATAAAAGGTGGCCTGTCAACAGCTCGTGAGAAGACGTCTCGGGTACTCCTGCTTGCTGTCGTGAAATCTCCCGCTGAGCGAATTGAACGGCTGCATCCACCTTAGCTTGCATGTCCTCGGGAGATAGAAAGTTTACCAACTTTTCTTCAGCTGACTCAGCCCTATCAGTAGCTTGGCCCAATGTCTCCTGAAGAACTCTCTCTCTCTCATTCCCGTCCGCTACTGCCTTCTCGAGAGCCGCAATACGAGCAGTGAAGACCTCCTCGGACTCCTTCCTTTCCTTCTCCAGAAGAGTTATCTTAGCCGCTACAACCTTCTCGGACGCCTCCATCTTTTTATAAGCGGACTCGGCAGCGTTTAAGTTACCTTGCAAATCCGCCCTCGCCTTCTCTGATTCATTAAGAGCAAATTCGTAGTCGGAAATCTTGGTTTGAAGAGTATCCTCCCTAGTTTGGCTCTCTTTATCTCGGACTAAGAGAGGTGCCAATTGCGCTCGGAGTACTTCTAACTCTTCTTTGTCTTTCCGACCGTGCTCTTCAACGGCAGTGACCGCCTCTCGAGTCTTTCCAATCTGCGGAAAATCAACAATAAAGAATTTAACAGAGGTATATTATATAATTTCAGAGGATTAATTTAGAGAAGCTTACCATGAGTCCCAGCCAGTTAAGACTGGTGTACAAAAATTGGTACCCCTCGGCGAGTGTTGAACTAGAGGAGGCGAAAAATCGGAGGATATCTTGATAAGCTTCCCCCACTGACCGAGATGAAAATTGCCCCTCGAATCCACTAGGAGGAATAGGCTCCTGGAATGTATGACCCCTCGGAGACAAAGTCACCGGAACATGCCCCCTCGGAGGAGTCATATCCTTTACGGGAGTCATCACTTCCGAATTTGTAAATATGGCCCGGGAACCACCCACTGTTGTGGAGGGGCTAGTCTCTCCTAACAGGGACTTCAGAATCCCCTCCTTCACCTCCCTATCCTCGGAAGAAGGATCAAACTCCCCTTGAGTGTCTTCGGAGTCCCCTCGTAAACCTTCTTGCTCGGGAATGTTGAATTGGGCCAGAAAATCCTCCTCTACAAAAGGTACAAACTGACAGTGAGAAAAAGAATGAAACTAGAAAAAATTATGGAAAGAGGGCGAATAACGGATACTCACCATATAATGAAGACTCTTCTACCATTGGAGCCTTGCCTTTATCTACGGCAACTACATCAAAAAAGGGAAAGTATTAGTGCGAGATAACAGTCTACCAAAAATCTTTGAAGAACTTGTTAAGACTCACCACGAGGACCTTCTGAAGATATACGCTCAGTAGAAACAGGAGAAGGGTCATCGGAAGATACATCTATCACTCCCGTAGTCTTCTGGACAGCTCCTTCTTCAACTGTCCTCGGAAATATTCCTTCTTCAGACGCCCTCGGAGAGCTCCCTATATCAGATCCGGAAACGGGCAAATCTCCTGTACTAGACTTGGAAACTGGCACTAAAGCCCAAGAAGAGGAAGGAGCTACTTGGCGCAAGGGAACAGCGCTCCTGATAACCCCCGTCGTATCCATGCATAGAAGAGAATGGTCCTCGTGAAATCCGCCCTTCTCTGAACCCGCATGCCCGCCCTCGGGAGCGTTAACCTCATCTTCCTCGTGATCACCCTCCTCTGGTATCTCAGAAACACCACTAGGAGTAGGTTCCCTCGGACTCGACTGCAGATAGTAATTTGCCATGACATCTCCTGCATCACCCCACCAATAACGTGTATAAGCACAATTTACCACTGTACTCGGAGAGAGAATAAAAAGAGTAAAAGAACGAATGAAGAAACTTACGAAAGAAACTCCTCGCCTCGGGAGACAAAGACAAAGGATGTTCCACGGCGTCATCGGTAACGACTACGTAGTGAAGACCGGAAGTCTCGTACAACATTGAAAAGTCCTCTGATTCCATCAGTTTGTGCTGAGAAATTATAGGAGATAACACCGCCTCCTGATCCAGAGCGTGTACGGGAGTAGTACCCTCTCGCCAATCAAAGGGCACATCCCACTCACCATTAACAGGGCCCACGAAGAAGTATCTGTTCTTCCAGACGCTATGCGAGGTAATAGCGGCGCCCAAGATCCTCTTCGTGGAATCCCCTGTGTTGTCCCGGTGACGAACATTATAGAAAGGATACCCCCCGGGCGATACCGCCACGTCAAAGATCGAAAGAAAGTGATTGCAAGTCCGTGCCCTCTTAAAAAGGGGACATAAATGAGCGCCACCCGTACTTAACCTGAGCAAAAAATACTGTCAACATACCCGGAGGAGGATAGCATGCCCTCTCATCCTTCGTCGGAAGTCGGAAGACCATATTTTTCTGAAGGACTCCAGTTGAGGTAAACAGATCCGCTACCTGCTTACGAGTAGCAATGTTTCGCGTCTTTTCCACCTTAGCAAAAGTCCGAAGAGGCGGTTCCTTTGACTTGGGAACCCTAGCCTTTTTTGAGGAGGTAGCGCCGCCCTCGGCAGCAGCAGCAAGCTCTCCCTTGCGTTTACGAGTCACAACTCCCACCGGAAGACTCCTTACATTTACAGAAGTAGTAATCGGAGCAGTGATCTCCGAGGAGGTAGCAGCAGCAACATGATTCACATTGGCAGAAGAAGCCATGGATATAAAAAGAGGAAAGTTTTTTTTAGTGGGAAAATCTACTGGAACTTAGAATTGCAAGAGAATAAAAGAAGAAATTTGCAGTTCTGGGAGAAATTATCGCAAGCTACACTTGAGGGAATGAAGAGAAGAAGAGGCAACAGTACCCTATTTATAACCAAAATTTACAACGGTCAGATGCCCATAAAGACGTGGCATTTATTCGTGACTCCACGTAACCGTTGCCTACTCATGCCACGCCGTCCAGATTCTGTCCGTTGCCAACGGTAAAATACTTCAAATCCCCAAGCTGGTCAAACGGCAGTCCGCAACCTACTTTCCCGAGATCTTCGCCTGCTTAATGACAATACCCTAAGGGTATTCAGGTAAAATCACTTACAAAATTTTAAACATACGTATCCACCTCTCGGACAAATATCAAAAAAGAAAAAAAATATAAATATAGGGACACTAAGCAAAAAATAACCCCTCACCTCACTGAGGACGATGATTTAAAATTCCGCTTGTCTCTACGAGGACAATCGAAATTTGGGGGGCTAGTGTTAACCCTAAAAAATAAAATAAAGGAGATTACTCTTACTCGGAAAAACAATATATGGACAATACTATTGTCACGAGTCCTTCCGATGAGATGTACCTATAAAGAAAGCCCCTCGGAGGAATGCCCTACCTTTCGGTCACTGACCCGAAAAGGTTTATAAGAGCACCCGAGGAGAAACATAAGAGTCCCTTGGAAAGTCAAACGGTGAATGAAAAGCAGATATCAACACGGCATCGGAAAAAGAGCAAACCCCGATGGACCCGTATGACTCCGATATCCACCAAAATGCTCCAAGAGGGACCAAAATGGACCCCGAGTCCAATGAACTTACAAGAAAACTTCCTTGCTGAACACTCCTCGGAAAAGACGACACTCGGATTTATCCGAGGACCCAATTTTGGAGAAAATCAAGAAATAAATACAAGAACATCCAGTGAATACAATCCGAGAACTCTCGTGAAGAAATCTCACTTTCAGTAAAGCAAATACAGCCCTCGGACACAAAATCACAGTCCTCGGAAGTTATACCAAGCCCTCGGGGATCACATTTACCCCCTCAGAGATCACTCCTGATTGTTGAAGAAAATACCCGAGTCAAGAAGGAGAAATAAGAGCCCTCGGAAGAATAGTCCTATCAGAACAATCTACATCAGAAGCCCTCGGAGATATTAGAAGACACAAAAGCTAATCCAGTCAGCGCCTAGTAGATAAAAGATAAACATTATCCTAGTTTTTACACCTGTATCAAAGTAACAACAACACCTGCCCTTACCAAAACGCATGCACAATGACACCTGCCCCAACCAAAGTCTATATAAAGGGAGGTGATCATTAGAAGAAAAACAGGCTGAAGCCACTTAGCTTACTTACTACAATTTAACATTCAAATACGTAAGAGAGGAGAAAATGTTTAGTGAATAAAGGAAGGGAATATTCTTGCAATTAATGTCATTATGTCCATCCATCATTGCCTCTGAATCACGGACAGGGCGTTCGAACCCAAAATAAATATCTTCCGTTAAATAGGGAATAATTCTAAACCTGTTAACACATGTGTTACCACCTACATCTGTTATGACTGCTGATAGCACTCCTATGCCAGTCGTAGGTGTTGGTACAATTCAAACAGAAAATCTCTTACTACCTGATGTTTATTGTATTCCTAAATTGGCTATGAATCTTATTTCTGTTGGTCAATTGTGTGATCGTGGTCTTGATGTTCACTTTTCCTCTACTTCTTGTCAGGTGCAGGATCCGAAATCAAAGAGAATACTTGGGACTGGAAGTAGAGAGGGGGGACTTTATGTTTTGGATGACATGAAGGTTGATGGTCAGTTTGCAGCTATGAGTATTGATCTATCTACATTTCATTTGAATTCTTCTTCTTCGAAGTTTTACGTATGGCACTCTAGACTAGGTCATGTATCTGGATCTTGTCTGAGATTTTTATGTAATAGTGGTGTTTTGGGAGACTTGCAGTCTCAGGATATTTCTGATTGTAGTGGATGTAAACTTGGGAAGTTTTCTGCAAAACCTTTTAATCACAGTACATCCACTTCTTTTGCACCATTTGATTTGATTCATTCTGATGTTTGGGGACCTGCCCCTATTCCTACAAAGGGGGGGTCACGATATTATGTTTCTTTCATTGATGACTATACTCGTTATTGTTGGGTTTACTTGATGAAAAACCGTTCTGAATTCATTGAAGTTTATGCTCACTTTGCTGCATATGTGAAAACTCAACACTCTAAAGTCATAAAATGTTTTAGATCTGATTTGGGTGGGGAATATACGAGTAAGGCACTCTCTGACACTCTTCTTAGTGATGGTACTGTGCACCAATCCTCTTGTACAGACACACCTCAACAAAATGGTGTGGCTGAAAGAAAACATAGGCATATTGTTGAAACGGCACGTTCTATGCTTTTGTCTGCTAGTGTACCTAGTGAGTATTGGGGAGAAGCAGTTCTCACTGCTGTTTATATCATAAATAGAGTTCCAACTCCTAAGAACGCAGGTATCTCTCCATATGCTAAGTTATTTGGCCAAACTCCTGATTATTCTCATTTGCGGGTTTTTGGGTCTACATGTTTTGTTCTTCGTCCACATGTTGAGCGAACTAAGTTGTCTTCACGTGTTGCAATATGTGTCTTTTTGGGATATGGAAATGGTCAGAAGGGTTATCGGTGTTATGATCCAGTTGGTAGAAAATGTTATGTTTCTCCTCATGTTCACTTTATTGAGCAAATTCCATATTTTTCTATTCCGAGAAGCTCCCATAATGTGACACGGTCTGATATTATTCACATTGACCCATTTACTCTTGATGGTTCTGATATTGGAACTAATGACCCAACTGGTGAGAATATTGGTATTGGTGATGTTGTTAGGGATGACAATATTGGTGTTGGTGATGGAAATGACTTGGGTGCTGCTGAAGAGTTACCCCCTCATGTCCCTTCTCTTACGATTTCGGATCCAGCTCAGGAGCGGTATCCCAGGCGTACTCGTAAGTCTACTCAACTGCCTGATTTCATTTACTCTTGTTATTCTCAGCCTTTTGTTTCCTTTTTGGCATCTGTTTGGCCTCTTTGTGAGCCTACCTCTTATTCTGAGGCGGCACAAGATATTGTTTGGCAAGAGGCTATGGCTGAGGAACTATCAGCTTTGAACAAAAACCACACTTGGGACTTGGTTCCTCTTCCAGTAGGGAAAAGGTCAATTGGTTCTCGATGGGTATATAAAATTAAAACCAAAGCTGATGGTTCAGTTGAGCGATATAAGGCCCGTCTAGTGGCAAAAGGATTTGCTCAACAATATGGCATGGATTATGAGGAGACCTTTGCTCCTGTTGCTAAGATGACATCTGTTAGAGTTCTTATTGCAGTTGCATCTGTACGACAATGGTATATTTCACAGATGGATGTAAAAAATCTTGAATGGTGATTTACATGAGGAGGTGTACATGACACCTCCTCCGGGTGTTCCTCATGACAAAAGGCAGGTGTGTAGACTTAATAAAGCATTATATGGGCTTAAGCAAGCTCCAAGAGCTTAGTTTGAGAAGTTTTCTACAGCTGTTTGTTCTCTTGGCTTCTCATCTAGTCCTAATGATTCAGCCTTATTTGTTAAATGTAGTTCTGCTGGTCGCATAATGCTTTTACTGTATGTTGATGATATGATTATTACAGGTGACGATGTTGAGGGTATCAAGGTGTTGAAACACACCTTATCTCGTTTGTTTGATATGAAGGATTTGGGTCCTCTTCGTTACTTTTTAGGTATTGAAGTCGCCTCATCTCCAAAGGGCTATCTTTTGTCTCAGTCGAAGTATACTTCAGATATTTTAGAGCGAGCTCGTCTTACAGACACTCGTGTTGCTGCTACTCCTTTAGAGGTAAATGTTCGTTATACTCCTACTGGCGGCACACTTCTTCCGGATCCCACCTTGTACAGGTCTATTGTTGGTAGTTTGGTGTACTTGACTATTACTCGACCGGATATTGCTTATGCGGTTCACATTGTTAGCCAGTTTGTTGCTGCACCTACCTCTGATCATTGGGTTGCTGTTACTCGCATTCTTCGTTATCTTCGTGGTACTATTTATCAGAGTCTATTGTTTCCTTCGAGTTCTTCCTTAGAACTTCGAGCATATACGGATGCAGACTGGGCTAGTGATCCTTCCGATCGAAAATCTACCACTGGATACTGTACTTTTCTAGGTGATTCTCTCATCTCTTGGAAATGCAAGAAACAAGATGTTGTTTCTCGCTCTTCTACCGAGGCAGAGTATCGTGCTATGGCTTCCACCACAACTGAACTTGTTTGGTTACGACGGTTGTTAGGTGATATGGGGGTGTTGTTGTCATCTCCCACACCCATGTATTGTGATAACAAAAGTGCTGTGCAGATTGCTCATAACTCTGTTTTTCATGAGCGTACCAAACATATTGAGATCGATTGTCATGTGACTCGACATCATTTTCAGCATGGTATTATCTCTCTACCGTTCATCTCGTCTTCGATGCAGCTGGCTGACTTCTTTACGAAGGCACATACGATTCAGCGACACAACTTCTTTGTTGGCAAACTCTCGTTACTTATTGCAGTACCTTCTCGAGTTTGAAGGGGGGTGTTAGCATATTATTGTTGTATATTATAGTCTTAAGGGTAGTTTAGTCATTTAGTGTCTTGTATATATATTTGTCTTCTTGTAAACCCTAGCCACCATTACACATTTCATTGTTTTGTAATATTACTCTTTGTCTTGTAAGATCATGCTTTTCTTATGAATGTTATCATATATATATGCACTGGTTGCGATGCATCTCACTTACTAAACCAAAGTTTATTCCTCCATATCTTACCTCGATATTTCATGCAGTCAAGAGATTATCAAAGCTATTTTTCCACATACCCTTATGTTTTCCTAGGGTAGAACCACCGAAGATGCAAATAATAGGGCAGAATTATCTATGCCATGCTAAATCTTGAAAGATTGAAATTACTTATTTTTCTCTAAAAATAATTATTGTAATAATACTATTTTTCTTGGCCTAGTCATTAGGCCTCAAGGGAGGTTGGCGTATGTACGTCTATTTTGGGGCGGTGTATATATCAGTAATAGTCCAAGTGTTGTTATTCGGTGGCCGCGATTCTCAAGCATAATTAAGGAAGGTTGACGTAATCTTGAAGTTCTCATGCGGTGTAGTCGTAATAATCCCATGCTTTTATCTGATGGCCGCAACCATTGCCGGCCACCGAATGCGAACCCAAAATGCCGCCCAAGTTACGTCCCTCAATTACATCAAGATTTGTCCATTAACGATTTTTATATTTTTTGATAAGAAATGTTTTCATTTCACAAGCACAAATGATGCTTATCCCAAACAATGTCAAGAATCGGATTACAAATACTCTTCGGTTCCGCTTACAAACATTCTTTTGGTCAAAAAAATCAATTATAAAAAGAGTAATCAAACTTGGTGCTCCTTGCTTTAATTCATGTTCATGATCTATATTTTACCGTCTCCACCACTCTTGTAATATCTTGTTCACCCGTCTCCGTCATTACTGTGTTCCTCTCATTCCAAAATGTCCAAGTTACATCAGATTCCCCTTTTCCTTAATTTATTTGTCTTTTTGCATTGATCAGGCTTTGGCCCTGCGACTTTGGAATGTTATGCATGACCGTTTTGAGTCCTATCCATTCGTAAATCTTTATCATTATCTCATAATTAGTCATCGACCCTACAATCCTCAACTTCATGATATTTAAATTGATTTTCATCAATTATGGCTCTTCATTTGCATAGTTAGTGCTTTACTTTCTCAAGTTGCATGTTTCCATATTCTGTCAAAACACTATTTGAGAACCAGCAAACAACTCTTATCTGGTGATCTCAAAGGGCGAGTGTCTTTCTTGTCTTGCCTTAAAACTTTCCTTATTCTAATTAGAGAGAGACGGTCATGCGGCAAGTTTTACTTATAGGGCCAGTTGCTTTCTTTATCTCGCTTGCCGTTAATGTGTCTAGCGCTTTTCAATAGCGTGCCAGCCATTTTTTACCTATTAGACTTGTAAATTCATTGCTGTTTTTCCTTCTCTCTTCCCATCTTCGCCCTGTGAAACTAGATTTGATAGGGACGGAGCATTCTATCAATAACATGAAAAAAGTAGATTAGCTAACTAAATTATGAGCTATTGATTTAGGAATAAGAGCTAAAAACCAGTCCATAATTCTTCTTTATATCATAAAAATCTATTGATTTTGCAGATTAGGTAAACTAAATGATGAGTGAACATCAGAAATCCATAAACGATAACAATGGTCAGTAATTATTATTTCTTTTTAGAACTCTTATTTATGATGTTTTTTTCCTTCTTTTCTGTCACTTCTTAGTTAACTGCTTGATGTTTATATTAGTTATAGGGATAAATGCATTAAGGTTTTTGCGTTTTTGTCCTTAAATTAAATAAATAAGTGCTTTGCCCCCTAAACTATGCCATTCTGTGCGATTTGCCCCCGGCCGGGTTTTCGGCTATTTTTTGCCATTCTTGGCCTGAATTTTTCCCCTTACCCGACACATATGTGTTGTACTAGATGTATTTTAGCAGTTGGTGACAAATCGAGTTTTAAAAAACACCTCGAACGGGACATATTCCAGCTAAATTGTGATTTCCTCTTCAGTGTATTTTAGCCGGAATATGTCCCGTTCGAGGTATTTTTTCGCCTACTTTTTGTCATCAACTACTAAAATACATCTAATACAACACATATGTGTCGGGTAAGGGAAAAAATTCCGGCCAAGAATGGCCAAAAATAGCCGAAAACCCGGCCAGAGGCAAATCGCACAGAATGACATAGTTTAGGGGGCAAAACACTTATTTATTTAATTTAAGGACGAAAACGCAAAAACCTGCATAGTGCAGGGGGTTTAATGCATTTATCCCTTAATTATATTGAGTAATTTTTGTTGTTGTTGTTTTGTTCTTGGAAGGTGAAGATAATTGTTTTACCGAAGAACAGGAAGCATTGGTAATCAAATCATGGAACTTGATGAAAGAGAATGCTGAGGAGTTGGGTCTTAATCTGTTTTGCAAGTAAGCTAATTTATATTGTTTGATTATCATGATAAACTACGTACATCCGTTATAAAATCATTTTCGATGGTCAAATCTACATCATTTTTATGATGCTTGATCTATCACGTAAACATATGTCACATGACATTATATATTAGAATATAATACGAGATCAATCTCTAAAGTTAATGCCAGACTTTTGTATCGAATAAACTACTCAAACGTTTTCCAAAAGCATAAATATGAGTAATTCGTCCATATAATTAACCTGTATATTAATATTTTTCCCGGCATAATTTCAAAATTGGATTTTGCAGGATTTTTGACATTGAACCATCAGTGCAGAAAATGTTCACATTTCTGCAAGGCTCAAGCGGGCCACTTAGACAGAATGATAAGCTTAGATCCTTCGCCAGAACTGTTTTTACCGTGGTTCGCCTTTACTTTAATTTCACCCTTTTATCTTTAATTATCCAATATACGTCCATATTGTTCCACCAAAGTTGTCTTCCTTAATTTAGTCAAAAACATACTTTCGTAGTTCTAATTAATAGTTCTAATGTATAATTCACTGAAAATATATGATTATACTAACAAACGAAACAAGTTTCCTTTCCTCAATTATGTGTAATAACCAAAATTTGCACTTCAATGCTTTTTTTGCACACGAACTGCACAAAATATAATCAATATGCGCATGATTGACACAGGAGTTGTATTGGCGAATACTGTAATTAAGCTCAAAAAGGATTTTGTCAACTTCCATTTATATAGTGAAATGATAATTAAATGAATTAATTTGAAGTATTGCGATCAGTTTTAATGTTTTATAAATATGAGTAATTGCCCCCCTGATTCATAATAAAAATACTTTTCTTTTATGCGTAACACTTTTGCATCGTCAAAAGATGCGAAATAATCTTATGTATCAGATATATACATGGGCTTACTAAGAAAGCTTTTTTTTCCGCAGACTTGTGAGGCCGCAGTCGAACTCCGGCAAGATGGGAAAGTTGTGATTAGAGCTTCAAGTCTTAAAAAAATAGGCGCCACACACTTCAAACACGGCGTCGTTGATAAACATTTTCAGGTACAAATTAATAACTATCAATTTACTTATATATGTTTTCATTGGTCTTCTCATTTAGTGTAGCGCGCGTTTTGATCTTTGAATTTTTCGTTCTTTTTACTTTTTGTCCATTACGTTTATATTGCATTAGCATATCTCTAGATTTGCAATGGTATACATTGAATTGTGATGTTTGAAAAAAAAAAACGAAACAAAGGTGATGAAGTCCGCATTGCTGGAGATCATAAAGGAAACAGTTGGAGAGATGTGGTCAGCCGAAATGAAGAATGCATGGAGTGTGGCTTATGATCACTTGGTTGCAGCCATCAAGAATGAAATGAATCCTGGCTCTTCATCTACATAAATATTAGTTCTTATTATTATTATTAGTTTTTAAAATCTGTTTCTCTGTTTCCTTTTCTTTTTCTTCGTCTTTAATAAGAAATGTGGTTGTTTAATTACAATTTCTGGATTGTGGAGGTGAATTGGATAGTTAAATTGAACTCGTGCAATGGATTCAAGCGAAGAATAAATGTAAATCGTACTGATGAAAAGTGGAGTAAAACAAAATTTCTTACAATAACTTGTTTGTGAATTTGTCGAAAATGTCGAACACTGGAACTTGAAAGTCGCGAAAATACAGACACTTTCCTTAAAGCGTAATTCGCCCCCACCTCGTGTGCTAAAAGGGTTACAGCGAATCGCCTCCCGGGATACAATTTAAGCCCAGAAAATAAAAGACTATTAACTGCGTTTTGGACTTACGAAGTTAATAAACAGAAAAAAGAACAAGAATGCAATTAATACAGAAATAATTTCTGCAGCAATTATTTTTGTATGTATATGAGAGATCTGAAAATTTGATGTGTTTTGTCTCTGATAATCACATGAATATATAGACGTTGAAGAATTGTACGGAAAAGTCACGACTTTTCCACTGATATTCTTTCACAGAAAGCCACAACTCTCCTGCTCCAAAATATGTGACTGTTAATATTTAAATCTGAGTTTTTAAATATTCCCTCCATATTTTTCCGGATTAATCTGAGCCGTCGGATTTAAATCTTAAGTAAGATTAAATTCACACCATCCAATTTAATCTATATTAATTTTAATATTCAGATTAAATCACAGCCGTTCATCTTATTTAATTAATTAAATAAAATCTACGGCCTAGATCGATTATGCGAAGTGCTAAGTGCTTTTTAAGTGCACCAAACAAAAGCGCCATTTAAGCGCCACGCGCGGGCACGGGCCCGGGCCCGGGCTCGGCGCGCGTGTGTGCATAAGCACCACCTATGTCTTGCACTTTTTATTACCCAAGTAATATAGTGCAAACATATATAAACCCACAAATAAGTTTTTATTTTTCCTATGTAGAACACTTAAGCCACTTTAGTAAAACTGGCCTATAAGAGCTAAAGCTCTTAAAGCCCATAAAAGTCCTTATAGTTACCATGAGTTAGAGCCCAACATACTTTACCAATGTGGGACAAACTCAAAAAAGGCTTTTATTATACTTTGCATTCACATCATATCAACACATAACCAATGTGGGATACCTCTCACAAGATTTATTATTTGGAAACTAAATCTAACAATAACCAGATACGAGTTTCCATTTGTACTATTTCTAAACAAGTTTCTTGTACAACATGTTTGAAATCTCCAGCTATATATGTTTTCCTTCGGTCGTTATACGTATCCATTATATAATATCTAAGCTTTTTGATGAGTATGACGAACCTACATTCTGGTACAATTCTTCACATGTTTTGATGCTATTTATAGAGCCTCAAAATTAAAATGACCCGTTTTGCGCAGCAGTACCCTTTTCCCACCAGGTGTAATTTATATATCTTCGCTTACAATCGATTGCATGATATAGTTGTAGTTACTTATTTGTTTTTGTGTGTTTATATATATTATGGATGCACTACATATAATTCTATTTATATATAGAGCTTAGCCACAGGAATTTCTAATGGTTTATGAAAATAGGAATCATAAGTCTCGCTCCAATAGTTTTTTTAACATAACAAATATAGAGTAAAATGCAAAAAACTACCCTGTGTTATTTCTAATTGGCAAAAAAACATCTGTGTTATTTTTATTAGCAAAAAAACCCCTGTGTTATTTGGTCAAAGGCGAAAAACTCCCTATCGTACAATTTTGTAAGTCACGCGCCTGAACTGCGACTTGAACTTTAAATTTCGGCAGAGCTATTAGCAAAAACTACCCCTGTGTTATCTCTAATTGGCAAATAACCCCCTGTGTTATTTTAATTGGCAGAAACCCCCCTGTGTTATTCATAAATTAGCAAAAACCCCCTTCATGACATATTTTATAATGACAGTACCAATAATTAAGGATTTATAAGTATTACAATTTTATAATAAACATATACTTGTTACAATAAATATTATGCATCGTGTTATAAATTTTTTAGATTTTTTTAAAACTGTATAAAAACATAATAAAATTAGTCGGTACCGTAATTATATTTTTACAGATCTAAAAACTAAGATTTTCTTCAAAATTAATAAACAAAAATATGCATACAATTTAATTCGAACATTATTGGTTCCATATGTATCAAAGACATACAATAAAAATCATATTTTGAGATCAATCTCAGTATGTGCGAATTAATTCAGTGTAGTAGGGGTTTTTTTTACTAATTTTGAAATAACAGAGGGTTTTTTTGCCAATTAAAATAACACATGGGGTTATTTGCCAATTAGAGATAACACAAGGGTAGTTTTTGCTATTTGCCCAATTTCGGCTTTTTAGAGTTTTTTTGAGACTATTTTACCCTTGTGGGGTTTAATTTTGAGGTAATTAAGAAAGGGGTAAAATAGTCATTTCGCGAGCGGTCAACTATTAAATTTGAGTAGGGGGCGGTGTGCTAATGTTGAAAAAACACAGGGTGTTTTTTGCTAATAAAAATAACACAGGGATTTTTTTGCCAATTAGAAATAACACAGGGTAGTTTTTTGCATTTTACTCTAACAAATATATATATCAACTTAAGGATGAAACCTAATAAAGAACAACGCGATGGTGCTGAGTTGGGACTGGAGGAATAACTGTGTATATATACAAGACAAATCATTCTCGTAAAGTGTGCCAAACCAGACGAGCAGCTTGTTCAAGCTACACAAAATGTGGCTGTAGAAGGCAGTTTTCGAGAGCCCAACTGGATACTATGCAGGTCAGCACGTCTGCGAACCTGTTCACCTCACGATATGTGCAAGAGTTGAACAAGGTGTCGAAACGTCCTCCCAAACTCCCCGTCTCATGGAGCATATCTCGCGCTCCAAATTTGCTTAAAAAGTAAAAATAAACTAAGCAATTACACATTAGAGGGTCGTTTGGTAAGGCATTATATGCCCTATAATGGGTTTTAAACTGGATTCAACAGTAGAAAAATTAGCTTTGGTAGCCCATCAATAATACCGGGTAAATCTTCTACACCACTTTCTTTCTTCATTCCCTCCTCCACTGACATATATCCCTACTTAAAAATTATGTTTTTCTTTTTCCTGTCTACCTTAGCCATTATAATTGTAATTAAAACAATAAAATGGAGAACAATTAATTATTCATCTCGTAAAATTAATTTCGTTTCCTTATAGAAAAAATTATTATAGTAACTAAATGTGTTTATGGAAGAAAAATATATTATTCATAGTAAAAAAAATATTACTGTTGAATCTTAAAGAAAATCTAAAATATATTATACATCATTAGAATTATCCTCTATGCTTTAATGAATTTATTTTTGAAAGCTGAAAATAATATTGTATTTTTCGTTCACACCTTTGTTTTTTATCAGGTGCTACAAATTTGGCAAATTAAAGTTTTCACCGGATGGATACATAGGATTTTTGATTTGTTTTGATCGATTGGATTAATACATAAGAGATGAAGTTATTTTTACTTTTACATTTGACAGTTTGTTTTCCCGAAGATGTCTTTCATTACAGTTCTGACGTTGAATAAAAGAGTTAATATTTTATGTCCTGACTGGGCAATGTATCATTTGGAGAACCATTTGAGATTGATATCTCTCTAAAGTGATGCTCAGATTCATTCCTCCGACTTTGAATTTAGCTGGACTTGTCAGCTCTGAGAGAGTATCATGCCTCTTGTATTTGTGGTGCTCGCCTTTCATTTGGCTGTGTTATTTCATCAAAGTTTGAGAGCCGTATTTGTGTTGGGTCTGCCTGAGCACTCGTTGTCTTATTTATGCAAGTCTCCTTTAAAAAATGTTTTTTTTTTTTGGTTAGCCTGTTAACTCTCCTTTTCTCTATGGACTTGATGGGTAAACATGTCTGCATCTGAAGTTCCCGATTTTGTGTATTAACTAGAAAAATGTGAAATTAATAGGTGTATTGAATTCTTATGCTGCACAGTTATCCTATTACTCCTTCAGCCTAAATTGGAAATGTTGTTTTCTGTTACATTTGAAGAGATAACCCCTTTACTGTCGGCACAAAAGCCGACGGTAAAGGGGCATTTGCCGACGCAGCCTAAATTGGAAATGTTGTTTTCTGTTACATCCTTTCACTACAAGAGATAACCCCTTTACCGTCGGCACAAAAGCCGACGGTAAAGGGGCATTTGCCGATGAAAAAAAGCTTTTTCGTCGGCAAAAACCGTAGGAAAAACCCAACGGAAAAGAGCTTTTCCGTCTGCTTTATACCGACGAAAAAGTTTTTTTAAAATTCCGACGGCTTTAAGCCGACGGATAAGTCTCTCTTTTTCGTCAGACTTATGCCGACGGGAAAGAGGCAAACCCCTTTACCGACGGCTAAAAGCCGACGGTAAAGGGCTTTCCGTCAACTTAAGTCCGATGGAAAAAGGATTCTCTTTTCCGTCAGACTTAAGTCGACGGAAAATTGAGAAAACCCTTTACCGTCGGTAAAGGGTTTACAAATATAAAAAAAAAAAACGATTTTAAATAATTGATTTAAAAGAAAAAACGATTTAACACAATTGATTTAAAAGAAATCATTTTAAAATAATTGATTTATAATTTTTGGCGATTTATTTAAAAGAAATCGATTTTAAATAATTATTTTATAATTTTTTGGGCGATTGTTTTTAAAGAAAACGATTATAAATAAATTTTTATGTTTATTTGGCTATTTTATTTAAAAGAAATCGATTTAAATAATAACATGCACATTTTCGAGCGATTTTTTTAAACTATTTGTTCTAATAAATAAAATTTCGTATTTAAAATAAAATCTTGATAATATAAGTTTTTTATAGTTATTATTAGTTAGACAATGAAAAACCATAAGCAGAATTGAAATAATAAAACAAATAATAAACTCTAATTATAATTTAGTGAATATGGAAGAATTTTTGTTAGTTATTAAGGATATTTTGGAGAGAAAGTTGATAGTTTTTGGAGAATGGTAAGAATCAATAAATTTAGTTGGTAAAATAAGGGGTATTTATAGTGATTTTGGAGAAGGGGGGATTGCCACGTCACCGATCCGTGTGAAAATTGACACGGATCGGTGACATGGCACGATCCGATCCGTGTGATTTTGTCACACGAATCGGTGACGTAGCACGATCCGTGTGAAAATCACACGGATCGATGACATGGCAACACGCACCCCCGCCCCCCCAGTTTTATTTATGTTTAAATCAATGTTAGTTTAAATTAATGTTAGTTTAAATCAATGTTATTTTAAATTAATGTTAGTTTAAATCAATGTTATTTTAAATTAATGTTAGTTTTCGAGTTTAAATCAATGTTATTTTAAATTAATGTTAGTTTTCGAGTTTAAATCAATGTTATTTTAAATTAATGTTAGTTTAAATCACCTCGCAAATTAAAAACACAAACTCGGAATTAAAACTCGCAAACTCGAAATTGTTACACCGCCTATGAAATTTAAACACTCATACTCGAAAATTAAGCACACATGCGACCCCGGCTATCGTGTCCAAGATGGACCACCGTATTCTCTATTCACGTCACTGTTCCAAGTTTGATTAGTGTAGTTTTCCGTCGGTAACTCCAAATTGTTTAGATTAATTACTAGTTCGACCTGATAGCCCCTTGATAAACTCGGACAAGCGTTGCTAGCATTACCACGTCGTGTGTCATTTGGACGTTCGGTCCAACTACTATTTTGCCACGAAGCATTTGAACGAGCCCTACTATAACTAGCACGTCCAGGAGCACTTTGAGTATAACATTGATCGTGCCACGACAATGGTGGTTGATATTTCGTGGGCCAGTAAGGGACAGTTTCCGGCTGCAGCTTGGGTTGACACTGTTTCTGGCCCCACGAACCAGTAGGTGGAATGACCTGTTCCCACAACGAAGGTGCACCCTGATCATGTTGTTGGTCCCACGACATAGGTGTACCTTGGTTGTAAGAATCATAGCCTTGGCTCGACTGGTGGTATTGTCTCGACTCGTAGCCTTCGTAAGAATGAAAGCCTTGATTCTCCAGACCGCTTTGACCCTGTTGTGTTTGGTTTTGATTCCAAAACTGGCTGGGATTGTTGTTGGGGTAATTGTTGGGAAGGTTGTTATATTGAGGATACCTGTTAAAATTACGTTGTGATTCCTCTCTTTCCCGCCTCCTCTCCTACTCATCATGATGGATTTTTTACTCCAGGGCCGCTATGCGATTCTCCTGTTGAGTCTGTTGTTCCTGGTACTGTGAATGAACATTTTGAACGGCTTGGCGACGCCTCCTCTCCTTGCCAGGGTTAAGATTCTTTGCCGACGTCCTCCCTGAATCTGACATCTTGTTGTGCTTAGGCTTGCCACGTTGCCTTCCGTGTTGACCGTTGAGATCTGCCTTTGCCGAGACCTCTTTATCACGCTCAAAGGAAAAGCGTTCTTCGACCTCATATTTATCATAGAGTCCTTGCGTGTAACGCATTTACAGTTTTTTAAAGTAAATCAATAAACAATATACATATTTCCCAAAAATAATATACAACGTTGTAATAACTTACATGATATGCTTATGCGCTCGGTGGGTTCCATCTGATTATTTTTTCATCGGGAGTCCTCACTGTGTGGTCGACCACCCACTGTAGGTCGTAGCGGAAGGGGGTCTCGCTTTCAAGCTATAACAACTTTTTTTTTCAAAGCAATATTAATTAATGATAAAGGTAACATAATAAATTATATTCATAACGAAAGCAAGTCGTAACGTATCGTACCGTCTGTAGGCTCCTTTGTTGTGCGCTGACAGATCCACCGTGGTGTGTGGCTAACGTACCCTTGCCGTCTGCACTATTTGTTTTCAGGGCCTCTCGATTTTCTTTTGCCTTTTTCGAGAGTTCTATCGTCTTATCCTGTTGCCAGTGATTAACGAAAAATTGTTCTTTACCTCTGGGTAGCCAAGACTTCTTGTACCATGATGGCTTCTTGTCACGTTGCTTGTACGTCTTTTTTACATCATAGATGGAGTTTCTATAGATTCCTCGTGCCACCCGGTCGAATGCCTCACGCACCATATGCTTTAATTCATCCGAGTATTGGAATACCCTCTTCAAATTATAATAGCATATAAGTGTAAGGGAAAAACAATAATATACAAAAATATTAACATAAGTTAAAAAATGTTATCCCAAAATGGTTCAGAAATTTTTGTTTCTGATCGTTGGATAAATCGGAGTAATAGATAGCTGCTTCTTGCACATGATGCCTTATTATGAAGCCGATTGTACGAGTAATCTCTCCCGCATCAGTATGATATCTTTTACCGTAGGATAAAGATGGATCGAAAACATAGTCTTCGGTAACGCCAATTTGGGGCCTCTTAGCCTCGTCATCATTCGCAGCTCGGCCCTTTCCCCGTCCCCTAACAGCAATTGGGTGTAGTAGAACCAGTTGTTGAGCCACCAGAAACCGGGGACCCTTGCGACGACGAACCTCCCCCGTCGTTGTCATCTGGAACTTCGTCCATCAAGGCGAGCGGAAATGTCGGAGCTGCAAGAGTCATTGACCGCGGCTGCATAACCTCGTTAGGATCTGAGGTTGCTACATCTCGATGAGCTTTATGACCCATAATAGTTGTACCGAGGGCCTTAATGCTTTTGAACAAGTTTGTATTCGAAATATATTTTTGAGGTTTTTTGGATTTGGATTTGACGAGTTTTCCTTTACCTTTGTCGGTAACGTTACGATTATTTTCGTTATTCATACGGAAATAAACGAATTTTGCCGACGGAAAAAAAAAACTTATCGAATATGATAGAGAGGAGAGGATTGTTATCGAGAGTGAGAGTCGAAGAGTTGGATACTGAAAATGAGAAGAGAAGCTCGTTATTTATAGAGTTTTTTTTGATTTTTGTAAAAAAAATTTCACCCGGTCAACAGTACTGTTGACCGGGCCCCACGGGCTTTACCGTCGGCCCAAAGCCGACGGTAAAGACCATTAATTTGTTTTTTTTTATCAAAAAAAGTGGCTGACATTAGTTTTAATTATTTTTTTGTTTTTTTAATTCATAAAATCTTGCCGACATGAATTTTACTTGTTTTTTTTGTTTTTAATTTTTTTTTAAAAAGGCACATTACCGTCGGGCCAAACCCGACGGTAATGGGCTTTACCGTAGGGTTTGGGCCGACAGTAATATAAGCCGATTTTTCCCGTCGGCCCAAACCCGACGGTAAAGCCCTTTACCGTCGGAATTTAGCCCGGCGGAAAAATGGGTCTTTACCGTCTGCCCATATCGCCGGGCCCGACGGAAAAGGCCCAATTTGTTGTAGTGTTTTCTCTTCCAATAAACTGATGTTTATTATATTCTTGAACTCATTTATTTGGATTTGCACATTAATCGGTATGTGTCTTGATCGTTGGTTTCATTCACTGCCTCTTATGTTTGTTATAAAGTATTTGTCTTTTTCTCTTCTTATATCTAAGAAGATCTGTGTTTAGAGTCTTAAGTGTCACACAAGTGACATAACATGAACTGGCTATATTTTCTGCACATGTTCTGTTTGCTGATTTGTGCCTACTAAGGTTTTTTTTTGCAGTTTCCATTGTCGTAAAAAAATTGTGAGGACTGATTATGCGAAGTTCTGCGAGAAATTGGAGTTGTGACTAGATGACATAATGTTTAATAAATGTGATACGTTTAGTAAAGTTTCTAAAATGATAGTAAAAAGTAACAGTTTAATTGTTTCAAGTTGCATATCGTACTTGTTTGTTTTGTCATAGGTGTAAAACATCTCCATACATAGCAGCTATTGTAGTTCTTGAGCCTTTTCTCTTTCTCATAAAGGAGGTTTATGTAACTATAGCAGCTATTGTAGTTCAGCAGTTCTTACATATTATTCTCAGAAACCTAATTTGGGGAATGCAAGGGAAGAGAAATTTCGAGCCCTTCACCCGTGAATATCGTTTCTCATTTTATTGGGATTTTAACTCATGGATCTTAACTTGGTGGTGACGATGATGGAGGCATGTGATGGGTGTGTCATGATTTGAGATTGATTTTGGTGTACTCGGATGAAGATGATTGTGAATTATCGTCCCCACCTTGCGAGGACGACTGATCATTGTTATCACCTAGATGATCACCCCTAGGCGAGTCGACAGAATCAGTGTCAGTGAGTTCATTCTCATCTCCTCGGGGTATATTCGAACCCGCGGGAGCACTTGCAGGGCCCACCACATAGTTGACTGAACTAGAGCTTGAGCCGCTACTAGACTCACTCCCTGATGTCGATTCAGATCTCACCATCTTGATCAACACAAACTGAAATAAAATAAAAGGAAACACGGCTGACTACGCGCGAATACGTCACTCTCGGCACTTACGACATCTACGCAACATGTTCAAATAAACATTCACTAAGAAAAAATAACGTGACCCACAAAGTAAGCACTTAATCGTTTACCTTGGTTACATCTGGAAAATCGACAACGATTGAGAAGCAAATTGCCAGAACAAAGTACGAAAACTTGTTAAACGAAATTAGAGGCAAAACCTACACATATAGCAAAAAACAGAAAAAAAAAATTCTAAGGCATTAGATCGAACGATATATCGTTCGATACATCTAGCCTCGAACAAAGGTCATTCAATGCAGCCTGTATCGAACCATGCCCGTTCGATACTACTTACGTTTGAGCGTGAGTTGAGTAGAAGATAAAATGAGCTTCTCCAACACTTTCCCTCTTTATATAGACGCTGGAAAGGCCCGTTAGGCCCATCAAACAAATCATCGAATCGTTACGATTCGATATACATTTTAGCATCGAATGCTACAATTCGATCGAACAACAGAAATATGCGATATCTCCATCGAACCACCAATGTTCGATGCAGACCACGAGATCGAACAAAGAACGTTCGATCGATGACACCAACATTATTGAAAAGGTTCATGAACAAGATACTGAGATGCACGTCTTTCGCACCGCACATCCCAATCGGGGGCATGATATTCAACTACAAGCGTTTCGGTCTCCATAATTGGAACCCGCTCTCTGTTGAGACCGCCTCCCAATCGGGGGCATGATTTTCAACATTATCAGCATAACAATCATAAAGACACATATCAAAAATATAGTTTATAAGTTTGGAACCCGCCCTCTGATCGATATGGTCTCCCAAACTGGGGGGACTACATGATGGGGGTATTTTAGGAATGACCCAATACTAATAATGGGTCGGTCCAAGAAGAAAGCCCAACTGAAATAGTACATCGAATAGGTGAAATTCGATACTGAACGAGCATCGAACGGACGTGGTTCGATCTAACGACTCGATCGAATCATCCTAGTTCGATACACTTTCTCCAACAACCACTGAGGCTCGCGGGATGGGGGTTATAAATAACCCGTCCCCTGACATTCTCAGCACGCATTCCAACTATCATCAGCTCACTGAGCATCGAACCATCAGCATTCGATCGAAGTCCCCTCATTCGATCGAAGTTCCGGCATTTGATACACTACGTTCGATCGAAGCAGACCGATTCGATACTTAGCAGTCCAGTTTAGTCTTACATCGAAGGACCCGAGTTCGATACACTTATAGATTGTAGGGCCCTAGTTCGATATTGGACCATCAAGTTTACTCTGTATCGAACGTCCCCGATTCGATACAATTTAGATCGAATTCCTATCGTTCGATACTCTATCTGTACTTTGTAATTTTATTTATTTAACCTAGTCAACTTGTAATAGGTGTTCCAGACCAAGCTAGTCCGATTTCTATTTGATTAGCATTATTTTGACAATTGATTAGCACATTGTAATATTTTGACCAAAATACAGTTGCAGAATATCATCACTTTGATAAAGCTAGCATGTTTTACTGTGTTTTAATTAGTATATTAATATGTTACTATGTTAGTGAACTCAAAAGTATTATTATTTAACATTTTTATTCACATAATACTTTTTTTTATAAAAGTTTATTAATATGAAAAATTTGGCGTATTCTGGACTTATCCTAATATTTAAGTTTGCCAAAATTCGTACTTGAAAATCCGCATCTTATTGGATACATACACTACAAGAAAACAGGTCCAATAGGGACCGCCTATTAGGAACCGCATCGCGGTTCCGAACTATCAGCAATCGCGTTGGAACCGCATTGCGGTTCCTAAGAAACTGGAACCGCGTTGCGGTTCCAATTTCTTCCATTGGACCATTTGGAACCGCAACGCGGTTCCAACTCACCTAACGTTGAAATTGGGCTCTAAATTGGAGCCCAATTTCAACAAAACGATTGGGCTCGAATGAAGAGCCCAATCAAATAGGACTTTCTGCAACCGCGACGCGGTTCCAGAAAGTCCTATAATTATATAAAAGTGCTGCAAATCGCGATTTGCAGCTAACCCTAGCCCAAAACTGCCGTTTCGCCGCCGTTTCGTCGCCTGCTTCCACCGCTCATAATTGGAACCGCATCCCGGTTGTTGTCCTTCTTACTAATTTTCTCTGAAAAAAAAAGGATGCAATATTCTTGTTTAAAAAAATGTGCAATATTCTTGTGCAAAAAAAGGAATATATATTCTTGATTTAAAAAAAAAAAATGTGCAATATTCTTGTACAAAAAAAAAAAGCAATATTCTAGGGAAAAAAAAGGTGCAATATTTTTGTATACAATAAAAGGATGCATTATTCTTGTAAAAAAAAAAAGGATGCAATATTCTAGGAAAAAAAAGGTGCAATATTTTTGTATACAATAAAAGGATGCATTATTCTTGTAAAAAAAAAAAAGGATGCAATATTCTAGGAAAAAAAAGGTGCAATATTTTTGTATACAATAAAAGGATGCATTATTCTTGTAAAAAAAAAGGATGAATAAACTCTAAAATATCAATACATCGTAATAAAAATCTATTCTTCATCCGATGAATAATAATACTCTTCCTCCTCCTGAATATTTGATCCCATGTCGTCATTTTCTTCTTCTCCTCCAACTTCTTCCTCGTTTTCTTCAAGATTATTGACGACCTCTCTTTGAAGTTTTCCCCGTGGAATATCCATTCCGAATATCCAGGCGTAAATCCCGACTTATGTAGATGATCACGTACATCGTATTTACTAAGAAATTTTAAATTATTGCATTTCTTGCAAGGACACCTAATTTGTGAGTGTAGATCTATGTATTCGACTTGACTCGAAGCGTAGTCAATGAAGTTCCGGACCCCGAGAATGTTTCTTAGCTTAAACCACGAACACTATCGGTGTGAGTTCCATTTATCTAGCAACAAATAAATAAACAAAACTTAGAATTAAATGAACAATTATAATATAGAAAACCCTAACGCAATGAGATAGTTCAATAAAATAGGGATTTTGAAGTATGAATATTAATTGAGACCGCAAGGCCGTCCCAATTAAGGTCAATTGCAACGGGGTCGCGGTTCCTATAAGGACCAATTGAGGGACATTTATTACTTTTTTGTATATTTTTTGTTGAAGGACTAAAGTGCACTTTTTCTTAAACTAATGGGGTCAAAAATATAATTTAAAATGTCAAACTAAACTGGAAAATTATAATAAACTCAAAATAGAGAGTATTAATGTCAAAAATATCGAAAATGCTAAAATCTTGTGCTCTAAAGTGAAAACCGTCCCGAATCACAATTTGCATCATTGCCAGAAGTGTTGCCTTTCTGCAACCGCGTTGCGGTTGCAGAAACCAACGGTTATCTTATTTTGCAACCGCGTCGCGGTTGCAAAAACTTGTAGACGTTAGTTTTAGCAACCGCCACGCGGTTGCAAAAACTAGTAGCCGTTACAATTAGCAACCACAACGCGGTTGCAACTAGTAGCATTTGTAACCGCGTTGCGGTTGCAATTAATATTCATACTTCAAAATGACGTGTGTTCGATGATTTGAGATACCACGTTAATAGTTTAGTTAGTAAGTACCCTAATAATAGCCAAAACAATCATATTTTTTTATTACGTTGAAAATAAAGGTATTATAAGAAGATAACCCAAGTTCGAACAAAAACGTATATCCCTATATATGATGAGTACTTGAACAAGGGATTAGTAAGATGGTATATTCAGTGAATCGATTAATGACATCTATACTTTAATTTGTGAATCAAATCATAATAACAAAGCAACAAGTTATGTATGATGGAAGTAGTTCATATATATATATATATATATATATATATATGTATATGTAGTGCAACAAGTTCTACTATAGTAACGACTATAACGATCATTTCACTTCTAATTTACTCTTACATTCCTCAATTACTTGTTTTTTAACCATTTATTAGTTCATTACACATGTATTATTGATATATATTGATAAGAAACACTAACGCAATAAGGTAGATCAATAAAACAACGATTTTGATGATTGAATGTTATTTGAGTCCGCAACGCGGTCCCAATTAATGTCAATTGCAACGGCCACGCGGTTCCTAAAAGGACCAATTGAGACCGCAACGCGGTTCCTACTTATATTCATAGTATTAGGGACCGCATTGCGGTTCTTAATAAAATTCAAACGCGACGCGGGCTCAGAACTTTCAAAAATATTTTTAAGAACTTTCAGAGACTGCGTTGCGGTTGCAAAAACTTCAAAAATTTCAAAATTTTAGGCGGGATGTGGGGGGAAATTCAAATTTTCGTGAAAATTCAAATTTTCATACCTTTTTCTATATATCCACTCATTTATCCTATTACCCACCTCAATCCACTTCACTTTTCCATTCAACACTAAACAACAAGAAGAAGAAATATCTTTTATGTCTTTTTTCAAATTCAAATTCTTTTTTCTTCATCTCTTTTTTTTTCCATTTCTCTTCTTCTTTTATGTTTAACATCTTTTTTCTTGTTCAACAACTTTTTTCTATTTATTTCATTTCATTTCATTCATAATTAACTTTGTTTTTCATCTTTATTACATTTCTTTCATTAGTTTTCATCTTTACATTAATCTTTATTTCATTGATTTATTTTTTTTTATATATTGATTTGCTATACATAACTAATGTATATTGATTTACAGAAATCTCTAATTATTAACAAAAACCAATAATATTCCAGTAATTTCCTGGAATATTATTGGTTTTTTTTTTATTTCGCTTGAAGAGTAATTGCAACCGCAACGCGGTTCCAGTTAATATTCGTAATAATTGGGACCGCGTCGCGGTCCCAACGGTATGAATATTAACTGAAACCGCGTTGCGGTTGCAATTACTCTTCAAGCGAAATAAAAAAAAAAACCAATAATATTCCGCAGTTGTTTTAGGAACCGCATTGCGGTTCCAGAAAAGTTTAATTTGGTTGGAACCGCTCTGCGGTCCCTATTGTCTTTACGAACCGCGTGGCGGTTGCAAAATTACTCGGTCGCTATTGCGCTTTTCTGGAACCGGGTTGCGGTTCCTGTTGCGAAGTGACCGAGCTCTTTTGCAACCGCGTATTTGGAACCGCGACGCGGTTGCAAATGGCCATTTGCAACCGCATCTGGGGTATTTGGAACCGCGACGGCGGTTCCAAATAGCCCTGTTTTCTTGTAGTGATATCCCTATATATGTAACCGTGCACCATATGCCTTCTAAGCTATGGCCAATACGTTTTTCTTTAACGGTGCAGCCCACAATTTGGCTGCGTGGGCTCGTTCCCGAGACAGGTCGGGACCTGTTCCAATTTTTGATATGCCTGTAAACTCTTTTTGTGACGGGTATTGCCTTCCTTTGGCCTCGTCTTGATTTATTAAATCTCTATTCATCAAAAAAAAAAAAAGACATAGAAAAAAGAAAAAATGCACCCACACATATTGAATGACCTAAGAAAGTTGATTTTTAGCAATATATAGAACTTTGAATAACTGCCTATGCATAACCTTAGAGTGAGCACAAGCAATACACTTCAAAACAACATACAGTACACCTGCCATTTTGGACAAATGCGTAGCTTGTTATAGCTCATTGTAGACGCCAGATATTTATTATTACATATATATGTAATACACTCATATACATATACATTGATATATACATAAAATATTAAATATGAAAGCATATCTACAAGTATTCCACGTCTGAGTCCAGGACAACAAAATGAGTACTGTTGTTTAACAAGATATAAGAGCAAAAGTCCCCATCTTTAATTGGTCCACACATGGATACTGCCAAGCTTGTTACTCGTATAAATCTCATTGCGCTCTTCATCGTAGAAAACAGCCGTGATATCTTTCAGGGCCTCTGCAAGGGTACTCCCAACCTTAGCACCCTTGCTGGCATTGTTAGCCGTTATCTTTCCCACACTCTTCGCCGTCCACATATTACTGATGTTGATAGAGCCACCATATGCTGCAGCAAAAACTAAAGTTACGATTCTGAGTTTATAATAATATACATTATCCATTGCTGCACATCGAAAATACATACATACTGTTTCCATCTTTGCGATAAGCAATTAGGAATTTCCCCTTCCGTGCAACAGCATATACATTTTGGTTATCGTAAAGGTGATCCTCGAAAGAGGTCACGAGCTCCCCTCTTAAGTTCCAAAGCATGGCTGTTTGGTTTGTGAACATCAGGAATTTGTCGCAGAAGTATACAATTGTACAAGGGGTCAAGATTTCCGTCCTGCTAACTTCCATTATGTGGGAATTTTGGACCTGAGGAGATAGTCCGGTTTTTACAAGAAATAATAAATACAAATTAATGTTAAAGACAGGGAAGAAGAGTTCACTTACATCAACAATTTGTATGTTCTCTTTCTCTTGCTTGACAATAAGCTTATCTTTGATTATTGTGGCGAAAATAACCTTCTTCTTTTTCTGAAAGAGATTGTTGAACGATTTGATGACAGTTCCATCCTCCACTGAGATAAGCTTCAAAGAGACACCGGCTCGTGTTCTTTTGTATATTAGTACGAAAATTCCTCGACTGTTTCACAAAGACATTGAAAACCCACTGAATTTGATTATAAGGTTTAGATGGTCTAACAGAGATGAAACCATAAAAGACCAACTGTCCAACTGACAACGTTAGATTAAAAAGTTAAGACCCTCAGTCAAAGACACATGCAAATTCAAGTGTGCAAAATACTCAATTTCAAAAACTAATAGATAGTGCTTGTTCAAACACAGGTAACCAAAAAAGTTTCCAAAGCCTGAGTGAGAGATCATTAACACAAAGAATATTTCCAGGATAATGAACTTAACAAAACTAGCACAACTCCAACAATTTTTTATTTTTATAAAATCTATTATGTATAAATGACACAAATGTGAGTCAAAATTTATTCTTTAGCATAAAGTCAATTACCTGATTTCAATCCCCTGAACATTCTTGTCTATGATAGAGTATAGAAATGTGTAGTTTTTCAAGTCAAACACCTTGTATACTCTGAAACAAGAAACAGTAAAGAAGCAGACATCAGCACATACTAAGCTATTTACAGAATTATACAAAAGGAATATATCAAAATAGAACATAACACCATGAACCGGCTAATTACTTACTTTTCTTTCTCACACTGTAGAATAACTTTTCCATTCACATCGTCAAAATCCACAAACCCAATTGACTCCGTCTCAAAGAGCCGGAAACCAGCATCCGGCTGACCCCTTCGGATGTGTCTGGATAGTTCAAATAAGCCATGAGATGAGGATCACAAACAACTAACTGTACTAAAATGTAGAAGAGAAACAAAAAGGTGACTAAGTCATACTTGATACTTGTGCTTCTGCATATTAACGTACTCCACTTATCAGACGCACAAAGTGAAAGGGTGATAAGTGAATCATTTTCTCGGTTGTAAATTAAGCTCTGGATTTCTTCGTCAGGGCTAGCATTTAGGAAGCATATTCTCTTCTTGGTCTCTGCATGGAAAAGTAATAATATCCATAAGCGCGCGCCATTTCATCACAAGTAGACTGGGCTTCACTTGCAGTACATACCTCGACTAAATACTGAACATGTACCAGATTTTGCAAGAGCAAAGACCAAATCGCTGATAGCCAATAAGTTAATAATGATCTTTGACCTTGGGAGATCATCTTGATGATTATAAATATCGTATTCCTCCTGAATTTAACAAATACATAGTCAGCTGATCAAGAACTAGTTAGTTATATTGCAGAAGATAAAATTATGCAAAAACGTCTATCATCATGATTAAACAAAAGCACTTGACTTTTTGAAAGCACAAATATAAGGAGGAGGTGAGGGAACCTGCAAGCGGAAGTTATGGAAGAGCTGATCCTCAAAGTTGAAACTACGGCAGAATTTGGAGGAGATCTCCCTTGTCTTGAGCTTCTTCAGGCAGTTATCATCAAAACCACTATCGGCCGCCCGTCGTTTCCTTGTTTCCATCCTCCTCTTTTACCCGCAGGAATTAGGGCAAATCTGTCAAAACGATAAAAACAGGATTCAATAATAAATAATCTAAGAAACATATTTACAAACACCTTTTTTTGGTGCAAAAAAGGAGAAGAAGAAAAATAGAACAGTGGCACAAACACAAACACCTTTCGTGCAATGCTAGATAACAACAACAACAAACGATCAAACAAAAAGGCGGGAATTTGCTTATAGGCAATGGCGAAGATCGATCGATCGATCGAAGTGTTAGAAGCTTGGAGGGGTTTGTAATTCAAATTGAATTGTGGAATTAATTTATCAAAATAAATATATACAAATATATTTCCCATCCTAATCAAACAAACGTCTTCTACTACACTACTACTGCTTAGGAGGATTATTTATGAAAGGAAAAGTAATAAATAAATACGTCACCGCGCTATACAAACAAGTACCAAAAATCAGTCTCCCTAATGTAAATTTTTTCTTTTTCATAAAAATATAGCCCTTTAAATTTTATTACACAATTTTACTAATTTCATGAAATCAATTTCTTTAATTATTTAAAACCAATGTGCTTTATTAAGAATAAAAATTAGAAAGTCCACCTAGGTGAATATCTTTACAACAAATGCAAAACTTTACCACTTAACGTGTATTCAATTAAACTTAGGGGTGGTGAATAATAAATAATAAATAGAATTTTGGGGCGGGTTAGTAAAGAATCACACTGTATTACTACTTACTGTTCATTCTCTCTCTCTCTCTCTCTCAGAATACAAAAAATTATTAGTTTAGTTTACTTTACTTACTGTTTCATTCTCTCTCTCAAAGAAGAAGAATACAAAAGAAAATAAGTTTACGTACTACTGTTCATACTCTCTCTCTCTCTCTCTCTCTCTCTCGAAGAATAAGAATACAAAATGGAAAAAGAGTTGAAGAAGGGATTGACTGCTCTGAGTCGTCGTCATCACATTTTCAACATAATAGACGATGCCATTGCAATGGCGTCAGAACAGTACCCTGCGGATTATGAAGACGCCGTGAAAGGCATTCTTCAAAAGCACATTACACAGGTGGCGGATAAGAAGAAGGAGAGGAAGAAAGGGAAAAAGGGTGAAGGTGATGATATGGTGGTGACAGAGGAGGCGGAGGGGGTTGCTGATGGTTCAAGATCGACGGGAGGAGGTGGAGGAAGCATTGTTGAGGCTACGATCGCCCTTCCGGCGAGAGCAAGAAAGGGCAAGAAAAAGTTTTCCCGCGAGTTAAGAAGATGTTTGTACGACGCATAAGGCGGGCATATTGATAATTGATTTTAAGATTCTTTTATTAATGATGATAGTCATAGATATAGCCCGTTAGGCCGTTAGCGTGCGTGCACGGCGATTGGTAGGGGATAGTTGATTTCAAGATTCTTCTTTGAGGTCGTTTTTTTGTTTTCGTTGAACTTTGTAACTAAACGGGTTGACGCGTTGTTGCGTCGGTAACTAGAAGCCTTGACGTCTACAGTTATCATTTTGAAATCCAGTTATACCAATAACCTTTTTGTTGCAAAAAATGACCTACTGTACATTCCCCATACGAAGTGCAGTTCTTTGATTCAAATGTTTCTACTTCTTCAACTTTATTATACTCTTTGTCAAGACATTACAAAGACAATTATTCCCAGGCTACACAAAGGAAAGGATAATTACATCAACACAACTCGAGGTTTGGTCTAACTATTGAAACTTTAATGAGGTTTGAATTATTCTAGAAAGATTCTAAAAGCCTACAGAAAAGATATAGTTTACACGTATAATAAAGAAACATGCCTTAGAGTTGGGCTTATCTGCAATATTCCGAAACCTTATGAAGAGTCAATGTAATGTTCAACCCTTATTCTGAGTTTGGTATTATAAGACCAAATATATGGGGGTTTTGTAACCACCACCAATTCAGTTGGATTATCAGAGATCCAATCAAAGCTTTGGATCCTTATAACTAAACAATAAGAAGCGAAAGACGAATATAATAAAGCATTAGATCTTCATTATACATGATAATAATGCAATCTTTTTTACAGACAGTAATGTAATGTTCTCCACGTAATAATGTTTTCCTCTCATGAGACTGCATGTCCTTTTGGTCTACTATCTAAGAAAGTACAGTAGTTTTACTTGAAACTCTTTCTTATCACCTCATGCCACTTTCAGTATTCAAATGCCTTCAGTAAACTGTAACTCCTTACAAGCTAAGAAACTAACACAATAGATGACTTTCACCATTTTACATTTTTTAACTGGCCAAACACTTCATATAGCATTCGAATGCAAAGTGTAGCATAATCTCACATATAAGGCTAACAAAATTTGGAAGGACTCTTCAAGTCAATAATTATGAAGACATGCTATTTCCTTCTTCAAACTTCAAGTGACTAGTTTCAAACTGATTCTGCACGTATAAAGTTAAATTTGGATGAAATGAGGCAATTGTACAAAATGTAGAGTTCAGGATGTGAAATGGTACACCCTTTAAGAGTTTAATTTACTAATCAAATTGAATTTTTAGTATACAGGGAAGCTTGAGCTGGTAATATAGATGACATAGTAGCCTACCAAAGACATTTGGAAACAAGCAATGTATGACAAGCACCCAACGAAACTAGCAGTTCAGAACTATTGCGCCAACTATACTCGCACTTTTCTCGAAAGTAACTGAGGCGCCAGGAGTTCCAGAAAGCCTGGTCCACAGAGTTCCCGCAACCACCCAGAGAATAAGCACAAATGTCCCTAAGCAGCATACAGAAACGTGACTTACCCCACAATCACTCCATATAAGACATTATCACCGAAATAGAGAAAATCCAGTAGATTGGAAAAGCAGGGTACCTCAATTGTTCGTACAACATTACTGTATCCTTTGGCTCTAGCAACATCAATTGCGGTTTGACAATCATCATTGATTACAAGTGTATTTGCTGAAGTATGCAACAGAAACAGTTATCAATGACACACCCAGGACAGTGTTTTTGCAACAGCAGCGAAAAAGGTGCTTTTTTTTTTCCAAATCATACATCATGCCATAAGTTATGAAACGTAAACACACCTCCAAGTGAAAGAAGCAACTTTACAGTCTGTTCAAGCCCTCTTTTTGCAGCATGATGTAGAGGAGTCCCAGCATGGCGACCTTAACATAAGAAAATCAACTTTGAAGAGAGAAGGGAAAACCAGAAGTTCAAGCTAACATGAAAGGATTCATCAAAAAAAAAAAAAAACTAACATGAAAGAGAAAGGAGCTTAATAATCATCAAATTATGTAGCATGCTCATTAAATTTTTTTGTACGCAGCAAAACCACAATGTTTTCTAAAGAATCTTTAATAAGCTACAATAGAACAGAATCTGAAAAAGTCAGTTAGTATTCAATCTCATTCAGGCTCCGAATATGTGTTCCTCTAGCCCATTTTTCAAGATCAACAAGATAACGTTTTCAATGACATAATCTATCAGGATGCAGATAAGATGTAACAGAAAGGTAGCACTCATAATCAGTACCGTACAGCCATCACCCATGTTATAGCTTCTTTCAGTTAGCATACCATCAACATTTTGTTCCAAATTACTCTTTAGGCACCAGACCAGACTCAGGGAGTCCAGTGAGATTCTCAAACTAAAAAAAAAAAAAAACAGATATCTGCACATATAAGCAGTGATTACCTGGACGGTAGGCATTAACATTGGCACCTAATTCTATCAAAGTTTTTGCCACATTGTAAAGCTCTGGATTCATGCAAGCTACAATCAATGGAGTCTTCCCTTCGCTATCAATCCACTGCCACCACCACCATCACCAATATCTTAGAATATAGCCAAATGATTCAAAAACATGCTTGTTGTACGACACACCACTCATAACATCGTAAAATTAAAAGCACTCCGTGCTAATACCAAAGCCTAACACACAACTAGATTAGTAGCATACTAAACTTTTGCATATTCTAACCGTATATAAGTAGAAGGATGAGTCCACATATCATAACAAACATATATGCAACGAACAACTACAACAACAAGCACGGTTTTCTCCAGTATATGCAGTGGCAAATAAATTAGCAAGTCACAAAAACGAGCTTTTCGAGAACCATAACAACGCCCCGTTAGTAATGTACAACGAGATTTACTGTTTGAGCTACTTGAAACCTTCACTACAAGATGGAAATCGAACAACCGACAAATTTACGACTCGTTACTTAAATATTTCTACTAAAAAATACAATAACATAGCTTCCAACAGTAAATACTACAATAAGAGGGTGTGCATTATGACAATACAAGCATAAATAACATTCAAACTGAATCAACATCATAACCGTGTGATCGTGCGTGCACCCAAGCCGTACAGTCAATAATATGAATATTAAAGTGAAAATTTGTACCTCAAGGCCTGCGCCTTCATTTCGGAGTGATTTAATCCCTTCCGTATTTCCATAATCACTTGCTGATACAACAATTCATCCTTCGATTGTTGCTGACCCTTTCTTTTCTTCCAGAATTATTCAATTAAATTCCCCCAATTTCGACATTCATCAAAAAATGAAAAGATACAGTTGAAAAATGGGGAATTTGGGGGAAGGAAAAAAAAGAGAGGGTATTTTGAGATATTTTGCGTAATTATATTCCAATAATTGAAAATTGATACTTAGTGTAGAAGGTGTATTTATTTAGTGTAAAACGGGTTTTCCTTTTTTTTTTTTTTTTTGTTGACAAAAGAAGTCAACAAAAAGATTAATATTTTTTTTAAAGTCAACAAAAAGAAACTAGCAAAACAAAACTAAGTTGCGCTACATTATCCTATAGCAAGCTAATAACTCGGCTCGAAGGCGCATCCCAAAATTCTTCTCGTTTCCTGATGTAAATCTCAATCTTTGCAGTTAAGTTTTTCATCTCTTTACTTGAATCATAATTAGTACGTTCTATACATTGCGACTTTACTCTTAGTTAGAATAGAATAAATGTATTTATTTTGGATTTTTTTTTTCATTTTGGCCATTAACTTGTCTTTGTTGTAATTTTGGTCCACTAATTTGGCGCTTAATAGTTGTTGTCTATCAACCTGTCATTTGATTAATTTTAGCCCAAAGATGTCGCGTGATATCCATATCACCTGGACAGTTTTAATTTTGACTCGTTAACTTGACTTCATCTCAATTTTAGTTCACTAATTTGACACTTGATAGTTTTTCGTCTTCTAGCTTGGCACTATAAAATTTTGGCCCAAAGAGGCCATATTTTGTCACGTGACGTCACCTTCATATGGATGTTGCTTCTACGACGTCGATCTCTATGTATAACACACGAACATTTTTTGTTGGTTGGGAATTATCTCTAAGGTTGCTGGAGATCCGAAGGCGTTGTTCTTGCAGTTTTGTGGATTCTTTAATCGGAATATAAAATTCAAACCTGATTGACGAGGTATTTGGTTCTTCACTATTTGGGAAATTTGGTCTCTTAGAATTGGAATTTCTATTGAAGGAAAGTGCAAGGATCTGTAAGAACTATTTGACATTATCAAGGTTCGATCTTCGTGTTGGTTTAAGGGGAAGCACTTTGAATTTTCGTATTCCTTGTTTGAGTGGCAAAACTCTCCTCTTTCATGTATTTGCTGAAAACCTTGTCTGTCTTCTTTTTCCCTTTTGTTCCCTCTGTATAATACTCAATGCACTAGGAATAAAATTCTTTGTTTATAAGAAAAAATGTACTAGTGTTTTGACTTGTGCGACTTCCAATTATTAGGAGACATTTTATAAAGAGCAATTTACTTTGTTCAAATGGAAGGAGAGTATTAATAATAATGAAATTGTTATATATATAGTTTTATATTCGAAATGAATCTGATCATAACCAAATGATGCACTTGTTTTTGAAAAACATGCACTTGTTTTTGAAACACACATTATAATATATACGCGCGTCTAGTACCATAAGAACATTTTGAACGAAGAAAGTACATAATTTGGAGCTAGCACGTATAATGTCTAGATGGAGCACGTGATTGTATCAAATGGATCACGTGTCTAATTATATAACATTCTAACAGTAATAGCATTCCTTCTGTTTTTCTCATGGAATGAAATAAGATCATTAGACACGTTAACAACTTAAAATGCATGAAATTCTTGTAAAATAATTATGTAGCAGAAAAATATTATCCACAGGAATTTCAACCGGTTCGGCGCATGCATCCACTAATATGATCGGCAACCGAGGCAACATTCCCGAATGGAAAGCCATTTGAATCCGCCGTCGTTAACACGCCCCACGAACTCTTTGAAACTAGAGTTCGGGCTACCAAGGCTTCCGACATTGCCATTATTGGTATTCCTTGACACATGCACATTGGGAGTAGCAAAATGAGTCGTATGAGCTTCTCCATGTTTTACGAATTCTTTGTTTGATTTTGTGATTGGAAATTCTATGAATATGTATTGTGTTTGATGAGAGTAGCGTATAATTGATGAGCAGTACCACTACAAGATTTGGGGGGTTTTCGCGACCCCCTTGATTGCCGGGCGGTCACCAGGGTTTTGGTGACCGCCCGGAGCAACGGGGACCGCTGGGCGGTCCTCATCCCAAAAAGGGGACCGTTGGGCGGTCCCCAGCCCAAAATGGGGACTGTTGGGCGGTCCCCAACCCAAAACGGATTTTAGGGACCGCCAGGCAGTCCCTAAAAGTAGTTTTAGGGACCGCCTAATAATATTCATATCTTTTATTTTTTATTTTATGAAACAATTTACATGTGTTTTCGATTTTTAGCAACAAAACTAATTATAACATGTCAATTGAAATAACAAACGAAATCGTTCCATAAAATCACAAAAAAAAATGAATATTATTAGGGACCGCCGGGCGGTCACCAAATATCTTTAGGGACCGCCGTAATATTCATACTTTTTTTTTAGAACAATTAAGGTGCCGCGTTGTTGGTTTAGTTGATAAATATCCTAATAATAGTTAAGAGAACAAAATTACAAGGTTTCATACAAATTGAAACAACATAGGATGATTAAGTGTACGTATAACGTAGAATAGGTTCAACGTTAAAAACTTTCTCAATCTCATTCAATCTACTATTAAATAACTAAATTAGTAGTTTTATGATTGTTTGTTACTTCAATTGACATGTTACAATGAGTTTTGTTGCTAAAAATCAAAAAAACATGGAAATCGTTCCATAAAATAAAAAAAACAAAAGTATGAATATTATTAGGGACCGTCTGGCGATCCCTAATAATATTCATATGTGTTTTTTTTTTATTTTACGGAACAATTATGGTGCCGCGTTGTTTGTTTAGTTGATAAATATCCTAATAATAGTTAAGAGAACAAAATTACAAGGTTTCATACAAATTGAAACAACATAGGATGATTAATTATACGTATAACGTAGAATATGTTCAACATTTAAAACTTTCTCAATCTCATTCAATCTACTATTAAATAACTAAATTAGTAGTTTTATGACCGTTTGTTACTTCAATTGACATGTTATAATGAGTTTTGTTGCTAAAAATCAAAAACACACGGAGATCATTCCATAAAATCAAAAAAAAAAGTATGAATATTATTAGGGACCGCCTGGCGGTCCCTAATACCACCTTTAGGGACCGCCGGGCGGTCACCAATTATCTTTAGGGACCGCACGGCGGTCCCTAAAAGTGGCTTTAGGGACCGTCGGGCGGTACCTAATAATATTCATACGTGTTTTTTTTATTTTATTTTACGGAACAATTATGGTGTCGCGTTGTTTGTTTAGTTGATAAACATCCTGATAATAGTTAAGTGAACAAAATTACAAGGTTTCATACAAATTGAAACAACATAGGATGATTAAATGTATGTATAACGTAGAATAGGTTCGACGTTAAAAACTCTCTCAATCTCATTCAATCTACTATTAAATAACTGAATTAGTAGTTTTATGACCGTTTGTTACTTCAATTGACATGTTATAATGAGTTTAGTTGCTAAAAATCAAAAACACACGGAGATCATTCCAGAAAATCAAAAAAAAAGTATGAATATTATTAGGGACCGCCGGGCGGTCACCAATTATTTTTAGGGACCGCCCGGCGGTCCTTAAAGGTGGTTTTAGGGACCACCTGGCGGTCCCTAATAATATTCATACCTCTTTTTTGATTTTGCGGAACGGTTATGGTGCCGCGTTGTTTGTTTAGTTGATAGAAATCCTAATAATAGTTAAGAGAACAAAATTACAAGGTTTCATGCAAATTGAAACAACATTTGATGATTAAGTGTACGTATAACGTATAATAGGTTCAACGTTTAAAACTCTTTCAATCTCATTCAATCTACTATTAAAGAACGAAATTAGTAGTTTTATAATCATTTGTTACTTCAATTGACATGTTATAAGAAATTTTGTTTCTAAAAATCAAAAACACACAGAGATCATTCCATTAAATCAAAACAAAAGTATGAATATTATTAGGGACCGCCTGGCGATCCCTAATACCACCTTTAGGGACCGCCCGACGGTCCCTAAATATAGTGAAATAGGCGGGAATGGGGAGAAAATTTGAAATTTTTAAAAACTCAAAATTTTCACCCTCAATACTATATATACCACCACTCTCCTATCCAATTTTTCAACACTCTTCAAAAACACCCAACTATAAAATTTCTCTTCTCATTTTTCTCTTCCTAAATCCCAAAAATAAAAATCATCCAACAAAAACTTTCATTTCTTCTTTCTTTTACCAAATATAAACAAACACTCTTCCCTTTTTTCTTCAAATCTCAAAACACAACATTTCTTCTCTTTTCTTTTAACAAATGCCAAGAAAACACCAACAATATGTTCTTCATTTCATTTTCTTCTTCTTTTTCATTGTTTTTTGTTTATTTTTATAACTATCATTTATTTAATTTTATTTCATTATTTTCTTTGTTTTATTTTGTTGACTTTCATTTTATTTTATATTTTATCATTATTTTGTTTGTTTTTGTTCTTGTAAATGTTTGTTGCACATATTTACATGCAATTTATACAAAAAACCCATTAATATTCCGGTAAATTTCCGGAATATTATTGGTTTTTTTTTTCTTCTGTCTCAGACTTTTAGGGACCGCTTTTAGAGACCGCCAGGCGGTCCCTAAAGACTTATGGGTTTTGGTGATTGCCCAGCGGTCCCTAAATTTGCGGTCGCAGAAAATGGTCCCCGCAACCGCAAGGCGGTCGCCAAAGGGTGGGGGACCAAGGGTATCCACGACCCCCTTATGGTGACCGTTGGGCGGTCCCTAAAGACCCCTGAATCTTGTAGTGTACTTATATTATATAGCAACATCATCGCCTCTAATTTAATCTATTCTTGATATGCATGCATGTGCAATTTTGAACTGTATCAATTAAGTCACTTTGGACCATAGTGGACTATAATAATTTGGGTGATCACCTAGGATACTAGCTTGAAAAATATGAACAATGCAATATTATTTCATTTACCTGCTATGTTAATTTAATAATGGGCAAATTCCATGGATCTCCCGAGAGGTATCGCCTTGTTCCAACCACCTCCCTTCTAATTTCAAATAATCTCATCTACCTCCCTTATGTTAGTTGACTCCCTTATGTTAGTTGACTGCTAATCAAATGTTAAAACTAAGAAAAACAAAGTTAATTGAGAGAAAAATTAAATAAAATTTTTATTTATAAACACTAAAATATGTTTTTAATTTAATAGTGAATGCAAAAGAAGTCTTCAAATAAGTGAGTATTCTTTTTATATTCTTTTAATCTTCTAAATTTTATACAAGACTCCTTAAGCCGGTTGAAAATTAAAAGAAATATTGTAAAATATATTTTATTACTAAATAATATGAATGTGTTAAAAGATATATTTCTTTTATTTTTTGTAAATGCAACTCTTTCAAATTAAAAATAAGATTAACAAAAATATTATGAGGTTTTAAATTAGAACGTAGGTAGATTATGCAAAATTCAGAATAAATAATTTCACTCTTTGTTTGTTAATAAACTAAGTTCCAGAAAATTTAAGATTATTATAGACACGTTTTGCTCTGTTTCTTTTCTCTTTTTAACACCTTGGATTAAATATTGAAGTTTCTTGTTGAATATATGATAATCAATTAATATGAAGACCTGTTTTAACCTATGATGCACGGATACTCTAAAAAAACGGCCGGTCAGAGTCGGATACTCTTCGGATACGTATCGGATATGCCACGTGGCGTATCATGCAATAAAAAAAATTAAAAAAGACAGATACATGTATCGGATACATTGTGAAGCGTATCCGAAGAGTATCTAATAAGTATCAGCAATTTATAACAGTAGTGTGATAGTTTTTTTAAACTTGAAAAGACCCAACAAAACCAAATTGCAATATATTTTCAGGAATTAAATATAAAATCGTGAAAACCCTCTATTTCAAACCAAAATAAAAACAACACACAAAGCTTTGATATGCTTTATAATAGTATCTGACTAATGACCGTGCAAGTGATTAGATATAATATTATTTGATATTTTTATTTAAATTATATCTTTATATATAATTATTAATATTAAATATTTGACGTATCGCATACGTATCGTATCTTGTAAATTTTTAAAAAAACATATCCACGTATCGGTATCCGGCGGATACCGATACTCATATTCGTATACGTACAGCCTAGGTTTTAACTTAATTATGTATGAAATTACCTTTATATCCCTGCATCTGCCCTCCCACAGCAGTTGACATAATCATAATTACAATTTCACATATGTTAGGAAACATAGTGTGTTTAGATTGTAATTTTGTGCCAATTCAGTCAATGGTATGTATTGTTTTCAAAATTATTTATAACTATCATAATTATAATTTATCTTTGGCAGATAGCACTTAGTTTTTAATTACAGTAATTTATAATCGTAATTGAAATACACAGTGGCATGCAACGAGTAAGGTAAGATTTTATTCCTAGTTACCTTGTTTGCAATGTTCAACACACAAAATCGTATTGTTTTATTCTAAGTTTGATTCAACAATTACCATTAATTAATGGATAGCTATTCGTTTTACTCGAAGTATTTTTTTTCCGCTTCATTGCTTGTGATCTTCGATGGACTGACTCAGCTAGGCACAATAACAGTTGCAGTCAGTGAATCTTTTCAAAATATAACTTAATTCGATGTAATGATCCACAAGTGCAATTAAGTACATACTACTTAATCCAATCAAAATAAACCTCGCCACATTGTTACGCAAAAAGGATTACCCGAAAGTACTGGCTGAATAAAGAGAGTTAATGGTTTTTGGTAATCACTTTGCTTCCAAAAGATTGTGTTTTAGTGGGGTGCCACCAAAACGTGAGTATGGGGTTACCGTTCTGCCAGAATGCTACGAACGAATTCTTTTTTGCCCTCCTCGTCCATATTGAAAAAAAGAGCCACATTGCCATCCATCGATGATGAACTCTTTTCACGGCATGTAGCAATGCATCTTCTTCAGGACGAGTCCAATACTTACGTCGTGCCCTTGGAAACAGGTGGTGTTTCACTATTGTTACGGATGCTACTTGCCGAGAAATCCATGTAGCAATATACAAATAAGTAACCTTTATTCATCTCAATAAAACAAGCATATAATCAGAGTAGGAAAGTGAATTCATAACACTGTGGTGGAAGATGGTATTGCTCATATAAAAAAAAACAATTTATTATACAAATTAACAAATGACCGTGTTATAAGACATATGAGCATGTGGAGTGGAGGACGAATATGTAGTTATTGCATCAAAGCAGGGGAAGTCCGTACTCAATATTGAGTTTAAATATTTGTGTTAACATCTGAAAAATAATTTTGCCAAAATCCAGTGATACTTGTTGTAATATTAAAAGCCATATAACATTGAAAGCACAAATCCACTACCCAACAAATAACCATGTAAAGTACTAGACAACAGAAATCATACACACCAAGAAACTATACAACCCTCTCATTTACAGAAGTACACGACACTTCAAAAGGAGTTACAGGTGATGCACTATTTTCATATTCAATTAAAGGAGTAATATATTTCAACACATATCAAATGACCACAAACATATCTATTTGGCATTTGCCAACTTCTTTGAACATTTTTGCAGAATCAGTAATTATATATCATTATGAGGCTTATAACCGTATTTCAAATTAAGGGGTAAAAAGGTTGAATGGTAAGCATTATAAATAAATTGCCACAATGGGATTTGGTTATACTAATCTTACCTGTAGACGATTATTTATTTATACCAAATCTCAAGAGAACTTATTTATTTATACTAATCTTACATGTAGCGTATTTAATGGAGTTCCAAATATGCAAAAACAAATTGGAGGGACACAGATTTAGGTGATGAACATCAAGCAATTGATCTAATTGAGCGTGAGGAAACAACGCGAAGCTGGCGCAAACAACCAGATTCGTTGTACAGTTGGGGCTGATATTGTCGATTTGGGCGGAATATATTTTTAGGTGATAGCAGAGGAGGTTATGGTGGGGAATCAACATCAACTTTCAGGGATAAAATTGTAGTTAAACATAGCTTACCTTTTCACTGTGGAAGTCAGTTTATCAAAACGAAGGGAAAAGCAGGGGCTTGCTATTTGGCAGATTGAATCCCGGGTCAGTCATTTTCAGTAGCTCTGACCCTGAATTGACACATAACAACCAAAGCCGATTCTTGTACTGTTCAATCATGTTAAAATGCCCGTATAGGCCATACAAGGCCTTACCAAACGACCCCTAGAGATATTGGGCCTATTATCATGGACGAGAAATGATGCAGATTGGCAAACATTATACTTATTGGCCTGTAACTGATGGCCCGAGTAATTAACAAAATACCTGAAAATTGATAATAACCCCTTTTGATTTCAATTATCATTCCGAATTTGTGAATTAATGATGAGAAATTTCTTACTTTTTTCAAGAAATGGTAAAGCAGAGCACCCTAGGGAATAATATATCTAAGTATTTGACATTAATTGACATGCCTCGACAAAGAATTTGGCTTCCTTTAAGGACCTTAGTATATAGTACTCCTTGATAACACTACACATGCCAATTTATGTAGTCTTAGCTGTTAAGTACTCACTTGAAGACAGTATGGGTCGAAAATAAATATGATTTAGACCACTACGATGTAATAAAGATCTCCTTTATTCACGAAAGACTAGGTAATTAGTAAGTAGTAGGTTACTTCTAATTAGATGCATAACTGTTATAACATACATTCTTATACTAATTATAATCTTAAAAAGAATAATTGACATGAAAGTAAAGACCCTAAAAGTTTTTTAAAGTAGCTTCATGGAAATAGTGATATTCTTCAGATGCATAAAAATGATGATATTCGACATATTGCACAAGATATTTTTGATATTTATATCCCTCTAATTGGGTAAAAAAGAAATTCTCTTTGAGAATAAATAAATATTATTATTCGGTCATATATGCAATTTGCCTATAGTATCCAAGTTCTTTGATATAAATGGAGGAACACTTTAACTTAAAATAAATTAAATGGTTTTTAGTAAAAGTAAGATATAAACTGCAGTTATATATGAAATATGAGATTAAAAACACCAACTCAAACTAAATATACAACAGAATTACAACTATAAAATTCTTAGACTTTAATCCATTATATATATAATTTTTCCTACAAAAACAAAAAGAACATTAATTAGAAAAGAATATACATGAGTTGCTAGAGCTTGTCAATTTCATCTTTTGAAATTAATTAAAACATATAACATATTGACTAGAATGTGACAATATCTCTGTAATCTCCAGCATTAAACTTTAGTCTCCCTTTTTCATCCAAAAAACGTCCAGATGTAATATCAAGTGCCGTGCTAGCTTTAATTGCGAGACCGCACAAGTCTTGAAGAGAGAGTGGAGAAAGTGATTTCGAGAGTGGCAATAGGAAATATATCTGGCCAAATTGCAACTCATGTTCTTCGGGTAGTTGTGGTGCATGTGAGCCGATGCTCATGGTATCCGAGCTGCAAATGAAGCTTGTAGGGTGGAGGGACAGAACCTCCGCCACCGTGATCCGGCGTCGGAACTCCTGCAGCCGCCCATCAAGGTGCACCACTTTGGCTGATGGAGAAAAATTATTGCTATCTCCACTCTGTTTTGATGTGAAGTGAGAAGAAGCACAATTGCCCATTATGGGAAATATGAGGGATAATTAAGTAGCTAAAGAAAGAAAATGATTAGGTGGAAAGGAAAAGTAATAGGCTAAGTTGTTGTTTATTTATAGAGGAATTTAGGAAGGAACATTGCAATGCTGAAGAATTGACTTAGTAACAGTCATAATTGCTACTTGCGCAACATATGATTGCATTCAGAAGTTTTGGCAAAATATGGGTTTACTAAATAGTAAATACATAATTAGTGCAGTTTGGAGCTTATGAAAAGTTAAAATGCACTAATTAGAGGGTTGAGGGCGTAACGCTAGTTTATACTTTATAAAATATTCAAATTTATGGGGTAGTAAAGTAGATAAAGAAATTTAGAAAGTAATTTCATCAGTGTATACTGTATAGTTCCTTAGTCAAGCTAATCATGTGTGAACGTACTGAACAAAAATTCTTGATTATGATAGCTTGATGATTAGTTTATTCATCATTGGCCTTTTGTTTTTGTTTTCTTAGTGCACTTTGTCATTTGGCAAGTAGGAACCATCTTAAATAGCTTATAAATAAAGATTTTAGAACTTGTTCAAAAGTAAATGGCACATAAATAATTTCTGGCTATTCTAAGTATCCACCAAGAATGTGAAAGTCGTTACCACTCTCTATTAACCAACCAATACGAGGAAAAAACATTTTGAACAACATTTGTATTGATGATAACGTGGTGGCAACAAATAATTCATATTAAAATAATTTTGGAATTTATAAATAACCCCATAATAACTTCATTCTTATGGTATATTGGTAGAAAAATCAACTTATTGAATGCCTCATCGAGCAAATTGCTATGAAAAAATAATTTCTCGCGGGAAAAGAATTAGAGGACTAATGTAAAAGAAAGGAAACAGGGTGACTTTGTTCATTTGGGCTCAGTTTAGATATAAGGAAAATGGGGAAAACAAAATATAATGGGATTAAATTCCCTTTTCCAGCTTTTTGGTATGACAAGAACTTAGTGGAAATTAGGAAAACATTTCCAAAACCAAAATCAACATTCTAATTTACGTACTTGTTTTCTCATAATTAAATGTGAAATAGAAAGACTCTAATTTACTAAACATTACCCCTTTCCCCACCCCGTTATTGTTTGTATTTCTTTCTTCTCGAATGTATGGAGAACACCTTTTATAATTTTTAAAACCATTAATCAAAAAAGCAACGTATCTTATGCATTGAAATAACTCAAATAGTGAACTTGCGAAAAATGGCTTCAAGGAGAATTTCAAAAAGAACATATTCAAAATAATGTAATATGTCTATGTAAATAAAAATAATATCGCATATATGCGCTTTTGATATGATGGTGAAGTATAATTAGTCATATTCATACAGAATTTAAAATGATAATAATCTCATCAAATTAGGTATTCTTTTCCTATATAAAAAACAAAATATTCAGGCCGCGTGGAAAAGAAGATTTTTTTTAACCTAATAGCTTACGTCCGAAACTCTAGTTAACATTTAGAATTATAAAGTTCGAAAAAGCTATGCTTCTCATTGTCGCGTTTGCCTATTTGTAAACTCTTGTTAATAATTACTTTCTAGAATAGTGAGCCAAACTGATAAAAACTATATGGAAAAAGTTAATAACGCGTAGAGTCATTATTGAATGCATGCACAAGCATATCGGCGGAAGAAAATTACACATCACGACCATAACCTGTGTTATAAAGTTATAACCTTCGCGTTTGGTAATATTTGGCTAAAGAACTAGAGATGTTTTCAAGAGAATTCCATGATGTTTCCAAGCAAATCCCAATACTCCTTTTCACGTAATGGAACTTAGAAAGTGTACGCCTAAATGGTTTATGGTTTATAATAATGTATAAACGGGAACTTCTTTCTTATCTCATCAGTTGTTGTTTTCGAATCATTAGTTATTTTAAAAAGAAAAAAACTGTATTTACATACTTCGAATTTGTGTAAATTACATAAGTCGTTTGAAAATTTTATAAGGGCTAACAAAATCTCCATCAGCATTTCGTACAACTATTATGGATGAGTCGAAAATTGGAAAATTATGAGATCATATATGTCAAAGTGAACCCAATTCTACTTTTTAATCGACTATATTTCTTTTTATTTTTTTAGAGCAGAATCGGCTATAATTATATAGGGGATAAAAGCATCAAACCCCCTAACCTATGTGGTATTTTGCACTTTGGTCCTTAAACTATGTTTATCAGCACATTGGTTCTTAAGCTATAGTGTGTCTTTTCGATTTGGTGTTGTGGTAGTTCTCGGCCAAGATTCGCCGAAATATTCCATTCACGTGCGGTCCACGTGCAATGTCATGCGAGGGGTGAAGGGTATTTTAGTCAGAACGCTTTTTTTTAACCTTTTAAAAACATAAAAAAAAAACTGAATAACTTCAGGGGGTAAAACTCAAAACACCTATTCCACACTTAACCATTTTTAACACTTAGTCAGATTCTCCATAAAAAAAAAATTAGGGTTCATCCAAATCGCCCAATATTCATCTGATTTCGTCACAATCCATTGCAAATCTACATCATCCCACTAGAGTACATCAATTGCGACCACATTACGATCATATACACGGGTAAATACTGCTTGATTCGAAGTTTCTTTGAGTTCTAGGGTTTGCCCGATTTTGGGGAAAAACGCTTTGTAGTGATTAATCATCATAATGGGTTGGGAATTGTGCACACACAAGTTACGATCGGGCAAGAAAATGCCAAATTATGGTAAACTTCCAACCCTAGTTTTTAATTTACTGTATTTGTCATTTGTGCGAATCTCACGTTGTCTTTTTCGTGAAAAGCACTACTTGTGGATCCGAAAATGTAGGAACACGTTATGATAGAGTTAGAGATTTATTTTTTTAAGGATTGTATCATGTTTAGGACCACTAGTGTTGGAGTTGTATATTAATATGTAAAGTATGTTTCCTGTCTTTTTTTTGTTGGACTTTGGACCACTATGTGGACCATTTTGCTTGTGGACCATTTTGTTGTACTTTGTTTTCTTAGTTGAAGTGCTTCTTTTATTACAATCTCTTTTATTAAATTATTGGGGGATGGTGATATATGATAAATTATTATGTTTCATGTTAGGGTTATGAGTGTTGGTTTATAATATACAATATGCTAGGAAGATTATTATGTTCCTTTGATGCAATATCAGTGTTAGTTTATAGGAAGATTATTATATTGCTAGTATAACCTGAAAAAATGTCTTCTTTGTCTACTAGTGAATGCTTGATATTATATAGTGTAACCCTAACTCTAACCATTATCTTACTTTTGATATTGCAGCCACTAATTCCAATGACTACACAATTAGATTTCACTACTTTGGTCAAGTAGAGGTCATTGGTGGAGTCACTCAGTATACTGGTGGGAATATTGCTCACTTTGACTGATGCAAACCAGATGAAATGAGCATGATAGAGTTAAAGACCATGCGTGAAGAGGTTGGTTTGAAGTCCAGTGCAACTTTTGTTGATTCAGTGGAGAAGGTTGATTACTTGATGGATGACAAAGAGGCAGCAAATATGATTAAGTATAAAAATAAGGATAAACCGGTTGGAGTGTTTTCCATTGGGAGTGAAGAAATACTAGCTGAAGATGCATGAGAAGATGCTACAAATCTTGGAGATTCTGAAGCACCTGTTGAAGGAGATCACGTTGCTACTAATCTTCGAGATTCTAATGCACCTGCTGAAGGAGAACATGCTGCTACTAATCTTGGAGATATGAATGCTACTGCTAAAGGAGAACATGCTACTACTAATCAGGGAGCGCATAAGGAAGTGGAAGATGATAAAGATGGTGATGATGAAGCAGCTTCTACTGGAGCACATGAGTTTGAGGCTGGTCCATCTGGTGTTGGTGGTAATGACGATGAAGTGGAGGATGCAGTGGAGGTGAACTATTATGACATAATATATGAGAAAGAAGAGATATACTCAGATGATGATCAATCTGTTGGAACAGACTTTGAGTTGTCTGAAGCCATAATTGATAGGTGTGATGATTTGACAGATGATGAGGGAGTATATGAGGACACTGGTGTGGTTGGGGAAAATGAAGAACACTGGGCTCGTATAGCCATATCCAGGGAGGTCAACAAGTCATCTGATGGGTCAAGTTTTGGTGAGAGACAAGTCAGAGCAACATATCTTGGGTTTCCTATCTTCAACAGAAAGTTGGATATGGCTGATTCTAAGCTAGAATTGGAGCTTTGCTTTGAAGATGCTTAGACTTTTAGAGATGCTGTAAGGGAGTATGCAATAAAGGTGTGCATGAATATTGTGTTTACAAAGAATGACTGGGAAAGAGTGAGGGTGAAGTGCAAGAATGAGAAATGTCCATACCATGTGTTTGCTTCTGAGATAGGGCATTGTGGCACTTTGCAAATAAAGACCTACAATGGTTTGCACAAGTGCAGCGCTGTGGATAAGATTAAACAAGCCACCTCAACATGGCTTGCTAAAAAGTACATGCACATGATCAAAGGGAACTTGAAGAGGCCTGTTGATGCTATGATGGACAGTTTCAAAATATAAATAAAGTGCAGCTACACTAAGTACCAGATGTACAGAGCTAAAGCAAAGGTGAAGTAGTTGTCTGTTGGGACAAAGTCAGAATAATATGCTCTATTGTAGAGATATGCAGTAGAGATAATGAAAAGTGACAAGGAGAATACTGTCGGGATACAAACTGTGAACACTGATAAGGGACCAGTGGTCAAAAGGTTTTATATAAGTTGGGGTTCATTGAAGATAGGGTTCCTAGAGGGTTGCATGCCAGTTGTTTGTTTAGATGGGTGCCATCTAAAGTCTCTGTGTGGTGGAATCATGCTGACTGCAATTGGGATAAATGCAAACAATAACATGTATCATGTTGCATATGCAGTGGTGGAGAAAGAAATGAGGGATAACTGGATGTGGTTCATGGCACTACTGGTAAATGATTTGAAGACCAGTGAAGAAGGAAGTGGTGGATGGGTTGTAATGTCCGATAAACAGAAGGGGCTAGTTGATGCAGTTGCCAACTACATGCCTAACAGTGCACACATGTTTTGTGTTATGCACATGTACAACAACTTCAAACAGTTGCATAGAGGGTTGCCTCTCAAATGCCTGGTGTGAAAGGCTGCTAAAGCAACAACAGTCAAAGCCTTTGAATCTACAATGAAGGAAATCAAAAAGAGGAAAGTGAAAGCTTTCACATGGTTGTCTAAAAGGGCTGCAGCTAACTGGAGCAGATCATTTTTCAAGACCACTGTCAAGTGTGATGTGTTGCTGAACAATATGTGTGAAAGTTTTAATGCACTGATTCTTGAAGCAAGGCCAAATCCAATAATTAATATGTTGGAACATATCAGACTGATGAAAAGAACTTATGTTAAGAGGGATATGTCTAAGAAGTCTAAGAAGTCTAAGAAGTAGACAGGGAAAGTGGTCCCTAACATAATGAAGTTGTTGGAGGCCAATAAAGATGCTGGTATGAAGTGTAAAGCCCACTGGAATGGGCTTGAAGAATTTGAAATTGAGTCACCTGATGGACAAGTGAAAGTAGACTTGGGGACAAGGGAATGTAGTTGCAGAAAATGGCAACTGTCTGGAATACCATGTGCACATGCATGTTGTGCATTGATTGACAAAGAGAGGCATCTAGAAGACTGGGTAGACAAGTGTTACTTGAAGAGTACTTACCTTCAATGTTACAAGCATTACATGCATACATTGCTGATTGGCCAACATCCAATTTGACCCCTTGACTGCCTCCTATACCTGAAAGGTTACCTGGAAGGCCCAAGAAACATAATAGGAATCTAAGCCCAGAAGAGCAAAAAGAATTAAAAGAAAAGAGGATAAAAGAGGCTGAGGCAAGAGTAACTCTGAAGGTGGGCAGGCATGGACTGTTGATGACATGTAGATTGTGTGGCTAGCGAGGACACAATGTCAGAACCTGCCCTATAAAGAGGTATGCTGAAGGGGAGGAAGAACTGAAAGTAGAAAAGCCTCCAAAGAATCCTGAAGAAGCTATAAAGGTGAACTAATGCACCTGTTTATGCTTAATAATAACACTAAAGTATTAATGTTTCAATTGTTCTGATGTTCAGGAGACCTCCAAAAAAAAACAACTGTAAAAGACATACAAGGATGAAAAAAGGAAAATGGAAGATGGAAGATCTTGGAGTGGGGCCTGACAATGAGAAAAATGCTCAAGTAAGCATTTCAACAATTTTTTTTTACCATTTTATCAGTTTCTGGACCACAACAATATGTTGATTATGTTGTCACATAAGTGCCTAGAAGATCACCTAGGAAGAAAAGCAAGAGTGGTCAGGATGATAATCTTGGTACTTCTGGGGTATGGTGTTTAAATCTTGATAGTTCATATGATTTAAATCAAGGTTCAAATCCTGGAATTTATATGTTATTTTTGTTGGTGATAGACCCCTGTTATGGAGAAGAAAAAAGGAAAAGCAAATGCTACAAGTGTGGATGATGGATATGAACTTGATATTGAGGTATTGTTGTTTACACAAAAAATGGTTATTTGATTAGTGACTATAACACACTGTAGTTCTTAATTGAGTGTTTTTTTTATGTAGATTCCTGTAGAACCTGTTCAAAAGAGAGCCAAAAACAAGAAGAAAACAGTTCATGAGACTGATAAAGGGAACCATGATGAGGTATGACTCATGTTATCTTCTTAGTTTCTTGTTGACTTGGGCTACTGATGTGTGAAGTGGTAGTTTATTCAGAAAGATGTTGATTTTTTTACAACTTCCAGTACAGATGCAATTGGGAGAGGAAGGGGAAAAAATGCATGCTGCTGCTGGTGATGAGGTTAGAGTTCCACCAAGTAAAAGGAAAATGAGTGTGAGTGTTCCACCAGTGACGGTAAGTAGCAGTCCTAATATTTTCTTTTTTTTTGGTTTATAATTAGAGTATGGTATGCATGTACTTTCTGTTTGAATGCCAACAGGTTGCAAGATTGGAGAAGTCCACAAAAGAAGCTGAGAAAGTTATGGTAGAGGAGGTAATAGAGGAAAGGCTAGTCAGAGCTAAGAAGCATGTAAGCATATTAGTTGAGGAACTTAGTGGGAAGAAGAAACCAAATCCCAAAGGGAAGGTTATTACGAATGACCATGAATCAATTAAGGAAGCTTTGGAAAATGTAATTTCTACCTAATATTCATTTTTTTGGGTGTTTACTGTTAGTCTTATATAATTGATGTCTAACTATTTATGTTGGTTTACATATCAAGAACAATAATGCAAAGAATGTTGCAACACAGTCTACTAAGCAGGATGCAGTCACTAAAACCAAGATGTACCTATGCGCAATGGCAAACACCTTGACAAAGTCGTTGATGAAGTGCTCAAGAAATGAAGACTTATTAACAGACACTTGGTTTATTTTGTTTGAAATATGTAAGGCATAATGCCCTAATATTTTGTGCACACGCGAATGAACTTTATTTTGTATTCGTGATTAGTGCTGGAATCTAGTATCTAGTAATGTTAAGTGCAACAGTGTGATGAACTATATGGATTAATGCAGAAGATTATAATCTGCATAATTTTGTCTAAATTGACTGAGTGGATGTCGATTTTCTACTTTATTTGGCATAAACAAGTAATGTTTCTTAATTCTTACTATATGTAAAAAATCGACAACAATACTCAAATGGGTAGACTTTAACACTGGAAAAACAGTATTCACGTACTAAATATTTACCACAACAATACGCAATGCCCAAACTATACTTAAAGGGGCAAAACGCTAGTATTTTAATGGGTTGAGGGGGGGGTTATATTACATTTAAATATGTTCAGGGGACAAATCGCTCATATTCTATAGGTTGAGCAGGCATATCGATCATGTTGTAATAGGTTGAGGGGTGCAACGTTACAAAATAATCTCCCGTATCTCTGGACGAAAATGCCCTTTTGACAAGCGCGTGGGTCGCACGTGAATGGAATATTTTGGCAAAATTTGGCCGAGAACCACCATAGGACCAAATCGAACAGACACCCTATAGCTTAAAGACCAAAGTGCTGATAAATATAGTTTAAAGATCAAATCACAAAACACCCCATAGGTTAGGGGGTTTGATACTTTTATCACATTATATAGTTATAGACTATTACAAAATTGAACCAGATCTTATAAAGTAATTAATTGGCCATTTTGCCCGGTGCGTGATGGACAATTAAAAATAGGCGTTGGTAAAGTCTGATGGACTTAAGTCGTCTTGGAGTGACCACTAACAAACCGCGTATTTACCCGAAGGATTCACACTGCGGAGCGACTGTGGAAAGGGGCTTGGACTATGCTTTCACATTAATATTTAAATCTGCTTTGGGCCAAATTTTATACCATTTATAAAAATTAGTTTTTTTTTTTTTTTTGAGTTTTTAGTGTTTGCAACGATATTTTTGTTTTAAAAAACAAGAAAAAACGATAAAGACGATGAGAGTGCTTTTAATCATGCTAAAATAGAAAGTCACACGGAAATGGACAATCTGTTTTTCATACTTCCACTTGCACATATAGAACGCCAATGGAACTCATTTTATAACCTTGGAGCATTATGTCTTATAATCCTTTACTAATAGAGAACCCAATCAATAACATTCATATTATCAAAGCGTAGGAAGAAGCCAGATATTGGTAAGAGACGATATGATGGAAAGAAACCAAGAAATCAAGGCCAATAAGGCAGATATCTGATATCTGTTGCACCGCTTTCTGCTACAAAATGAGTCGTCGTCCGTTTTGAACAGAAAATCAACAATACTTGCCGTCGAGCATGCTGCCGCCAGGATGAAGACTGAAAAGATCTATGAATATACATAAAGTTAACTTGTTCGACATTGAATTCTAACTATATGATCATTCATCATTGCATAAAAGTCCATCTCAGAGAATGGGAATGATGATTACCGAGTCTCCAATAATGACGACGTGGATTATTTTTGGGTGACGTAACGGGCATTGCCAAGTGATGGAGCAAACTTCGAGCAATGCTAATGTGAAACTCCATGGTATGGCCAAGGTCATCACTGTTATCAGGAAGCTGCAAGCATTCAAAAGTAAACACATAAATGGAGATGGAAGTGAGAGTTAGTTGATTTATCGCAAGGACACGATGTATTTGTACTAGGAATTATGTACAGACTATCTCCTTTATTAAAACTCATAGCGACAGACGCCAAACCTAAATCATGTATGAGTATAAATTTTAATTCACAAGTTCTAAAACAATATTAAAAAAAATTAAACATGAAATCATTGATCACCAATGAGTAGAGCTAACATAGTAGCATGTTATATGAACCAAAATGAGAAACTCGACGAATTGAACACATGATGAAAACATTCGCACAAAGAAACGAGCTCCAATTATGGTGTTGTTTTATATGCGTTGTGTTCCAATTGTTTTTGTCCAAGTGAGAGTGGAGGGAGGTTGCTGCGGGTAGAACCCCACCCCATCCCATGTAACTGTTTATATATCAAAGAGGTAAACAAAAATCTTTTAGATAAATCTAGCATCTTTAGATCCAATTAGTTGAGCTCATATTATAGAAATCAAATGAGGATTACATAGCAAAAAGAAAATACATCAATGAAATAAAAATCAAGGAATTATAAATATTACAACGCTTTACACGTATAATGAACCTATATTTTGTTCGACCAGATTTGTCTTCGTTCTGTACCATTTGGTTGTGGGAGTACAAAAATTGGGGGCCAGTTGAGGCACCACCCTCGTTCACCCTCGAATATTGTTCAACATTATAGGAAAAACACCTTATCAATTAAGACTTAAAACGTGGATGTTTGTCATTTGTAATAAAATAAAATTGTGGTATTATTTCTTTTTCGCTCTCTGTTTATCATGTTCTAGCTTTTCCTTGAGCCTATCTTTCTGATGAGTTCCATATACCTGACAATACATGTATTTAACACGTTGAACTTTGTTCATGTTGCAACAATATGATGTTGGTTCACTTATTACCAAAAATCTTATCCCAAAAAACATAAGACTATTAATTATTGATGCAAACCAGAATAACATTGTAGGGCGAAAATTACCAAAAGGCTGCATAGCAATCAAATCCCACTCCGAAGGACATGAGGAAAAGAGACGACGAAGAGAACAATGCCTGGCCAAGTCTCAGACAAATACTAGCGCAAGTTCCTATTGACCCCGGAATGTTATTCATCCTCGATTAATGTTGTAATAACTCAAACATTTGCGGATACATATACTACCGGTGGCCTTCAAGTGGAATCTAACACCTTTCTCCACTCTCAAACTTTTTGTCTAAATATGCACATTTGGAGGGAAACACACAATGCATTGTGGTTCCTGCAATTCTATAAATAAAAAAGTTGTATCCTTTCATAATTGTTTTACTAGATTTCAAGATCTTGGTGGGAAGAGAGAAAGATAAGGGTTGTAGAAGAAATTGTGGGATTACTTTTATGGATTCCTTGTTTCGCCTATTATGTATATAATGTCAAACTCTTCTTTACATGGATGGCCTGTGTTTGTCCACTGAGTTTGCAAGTGGGATTTCGCAATTCAGGTAATTCTGGGTCTTTGTTGATTGTAGTCGGTTCTTGGTGTTAGTCAAATTTAGGTATTCGGACTTCGGAGCCCAACTACTGTATATGTCAGATCTTTTATAAGATTTATTCCATTCGACCTTTCAGTTCTAACACCTGTTTAGATTGCTTTAGGATTTTCAGTGTAATCGTACTTACACTCGAGTATATAGGCACATAGGAGATGGAACCACTTCATTCTTTAGAGTATGTAGCGATAGATGAAGACGGGACCGCTTCATTCTTTCGAGAAGCACAGCAAATATTGATACAAATCACAAACAACACTCAATTGCGCATTACAATTTTGTGACCCACAGTCCCACTATTAAACCCTCGCTTCATATTTCTTTGGTAAGTTTATTGTGCAAATTACGCATAAGAAACAATCAATATTGGTCCATCAACTGACTTCTCACGAGTTTCTTTGAAATCTTGGAAGGCAATTCATAAGTTGCCACAACTCAATGTGGCTCATTCACAAGAGAAATGTGGCACGGACGAATTTGTGTACTTTAAGCTTTAAAATCCGCAGCGAATATCTAGTTTAGATAGAATCCAAGCACTGTTTTGAGAAAAGATGTAAAAGTATGTCGATAAAAATGACATGATTCATAGTTAAAGACAGCGATAACCAGTCACAGCGGTAGACTTAAGACAAGTGTATGAGTGTATGAGTCTGTTGAAGTCACAACTCAAGTTCAGACAGAAATGCAACACATCAGAAACCAAGGGTCAAAAAATATTTCTTCAAGACCTCAACAACGATATGGACCTACAAGGCTCTTTTAAGTAAGGTACTGTTTCTTCTTCATGGAATCAAGATTCAGGGAGAAGAATAAGCAAATTAAAAATTACACAAAAATGTAACTTCCAGATGTAAGATCAAGCTTCCATTTCGAACAACCATGCCAAGCAGCAAAAGTGCCACGATAGGAGTGTTATTGACCTACAAAGCGTAAGCAATCTGATAAAAAATGGGATACTGATAAGAAAAATGCAACTCGTACAAGTATCACAAATATTCAACAATATCTTATGTAAACGATATTACATAAATCTGGAAAGAAACAAATAAGGCGCCGCTTTAACCAATCCGAAATATGAGCAAAATATTAGGTTATAGGGACTAAGCAGAAAAAAGATCCAAATAATTCACAATCAATCGAAATATACTCATTTAAGCTGCAAATTGTCCAATCAATGCAACAGACCAAAATTGTCTCAACAAATCATTGCACCATGGACGGAAGCTTAAACTCATAGTATAAAACGTTCGATGGAGTATGAATTTCATCAACAATTTTGATAACAAATAAACATTTTGCCATAGCATTCATTAAGCGTGTAACATGTTCGATTAATTGTCGATAACCGTATCGCTAAAGGTATTAAGTATCCAGGTTGATCTATAAGAGACTGTTGTACTTTCATTTCTGGAGACCAAATATAATGATTTCATATAACAATTTAACATCAAATGTAACACAGCGAGAAATTAAGGAAAAAAAGAACAACAGAAAACAGAAATTAGGGCTAAAAAGTAAGTGATCGATACCTAGAGCAGAAAATTAGAGGTCGAGCTCGAGTTGTTCATTGTGATCGGAAAAGTAGTGAAGAAGATAAGGAGTGACACGAATGACGGCCACCCAAACTCCGAACATTGCCACGTGGCTCTTCAGCTGCTTTAGAGCCACAGCCTTGTCAGGCTTTCTCATAAACATACCCGGAAACATTGTGCCTTCAAGAGAAGAAAAAGAACGAACGATTGATTGATTGATCGATCGATCTTAAACCCTAATTCCTCTTTTTCTTTTATCGTTTATTTTATTTCTTTATGAATTAATTTATATAGAGAACCCTCAATTGTGTGATCAAGTTGTATGCGACTTGGGCTTTTTCTTGTCAAGCCCATTACATATTACTGTAACTATTTTCAACATTTCATTTTGTAACGTAATAAAAATAACACTTTAACAATCTAAATATATTTTGTTAAAAAGAATCTGAATGCTTTTTTTTTTTTTTAGATATAGGACTTTTTCGGTCTAGGTACTTCCACAATCTAATCATTTTTAACAAAAAATCATCAGCACAACTAATGCTACTCTTTCTTAGTTTCATGACACGGGTGTATAATTTAAAAAGAACACATACAACTTCAGGAGTAGTACTAGATTTCAAATTTTCGGAATAACGTGCTCCTAAAATGAAAACATAAAGTCATTAAAACTCGAATCTTAGGTGTGACCATGATTTTTCTAAGGAGAACGATATAGACAGAGCGAAGTTCTTAAATGTAAAGCAATTCTTCATTATCCCCTATTATAATATCCTTTCAAATCAATTGAATAATTTATGTTCCTTTACGTTACCTGCCTATAATTAGTACAATTACAACTCTTATTGATTCTTGTGAAATCAAATGTTGATGGGATTAATTTCAATTGTAAAACAATGATCACCAAAGTTCTGGAAGAAACTTTCTTCAATTATAAGTTTAACCATTTTTTGAATTGACAAGGACAAAAGAGGTAGTGTAGGAGATTTTGTTTTTTTTTTTTGAAGGAAATTTGCTCTCTCTCTATTATTTGCTTTTTTCAAACCAATTATTGATTATTTTCAATAAATAAATAAGAGAGCATTTTGGGCTAATTGCATTTTAATAAACGATAGGAATTATATTACTTTCTCTATTTTTAAATATGTTTAATCGCATATCTTATGAGTACTTCAAAGTTGAAATTGTGAATGTGTATACTGTGGAGTAAAGAGGAAAAAGGCTATTTTTATCCCCTCTACAGCTGGGTGAATTTGAAGAGGTCATACAGTATTTCTACTTACAGGCTGTCTGTTGGTAATGGTCCTTCCACAGATATTTCTACCTTATAATTAGAGATGAAAGAAAAAAGGAGAAGATAATAAGAGAGAAAAAAGATAGATGGGAAAGGTACACAAACAATCAAAAATAAACAATAATAGAACAAAGTAAAATTGCATAAAAATTTATAATACGAAATACAAACACGTGTGTGTGTGTGTGTGAATGAACTGCGCATAGAATATAGGGCATGAGTACACCGGCGCCAATGATTCTCAGCGATCTCAATCCCGCGTCGACTGAATTTGTTCCGCCGGACATTGGGGATCAAAGCAATCGAACCCAAAAGCGACTAAGACAATCCGACGACGACATGTTACAGCAACATCAGCAAATACTCAATGAAGAAAGGGCAATTCCCAAACAATCCAAATCGATTTCGTATGCGGATGCAATCCGGAAAAGGCATGAACATGTCCGCATCAATGAAAATGATTTAGATGAGGAGAGCGAACTCATCGAGATCAGTCCACCCACGGACGACATGCCGTTCAAGAAATTCTCTAGCATTCCGGAAATGAAGGTGCGGATGAAGGATCAATGGGAGGAATCCATCATCATTAGAGTGCTTGGAAATTCATGGTACTTTCCAACTCTATCAACTCGACTTGATCTGATGTGGAAGCTTCAAAATGAATTCGAACTCGTAGATCTCGGGCTTAATTGCTACTGCATGAAGGGCTTACGACAAGAAAAGCGGGAGATGATCCTCACTGAAGGACCGTGGCAATTAGCGGGGAGTTTCCTATCAATACGTAAGTGGTGCCCGAAATTTGTAGCGGCAAAAGACAAGATCGATACGGCAATCACGTGGGTACGAATCCTAGATCTTCCGGTGGAATATTTTCGCAAAGCATGGATTCGGGAATTGGCCAAGGGACTCGGAGATCCGATAAAAATTGATGGCAACACCTACTCGGCTACGAGGGGACGATATGCAAGATTTTGTGTGCAAGTCCGCACGGATGTACCATTAGAGCTGGCGGTTTGCATAGATGATGTGCTTTACCAAGTGGTGTATGAAAATCTTCCGATGCTATGTTATAAATGTGGAAAAGCGGGACACAAAAAAGGAAGCTGTGGGATAACACATAAAATAATCGAAGGCCAACCTCCATCGGAGAGGACAGACAATGTCGAGGTGACGAATGGCGCGGAATGGCTGTTAGCAAAGGCAAAACAAAAGGAATATGGGGAATGGATGATAGTCCAACGCTGGAAAAACATGAAGGACAAAAAGCCTGATACTAATTCACGAATGAAAGAGTCTGGAAAAGGGAAATTGGTAGAAAATCCCAGCGAGGAAGTAATTAATTTGGCTGAGAAGGAAATAAATAGGAAAGGAAAAAAAGGAGAATCCAATTTGAACTCCTTTAGAAATAAATCCTATTCAAATCAGAAGACTGGACAAGGAAATATATCAGCTAACAGTGGAAAGAATTCCAAACCGCGCAAGATTTTACAAAGGCCTAAGCAAAGCGGGAATGCAAATAATTCCACGTTCAGCACAGCAAATCCGTTCGCAATACTTCAAGAAAACATCGAGCCGGACAGCAGCCAGAATCAGTCACCGAGCCTCGGAAATTTAATCCCGATCACCTTCGGCCAGAAACATGCGAATCTGTCACGCGTTTTTCAGAAACGAGATGCTAATCGCACGTTGGGTGGAAGTCCCGGATTTCGTCACGAGAATACATCGATTTCAAGGCCTCTTGACAACATTACGAACTCGTCAGAGAGACAGATTAGTGCAAGTGATGATAATTCCACAACTCGTATGGGAGGTGGAAGTAAGGATGATGTTGGTTCCGATAAACGAGGGGATACCTACATGGTTTATGATGACGGCGATAAGTCGATGGGAATTGACGAGGCAGACGTTTCTCTTGATAGAGATAATACGCCAACTGATTGCGACATGGAGGGGGTACGCCATTAATCAACCCGTCCGTTTACATCAACTAAATTTAATGTCTATCAAAGTAGTATCGTGGAATTGTCAAGGGACGAGGAAGGATGAATTTCGATGGAATTTCCGGGAATTTGTAAGGGTGCACACTCCTACGGTTGTATATGTGTTGGAAACTCGTGTTAGCGAAGAAATTGCGCGGGAGATCATTACTACGCTTGGATACTCACGACATGTGACTGCACCGACAAACGGAATGATGGGAGGCGTGTGGATGTTATGGCAAGAGGAGGAAGTTGATGTAGAAATTTTAGACGTCAACTACCAAGCTATTCACGCACGGATTCGACCGCGTGTAGGTGCGCCTTGGCGTGTGACTGGTATGTATGTGCAGCCACGCAAGGAAGACAAAGTGAAAGCATTTGATGATCTAGTCTTGAAATCTGTACAAAACTCGGATCCGTGGCTAGTGACGGGTGATTTTAATGAGGTGTGCTACGCGCATGAAAGAAGAGGCGGCCGACCAATTCCCCTGAATCGACTTAATTTTTTCCGTCAATATCTCGAGAGAAGTGGGCTCATTGATCTTGGATTCCAAGGACCAGCGTATACTTGGACCAATAAAAGAAAAGACGGAGAAAATATAAAAAGTCGAATAGATCGAGCGGTGGCGAACGAAGCTTGGATGGACAGATTCCCAAATTATGAGGTTTATCAAACGACTCGAACGTGCTCCGAACACCATCCGGTTCTGACTTGTTGCGAGGGGAGGGGAAATCTACTCACAAATAAGCCTTTTCGGTTTGAGGCATGTTGGTTCTATAATGCTGAGTGTGAATTATTGCTTAAGAAAATTTGGGAAGAAAAAACAAACCTACTGAAGGCTATAAAGGAGATCCCTAGGGTGCTTGAGCCGTGGAATCGGGAGAGGTTTGGTAATATATTCCAAAGAAAAAAAAGGATTAACGCACGGCTGCTCGGAATCCAACGTAATCTATCACAACGGCCGAATGCATATCTTGCACAACTTGAAACCGAGCTAATCCGAGAGTTTAACGAAGTGCTTAAACAAGAAGAATTGTTTTGGTTTCAGAAATCAAGAACTAAATGGATTCAAGATGGGGAAAGAAATACTAAATTCTTTCATCGATCCGTTATGATGAGACGGCGCCGCAATAAAATAACAAATCTGAAAATTGACAGTTTTTGGGTAAGTAATGATGAGCAGCTGCAAATCCACGCCAAAGATTATTTTGAGAGCCTGTTTTCAGGGGGAAGTGATCGCGACGGGGGAGGTAGAGGGCAGATGGTTCGATTCCGATACCAAGCGATTCTTTCAAGTGAGGAACAGGAGATACTCATGGCCAAAATCTGCGCAGATGAACTCAAAGAAGTGGTATTCGCCACGCATCCATATAAAGCGCCAGGTCCGGATGGGTTACAAGCCATATTCTACCACAAGAGCTGGAGTTGGATGAAAGAATCTTTATTAGCTTTCGCCGAGGAAGTGTTCCGTAGCAAGAAGTTTGATAAAAAGATTTGTGAAGCCTTTCTCTGTTTAATCCCCAAGGTAAAAAATCCGGAACTTATCTCGCAATACCGTCCTATCTCATTGTGTAACGTGCTATATAAATTAGTGACGAAGTGCATTACTATGCGACTCCGAAATATTATGCCCCGAATTATAGCACCTACACAGTCCAGTTTTATTAAAAATAGGAGCACACAAGACAATATTTTTATTTTACAAGAGGTGATTCATTCCCTGAGAAATAAAAAGAAGGTTAAGTATGGGAATATGATAATGAAATTGGACCTCGAGAAGGCGTATGATAAAGTTAGTTGGGATTTTTTGGAGGATACACTGCATGCTTTTTTATTTCCACAGGATTTAATTGAGCTAATTATGTTTTGTGTCCGGAACGCGACTACACGGATTTTGTGGAATGGGACACCGCTTGAGGCCTTTCCACATACATGCGGCTTAAGGCAAGGAGATCCCTTATCTCCGTATCTCTTCGTCTTATGCGTTGAAAGGCTTTCATATCTTATAAAAGAAGAAGTGGACACGGGAAAGTGGAAAACTCTAACTCCTTGTCGAGATGGGCCAAAACTCTCACATCTATTTTTCGCGGATGATTTGATACTTATGGGGAAGGCGAATATGGATACAGCGAGAGCAATAAAAAAAGTCCTTGATAACTTTTGTTTGGCGTCGGGACTTAAATTAAATCCAGCAAAGTCGAAAATATTCTTCTCTAAGAGCCAAGGTTCGGCGATTAAAAGAGGAATTTGTGATCTTTTGGGGTTCGGACAAACCGTGAATTTGGGGAAATATTTGGGAGTCAATATGAACCACGACCGAGTAGGGAGGGACTGCTGCGCGGATCTATTCGACAGAATAACGGGGCGATTTAATGGCTGGAAGTGTAATACTCTTTCTCTAGCGGGGAGGACGACACTAGTACAATCCGTGTCCACGGCGATGCCGATATATTTGATGCAATCCACATGGCTTCCCGAGCATGTGTGTGACAAATTAGATAAATTAAATCGCAACTTTTTGTGGTCGGCGAATGCGAATAGAAAAAAGATCCATCTTGTGGGATGGCCGAAAGTGTTGAAACCGAGAACTGATGGCGGGCTTGGAATTCGAAAGGCACGAACAAGCAATGAGGCTCTCCTCGCCAAACTCGCATGGAAAATTATGAAGAGGGAAGATTCAGTATGGAGTGAACTCGTAAATGCCAAATATCTTAAGGGAGAAAGCCTCCTCGAGTGTAATGCAAAACCCGGAGATAGCACGGCTTGGAAAGGGATTTTACATTGCGTGGATCTTATGCAGCCTTTCCTCCGCTGGAAAATTGGAGATGGGAGTAAAATTCGGGTTTGGTTGGACAACTGGAGTGGGAAGAAACTTTGTGACGAGTTTGGGCACATATATCAACCGCCTGATATCAATTTACGCTTGCGAGAGGCGATCGATGAGGAAGGCAATTGGGACTGGAATGTATTCGGACGTGGGGTGTCGAACGAAATGAAGGAATATCTAAGGAGCAAAGTGGTACTGTTTAACGGGGGAGAAGACACGCTGATATGGACCGAGAACGGGAGTGGAACTTTTAGTTGCCAATCCGCTTATAAAGCGTTCTTCAAAAAATATACGGATGTTGACGTGAATGTACAAAACTGCCGATGGGCATGGAAAGTGGATACGAGCATCAAGCTTCAATATTTTTTGTGGCTTGCTGGGCAAAACAGGCTCGCTACCAACAGCTTACTAAAGGCGCGACATATATCCGAGAATGCGACCTGTGCCTTATGTCTATCCGAGGAGGAAACTGTTATTCATATCCTTAGAAAATGTACACATGCAAGGAAGGTTTGGAGGGAAATCTTAAGCGGCTGTGAGTGGGATGACTTTGCGGCTGTTCCGGATAATTATTGGCTCAAGGAAAATGCACAAAACAAAAAGCGGAGGAGCTCCAAATTTCCGGGGCTAAACTGGGCGTCAATATTTTCAGCAGCAACGTGGACTTTGTGGAAGGCTAGAAACGAAAAAATCTTTCGTAATACAACTGAAAGCACCACGACGAGCTTGGTTAAGATTAAGATGCTTAGCATGGAGATTGATGAGACGCAAAGGAAGAAAAGAAAGTCACAACAAGCCAAGAAGTGGATCAAGCCAAGTGAAGGTTGGGTAAAGCTTAATGTGGATGGAAGCATACCTTTGAGTAGCAATGAGGGAACGGCGGCGGGCGTTCTAAGATCACACCAAGGAAAATGGCTTTGGGGGTACAAGAAAAAAGTGCCAACACCAACGGTGGACGAGACGGAGCTCATAGCGCTGAAAACCGGACTAGAAATAGCATGGGAAAGACGCACGCAACGCCTCGAAGTGGAGACGGACTCGCTGCTGGTCTATAAAATGCTCACGGACGAAACAAGCATAAACGAGCATCGAAAAGCTCTAGTACAAGAGTGTATGGCAATGTTGAGGCTTCCATGGGAATGCAAGTTACGATGGATACCAAGAGAGGCTAATAACGTCGCAGACGCATTAGCAAAGATGAGGAATGGAGTCACGGATAGGGACATCTTTTGGGATAATCCCCCTCCCCAAGTTCTTGAGTTTTTAGAACATGATTTAGTCTAAGGACATTGTATTTCCTTTGTTCACAAAAAAAAAAAACAATAATAGAACAACGAAGAGGGATAAGTAGAAAAACTGACAGTAATACGTTTCACGGGATAAATGTGCTTAAATAGCTAGGCATCACACATGGTAATCTGCTATGAACTAGAAAATGTAACTACATGTTAGTTAAACAGGCACTGTTAACATACATTTCCAAGCAAAGGCGTAAATCTTTTATTTCTCATAATCAATTTCTTCAGACATACAATGCAATACGCATAAAAATCGATCATGCTCCATGTTTTTCAACAAACGCTCGCACACAAAAGATAATTTGGCACTGACAAATCTGACTAACTTTCAAAATAAATCATGCACTTGTGGAATTGAAGTAATTAGATTGATGATGCTTGATCTAAAGAATGAACAGGATGAGAGCCCAAACTGGAAACGCCAAGAGAAGGATAATCCCAACAGAGTTTGATATGCCATTGCTCTTTGTGAACGAATTCCTGAAGCCACCCGAAACTCGAATGTGTTCTTGCAGTAAGTACCCTGCAATGACGAGGCAAACAATTGCTCCGATGATGGTTCCTCTTACGTGGTCAGCAATTAATCCCGGAGCCACCACAATGAGGAGGATCAAAGCTCCCGGTAGTTCCAACCAATCTGTATCGACATTTCATCATGTTAAGCTAAGCCCCTCAATTAAGCAACAATAAAGAGAAAAACAAACAAATAAGTTCTCATCGTTATAAAAATGACCCTGAGTGCCGCGTAGAATGATGAGGTCATCTAAAACATTTATGATACTGGTACAGAGTATTATTAATACCTGGAAAATGGCGTGGGAAGAAAAGGCGTAGTACAACAGCGACAATAGCGATCCACTTTCCAACTTCACCCCTGTATGGTTATTCACATGAACATTCAGGAAAGAAGTAAAGATGAAACTAGAAACAAGAAAGTAAACTGTGAGGGACAAAAGCAAGGAACCAAAATCATTACCTTAGAATGCTGAATAGCCATGTAGGAAGACTGAGGAAAATGTATGGGATTAAGAGTGCTGTAAGGATGTTGGTTTTCCAGTTTGTTTTGTCCAACACCAGTAAGTAACTGTAACATTAGAACACATTCATAAGCCAAAGTTCCATTACCGCCCACCTGATCAAAAGTGACACACAGAGAACTATATCCCATAGATATGACAAACAAAACATATAGAAAAGAGTTTATTGTTGCCATTCTCTTATCAAAGCATTAGCTAGTATATTTATCTAACATATCTTGCTAGATTATATAGGGTTTTGGTGTCAAAAAACTACAAAATAAATTTTATATTAGCATTCTACACAAATAGTTTTTTCTCATTAAGTCTGTATTGAGTTTTTAGTCTTAATTTCAGTGGATGCACAAATCACTAGCTTAATATTCTACTTTTTATGGTATAGTGATTAACCGTGTATTTATATGTAAAGTAATCAACGCACAAATTAAACAGTAACTTAACCTAACAATTGACAATCAATTATTAAACTCTCCAGTCTCCACTCTTTACCCTCATAATAAATCAAAAAGCGAGAAGCTAAAATATCTAGTATACAAAGAAATTAACATCTAAACAAAAAAGATAATAATAATTAATAAAATATATCCCAAGATCTACAAATGGCAAATAATTGGAACTAAGTAAATAAAGAGAACACTTACATAGCAGCAACAGCAGCGACCCATTTGAGGAAGGAAGTACCAAATCCAAGGCCACCATCTAACATGATATGGTTGGCCAGCATTTTGACTGCCTCCCCAACATTCTTAAAATCAGAATTTAGAGAATCATAGCTAGCCATCTCGTACTGATCAGTTCTCATTGCCAAAAAACCTTTCATTTTTAGCAACCAATTTGATTAACACAACTATATTATTAATGAAAAATAAAGATGGAGTTTTAATAGTGGATCGTGAATGAAAGAAAGGACCTATAAAAATAGAGAGAGTGGATGATTTTTCTTTATGCGGATAAGTGTTATCCGGTAGGTATAAGATGTCAACTCAACAATCAACATGAATGAGCTGTTTCCATTTTTGTGTGTTTGCCACGTGGGGGCTAATAATTGAGCTTCCCTCTTATTATAACGAATAACTGTTGCCAGTTGTTCAGTTACGACGTCGGCAACAATCTTAGAAAATATCCTGAGCTATGTCGACTCACTGGATTTGGGCCCAGTACTGTAAATAGGTGGTGGTGTAAGATTTGTTCTTAAATTTGATTGGGCTCACTCACGGGAGATTTTTATCATTTTTATTGGGTTAGTGCTCTGAGGGGACCAGCTTATGTAGACGTGTCAATGGCATCGTTATCTTGGTCAAACCATGGACTATAATTTCAAAACATTTTTCAATTGGAAACACTTCAACTTTCTCGTTTGGAGAAAGAATAACGCAATTTGAAGATATCGTTAAAGATTATTACAAGCTAAGGTAGACAGAGTTTTCTAGACTATCACACGATGCCCTAATTTTGAATAACAAAATAACATTTCAGCCATCCACGAATAGCATAGGAAATGGCTGAAAAACTTTGAAATTTAACTAGGGGCGAACCTAGGTAAAGTCCAAGTGTTGTTTTTTTCAAGTTTATTATATATTATATTTGTTTTTCTAATTACACTAACAAAAGGCATTTTTTGAGCTCTTTATTCTTTATTATAATCAAAATTTCACATATGAATTCAACAAAAAGTAAATTCAAGAATACTCTACATGTATATACTTACCAAGAAAAAAAAAAATCTAAAAGAACTAGACTGGGCCACTGGGATCAGTGAAGCACATGGCTTGGAAGTTTTTTTTTTTTTTTGAACAGATCGAAGTCAATTTATTCAACGTAAGCAGATAGTTTTAGTACAAGGTACATAATGTAAAATACGAGAAACAACATTATTACAATCATAAAACAGTAAAGGTTGTAGCCAGTTTAGACAAGTAAGCCAAATGTGATACGGTGGTGTCGCAATGACTTCTGGTTTCATGAGTGATGCTCCAAGTTTAGCAAGGAAATCTGCTGTTTGATTGATCTCTCGGTATGAGAAGGTGCCGTAACTTTTTGAAAATGATCAATTCTACTCTGAATCTCCTGAAGAAGACCACGCAGGTGAGCCGGTGGAGATTGTGTCCTGGAAATGCAATCCATCAAAAACAATGAATCTGATGTAATGATGAGATGTGTAATCCTTAGAGTCTGTGCTAAGATTAGGCCATCTCGAAGAGCCCAAGATTTTGCCTGGTTATTAGAAGTGTGACCCACTGATGCAGAAAAAACCGCTACAAAGTTTCCATTAGAATCATGGAGTATACCCCCTATCCCTGCTTCACCTGGGTTACCATAGGATGAGCCATCAACGTTTAACTGGACAAAACCGGGAGGTGGTGGTATCCATTTTAAGTAAAGAACAGAGGTGAAAGGACTAAGGTTCGGCTGCTCGGTTTGGTGGTGTTTGGGTAAGGAGGCGAGATGGTATTGGAAGCGTGCTTGTATGCTCGCACTAGTAATGGGTTGTTGATTGAAGACGTAATCATTCCTTGCACTCCAGATCGTCCACGCCAGGATGATCCAGCGTTTACGGCACATGGGAGAGAGCGTTGCGAGATGGATAAGAGGGTGAGAATGTAGTAGGGGTGGCATAGAAGGTAGCACTTGCTGGATCACGGGGTTGGTGATAGTACACTCACCGAAGAGGTGGTGGATGGTTTCTGGTGATTGTTGGCATAAAGGACATAATGGATTAGGCACCAGCTGGTGGATGAACAGTCGTTGCTTGGTTGGGAGTTTATCATGGCTTAGTATCCAGAAGAAAGATTTAGCCCTTGGGTTAATTTTTATTTTTCCTATCGTGGACCACGGTAGGGATGGAGAATTCAGCTTCTCCACAGAGTGAGTAAGAGCTTGATAAGCACTAGAGATGGAAAATTTGCCATTTTTCGACCAAGCCCATGAGAAATAGTCTTCTTAATCCGTATTCACAGGTAAAGCGGTACCCATGATGGGGAGAGTGATGTGTGATGGAAGGATATCAATTAGAGCATGGAGATCCCAAATGTGGGAATCTTGGTCTATGACATCAGCGACCCCAAGGGCTGAGAGATGAGGGGGGATGGTGGGAATGTATTCAGCAATGGTGTAGTTGCCTAACCACTTTGTGTGCCAAAAGTTGAGGTGAAATCCTTTGAGGATGTGTCATCTGATCGCTAATGGAAGATGTTTTGACACCGATATAATGGATTTCCAGCCCCAGATGTGGTGCATTTTGGCTTGAGCCAATAGCAGATGGGTGTTGGGGTAGTATTTAGCTCGGATAACTTGTGCTCAAAGAGTGTTGGGTTGAGTGAGAAGACGCCAACAAAGTTTCAAAAGAAAAGCATCATTCATAATAGTGAGGTGGCGCATCCCGAGGCCTCCCATTGATTTGGGTAAGCAGACTGTATCCCAGTTAATTTTCGCCTTAGAATGACCACCAGGGTTGGCATTCCAAAGGAATTTGTTGGTACGTTGCTTGATTTGGGATAGAGTTGTTCTAACCTCTTTTGTTCTTGATTTCAGGTCCGAAAGGAAAGGTCGGATGCGGTTCACCAAGATTTTGGCAATAATTTTGTAACTAACATTACACAGGCTAATGGGGCGAAAGTCCGTGACATGAGTGGGTTGGGGTCGTTTGGGGATTAGGATTATATTGGTATCATTAATGTGCGACTGGAGAATGCCATGTGTAAAAAAGTCTGTTACTAAATTTTGGACAGAAGGCCCAACTTGTTGCCAATATTGTTGGTAAAAGTGAGCATTAAGCCCATCTGACCCAGGAGCTTTTGAGGGGCCAATACTCTTGACAACATAGAGAATGTTAGTAGGAGTGGGGGGAGTAGTAAGAGACTCGTAAACCGAGGGAGGGACGAGGGGGAGGTGGAAGGAGTGGAAAGGAAAGTTATTAGTGGTGGAAGGACTGGAGTTGGATTGGAAATGGCTTGCGAACAGTCTCAGAATGAGAGGAGTTTCAGTTACCCATTGACCTGACAGGGTTTTAATGCCCTGGATGAGATTTATTCTCCGACGGTTGGTTGCACAGGCGTGATAGAATTTGGTGTTGCAATCCTCGTCTTTGATCCATTGGTTTTTTGCTCGTTGCGCCCAAATGGCTTGGAAGTTAGAAGAAACGAAACAAAGTAGAAGTCATGAAGGGTTTTTGTTTACCGTGCATAATCTCTGAAAATAATAGTTGTTTATTACAAACTCTGAACATTTATCATAAAAAAAAAACAATTACCGCAAAAATTAGAGAAAAAAAAATATAAACCTTTGGCCTAAAACATAATCGATTTTGTTGATAGAGGCTGGAGGACAGATATGGCTACACTACACAATTAGGAGGGTGAAACGTACTAGTTAGTTACATCACAAATGGTTGTATGATTTTATATTTTAGTCTTTTTATTATTGAAGTAAAATTAAATACTAGTTAGTTATATCACAAATTTCAACCGACAGGAAATGGCTGTATGCGTTTACCATCTAATCTTATTATTATTGAAGTAAAATTAAACTAAAAAGAGGTTATAATCCAATGGAGGTGCGGGGAATCGAACCCCGTGCCTCTCGCATGCGAAGCGAGCGCTCTACCATATGAGCTACACCCCCTCATGTTGTGAGTGTCGAGACATTACTGCTTTTGTATATAATAAGGTCAAGGATTTTGACAATGTATGGTGATGCATTTTTTCACTAGCTAATGATTAGTATCATTCAGCTACTTACTGGTATATAGTAAACCAATTTTCAAATGGGTGAAATAAAACTGAGGAAGAGAATAGGATTAATTGGAAGAACTATAATTGAAACATTGAGATAAGGTTTTTGTATTTTTATAATCTCGATTATAAGATCTTAGGAGTTTAAACTTTTACATAATAATTGTAATTTTAATTTGCTTGACAGTCGGAAACAGTTTGATTTCCCGAGTCTGAAAATCGCTAGCTACCATTTTGCACCAATCCTTGAAATCACTAATTTTGCTTCAACTACGAAAACAGACTACACACCATCCATTTTCGCCATGCATAGATTGTACACTTATTAATATACATTAATTTTATTTCATCAAAACAACCAAAATTATCGTGCACACAAAGACGACACCATCAAGATGAAAAAGTGCTAAGGAAAAAAAGTTTAGGCATACTAAAAGACCACACACATTATTTAAGCACTAAAGCTTTCCACAAGCATGGAGACAGAAGCTTCAGAACAAACTAAAGCCGGCCACTTCTTCACTTCTATGGCTCGAGCCAAGCCGGCTGGCCACCAAATCGAGGCGCTCCTTTCATCCTCACGAGGAGCAATATGACCTTCATGGCTGGCTGGATTAGCCGAGACACTACTACTCTGGCTCTTCTCCCTCAACTTGGCTATCTCAGTAGTCCAAATATCAACTAGCCCAGACATTTTCTCTATTCAAATCCTGTCTTTCACTTTCGAAGATACAAATATTTGAGTTTCTTGTGTGTTACTTGATACTTTTTCATCGCACTAATCACCATGAGTATTTATACATATGAGAAAATTTAATTTAAATGTAATAAGACATCGGTTTTGGCTATGCGGTGGGCAGAAAAGGGTTTTTAGCAGTTGATGGATTCATGTGATGTGTATCTGTGGGCTCGTCTTAACTCTTAATAGTCCATGAGAGGAGATATTATTTTGAAGTCGATGTTTCCACTTTACTACGTAGTTAGTTTCTTTAAGCTACCAAAACAATACCGACAGTGGTATTCCTGCTCAAACCGGATTATATGGGCTTGCAAATGGTTTGGACCTATATTCTAAATATTTCGACCATATAAAACTTACTTAGTTTAAGTAGGAATAACTAATTAATTGAGTGTGAGATCGATTTAAATATTACTTTTTTCCCAGTATTAATTTTTTTTTACGTAATACACTTGAAATATAATATAATACTTGTACCTTCCATATGCACTGACATGAATTAAGGGATTTATCTTCTCTCTCTAAAAGTTTTGTCAATTCTTATAGGAGGACTAATTTATGGTTTTATAACATCATTGAAAAAAAGAATTACATTCACCCTGAATTCTACGTGAACATTAGGAATAAATAAAGGTTTGCAATAATTAAAGTTCTAATGCAATCCTTAATTTTTTTATTCATGCACATTGTGGGCATATTCGGCTAGCTCAATATAACGACTTGGGTCAGGCCGCCTTGTTGCCCAACGGGAAATGTCTCCAAAATACTTTTGGAGACAATGTTATAGATGTCTCGAAACTATGTTTAGAGACTCCACTATTTCGATACATTCCCGAGAAATATAGAAATGAAACCCACATTTCAAGGCCTATAAATATCACAGATCCCGATAAACACGTTATTTTATTAATATTATAGCAAACATACACTCTTTCATCGAGAAACTATTTCGAGACTACTGTTGAGAGATTCCTTTCGATACACCTGAGCATTCGAGAACTTGTGTATCAAAGGACCTGCATCGACCTAACTGTTTTACGAGTGATCCATAGTTTCTTATGTGCCCAATTCGATACAAGGCCCATTTCGAGAGATATGGTGTCGAGACATCGGGATTTCGAGTCATTTGGAGCTTTCAACGTGTTTCAACTATTCTTATGTGCATAAGAGTGTTCTGGATAAAGCTGGTCAGTTCCTATATCAGATTATCATAGTTTGGTGTATTCTAGACCCGTTTGTCCTTTCGTTTTCATTTGTGTAACCCAGACGAAATATCACCAAATGATTGGCGCTATCTGTGAGAACCCCACAAGCACGGACGCGAAAGCAACCATGTTCAGAGTTACTCGTTCCCAAAGTGAGAGAGTCGCTGAGAGTTCCACTGCTGAGATGCATCGACTTGGAAGACCAACCGTTGCGAGAGCTAGAGGATGGACGCCAGTTCCCGCCACAATTATTGCATCTGAACTATAACTGCCACTTGAGCCTGTAGTAGAAAGTCAGCCACTTGCCCCTCCAGGGGTAGCAGCACTCGCTATCACTCTTCTTCCCGAGCTAATGGGCCAAATTATGGAAATGGTGCAAATTGCAATTGCTGCCAATTTCCCGATCACTCAGATGCACCACCGACACAACTGAGTCACGGCACAAAAATTTTGTGTGTTGTTTTTTGTAAAGAACTCATTTCAATCTGCTGTCAAGTCTCAATTCCATCCAAAAACCGTTTTTGAAGATAGCACTTATGTCGAAGAAGATCAAACTCCAAGAAGTTCAACAAATCCAAAACTAAGTTCATACCGTTCTTCATTCGTCTTCAGGTAAAGATCCGTTTAATCCGAGATCAAGCCCTAAGACCCTCGAAAAACCATTTTTGAAGATTGAAGTCCATTCAAGAAGATCAAAACCCAAAAAATCAAAAGAATTGAATACGAAGATCATACCAATCTTCATCAACCTTCAAAACAAATTCCTAATCAAATTTCCATTCAATCCGAGATCAAGCCGTAAAGCCCTCGAATCAACGTTTGTCAAATATCCAAGTACTTTGAAGATCAAGATTCCTCCAAAGAAGATTGACATTCAACAAGTTCAAGACGAAGATCATATTGTTCGTCGCAAATATCAAGTCAAGTAGATCGTCAATTCAAGATCAAGCTCAACGCACTTGGATTAAAGTTCAACTCAAATACACGTGAAAGAAATCAAAATCAAATCTACTCAAGTCAACCAAATTTCAAAATCATTTGCTTGAGAAAAGAATTAGAGGATTAAATAGATATTGCACCACAATTGTAATTTAAATTAATTCAAATTTACTTTGTAATTTTTTCTTGTTTTCTTGTCTTTTAATTTCAGATATCAAGAATATGTCGTTACTACCACCTCTCCCAAAATTGCGTCGCCACCACCACCGCCACCACCATCGATGCAAATCACGCCACCACCCTTCCAATTGCGCCACCACCTCTCCCAAAAATTGGCGTCGCAAACGCTGCAATTCACGGCTCGAATCGCGCCACCAACCCATCGCGCCACCACCACAACAAGAAAATTATGGTTTTTGATTTGGGGGAATTTTGGGGTGGTGGTGGTGGTAGTGTGAAGATGGCGTTTGGGGGCAACGGTGGTGGTGGTGGTCGCAACGGCGGCGACGGGGGTAGGTGGGATGTGGGGGGGGGGGGGGGGGGGGAGAGGAGAGGGTGATGAAGATGATGATTAAATTTTTCTTTTTTCGTATTTTTTGTATTTTTTATATTGTTAAAATATTTATTATTATTATATATATGTTTATTATTATTATTATTATTTATATATAAATTATTATTTATATATAAATATTTATTATTATTATTATTATTTATATATATATGTTTATTATTTTTATAAATAGTTATATATTATTATAATTTATATATAAGTGTTTATTATTATTATTATATATATGTATATTATTTTTACAAATAGTTATATATATATGTTTATTATTATTGTTTATATATATATTTATTATTTTTACAAAATAGTTATATATGTGTTTATTATATATATATTGGGGTGCAAAGTGTAATTTATTTTGGGGGTGCAAATACAATATTTAAAATTACAAGGATTTGTGTAAAAAATGTGTTTTGGCTGATAAATATGACGTGGCATTGACAACTTGTTGACTGTACCGCCACGTAGGCAACTTTGGCCCGAATAAGGGGTGAGGGCATTTTGAAAGATTTTTTTAAACATATGGCAAGGCCCGAAAAAAAACGGGCATTTTAACTTTTTAAAAAAAGTTAGGGACATTTTTAATATTTCATCCTTATTTTTTGCAACCCGGTATTGCACGAATTCAAAAGGCTTCCACAGTGCCCCTTCGCATGTCCATCAGGTTATCGTTATACTATTTCTTCATAGGGCTTTGGTAGTACTTGTACCAACGATTTCAAGGTTGTCATAATAAAATATATGAAGTCTGACACTTCAAATCAAAGATATGGTGTGGTAGCTCATGTGTACTATTCAAGCACCAATACTTGGAGGGAAATCGAAGGTGATGAGGCTATCATGCTATACATGGTTTACTTTTTGTTTGGATCATATGTTTTTGTAAATGGTACTTGTCACTGGTACGTAAGAAATGAGTCGGATATGTCTGCGATGATACTAGGTTTTGATGTCAATATTGATGTTTTCAAGCACTTGCAGTATCCTGATTGTTTGAAATCAATAAATAATGAAAATGGTTCAAATAGTATATTATAGTCATAAATGAGTGCCTTGCTTTGCTTTCGCATAAAGAAATGTTAGAAGAGCCACATGTTGTTGATGTTTGGGTAATGAAGGAGTATGGCGTTAAGGAGTCATGGACCAACCAATTTGTGTTGGGTCCTTACTTCTTCGAAAGACCTCTATTGTGTTGGAAGAATGAGCGGTTATGGGTGGAGAGCACTCCTGGCCAATTAGCATCCCTTGCATTTCATACAAATGAAGTCAAAAAAGTTCAGCTAGATGGTGCAGATGACAACTTCTAGGCCCTAGCTTACAACGAGAGCTTACTCAGTGTACACAAGGTAAATAGTTGTATATGCCATTGAATATATGGGATTATTCCATCAAACCCCCTGAACTATGACCACTTTATGGGTTCAGGGTCAGATCTTTATTTTTAAACCCAGTGAGGTCTAAACTTTGGAACTTGTGCGAATTGCCCCATTTCCAATTTTTGGCAATTTTCTTACCAAAAATCTTCGAAAAAATTATTTATAGTTTGACTAAAACCTTCCTTTCATTGAGACGGTTCTGATGGTGGTGACGGTGTCGCAAAATTCAAAGTCAATACACGGAAAATATAATTTAAGTGTATGTATTTGGCTCATCGTATGTGAATGTCTTTCGCAAAGTCTATGTCTTTGGTTTATCGTATGTGAATGTTTCAGATATGTGTACTTGGTTCTACAAGAAATCCATTAAGCAAAGAAAGTGGTACACATACTAAAGCGATTTAGGGAGCTATCACTTTATGCATGTACTGACATTTTGATTTGAGTTTTGAGGGTATAATGTCAAGACTTTGAACATGAGTTATCCTTTTGTTTTTTGAATTGTGATGACATCACATTTTCTTCTTCTCCTTGTTGCACCCTTCAATTTGTGGAAGTCCACATGAGACTCACGTATTTGTGAAAGAACTTCTTGTTATGCTTCCTTTTAGTAGTTCACGCACATAAAGCATCTCTTTAGCGTTGCAGTCATAAAGATTCTAACATACTACAAAATTTTTAGTCTATTTATATTATAAAAAATCTCAAACTTTGTAAATCTTAGTATTTCCATAAATTTAGGGGAGCGGGCGTAGTTCTTTTTCTTTTTCTTTTTAATTGTAATAAATAATTAAAGTAGAAATTAAAAAAACTTGCAAAACGAAGGCGCAACGTACAATTTGCAAGATGTTAACTTAGTAAAATTGAAGATGTATACTAATGATCAGACTAAAATCTGACAGTTCTATTTTTTCGTAGCACACGAAAATTGCTACATGATATTGTTATAGGACCAAATACAATTTCTCTCATAACTAGCTGGAACAAGCGACCTTTATACGAATTCCAAATAATACTTGGTAGTTAAAAATTATTAACGCTCTAGTTAACTTAACTAGAAAAAAATTAACAACAGAAAAACAAGCCATATGAATTCTTCCCAATCATTGTTTTAAAATTTAAGACCAGCCACTCTCACCAGTTTAACTTTTTAAGCGTTTGTTTTTTATTTTTATGTAGGAATATGTTTAATAACTAATTTCATAGGGTAAATTGATAAAATATATATCTATAGTAACACAATTAAAATTTGGTGTATTATAAATGACATTGGCAGATTCCGCATGTTCCAATATTTCGTGAGAGTTACAACTTGTTGAGAGAGAGAAATGAAATTGATAAGTTCTCCTTTAATTGAATGACTCAGATATGAAAAAGAGCTACAATGTGTGTATAAGTACATATGCCTGAAAGAGGAGGGAAAAGCTGTTAAAACTGAAAATCTAACTAACTCTAACAACCTGGCAACTAACTTGCATAAATTACAAAATAACCCCTAGGTTTGTGGACATTCTGAAATTAGCAATAACAACTTCAATATACTCTTCTCAAGTTAGAGGCTGGTGTGGATAACCAAAGCCCAACTTGAAACACCAATGATGGAACAAAGTAGAAGTCAAGGGCTTGGTAAAGAAGTCAACAAGCTGGGGTGCAACATGACAATGTTGAGGAAGCAGAAATCTTAATTTGAAACAACCCCTCATTACATGACAATCAATGTCAAGTTGCTTAGTTCTTTCCTGAAATGTAGGATTCTGGGTGATATGGACCGCATACTTGTTCTCACGCAATAGAGAAATAGGTTGGGGAACAACAATCTGAAGATCAGTGAGGATATAATTAATCCATTGTACTACACATGTAATGGAAGTCATGCTTCTGTATTCAGCTCGGTAAAGCTTTTGAAAATAGTAATTTGCTTTTTCATTTTCTAGCTAATTAAGGAGTCACCAAGAAAGATACAAAAACCAGTCAAGCATTTGCGAGTGTCAAGACACGAGCCTCAATCAACATCACTAGGCCTTCAGGGTGAGTTGAGAACCATGGGATAAAAAACAGACCTAAAGAGGAGGCACGAATTGAGTGGGAGAGTGCATGAATTGAGCAAGATGATTGGCAATGTAGCACATGTCTGGCCTGGTCATGTTGAGATAAAAAGCCAGTCAATTAATCTCCTGTACTTTTCAAGTTGAGAATAAAAGCTACCATCAGCTAGTTTTAAACCTTTGAGACATATGAGCTCAACAAGTTTAGCTCCAAGAAGACTAGTGTCTTTGAGAATGTCGAGAATGCATTTCCTCTGATTAATGTACAATCCAGAAGCTGATCTGGGTAATTCCAGGCCAAGGAAGTGCTTAGTAGACTCTAGATCCTTTATAATGAAGCCATTGTTTAAAACTGATTGAATATCAGTGATGAGAGAGAGATTGGGACTTGTAATCAAGACATCGTCCACATAGACCAAAAGAGCAATGAAATCACTGCCTGAACCCTTAGTGAATAAGCACTTTTCTAACTTGGATTGATAGAACCCATAGGAGATAAGACATTTAGTGAATTCAACATTCCAATGTCTTGAATCTTGTTTAAACACATAAAGGGATGTGTTCAGTTTGCAAGCTTGACTAGAAACAACATTAGCGTAGCCCTCATGTGTCTTTAAGTGTATGTCTTCATCCAAGAAACCATGTCAAGCCGATTTAGATGCCAATTGAAGTGAGTATTAACATCCAAGATTATTCTCACACTCACAAGCTTGAGAACATGTGGGAAGCTATATACCTAATCAAGACCAAACACCTGGTTATATCTCTTTTCCACCAACCTAGTTTTATGATTATCAACAGAACCACCATGCTTTAATTTGAGCATGAACACCCATTTAGAGTCAATGGAGTGCCTACCAGGAGGCAAAGTAACCAAGGATCAAGTGTTGATATCCTCAAGAGCTTGGATTCCAGAATTCATATACTGAAGCCAATCATTGCTAGTGCATGCTTCTTTGTATGTTTTTGGCTCAAACTGTAAAGATAAGTTGCCCAGTAAGTTATATGAGAAGGAGACAATGAAAGATTGGTGGTATACGAGAAAGTGGGAGGAGTGTATGAGTTGTTGAGATTAGTAACATGTGAATGTGTGCCCAGAGGATCAGTAGCACATGTCAAGATGTAATATTAGAGGAGCCCATGGTTAGATACTACTCTGCAACTTCTTCTAGAAGCAGGAATAGAAAAAGAAGGAGTCACCTCAATGAAACCATGGTCAAATAGATTTGGAGGTAAGGGCTCAATGCTGAGAGCATGAGGTTGAAACTGTATTTTGATCAGGTTATGTATCATATTAAGAAGTAGCATGTAAGTCAATGTATGGAGCAGTTAAAAGAGTCTCAGAACACTCACTGCTAAGTTGAGATATGAGAGAGATATGAGAGGGAGATGAGATGCAGAAATCTCAAGGTTGTAGGAAGAATAAAAAATATGGACTTATAGAACTTCACATCTCTGCTGATGAAAATTCTCTTCTGATAAAAGCAGTATATCTTCTAGGCTTTTTGGCCGGAAGTGAATCCCGTGAAGCAGCCTTTAAACGCTTTGGGAGCTAATTTGTCTTTATGTGGTTGAACGTTAGTGTAGTAACAGAGGCAACCAAACACTTTGAGCAAAGACATGTCATGTTTTCAAGAGTGTAACTTCTCATAAGGAGTGCAAAAGTTCAACAGTTTGGTAGGAGTTCTGTTATTGAGATATGTGGCCATTAATATTGTATGACCCTAGAAAGAAGCTTGAAAACTTTCTTGGAAAAGTAGTGCTATAGTACATATAGAAGATGTCTATGCTCCCTCTCCACCACACCATTTTGCTAAGGTGTATATAGGAGTGGACTTTTGATATACAATTCCATGTGAAGAAAATAGAAGTTGAAGGCATGACAAGTGAATTTAGTATTATTATTAGTTTTGAATGCTAAGATAGCTTTGTTTTATTGAGCTTTAACTAGTAACATGAGAGTTCCAGAGTAGATTTTAACTCGAGTCTTGTTATTTAGTAGATAAGTCCATGTAGATCTATTGTAATCATCCACAACAGTCAAAACCTAATGAGCATTTGGATGTAGTTGGAATCCTGTAAGGACCCATAACTATGTGAAGTAAATCAAAAATTGAAGTGGAGTGAGAAGTACTCTGAGGAAAAGAATGTATAGGCTGCTTGGCCTTATGACATACATCGTATGAGTGCAGAGTTACATCAGAAAGAGATAAAGTAGGAACACAATCAAGATGTCGAAGAGCAACACATGAAGTATGTCCTAATCTGTTGTGGCAAAAAGATAGAGTGCTCAGTGATTTATTACAATATGCAGAATCGAAATAATGTCTTCATCAGTCAAAGGATCCTGCAAAATGCACTTAGTCAGTGAGAAAGTGACCTTCAAGTTAGCATCAATAGGAGGTTTAGGAATTGAGATGAAGTTGAAATTGAAGTCAACGAGATGTTAGGCATTCTGTAAGGTGATTGTGAAGTTCAAGGTGATATTTCCAATGTGTGACCAATTTTATAGAGCCATCAGGTAAGTATACCGGTGCATGCCTTGTGGTAGGGCACCCTATGATTTAAGTGCATTTTGAGGCCTATATGACTACTAGTATGATCACGAAATTGGATATATACTAGAACCACTAGTATATAGAATCTAGCATCCATGATTTAAGCAATTAGAAGTAATGAGGTTTGCATTTATACCAGCAAAGTCCCCAAAGTGAACAAAATTCACTTGTCTTACGTCATGTTGCATCAACTATTGCATCTCAGGTTGAGCAATGCTAGCTTTCATTAGTTTGCAGAAGTCTCAAGGAAGAGAACCAGGGTGACCAGTAGCGGTAGAACCACCAGGACCTGAAGGATCTGCAACATCTGCAGAATTAACAAAGCTTCTAGTGGGGTTAACATGTTTCTTGTCCGTCAAGTCCTTGTAAAAATTAGGTACTCTAATCAGCTAAAAGCAACTACATTTGTTTTCGTTTGAGTTCCAAAAAGGAAAAGGTACACAATTTATTATTTTTATTAATTATTACCCTTGTTATAAATAAGGAAGGTTATACCTCCATTTATAATATTGCGGTTTTTTTTATTAATTATTACCATTGTTATAAATAAGGATGGTTATACCTCCATTTATAATATTGCGGTTATGACTATATTTTTCTTCATGTAATAATGTTGTATTATTTATGAAATATTAAAATCACGATTCTTATGTTATTTTGTTTATATTATAGTCATCATGTCAAACATCTCAAACGTAGAATTTGCGCAATTGGATGCATCTGGAGATAATTATTTACAATGGATATTGCATGTAGAATTGCACTTGGATGCTAAAAGCCTTGGCGATGCTATTAAAACTGGTAACACATTACCACAAAATAAAAGGTCAACAGCTATGATTTTCATACTTCACCATCTTACTCCAAAATTAGAAGGGGAGTATGTATCACTCAAAGATCCTGCAGAACTTTGGACTTGTCTCAAAGAAAGGTTTGAGCATTGTAAGGTTGTTATCCTTCCTAAAGCTCAACATGATTGGATACACCTTCGATTGCAAGATTTTAAAACTGTGGGAGAATACAACTCCGCAGTATGTCAAATTACTTAGCGACTGAAATTATGTGGAAAAACTATTACTGATGCTGATATGCTCGAAAAAACATTCTCTACTTTTCAAGCCACAAATATTATTCTTCAACAACAATATCGTGAAAAATGTTTTAAAAAGTATTCTAAACTTGTTTCATGTCTTTTAGTGGCTGAACAAAATAACGAGTTGTTGATGAAAAATCACATGTCTCGTCCCACTGGTTCTACCCCATTCCCTGAAGTGAATGCAACATCACACAATCCTTTTGGCCATGGTTCCTTTCGTGGTCGTGGTAATGTTCGTGGGCATGGATGTGGACGTGGTTATGGACGTGGTCGTGGACGTGGTCAAGGCCGAGGAAGAGGTCGTAATAACAACTTCAAAAATGGCCATAATAAAAGAGCATATAATGAGACAGAGAAAAATGGAGATGATGGGTCGACAAAGAAAATTTATGAAATACTTGTCACCGATGTGGTATGACAGGCCATTGGTCAAGAACTTGCAAAGTAGCAAAATACCTTGTTGATCTTTACCAAGCATCAAAGGCGAGGGGTGAAAATATCGAAACGAATTATGTTCAAGATGCAAATGAACACGGACAGATTGACATGGCACAACTTGATGTTGCCGACTATCTTGACCGCCCTGAAGGTGGAATAGGACACATGGTGTTTTCTGAGAATAACTAAATGGTCTTAAAGTCTAGTTTTTCCATTTTAGCATGTTGTTTTGTTTTAAGTTTAGTATTATCTTATATGTACCTTTGTTTGTTGTCGTGTGTGTTTTCGAATTTCCTTGTAACCTTTTTCTAAGTTCAATAAAAGTTTTTTAATATGTATCTCCTTATCCTTTTATTTTTAGAAACATGGAAATTGATTTGGCAACATCTTCAAACAACGAACGAGAAATATGTCTAGCAGATTGCGCTACTACTCACTCCATATTCAATAATAGAAAATAATTTTCTCACTTAAATATGGAAAGTGCAAATGTCAGTACTATAGCTAGTACTACAAAATTAATTGATGGCTCCGGAAGAGCAACTATCTTACTACCGAAAGGAACAAAATTGATAATTGAATATGCATTGTTTTCTCGAAAGGCTCGAAGAAACTTATTGAGTGTTAAAGATATTCGTTTGAATGGATATCATATTGAAACACAAGAGGAAGGAAATAATGAATATCTCTATATTACTTATACTGTTTCTAGAAAGAAACACGTCTTAGAAAAGTTGTCAACTTTGACACCTGGATTGTATTTTACCAAAATCAAAGTTATTGAAACTTATGCCACAGTAAACCAGAAGTTTACTAATGACTTTCAAATTTGGTATGACCGGTTGGGCCATCCTGGTTCAATAATGATGCGAAGAATTATTGAGAATTCAGTTGGTCATCCATTGAAAAACCAAAAGATTTTTCAATCTAATAAACTTTCATGTGTTGCTTGCTCTCAAGGCAAACTAATCACAAGGCCATCACCAGCCAAAATCAAGTATGAAAATCCTAAATTTCTTGAACACATTCAGGGAGATATATGTGGGCCTATCCATCCACCGTGTGGGCCATTTAGATACTTTATGGTATTGATTGACGTATCAACTAGATGGTCACATGTGTGTTTGTTATCCACTCGAAATTTAGCATTTGCGAGATTGCTTCACAAATAATTCGTTTACGTGCACAATTCCCTGATTATACAATAAAGAAAATCCGTCTTGGTAATGCTGGTGAGTTTTCGTCCCAAGCCTTCAATGACTATTGCATGTCAATCGAAATAGATATTGAACATCCCGTTGCTCATGTTCATACACAAAATGGCTTAGCTGAATCGTTTATTAAACGTCTTCAGTTAATTGCAAGACCATTAATTATGAAATCTAAGCTTCCCACTTCTACTTGGGGACATGCTATTTTATATGCAGCAACACTTGTACGCATCAGGCCAACAAGTTATAATGCTAATTCCCCTTTACAAATGATTTCCGGTCTAGAACCAAGTATTTATCATCTGAGAATTTTTGGTTGTGCAATATATGTTCTGATATCCCCACCACAACGCACAAAGATGGGTCCACAAAGAAGACTTGGAATATATGTTGGATATGAATCTCCATCTATAATAAAGTATTTAGAACCATTGACTGGAGATTTATTTACAGCAAGATTTGCTGATTGTCATTTTGACGAATATATTTATCCAACATTAGGGAGAGAGATGAAACAGTTGGAAAAGACTATCTCTTAAAGAGAATTATCACTAACAATTAGAGATCCTCGTACAAAGCATAGTGAACTTGAAGTTCAAAATATAATTCACATGCAAAATATTGCGAATCAGTTGCCAGATGCATTTACTGATTCGAAACGAGTGACTAAGTCTTATATACCAGCTGTAAATGCTCCAATTAAAATTGATGTCCCTGAAGGACAACCAAGTATTGCCAATGAGTCTGTAACACGACAAAAGCGAGGAAGACCTATCGGTTCCAAAGATAAAAATCCTCGAAAAAGAAAAGGAGCACATGTTGAAAATGATCAAAAAGAGGAAACAACAATTCTCGCAGAACCTGTTGACATAGATGACAAGGTTCCAGAAGAACCGCAGTCACCAAAACCTACTGAAAATGAAGAAATATCAATCAACTATGTCACAACAGGCAACAAATGGAATCGCAATAATATTCACATTGATGAAATTTTTGCTTACACTGTAGCGGTCAACATTATGGAAGAATGTGATGATCTTGAGTCTACATCTATTTCAGAATGTCGGCGTAGAAAGGATTGGCCCTTATGGAAAGACACAATCAATGTTGAATTAAATTCACTTGCCAAACGTCAAGTATTTGGATGTGTGGTTCGGTTTGCACACCAAATAATGTACAACCAGTAGGATGTCGATGGGTATTCGTACGTAAGAGAAATGAAAATAACGAAGTTGTGCGATACAAGGCAAGGCTTGTGGCACAAGGATATACCCAAAGACCAGGTATTGATTATGAAGAGACATATTCTCCAGTAATTGATGCAATTACCCTAAGGTATTTGATTTGTTTGGCAGTACGTGAGAAACTTGAAATGCGATTAATGGATGTCGTTACAGTCTATCTCTACGGATCCTTGGAAAATGATATTTATATGAAAGTCCCTGAAAGATTTAAGTTGCCTGAAGCACAAGCTTTAAATCGTAACGAGATTTATTCAGTTAAACTAAATAAATCTTTATATGGATTAAAGCAATCTGGGAGAATGTGGTACAATCGCTTGAGTACATTCTTGTTGAAAGATGGTTATAAAAATGATCCTATATGCCCTTGTGTTTTTATCAAAAGATGCGAATCTGAATATGTTATCATTGCTGTCAATGTTGATGATTTAAATATTATTGGAACTCATGAAGAGTTATCAAAAGTTATGAATTCTTTGAAAAATGAATTTGAAATGAAAGACCTTGGAAAAACAAAATTCTGTTTAGATCTTCAAATTGAGCACTTAAAAGAAGGAATATTTATTCATCAATCTAATTATACCTCAAAAGTACTTAAGCGATTTTATATGGATAAAGCACATTCATTAAGTACACCTATGATTGTGAGATCTCTTGATGTGAAAAAAGATCCATTATGACCATCTGAAAATGATGAAGAACTACTCTGTCCAGAAGTACCATACCTTAGTGCAATCGGAGCGCTAATGTATCTTGCTAATAATACGAGGCTGATATATCATTTGCGGTGAATTTATTAGCAATGTATAGTTCTTCCCCAACCAGAAGGCATTGGAATGGCATTAAGCACGTTTTTTGATATCTTTAAGGGACAATCGATTTAGGATTGTATTATTCATCTTCATCCAAATAGGATCTAACTGGTTATGCATATGCAAGATATTTATCAGATCCACACAAAACACGATCTCAGACAGGATATGTTTTCACTTGTGGTGAAACAGCTATTTCATGGAGATCAGTAAAACAAATCTTGGTCGCTACATCAACTAACCATGAGGAATTATTATCAATTCATGAAGCTAGTTGTGAATGTGTTTGGTTACGATCTATGACGCAACATATTCTTGGAGCATGTGGTTTGCCGACCAAGCAAGAAGTTCCAACAACCTTTTATGAAGACAACGCAACATATATAGCACAATTGAAGGAAGGGTTTATTAAAGGGGATAGAACAAAGCACATTTCGCCCAAATTCTTCTTCACTCACGATCTTTACGAGAAAGGCGAAATCAATGTTCAACAAATCCGTTCAACTGACAATCTGGCAGATTTATTCACTAAGTCCCTCCCTACAACAACATTTGAGAAATTGGTGCACAAGATTGGAATGCGACGCTTCAAAGATATCAATAGAAGCAATGATCAGGGGGAGTAAATATGCACTGCACTCTTTTTCCCTTCGCTGAGGTTTTTCCCACAGGGTTTTCCTTAGCAAAGTTTTTAACGAGGCAACTTCGCTCAGCATATTTCTCCTAGGACCGGACATTCAAGAGGGAGTGTTATGAAAATATATGTGTATGTCCTTGTCCCACATTGGGAAGTTGTAAAGACTTCCGCCCTAGCCTTCTTCTAAATAGAAGACCTATCACCTTTGTAATGTACACTTCACATCTTATGGAATAAGAAAGAGTTTGATAGCTAATATTACTCTCTTTTATTTTCCTTTGAGTTCAAACATTTATAACACATTGTATATAAATTTCTTTCTTTTTTGAGTTGCATTGTTTGTATTAATATGTGTAAAAAGCCAAAAAGAATGAAAGGGGCAATAATTTTTAAATGGAGCCCACAATTAGAACCAAAGCCCTAAACTTACCGCCTCTAAAATAACTAGTAAATAAGCCCATGCGTATAAATTTTTATCAATGTTTTAATTAGTATTATTCGATGGATAATTAATATGATTAAAATATAAAAGACTGTTTTTCATTTATTATTTTTATATAAAGTAATAATAAATCATAAATTAATCTACTATGATTGACTATATTTATGTGAATAATCATAAATTATTAAACCTCACAAGCTCTCTCTCTCTCTCTCTCTCTCTCTCTCTCTCTCTCTCTCTCTCTCTCTCTCTCTCTCTTCTCTCTCTCTCTCTCTCTCACACACACACACACATACACACACACACACACACATACATACGACACGACACACCTCTTCCCATTATTCTGATTATACCGCTACATCCCGGCCCTGGCCGCCCCACCACCCATTTTTTCGCTGAAATCCCACTCCAATGCCCAGCTTTCTCTGCCCTAGCGGTCAAATCAATTTTTTTCCAACACGTCGCCACCAAGCTCCCACCACCACATCGTATGCCCCCGACGACTCGCACAACTACCTCTACATTTGGCCCCTCCGATTGCGGATATATCACCGCCATATCACACGCCTATGACGAGGCCCACCAGCACATTCTACGCCACAAAGTCTACAATTGCGGCCACCTTTTTTCTTGGTGTTTGAGCTTCAGTATATTGGAAAGTAATTATATGAAATAACATGGGCAAAATAAGGGCATACCAAATTACAGAACTAAAATGGTAGCAATTTATAGATATAGTACATATAGATAGACATAATATAACAGAACATAGTAATTAGTTGAACTTACAATGGCAAAATTGAAACAAAGAAAGATGGACGATGAAATGAGCTAAATAACAAAAACTTTTGGTGCAAAAAAAAAAAAAAACTTGAAGGACTCTGTTACAATTTACTATAAGACCCAATAGCAAATAACATAAACTTTAGGGGTGAAAGTAAAAGAGGTAAAAACCATAATGATTGTTCTGCCATTTAACATGGAACCCAAAAGTAGATAATAGGAAACTTTAGTGGCGAAAGTGAAAGAGTTCAAAGGCGCAAGGGTTGTTCTCAAATTTACAAGTCAAATAACAAAAACCTTTGGGCGCAAAAATAAGAAAATCTAAAATTTGAAGGACTATGTTATAATTTACTATGAAGCCCAAAAGTAATTAATAAAAAACTTTATGGGCGAAAGTAAAAGAGTTCAAAACCACAAACACTATTTTGTAATTTACTGTGACAACATTATTCCCTCTTAGGGGGTGTTTGCAAGAGTTTTTAAAAGTATCTTATGCGATTTAAGTCACTGAGAAACATTTATTTAGTGTTTGCAATGCATGCCTTTGCTTCTCATTCTCTTAAAAAAGTCAGAAAAAGTAGGAGCCCAGAAGCATGTAATGAAGTGCTTCCATAAACTGCTTCTACTTATATATCCCATAAATTTCTCTAAACATCATATTTTAGCCTTAAATAATTAGAAAGAAATCTCATGATTTCTCTCTTTCCTCATTTACATGATGTTCTCTATAATTTTAAATTGTGGCATTTTTAAGAGTAATAATCAATAATAAAAAACAATGAAAGAAAAGTTAATAATGAAAAGAAGAGGAAAAAAATCTTTTTTTTACTTAACAACAACATGTACGATATAATTATATTAACAATCATTCAGATAAAGTTATACCTTTTAAAAATAAATGCTTACACCAAATAAAGTGTGCAATGTAATGTAATAGGCGTATATATTAACTCAATTATATTAAAATTTTAAATTATTTATTTTTAAATATAACCATCATTGTGTAAGTAAGAGTGTAACATTAATGTTGTGAATATATAAAATAAGAGTAATTAAATTTTATTGTATTTTAATCAATATTCAAAAGCTGCTTTTCACTAGCTATTGCAAACACCACAAAACTATTTTAATTGCTTTAAGTAACTTTTAAAAATACATTTGCAAACACTCATTGCTTTAAGTCAAACGCGGCTTTAAGTAACTTTAAGTAAAAGTTTTGAAAATGTAGCTTTCATAAGCTCTTGCAAGCACCTCCTTAGTAAAAGAAAGATAATAATAATAAAATAATAGTAAGGCTTCTCTTCTTCACATTTACGTATCCTCTGTGTCTGCCATTCTCAATTTTTTTCGTTTTCATTTTATTTTTTCTTTCTTTCTTATATCTACAAATTACTTATTTTAAAATCTAGAAACACACTTACAACAGAATTCGATATGGTTTGTTCGTTAACATCTAGCATTTTGTTTTTTCCTAGATAAAGGACTCTTCTTCCCCTATCCCTTAGGCTAAAAATGTAATAGCGATTCACAGACCGGTCTGAGTAACCGGTCCAACCCGGGTGAATTTTGTTTGGAGGCGGTTCAAATCGCTAACAACAAAAGGCAGTTCTATCCCTCTTTTTGGATCATAACAAGCTTCGATTACAGGTTGAATCGATTGGATTGACCGGTTCGGTCTAATGTAATAAACACTGGTTAGACCGATTCCCGTTTCTAATAGAGTTACAGCTTGTGGCATTTACCCCATCACCATATTTTGGCCAAAAAATGACATAATGTTTTATTTAGATTCCTTCACGTGACCATTACATGTTATCCACGAGAGTATTTGATTTAGAAGATTTGGTTGAAAATCTTGTGCGATTTACACCTCTAACCTATGAAATTATGTGCAACATACTCTATAATCTATGTAGAATAATTAAAATTCCACTTTTTTAAACCGGTTCAACCGCCTGAGCCTTTGCAATTTTCAAAACACTAGATATGATAGGTGCTTTAAAGTAGGAATAAAAACATCAAATCCCCAACATATGACCTTTTTGCAGCTTGTCCCTTTAAGTGTTTTTTTTTGGATTACTAAACCCCCTAACCTTTGCCAGCTTGTGGCGTTTACCCCATCACAATATTTTGGCCAAAAAATGACATAATGTTTCATTTAGATTCCTTCACATGACCATTACATGTTATCCACGAGAGTATTTTCTTCAGAAGATTTGGTTGAAAATCTTGTGCGATTTACACCTCTAACCTATGAAATTATGTGCAACATACCCTCTAATCTATGTAGAATAATTAAAATTCAAAATTGTCAAAAGTGGGATTCGCACTCATAACCTCTTACTTGAGTCTAGGGCCATACACCACTTGACCATCATGATTTTGTTTGAAAATGTATTACAATTGACACTCCTTTTGCCGACCCTATTCCTCTTCTACAAAATAACTATCTGCATGGCAATGCTCTTGTCATAACTTGTCGTAGCACCCAATTTTTGCATTAGCAATTAAGAAATAAAAAAGTTAAACATGGTTTTTTTTCTTGAGATAAGCATATTAACAACAATTTTCTTTAAGGAACTAATAATGCATAAATACACCGGACGAAGAAAAAGACAAGACTACCCACGGAGAAAGGCCTTCTCCCACAAAGGTCATTTGTACCGAACGAAGGGCCACTGACACTCTCCACTTGGAGCACATATTACACATATCATAAAAGAGCGTCAGACGTTGTAAAAATGTGAACTCCTTTAATTCACGTGCAACCCGTATTAAACCGCTCTTAGTAGATCCGTTTACCACAAAGCCATATTTCTATACACCCATCTCACTATTCATGATGGAAAGAGGACCGATCCCATTTGCACACCACTAATCGAATTAAAATTGTCTACTCACTCTTGTAGTGTAGCGAAGACTCGAATAGCCCAAACTCAAGGGGTATGCATTCATTCTTTTGTTTTCGATGTTAGTGGACTGACATGGTGAGCTTGAAAGGGGCTTCTCGAGACCTAATAAATAGAAAGCTTGATCAATATTGTAAACTAACTCAAATCGAGATAACATACTTGTACTCTATATTCACATGAAAGCAATACATTCCTCTTTATTTATCCAAATTATCTCTCTTTTTCTACATAAAGGGTCTCCCTAATTCTAAAACCCTCATTTATATAAGATCTCATATTCATACACTTTCGCTCTACGAATCACGAGAAGTGCATTCTGAACCACATCTTTCTTATAATTAATGAATTACCCAACCCAGTTAATTTTATGTTATCATTTTGGCAACGTCTGTGGGAATGCCACTAGAAAAACTCCTTGAGTACGATTCTCGAGAAAAGCAACTAAGCAAGTATCATGACATCAACACATTCTAAGGAACGCCAAATGCGAAGGGCCTCACGGGCAGCTATCCACCGTCATTTCAACAAAGAACTGCCCATGAGCTGGATGTATGAGAATACAATATAGCCAAGAGGGCTATGTAAAAAGATCCAAACAAAGCGTCCGAAGCCTCTTGGGCAAATTTGTAGCCCATGATCAACATCCTCGGAACAACTGCTTCAAGGAACGTAGGAGGTGCATCATCCCCTAGTAAGTCCATGACTTCTAATGAGAAAGGATTCCAATGGAACCCATTGCACGACGAACCAAAAGGAAGAGCGTTGCGCAGAGGAGCAAAGAAGAGGCATAATTGATAAGGCACGAAAAAGCCCCATGAGCCATGAAACGACTGACCCTGCATAAGATAATTGGGGAAGACCAAGGCGAACCTTCGAAGAACCCAGGAATGAAGGAACTCAGGAAGAATTGACTGGCCTCACTGTAGCATAATAGCAAAGCCGCTTTTCTCCAATTTATCGTATCCTCCTTCCACAAAGCAGTCGAAGCACGAAAGTTCACAAAGATCTACATCATTACGATGTGTCAACACGACCGATGGGAAATGAATGTGCAAATCAAGCCCTCCCTTCCGCGACGGATGATCCCTAGAAACCCATCTCATCCGTTTGATGCAAGACGAAGGCAAAACCGTCTCTCCCAGTAGAGGAAGGAGCTTGGGCACCAAAGTGAAGTTTTGGGAGACGGATTGAAATTTTGGGCACCAAGAAAACACCCTTAACCTACTAACATGTGTAGAACCACCAGGGACCTAACATCATAGCACACCACCTCGAAGCTACTCGCGTCGTCCTAAGATGCCCTCTAAAATGGAGCACATAAAAAGACAATGATAGCCACCCGAGAATCCCCTCGAGGTCCCTCATCTTCACCCACCTCTAGGCCTTCCCTCATTTTGTAAGAAAATGTATCTCACCCGCACATAAATGAGCAACGATAGACACCACAACACTCGGAACCACCCAAAGTAACTGGGAGACATGCAACTCGTATCCCTCGAAATAACATGTTGAGGACAACATGGTAAAACTGCCATTCGACGTCTGGGTAAAACTGCCATTCGACGTCTGCAACTCGGTGTGTTCTACATGTACCTAATCGAGACCACCGTCACACGACTCCCATAAAACTCCTAATGACGTTACCTACACTCGTTCGCCTCCACGATCCATGATGCATAATTCAACTATGTGTTATTATTCAATCACACACGTTCGCCTAATAGAGTACATATTTGTAATCTAGCAATTATATTGTTGCACCATGAATGAATTGAATTTTTTTTCTTTTATCGTTGAATAAGTAAAGTCAGAGAAACATCATTTAACTAACTAAAAACTAAAGATCAAAACTGTAATGGTGAAATAAGATTAACTAATGATTGTAATCGAAGAGATTTATTAAAGAACTAAAGCTACATTAACTAACTAAAATATAATTTAATTGATTAATTGATTAAGTGCTATTTAAGGTTGGAAAACATATTGATTAAAAGGTATTTAAGAGATGAATTTCATTAATCTCAGATGCATGTATTTCATAAACAAAATACCAAAGACTCATATGCAAGACTCTATTTATCAATGATTTTTTTCCAAGTTGACGCAGTAAATTAACCACCTTTCGATATACTAAAGAACCCTCTAATCACTAATGATGTTAGGCCGTTAGGAACTTTTCCCTCGCCATAAGTTCACCATGTCAAAGAAATTAAAGTAAATTCATTTCTTTTCTTAATTATATATATATATATATATATATATATATATATATATATCTTAAATACTAAAGTACTCATATTTATATTTATAATCAATTGTTTCAGTAAAGTATTTTGTATCTTTAAATACATCTAATCTTCTTATTGTAAAATTGAAAATTAACTTATTCTAATTTTTAAATATAATTTGTCGATTCTTAATTAAAACATATAAAATACTTTAATAATTTAAAAAATGTAAATTATGGAAACAACAAAAAATTTAATAAAATACCAATCTTCTACAACAAATTAAATAAATTCACTAAAAACAAATTACCAATGAATATTCTTGAATCTCACCCCCTTCTAAAACTCTAGCCCGCGAATCTTCCTTCCTCCTGCAATACAATGGAAATCTCTAATCCCGCCATATCCTCCACAGCAGACAATCCCATACCCCACACGCCTATAAAACCCTTTTTCGAATCCACTATCCGACAACCCGAATCCTCCGCCATAGCCGCAACCACCTCTATCCCCAATGATGTCGTACCCGACACGTCAATTTCAGACCCTCCAACAGAACCCATTTCTGAATCCATCAAAATCAACAATCCCACCACCACCCTCGCTAGAAACGACGTTGTCGCAAGAAAATCTTCATCGACATGATCTCCTCCGCTACCCCTACCCCACCCACCACCACCACCACCACCATTACCATCACCATCCTCACCGCCCTAATCATCCTTTCTTGCTCGATTCAATTCACCATCTGATCGAATTCAAAATTCGGTCGTACAATCTTTTCACCTCCGCCATACGGATTCGAGGTCGCGATTCGATGTCTCGTGAGTTTATGGATTTGACCGAAAAATTGACGATTCCAGGGTGCGTCTTCAAAGAGGTTGAGGGTGATGGTGGTGGTGGTTTGGGGGGCGGGGGGAGGGGGTTATGAGAAGAAGATGATATAATCATGTATTTTCTTTTTGTTGCTTTTTTAATTATTCTTCAATATAAATATTAAATGTTTTATTTTTCTAATTTAATTTATTAAAATTCTATGTTCTTTGATAATGAAAATCATAAAAGAAAATAGAAAACCAGTGTGAAACCTGGAATTGTTATTCCACCTATTGGATTCTCTTTTAAAATTTTTGATTTTTAAACTGTTAATTTCTGAATAATAATATGTTATTTTGATTTTTTTATTGTTATTTTTAACTTTAAGGAGATAAATAAAAACATGAATTAGAAAAATATTTTTTTATTTTATATATATATATATATATATATATATATATAAGAATCAACCACTTTATTTTTTAAAATATAAATACGTGTTTAAAAAATAATGATTATTTTTCTTCTGTTTTTAATTTATATATATTTTGGGGTGCAAGTGCAATTTCAAATTATAGGGGTATTTTTTGAATTTAGATCTTCTATAATTATTTAGTAGTTGTGTATGAAAAAAAGAAGAAGAAGAGCAAAAGTGTAATATTTTCTACTTGGCAGTGACTAGGCTGCCAAGTCGGCGGTAAAGCCCGAATAAGGCCAATTGGGCATTTTTGGTAGAAGAAAATGAACTTACAGAGCATTTTTATCAGCCTGAAACCAAAATGGGCATTTAAGATTTTTATGAAAAATGATACGGCGGAAATAATAATTCGTCCTTAATTTTAAATATTACACATGTTATTTGAAGAAGAGGAGAGTGGTAACCTCAGTCCAATGGAGGTCCAACAAAAAGGAATGAAGAACACGTCGCGTGGTTTAAACATGGGACTTCTAGCGGAGTATATGAGATTGATCCTCGTTTAGATCCTCTTATCGAGGGACTGCTGGTACACTGACGAAGTATGAGGGATACATTGTGAATGGATTAAGATTCCACAGGGATATGCACCTTGGCCCAAAAAAGAACAATTGCATTGGGATTTATGCCAAAAGAAGCATCGGAGGAGCGGAACCCATCAACTACTATAGCACATTGAAAGACATCATACAAGTTGAATATTACAGAGGAAGGAGACCGCTATATATTGTATTATTCAAATGTGTGTGGTATGATACTCGGTGAGGGACATAAGTTCACCGACGTACAAATTGGTTGATATTAACCCACCACGTTCTCTCGCGACCAATGAACCGTTCATTTTTGCCAATCCGACACTATAATTTTATTATACCATGTATGCTACTTAGACTGTGTCGCGTCGAAGAGGATGGCGGATTGTAACTATGATTTAGGCTAGGCACATTATCGCCACGTTGTCAATTGTGGATTCAAATGAAGAACAAGCTGGAATGCGAGAAGAAGTGTTTCAAGAGAACGATTCTGGAGGGTTGAACCTAGTTGTGGACTTGAGCTCATTCAATATGGATGTATGGTTAGACGATGGTGAATTTCTGTTTGTTGAAGATGATGTTGGTTCAGACAAGGAGGATAATGTTGGTACCGAAGTACATGGTATGGACCAAGAGATAGATATTGATTCAGATAATATTGTGTGTGAGTAGTTTGTCATTCTATTGTAATTGTTCTTTTTTTAATTGTTTTTTTTACTTTGATTCTAAACATTAAAAACATGTGTTTGCAATGTATTTAACTATGGAGGTCCATGTTGTACAATGCTACACGTTTGCAATCAATCAAATAAAAGTACACAAGTACGATGAACATAGACATCACTTAATTACATGAAATGGTTCAAAAATAACATTATATTACAATATAAGTACATAAATCGCGTTAGCATAGACATAATGCTAACTTAACTACATGAAAAGTAAATACTGAGAGATTAATTACCTCCCTAAAATAAAGTTACACAACTGGTTTACTACAATCTCACATTAATAATGAAAAATAAATGAAACTAATGACAGAAATCAACATCCTCTCCATCATCCCCTAGACTAGCGGCGTCATCCCCGTCCATCTCATCATCCTCCTCATCCCCTAGACCAACCACATCATTCTCATCCTCATCCTCAGCTACGACCTCCTGATCCTAACCCACGTGAACCTCCTCCTCACCATCATAGTAACCTACGCGTTCTAAGAGCTGGGTGCAAATGGATCTCGTCTCCTACAGGGCAGGGGCCTTGGATGTGGCATGCTACTAGGGTAGGATATAATGGCATCTCACATCAATGTACCTTAAGGTGGTGAAAGTGGGGGTGGAGGAGTACATGCTGCCGTCGCAATCTTTAGGCTCAACATCTCGATATGCCAAATCATGTTCTCTTTCCACGTCTTAATTGACTAACCTCATATCCTGGTTCTCCTGCTTCAAGTCCTCCATGTGATCTTAGGTCAAGTCAAGCTCCCTCCTAAAATGGATACAAAAAGCCTTAGGAGCTGCGTTACTAGGCAAGCCCTTTGCCTTCCCCTTTCTCACTGGTCCAATCGCCTGGAGCCACAAGTCGAACTCCACTGGAGAAGGCCAAATAGACTGATCTGGATACCTTTCGCACATCAACTCGCAATATCGCATCTGTTCAGTTTTATAAAGGTTTGTATATCGATAAGAATACGAAACATTAATTGAATCCATCATATTAATAAGAAGAAACTAACTGTAAATACTTCATAGATCTGCTCGTACCCGAGACGAACCCATACACGCTTCGGTCAATCTTTCTCCTTGTGGGTTGTTCCATCCTAGTGTGCAATGCCTGGTACATCAGATCGTGCCGGATCTGTGGGGCCCCCGTAGCTTGGTTCGTCTAAAGATTTCAATATTAAATACGTTAAGTAATACAAACATTACAATAATAAAAACAATAACAAAGGTTACTAGTAAAAGTTAAATCAGACATACCACCCTGCTGCGGTGCTTCACGTAGCCGACAGAGCCACTAGTATACGTGGTCGGGGCCTTGGCCAACTCCTTTGGGGTCTTCCCTCCCTTCCTATTCTTCTTCACCCTATCGGAAATGAGCCTCTGCCCTCATGTATCGTAGTGCTTTGGATACTCAGCCTCCAACTTACTGTTCATTCTGGGCTTCTAACGGCTTTCCCACTTTTGATCATTCATACGCGCTAAATAACTCTTTTTTTGTGAGGTTAACTAGCTCCATAAACCTCTTTCTAACCCTCTTCTTGTAACGCCCATCTCGTTCATTAAAAAAAGGTGCTTTTTTATTGAGAAAACACGAACTATAAATTTATTATTTTGACAATGTTCTAAATCTTATTTAAGAATATTCTAAGGGCCTGTTTGGTTCTGGAGATGAGATAGTAGCTAGTGATAGCCCGAATCCCTTATCCCTGCTGATTAACATTATCCATCTATTTATATCCCGTTTGGTTCGTATGTTTATTACTAATGATTAACTAAAATACAACTTATTTTCTTGTTTGGTTTGAGATTTACTACGAAGGATAGCGAATTGAATTCCCTAAATTACCCCCGCTGACGTTTCATTACCCAAACGACATCAGCAGTCTAGAACACTCCTCACACTCCACTCTTTCTCGTCTCAGAACACAAAAAAGCAAAATATTGCTGATAGTTTCCTTAATTCGTGAAGGAGGGAATCTCGCCATAATTTCGGATAGAATCAAATGTAAGATCCTAGATTATTACTCTTATCATCTAATAAATCATTATTTGATCCATAATTTTCTGATTTTCTTTTTTTTGCTCGATTCTTTACAAATAATCACTTGTTTTCATCATGTATGTACAAATGGATGTTGCTGATGGTTGCTGTGTGTCGAGCATATCCTCTACGGATGAAAGAAAGGTATATTGAAATTAGGCGTATCGAACCGAAATAAGATCTCAGATTGAGGTTTTGTAATTTAATTGTTCCTGTCAGAAACTATGAATTTCATGATTATTTTTTTGATGTGATGTCAAGGACGATATGGGTAGATTTGAAAACTTGATTGGTGTATATGTGCATACTATAAATGATCCCAACTGACCAACTGACTCACCTATTTGCTTGTTTCATAATTAAAGAAGTACATTTGATTCTTAAACACTATGAAACATGTATTGTAGATGGCCCTAGTTGTGTTTTTGCATTTGTGGAGGTGGTCCAGTGCTTTACCGGGTTACTGGTCCGAATTCAACGCGGCCCGGGTGTCATTACTACATGTGTCCGAGGAACCGTAGGCACCAATTCCGGTTTGTCTGGTTTGATGAATTAGATACCCTACCAACACATGGTAGTCAGGGATTCCAACACATTCCCCATCGCCCGAATCCAACAGTCGAGCCACACATGTCCCGGAGAGTCCCTACTTTCACCAATTCCACCAATCTTCACCAAGAGGCCCACAACAGACAACCTGACCACCCAACTAGCCCAAACTCTTGCACTTCAACTGCTAATGGTGTCAATGTCAAGACCATTGCTGCAAAATTATGTGAGATGATGGGGGGAGAATATGACCTTAGCTTGTGTGGCTGTGTCGTGTTGTTTTTTGGGATGGGTTATGTTCTTTATCATGCTGCTTTTGGTTGTATTTTGTTTGACCTTAATTAGGAAATGAGTGTAGTTTAGATTGATCATGAGCTGCCACTTTTAAGTACTAGTTTAATTTGTAGTTTGTGATTGATATTGTGGTTTGTAAGTCTAAAACAAGATTGTTGAATTATGTGATCCAAGAAGTTGGTATCTGTAATAAATGTCAATTTTCAATCTAATGTTTGATGAACTTTATATTGATCTCCACCTGTGTGGCATGACTGATTTTTTAGTTTTATGATATTTTATTTGTAATGATGTGATGATTAGTTTGTCATGATTCACTGATGGAACATGATCTTTAGTTTGCATTACCAATCATGAAATTATTTATTTCCTTTTGTAGAATGGTGTTCACCAGAACTAAGAAGCTTGAACATACTTTCAAGGACGAGTTCTTTGGTCGAAGAGGCGAGAGGCTATTACTGTGCCTCTTGAAGGACCAAGGTATAACTAGAGACATGACCATTCTGCATGAAGTTTTGCAATCCATAGATTATCTACAAGAAGACTTGACAATGTTTCTTAGGAAGGAAGTGTCGAAGGAACGTCTGCGCTATAAGATTGGTCCATGAGGCGCAAGTATAGGATGTTTGTGGAGTTCACAAAGCTTCATGGGGTTGATTACATATATGCTTCAAACCAGATCTGCATTGGAGGCAACTACAAAAAGCACAATGTAAAGTTCATTAATAACCTCATAAATTTGCATACATTCAATGCTTATTTATAGTAGTTAGATCTGCTAGTTATAAAAAGATATTCAACTGGTGCTAACAAGTTTTCTTTCCGAGCAGGAGACATTTGAGGAAAGAGACTTCAGGTTAGATGACAGTGAGCCTTGGGACCTTTATATTGATGTATTTCAAAGCCTCCACCTTGCAAAACTTCCAGAAGAGTATGATGGAACACCTGACCGGCCACTTTTCCTATCTGATTCAGAGGATGAGGATGTGAAGGAGGAGCCACAAGATAGTGAGTATTTCAGTGGCTCCAGTGCACCCATGGGTGGGGGGTCTGTTACCTATGAAAGTGGTTCGGCTTATCTGATATGAGTACATTATGTTATTATGATTGAAGTGCTTTGATCACATTACCCTTTTTTTTATTTGATACAATATTTTGGGTCTGTTGATTTGGCTGGAACTGGTCTGTTTGATGGCATTAGTATTTCATGATGGAAACATTTTGATAATGGCCAGTTCATGTTGCAGTTAACCAATGTGAATTGTACCTGGTTTGATGTTAACAGTCTGATGGTGTTTTGTTGGAATGAGTGAGTTTTGTTTCTATGCTACTTTGTCCTATTATGTCTGATAGATTCCTTTTAAAAAGCAGTGTTTTCATCTGATTTTCCTTGGTCATCAGTCACCTGGGGCCTTGCTTTAGTCATGGGAAACATGAGTTCTGAAAATATAACATCAGCAGATTTGGCCAATGATTATATGCTTTGCCATTTTAAGACTACATCATTCCCCTATAAAAGGAACTCAAGACGTGACACATAACCCATTCAAAGGATATTGCAATCACATCAGTCTCCTAATATACACAGAAAAAGTTTTTCAATCTAAATATCATTGTTTGAAATCAAAATTGAAATGGGCAAGGCAAACAACACTCAAGGGAGCTACTTTTACTCTCGAAGATGGCTGGAAGAGTACGACGAGGAGCTAATACTCGACTTGCAACAATCAACCAAAGTAGTTTTTGGTTGCGTCCCTCTATCAAACACTAACTTCATGGATACCTGATTGTGAACGGTCGAGATCGCATCAATAACTTGTTCCATGAAAATCTCAACATCGATGATATCTTACTTCGTTTCTACGAGTTGGAAGAGTGCTATGATTGCTTCAAGATGATTCTTATGCACGGGAATGTAGTTTGGGATAAGGCTAGGAACACCGTAACATGTGATCCGACGATGTAGGACTACTTTGTCTCGATAATAATTGATATTATTATTATATATATATATATATAAATTGTTTAATTTTAGTTTTTAATTTAACACGGCAACATATGCAAATACTTAATAAACGGATGCTATGTAGTGGAACAAGCTTGTCGAGGCGTACAAGGAGAACGGGGAGTTTGCTTGGGAGGAGTTGCAGTCAATTTTTGGAAAGGTGAGCGAAGTTGCCATGGTGGTTGATGACAAGCCGATTAAAAGCAACAAGGAAATTGTCCGAGGAATCCGTATGTCTTGTTAATTTTCATTTATTGGGTTTTTTTGTAATAAAGATAACTTCGTTAATCGCTACTAATTTTCAATGATTTGGGCATATCATGTAGGAAAACCGAAAAAAGCAAATGATGAGGAGGTGAAAATCTGCCAAGCTTCGTGTGACCAAGGTTCCGATGTCTACGGGAAGAAAACTGTCTTCATGAATCTTCCAAGCGACTCGGAAATCGCCGAAAAGAAAAACGAAGGAGAAGAGCATAGTTCACACGCGTCGTGCTCTGCTGTGTCTTACTCGTTCTAGGAATATCCTATTTGTAAGCCTTATAATCGCAGGGGCGTTCTATCTTGCGTGGGAATAATGTGTTAAGGAGTGTGTGAGCGTTTATTTCATTACATGTTATTGCTACTTGTACTTCAACTGAACTTGTGATGGTTTTTGCATAAGTGCCTTTAGGTTTCTTATTAAAATGTATCACTGCATTTTCCTTTTAATACTTTGGTATTTATGTGTTGGCATACCAGTTCCAGCTTGATTATTTGATACCTATCAATTTGATTTCCTGATATGTGAAGACAGTGCAATGTCTTGATCAAATTATAAAACATGCAACATTGATGTATCTAATTTCTAACCATTGAAAACATAAGCATTGCATGGATATGATCATAAACTTGACATAATAATTCACATTACATCACTGTTGGATTTGCTCTATCCAAAAAATGGAAACTAGACTTTATATCTGGTTACCACTGCACTCCTAATGGAAGTGCATATCACAGGCAATCCAATCCAGCAATACTCATCAAGTTTATAGAGTCTAGTTTATAGGATCACAGGCACTCCTCATAGAATGGCCACATTTTCAAGCGATAGTTCTTCACATATCCATGGACCTGTAAGTGCATATAATATGAATGTCAAGGGTTTTCCGAAATTAAGAGCACCATCAACTACAATATATTATATTTAAATTAAAAATTGAAATGTGATTACTGTTACAATGACTCACCCTCTTGTATTCTATCCACCATAGTTCATCAGTGAGTTTGATCTTCTGTGTCTCGGGGTCGTACGAAGCACAACCACCAGTCACTCCAAACAATGAGTAGAGGTGAGAGTAGAACCTCCTCTAGGTTGTGATCTAGGACTTCACGTGCGGATCCCCAAGGATATCGGTGTCGGGAATCTCATTCCTGATGAACTCCTCCAGGTCCCTTAGGTAACCAGCCTTGAAATTGTTGTCCACCTTATTCCCAGATGCCTTGTACTCATACAAAGCATGGATCAATGCTTGCTCTTCCTCATGCGTCCACACGCGCCTTGAACCTTTGTCGTCGTCCTCACTTGTCTTTCGTCTTCCCTTGCCCTTATTACCCTTTCCTGTAGCCTTTGGCATTGAACTAGCACTTGATGCTTCCATCACAAATGTCAGTAATCTGCAATAAACAACAATTCCAATTAGTTAAAAAAGATTCTATACACCATAAAACATTATGCATGGAAATTAATACATGTCGACATATTTATTGATATTACCTGCCAATCAGCAAAGAGTAGTTCAGTGATGAAATGCAAATCAATGAGATCATTAAACAAGCACAACAAGAATATATATGAGTACACATATATAAATCTACTAAAAAACAAAGAGAGTTGTCTGGCGCATTCAACAACTAAAATCACTTAGAAAACATGGTCATACAACTACAAAATATAGGTAAAGGCACATAATTGTTCATAAGTTCACCAAATAAGCAGCATATTAAGCTGCCTGCTCACACTCACTCATCAACCAACTCCCATAATCCTACCCCCTAACCAATACACCACACCCCTGAAATACTACCGGCTTCGTCGGTGTGCACGATAATCATTCCATATCTGCATAGCAATATTGTTCCTCAACTGGTTCCATTCAGCAGAGTTCTCTAGACCCTCAATGCATTTTGGAGGGGGACCGTCGTCATTGTTATCATCATCGAGGTCATCGTCGTCATCGTCCTCATCGTCACTTGAGTTGATGATGGGATCGTCCGACATATGCCTCCTGATGAAGTTGTTGAAAAGGGCACAAGCCATTATAACACGGTTCTGAACTTTAATAGGGTAATTGGATGGCCTCTTCAAAATCTTCCATCTGTTTTTTAGCTTGGCAAATGCCCGTTCAATAACACTACGGGCTCTGGAGTGCTTCATGTTGAAGAACTCTTTGTGGTCTTATGGGGCTGCTCTACTAGTCTCCCACTCTTTCAGATGGTATCGCCTGCCGCAGTAAGGAGCAACGAAACCTTCACAATTTGTGTATCCGGAGTCTACCAGGTAGTAGTTGCCTTAGAAAATAAAGTAATGGTCAAAAATGATGTTATGACAAAACAATACACAACAGAAAGTGCAAGGATAAAACTAACATGGATAGTGGCAACTTACTTACCCTTTGGAATCCTCAACCAATCACACAGCACGTACACGAACTTCATGTTAATATCGCATACACCAAGCACATTAACGTTGATTCGACCCTTCCTAGATCTGTACCTAGATTGATCTTCCAATGGCTCCGTGGCGTCGATCAGTGTACCATCCAAAGCACCAAGGCATCCCTATGCATGGAAAACAAAGAATAAAAATGGCTCAAAACTTCGTAAAGAGGTGAAAATAGTATTCATATAAACTGTAAACAATTTAAATTCACAAACCTTGAAGTAAGTCCATGGCTCGTTGCAATTGTCGGTGTCTTCGTGTATCGGTGTTGGCGTAACTAGAAAAAGCTCACTTGCCTTCAACAATGCATTTAGTGCCTTGTTGAAATAACGACTAATAGTCGGACCGTACGCTGCCAGTAGAACCCCATAACCCGATTCGTATCATGGTGTGCCATGATCTTTATGAACATTGTCACCTGCTCCCTCAAGCTTACAAACTTCTCTTCACGCAACCCTCCCACCTCTCGTAGAATCCAATACAGTTTATCAAAACACTCACGCTCCATCCTTAAGTTCTTAATGGAATCTATGTCATTTTTAACTGTTAGCTTGTCCATATGTTCTCTGATACTAGGAATTTTGCCGAGCAAGTTATATCGTACTGCTTCTCTCCTCCGAAGGTTACGTAACCTAATACATTGTTGGTGCATCATGCTCATAAACAACACTGCCCGAACCCTCAACAGTACAATCTGCAATATCACTAACGCTAGCATACGCCTCCGATGATGATCCATCTGATCATGTGACAACACAATATCACCCAAATATTAAACACCAATATCATGTTCATGTTCATGTTCTTAACGTCTATCAGTGCCAGATTACGAACAATAATCACCATCCATATAAAAGGCTCCTAAATTTCTAGCCCTAATATTCATAACCATAAAAACAACAAGGATTTCTGGACTGTCACAACCACACAAAGTCAACACAATACATAAAGGAATCCAATACTCAACCATGGTGGAACCTATACACATGTTTAATTAACGCATGCAGCTGGATTTAAGCATGGGTGCAATCGACTGAAATTTAATTAAACAAATCCAGGTTATTTTACAGAAACCAATGCAAAGGGAGTGCGATTATACCTGCAAACACTCAGAATTTCGGAAAGCATGCGCAAAGGTATCCTTTTTCGAACAAACTCATGCGTTGCGTATGAATTACTACTTTAGAAAAGAGAAAATCGTAAAGAGAACAACCTTAAACAATGGACGAGTCTGAAAATCTTACCTGGGTACGAGAAATCAGGGTTGCGCCGCTCGTCAGAGGAACCCTAATTTTGTCGCCGTTGGTTGTGAATTGAGGAACCCTAATTTTGATTCAGACGCCACAATGCGTTTTTTTTTTGGGGGGGGGGGGGGAAGGGTTATGTGTTGGGTGGTAAAATCTGAATAATTCACGATCCAATCGTGGTGCAACACATGTAAACTTGAGGGTAATTCGGACAATTCAAGTTTGTGGGAATTATCATCCAATGGCGGAGATAACTTATCATGGGGGGGGGGGGGGAGATGGATTTCAGTGGATAAAACCACCTTTTGGACGGGCTTGGCAGATAGCCTGAATGCGTTAACATTCAAACCAAACAGTTTATTACGATAGATAAAGGGACTTATCTATCGTTATAGTTGGAACCAAACATGCCCTAATAGTATAACACTTGAAAAATTATGAGCTAAATGTTCAGACGAAAAGTATCTCAAGTTGAGAGTCAGTCGACTATTATTGATCGTACCATATCTAAATTAGAAATAGGTGACAATATAAATTAAGTTGCTATATAATGTAAATGCCACAAAGGTAACTCATGCATTTCAATATTGAATGGAGCGAGATATGCAGTTAATGTTTGGATAAAACAAATATCACCAATATTCCCATGCCATAAAGCAAACCCACTAAAAGATATGTACTTAAAGATATATATTTAAGTATTATATATGCATACTTCCACAGCTATACGGACCATTAGACGTACAATATTGAATTCAACTCTGCCACATAAATTGACTATTGTCAACCTCCTGCATGCTCAATGATCACCACCTCTCCACCTGTCAACCATCCCTCGTGCACACCTCTAACGCACTAGCACCCACGAACGTACCCACGAACGTACCTGGTTAAGAGGTAAGAGTTGATCAAACGTCAAAAGAGAACTGCCAAGAGAGTAAAAGAGAGGAGAAGGTTGATGGATAATGCTATAGGTAAGAAAATTATAGATAGAAAATGAGTGAAAGTGAGTAATAGCTGTAAATTCTGGAGAAGGTGGCAGGGGAGCAGGCGATACGAGGCGGCGCATCGCGCGAATCTCAAGCGGACATGGTGAAGGTTGACGATTATTTTGATATCTCGTGTAGTTAATTTAATTAGTTGTTAATTGTGGTACGGTGTTTTAAGTCTTGGAACAACAAAAGAACTAATTTGGTTAACACAATCTAGTATAGGATTGAGCAAAATTAAAAGTCCTTAGCCATAGAGGTAGAAATCGATCCCTGAACTTGAAATAAGTACTTAAACTGGATGTGAACTTTGGTTTAGTAACCCCATTTTGAAATAACAAGCTACATTCTCCATGTGATAATTTGTAGGTCATTGTGAACAATTCATGCTTAGTCCAACCAGCGGAGCCAACATGGAACGGCCGCATGGCATTGACAGAATCCGACCAAATAGGTATAATAACTCATGTCCAGACAAACTATTTCTACAAAGACTGTCCAACACAGAAATTGGACACCATTTTCACAAACCTAAAAAAATCTCTGGGCAAAGTATTGGTGTTCTTTTACCCATTAGCCGGGCGCTTACGTTGGCTAAATGGGTCCCATCTCGAGCTTGAGTGCAACGGCAAGGGAGTGCAGCTCATTGAGGCCTCCTGCATCGACTCCACTTTAGACGACTTTGGTGATTTTGCCACATCTCCGCATGTCCATTACCTCATTCCTCAAATCAATTATAGAGATTCCATTGAAGAAATTCCTTTATTGCTCGTGCAGTTAACCAAATTCACTTGTGGTGGCATTGTTCTACATGTCTCTGTATCACATGCAATAGTTGATGGCCAAAGCGGCCTCCATTTTCTCTCAGAGTGGGCCAGGCTCGCTGTGGAGAACGGTTAGGCACACCTCCTTTCCTTAATCGGAAAGTTCTGGGGGCTGGAGAAGACATTCCATTCATAATCGGAGAGAGTAAAAATAGTTTCAAGCCCGACTACGCTAAGTCCCCTCCCCTTTTGATTGGACAAACGAGCAGCGAGATCGAGAGGAAGAAGGTCACCGAGATTGCCATGCTGAAGCTGTCAAAGATTCAGGTGGAAATGCTCAAGAATGAAGCTAATAATAATAATAGTAATGGCCATAATGAGGATATCAATGGTGACAATGTCCGTGCCTACACTCGATACGAATCAATAGTAGGGCACATGTGGAGATCCTTATGCAAGGCACGTAGGCACGTGCCCGAGCAGCCAACTACAGTGGGACTCTACGTGGACATACGCAAACGCATGGAGCCACCACTGCCCGACAAGTTCTTCGGCAATGGGATTGAAATCGTGGATGCATCCGGCATATCGGGAGATATAGTAACTATGCCTCTAGGCTACGCTGCAGGCAGGATTCGTCGTGCTGTTGCTAAGGTGACCAACGAATACGTACATTCGGCCATTGATTTCTGGAAAAACAAGAAAGATTTGTCGGGGAATCAAGACATACACATGCGTAGTAGATTATTAGAGGGGCCGCCACCATTCTGTGGGAACCCAAATTTCGAAATCGTGAGCTGGATGTGGCTTCCGTTGTACGGATTGGATTTTGGCTGGGGAAAGGAAATCTATATGGCTCCTGTAATGTCACATTACAGCGATGGAGAGTCACTAATGCTACGGGATTATGAAGAGGTTGGCGGTTTAGTTGTTGCTCTGCGTCTTCAATCTGAATGCATGGCGGATTTCAAGAAGTTTTTCTATCAAGATATTCCAACTCTTGTAACTAATAATAAGGTTGCCTGATCATCTGGTACGTAGTAACGTCGTCAAGTTTTCTCATGATTAATTCCCTGCATGCTGAATAATAATAATGGTTATTGATTACATCATGAATAATAAATGCTGAATATTTTTGTTTTAATATAAGGTATCAACCTAAAACGCCAATACCGTTTTATAATATATAAAGTATAAGCGGACAATAGTGATAAATAAAAAAAAGTAATTAAAAAATAAAATAACCATCTATTTTGTTATATAAAGTTTTAAAATAAATGAATCATCAAAAGTCGTCCTTTATCTATAGTTTATTTCAATTTTAGTCCTTTAATTAAGAGATTTTCTATTTTAGTCATCCAACTATCAAGTTTTATCAATTCTCGTTCTTTAGGCCCTTAGTGTTTTGGGTTTTGTAATTTTTTCCCCAATTTGTTTTTTTTTGTAAAACTGTACCTGCATCCATTATTTTTAAAAATAATTTTATTCATACTGTGACAATTTTTCAATACTGCGAACTGCCTATAAGATTTATGAAGTGATGATTTTATTCTTCACTCAATGGTGGTATATATAAGTACAACTTAGAATACAAGAAGGAAAGAGATAATTACAAAAAGGAAATAAATACAAAGAATATTCTCCTAAATTACAAAGACTAGGACTCTTGTCTAATACGCCCCCGCAAAATCGACGACCCATCGGCGATGGCGATTTTGGACCGTAGGAGAAGAAAACGAGCACGAGGCAACGGTTTGGTGAGGAGATCCGCGAGTTGATCAGTCGTGTTGATGTACGAAACACTGAGAAAGCCCTTGTTGACAAGATCGCGAACGAAGTGTAGATCAATAGAGATATGCTTCATTCGAGAATGCAAAATGGGATGAAGAGATGTACGGATCGCCCCTAAGTTGTCACAAAGAACACGCGGGGGAGAAGGAAGAGAGACACCTAGCTCACGAAACAAATGCTGCAACCAACGAACTTCAGCAGCTACATTCGCCAAGGCCCTATATTCGGATTCAGTAGAAGATCGAGAAATAGCACGTTGGCGACGAGAAGACCAAGTGATGGGATTGCCACCAAAAAATATAATATAGGCCGAAGTAGACGCAGCAGTGCCCGGATCACCTGCCCAATCCGCATCAGAGTAAGCAAGAAGACGAGGGCAGGAGGCACGGCGAAGAAGCAGTCCATGAGAGAGCGTACCCTTTAGGTAACGTAGGATACGTTTGAGAGCTGTCCAATCAGTCTCAGTGGGAGCGGACATCCGTTGCGCCAACCTATTGACCGAGAAGGCAATGTCAGAACGAGTCAAAGTAAGATATTGCAAGGCGCCAATAACACGCTTGTACTCCGTAGCATCGGTCAAGGATGTGGAAGTTGAGACCACCGAGGTTGACGCCATGGGAGTAGCTAAAGGTTTAGCACCATCCATCTTGTGTCGAGCAAGAATATCACCCATGTATTTATGTTGCGAAAGAAAGAGGCCCTCTTTGCAAGTGAAAACCTCAACACCAAGAAAGTAGGAGAGATGTCCCAAATCTTTAACCGCAAACTTACTACCAAGACCACGAACAATACGCGAGATAAGCGTGTCGTTGCTCCCTGTCACGATAATATCGTCCACGTAAACAAGGAGGTAAACAACATCATGACCCTTGGAGTAAATAAAAAGGGAGGAATCAGACTTGGACTGACTAAACCCAACAACACATAACTCGACAAACAAAGCAAGAAACCAAGCGCGAGGAGCTTGCTTCAAACCATACAAAGACTTCTTGAGATGACAAATATGATGAGGGAAAGATGGGTCAACGAAACCCTGAGGTTGAGACATAAACACAGCCTCATTAAACTTGACATGAAGAAAAGCATTGCTGACATCAAGTTGGCGTAACGACCAACCACGCATAACCGCTAACGACAACACAAGTCGAATAGTGACGGGTTTGACAACGGGGCTGAAGGTTTCCTTGAAGTCAACACCCTCACGTTGATTGAAGCCCTTCACAACAAAACGAGCCTTGTACCGATCAATAGACCCATCGGGATGACGTTTAATGTGAAACACCCATTTGGAGCCAATAATGTTCTTCCCTAACGAGGAAGGGACCAAATCCCAAACACCAAATTGCATAAGTGTCGTGTACTCCTCAGCCATAGCCGCACGCCAAAGCGGATCCTTAAGTGCTTGAGAAACGCATGTAGGTGCGACGGGGCCCAAAACCGGATGTTTAAAAGCGAAGTAGATGTGCTTCGGCTTAAAGATGTTGTTTTGAGCGCGAGTGGTCATGGTGTGAGTACGCGGTGGAGTAGATGGCCTAGGAGAAGGGCAAGAATCCGGGTCGAGCCACTACAACAAAATGCATTTCATGTAACAAAATAATAGTAACAAAAGAGGAATTTGTTACTGGTTCTAAGGTAATTGTAACAAAATAATAATTTTGTTACCGAACGTAGCATTTTTTATAACAAGACATGAATTTTGTTACTTAAAAGTATACTTTCGTTACAGAAAGAATTTATATCTAGTAACAAGCGGATAATTGTTATAGAAAAATGATAATTTGTTACTAAACAATCCATCTTTAGTTTCAAAGTATATTTAGTTACAAATAATATCTATTGCATTGTTACCCTGTCAAACTTATCTAAACAATTAAAATTGCTCACAGAAGGCGTCAAAAGTGTTTCAGCATATAAGAAGTATATTAATAACTATTTTTAAGTCGTAAATTAACAATCAACCAGAAATAAATTTATTGATATTGGATGTAGAGAAATAGATGCAGAACGAAGGTGTGACATCAGAAAGTATAAATATGTTCATGAGGAATAATTTGAAGGATTGCGGAATATTTTAATGGATCAAAAGGATACCAAATTCCACGAATTAAAATGTGGTCCAGACTTATTGGATAATAATTTTGTACTTTATTTTATTTCATAAACAAAATTAAGTATCCTTTAAAAAATAAACGAAAAAAGAAAATTAAAACAAGGTATCTACTCATCATACTTTACAAAACTTAATTAACCTATATTAAACTCATAAATTAGACCATTCATGTGAATAAAAAGAATCACATTAGAATGTTCAAGAAAAAAAAATCACATTATTATTTAGTAGACCACCAACTCTCGGAGTTTCTTTTTTGGGCGAATTCTGCCGCGCCGAAACGAAAAAATTGGGTGCGCCAATTAACAAAAGGAGACATTCGAGAAGTTTCCCAAAATCAGAAAATTAGGGCACGCCGAGCGGAGTGAACGAGCTAATGTGGTAAGATTGATTTCACATCCTTTTCCCTTCAAGTTTAGCCTTTCTATTTTATATATTGTAGAGATCTAAGAAACTCAATTTCATTCTGTTACAGCACTTTGGTGTGAAGCTGGAAGCAGCCAGCGCGAAGGTTGGTACATGGTACCACTCTTTCCCCCACTAAAATTGATGATGGGCTCGTTTGATTTTTCAGTATGTTGCTCGATTTTTCATTAGGGTATGGTTTATTCTTCAAATTTTGTAATATGATTATTTACTGAGACTGGGTTATAGTTCGATCTTTTGATTCAGTAGTGGCTACTATTGATGTATTTATTCGTTTGGTAGTTACTGTTGATTAGTTTTGGGTTTTTTCCTTGTATTTGTTGATTTGCGAGTATAACAGTTAGCTCTTTTCATACTCATGTGCTTTTGTGTGGCTTTGGTACTCTTTACTCTCACACCTTTATTTTTGCACTTTTAGTTTTGTTGATTTTAGTGTCGTTAGAATATTGTTATGTTACCTTTTTATGTCAACTGGTAAATTCGTAAATTCGTTTTGTTGAATGAGTTGTTTAATCAATCAGTGAACACTATGCAAGCATGGTTTTCAATGCTTATCTTGATGGAAACGTGTTGGGATCCAGATTTGTTTGGTTAATTGGTTCTACCATGATCTAGCAAGATCTTACGTTAAGGACATAACCAAGTTGGTTTTTGGTCATGTTTATATAACTCAATCCATCTTCTTCCAAATCTGAAATATGGTTCTAAAGAAACTTGTGCTTTATTGTTTTTGAAATTGTGGATCGGGTCGATACGTTGTTGATGTTAACTTAACACTGAAGTTCTAACAGCAGTTTGTGTTTGCTGTTAGTTCTACGATGTTACTTTAACAGCAGACCAGAGTAACAGTTTGCAGCGGAATAAACAAACACGAATTTAAGAAGTGAATATAGGATTATATTAACTTCCGAGCCGTAGGCAAAATACCACAAGGGTTTAACAAAGGCGTTCTCACAACTCTCAAGCTCCTCACTCTCGAATTGTTCAAACTAAGCAAAGCACACAAGAGTTGCTTCGACTATCTCTAAAAGCTCCTCACTCTTAGATCTATTCTAACAACTTAAAAACTTTGCTAAAGCAAGACAACACTCAACAACTGTAAATTAATCTCTTGGATTGATTAGCTCTTGTCTCGTTGTTTGTCTTGATGTACTTCACACCTATATATAGGTTCTTGATTTGGACTTCAAGGTGTGTTGTACACGGTTGGTAATTCTCCTTGTTTCCTTCTCGAACTCCTCTTCCTTGTTCTCGCAGTCCTTCTTGAATAATAGTTCCTTCGCCAGTGATCTAGCTAAGGAAAGACTCCTTCTTCAATTCAGGACTTTCCCTTGGAAGCTTTCCTAGTCGCACTAGACTTCTTCTTTCCTTTTATAAGCCGTTTGCTTTAATAGGAAACTTCTCATCTTGGAAACTTTGAGCGTCCAACCTAATGCAAGTTTGTTTCCTGAATAATAATCAAAGACAACTACAACTGTGGAACTCAGTTAGTTAAGTGAATAAGGCAAAACAATAATAATAATAATAACTAGATTGTAAAACAGTTTCTGGACGTGCAATGTTACTCTAACATTGAAAATCTCAATGTTATCCTAACATCCAGAAAACTTGCACTTTCAGTTTTAAATATACTTAATTGATTCTACTGGCTTCCTTATGTTATTGATTTTGAGAAGTGTTAATTTGAAAGCCAACAATATAGTAATTGACTACCATACTTCTTCCCTCTAATGCAAGTAAAGAAAATAACTTGGCGCATATATTTTGTTATGTATGCTTTTTGGATGCTATATTGAATATGACGCACTGTGAAAATCATGCTTTCTAGTTGGAAATAACTTTATCCTTAAACTTTTATTGTTTATCAAAGCTATTTGTATTAGTTCCACCTTGTGAAGTTTAATTTCTAAATTTGTTGAACCTAACTTTAATTAAACTTTGTTGAACTTTTGATGAAAATTTATTCAACTTCTAGTGAAAATTTGCTGAACTTTTGCTAAACTCTTGTTGGACTTCTGTTAAATATTTACTGAACTCATTTTAAAATTTATTGAACTTTCGTTGTATATTTATTAAACTTTGTGTTGAACTTTTGTTTAATACTTACTGAACTTTGTGCTTAACTTTTGCTGAATATTTACTGAACTTTGGTTAAATATTTACAGAAATTTTGCTCAACTTTAGTTAAGATCCAGAGAACACTTGCGATTTATTTTTGTGTAGCCTTAAGATGCTAGTTGTAGCTTGAATGGACACTTTTTTATGTACAGTAAGTGGTTATGCTTTACTAAATATATTAATTTTTATGTTCTTGTAAGTTTTTTTAATATATAACTAATCCTTAATCAGAGAACAAAAAAAAAGGATGAGGAGCAAGTACGGGAAAGTCAATCAAGCAAGAAATTTGAAAAAATGTAAGTGTTGAAGATGCTTTTAGTTCAATTACCTTTATTTATTTTAGACATATGACAAGAAATACGTATTGAAAAAGGATTCCATAGCATGTAAGATAAGTAACAGTTAACAACTCTTGTATTTCAATGTTAGGGATGGAATGTGCTTGAAATTGAGTTCATTGAAGGTTTTAAAAATCCCATCCAACATGTAGTGAAATTAGCAAATGGACTTGGTATAATTGTTCGCCAAGGCATAGATTTGGTATAATTGTTCGCCAAAGGCATAGGCTCAGAGTCGTGGCTTCTAAAGGAAGTAAAAGACCGAGATGCGAGTCTTCTCAACTAAAATATGTTCAAGAGAAATTGAGAAAGGTGGAAAATAAAGTGCAAAGAGGTGATTTCCCGTATCAAATTTCAACAAGAGACAATCCAAAATTATAATGAGCAACTTCAAAGACAAGAAGTTGAAATGACAAGTCTCTAAGATGGTCAGAAAGAACTAAAGTAGTTGTTGGTGACCCTGTGTGTACAAAGACTCTCGTAATTGATCATCTTCTTTACTTTGTCAGGTACTACGCATTACCCTAAATCTAGTTCTCATTTCATTTTTTCTTTCTTACCATGTATGTTTGTAATAATAGTATGTCATGGATGTAATACGTTGTTGTAGTTGTGACTTTGCTACTATTTTCTTTGTTGTGGTAGTAAATTGAAATCGACTGGGTAAGGTAAACATGTTAACATTTCTATCGAGTAATTAAGATAGAAGAGGCGCCAAAAACTCTACATTCTGAATTGACGGGTTTGAATCCGACATTCATCACATTACAAATTAAGGAAATCGATTTTATCAAAATATACTATGTTCTGGTTCTAGAAAAGAACGAGGTAGTAAACTCTGTCTTACAATTTCCTTGTTCATTTTTTGTTCTTTGACTCTGGATTGTTTTTATTCTACTTCAGGTTCTCGTTATCGGACTGGGTGAATCTCAATTATTTGAATATCAGCTCAATTAGCGGAGTTGGTGAGTGCAGTTTTCACTTAGTATTTACATTATGTACTATTTCTTTTGGCCACCTACAAAGATTTTACTCTTTTTGACTCAACTTTCATGAGATTTTGATGAATTGCGTATTTTTTGATTAAGGTTAATTGTATAGAAGAAACCTAAATGTATGGTATGCTTACACAAGTATCTTCTATGATGTAATATATTTTTGGATATCATTTCAAATTAAATGAAAGTCATTAGTTTCTTAGTTTTATCTCCTTGTATGAAATAGTGAATTTGAGGAAGATGTAGATGAAAGGGTGTATAAAAAGATATATTGCTAGTTGTATAGCATTTATTGTTCTTTTTTAGTCTTGAAGGTATGTTGTGCGCATGCTATTGTAACTCATGTTGCTGATGCAGTTCGCTTCGTTGGTTAGTTTATATTTGTGTAGTTCCACACAATTTACTGATAGGGTGGTTCCCTTCTTTTTTATGATTCAGCTGGGAAGTGCTTAGAGTTGTAAATGCATGTACAATGAAAGCTTGTCATGCATTCTATCAAGTGCTTTTTGTTCCTTTATGAGAGCCATTTTTTCATTTGATGGAATTTTGATTTATGTGCCCTATCATTTTGATTAAAATTTTACTATAGTGTTTATGTTACATAAGATATATCCATATGTATATCTTATATTTTTTGTTCTTATGACAGGTTATTCAACCAACTATCCCGAATTGAGCAAGGAGCAAGAAAGCTCAATTGTATAACAATTTTTTGTAGATATTTATTTTCTTTTGAGAGATATTACCACACATCAAACACATCTTTTACTTGCATGCTTGCAAGATTGATGTTACTAACTAGATGATAGTGTGTGTGTGTTTTGAATTATTTTTGTCTGGATTAGCCATATGTGGTGAAGATACATGATTTCTTATATATATTTGTTTTCAATTTTTTGTGCCATTGTCATTTATATATTGGTATACTGTACTTATTTACAAAATTATAACAATTTAAAACAAAATTTAAAATTATGGTAACAAATATAATTTCTTTCCACAAAATAGTAACACTTATTGGTAACAAAATATAAGTAACAAATAGAACATTTGGCAATTAGACAATTTTTAGTAACAATGATATATGTTACAAATAGTTAAAAATTGTAACAATTTATGTTTTGTTACTATAGTGTTAGTAACGAATCTTTTGAATTTTGTTACTATTGAACTATTGGCGACGAGGTATCAACGACAAATCTTTGGTAACAAAAATTTGTTACAATTATCTTTAGTGACAAAATAGAGCACCATTTGTAACAAAAAGTTTCGTTACAAATTATGCTTTTTCTTGTAGTCGGTCGCGTGGAACTGGACGATGTAGCGGATGACGCGGGAGACGGCAGCTCGAGCGAAGACTGGACTACGGGTTGGGCTGCAGTGGGAAGAACAGGATTCTCGATGGAATGTTGCCTCAACATCACTCCAACATTGGGAACAGAAGGCGCAGAAACTGGTGCTACAAGGGTCTGATTGCAATGTTGCCCCAACAGGAACCCAACATTGGGAACAGAAGGTGCAGAAACCGGTGCCATTGGAGTCAAACCCTGACTGCTGACCGTCTGATGGGCCCCATGACCCGTGGGTCCATGGGGTAGAATGAGAAGCGGCCCAAAGAGCCTAGGTGGCGGCGGACGAGGGCTAGGGCAACGGGTCGCAAACCCCAGAAATTCCGTCTCCACAAAACGAACGTTGCGAGACACATAAACCCGAGATGTTTCAATGTCGAGACAATGATAAGCACTCTGAGACACACTGTAGCCCAAAAATATACACGCGCAAGAAGGAGGCGTGAGTTTACCCAGAAAATAAGGACGGAGCCACGGGAAACACAAACACCCAAACGTGCGTAACTTAAGGTAGTTGGGAGAACGACCAAACAAGACCTCCAAAGGACTCTTGTGGTGAAGAACCATTGTAGGCAGCCGATCATAAAGATAAACTGCAGTAGAAAAGGCCAAGTCCCAAAACGAAGATGGAAGGCCTGATTGCTGCAAAAGAATGCGCCCAAGTGTGACAACATGACGATGACGCCGTTCAACAGTGTCATTTTATTGCGGAGTATGAGGAGCAGTGGTAAGCCAACGGATACCACAATCCAAAAAGTAAGAACGGAGTGCAATGAATTCACCCCCATTATCCGAACAAAAGTTCTTAATGGAGAACCCAAATTGTTTCTCAGCAAACGTGTGAAACTGACGAAATACCGTAGCAACTTGCGACTTGTGAGACAAGGGATAGAACCAACAATACTTTGAAAAATGGTCAACCAACAACAAGTAATAACGACAACCATCCAAAGAGGGAACCGGCGAGGGACCCCGAAACATCACCATAAACATACTCTAACGGCGAAGTAGAGACAAGAGATGTAGCACTAAATGGCAATTGCGTAAGCAAAAGTGACAAAAAGTAGCATCCTTTGAAGTACAAGGTAATTTAAACTTGCTAAACAAAAAGGAACTAATATCCAAAGATGGATGACCTAAACGACTATGACAATTGTCCCTATTAGTGCGAATTCCAACACACGCCAAAGGACTCGAAGCAATCCGCGATCGCACGTCCAAGTGGTAAATTCCATTACTGCATTCCCTGCGCATGAGTATCACCCCCGTTGTTCGATCCTTAACAAAGAAATACCAAGGATGAAATTCAAGCATGAGATTGTGAGAAAGAAAAAATTGATGCACCGATAATAGATTCCGTTGAGATGACAGGACGCATAAAACGGGAGTGAGAAGGAATTTACGACCAGATTTTGTAATAGAAGCGGAACCAACGTGAGTAATAGGCAAACCTGAACCATTAGGAATCGTAACCTCATCTGTCCCTTCATACTCGGAATGAACGGTTAGATTTTGAAGATCCGAGGTGAGATTATGCGAGGCCCCCGAGTCAACAAGCCAATTTGTGTCGTGAGATGAAGAGTTCGGGATCGAAGCCAAGTTAGCAAGAGGTTGCTGAAGATGATGACAAGTACGAGCCCCGTGACCATAAATCCCACAGATTTGACACGTGATGTCAGGACGGCCATTAGAATTCGAACGATTGTTGTTGTTGTTCTGATTCCCCTGATTGTTCTACCACGGTTGGAAGCGTTACCGCGGTATTGGCGATTGGAACCACCCCGTGAGTTGTTGTGGCGGCTAGAGTTTGGACCACCACATTGACCCGAGTTATGGTGATACGAGGCAGCATTGGCCGAAGCCACAAGGGATGCAGATTGAGCCTCAAAGCGCTTGACATAGATCTCGTGAGCCACCAATTTGTCATGAAGCACATATAAGGAGAGCGGATGATCACGAGCATGGATCTCAGATATCACGGTAGAATGCCCCCAAACCGTTCAAAACGAATAGAGTGACATCATCATCAGAGAGGCGATGATCAACTAGGGCAAGTTCATCAACTTTCAACTTGACAAGTTGGAGGAATTCCGACACGGATTTGGAGCCAATGGTCAACTGAGAGAGAGATTCCATCAACTGCATGACACGAGCACGAGATCGGTTAGCATACGTGCTCTGCAAGGACATCCTATTTTCAGCCGACGTCTTCTTGTCGGAGACAAGTTGCATGACTAGCGAACCAAAAAGGGCGGATACGAGGAGAGCATCCTGTCGCGTCCAGTCGACAAACGCAGCAATAGATTCCGGAGAATCACTGCAAAGAGGGCAGGGGGTCGTACCTTCCAAATAGCCAAAAAGGCCATAGCCATAAAACAGATGGCGAACCCGTGCATTGCAGGATGTGTAGTTCCCAGAGTCTAACTGCAGAGGTAGATGAGTATGTGCATTGATGGGCACAAAAGGCGGAACACCGTGACCAAACGGTGGAACGAGGGGTTGAACCTCTGAACTCGTAACCTGAAGAGGAGCGGTGGACGACTGCATGAGCGGCGCCATGGAAGACGCATCCGCAGATCAGGTGGCGGCCGAAGCCGAAGCTGAGTCACTAGGGTTTCTAGCGGAAGACATCAGGAATCGGGAATTCTCTTTAAAGTTATATTCCTGCTGATACCATATAAGATTTATGAAGTGATGATTTTATTCTTCACTCAATGGTGGTATATATAAGTACAACTTATAATACAAGAAGGAAAGAGATAATTACAAAAAGGAAATAAATACAAAGAATACTTTCCTAAATTACAAAGACTAGGACTCTTGTCTAATACTGCCGTCATGTCTGGACAATATACACATACCACCCCTCACTACAAGAATTGGGGAGTTTTCGCGACCCTCCGTGGTGACCGCCAAGCGGTCCCCAGAATTTTGGTGACCGCCTGGAGCAACGGGGACCGCTGGGCGGTCTCCAGCCCAAAATGGGGGCTGCCCAGCGGTCCCCGGCCCAATAACATGCTTGTTGGGTCGAAAATTAGCCCCCAAAAAACTCTAAAAATTGGGCCCAATTTTTAGAGTTCTTGGGCAGCTTTCTCTTGTCTTCGGCGACCGCCCGGAGCAACGAAGACCGCCCAGCGGTCTCCAGCCCACTAAGGCGACCGCTGGGCTATAGCTAATAATATTTATACCTTATTTTTTAATTTTATGGAAGGATTAAGGTGCCGCATTGTTTATTTAGTGGATTATTATCCTAATAATAGTTAAAGGAAAAAAATTACAATGTTTCATACAAATTCAAAAAACATATGATGATTAGGTGTACGTATAACGTATAATAAGTTCAACGTTAATAACTCTCTCTATCTTGTTCAATCTACTTTTAAATAACTAAATTATTAGTTTTATAATCATTTGTTACTTTAATTGACAGGTTATAATGAGGTTTGTTGCTAAAAATCACAAACACATGGAGATCATTCCATAAAATCAAAGAAATACGTATGAATATTATTAGGGACCGCTCGATGGTCCCTAAAACGGTCCATAAAACTACTTTTAGGGACCATGGGCAGTCTCTAAAACAAGTATTAGGGACCGCCGAGCGGTCCCTAATAATAGTCATACCTCATTCTTTGATTTTTTGGAACGATTAAGGTGTCGCATTGTTTGTTTAGTTGATTCTTATCCAAATAATAGTTAAGAGAACAAAATTACAATGTTTCATACAAATTCAAATAACACATGATGATTAGGTGTACGTATAACGTATAATAAGTTCAACGTTAATAATCTCTCAATCTCGTTCAATCTACTATTAAATAACTAAATTAATACTTTTATAATCATTTTATACTTTAATTGACAGGTTATAATGAGGTTTGTTGCTAAAAATCACAAACACATGGAGATCGTTCTATAAAAAAAAGTATGAATATTATTAGAGACCGCCAAACCACTTTTAGGGACCGCAGGGTAGTCTCTAAAACAAATATTAGGGACTGCCGACCGGTCCCTAATAATATTCATACCTCATTCTTTGATTTTATGAAACTATTAAGGTGTCGCGTTGTTTGTTTAATTGATTATTATCCTAATAATAGTTAAGAGACCAAAATTACAAGGTTTCATGCAAATTGAAACAAGATATGATGATTAAGTGTACGCATAACGTAAAATAGGTTCAACGTTAAAAACTCTCTCAATCTCATTCAATCTACTATTAAATAACTAAATTAGTAGTTTTATAATCATGTGTTACTTCAATTGACATGTTATAATGAGGTTAGTTGCTAAAAATTAAAAACAGGTGGAGATCGTTCCACAAAATCAAAAAAACACATATGAATATTATTAAGGACCATCAGGCAGTCCCTAAAACTGGTTTTAGGGACCGCCGGACGGTCCCTAAAAGTCATTTTATGGACCGTCTAGCGGTCTCTAATAATATCCATACCTCTTTTATTTGATTTTACGGAACAATTAGGGTGTCGCGTTGTTTGTTTAGTTGATAAATATCCTAAAAATAGTTAAGAGAACAAAATTACAAGGTTTCATGCAAATTGAAACAACATATGATGATTACGTGTACGTATAACGTATAATAGGTTCAATGTTAAAAACTCTCTCAATCTCATTCAATCTACGGTTAAATAACAAAATTAATAGTTTTATGGTCATTTGTTAATTCAATTGATATGTTATAATGAGTTTTGTTGATAAAAATCAAAAAAACAATGGAGATCCTTCCGTAAAATCAAAAAAATGAGTATTAATATTATTAGGGACCGCCTAGCGGTCCCTAATACCACTTTTAGGGACTGCTTGGCGGTCACCCGGTCCCCTAAATGAACTGAAATAGGCGGTATTGGAGTGGAAATTTGAAATTTCCAAAAATTCAGAATTTTCACCCTCAATACTATATATACCGCCACTCTTCTATCCAATTTTTCAACACTCTTCAAAAACATCCAACTCCAAAATTTCTCTTCTCATTTTTCTCTTCCTAAATCCCAAAAATAAAAATCATCCAACACAAACTTTCATTTCTTCTTTGTTTTTAAAGAAACACTCTTCTCTTTTTTTTTTTTTTTATAAAACAAACACTCTTCTCTTTTCTTTTAACAAATGCCAAGAAAACACCCAACAATATGTTCTTCATTTCTTTTTCTTCTTCTTTTTCATTGTTTTTGGTTTATTTTTATATCTATCATTTATTTTTACTTTTATTTCATTATTTTCTTTGTTTTATTTTGTTAACTTTCATTTCATTTTACTTTTTTATCATCATTTTCTCTGTTTTTGTTCTTGTAAATGTTTGATGCACATATTTACACGCAATTTATACAAAAAACTCAATAATTTTCCGATAAATTTATTCTGCCGTAGACTTTTAGGGACCGCCGAGCGGTCCCCATTTATGAATATTATTGGGGACTGCTAGGCGGTCCCTAAAAGTCCCTATATCTTTGGCGACCGCTTAGCGGTGCCTAAAACTTTCCGAGGTATTGGGGATCGTCAAGTGGTCACCAAAGCCCAGAGGTCTTTAAGGACCGCCCGGCGGTCCCTAATGTCGCAGTCACGGAAAATGCTCAAGGCTTTCCGCGACCGCCTTTTGGTGACCGTTGGACGGTCCCTAAAGGTCTTTAGGGACTACCCTGGCGGTCCCTAAAAACCCCTGAATCTTGTAGTGCCTTATTTTGAATTATATTCAAATTTAATATTTTTTTTAAATATTTATTTTTATTTTTATTTTATATTAAAAAATATATAGTACCCCTTACATTAATTTACTTAATATATTTAAAATAATTTATTCTTATAATAATATTAACTTTAGACGTAACTCTTTGTAATCTTATTACACCAATATTAAATTATCTCAACATGTAAAAAGTCTTTCAATGTAGCGATTTAACATAATTTAGTGAGAGAAGAAACTATATATATGTATATATTGTAATACAAGAATATTGTCTCTTTTCTCTAAATGATACCTAACTCTTTGCTATGCATATTTCATGAGAGACGATCTCGGATTGACATCTAAATTTACTTCATTAGCTAATGAGTATATGCATAGACTAACATCGCTGTTTCGGTGTATGTTTCGAGATTTTCTCGGCATGTTTACGCTTATCTGTACTGACTTAAAAGTGAGAAACTCCAAATATCAAGGCAGAAAAGCACAACTTTTGGGTAACAAGGCTGAAAAACACTTCTAACGCATAAGATTAAGGTGGTGTTTGCAAACTCTAGTGAAAAGTAGAAGTTCATAATTTTAAGTTAAATTTTAAAATCAATTAAATTCAAAAGTTGAGAATGTTTACGAGATAATCTTAAATTTGAAATTATTCGGTTATTTTATTTAAAAATACCCACCACAAGCCAAAAGCACCCCACACCAGCATTAAGATTGTGAGGTTTTTTAGCTTAAAAAAAATTGTGTAACCGAAAGAGTTTGCAAACACCCCAAAATTACTTATTCAAATAAAAAACTAATTATATCTTTTTTTAAGAGTTTGCAAACACCACCTAAAAACATCATATATAGTTCTTTTTAACAGTTTTTGCAACCAGTGTCTACTAACCAAAATTTTATGGGGTTTTATTTCTTCCAACAACATTTTCTTTCGATCCAGGCCCATCCAGATGCAACACATCCCAAGTGAAACACATATTATTTGTACCTGGTCTCGTTAAATTGGTCCCAGGCGATGTAGACCATAAATCTGCAAGTTCAATATGCTATTTTGACTAGTAACTTAGACTCAATCATTCATTAATTCCCACTTATCACCAATTCCTTTTTGTCTTTGACACAATTTTGCAGTCACATTTAGCATCAAAATTATCTTAGATAAATTATGGGTAAGTGTGTTCAAAAATAATTTATGGGTAAGTAGTTGAGAATATGATTGGAGTGAATAAAGATCTTAAATTTGCGGGCAAATTATATTTTCTGCCCATCATTATATGTTAAGTTGTCTTTTGCTGTTTAAAAATTCGGGCCTAAAAGAAGTACATTATCCTTTTCAAATTTGACAAAATATACCCGTCGGGCCTCCAAACGGGCTTAGCATGTGCTTCGTTCTACGTGGCACTCCACCTAAATTAGACCAGAATATGTGGCATGATTTCTTATTAATTTCTTTTTAGTAATCTATGAGAAGTAATTAAATAAAGAAAAAAAATGAGAAATTACTATTCTTTTCAGATTTATTTTATCAATTAATCATTGGAAACTAATAAAAAAAAGGAATTATTTTTGATAATCGAAATAAAGGAAATTTTTAAATCTTTATTGGCCCGAAAAAAATCTTTATATTGAAAGCATCTAAATTATTTTTAAATACAACAAAAAAAACTAAAAACAAAAAATACAAAAACTAATTCTTCATAATCTTCTTCCTTAATCCAACACCTACTCAGTACCATACTCCCACCTCCACCCCCTCTCAGGACTCCACCGTGACCCCCTCCCCCCTCTCACTCTGCCCCTTCTCTAACATCTTTGACGCATGTTGTTGAAGCGGAGGAGGTGCGGCGAGGATGGTCTGTTAGGAATTGAAATCTCCATATTGGTATGATATTGTCCACTTTGGGCCCAAGCCCTCATGGTTTTATTTTTGGGGTCCAACTCCCCAAAATGCCTCATACCAATTGAGATTTCTCCAATCCTATAAACCTAGTTCAACTCTCTTTTTTTATTTCCGATGTGAGACTCTTGTTTGCCCCAACAATCCTCCCCTCAAACAAAGGACCACCGAACTGTCCCTACGTGATCCTCACGTGACTGGGTCTTCGTCTCCTTCTTCAGTTTTTCTCCCGGGATATTGTTCTTGGCCCAACAAACTTTTTTTTTTCTTCTCTTGAACAAATGATCTCCGAGCCTCCCCTTAACCCGACGCCTCACCACCTGTGATCATCTCCTTTTTTCTTCTCTTGAACAAAGGATTGGAGCTCGCCTCCTTTTTCGTTCACTCCTAGGACACCCACACGGATCGGGAGCATTGGCTCTGATACCAGTTGTTAGGAATTGGAATCTCCACATTGGTATGATATTGTCCACTTTGGGCCCAAGCCCTCATGGTTTTATTTTTGGGGTCTAACTCCCCAAAATGCTTCATACCAATTGAGATTTCTCCAATCCTATAAACCCAGTTCAACTCCCTTTTTTATTTCCGATGTGGGACTCTTGCTTGCCCCAACATGGTCTCGGCACAATAAATGATGGAATGGAGTCAGCGGAGGAACAGATGAGGTGATCCTAACCCACTTTGGGCAGTGATGGTGTTTAGGTGGATTCTTGAAAAAAGTTTATCTTGCGCCAACTACATCGAGAAAACTTGGCTAAATTCTTGATCGCCTTTGCATTGGCTCCAAAAAAAACCATGGTGCCTCCATCTCTTCTAATCAGGATTTAGGACATAGGCCCTGTAAGTTGACACATAATCCTTAGCCACCACCGGCGGTGCAATTTGAATACTCACCTCCGATCTCGCCAATTTTGTCACCCAATTTTCTCCTCGAATTCGAGATATAAGTATGAGAAATTTCCATCAGGTGTATGTTAATACTTATCATCGCCTAGGCACGCTGCGGCGGTGCACATTGGTTGCTCACCGATGGCTGACCTTTCCGCCACCACATTCTTATCAACAAGCGCCACATCTTCCTTCTTCAATCTCGTGGAAGAAACTTTGCTTGCGTTTGTTGGGGCATTGGAGGTGGAGGGAGAGCGAGGTGGATCACACGGACATGGTGGAGGTGGTGGTGGTGGGGTTGAGGTTGAAGAAGTCGGGTGGTTTTTTTTTCTTTTTTTCTTTTATGTTTTCTTAATAAATAAATAAATATATATTGTCAAAATTCGTTATATTAAGTATTTTATAATCTTTATAAATTATTCTGATTTTTTAATATTATATTTTAGAAATAATTTATACTTTAAAAAATACAAAAAATTCTAGGTGGCTTCTCCTGTGGAGGGCCACGTAGGACAAAAAAATGTGCCCTTCCCATTTGGAGGCCCGACGGGCATATTTTGTCGAATTTTCGAAAGATAATGGATTTTTTGAGGCCCGAGTTTCGAAAGGGAAAAATGCAACTTTGACATTTTATAACGGGCAAAAAAGGTAATTGGCCCTAAATTTGTACTATTAATACAAGAAAACAGGGTCTTTTTTTGCTACCATCAGGCGGTTATACATGTGTTGGATGTCATTTGCAACCGCATGTGTGGATGTCATTTGCAACGGCGGGGCGGTCGCAACTAATATTTATAACATTTGCAACTGCCACCTGGTTGCAAATAATATTCAAGTCATTTGCAACCGTCCGACGGTCACAACAGGAATTATCAGAATATTTAAAAAAAATTATTCCGATAATTTGTGAAGTTACCGAAATATTATTGTGTGTGATGGACAAATTCAGAATTTTCATATTTTTTGTGGTTTATCAATATCGTATATATAGTTTAAAAATATTTAGCATAATGCTACAACAAATTAACATCTATATCAAAATAATTAAAAGCAAAATCCAAATAAACAATTTCACTACAGGTTAAATACAAAAATTAAATAAAAAGAACTTAACGAAAAGAACCATTTGTTATTTTTGCTTTCTAAGTATTAAATAAACTGATTTTGATGTATTAGTTTTGTCCACAAGAAATACAAAAAATTGCACTAAGGAAAGAGAGCGTCCTAATAACTCAAAAGAAGAATATTTGTGCCAAAAAACACATTTAATAATAAAAAGTTATTGAATATAGAACATAAATTATATATATAATTGTTCTTGCATGAAAAGAGAATTTCAACCGCCATTTACACAAGAGAAAGTTTTTGTAATCTTTGTGATTCACTGATTCTAGTAAGATATGAAAAATCGAGAAATTCGAAAAGAAAAATAGATTATTCTGTTAAGGGCGAATTATAATTTTTGCCCTTTATTTTACCTAAACTTCAAGTTTTGTCCTTTTTCGTAACGGGCTTTTTTTTTGCCCGCTAACTTTATTTTTTTGATTTAATTTTGCCCGGTGGGCTTCGCTGAGGGCTGAATCGAAGCCCAAACGACGTGGCGACCCACGTGGCATACAGACGACGGCCGCGTGGCGCTACATCAATATTTTTTTTTTAAATTCTTGAGAAATGGGGGTAATTACCAAATTACCCCTGTCAGCATTTTCTAAACTAAAAAGAAAAAATAAAAGAAGAAGAAGAAGAAGAACCCGTACCCCCCCCACCCCAACCACCACCCCTCTCCTCTGCCCCTCCGCCACCGCCGCCACCACCACCACCCTCCAACCGACTCCCTCTTCCTCTCACAACCCTCCCCCGACCTCACCCCACTATCCACCACCACCACCACCCTCCAACCGGAGGAGGCCATTTTTGTTTGCCGCCGCATCACCAAAATAATTGTCTGTGAAATTGTCAAATTCGAATATGAAGTGATTTTGGAATTTGGTTGTTGATTAATCGAGGTATATTAATTACTCGAGTTCGAGAGATATAAGGCGACGGTGAGTAGGGCGGAGGAGGGTAGTGTTGGGTGGTGAGAATGGCGGCAGGGGTGGAGGAGTGCGATGCATTTGGTGGAGGAGGTGGTGTTGGGTGGTGAGAGTGGTGGGGGGGGGGGGTGGAGGAGGGCGGCGCATTTGGTGGTTGAGGTGGTGTTGGGTGGTGCAAATGGTTGCGGGTGTGGAGGAGGACGGTGCATTTGGTGATGTTGGTTGTTGCAAATGGTGGCGGGGGTGGAAGAGGGCGGCGCATTTGGTGGTTGAGGTGGTGTTGGGTGGTGCGAATGGTGGCGGGGGTGGAGGAGTGCGATGCATTTGGTGGATGAGGGTGGTGTTGTTCGGTGATGGATCTGATGAAGATGGTGGTGGTGGCGGCGGCAGAGGCGGCGGGGTGGGGGAGGGGGGGGGGGGAGTGGAGGTGGTGATGAAGATGATGATTAATTAATTTATTTTTTTGTTTTTTATTAGTAAATATAAATTTTTATTAGTAAATACAAATATTTACTAGTAAATATAAATTTATTAAACATTTTTTGATAAACTTTTATTAGTAAATATAAATTATTATTAGTAAATACAGATTTTTATTAGTAAATATAAATTTATTAAACATTATTTGATAAACTTTTATTAGTAAATATAAATTTTTATTAGTAAATACAAATATTTACTAGTAAATATAAATTTATTATACATTTTTTGATAAATTTTTATTAGTAAATATAAATTTTTTTAGTTTTTATTAGTTGAGTAAATAAAAAAAAAAAAAAAAATTTGACGTGGCGCCACGTGGGACGCCACGTAATCTGGGCTTCGAATCAACCCTCACCTAAGCCCACCGGGCAAAATTAAATCAAAAAAATAAAGTTAACGGGCAAAAAAAAAGTTCGTTACGAAAAATGGCAAAACTTGAAGTTTAGGTAAAATAAAGGGTAAAAATTATAATTCGCCCTTCTGTTAAATTGGAAAAGGTAAAGTGTTAAGAAATAAAAAATTGCTCTGTATGGAGGGATTTAGCTCTGTGTATATCACCTCCTAAATTAATTAGTGAAGGTGATATGTATTATTCCCACGGACGAATTATCAAAAATGCCCGCTAACTTTGGCCTTTAATCCTAAATGGCCGTTGTTTCCCAACATGCTAAAAATGCCCTGTATCTTTTAAAATTTCTACTAAAAATGCCCAAAATGAAAAATAAGCACAAAAAAACTTTTTTTGTCTAAAAAAAAATGTTAAAAATGCCCCGTATCTTATAAAATTCTACCAAAAATACCCGAATTTTAAAACGCGACTTTTTGATTCAGCAGTGCGTCTCTTTGATTCGGATGCCACGTCGGATAAAAAGTTCGAATTTTTAAAATCGGACATTTTTGTTAGAAAATTTAAAACTTAACGGGCATTTTCAGCAGGTTTGGAAATATCGGGCATTTAGGATTAAAGGCAAAAGTTAGCGGACATTTTTAATAATTCGTCATATTCCCACCGTGACTCAATCACAATTCCTATACAGTAATTAAATAAGCGTATATATTTGAAAGAAGATTAAAAATGCAAATTTGTATGATTAAGGATAATGAATTATAAACCTATGTATGTATAGATTTCTTTTCCTTCTCAAATTTTTGTTTTACTAACTGAACCTAAAATGTAATTTTGATTAGCAATTTTAGTTTGTGTGATCATCTCTGTTCTTAGTAATTGATGACAATCTCAACGAGGGTCTCAATAAATAACATAAGATATTTATATAAAACAACATCTGATATAATATGTTTTATGTATTTCGGAAAATCAATTATTGAATTAAATAAATTGTATCTACTTTACGTTTCCTTTTTCTTAATTAGAATTGTGCACAATGGCTACTTTGTTTGGAACTTTATAAATAATTTATCTTTAAGATTATTATAAATTTACAAGAGTTAAATTTGTAAAAGTCTATCCAAGTATACTAGGAATAAAATCAGAATTTAATTTATTTCATTAATTTCTTATTCGGCTTGAAGAATACGGTGGAGCCAGAAAGGAATTAGAATATGTTTTTGGACATTTAAGAATATAATTAATGATGAAAGTGTACTAGGAAAATTCAAATACTTAACTTTTATAGTGTTTGACTAACAAGAGTAAATAAGAAAGTTTTAAGAATTTGCTTCGGCATCAACATTTGTTGCGCTGGCAATATCACTAACTTTTTACTATATAGTATAGATACGTAGATAGTGAAATGTCATTTTCAAATTTTGGATAGCGCATATATTTGGGATCTAAAATAATATTTGCCAACTAAAATTGTAGATATAAGTGATATTTCATAATCTAATGTTTAGATGCCAGCAGTTTGCAATCTTATTTCTTAATGTAAGATAGCATCGATATTGTAGTAGTCGTGATAGTGGTTACTAATGTCATATAATTATTAAAAGTATGTAAGTAATTTTAATTATTTTTTCCTTAATGGTGGTCTAACATGAATCTCTTTTTTCTAAGAAATATATTAATTTTACATTTTAATTACCTAATTAGAGTTATATTTCTATTAAAACTCTTTCGTGACAGCGAAATTAATTCCTCACTATCGCTAATTGAATTTTCGTCCACTTTCCTCCTATATATATTATGACTTTGTCCATCATACAACATACTAAAGAAACACATAATATAAAGGTGCATACTTAGAAAGAGATAGATTTAAAAGCTCCAACAAAATAGTTTGTTGGTTGATCGTGTTAAGCGCATCAGAAATTCTCCCAAACGCGATATGAAGGTAACCTTCTTTTTTTATTTATTTACCTAGAAATCTATTTGTGATAATAATGTTGTTCAAACGAAGGGTTTATGTAAATTAAGTAGTGCAACTATGGCTTGTTTCTGACATCTATTAATTAACTAGGTACCTGAAAATATGATGATATGGAGAAGAAAAAGAGGACATACACATGCCTAATTAAATCATAATTATAATAATATATGGTAGAGTACTGCACGTTCCATACTATTTTATTGGTGGATCGGAGTAAATGAGAAGAAATTTCTTATTAGCGCGTGTTGGTCACTTGGTCTTGATATTTTACAAACAATATGTCCCACCACCTTTTTCTGTTTTGATAAGTAGTGTATAGGGTGCTTCTGCTATATACACTGTATATCAGACAAATCCGTTAGCGGCTCTCAATTTTGTAGAGAACTCATTGGAAAACAAGTATTTTGTGGATCATTATTTCACTTTTTTCAAATAAAATTACTGTTTGTTTAAAGCTTCATTTGATTTATGCATGTGGCCAATTTAAAAAGAAAACATAGGTATTTAGGATTATTTTTTACCATCAAGAAAAAGGAAAAAACTGTCAAAAAAAATTCTTTTACGACTGTTTGGAAACAGTCGTAATTGGTTTTGATGTTTAAAAATTCTATTAAAATAATTATTTAACCACGTAACTCATAATAACAAGGGAAGATTATTTTGGTGTTTTGGTTAAACGGAAATTGGGAGTGAAAACATTGTTTGATAATGTTTAACCTTGCACATTGACTTGAGGAGTTGAAGGGTAAAGTAGGTAATTCCTTCTAATCTTAGTTAAAATGGGTTTAAAAATCTACAACCAAAGTTATGAAAACTAAGAGGCCCACGGCATAGCAAGGTGTAAGTTAATAGCAACAAAAGTTAATATAATGCTCATAATAAGAGTTATAGTAGGCACTAATATAACAGGGCATATTAGTGCCTCTTGCAACTAAAAGAGCCCTATATGCGTCCCACTGCCTTAATTCCCTCTAAAATGATTAAAAGTATATACTGAAAAGGAGAAGCTGACAATTAATTTATGAATATTATAATAAGCCGAGAGTTTCTTATTGTTGTATTGGATACGTAGTAAGGTATACGTAGCAATTGTATATAGCAAAATCTTCGTCCGATTGTGCAAAACATGTATTGCATGTAATAATCCCTACAAAGATACACACCGTACGTGATCATCCCCTAATAAATTTATCAACTTTTAGCTGTTTTTGCAATAACAAGCTACATTCTTCTTGTTATAATTTTATTATAATTCCCTCTTGCAAAATGAAGGTCATTGTGAACAATTCATGCTTAGTCCAACCAGCCGAGCCAACATGGAACGGCCGCATGCCATTGACAGAATCCGACCAAATTGGCATAGTAACTCATGTCCAGCTAAACTATTTCTACAAAGACTGTCCAACACAAAAATTGGACACCATTTTCACAATCCTAAAAGGCTGTCTGGGCAAAGTATTGGTGCTTTTTTACCCATTAGCCGGGCGCTTACGTTGGCTAAATGGGTCCCGTCTCGAGCTCGACTGCAACGGCAAGGGAGTGCAGTTCATCGAGGCCTCCTGCGTTGACTCCACTTTAGAAGACTTTGGTGATTTTGCCACATCTCCGCATGTCCATTACCTCATTCCTCAAATCAACTATAGAGATCCTATTGAAGAAATTCCTTTATTACTCGTGCAGTTAACCAAATTCACTTGTGGTGGCATTGTTCTACATGTCTCTCTATCACATGCAATAGCTGATGGCCAAAGCGGCCTCCATTTTCTCTCAGAGTGGGCTAGGCTTGCTCGTGGAGAACCGTTAGGCACACCGCCATTCATCGATGGGAAAGTTCTGCGGGCTGGAGAAGATGTTCCATTCACCGTAGGAGAGAGTAATAATAGTTTCAAGCCCGACTACGCGAAGTCCCCTCCCCTTTTGATTGGACAAACGAGCAGCGAGAGCGAGAGGAAGAAGGTAACCGAGATTGCCATGCTGAAACTGTCAAAGATTCAGGTGGAAATGCTCAAGAATGAAGCTAATAACAATCATAGTAATGGCCATAATAATGGTGAAATCAATTGTAATAATGTCCGCGCCTACACTCGATATGAATCAATAGTAGGGCACATATGGAGATCCTTATGCAAGGCACGTAGTCACGTGCACGAGCAGCCAACTACAGTGGGCCTCTACGTGGACATACGCAACCGCATGGAGCCACCACTGCCCAACAAGTTCTTCGGCAATGGGATTGAAATCGTGGATGCATCCGGCATCTCCGGAGATATAGTGACTAAGCCGCTAGGCTACGCTGCAGGCAGGATTCGTCATGCTGTTGATAAGGTGACGAACGAGTACGTAAATTCCGCCATTGATTTCTGGAAAAACATGAAAGATTTGTCTGGGCATCAAGACATACATATACGTAGTGGATTATTAGAGGGGCCGCCACCATTCTGTGGGAATCCAAATTTTGAGGTCGTGAGCTGGATGTGGCTTCCGTTATACGGATTGGATTTTGGCTGGGGAAAGGAAATACATATGGCTCCTGTAATGATACATTACAGTGATGGAGAGTCACTAATCCTACGGGATTATGACGAGGTTGGCGGTTTAGTTGTTGCTCTGCGTCTTCAATCTGAATGCATGGCGGATTTCAAGAAGTTTTTCTATCAAGATATTCAAACTCTTGTAACTGATAAGATTGCCTGATCATCTCGATATCGTCAAGTTTTCTCATGATCAATTCCCAGCATGCTGAATAATAATAATAATAATAATAATAATAATAATAATAATAATAATAATAATAATAATAATAATAATAATAATGTAATCGTCTTTTTGATAATAATAAGAACAATTTTTTTCCCACCCTTTAACTTTTCATTTTTATCATAAATGTCCTACATGTTTAATTTTCGGACTGATATCCCTGTCCTATAAGTTTTATTTATTTATTCATTTATTTATTCTCTTTTTTTACCAAAAAATGTCCAATTTGCGTTATTCAGGCCTTTTTGCTGGATGTGGCAGCCACGTAGTCGCCACACTGAAAATATCAAACTTTTTGTTTTTTTTTTCTTTATACTTTTACTTTATAATCATAAAAAAAAATTCAAAAACAACCACTAAAGTTTTGAAATTAAACTTTACACGCCAATATACATTAAATAAAACGAAAGAAAAATAAATAAATTCATTATTTTCTTAAACTTTTATATTTATATCTTAAAAACTAAACTACTAATATTTATATTTATATTCAATTTTTTCAAAAGAAATATTTTATCCTTAAACACGTCTAATTTTGTCATTGTAAAATTCGCAATTAACTTATTCTAATCTTTTAATGAAATCACATTTTCTAGATGTTTTTGAATAATCTCACTAATAAAAATTACAAAACAACATAATATATATATATATATATATATATATATATATATATATAAATCTTCTTCTCATCACCATCACCACCCAGACCCCCAAACCCGCCACCATCACCATTAAACAACCAAACTCACCACAAAATCCACCACCAAACCACCAAACACAACATACCACCACCACCAAACCCTCCACCATCTCCATCAAACCACCAAAACTAAATCCTTATTCGGATCTTGGCTACCCATCTCCCCACGACTCGCCACCACCAAAATCAGCAACTTGTTCTGCAATCACACTCACCCTCCAGAGTCCCGGAATCCATGACCTTCACAACAACATGGGAATTAGTAAAGATCGAATATTTGGACTTGAGATTCTCTTTGTAAATCGACTCGAATCCGTCTTGTTCGAGTCGCAACGTGGGGGAGAAATTGTCTATGACGCGGCGCATAAGGGTGTACGAGAATTGGTGAAGGGGCTTTTTCGATTTGGTATTGGAGGCGGAGGGGTAGGAATGGCGCGGGGTGAGGAGGAAGGATGAAGAAGAAGAAATTAATTTTTTAAAAACAAATTATAGATATAATATTTTATTTTTGTGATTTAATTAATACAATTTTTATGCTTTTTTCACTTTTTTTTTAATTTTGAATTTTTTAAAATTTTACTTTCGTCATTCTAAGATATTATTTTGGTTTTTCGTTATTGTTATGTTTAAGGAGATAAATATAAATAATTAAAAGTGAATTAGTGAAATAGTATTGTTTTTCTTTTATATATATATAAAAATTAAATAATTAGTGACTTTATTTTCTTAGAATATAAATAAAAATGTTTAAGAAATAATGTTCTTCTTTCTTCCCTTTTTTAGTTTTTATATATTTTGGGGGATGAAAGTGCAATTTTAAGACTATAAGGGTAGTTTTTGAATTTTATTCTTTTAAAATTATAAAGTGACAGTGTAAAAAAATAAAAAAATTAATATTTTCCATATGGCGGAGATATGGCAGCACATCAGCAAAAAATGTCAAATAAAAAAACTGAAATTTTTTGATTGAAATATTCGGACTTACGTGGCAGCAGCGATATCGGCCCAAAAATTTGCACTGCGTTTCTAATAAAAATGAGAAGTTACAGGACAGAAAAAATATTTTGTCCTAATAATAATAATGTAATCGTTATAAATTACATCATGAATGCTATATCTGGATATTTTTATTTTAAATATCAACCTAAAATGCTTATATCCGGCATAGACTATATAGAGTATGACCAACCTACCATGGATCATAAGAAAATTATAATCATCAGTTTTGTAATATAAAATACAAAAAGAAAATGACAAAGTAATAATAGTAATAGGCGTTAAGGGTATATGTTTCCTATATATGTATATCAGGAAAACAAATTATTTTTGGTCCGTTATTGTAGCTGAGTTACGATTTTCGTCCTATATTATAGCTTTATCCACATTTAGTCCATATTGTGGCTTTTGATACCATTTCGCCCTCTTCTGGCTAAATAGACACGTGATGACACCTATCAACCAAATTTGGGGATTTCCAATCCAATTTTGGTCCCTTGATGGCCTTCGGTCCAATTTTAACCAGCCAGTCAGTTTTTTGTCATCTACCTTATTTTTATTAGCAAAAAACATCACAATAAAACATCACAATGTGCTATTTATAATAGTAAAAAGCCCCCATGTACTATATATTCATCTTATAAGGTTTGGCTTTTTTTCTCAACTATCAGAAATAACTTAAAAGAAGTATAAATGTACTCGAGTCCCAATGTCCCATATTACAAAGTTTCGTCACCTAAACTACAAACTCGAATTAAACTTTGAAATACGTACTAGGTACCCTAATCCTTTATTACAGAAGTTCAGTCACCGAAAGGACAAACTAGAATTAAACTAAACAATGCATCAATGCTATAAACCAATTAGAAGTTGAAAAATGAAAATTAGCGCGTTTGGATTTCTTCCCCCTTACAATGATAGATTTCGTGATGTTTTAGGGACAAAAAGTCTCGCCTCTGAATCTTATTTGTTCTTCGTTCCTTGTTACAGTCACCAAATAATAACACTCCAAAGTCCTTTCTAGAATTCAACACTTTCTACGTATGGTGGTGACAGGAGTTTACCATTATGTAACTGGAAACAACCGTTCGTAGTAACTCAATCCAACTATAGACCTCCGTCCAAATGCTAGACGATCTCGTACATTAAAAAAGTACTTGACTGACTAATTCATGAGCATTATAGGAAATAGCACGCAACAAAAAATCATCTTAGTAAGAATTTTCCTACTAAACAGAGTAGTCCTTGTAGGATAGCGGCGATTGTGAATAGATTCCAGCCTAGGCATACTAATTTACGTGGATCTCAGTCTGCTTCACTAAAGAGAGAAAAAAAGTCTCAAACTTACCTGTAAGATGCGGTCTACTCTTTTTGTAAATTTTTTCTTTGCTGATAAAAAAATCAAATTAATTAATTTTCTAGCATAGTGCCTATAATCATTCATTTAGCATGAATGTTTATACTTGTTAGATATATAAATCTAGGGACTCAATTGAGTAAATTTAAATTATTCAGAGATCTTTATGGAAACAGGGCATTAGTTTGTTAGGAGTTAGTTTGTATAGTTTTGTCCTTTTCCCGCTTGTATATAATTGAGCTAGCTGATTGGAATAAGCACTTTTCGATTCGTTTCCTTCTCGACATGGTATCAATCGCCAAGTTTCTCTCTTCTGCGTAACCGTTTTTTGATTCTTCTCCGATCAATCGATTGATCGCCGACGAGTTTTCCGACTGCGATCACCTATTTCTTCTTTGATTTACTGTAATCGACTTGCTCTACCTTTTTTGACTTCCTTTGTCGGTTGATTTTCATTCGATTCGCTTCAATTGCACACCAATTTCACTTCATTGAAGTTTTTCGACGGTGACGTTACATGAGGGATTTGTGATCATCTGAATCATGCTAACAAAATGTACATAGTCAAGATTGATCTAGCATGATCTAAAGGTTGCGCATCAGTTTCTTTCACAAATCCAAAGTTACAAATCGCAGCACATATATATAACTCCTTTAACATTCTACACTCCAGGCGGCCCCATTCACGTGTTTCCGCTTTATCCTAGCGAGAGTAAGGTTAGTCACACATCATAAGTAACTATTTAGTCTAGACATTCAAGGTCATCAAACACACATCAATTAAAGCAAATAAATATATTCATAGTATCAGAGTTACTCCCCTACTCTAAACAACGAGTAGATTAACTCCTCATATTCATGAGTTCAACAATCAACAAAGAATTAAATATAATAAACAAAGTAAAAATGTGAAGAAAAGCTTCTCGGATCCGGTGAAAAGTCGTTGCTTGACCCTCTTTGTACTCCCTTTTATTATCTTCTTCTCCTTAATTATCTTCTCTCAAACAATGACTCGACTAATCTAGAACAAGACTTTGATAGTGTTTTCTCTCTTGCGACAACTCCCATGGTTTATTCTCTCAAAAAGTGGTTGTAAAGGCTGTGAAAATTATTGTGAAAGTTGTACCCTAACTGATAAACGTAACCTCATATTTATAGTTTTTCTCTACTATGGGCTGTGTTTTAGGATTTCTGACTTGCGGCCCAGTTTTCCTTTGATCGCACGACTCACGCGAGATGTGGCTCTAATCGTGCGCTACCTGCGCGATGCGGTGGTGATCGCACTACCTTCTGATTTCCTCATTGCGGTCTCCTACTGTCTTCTCTTCAATCGCGCTATATCAGTATTTCGCCTTCTTATAGTGCCGTAGCGCTCCTGTAGCGCCTGAACATCCCGAAATAGTGTATCTGACCAATTGTTGTCCAAAACATCCATTTTTGGCCTTGTTTAGCCTCATTTTGTTTTGACTCCTTAAAGACCTAAGAAAACTGAAAATAATACTAAAACAAATAAATACGTTATCATAGGTATTCAAAAGCATAAGTAAACAGATACTTAAATCACGCTAATGAGACGCTTATCACTAGGCAGTCGCAAAATGTGCATAGCGACTGCGTGGCAGTCACAATAGGCGCGGCCCTTTAGCGAGAGATTGCTGGGCAGTGGCTATTAAGTAGGTGAATTTGTGTTGGGTTCAATTTTTGGTGGGAATAGAAAGGACGACCAAATTTCCCTTTTCCCCTTAATTAGCTATGTTTTATATTTTTATTGGACAATTTACTCTGTTTAAATTGCAAAAACGTAAGAACTTAAATTCAAAACTAACAAGTATAAAGTATTTCGTAATTTTACTTAATAAGAAAGAGGAGATTAAATAAACGTGTTTTCCGATTTTTAAAGAATAATAGATCAATATGTATGAGATAAACTTTAATCTTAAAAGCCTTCAAATGAAAATTTAAAGTAGTTGAAAATTTTAAATAAAAGGGCAGAAAACGACATTTTCTTCTGGTCAAAGTTTAAAAACAAGCTAAGTTTGGGGTACACTGTGCTAATTTTATGATAACACAAGGATCGCAATTTGTTGATAATATTTTTATTTTTTGCTTTTTTTTTTACACTTATAACAGAGGATGTGATTGTTGCATTGATTATACTCATTAATTTTTCCATATAGATTAATATTGTTTTATTTGTGTAGTTAGTCCGTTAAGACACTTTAAAGTGTTAGGAATGGGAAAACGAAAAAGAATATTAAACTGAATATATGAGAATTTCCTTGAGAGGGCGTGAACTTAGAACACTTTCCTAAAAGTAATATTTTCACTATATAATAAGAAAATCTGCTTCCCAAGATACAACAAGGAATTTAGAAATATTTATGAGATGCAGAAAATGGCTAAGTGAATAAAAATGAATCTGTAACATTATATTTATATAACACGAAAAGTTATATTTGAACAGACATATTTATTCATAATGGTTGTGTCCCGTAGGATAGATTTGCACCATTTCACCAATTAATTCAGATTTTAAATATAACAGAATCTGAAAAATAAAATATTACGGATTGCAACTCTTCACCAATTTATTTCGAATTGAAACAAAATAAAATCCTAAAATAAATTATTATAAGTATAAGTCTTAAACTTTATTATTACCCCAAGGCCCCAAGGTGCCCCAAGTGCCCACTTGCCTATCATAGATTTATAATATATATATATATATATATATATATATATATATATATATATATATATATATATATATATATATATAAAGACCAAATAGACTTAGCCCAACACAATGTACAAATACTAGAATTAACTCTTTAAGAGTCCAATTCTAAATAAGGTATTCAAAACTCTTATCTCCTACCAATGTGGGATACTACATCGTTCACAACTAAAATACACAATAATCCCCCACTAGTTGTGAACAATTATTTTTTTCTAATGAATGGCACACGTACGAGAATGTATCTTTCGATTTGGACCTTCAATTAGTGTAAATGCTTTAAAGTTCTAACAAAGTTATAGGTGTCCATAGAATGAACCTCAACTCCTAATGTTAGTACCGAAAATATCACAGATATATCAATCACTTTAGTGTCTCATAGATTTCCTTCAACAACCTGAGCACTATTATATATGGCCATGTGCTAATCCCGTATGTCTGTGAACATTTATACGAAAAAATACATTTTTCTTACCGAAGCGACACCACTTCTATATTCACATAGGTAGTCTCAGTTGCTAAAGACACTTAACTAACTCCATTAAGAGCAACTGCTCATCCTACTTTTATTCGCAATTGTTGGCACTATTTATTTATAGTGCTCTCAAGCACATGTCAATGACTTGTTTGTACCCATTGAACTTTAGAGTCAGAAGTTTACTGATTTAAAGTTGGGTTCCCGTCATTGGTGCTTAATTTAACATTTTAAGTCCCATTCCCTTAGTCGTACTTCTCACTAATTCTTTTGTAAGCGATTTAGTGAGAGGATCGACTAAGTTATCATCGGACTTAACATATATTATGGTGATCACCCCATTTGATACTAATTCACGAATATATGAATGTCTCATGCTCATATGTCTAGACTTTCCATTATATATATCACTGTATGCACGAGACATTGCCCCTTCATTATCACAGTACAAAGAAGTTGCTGCCGTAGGTTGTGGCCACAACCTAATATCTGCTAACGGATCTTGCAACCATTCTGCTTCTTTGCATGCTACTGCAAGAGCAATAAATTTGGATTCCATAGTTGAATGTGCAATGCAAGTTTGCTTTTTGGAAGCCCAACTAATGGCTCCTCCACCTAAAGTGAAAATCCAGCCCGACGTGGATTTACTTTCACTATTATTTGTTAACCAACTTGCATCACAATATCCTTCTAGCACGGCTGGATAATCATTATAAACAAGACTTAAAGACTTTATTTTCTTTAAGTATCCGAATATTCTACTAACCGCTTTCCAATGATCTATGCTAGGTTTACTTGTAAATCTTGCCATCATACACACATCATATGATATGTCAGGCCTTGTACAATGCATTGCATACATAAGGTTACTAATGGCACTGGCATAATGTAATTGTGCAATAATCCTTCCATGATTTTCAGACTGCTTGACACTGGAGTCAAATGGAGTATTTGCTTTTTTTATACCAAGGTACTTGAACTTATCAATCATTTTCTCAATGTAGTGAGCTTGGTTCAAGGAATAACCAATTTCATGTTTGGTTACCTTAATACCTAAAATAGTATCTACTTTCTCTAGGTCTTTCATTTGAAAGTTTGAAGTCAAATACCTTTTGGTATCCTCAATGCCTTTGATATTTGTACTAAAAATTAGCATATCATCAACGTAAAGGCACAATATTACTCCATACTCATTTGTTACTTTACAATAGATACACTTATCAACATTATTATGTCTGAACCCGTTTGATAAGATTACTTCATCAAATTTCTTATGCCATTGTTTTGGAGATTGTTTCAAGCCATATAATGACTTGACTAGCTTACAAACTTTTGATTCATTCCCTAGAAGAACAAAACCTTCAGGTTGCTTCATATACACCTCTTCACTTAAATCACCGTTTAAGAATGCAGTTTTAACATCCATTTGATGCACACATAATTTGTGAATCGATGCCAAAGTAAATAATGTTCTAATGGATGTTGCCCTTGCCACAAGTGCATAAGTATCAAAATAATTATGCCTTCTCTTTGAGAAAAACCTTTAGCCACTAAACGTGATTTGAAGGTTTGTACCGAACCATCGGTTCTATATTTTATTTTAAATACCCATTTACTATCAATTGGTTTAGAACCAGGAGGTAAATCAACTAAGATCCAAGTACCATTGGACATTATAGAGTCCATTTCATCGTTTATTGCTTCTTTCCAGAAAGGAGCATCTCTTGAAGTCATTGCTTCATTAAAAGTATTTGGATCATTTTCTAAGTTTAACACTATAGGTATTTTGTTTAGAACTTTGGTTCTATCTCCTTCAATAAGAAAGGCAATGGAATTTGGTGAGATAAAATCAGAATCCAAGAATTTGTCTTTTCTCATTCTTTGACTTCTTCTTGGTTCTATAGGTTCATCGATTTCTTTTCTTTTCTCACCGACCCCCATAGTTAGTCGATTTGATACAACCTAATTTTGTATTTCATTTCTATCTTGAGATGGAACAGAATCATGAATGGATTTATTTTTAAAGAATTCGACATGAATGGATTCAACAATGACATTTGAACTTAAATCTAATATTCTATATGCTTTTGAATTATGTGCATATCCAACAAAAATATACCTTTAATGCCTCTCGATCCTAACTTCGACTTATGAGGACCAGTAACTTTATAAAAAGCAACACACCCCCACACTTTAAAATAATTCAAGTTAGGCTTTCTACAGTTGTTCCAAAGTTCATAAGGTGAACACTTAAATTTCTTAAATGGAACACGGTTATAAATATGACATGCTGTCAACAAGACTTCACCCCAAAGTGAGAAAGGCAACTTTGCATTCGTTAACATGGAATTAATCATTTCTACCAAAGATCTATTTTTTCTTTCTGCCAGTCCATTTTGTTGAGGACTATATGGTGCAGTTCTTTGATGAATAATTCCATGATTCTCACAAAATTTATTAAAAGAATCTGAAAGATATTCACCACCTTTATTACTTATTTAGATTTTGATCTTTTTTTCTTTTTGATTTTCGACAATAGACATGAAGTCCTTAAATTTATCAAATGCTTCATCCTTGGTTCTAATTAAGTATACATAAGTATATCATGAATGATCGTCAATAAATGTGATAAAATATCTTTTTCCACCTCTTGTTAATTGACCATTTAATTCACATATATCAGAATGTATAAGTTCTAATAATTCAGAACTTCTTTCTACTTTTAAAAAGGGTTTCTTTGTCATTTTTGCTTCTACACAGATTTCACATTTTCCATAATGTTTATCATTAATTGTAATATAATTATGTTTTGACATATAGTGCAAATAATTATAATTTAAATGGCCTAGTCTAGCATGCCATAAATTAGAAGAATGATCAACAACATAAGCAACAGTAGTTATTTCATTAATAGATAGTTTAAACATGCCATCACATGAGTATGCTTTTTCAACGGATACTCCATGCTTGGTTACAATCACTTTGTCCGTTTCTAGAACAATTTTAAAGCCATTCTTACACAACAAATTTGCAGAAATTAAATTCTTCCTAAGATCGGATACATGAAGGACATTCAAAAGGGTAAGTTTATTTCCCGAAGTAAAATTCAGATCCACACTTCCCTTTCCCTTAACTTCTGCAGCAACATGATTTCCCATGAGCACTTGTTCGGGTTCCTCCAATTCATTGTACGTCTCGAACAGAGAATTGTTGTTGCAAACATGAACGGTAGCACCAGAATCCAACCACCAATATTTCGTCACGGCAACATATGCCATGTGAAGTTCTGTGATCATTGCCACAAACTTTTTGTTTTCCGTTTCAACACCATTTGCTTTGTTTTGACCTGAATTAGGACCACCACCATTATTATTCATAGTGATGTTGTTTCGGTATCTGCACTCTTTGATGTAGTGTCCCTTCTTACCACAATGATGACAGTGGCGATTCTTCTTGATGTTATCGGCTTTGTTGTTCATCTTCTTCTTGAAGTTCTTGCCCTTTGGTTGCAGATTATTCGGAGTGCCACTAGTAGATGAATTCCTAGTATTTGGAACAACAGACACATGGTTCACTTTTGAACCCATAAGTAATTCATCTCTAGTACGATTTTCACACTCAATCTACATGTGCTTAATGAATTGCTATATAAAAAAAGTTTCTGCCGAATGCAAAATCTTCATTCTATAGTCATTCCAAGTTGAGGGAAGTTTTGATAATATCGCTCTCACTTGTAGTGCACCCAGAATGCTTATTTGCAATTCATTCATTTGAGAGACAAGTACTTCTAACTTTCGAACTTGATCCATTATAGGCATGTTATCAACAAAACTAAATTCAAAATACTTTAAAGCAAGGAACCAATCAGTACCTTTCTTCAAGTCTTTGTATTTAGTTTCAAGTGCATGCCAAACTTCTTTTGGTGTCTTATAGTTTCTGTAAAAATCATACAGCTTACTTGTAAGAGGATTCAGAATGTAGCCCCTACATAGCATCTGATCCGTATCATGTTTCCCTTGATCAGTGACTAATTTAGCCTTTTCTGCATCGGTGGCGTCGGCACTGGGTTTTCCAACATCCTTCAAATTTGGATCCAATATGTAGAACAGATTCAGCGACGTCAGGAACCAAGTCATGCGATCCTGCCAGTGGGGATTGTTCGTTCCATCAAACCTGTGTAGTTTAACGGGATAATAATCCTTCGGACAGGCTTCATAGAGGTTAGTAAAGTCAACGCACATCCTCCATCTTCCTCCCGATTTGGGGACCAATACTACGTTGGCTAGCCATTCAGGATATATGACTTCTCGAATTTGCTTTAGACCAAGGAGTCGCCGAATCTCCGATCGAATTATTTTATTGCGTCCTGGTCCCATCTTTCTCTTTTTTTGCTGGATCAGTTTAGCCCCTGGCTTGACATTAAGAAAGTGCTGACATACCTTGTTGCTAATTCACCCAGGCGGTCCTCTTTCCCATGCGAAAAGGTGCCAAAATTCCTTTAGGACTGAAACCAGTTGAGCTTCTAGCTCAGGCTCTATGTTGGTACCCATCTTAATCGCCCTCTATGGGTTCCCTTCCACGAGTTCTATCATTTTGAGTTCTTCGACGGGTTGAACTCGGGTTTCTTCTCTTTTTTACCTTTTGTCCGGGATAATTTCATCTTCCTCAGGGGGAAGAGCGTTCATGCGGAATTCTCTGGCTTGAACTTGATTTCCTCGGACTTCTCCGATGCCTGATAAAGTAGGAAACTTTACCTTGAGGTGAAAGGTAGAAGGGATTGCTTCGAATGTCCTAATGGAAGGCCTTCCGCATATAGCATTGTACGTCCTTGACGAGGCTTCCACCACCCAAAATTTGGTGGGCTCCATCTTCGAAGAGATCTTTCTCCCCATGACATCGGAAGGTTCACAATTCCAAGGGTATTACAAGCTTCTCCAAAAAAGCCTACTAGAGGGACCTCGGCTACCTCCAATCGTTCCTTCTTCAGTCCCATCGCAATATAGGTGGGCAGAAATAGGACATCCACCGAGCTACCCGTGTCTATGAGGATTCATTGAATCTCGAACCCATAAATAGTGGCATATATCACCAAAGTGTCCTCATGGGGATAGATTATACCTTTCAGGTCTTCGGGACCGAAAGTGATGTTGGGTAGTCTTGCCCCTTGGGCAGAATATACAGAAAGCCCTTGTTCTACCCGTCTTGCTTCTTCCAGGTATTTCTTCTTCTTACCCTGGGGTGTCATCGATATGTCTCCTCCCTCAATCATGTTAATCGCTCGTCTCGAGAGGGCGTTGTCTTCGTATGCTTCAGGGGGAGGGGGCAGGTTCCGATACCCTGCGGTCCTTTCTCGTGATTGTTTTCGATGCTCGGTAGTATTTTCTCGGGAACTTCGTTGGTGCTCTGTGGTCCGTTCTATCGATCGCCGGTTATGGGTAACCTCTTCTTCGCCAGGTTCTTCTCGTGATCTCTTCCATACATGCGCTTTGGGTTCTTTGGGATTATTCTTCGTCAGGTAGTTTTTCAGATATCCTCATTCCAAGAGACGAAGTATTTCTCTTCGTAGGGTAGTGCATTCCTCGGTAGTATGTCCATAAGTTTTATGGTACTTACAGTACTTACCCATGTTCTTTTCTCTATCGGGGAATTTGGTCGGTCGCGGCCATCGCATCTCCTTACTACCTCTTATCACGTTGAGCAACTCCTTGGGGGCGAGAGTCATCGGGGGCAAGGGTACGGGTCGGAGGAGCCTTTTGACCACACCACCATCATCTTTGCGTTGGGGCGATTTCTTTCCTTTTCCTTGCCCTTTTCTTTGGTCTTCGTGTCTTGCTCAGCGCGTTCGTGATGTTCATTCTCATCGTTCTCCATGCGCCTCTTCGTACCTTCTACTTCTTCCATAAGAATATAAGTTTCGGCTTGCTACATGAGTTCATTCATGTCCGTAACATGATTTCCCATGAGGTATCGGAAGACGTCTCATGCTCAGAGACCTTGTGTCAATATGTCGGCTATAATAGTCAGACTAACATCTGAAATATCTAATGCTTCATCGGTAAAGCATTTTATGTACCCTCGCAGGGGTTCATCCTTCTGCTGCTTGACGGTGAAGAGATGTGTGGCGGATTTGGGGTATCGCCGGTTGCAGGTAAATTGTCTGATGAAGAGGTGGGCTAATCGGTCAAAGTTGACCACGAAGTTAGGTGGAAGGTGGGTAAACCAAGCTTGGGCTCGTCCTCCGAGGGTAACAGGGAACACGCGGCAAAGGACGTGGTCAGGGGCAGAAGATAAATCCATTCTGACCAGGTATTGTTGGATGTGTTCCTGCGGATCTCTTCCATCAGCTTCTCCTGTATACAACGGTACGTTGACAGGCCGTATCCCTGAGGGGATTGGGGCCAAAGCGATTTCAGGGATAAAGGGAGAGGTTTTGAACGTTGGATCTTCCTTAGGACCCATAGTCCTCTTGATATCACCCATTTCCTACGTAGGCCTTCGAGTTCTTCCTATAGGGTTTGGCCCTCGCCCGTAGAAGTGAGGAACTCAGGGCGGTATATAGGGTGGGGTCTCCCTTCCCTTTGGCTTGCTCTCGGGGTTTCCGGGTAGTCGTAGCGTCTCCGTGATCCCCGAGGGGTTTCACGATACCACGAGATAAGGGTAGGACTCACCCTAGTGCGAGGTTCGCCTTCTTCTGACGCGTAGTTTCCCTGATGGGGAATTCGGGGAGAAATTCCCGAGGATTTTCCCTCCCCCGCGGGTTGATCCGGGTGGTGGCTTCCACCAGCTTTTCGAAGACGGATCGGGGAATCTTGATGAAATCCCTTTCATCGGGTCGGTGATTTGACACTGTTTCCTCCGAGTCGCCTTGATAGACTGGACGACTTTCACATTCGAAAATTTTTCCATCGTAGGCTTTATTGGTTGAACACGCTCGAAGACAGATTCTACGGCGTTTTCACAGATAGGGCCATTTTGCTAACAGGTTTGGAATTATTCCATAATTAACCGAATTATTTTTGGGTCGGAACACCCTGTCCGTGGTTCAAAAAGCAAGGCAATGAGAAAATTACGAAAGTATCTCTCTTTGTAGTCACTGATATCCACTCTAAGCCTTTCTATTTTGTAAAAAAATCTGTCTATATATGTCCGTTTGTGTGTGTATCCGACTTCCCCCCCGTTTTGTATGTATGTCCCTCTCCATTATATAGAGCTTTTTTAGGGGCGTGTGTCATTGTGCATGTAAAAATACAGGTGTCGAGATGCAAGTGTTGATACATGTGTCTTCATGCATGTGTAAGAAGATATATTCTATTTGTTTTGGATATCTGTTGTCGGGGCGCTGACTGGGATAAATTTTATCCTTTCCGATGACTTCAAGAGATTCCGATGAGCTGGCTCTTCTGTTTTCTTCTCTCCGATGGGATGGGTTTCGGAAAAATGTTCGTAAGGTGAGGCGAGGAATTCGTCCGAGGCCTTTGTAGTTCCGATAGCAGTTGAATTTCGCGTTGTCTTCTTTGGATTAGCACTCCGATAGATATGTTTGTACCTGATGCGGTTTCCGAGGGTGTCTTCATTTAAGTAGATCTATGTCCTCGCGTTTGAGTCTTCGTGAGGCGTGTTCCGATGAATTTCGGTCTTCAGTAAGGCATGAGTTCTTTAATGCTCCGATGGCTTTTTGACTTCAGTAGGGTAACGTTCTTGACTCGGACTTGTATGGAAAGTGTCTCTGATGACTTATGTACTTCAAATGAGGCGTTGTTTATCGGGGTGAATGGTCTGATGGTTTTTTAGGCTTTAGAGTGTTCAATGAGGGGATATTCTCGCACGTTTTGGGATCCGTGGTCCATTGTGGTCTCACTTGGTGCCTTGATGGATATCAGAGTCGCGCGGTTCTATCGGGGTTTACTCTTTTTCCGATGCCGCGTTGATGTGACTTTTCAATGAACGTTTCGGTGCCTCTTCGGGTGCCACGTCATACTGCTTCAGGTCAGTGACCGAGCGAATTAGTGACATCCAATGGACTTTAGTATTTCTTCGGGTGCTACGTCGTACCGCAATCAGGTATGTAACACTCGAGAAGCTTTCTCATCGGGAGTATAACTTCTTCATTGGGACGATAGTATCGCCTCAAGTTTAATCCTTAGAGTTAGGATTAACCTTTTATTTAATCCGTTTAATCCCTTATTCTTTTTAGGGTTAACACTAATCTAACAATCTAACATTAGTCACTAATTAACTATCTAACAGTATTCACTAATATAACAATCTAACAAATTAACGCAAAATTAACAAAAATTAACACAAAATTATATTCTTCACTAATCAAACAATTTAACAATATTAAAAAAGTAACTCAAAATTAAAACAAATTAATATATTAACAATCTAACTAATCTAACATAATTAACACAAATTAAAAAAATAACAATCTAACTAATCTAACAAAATTAACAAATTAACACAAAAAATCAAAGTTAACAAATTAACACAAAAATTTAATAGGGACCGAAGCTACCTAACTGCCGGCGGCGGCGACGACGGGGCAGAAATTGGCGGTGGAGACGCGCGGACGAGCTTGAAATCGTCGGAAAACACGAAAATCGGCCGGAGATGAGTGAAATTTGATGAAGAAATGGAATGGGTGACTCAATTGCGGTCGCTATTCTTACTCCGGGTCGCAGAAATGGACGGGTCGGATTTCTCTTTATGAATCAGGCGGAGATGGTGGGTGAATGAGGAGAGAGATAAGATAATAATTTTTTTTACATATACAGCGGAATCAGCGACCTAAGTTAGGTCGCTGATTCCGTCCGCAAAAAATTAGGGTAAAATCCACAAATACTGGCCCAAGTTTTGGCCCAATTCGGGCCAAAATGTGTGGCCCAATACAACTTAGGACTTTCAGCGATCTAATTTAGGTCGCCGAAAGTTTCAAGGACTTTTAGCGACTTAAATTAAGTCGATGTTGTCCTCATGACTTTCAGCGACCTAAATTAGGTCGCTATTGCCTTCAGCGGTCACTGAAGGTGAGCGACCTAACTTAGGTCGCTAATGGGCGGTCCCTAAAGACTGCCCAGTCTTGTAGTGTCCGGACTGAGGAATAATAGAATATTTTGTCACAAGAGGAATAAATTAAAACTCTGATTACTTTAGATGACCAAAAATGGTCTAAGATACTATAATTGATTAAATTTTGAAAAATGGTTATTGTAGAACACTAAAAAGTCAAAAATGTGTAGCACTAACTAATTGGTTAGGCCATCCCAACCTAATTGACTGCACCAATAATTTGATTCATGGAAGAATAAACGAGGATTTGTTGGAGGAAAAAAAACATCTCCTTTTTTTTCGATTTTTTAATTATTCATTGACTTCTCATTAAGCGCAAAATTAAAGCCAACTATGGCCAACGTTGTAGAGCAAGTTTGACATATGTGCCTTCAAACCACGTAGAAGTTTATGAAATATGAAAGGCATATATAAAACAAATAGCAAAGAAATCAATAATTCGGAGAAGTGCAATTACTTAAAAGTATGCAATGGAAGCGAGATATGCAAGCTCGAATTACTTCATCAGGGATAACAGAATTCATTGCTAAATATATATAGTGGAGAAGATTGTCTTTATCTAATTAAAGTTATATAAATTAAGAAAATATGATATAATGTAGGATGAGTAACTAGTAAAGTATATAATCATGAAAAAGGGATAATTCTATTAAACCCCCCAAACTATGGTACCTTTATGGTGACAAGGTCAGAACTATTATTTTAGCGCCATTGCCCCCTAACCTTTGGTACTATGTTCGAATGTGTAATGTGCGTGTTTCCGGCCCAAAATGCACTGGCAACGTCAGCCACGTGTTAGGCACGTGTTGTTGGTCAAGGGTGTTTTCGTCCAAATTTTTTTGTATTAACTTTTAAGCCCCTTAAACTATGCAACATCTTTTATGTTTACCCCCTAAACTATGGAATGTGCGATTTGCCCCCTAAACTATTTATTGAATGTGCGATTTGCCCCCTAAACTATGTATTGTGTGCATTTTTGGTGTCGTTACTATTCGTCTTGTTCGTAATTGGTCCTTTAAATATTCAAATACTTATACTTTGCACCTCGAACTTTTGTAGTGTAATGCATTTTTCCAATTCAAAATGACATCAATATTCAAAATTCCATCATAACAACATACTTATCAAAATACGTGCATAACATCAACATTCAGATTTCCATCATAACAACACTCTTATCAAAATAGGTGCATAACATCAAAATTCATAATTCCATCATAACAAAATGATATCAAAGGCTTAACATCTACACAAAATAAAAGAGCATAAACATGTTTTCTACACACTGTAGCGCCTAAAAACCCAACCAAAAAGTAGTGCAATCATGTTCAACTCTCAAAAAAGGATCCCCTAGGCTTATGTCTTCACAATATTGCGTACAAGCTTCTCCATCAGCTTCTTGTTTGCCCTGTCAATTATAACACCCACAGAACCTGAAATGTATCCATTCCCTGTAAACTCCTCACCTTTTTTCTTGCCCTGCTATGAATCCAAAAATTAGATATTGGACCAGTATTAGACAGACTCCAATTACAACAAGTTGATATGAATCATTTACCTCAATCTTGGTTGCTTCATTTCCTGAAGTGGTTGCCATATTTGCCAAGTTCTCATCTTTTTTCTTAAGCTTCATCAAGTGTAAAACAGTTAGATAATCCAGAAACTCCTTAAATACACAAATCCTTTCAATCTCATCAAAAAAATGAATGTTTTACCTCTTTCATTTTTGGACCTGACTTCACCTGCTTCTTAGGACCCTTTTTGCCACTTACCTCTTCAACCAATCTTGCAACCTTTTTCCTAGTCCTCATTTGTCTCTCCTCAACAACTACCTCCTCCACATCACTGATCAACTTTCTTTTCACTTTCTTACCTCCATCTCTTTTCTTTACTGGAGATACACTTCTCTGTGTAGTTTGTTGCTGAGTGAAGCTTGGACTTGATCTCCTACTGGTAGGAAGGGTGGCTTGGGTAGTAGGTACTTCAACAACACCTTGCTTAGGTGTTTGTTGATGCTTGTGCTACAAAAAAACAATTAATAAGTAATCACAACCCCTGAATCACACAACACAGAGGACAACTCACATGTTATACCTGTTCATGATCCTCTTCTGTTCCACCAGCTGACTCATTCTGTCCATCTCCAGCAACATTATCATTTGGTACACCAGCTCCTTCATTCTGTTCTTCTCCAGCAACATTTTCAGTTGGTACACCAGCTGACACATTCTGTCCATCTCCAGCAACATTATCATTTTGTACACCAGCTCCTTCATTATGTTCTTCTCCTTCTCCCTCTTTCTTCTTATTGGTCCTCCTTTTCTTGGATTTCTAAGACAAAAGCAATTAAGTATTATGAGAAAAATGTAACACAACAATTTGAATATATTTAACACAAATCCCTCTTTTTTGCAGTCAATACCTGTTTTGGTAACCTTTCACTTGGTGGCACATCAACACCTGCCCTCTCTTCTTCTGGTAACATTTCCTTTTTGGCTGGGCAAGTTCTAACATTATGCCCTGACTTGTGACAGAATCTGCAATTCATCACAATTCCCTTCTTGCTCAATTTTCCAACATCTCCCCTTGTTCCCTTCTTCTTTAATTCCTCCAGTTCTTCAGGTGGCTTAACTCTCTCATTTTTTTTGGGTCTACCTGGTAATTTCTCAGGGATGGGTGGCAGACAAGGCTGAAGGTTTGATGCTGGCCAGTCCTCTGGACCTCTCAATATATTCATGCAGTGTCTATAAGTCTGCTGATATGTTGTTATTGAGAAGCATTCTTCAACATGCTCTGAAGGGGTTTGCTCTTTGTAGTACAATCCAGCCATACCATGAGCACATGGTATCCCACTTATCTGCCACTTCCTGCAGGAGCACTCTCTCTTTGCCACATTAACTGTGATTTGACCATCTGGACTGCTGATTTCAAAATCATCCTCCCCATTCCAGAATGCCTTGCATTCACTGCTCTTCTCATGTGTCTTATCAAGTATTTTCTGAATGTTAGGGCACACATCTCCAATCCATTGCTTTGTGAGATCCCTCTTCACATACATCCTCTTCATCAGAATCAATCTGATGTGTTCCAAGCAGTCAATAATGGGTTTTGGCCTAGCTTCCAAAATCATTGCATTGAATGATTCACACATGTTGTTCAGCAACACATCACAATTGAAGCCTGGTAAGAAGAATGCCCTGGACCAGTATCTTGCAGGCCTCTTTGCCAGCCATTTGAAGGCCTCCAAATTTCTGTCCCTTATATCATTCATGTGCTTCTCAAACTCAGAAATTGTAGTAGCCTTTGCAGCTTGCCAAAGCAAGGACTTGAGTGGTAGACCTTTATGACTTTGTTTGAAATTTCCATACATATGCATAACACAAAATCTGTGTTGTGCATAGGGCAAAACCTTCTCCACAGCATCAACCAATCCTTTTTGTTTATCTGAGATGACAACATATTTTCCACTCCCATCAGTTGTAATCCCTAAATCAGTAACCAACAATTCCATAAACCACACCCAACTTTCTCTTTTTTCTTTCTCCACTACTGCATATGCTATTGGGTATAAGCAATTATTAGCATCAATGCTAATAGCAGTTAGTAGAATCCCTCCATAAAACCCTTTCAGATGACAACCATCAAAACAGAGGATTGGCCTACAACCTGCCAAAAATCCTTTCTTCAACTGCCCCCAACAAATGTAAAACCTTTTAAATACAGGCCCATTCTCAGTTGGTAATGTTTTGATCCTAACAGTGTTGTTCGGATCACTCCTGATTATCTCTGCTGCATACCTCCACAGAAGGGAATATTGCTTCTTCTCTCCACCAACTGATAGTTGCCTGACAATAGCTTTGGTCCTATACATCTGAAACCTTGAAAACTTGATCTTGGTTTCATGTCTGAACATATCTTGCATGGCAGTAACTGGCATCTTAGGATTGTACTTCAACATCATCTGATACTTCTTTGCCAACCATGTAGATGTAGCAGCCTTCACCTCCTCCAGTCTTGGACATTTATGAATGCCTTGCCAGGTCTTCACAACCAATGTTTTGCAATCACCATGTTCTGATGCATAGATTTGCCACTGGCATGCAGGGTTCTTGCACCTTACCCTTATCCTGTGCTTGTCATTCTTGACAAAAGTAATGTCCCTCCCCACCTTTATAGCAAACTCCCTTACAGCTCTCCTAAATATAGCTGCAGTCTGGAAGCACAAACCCACATGAAACTTGGGATCTGTCATATCCCTATCTGGGTTAAAAACAGGGAAGCCTTCATACATCCATTGGCTGTTCTTTACTCTTGAAGTTCTAGATTTGACTGGATAAGTGCATTTGCTTGATTCCTCAGTGCCTCTCTGGACATTCTCTTGAGATGTCCCATCAGCTGGAATTTGCTCATCTCCCTGGTTTGAGAGCCCACAACTACTTTGAGAAGATTGTTTAGCTCTAGGGGGTGTGACTTCAAATGCTGCAGGCATAGTCCAGTGAGCTTCAGTCTCACCAGCAGCAACATAATCTCCTTCATCATCTGTCACTTCATTATCACTGTCACTAAAACACATTGATAAATCAGTATCACTCCCCACTGAGTTATCATCATCCACCTCAACACCATCTTTATCAATGATCAGCTCATCATACTTGCCAGCCTCATCATCATCTTCATTACCTAAACCCTCACCCCCATTATTAGCAGATCCAGCACCATCAGAAATGTTTCCACCCTCAACATCATTACCTACACCCTCAGGCCCATTACCACCTGCACCATCCTCACCAACAGGAGGATTAACACCTTCATTACCCTCAACCCCACCATCTGTGAAAACATGAACCACCCTATCCTCATCAATATACTTTACTAACTTCAGAGTGTCTAAATCCCTCCACATGAGATCCAACACAGACAAGTCTTCCTCACCAAACTGACTTGCATAAAACTTGCAGTTAGGACCATTTTCAAAACCCACAATCTGACCCATTGCATGGATCTCAATCAAACTCATTTCTTCATCATTGCAGTAGTCAAAGTGACTAACTTTACCCCCCACATATCTGAGTTGTCTATCACTGATAAACTTTCCATGATGATGAAGTGTGATGGTGAAATCTTCAGGATCAGTACCTGCAATAATACATTAAGTAAATCTCAGTAATGGTATAAATGACTTGTTTATTATGTATCTAAGGTGGTTTAAAAACACAAATGGACAACTTTTTTTATCTTTTTTCAATGTAGTGTTATATACAGTACAAAACGCACATGCATGGACTACAAACAACTGAAATTTACTTGAAGCATGACAATCACACATATCTTATGCAAATTGAGTGAGACAGGCTCCACACCACTGCCCTACCAATTACCCAGTATCATTTAACAACCCACAATGAAAAAGACCTCGAATCTATACAGATATAACCACGTGCTAAAAAATTTAACAAATAAAGATAAATTTTGGGACCATTGTTGAAACCCTAGACCCGCGCTTCTAGCACAAACCATATTTAAGGACGTACTCATTAATCTTAACATGCTTCCAGCCATATTCAACTAATAGACACAATTAAAACCTCAATTTTGCCAAAATTACGAATCTAGGGTTTTCGAAATAGGGAATACATACCATAATCTGGAGCCTTTAGGCCGATAGGCAACTCGTCTGCCGATTCTCGTAGTTTCCAACCCATTTTCCTTAAGATTGACACTAAAATTCAACTAAAATCAACAAATTGAATTTTTTTCAAGAACCCTAAATCGCCGCTGCAATTTTCCCGCTTAATTGTGAAAGTTGTAATAGGGTTTGTGTAATCCGCCCCCTCATCTTTACGTCTTTTTCTTTTTTAGTTTTTTAATAGGAACAGTGAAGAGACGATTTTACCCCTGAGGGGTCACGTGACAAAGTCACGTGACCGAATCTAAACGGAATATTTCGTGCATTTTGGGCCGGAAACACGCACATTACACATTCGAACATAGTACCAAAGGTTAGGGGGCAATGGCGCTAAAATAATAGTTCTGACCTTGTCACCATAAAGGTACCATAGTTTGGGGGGTTTAATAGAATTATCCCCATGAAAAATATACACTTAACTTATACGATCTGTGATTTAAAAGGGTAAAACAAAAAGTTTCAAAATATTACTTTTGCAGCAACAAATTTTGAGAGGCCATATCGCTAACCGTTTGCTAAACATGTGAGCAAAAGAAACTAAATCCAACCAACTTCTTTATTTTTAATTTAGATCCTAAAAAATCTCTTATACTTTAGTGAACCCATTTCGTCGAGGCGTTAATTGTTTCTTAGTTATAAAGTTTTCTCGGTTTGATTCTTCAGCTGATTTATTCTTATTCGTTTGTTCTTGATGAGATGATGGTTGAATACCAATCAAAATATCAGTTTTAACTATTACAACTTTAGATTTCCGAATTCGTCCAAAGTAAAACATATATGGCCAACAAACGGGAATTGTCAAAGGATGTCATCATGTTCTTTTTAGTTCGTCTACCAGTGAGTTCATTGGTGCGATTCAGGTGCGTCTCTAGATGTTGGCGTGATTTAGTAAAAAGCCCCGAATTCATCAGCTATCACTTTCTCAATGAATCGAATAATAAAACAATGTTGCTTGTAAGGCGTTATTTGCGGTCGCCACAAAAAAAAGACATATTATCTTTCCACAATATAGATTCGCCAGAATTGGAGGAGGTGAGGCCAAATTTATCCATTCCATTCCTTAAGGACCTCGACTATATATATTCTCCCGAGGTTGTGTATCTTCTAGGGACTTGCGACGGGCTTGTCTGTATAGCTTGTAATGAATGTATTATTATTTGTAATCCAGCATTGCGAGAATTCAAGCAGCTTCCACCTTGCCCACTTAGTAGACACCAAGGTTACGGGAACAATAATATGGGAAATGGTTTTAGTACTACGCGAACAAATGGCTTCAAGGTTGTTCTAATACGAAGGGCAAAAATGGATGGTTATTACGATGTTCATTTGTTTGATTCATCTGAAAACTCTTGGCGGCTGATTCATGACGATACAACAAGAGTTCCTACCCTTGTGCAAGTTCCTTGTTCAGAGGCTTTGTTAAATGGCATTTGTCACTGGAATGCATACACTTATATGTCATGTTTTATAGATATTATTTTATCCTTTGATTTAAACACCGAAGTTTTCAACCAATTAGAGTATCCCGATTGCTTGAAGCTAATCGATTTAAATGAGATATCTCTGATGATTCTGAATAACTGCCTTTGTTTACTTCGGTATCCGATGTGGATGAATGAGCCTGGTCTAATGGAAGTATGGGTTATGAAGGAATATGGCTACAAAGAATCGTGGATCAAACCGTTCGTAATAGGGCCTTGCTTTATAACACGTCCCATCTTATCCTGGATGAATGGTGAGTGGATGCTGGTGGAAAGTAAAAAAGGCCAATTGATATCTTGTGCACTCGAGACAGATCACATTAAGAAATTTTCAATTTATGGGGCAACTAAAACATTGAGAGCACAGCTTTATAGGGAGAGCTTAATTAGTTTAAACTCGCAATATAAATAAGCTTATGTTGTTTAGTTGTTCTTATTCAGTGTCTTTGAAATCTACTCCACTTGCGCAACTTCTTATCACAATGTCTTTTTTGTGTAACGAGTAGTAAGCTTTGCTGGATATTTGAGTTACTCTCTTAACATATGAATTAGGAGTGTCAATTGATGCTTCTTTTACCGAGCAACTTTCGTCTTCTGGGTTAATTTGGCGTAACCATGAAGGTTCTTTGATATTTGCAGCAGCAAATACTTTCCACAATATTGATGCTACTATGGCTGAAGCCCAAACTCTTTTTAAGGCGACTGCCAACAATTTCAAGAAAGATAACGTAATATTTGAATTCAATTGCCTCGATATTATTCGTTGTGTTAATGACCCGAATTTAGATATTTTCTGGAGTTCAAATCATTTTGTTCTTGAGATTAGACGATTTTGGGCTCTTTGGCCGAGTTGGAAATTTCTTTTTGTTAATAGGCTAAAAAATCAAATTGCGCATAACTTAGTGGCTTGGGCACGGGGGGTTAAATGGTCTGGACCCGTGCCTTTTTGTAAGGTGCCCGTGACATCATTTTGTGACGGTGGCTATCCTTTAGTATTTTAGTAGCCCATGATTTAAAATATGCAGCTTGTTTATCAAAAAAATAGTGGACCTGGTTTAATTTGATGGATCAAAGCCCATATAACAATGAATCTATCATGTTAGTTTATCATGATACTACTCCTACATACATAAACATAAAATTCTTAAAAAGCATAAACTAGCAGACAGAGCCAATAAAATAAAATAAATATCCACTATATACCTAAAATATGAACACACTTAAAACCTTCCAAAAGATACACATTCCAGCAGAAACACGAGAAACACAACTACACGTAAATCGCACAACAACAATAACAAATCTACCAGAATGTATCTAAAATAATACCCACATAACTAAAATTCGTGACTATAAAATAACACGAACCAAAAATTTGCGAAAAAATCTCTGACACTTTAAATTACTCATTGTACTAAAAATATAAAAAAGTTTTGGGACTTTTCAAAGTGCATGAGTTGAAGTGAAAAAGTCAAAAAAAAAAAAAATAATGTCTCACCGCTATTGAAGAGCGTGTAACAGGCCTATAGTAAGTAGTAAGTTGGGGTTGATTCTAACCACGAGACTCATACTAAATACAAAATCGAATATATTGTGAATATATCAGATGAGTGACATGGTTCAATTTAATTACAATTATGTTGTGATTCATACATGTCCCTTTAATCCCCTGCTCATGTTTGGTTTCGCTTGATTTTAATTAAAATCGCCTTTTGCCGTTTTGCGCCTATGAAAAGAAGAAAATCACAAAAGCTATAGATCAATGCGTTGATACCTAAAGACCAACAGCTCTATTTATACGGAGAGGAGTAATTTTTTTTACTAACAAATTCACTCGTTGATTAATTCGATTTGAGCATTTTTCCATATACAATTAACACATCATGGGGAAACAGTTAATAAAATTAATAAGGAAAACAATAGGATATCTCGCCGAGTTCTAAAACCTAATAGATCATCATTCAAAGCAAAATCATAGATTAAGACTCACTTGACATATAAGTTTGGCCCTAATTTAAAATTATTGTTCTTAATCAATTGAAAGCCAGACCATGGTGCAAAAATGTGTCCCTGGTAACCGATTGTGTATTGATAGAGAAGAATATATATTAATTTCTACATAAAGATATACGTACACTACTCCTAAACCAAGGGAGTATTATTTAGGTAACTATAAATGTTAAGTGACCAGTAACATCAACTCATTCAAGATCCTACAATATATCATCTATATTTTCACAACGGATTCCATTGGTATGTTTTGAGTATCTCTCTAACATGCGTGAACCATGTCATACTTTGTGAAGAATTAATTAGTTTTCCCGAATAATATCCTTACTTTCTTATTCCTCATATAGAAGATGAACTCATCAAATGAATATAGTGATATTTAACTGCGATAAAACTAGATAATGGATATCTGAAACCAAAATTGTAAATGGCAAATGAACAAAAGTTGCAAAAGGATGTGGTGAAACAAATTCTGTTACGCCTGCCGGTGAGATCACTAACGCGACTAAGGTGTGTCTCAAAATATTGGTGCGCTCTGATAAAAAGCCATGCCTTTGTGGATGACCATCTCCTTCAATGCCAAAGAACTCGTAGAATGCTGATCCTGAGGCGCCATTTACCCCATCCAGTAGATGACGACGTGTTATCCTTCTATAATCTACACTCTGAAAAGCTGGAGGAGGAGGTTTTGCCACAGCTATCCATTCCGTTCATACAGGATCTACGATTTAAATACGACAGACCATACTGGCCCCCAGGTGTTCGTCTTTTGGGCTCCTGCAGTGGGCTTGTCTGCATTTCATATTACAACGAATGCATCATGTTGTGTAATCCAGCATTGCGGGAATTCACACGACTTCCGCAGTACCCTTTTACTTGTCCAGTGGGTTATTACGTGAGTGTTCCAGGCATGGGGTTTGGTAATACTTCTGATAATGATTTTAAGGTCGTCGTGATTCAAACTGTCAACCCCCATGATTATCATGCCCACGAATCTTACACAACGATCCACTTGTACACTTCAGGCACTGATTCCTGGAGACAAATTGATGACAGTATTATAGTAATTCCATATGTTTCAGGGTTTCCTTGTTCTGAAATCTTCTTTAATGGTGCCTGTCACTGGAATGCTGATACTAATGGGCCCAATATTACAGATAGTATCCTTACTTTCAATGTAACTAACGAGTCTTTTGCAATGTTTGAATATCCTGATTGTATTAAGGAACTGGATGGAAATCTTTCTTGTCTCATGGTCCTACAAGATTTGCTTGCCTTGGTTCGGTATTATGAGCATGAATGCGCAACAGAGCCGCATCTTATTGAAGTATGGCTGATGAAGGAATATGGCTTCAAAGAGTCTTGGACCAAACAATTTTTAGTTGGGCCACACACTATTGTATCCCCTTTTTTGTTTTGGAAGAACGATGATCAGTTGCTTGTAGAGTGCAAAAACGGTGTACTAGCGTCTTGTTCACTTCGTACAAGTGACATTCAGAAATTTAAAGTCAGCGGTGCTGAAGGAACTCTACGGGCTCTGAATTACCAGGAGAGCTTAATTAGCTTACACAAGGTGCGTACTCTAACTCATATTTCAATTGATTGGGACTTAAAAGAATTTAATTCATGAGTCATTGAGAACAAAACAACAGAACTGGATGTTGGTTACTAGTTTTAGAATTGAATTCCGCATTTTCTTACTCTCGATTTGTGGGTCCTACAGGTGAATGCATCATAGGAACAAAGTACTACCAGCCACTGAAATTTGCTTAAAGCTACGCCATCGTGTTTTACGGATAGGAAAAGCGCGTGAACACTGACCTTCTTTTCTTAACATGTTCTTTAGTTGAATGCATAAATATTGCCACTCCTAAAAAGCAGAACAGGTTGTGAGCTTACTTACCATGTATATGAGACCACAAGATATCATTCAGAGTATTGAAGTTGTACTTATAAGATTCCGTCTTGAATCTCTTGCTGTAAAAAAGTACTACATCTTCTATTTCTACTACATCTTCTAAATGTAAGACACGTTGAAGAAGCTTGAGGAGTTCATTATACCTGGTTTGTTTTTGTTACACTTTGGCTTTCCTTTCCTTTACATTGTCTTACAAAATACAAATATTTTACGCGGTGATCGAAGCAAAGATGTAGCTTACCAATTTTTTTCTGTACTACCTCTATATTGAAAGGGATCATGTGCAGTTACAATAATCCTCTCATTTCTGTATACGTGCCCCGACTGTCACTTGGACAAGAAATGGGATTCAGCGAATACAAACTTACTATTGTCACTTGAAAAAGAAAACTGGATTCAGGGAACAGAACTTACTGCTTAACAAACTTAATGTGTCATAGTCAGAAGAGTTGCGTTTGAAAAGTAACTCCACAACTCTGAAGTGAACAAATTTCAATTATGTTACAGCTTAGCTTTGATGAGTACATAAATCGAGTAATACGGCGTTATAAAAAGTCTAAGTTAATGATCGCAAATAACCTACTAAATATTTTTTATTTAAAATTATCTCAATCCAAATGGACAAATCAATTGATTATATGATTGAAATCATTAAATGTTCGCTGTAAAAAGAAAGATGACCAATAAGATGAAATGTACCTACAACTTGGTTCAATAAGATCTGGCTATCTTCCCTACTTATGAATGGTTTGGAGCGGGATCCAAAAGCTCTTCAACGTGTTACGGAGCCTTCGACCGTTAGAGGAGAGGGTCCTTCTGGATTTCGTGAGTTTTAGACTTTGATGTGGATACTCTTTATTTGATCTTAACAATACATATATAATACTTTGATGCTGACACTCTTTATTAGACGAATGCGGGCTCAACGCGGCCTTAAACATATTATAATATTTTGAATGCATAGACGACCAACAAGTAAAACAAACTGGTGCCGGTAGTGTTTTGGATGTGACAATAAGAGTTTTTGAGACAAAATGAAGTTGTCATTCACCATTATAGTGTTTTGTTTCTCGGTACTATAGCTTATAGTGAGTCGTACATGAATACACTTTGAATTTCAGAGTGGATGTCGGAGTTCCACGCATACAAGAATATGCATAATGTTAGTAACATACCTTCCAAAAAGATTTTTATAGCTATGTTTTGATCAAGAGGATGATTAAGATTTTAGAGGGTAAGTAGCTCGGTTTTTAGAACTTATGTGTATAACGTGCAAAACATTCCATATTATAAGAAGTTTGATGCTTTTATTCCTTGAATTATGATTGAATCACTTCGATCGATCACTTTAAATTGCTTGTATTAGAAAACCCAACAGATCCATGCACGACAGAGCTCGTCAAATTGGATCTAGTAAATTCGAATTGGTTCTGAGTCTATCAGGATCATGTGACGAACGGATCAAGTACGATTCATATGCACATAAATTATCTCCGAAATCGAGATTCATAATTTATTCGAATAGCTTGACCTTATAACTAATTATTATGTTAATGTTTGATTTAACAATTGCGGTGTTGGGTGACTTTAGGGATATATTAGAAATAAAATAAAAATATTTGGGGCTAGATATTAATATTGCATAAATTTCAGGAGAGATGTTGTAATTATTACAACATGCAATATATATTTTTAGTACATGAAACCATCCACGACTTCTGCCTCTTTCTCTCCTAACTTACAATGCATGACTAATCCCATATTTATAGGGAACTTAGCATTTTCTAGAAACAATATTTTATTTAAATCTCTACTTATCTTCCCACCAACTAATTAATTATAAGGCTTATCTTGAGGGACCACAAATATCTCAACTTTCCAATTCTCTAGATCATTCACAGATGATCCATATTGTAGAAGATTATAATATTTTTTAATTGCAAATTATTACTTTAACACCCCTTCTTAATTTGCAATGGGGTCTTCATTTCAGAATACTCAATTCTTAGCGGGTGACTACCTTCGTGAAGTTCTCCACGAGTTGTTCCCTTGTCTTCAGAATCTCCAGTTCAGACTCTTGTTGATCTTGAACGGGACTTCTAAAAATTTCATAGTGGTCGACTTTGTGTCGCAATTTTGTACTGGAACTTCTTGTAGCTGTTGAAGATCCCCCACTTTTCTTGGGATCTTTATAGCTTCACGTGCTACATTTGTAGCTGCAATATTGTTTTTGCTTCACTTCCTTTTGAGGCATTTTTGTTGTTCTGCTGGCTCATTTTTTTTTCACCTGGAGTAACTTCAACTTGGACTGCTTTTTCCAAGTTTGGCTCTTTGTGAGCTTCTTGTGATCCTTTACTTTATTTAAGGATCATCTTGCAATTTTATTTATGATAGCCACCAAATTATTTTTACAAACTATCTTGCATCTTTTCACACCCGTAAAGCGGGAGCATTGATTGACTTACCCTCTGGTGCATAAAGAACAAGACTCTTGCATCTCTGGTCTTGTTCTCCTTATGCTCCTTTTTTTTTTCTTTTTGGCTGTTATCAACGATGCTTCTCCCTCCGTCTTGCGCTTGTCGTGTTGGTCGACAATATCCTAGTGTTCATGGGATGAAATAACGTCCTCGTATTTGGACGCTCCATAACTATTGTGCAACAAGGGTTTATTTCTTTGTTGCAAATATGCGAAGGCGAGCTCGTTGGAAGGGGATTTTTTCAATTTATTTTTAGATATCGAGCCAGGGGTGGCTCTGATACCACATGTTGGGTGACTTTAGGGATATATTAGAAATAAGATAAAAATATCTGGGGCTAGATATTAATATTGCATAAATTTTAGGAGAGATGTTGTAATTATTACAACATGCAATATATATTTTTAGGACATGAAACCATCCACGGCTTCGGCCTCTTTCTCTCCTAAGTTACAATGCATGACTTTTTTTGTGAAGAGTACAATGCATGACTAATCCCATATTTATAGGGAACTTAGCACTTTTTAGAAACAATATTTTATTTAAATATCTACTTATCTTTCCCCCAACTAATTAATTATAGGACTTATTATATCTTGAGGGACCACAAATATCTCAACTTTCCAATTCTGTAGATCATTCACCGATGATCCATATTGTAGAAGATTATAATATTTTTAAAATTGCAAATTATTACTTTAACATACAGAACTGCTAAAATGAACCAATGTTGCGAAATAAGAAGAAAACAAGATTAACCTCTGAAGCATTATAATTCTCGTTAAATGATTATCAAATAGCTAAATATTAGTACTTTCAGTGATTGGTGTGCCACACGTTGAGGCCTGGACATCGAATTTGTTTGATGTGCTGTTCGGAGCACAACTCTCTCCTATCATATAGAGGAGGCCCATTACACATATATATAGACATATATATATATATATATATATATATATATATATATCTCAATATCAAACCGGTCTGTCAGATCCCATCTTATCAAAAAAGAACCAGTCAGATCCTAAAATATCTCATTCACAGTGACTCGCTACTTTTATTTGTGGTAGTAGTAATACAATCATTGAAATATTCAACCTACCTTTTGATTTCAAACTAAAAGAGAGAAATTATTCAAACTGAAAGAGAGAAATTATTTGTCTTCTACATGAAAAAAAAAAAAATTTGTGAATCATGCAATTAAAAACAAAAATGAATGTCAGGCAACAACTTATAGAAATCGTGACGATAGATATTCTAGAAAACCTACCAGTAAGCTCATTAGTTCGGTTTAGAAGTGTCTCCAAGTGGTGGTGTAAGCTAATCAAATCTCCTTACTTTATCGATCGTCACTTTGTCAAACGGCGCGTGAACGACACTATGCTACTAGTTAGGCGAATGGTTCGAACACCTCCAACCTGCAGATCACCTGGCGATTTGTTGTCTTTCCACGATATGCATTCTGAAGAACTGAAAGAGGTCCGACCAAATCTGTCTATATCCATAATACATCCTATAGGGAATATATATTATTCGAATGGTGAGGTTTATCTCTTTGGCCCTATTAATGGGATTTTGTGCATGGTATGTGCTCGCCGCTTTGTCTTTTGCAACCCGGCGCTGAGCGAGTTTTGGGAGACTCCACCTTGTGACTATACGTTCCCAGATGGTGCTTATGATTATATTGTAGGACAGGGATTTGGTAATACGGATTCAAATGATTTCAAAGTTGTGTGCATACGGAAAGTCGAACCTAGTGGTCATCCCGGCAGTACTTACGATGAACATCGCAAAGTGGTTCATGTGTATAGTACAAGAACCAACTCGTGGAAACTAATTTTTGAAGATTGTGTTGGTTTTCCGTTTATGGACCACCGTCCTTGTACTGATATCTTCTTTAATGGCGCGTGCCACTGGAGCGCGGCTAGTTTGAAATTAGGGATTGCCCGTGACGTTATCCTATCCTTAAATTTAAATACTGAGCTATTCGCGGAATACGAGTATCCTGAATATTTTAAGGGTTTGTTTCAAAGTGAACCTCGCCTAATGGTCCTTAAGGGGTGCCTTTCTATTCTTTGGTTTAAAGAATGGATGGTATCCCCCTTGGAGATTTGGGTGATGAAAGAATACGGCATCAGAGAATCTTGGACTAAGCTACTTGAGATAGGTCCTTACCAACCGACTCGTGTCTTTTGTTATTGGAAGAATGACGAGTGGCTGTTAGCGGAAGACATGGATGGCCATTTGGTATCTTTTGCAGTGCATACAAATGCCGTAAAGACATATGAAATAAGTGGGTATGAGGACAGCTTTTATGCACTAATTTACAAGGAGAGCTTAATCAGTATAAAATCGATAATTGGAAAGTCTTACAAACCATAAATTCTTCTTATCATATTCTATTCGTGAATGATTTTGCAATATTTTTTCTAAGTTTTTTTTTGTTTGCTACGACTTAAAGTCATATGAACGCTCACTACGACACCACCCTCATATGGATGGTAAGATTTAGATGGACAACTAGACCTGTCTCAAGTTTTCTAAAATTAGATAGCGTCGAATTGTTTTCAAAAAATTATATAGTTATTGTCAGACAGAAGAACGGTGTTATCAAAAGATCTATAGGAGCTAAAAATAAAAGGAAATACATATACACGTCACACTTGGCAACGCTCATTCTCTCTTATATGGATTGCACTGAATTGCTAATGATTGGATAAATTTTGATTGTTCCCAGGTGCTATCCACGATTTATGTTGAAAAGCAAAAAAGTACATTTGTTTCGATAGCTTTAGGACAAGGTCTAAATCACGCATTTGGAATGGTATTTAAATGCAGCTTTATTCGTGAACCGCTGTAGTGGGGTAACGGCATTAGTAATTAATGTTAATTAGGGGGTGTTTCTAAATATTTTAAAAAGTTGTTTGTGGGCTTTTTTAAAGCAAATGTTTGTGTTTGCAATTGGTTATTTTGCTTATACTTGATTTAAAATTAGTCAAAAAAGTCACAAACTCCACAAGATGGGATTGAGGCTGTTAACAGGTTTGGGATAATAACCTAATTAACTGAATTATTTAGTTGGGTTGGAACACCCTTGCCCGTGGTTCAAAAAGCTAAATGCTATTTTTAGAAGAGACAAAAAATAACAAGAACATTCATTCCTTTATTCACTATATCTCACTCCTATTTTTGATATTTTTGAGTGTTAGTCTTTTTCATTCTCCGACCTCCCTTTCTTTATTCGGCCACTTCCCCTTTATACAGTTTTTAGGGACGGCTGTCATCGTGCATGTGTTGAAAAGATACATGTGTCGCGTGCATGTTGATATGTTTTAGAATGGGTACATGTGTTACAAGGTGCAATAACCAATAAGATAATGTCTATCTTGATCCACTAGCTAGGTGCTGATCGTGCTGCTCTATCTTCTTCCGAGGGCTTTTGCCTTTTTTCTGATAGGTGGTAGGTTGCCTTCTTTGTCTCCGAGGGCTTATTGCTTTTAGTATTTGACTTGAGGGCCGAGTTCGGGTGTCCTCTTAGTGATAATGTTACTCCGATAGGGGGGTATTCGAAGTGAGTGATTCTGGACATTTGCTCCGAGGGGGCGTTCACCCACGAGTTCAACTCCGAGGGGTTTTTTAGCCTTCGTAGATAGGCTTTTTTCCTTCCAAGTACCCGGAGAGTGTTGCTCTTTGGTTCTTGCATGGTGTGCGTTTTCATTCTTTGAGTTGGCCGTCTGAGGCATTGCTCCGAGGGCATTTGCGTTAGGAGTGCATAGCAAGGGATCGTTCTTGTCAAGGATCTGGGACTCGGGAGTCCGTTGGGGTCCTGCTCGGCGTCTTGATGGATATCTGAATAAGGAGGATCCATCCGGGTTTGCTTTTTATCCGATGCCGCCTTGATATCTGGTCTTGATTCATCGTTACTTTCCGAGGGACGCTAGGTGCCCTCGTCGGATGGCCATTCGTACCACTTTGGGTTAGTATCCGAGTGGTACTGGTCACATCCGATGGGCCTCCTCGTTGGGAGTGGGTACAACTCATCGGATATACTCGTGACAATAATATTGTCCATTATTTAATCCTCTTTATTTATGATTAATATTCTCTTTAATCTCGTATTTATTTTACACGGTTAACAGAGGCGCTTTAGAAGTACGAGTCATTTTAAAGTGGAAGAAAATTCTAAAATTTATGTTATTTTCTTAAATGAGTGAAATTTCCTCAACTCCAAGAACAAAATTTATTCATGTATTCTAACATAATTATAATTACGTAAAAATGTATCATAAATAATTTCTAAGAAAATTAATATATAAAATATTTATATGCATATTATATGTAGAAAACCGGGTTGTATCTATGTTCATTAATCTTAAGAAAACAATGTAACAAAAAGTTCGTGTATATTTAACAAGTAAAAAACGATATATAAAAAATATCGAAAATCTCACTACCAAAACATATTGAGTTTCATAATTTTAAATATATTTCGACTAACTCATCTAAGACTTACAAAAGCCAATCTCTTAATAATATTTTAACATAGTTTTGAAAATGATGAAGAAACGTGCGTATTACGATGCCGGAAGAAAACTTTGTGAAAGAGCTTCATAAAATTTATGGATTAAATATCAATTTTCAGCATACAACCCATCAAGAAGCCCAACTTATTTCGTAAACCTGCTCTGATTAAGAAAGTTTCAGACGGCGTGCAACATATGGTTGGAAAGCTCTACGAGTCCTTGTTTGATGCAACAAATGAGAGGTCAAAAAGCGTGCAACATATGGTTGGAATGCTCTACGAGTCCTTGTTTGAATGCAGCAAACGAGAGGTCATTTGTAATTCTATATAAAGAGTTGTGATGGTTTTACTGTATAGACTACTTTGAATTCTGGCGAGTTTGAGTCATTTCATATTCCTTAATAGATTCTGCGTTTTCTTCCATTAGTCTTTAAGTTGAGTATGTTATTATCACATTTTAGAGTCAAAATTTATATTTTCAAGAGTTAATTTGTGTTTGTTAATGTCTAGAAAGTTGTAGAGTCAAAAGGTCATTCTAGAAATTGGTCTCACCTATATATAGTTTATGGCCTTGTAATATTTTGAACAATTCAAATCGAAATAAAATTACTTCCTTTACAAAGTCTTAGGCTTTTCTTAAATTTATTTCATTGGGCGGATTCCTTAAGAGAACGAGTGGCTCTTTGCTCTTTGGTAGATTTCCATACAATAAGAAGTGTTTTGGAATATTATCTATTGTTTCTCTTCACTTGTCCAAATTATCGATATCATATTTGAAAGATCTTAGATCTATGTTACTTGTAATCAGATGCAGTTGCACTTGATAGTAGTTGCAACTGCACTCGTAAGTAAGACATATAACAGTTTTTTAATGTTTGAGGGCTGTTTTATTGTTGCAATTGTGAAAATACAGTTAAACATAAAACAGTAAAGAACCCAAAGGTTTTAACGTGGTTCAGTCCAAATGGTCCTAGTCCACGGGGTTTGCACCCAAAAGTTTGACTCAAACAATACCCTACTTACGAATTACAATGTAGGTTTTACATAAACCCAAATCCTAGACTCCCTCTAATATTTGCAGTTGCAACACCTATCCTCTAACTATTTTCGGTATATTCGATTGAGTCGAAGACCACGTTAAGCTACTCCAGAGTACCTCTGACTTAATGCTCTTCTCTAAAAGACTTTGACTCGATACAGAACTGAATCACAAATTATCTTTTTCAAAGCGTCCTTCAATTGTGTCGGGTCTCCTCCTTATATAGGCACGACAGAATCTTCAGCATATCTTTAGTTGCAATCCACAAAATATCTTCTTTCCTTATGTGATAAGCGCACCGATGATTTTGTTGCACTGGGGACTGGATCTTCTTGCCGTTATCCATAAGATTCTGTATAATCATAACAGTTGTCCAACGAATGCGTCTACAATTATGACTAGATGCATAATAAGAAGATAAGATTAAGTTAATATTCATAAGATGGAATGTTATCTTATAATGATATGGAAATATATTTAAGATAATTACCATCTAAGATTTAACTAATCCTAATGATTTAAACAACACAACATCAATTAAGTTAATGGGCCGATCGGATCTAAGCCCAGTCCAAGTGTGGGAGACGGCCCTAACAATCTCCCCCTTTTATATGTTTTGTCAAAAATCATTGACCAATCTGCACAAGTAGTTAGAATACGTCATACCAATGATCCATAACATCCAAATTGCAAATAAAACAAAGTAGAGTGGAAAGAGTACCGGTTGCAACATCGGTGCAACCATCTGACAAAATGACAGAGATAAGATTGCTCAAAGTTCAAGAAGTTTGAAAAAAAAAAACTGAAACTGGGGACTGGGGTGCTCCCTCTGACTTGCACCTCCTTCTAACTTCTTTTTCTCCCTATTTTTGAAATAACAAATCAAGGAGTGCCAGCAATAGACTGTTCCAACATGCGATCGAGTTTGGAGGCATGTAGTGCCAGGGAAGTGCTCATCTCTTCATGGGACTTGGCCAATTTTTCAAACAGGCCATTCAAGCGAGAGAGTTCCATGTGGATACCTTCAAGGCTGGCAGATGCATCTGGTAACGATCCAGGTCCTTCTCAGAAGGGGTGCTAGTTGCAACTGGTGATGGATGTGGTTTATTTAAGACCTTGGTACTTGCCCGCATTGCCTGGACACAAGTGAGTTCCCCCCCTCTACCTTTAAGTCCGGAAACCGAGCTGTCAAGAACCTGTAGATGGGAGACGGGAAACCAAGCGAGAGATGCAGATTTGGAAACGCCTCTCAAAAATCGGTTTACCCAAGTCAATGGCAACTTTGGTGCCTATGCGGAACAGAACACATGCAACCTCTGCACTCATAGTTGAGGTTTGTGAACATGGCATCCATTGGCAGACTAGAACGCGAAACAAGAGATTGTACCTAGGGGTGAGATCGCTGGTGGTGAGAGGAGCGGAGGGCCACGATTTAACAGTTCCACCTGTCACCTCGCTTGTAACTTTGTTCAGGTTCTTCTCCAGTCATAACTCGGAGAGGGCACCTGTGTTCAAAATAATATCCTCCATTTCTTGAGAGATGAGTTCAGCAATGAATGGGCACACCTTGCAGCGGATAAAAATGACATGACACTGGAGTGAACCCTCTGCATCAAGCTGAGTAGTAAGATTTGCACAGAACTCCTGGACTAGCACCTTCCCGTAGCTGTCAGCTTTCTGAGTTGCAACTAGCCAACCCTGTTTCTTCAGCAAAGCAAGTACATCAGTCTTGGCATACAACTTGGTATCCAGGGGGCGTTCCTCAACCAATGGTCATTTCCGATACCCAAGAAACCGTTCTTAAGCCACTGGCGTGTAGAACCGATCTGAGTGAGCACGAATGACCTTCAAGGCTGTGACTGCAGGTGCAACTTCAGGCAGAATGAATTTGTGTCCATGACTGGGGAGCAGCCGTCTTGGACTGGGCGGTGGATCGAGCCTTTTTCTTCGGAGGTTCAACTTCAGTATCCATTCTTTGTGGGTCATCCTCTTTGAAAATGGGCTCTGAGGCAAATTGCTGAGAAAGTTTGTGCAAACAATGACCGCGAATGGGCTGGAAAACAGTGATCTTGGTCCGCTTCCAGGTTACAACTCCAGGGGTGGACGAAGCGAGTAGAGCAGAAGAAACATTACCTTCCTCATCAAAATCCCCTTGTGGGGTGGTGGAGACACCCACTTTGGCCTTTCCTTTTGCCTGAGTGGACACTCGTGCTGGTGGAGGATCTAATGTGTAAGCAGGAGATGATGGGGGTTGAGGAGTATATTCCTCAGTGTTAGGAGCGTACTCCTCATCAGCATCGGAGTAGGTGGCAGAATTGTTTGTAGAGGATCCATGTCAATGGGCTTGTCGATGTGGGAAGCGGCATGTTTCTTCACGAAACCACCCATCTGTGAGAGAAAAAGAGGCTAAAGAGAGAAATCGTGAGATGTGCGTGAGCGAGAGAAAGTGGAAGAGTAGTAATGGGAAGTAGTCAAAATTGATAAGCAATAAATAGTTTCCCTACCCCTAGGGTTTAGGAGGCAGATTTTCCCACCAAAACACAATCCCCTTAACCTAGAGAATCTTTCCTTTAAAATCTAGAATAGGAAGATATGCACAACAAGGAAAAAGGATAGAGTTAAATCGTATTGAGATAATCATAGTGCACTATCATCATATCTTAACAGACTAAAAATAGGAACTCCCAATATTACACAAAAGGCAACATGATCGTGGAGCAATTAGGATCCTAGAAATTACGTAGAATTGGATTCAACGACAGAGAGCTATAAGGACTAAACTTAACTGAAAATAATTACAGATTCCATAGAAAGATTCAGTCCCAAGATAAAATTAATACCACGTTATCTCCTCAATTGCAACCTTGTACAATTTACTCATACAACTGGTAGCTTTCACTCTGACACATTTTTGAACAAGGTAGCTCTTTTCAATGAGTAGGCGCGTGGGATAAGAATTGATAACTTTCACACTTGTTTCTTTTAGGCCAGGTAGCTTGTTCCAGTTGCAACTGAAAGTAGTGTGACAGGCTTTGACAGAGAGGCACCTTGAGGTGTACGCTCAATTTTCCACAAAATTTTATATTTCCCTTTTTTGATATAATTCTTTGTTCATACATAGGAGACGTCACTAAGGAGTAGGGGTGTTATGGGCCGGGGTCCCGCCGGGACGGGACCCCGGCCCATCGGGAGCTTCCGGGGTGGGAGCTGCTGATCAGCTCCCGTCCCTCCCGCCGGGAACAGCGTTCCCGGCAGAACGGGATACCCACCGGGACGGGAGGGATCCCGTGATCCCGGCGGACAGTTTAAGCTCCCACCACACACAATCACAAAATCCTCCATCTCTCATACTCTCTCTCTCTCTCTCTCTCTCCACAACCTTCAAAAATCCCCAAAATCCATGGAATCCACGCCGGAGAAGCTGTCGCCGTTGGATTTGATGGCGGCGATCTTCAATCTCGACGAATCGCTGAAGAACAGAGACCTAATAATGGTGCACACCACCTCAATTGCCGTCTTAATCGGTTGCGCGGTGCTGCTCGTGTGGCGGCGGAGTGGATCGAGCTCGTTAATGGCAACAAGACTTCTTGTCCTCCCAATGGGTTTGTGTTATGTGTGTGTGCGTGAGTGTGTACAGCGGCGGTGGTGAGGCAATGTGGTGGTGCGTGAGTGTGTGTACTGTGTGCGTGAGTGTGTGGTTTCCAGATCTGCAGCTTCTCAGCAAGCTCAATATGGGGATTTGCAGATCTGCAGCTTCTCTTCATGGGTTGAAAAAACAAATAGGTGGGGATACCTCCCGGGATCCCGCAGGAGGTAACGGGATCCGATTCGGATCCCGTTCCCTCCCGGCGGGAGTTAGACCGGGAGCTAATTCCCGGTCTGACCGGGAGGGATTTTTTCGGGTTTTCCCCGAGCCGGGGAAAACCCGCCGGGTCGGGTCGGATTCCAAGATCCCGACCCGGCCCAAACACCCCTACTAAGGAGGGAAAACATGTATACAAATAAAGATCATTGGACTGCCTAAGAATGGAATGAGGAATTAGTCCAGACAGGTCACCCTTAGTTTCATTAGTGTCCCTGTTGCAATTCACATAAGGCAGAGGCCTAACGACTTGCGGATGTGCTCAAAACGTGTAACATCGAGAGCCTTTGTAAATATAACTGCAGTTTGAAGGTCAGTACACACATGATGTAACTCAACAGTCTTAGCTTCTACCAATTCTCTGCTGTAGTGATATCTACTATCAATGTGCTTGGTGCGGGAATGTTGGACATGATTTTTAGATATGTTAATAGCACTGATATTATCACAATAGAGAAGAATTTCATTTTGGGAGATACCATGGTCTTCTAGCATTTGCTTCAACCACACCAGCTGGGTGCAACAGCTGCCTGCAGTAATATATTCAGCTTCTGCTGTAGACAGAGTGATTGAGTGTTGTTTCTTGCTGAACCATGACACAAGATTAGTGTCAAGATAGAAGCAACCCCCCTATGGTACTTTTTCTATCATCAGCACATCTGGCCCAATCAGCATTACTATAACATGCAAGTGAGAGGTTATTATTAAAGTTGTAACTGAAACCAAAGTCAAGTTTACCTAATACATATCGAATGATCCTCTTAACAGCCTTGAGATGCGACTCTTTTGGGTCGGCTTGGTAACGGGCACATTCTCCAACACTAAAGCAGATGTCAGGGTGACTAGCAGTGAAGTACAACAGACTCCTAATCATGCTCATGTAGAGACTGGGATCTACCGAGTTGTAACTATCATCCTTGATGAGACGGTTAGTAGCTCCAATGGGTGTCTTCATTGGTTTGGCATGTTCAAGTCCAAATCTTTTGATTAGATTCTTGGCAAACTTTGTCTGAGATATAAATATCCCATCATCCTGTTGTTTGAACTGTAGACCAAGGAAATATGTGAGTTCACTCGGTCCATGCTCATTTCAAACTCATTTTTCATAACAGATATAAAGTGTTGCAACTCGCTAGGAGACATAGAACCAAACACAATGCCATCTACATATATTTGTGCAATAAGGATATGAGTTCCAAAATGTTTATAGGACATAGTTCGATCTACACTCCCCCTTGTATACCCATTTTCAAGAAGATGAATGGTGAGTCTTTCATACCAAGCACAAGGTGCTTGTTTCAGACCGTAAAAGGCTCGTTTTAGTTTCAAGACATGGGAGAGGAAATGTGGGTCAATGAACCATTTGGGTTGTTCAACAAAAACTTCCCATTGAAGAAAGCACTTTTGACATCCATCTGAAATAGTTTAAAGCATAAGACACATGCAACAGCTAGTAAGAGACGAATGGATTCCAGTTTTGTAACTGGTGCAAAGGTATCATCATAGTCCACTCCTTCGACTTCAGTGTAGCCTTGTGCAACAAGCCTTGTTTTGTTGCACGCAACGTTTCCTAGCTCGTCAGTCTTATTCTTGAATATCCATTTAGTGCAAATTATGTTTACTCTCGCTGGTCTAGGCACTAGTTCCCAGACATCATTTCTTTCAAATTGATTAAGTTCATACTGCATGGCCTCAATCCACGCCTCTTCCAATAATGCCTCTTTTACGTTCTTGGCTCAATCTTGGAGGTGTAACTTACAAAGCGTACCATCTGATCATACCTCTGCTTTAGGTGGATGATTCCTCCTGATATGAGGAGGAGCCTCCAGGTTCTCTGTTCTTTCGTTCATTTTTGCCGGTGGTTCAGTTGCAACTGGGACCTCAGGAGTAGTTGCAGCTGGTGATTCCACAGGGCCGATTGCAACTGATGAGGTGGTTATGGGAGGAATTGGTCGTGATTCATCCTCGTCTTCCGAATCAATTAGCTCTGTGACTTGAACTTCTGAGGATGTTGATGCAAAGTCCCTATAATCATCAAATTTAACATTAGAAGATTCCACAATAGTTTGAGTGCGCATGTTGAACATGCGATAAGAGTGATTGTTGCGAGAGTAACCTACAAAGATGCCCAAGTCAGATTTGGATTGAAATTTACCTCAAGATTCTCTATCATTGAGCACATAGCAGGCATAACCAAAAATATGAAAGTGATGTACACTATGAAGTTTACCTTTCCAGATTTCATAAGCAGTCTTAGTTGTACCTGGGCGTAGATACACATGTTTTGTAACATAGCAAGCAGTGTTCATTGCCTCTGCCCAGAACTTAAGAGGCAACTTTTTCGAGTTCGAAATAACCCGAGCCATTTTGACCACTGTCATGTTCTTTCTTTCTACCACACCGTTTTGTTGTGGTGTAATGAGAGACAAATATTCATCAAAAATTCCCTTATCAGTACATAATATTATTAAAGCTGGAATTTTCAAATTCTTTCCCATGGTCACTTCAGATTCTTTTGACGGTTAAATCCTTTTCAGTTGCAACTGTGTTGCACAGATTTTTAAAAGACATAAAGGATTCATTTTTCTCTATTAAAAATTCAACCCAAGTGAATCGCGAGAAGTCATCCACACATACAAAAATGTAATGTTTACCAGAGATACTTTTCTTCTGGATTGGCTCTACAAGATCAAGTATTTTTACTGATGGAGTGTGTTGCACCACGGCATGACTGACCTTCTTCTACTTTCTTTCAAGGCATGAACCGCATTTGCCAAGAGGTTTGGGATAAATTTTTGGCAGTGCTCTTACGACTTGATATTTGAAGAGATGTGCGAGGGATTTGTAGTTGATGTGGCCAAGCCTTTGGTGCCAGAGATCTGCAACTATATCTGCACTAAAGTTGCAAGTGAGTGACCTATTAACAATTTTATAGTTAGTCATGGTATAACAGTTTTCAGTATTTCTTAATCCCTATAACACCCTGTTTTGGAACCGATCAATAACTTCACATTCATCTTTTGCTAAACGAACATACATATCGTCATCACACAACTGACTGATGCTAATTAGATTAGCATGTAATCCATCAACATAGAAAACATCCTTGAGTTTAGGGAGTCCCTTCACGTTCAAGGATCCTTTTCCTAGGATTTTTCCTCGGTTACTGTCTCCAAACACCACATCGCCCTTTCGTTCATGAACGAAGTTGTTCAAGATGCTTTTGTCGCCTGTCATGTACCTGGAGCAACCACTATCAAAGAACAATGCGTTAGAGTATAGTGCACGTTGAGAAGTAGAATTGCATGCAGTAAGACATGTAAGAGTATTAAATAATTTTTCAACCCAAACTTGTTTTCACTGTTGCAACTTGTGTTGCAATCTGGTTGATTTTCTTTCCTTCGGTTTCTCCTCTTCTTTTTGGTTTAGGCTTGTCAGGTTGAGATGTGTGGTATAGTTCCCAAGTTGATAGCAATAGAGTCTGATATTCCCTTGGACACCACAGTGGTGCCACGCTGGGATAAATCGTCCTCTTGAGAACATACTAGAATAACTGGGGTCAGTGACCTGTGACTGAGAGTTATAACTAGATTGTACCTAATCCTAGGGAAGATGGATCTGAGAGTAGTCAAGTGGAATTTCAACTCCCTTGGGTATTTGTTTCTTCTTAGATGTGGTGATTTTGGTATCTCCAAGAAACTTTGGATTGACAGGGTCAACATACCCTACTCCAGTTTTGCCAGTTGCAACTTTTTGAGAGCCTAGAACCTTTTCCAGATTGTCGGTACCTGCTGAGTTACTTTACGTTCTTTACCAAGGATTCCAACTCCTTTTAAGTGAGATTTGCGGTCCCTAATGACCATTTCTGGTGAAGTGTTGATAACCTATTAAATTTTGGTATTATTGAGGATATAACTGTAATTTATTTTGGCTTTAACACTTAAATTTTTTCACTAAAGAACAAATTACTACGTGATAAATTCTCTCTTACATAAGAAGATGTTAAGATATATTGATTTTTTCATCCGTGTTTAAGTTATAGTCTTTAACATACCAATTAATTATATTATATTAGAAATTGTTAATTCCGTGGGGATCGCATGTTACCAGTTCTTCTTAATATATTTTAAAGAATGACAATTGTGTCCTATAATATTTTAATACCTAAAAGTTACTCTTTAATTATCTTAGCAAACACTTCAAATTATATTTCAACAGGTTTAAGTGACTTTGTTTAGAAATATTGCAAACACCCTCAACTTATAATTAAAAGCATCTTAAAGTAACTTACTACAAGAATGGGCGACCTTCCGCCACGGCGACCGGAGACCACCTGGCGGTCGCCAGCATTGGCAACAGCCGAGCGGTTGCCGGCTCTCACGTATGCTAAGCAGTCGCAACCACCATAGGTGGGGATTTTTCCGCCTAATGTGGGCATCCACTACCGCTAAGAGTTGTTAGAATTATATGAGGAAGATTTATTACTGATGTAACAATTAACATTTGACTGTTGAACCCATATTTATTTTTAAGTAGAAGATTGTGTTGAGACAGGGGTCTGAGTGGATCTTCGTGTAGATGCATTATTCTAAGATGCCTGATTGTGTTGACTTTGAAAGCACTAGGGTCGTATGTGTCCCTTTGTTCCACAATGATGACATACTGTTACAAAATAGATTTACTCACAAAGTTTTGCTTATGCCAGAGTAACTCCATGAGACCGGAAGGTCTTGTTTCCCTGTAGGTTTGCCAAATTCTTCATCTGAATACACGTAATGATATTCATTTCCTATTCTTTCTTCACCGTGACTTCTGACTTCTTCTTGAAGTGGTTTGGACCACATCTTTCTCTATTCTTCATGTTGCAACCTATTGAAGAAACCTAATCCAGTTCGACAGGTGGTAAATATCTATACATCTAAAACTTCATTAAGTTTGTTGGTTCTTGAACTTAGAAGTTTTACATTATTTTAACCGATTCAAGATCATTCAGTGCCTCTGCAAGTTTTTGTTGTGCTTCTTTGATTGAAATCCTAGCTTGTTTCAATTTCGAGGATAGTGAATCATTGTTTCTTTTGAGTGACTTAATTTCGTTGATCAGTGTTCAGGTGTTTGAACATTCCTGAGCTGAGGAGGAGCCTAGTTTTTATTTGATATCTATGTGTCTTCTTATGATAGATTCACATTTTGCCAGATAGTATATATCTTGTCACAATTTACATAAGGTGTTGAATCATCTGACTCATTTGTCAATAATTGAGTACCTGTTGTACCAGGAGTATTGGTATGTACAAAATTCTTACATTTAGCACCATCCCTAGCGGTGTCTCTTCTTCTACTTTTGTCTCATTTGAGTCATCATCACTCCATGCTGTGACAAGAGCATGATTTCTACTTTTCTCAAGAAAATTTGCGCAGTATCTTCTAATATGACCAAAACCAAAGAATTTCCTACATTGAATACATTTTTTCGTTTTTATTTTTGACTTCAAGATCATTAGCAGCAGAAGGCTTTCTGTTAAAATGCGATTTAGACAAACTAGGCGATGAGAACTTGCTTCGAAAGTTAGATTTGCTGATCTTCCTGAAGTATTTTGATAGGAAGCCATGAATTTTATAAGATCCGTTTGTTGCTCATTCTGAGGAAGTGGAGTCGTAGTAGATTTCAGAGCGATGCTTTTAGCCACGTTATATCATTCATGTTTTAGTTTCATTTCATATTTTGCAAGAGATCCCATAAGGATTTGTAGTGGCATATTGTCAGTGTCCTTGGCTTCTTCAATGGTCTCAACCTTGATTGTAAACTATGGTGGAAGAGATCTGAGAGTCTTGTGAACCAGTTTTGCTCCATTGTATTCTTCACCTAGTAGAGTATCTTCTGTTGCAATGCATCTAAGTTTTGCATTGTATTGAGCTATGGGTTCTATTTCCTGCGTCTGCATGTTCTCAAATTGAGTGGTTAGTTGTTGTAACTCATACCTGCAAACACTATAGGTACCTTCACGAGCACTACGTATTACATCCCATGCCTCTTTAGCTGATACACAATTGGATATGATATTATATTGATTCGTATTAACAACACTTAGGATAGAGTTGAGCGCTGTAGAATTTTGTTCAGCAAGAAGATCTTCTTCATTGGTCCAATCGAGTTCATTTATTTTCTTACCGTCTTCATCTGTATGGGGTGACCAACCTCTTAGAATGCTATTTCAGGCTTTCTGGTCCAGCTGTTTGATGAAGTTTAGGAGACGATTCTTCTAGTATGAGAAGTTGGTGTTTGTGAGCATCGGTGGTTTGTTTGTTGACAAACCTTCCTCGATATCTTCCATCCCTGAGAATAAGTTCTTTTCAAATCAAAATCTCTCTAAAATTGACGTTAGTGACCAACTCTTGATGCCACTTGTAAGACCTTGGTTGTATACTTATTACTTGTTTTATTTTCGCAGTGGTTATTACTTTTATGACAGGTAAAAGTAAAGCAATAAAAAATAGATTTATAGTGGTTGGATCACAACAGACCTAGTCCACTCGGCTTTTGCCAATTCTAACAATTTTAGTTATTTTTGTTTAGTACAAGAATTTAACTCACTCAGGCTATTACATGTACAAGTAATCTAGACTCCATCTAGTTAATTTCCTAACACCCTACTAAATAACTATATTAGAATTTGAAAATTATCAAGTTCACACGAAGTTCCTACACCTTGATATTTCTTACAAGAATATAATCAACTGTTTTTGATTCTCAAAAAAATAAAATACAAATCTTAAATCTAAAATTTAAAACTTGTCTTCAAATGTCTTCGAGTCATCTGCTGTTATAGAGTTCAGAATCTCCACAAGGAAGGACAGTCATTGCACCAGACCTTCGAATCTTCAAGACAGTTTGCAAACCTTCCTTAGTTCATCCGATTTTATTCTGCTAAATATGTAAACAGAATATTCCTGGTCCAGCCACAGTGGATTTACAAGGAAATATATGTTCAAAGAATGTTGCATTCTTTGATTCCATTATCGTATTTTTATGAATCTCAGGGTTTTTAGATTGATGCACAAGAAACCGATAAGCAGCGCTATGGTGAGCATAGCCAATGAAACTACAATCCACCGTCTTTGGACCTATTTTTATTTTCTTAGGCAAAGGTGATAACACCTTAGCAAGACACCCCGACACTTTTAAGTATTTGTAGCAAGGTTCTCGACCTTTCCACAACTCATTGGGAGTATTTTTTTCTTTCTTTTTGGGTATCTTATTTAAAAGATAGTTAGCCGACAAAATGGCTTCACCCCACATGTTCTGCGATAATCCATAACTTAATAACATGGCATTCATCATGTCTTTTAAGGTTCGATTTGTCCTTTCAGCCATCCCATTGGATTGAGGAGAATATGGCACAATGACCTAGTGAATCATTTCATGCTGTGAACAAAATTAAGTTGGTTTTCGACCTCTACGATCACTTCTAACCATCCTAATTTTTTTATTAAGTTGGTTTCCGACCTTTTGCTTATATAGAAGGAATTTGTCTATAGCTTCATCTTTACTTTTCAGTAAATATACATAACAGTATTTTGTACTATCATCAATGAAAGTTATAAAATACTTACATCCATCTCTTGTTTGCGCAAATTTTAAATCACATACATCACTGTGAATTAAATGAAGGGGTTCTGTATTTCTTTCCATAGTTGGGGAAAAAAATACTACGGTTTAATAAACCGAGTTTTGAACAAAAATTATTTTCCAGAATAAAAAACTTCGCCAATATTGAACATGTTCGTCTCAAGAGATAATCTGCTTTAAGATTGTTAGTTAAGTAGCACGAATATGAAAAAATATAATATATATTGACAAATAAATAATAAATCAAAAATATTATAAGAGGAAGTTAGAAATTGTAATCTCAACCGTAGAGAATTAAACATGTAGGTCGAGTCTCTATCAATTTCCTTAAAGCCGATTAGTCCTTCTCTACCGTGTGAGAACGTTGGAGTACCACCTCCCAGGATAAAACGACATACGAACTGGATTACTAGCACTAGTAAAACAGTTCCGACGAACTCGCACAATAACTTTTCTCACCACCACACAATGAAAAAAAAAAATGGCTGCGCAAAAGCCTTTTTTTCGGTGTATGCAAAGTATTTTTGGATGAATAAAACCTACGGGGAGCGACCCATTTATATACTAGTTTGGAGAGGGTTGGACGACATGGTCAACAAGTAAACGAGTTAAAAAATAATTACGAATCTGTAGTTAAGGTAATTACGAATCATGTAATTAAGATAAGTACAGATCTCGCAAAGATCTCGGATGAATTTGGACACGTTTTCAGTTAAAACTGAATCACAAAATATTTTATTTCGTAAGGTAATTTTAATTACCAAAATGATGTGAGTCCCACTAATCCGATGAATTTTGGCCCAAGATTTGCACCCCGCTGCACGCACGTAGGAGAGGGAGAAGACACTAGCCAACACATTCTTACAATGCTAAGAATACATTCCCATTGATAAACCCCAAAAGAAAGTGTTTTTTTCCCATGTGGGATGGCCCTCTTTCCTTTTAAGTTTTCCTCATTTTTCCCAATATTTTCAGCTTTGTGTAGCTAACTTTGAGCAGCAATTCTCATTCACCCGTGTAACATTTTGAGCGTGTAATATACCGTTTCGAAGCTCTCACATACGAGAGCACGTCCCCATCTTGAACTTGTCAAAATGACAAGTGAGACCCGCTGAAAATCTGACCCCAAGTCAGCTTTTCAAACCCATTTTATTTACCAATTTTCCAACATATATCGTAGTCTTTTATTTTTGTAAATTCTATATAATCAAGAACTATTTTTTGCATTTAATTAAGAGAAGTAAACAAGTTTTACCATGTGTGATGAACAAATAGCTGGACATAATTATGCAGTTTTTATTGTGTCATATTATATTGTAAAAAAGCGGGTTGGCAACATTTTTAGTCACATAAATCTGTAGGAAAATCAATCCGTCAAAATACATATTGTTTTAAACGAAATAATAATATATGTCAAAATTTGAAGAGGTATGGAGTCATTTATTTTATTTTAAAATATGTTAAGGTCGTGTCAAAATATTCTTTACTTAAACGATTGCACGCGGTCCGCGCGTGCGCCCGGTCGCTAGTCTATCAATAATATAAGCAAACAAGCACCCCTCACATTTTTTGGTAGTTGGGAGTCCAATAAAGTGATTTCCAAATTTACCCCCACCTCTTGCCTACTCAAATAAATAAGAGGAAAGGCTAATAATAATGTAATATCAAACCTCCAACCTCATATTTTGATTTTTTTTTTTTTAAAAAAAACCTCCAACTTCTATCCATTTCCTTTTTATCTCCCACATGATGGAGTTTTTTTTTTTTTTTTTTGTTAAGAAACGGAAAACACGATATTACATCATATCCTTAACAACTACACAATTAATATAGTTAGAAGGAGGTTTATCCCAAAAGATAAACTTCTCATTACAATAACTATGCATTTTAGACAAAGCGTCGGCCCCTCCATTAGCATTTCTCGGAATCCATTTGAAGTAGGAATTCCATGATAACCGCATTAATCTCTGACATTCTTCTACCAAGTTCTTATATTCCGGTAGAGGATCGGCTTCTGCATTGATCAGTTTATAGACAAGAAGAGAGTCTACCTCCACTTCTATGTTAGGTATTCTTGTGTCCCAAGCTATCTTCAAACCTACCTTAAGAGCCTGAAGCTCTGCTTCATCAACAGTGGGAGAAATTAGTTTCATGTAGAATCCACCTAGCCACTGCCCATCATCCGAACGGAGCACTCCAGCACAGCTACCAGCATTGGCAGACTGGATGACACAACCATCAGTATCAAGTTTAACTCTCCCTGGTTGTGGCTTGCACCAATGAGCATGTTCCTGATTATTGCTGCATTTCCTTCTGCCTAAAAAAAGTTCCCAGCTCAAGTTTTTAATTTTGAAGATCCTGCCTCGAAGATTAGTTTCTTTCCTGTGAAATACACTCTCATTTCTGTGAATCCAGCAATGCCAAATAGTTGCCATGAAAATCCACTTCCATTGTGCATTTTGCCTGATATTATTCCTGAGCTGCAGATTTTCCAAGTTAGTTTGCAACCACTCTTCCTGGAAGTTACAGAAGGTACACGTAGAGGTCAGAGCGGCATTCCTTTTGAACCTCATAGAGTTAGTTGCCAATCTTTCTTGAGTCAGAAGCCACAGAAAATGCTGGAACTTACTGCTTACATCAATCTTCCAAACCCAATTGATATTCTTATAAGATCTCACTGAAACTGAATGTCTCTCCTCGAATAATTTGTATGCTGATTGGCATGTGAAGGTTCCAGCAGCAGTACCATTCCAGAGGATTATATCTTCTGCCTCTGTCAAGATAATACTTGATCTTTGGATGTCCTCTTGCAGTTCTTGAGGAATAAATGAGTTAATGTTTCCCAGATTCCACTCACTGTTATGATCCAGCATATCAGACAATTTCAAATGCCTTTCTGAATCTTGGATAACTACTCCTTCCTCACTAAGACAGCCAGAGCCCCTCCAGTTGTCATACCAGAAGGAAATATTGTTACCTTTCCCTATTTTCCATCTCAGATGAGGCCACATCAATTTCAAACATCTCAGAATCCCTTTCCAGGTACAGCTATCTGTAGAGTTAACATTGTACTGTTGGATCCCTTTGTTCTTTAGATATTTGGCTTGCACCAATCTAGACCATATAGAGTCTTCCTTTCTTAGTAGCTTCCATGCAAGTTTTGCTAATAGAGATTCATTAGCAGTTTTTGATACTCTTATACCCAGGCCCCCTTCCTTCTTTGGTTTAGCTACCCTCTGCCAGTTCACCAAGTGCAATTTGTGAACTCCAATGGTGGACCATAGGAAGTCCCTATTAAGCTTATCCAACCTGTGACATACATGATCAGGAAGGAGAGAGGATTGCATAGTATACACTGGTTGAGCTGAAGATACAGAACCAATCAAAACATCTCTGCCTGCCAGAGATAAGAGTCTACTTTTCCAGGAGTCAAATCTTCCCAAGATTCTATCAAAAAGGTCTGTTGAATCTGCTCTTGATGCTTTGCCATGAGATAATCTGATTCCCAGATACTTCCCCAAGTTAGGTGTCTACTCAAATCCCAAGACCTCACAAATGTATCTTTTGAGATTGGCACCTTGAGTTCTAGAGAAGAAAACTTTAGACATCTGGCAACTCAGTTTCAGACCAGAAGCCTTACATAACGTATCCAACATACTTTTGATAGTGTGAGCATTCCTAGCAGTAGCCATCCCCATGAGCATGAGGTCATCAGCAAAGAAGAGGTGGTATAGTTTTGGCCCTCCTCTACATGGTATCAATGGCTTCCATTTCCCTCCTTGAACTGTTTCATGGATCAGATAAGACAGACTCTCAACACATAATACAAAGAGCTAAGGAGAGAGGAGATCTCCTTGCCTTAATCCACATCTATGTTGGAATGGGGTCCGAGGAGATCCATTCCATAGAATTCTAGTAGAAGCACTCTTGACACTGACATGATAAGTTCAACTAGATCTGCTGGAAACTGGAATCTCAACTTTTCTTGTTATAGGCCTTCTCTAGGTCTAATCTCATGATCATGCACCCCTTCCTGTTCTCTTTCTTTGATCTCAGAGAGTGAAGAATCTCCTGAATCACTGCAATATTATCCTGAGTGTTGTGCTCTCTGAGGAAGCTAGCCTGTGTTGGTGCCACTATGACTGGCATAAGATTTCTGAGCTTATTTGTGATGCACTTGGTGATGAGTTTGTAGAGAACATTACATAAAAAATAAGCATGAATTGGTTGATGGTTTCAAGAGCCTGAACATTAGGGATCAAACACATGAAAGCCTCACACAACTTGCTATCAAAGGATCTGTGGAGGAAAGCATCCTTAACAAACTAAACAATAGAGTCCTCCATCCATTTTCAACCCATTGAGGCCATCTGGTCCAGGAGCTTTCAGGGGGTGCATGGAAAACATTGCCTCCTTAATCCCACAAGATTCTACCCTAGCTCCCAATATCCCCTGATCTCCAGCTGCTAACTTCATTTGATACTTGGATGTATGCAGAATAGTAGCTTGTGAGAAGTCTGGTGTTTCAGTGTTACCCGAAAATAGTCTAGAGAAGTAATCCAAAGTATGCTTGTGAATGGTGCTCTCTGAAGTTTCCCATTCTCCAGATATCTTCAATCTGGTAACCAAGTTCCTTTTCCTCTTGATCCTAGTGGATCTGTGGAAGAACTTAGTGTTTCTATCTCCTTCTTTGATCCAATGCACTCTGGACTTCTGGAGCCAGAATATCTCCTCCTGCTGGAAAGGAATATCGTAATCCTGCAGAAGTTCCTCCTCCAGATTACTGAGATACTTGTTAGTTCCGCAGCTAAAAGCTTTCTGAATCCCTCATAACCTAGCCATCAAGATTCTTTTCCTTTGAAAAATATTGCTAAATCTCTCTCTATTCCAGGGAATCATGACATTAGGGACCTCTGGAACAGCCTCCAGAAGATTAGGCTTGGTTTCCCATAGATTTTTCAATAAATCAGCACATTCAGGGTTTGAGTGCCATATCTCCTCAAATCTGAAAGGCTTATCTATTCTAGACTTCCTTCTGCCCATACACCAGGTGATTCTAGGATGATGATCACTATAAGTTCTTGGTAAATTCTCCACTTCTGCTGAACTGTAGAGACTTAACCATTTAGGATTGGCCATTGCGCTGTCTAATCTTGCCTGGATTAGAGCTCCATCAGTTCTCTTGTTGATCAAAGTGAACTTGGGACCAACATAATCAAGATCAGAGATATTACAGTGATCCATGAGTTTTCTAAAGAACTGTAGCCTGCTCACTGACCTTGTTCTACCTCCTCTCTTTTCATGAGCATACTCCACTTCATTAAAATCTCCAGTTACCAACCAGGCATAGGTTGCTCTTTATACATTCTTATCAGGTCATCAACACCTTGACCTTAGCTGTCATTCTAGGGTGAGCATAGACTCCAGTGAGTCTCCAATTGCTCATGTTATTAGGTCTAATGATGGCAGAGATAGATTGGTAATCAGTATCAGTAATCTCTACCTCCACATCAAAATTATTCCATAACATCCATAGGCCACCAGCCATCCCTTCAGTGGGTGCTATTTGATAGTTGTTATATCCAAGATAAGGAACTATGTTCCAAGCTTGTTCTTCTGACACACTAGTTTCAAGAATGAAAATAACAATAGGATTATGTATCCTTACCAAATTCCTGAAGTTCCTATGAAAACTTCATCGCTAGCCCCTTGACAATTCCATGAAATCACTCTCATGCTTGAGTTGTACATGTGGTAAGGGAACACTTGATTCTCAACTGGAATCCTGTTCCATTGCGCCTGCAGTTGGTTCATTATTTCCACCGAGAGAGCAATCTGTCTGTTGCTCTCCCATGGGGTAAGTGTTGCCCTGTCCCACCAGATGTGATCTGCTCTATTCATTCCTCTTTGTGGACTTGAAGGCTGATCTCCCAGTTGGTGGCTGGGATTGTGAGCACTGATATGATTCTGTCCCAGTGACTTATCTCCTGAGTCATAGATGGTGCCTAGAATTGAGCATGTTGAGTGAGGAAGTCCCAAGGGTTGATCAGGTCCTAGGGATCCAGAGCGTCCTCCATGTGATTCTTTAGAGGCATGTGATGAAGAGACTTCACACTAAACCCGTTCAGGAAAATCTTTAGAGTTCGCAAGATTCAGAATACCAAAGGAGTTGTGATTCTAGTTTTGAACCGTTCCAGAGTTCTTTTTAGAGGTGGAGACTCTTGGTGTTCTTTTAATTTTTGTAACTCCCACGTTTCTGGCATTAGCTGCTTCTTTTCTTAGACTAGGATTTAAGAAGGCAGGAAGAATCCTTTTACTGTTGGAAGTTGAAGCACACTGGTGTTCCTTGTCTGATCAACCTCATTGGGAGTTCTAGTCTTAGTAGGAGACTTAGAAATAGCCTTAGAGTTCCCTGATCCTCTTTTAACAACCTGTGATGGCTTCTTCTTGGTCACTAACATCCAACTACCACACTCTTTTGACTTAGCTTTGTCCATGAGCCACTGCTCCTTCTTCTCAGCAGCAGATTTTCCATTTGAAACCTGAATGTGATTAGAAGACTCCATATCTTCCTGCTGTACCTTATTAGTTGCACATTCAGCCTTCACATGACCAATCTTACCATACTTGTAGCATAGAGTAGACACATTCTCATAAATAACCTAATAGATTTTATTATCAATCCATATTCCCAATTCCAATGGTTGATCAGTGCGAATCTGAACGCAAAACCGTGAAAAATTCCCTCTTATGGCACTAAAGGTGTTACCATCAATCTTGATTGGATCACCAATACAAGAGGTCAGGGATTGAACAACTGCTTCCCTTAAGAATTCAATAGGTAGATTAAGGATTCCTACCCAAGTGATTGAACTCTTTATCTCATCTTTTCCTGCACAGAAGTTGGGAGACCATTTATTGACAATTAAGAAACTACCTGCCAATTGCCAGGGACCCTCTGTGAGAATGTACTCTCTTTTGGCTTCTGAGATACCTTTTAGGCAGTAGCAACCATAACCAAGGTCTACAAGATCAAAGTCATTGTGAAGCTTCCACATGAAATCTAATTTTGCCTGGAGCGCCGTGTAGTACTACGATTTGCGAGTGATTATGATGATAATGGCATGTTCCCACTATTTATTCATCTTCTCTTTCAACTCCTACATGATATGCACTTGTTTAAAAGAGATGTTTGCATCGGCCCCATAATTTCAATGAACTGGCGCTCCTCAGCAGTCTTCCTGTCATCAATCCGGATATCATTACTTTTCGATTGATGCGCCACTACATTGGCATAAGAGGAGGGAAAGCTACTGACATTTGAATTTCCTTGTGGAACAGGAGGAACCGTTCCAAACTCTGACATTTCAGTAGAATGTTTGGCCCGTTTTTTGGATTCTAGGACGATTAACGTTAGTAGATATTGCCTTAAAAACATAAGGAGTATTGTCTGGTAAGTTAGGTGCGGTGGCGACGGAGAGTGGTTGCGTTTCACTCCCGACATGTCAGTTGCCATAGCAGTTATAAAACGGTTATTACTTTTTTGACAAATGAGGAGAAAAAACGGTTATTTACTGTTCAAATGGGATTTTTCTTATCCAAGGATATCCACATGATGGAGTTATTTTCAACACTCCACTTCCTAATTCCTATCTCCAACTTCCTTAATTTTTCCACGATTAACTTCTATTATATTTTTTAAATTAATTATCTACATGTTAACTGCTTTTTTAAAATTTGAAATTCCTCACCCCGAACACATTCTCATGCTCACGTTCTCACTTGCTTTCAGTGTTTTTTTTTCAAATTTAATTCCTGTTCAACTTTCATTTTAAATAAGCGGAAGGTGCTAAAATACTCACCATAAAAGGGTAGTTCATGCGTGCATAGGGGCTTTTCTTGGATTGATTTATGCAACTTCTCTAGGGTAAAAAAATTGTTTCGTACTTTAAATTGGCTACCTCACCAATTTCGTCCCTCAATTAAGCACGTCACCCAAAACGTCCACTAATTAGATAAATTGGTCCCCTCTCCGGCGCAAACTCAAAAATGCCCGAAAAAATCCTATTTAGAGACCGATTTACACCAGCCATCCCGGTTTGACCAATAAAATTAATTTTTTTTCCATGTGGCATATCCAAGAATTTCATTATACCGCTTCTAAGCCTAAGCGTTCTATTTCATCTGATATTTCCTAAGGATAAAAGGATAAAATTAAGGCATAGAGTACAAAATAGACTTTTTTATCCACATAACCAAAATAATTTTTTTTTAAAAAAAGCCGATAAAAGAAAAATAATCGCGAACAAAATTGTCACTCTCACTCTCACAATACTTGTTTTCTCTCTCCTCTCCGCCGCGTCACACAACACCATTTTCCCCCAAATTTGAACCCTACTTGCAAACTTGCATGAAGCCATAAATGTTTGAATTCAAACCATAATACTAAATTCCAGTCTCAAATTACAATATAAATTCATGCAATTTAACTGAAAAACCCAAGCAAAACAAGAAATCTAAACCCTAAAACATGATGAACCCTACCTTACTCACGGTAATTAGGATGAGTACAAAGAGAGAATCATGAAAATTTATATGGACGCAAGAAATACATGGAAATTGGAGAAAGTTGAAAATCATTAAACCCTTCAATTAACTTTCTTGATAACACCAAAATCAACCTAATGGAGCGTGACCGATTTTGGAGGGAGAATGAATTTTACCTGGAAAAAGGAGGTTGACCGATTTGGGAGGGAGAGGAAGATGAAGAGTTCGCGCGTAGTGAGGGAATGAGAATTAACAATTTTGTTCGCATTTTTTTCTTCTTCTTTTATACGTCTTTTCTTTTAATTATTTTCCTTACGTGGATATGCCACATGAAAAAAAAAACTAATTTCATTTGTCAAACCGCGCTGACTGGAGTCAACTGGTCTCCACATAGGAATTTTTGAGGCATTTTTGAGTTTGTGCCGGAGATGAGACCAATTTAGCAAATTAGTTGACGTTTTGGGCGACCTGCCTAATTGAGGGATGAAATTGGTGAGGTACCCAAATTAAGGGACGAAACAAAATTTGAAACCAACTTCTCTGCGTTAAAAGTGAGTATACATGTGTACAATTAGTTGATACTCGTGTAAAAATTGTTGGGCGATCTTATCTCAGTTGAGAACGAAGTATCTATCTTCTCCGAAGCAATTTTATTACTATTATCATAGTTATCATTATTTATTATAATTAATTAATTTATTATTTTTATGACAGTGGAATGTCAACCTGGATGAATATGCTTTACAAAAGGAAAAAAAAAAAGTTCGACATAAATTCTGATAAAAAAACACGTGAAAATCAAGTTATTCTTTACACTAAAAATAAATTTACACACGGTCTCCGCGTGCGCTTTTTTGCTAGTATATATATATATATTTATATATTATATTTTTTTACTGGCCACGTAATGTTTTTCAACATCTATATATTTCAAATTAATGAAAATAGTTAAAATATTATCTCCATTATACTAATATATATTATCAAATTATTATGAGGACTTAAATTTTTCCATATTGATCTATATATAAGTTAATAATAAACGTTTCAAATATATTATAATATATTTATAAATTTCTTTTGCATATTTAACTTTAAAATAATTTGGTGTTTAACTTATAAAAGTTATATCAGTTTAATAATACATGAAAAATCATGTGAGAAGAGCTCTTGAAATTCTTATCCAAAAATTTCATAATAAAATTATAAACAAAAGAATAATTATTATGGAATAATTAGGAATTTTTTTCTTTCAAACAGGTAATACAATAATGTAAATAGTTCAACTATTTTTTAAAAATTATTTTATTCTATATACAAATTAAATACATGTATGTAATACTATAAATATTTCATGATTACCTTAAAATCTCCTAACAAAATGATTATAATATATGAATTTCATTTGATTATTTCTTTTGGTATGAAGTTATTTTTCGTAAGGTATTAGTGTAGAAATGACCACAATTCTAGGTAATAATGGGATTGAAATATCCTCTTTCCTTTGGTAGTACATCGAGTTATACAATAAGAAGATAGAATAAGGTAGGTTTTATCATTTCTTAGAATTTGGGAAGAACCTCCCTTACTTGTGGTGTCTAAATTAGATACTAACTTTATGCTTCTATTCTTTTAATTTTAAGAAGGGTATAAGAGGAACTTAATTAATTTTGCTCTGTTTTTATGAAATCTGATCTGTATTAGCCTAAAATAAAAGGCACTATATCTCCCAACACCTTGTGGCCCCTGTGTTAGAATTGTAATGTCCCGTCTCGTTAGGTGACTATAATTTAAAATTTATAATTGAAACATGAATTCAGCTTTGCTCCATATGAATTATTAATTTATTGCAATTCCTTATTGCCCTTTTAAATAAAGTCCTGCCACAATTACTCACTAAATTAACACAATTTTGATAATATGCTGTGATTAATTAGTTAGGAGTCTCATTCATATGCTAATTATTCGATTTGGTTCAAGCTTAAAAATAAATTAGTTTTTCTTTCTATCCACGCAGCAGAGTAATTGTTCTGAAAGAAAATATATATTGTAAGTATATGACTTATAAACACACACACATTTGTAATGACAAATTCTTGATATCTGGAATTAAAATACAATAAAGATTACAAAATAAATTTGATAAAATTAGAAGTACAATTGTGGTGCAATCTCTATTATTCATCTGATTCTTTTCTATAACAAGTGATTTTGAAATTTGGTTAACTTGAGAGTGGATTTGATTTCGATCTCTTCAACGTGTATTTGAGTTGAACGTTAATCCAAAGACTTTTGAGCTTGATCTTGAATTAGTGATCTACTTGATTTGATCTTCACGACGAGCAATCTGATATTTGTCTTGAATTCACTACAAGAAAAGGCACTTTTGGTAACGCAATATTTTGTTGCAAGATGTATCATTTCTCGTTACCAATTCTATTGGTAACAAATATTTTGTTACTAAAATTTCTTGCTTTAAACCCCTTTACGAAAGGTTTTTGTAACAAAACTTTTACATTCGTTACCATTATTTTAGTAACGAATCCGTGTTTTTGTTACCACTGCTCCATACTGGTAACTAACACTTTGTTAGGAAAAGTCACTCGCTTTGTTACCAAAGTTCATTTGTTACAGATAGTTTGGTGCTAAAACCCATTTCAGTTTGTTACTAAAAGATATATTTGTTACTAAAAGATATATTTGTTACATTTCAGTTTTTAATTCAATAATTTAGTTACGACTAAGTATATCTGCTGCCATACTTTTACTACTGTAAATTAGAGGTGTAAATTGACAGTATAATTTTATAATACAAAATCTTGAATTAGCAATATGATTCACACAATATATAAATATATAGGAAACTGTTGTATCTATTACATCAACTATTTCAACCTAACAAATAAACTAATACATAAACCTATATAGTTCATACCAATAATAATGTGGTAAGAAAGAACTATACAAAATGGATGAGTGATAAACTTCAAATACTACATCTACAAGAACAATATTCTAATCAAAAGATAGCTAACTCAAAATACTGCCAATTCTTTAGACATTCATGCTACTTGCTCCAACTCATATGGTTGTTCTGTAAACCTGTAATTAAACCAAAATATGTAAAAAATTATATCTATAAGTTGCATTTAGAGATTCAAATTGCAATAAAAAGATAAATACTTAAATTCTATCAGACAAAACAAGTTAAAATCTCATGCCATCAAAAGAAACTAAGTATAGAAAATATGATCATTAGAGTAAAACAAATACAGACATAAATTAATGACTACTAGTCCAAACACTTTAAAAGAATGACATGCGCATGAAAAATAGCATATCACCTAATCAAATAACTACTACAATTCAAAGGACGACATTGTAAAAAAGAAAAATGAATTAATAATAAGGTTGCAAACACCATGCTTCAGTAAGAGACATTAAACTAGTAATTTGTGAATTAGCATAACAAGAAACCTGTTAACCAAAAGATATTATAAACCTACAAAAAATACGGCAATTATATTTACCAACACAATACAAATACTAACACTCAATAGCAATTGTCTAGACAAAATAAAGCATAGAAGCAACTTATAAAAAGTACCATTTGTTCACAACACAAGACAAATATTTTATAGTAAAAAAATTGATTATAGAACTCTATAGTAATTACTTTCACAAAACAAAATACAAAGAGGATCACATTTTTGATAATATTGTCACCCTGTTGGGTCATTATAAGTATCTATAAGACACTATAATGTAATGAGAAATAAAGGCTAAAATATAGTAACACTAGAAAGAGTTTTTTTCCTAGAGCTTTTCTGCACCCGATTTATCGATAATAGCTTTGAATCCTTCTTACCATCATTGAGACTGGTTATTTCAGCAACTTGTCTTGGGGCTCGCTCATCATAACTTACGATATTGTAAAGATTCACACCTCAACCTTTTATTCACATTACGTTGTATAATCTATATCCAAGGCTCCTTTCATGACCTTTCATGACCACTCAGTGTACCAAGTATGTGCCTTGGAATCACTATTTCAAAAAGTTTATTCTGTTTTCCATTTGTTTGAATTCTCTTACTTTTCATTTCATTCTATTGTTGATATAGATTCAGCAACAAAAATATTATTAAAACCATGAAATATCTTAGGAAATGCGCATACAGCTTCCTAAAATAATTACTAAACCAACTAAATTGGCAGTTTGTGCAGTCTTACCATTTACGTTAGCTCCACCATTGCTAATATGAGTATCTCAAAAGTTATCCACTTCACATAGCATTCCTTCAGAAAATCAAAAATATTCATACGATTAAAAACAATAAAGTTAAAGTAAAACGACAACTTTTCTCTTGAATTTAAAAAAACTCTACCATTTTCTGCAATAGTGTAGATAATGCCTTCTGATGTATGAGATATGACATGCAACTTCTATCATCTGAATTCAATGTGGACCTTTTCTACATTTTTATTTACAAATTACATGTGAAACTTCATATATAAAGAAATACATGTTAAACGATCATGGTATAGTAAAGCAAATTGTACTTGAAACTTAGGATCACAAAAGTGGTCGCACAAAGAAAGCCATTTATTAATGGAAAACCAATCAAATGGATTATTAGCCTTAGGATATATACCCTCTTCAAGTGTTTCCTTGTATAACCTACTTAGTAAATAAAATTGAGACATCGAACTCACGACTGATACCTGGAGAATCTTCATAGTGCACCTTTTCAGAAATTGCATGAGTTGAAATGTGGAGTAGGACTAGAACTGGATACTGTAAACTCTAATGGTAGGATGGTGCAATTCTGCATCTTATAGGTGCTATAATTGTTGCATAACCAAAACATATTATACATTACCATTTATTAATAATTTAAAAAGAATAACATGAACAAATTAATATCGATAGCGATAGGTACTTGATCTTCTCCAAGTAGCATAACCATAAAGGAAAACATGAAAAAGAACAAGATCATTTCAGTTGTTATTACGATATAAAACAAAAATTGAGATTAGATGGAGTAGATTCTACATATTTTGAATTATGGTTCCCAAAGAACAAAGCCTGGCATGATGCTTTGAAGGAATACCAACAAAACTTGGTAACTCTTAAAGCTAAAACTGCATATGCCATCTCTAATCCTGGGAGCTACAAGAATGAAAAAGAAGTATATACCGAAAGATGAAGCTTATTTTTTCCTGTAAGATATTGGTACAAATCATGCAAGATATTGGTACAAATCATGCCCAACAGACATGTCGTGTTCTCTACCAAGAAGTGAATGAATTAAGTGATGGAACATTTAGAAGTAATATTTACAAGCAATACTCGATATATGGTTTAGAGAGTACACAACAATTAGCTTCTTTACCAAGACAAACATACTTCTAATACACGGAACTATGATTCATCTAACAAGAACTAATAATGTTAAATCTATAGTTTGGTCATGATTGAAGGAAACGAGCATCTAGAGGAAGTTTTGCGACTAGGAACAACAATTAAAGAAGCATCTATAAATACGTTCAAGAACTTAAAATTAGAGTAAAAGGAATACAAATTAAAAAACGGTGCCAGGCTCACAACATAGAGAGATTTTGTGAGTGCAAGTTCAAGAATTCAAAAGCACTACACATGAATCACATCATAGAGTAGATATAGTCAGTAATTAGCATCACCAACTAAAATTAAAACATGAAGATAACTACTACACATGTTACTTGACTTAACGGGATTGAGCTCAAATCAGTAGCTTAAATAATGATAATTAAACTTGAAAAGAAAAAGGTAATACATGATAATATTTAAAGCAAACATTATATAAAGACAACCTGGAATGTTATGTATTGTTTTAGCCATCCACTGTGTGAAATGGTTCAAAAGAACTTGAGTTGAGTGACTTTTTGACAACAGATTTTTCATTACATCAAACCGTAGGTTCTCGTTAAGCACATGATGACAAGAGAGGTAGAGTATTCATGCAAGAAAAATTAGAAATAGTTGGTAAATAGCAAGAATCAGTATGTATGCAATTAATAGGTAAACTATCGTCTTTCAAAACTATAAACAATGCTTTGCTTGATGGTGCAAATATATCTAGTTCACACACCACAGTAACAGAAGGTGCATATTATTAGCCATATTGCACGCAAGTGAGAGAACAGCAATCAAGAAACACATAATTGAAAATTACATCTTCTGCAATCGATCACTATGACTTGAATATGTCAAAACCGTCTCCTAGTTAAATATCACAAGAGAATACCACGATGCAGTTCACATAACTATAACCACCTCATTGACCAAAGAGTTATATATAAACTTTAGGTGATGCAATAATAAAATTCTGCCACTACCGTGCAAAATTGATATACTTCAAGCACAATTTTCTCTCGATTGAACAGTGTTATTATTTACCGATAAAAGAAACATGTAAAGTGATTATATAATCGTTAGTCGTGACTATAACCAACATGCTAAACTTTGACAATGGCGTAGCTCAAGCTCAATATCATGATCACAATCAAACTTGAATTAAGAACTGGAATTATAAAAAACTACTACCCACATGATTTTAACACTATATAATGATATATCCACTGCAACACGCCAAAGTTTTCAGATTGAGCATAATTTTCCCTGAAGCACACAAGAAAGATTAATTCCCAAAAATTAAAGAAGAGTTGAAATACTTACCGACTCTTCTAATGAAACCAAATACCAATTACCAAATACCTGCACCATAATATGAAAATATTAGCCCAAACAGCACATTAACAAGAACATTTTTCAAGCAACAGTACCAATCGCAATAATTGGGTGGGAATTGCAGAAATTTTTGTTTCCTTAGTCTTTCTCAGGCCGAAAACATAGAGATTTACCTTCCTTGTCTCTGTAATTTGGTGGGATTTCGGTTAATTAAGGGTTTCAAGGTTTGAAGCTTGTTAACATTCAGTAACCCACTAAAACCGATCGTGAGGATTTTTTGAGAAAATTAGGAGAATTTGGCGCTTTTCCATTTTCGTTGTTCGCGCCGGATTATTATTTTCTTTTTATTTTTTCTTTCTATCCTAACTCTATAGTTACTTTATTTTGGAAATATAACTATTTAATTGTTTTCTATTTTTTGATTCATGTGATTTAGCTGTTCAAATTAAAATAAATAACTGTTAATTTAATATTTACTATTATGTTTGTCATACAAATTCAAAATAAAGATGTTGAATCATTTTAGTTATATCCTATTTCGACCTTTTTGGTCAAAGTTTATAAAATTCAAAAGTAATATGATATTTCTTGAATCATTAGTTTTCTCAATTACTTCTAGTTATAGCAAATCCATTTTGTCTCGTCAAAATTTATTTGTCTAGAATACATTTAGAGCGTAATTTCTGTTGATATCATTGAAATCAAGGATTATTATAACCACAATTATCATGACAAAGAGAGATTATGAAGAATAATTGGGTAAATTTTATCGAATGGAAGATTACACTGCTTATATGTAAATTGCAGAGGATATTTTGTCGTCATATCTAATATGAGGTAGGTTAAATATATAAATATATATATATATATATAGGATTGGAACATCTCATACAAACCTATCTCCATTTGCGACATGCTTACTGGTCCGAAGTCGTCTACAAGCATCAATCATTGAAGGCCATGTGTTGTGCCGAATCAACCATTGAAAACCTCTAAAGTGTTTGGTACTTGTGCGGATAGGTCCTTAAATACGTGGACTAGAAAAATGGGTCTTATGGTAGTTCAACGCTCTTTACGTGAATCATACGTCTAATATATTTAGCACGCGATCTCTATAAAGGTGGGTGGTGACTAAGAGCAAGTCGTGCAACAATGTCCTCGACTAACATGGAATTGAAAACTTGTACAAAGACGATAAGCTTTTACCAACAGTTAGATGGAGGACTCCCTAATGCTATTAGTAAAATGGGCATCTTTCTCACTAAAATTAGTTCTTATGGGCTTATTATAGAAAAGCACTTTTAAAATTTAAATTTAATTATTCAAAGGGTTATTTTCCTTCTAATCAAATTGGAGTTCTTTTTCACAATATTTCATAATTGGTGCTAAATATGCAATATTTGAATTTTGTAACAAGCTTCTAAGTTTGTGGCCAAGATTGATTATTTGTAACGAAACTTTACATATTTGGTAACGACCTCATATATTAGTTACCAAAAACTAATTAATAGTAACGAAGCCATACTTTTAATAACCAAATTCATAGTTAGTTACCAAAAATGCAAGTGTTTGTAACAAAATTGAAATTTAGTTACCATTACCCATTATTTTGTAAAAAAATTAATACTTGTTACCATTATTTCGTTACGAGAAAATCATTTTCTTGTAGTGATTTTTTGAATGTCAATCTTCTTTAGAGGAATATTGATCTTCAAAATACTTGGATACTTGACAAATGTTGATTCGAGGGCTTGACGGCTTGATCTCGTATCGAATGGAAATTTGATTTGGAATTTGGTTTGAAGGTTTGGTGAAGAACGTTATGATCCTCGTCTTCAGTTCTTCGAATTTTTTGGGTTTTGATCTTCTTGAATGGACTTCAATCTTCAAAAATGGTTTTTCAAGGGTCTTGGGACTTGCTCTCGGATTAAATGGACTTTTGACTTGAAGATGAATGAAGAACGTTATGAACTTGGTGTTGGATTTGTTGAACTTCTTGGAGTTTGATCTTCCTCGACAAAAGTGAGTTCTTCAAAAATGATTTTTGGATGTAATTGTGATTTGACGGCATATTGAAACGAGTTCGTTTAGAAGAACACCTTGAAGATTGTTGAAGAATGCCATGATGATTGTTGAACTTGTTGGAGATGATTTGTTGAACGTCCTTGCTATGAATGCTTGAAGGTTGAATTGTTGAATTATTATTTTGCTTATTCAAAACCTCATCTATTTATAGGTGTGGAGTAAATCTCAACTAGAATCTCCTGATGAGATGAACGGTCGTGATCGCGTCTACAATTTCTTGATTTGAAAGACTTTATCTAAGTGAATCTTCTTTCCATATCTTGAAAATTGAGACTTGGTGGGGAATTCTTTTGTGTGAGATTTGCTGGAGAATTCTTTTCATCTCTTCACGATTCAGACTTGTAGGAGAAGCATTTCCATGTCTTGAAATTTGATGAACAATTATTTCCTTGTCTTAAGCTTTATGTAATATATTTATTTTGAAACCTCAAAATATTAGGACTAAATAATATATATTTTGTATTTCTTGCATCTTAAAAGTTACTATCATTTAATTTAATTAGACACAAAATTAAAGTGTCTACAAATTGCCCCAATAAGTCTTGTTCACGACTTGTGGTTAAACGCATCAGTGAGTGGATAAGTCTCGACATCTTTCTTCTTGTTGTTTTAGTGCGTCATTTCAACCACCACAAATCCCCATCCTCAACTTGATGTTGCATGGGCATTTTGTTTTGGGGGGGGGGGGGGATATGACTGGGCTAAGAATGAACTTCTAATTGTCTACATATCTAATGAAGTAATCAAGTCATGACGTAATTCAAAAAAAATAAAGATTGATTTAAAGGGGGTTTCGTACACAGTTTATACTCATGTGGGCCAGGAGTAACGTGCAGTTTAAGCTCGTGCGCCATGGAACATTTGATTTGGACATTGGTAGATAGTTTTATCTCATATCGAGGAGGCTTTGACTTGAAGGATTTGTAGACATTTTTGCTCGTGTCTAGGAGACTTGGAAATTTGAAGGATTTATACACTATTTGGCTCGTGTCTATGAAACTTGGAAATTTGAAGGATTTGTAGACCTTTTGGCTCGAGTCTGTGAGACTTGGAAATCTAAAGAATTTGTAGACATTTTGGCTCGTGCCTAGGAGACTTGAAAAATTGAAGATTTGTAGACCTTTTGGCTCGTGTCTATGAGACTTGGAAATTTGAACGATTTGTATACCTTTAACTCTTGTCTAGAAGAATTGCACATTTGTTTTGAAGACTTGAGAAACTTGTAGACTTGATTGGAAAAGAGAGGAGAGGTAGAGATGGTCCCATTGGGCGTGCCAAATACCTAATATTACAAATTTAATGACACGTAAAAATTGTGTCTAATTAAATGTCGACACGTGAAAAATAATATATTAATTATCAATTAATTTTTCTATTTTATGTTAGATTCATAATAAATTTATTTCTAATGTAAAGTAGCTAAATTTATTGATTTTAATATATATGGTGGATAAACCAAATAATGTCATATTTATTAAATGTAATAAAATTATCCAATTAAATTAAATATGAAAGTCTTGTAAAGAAAGAAAGGGAAAAATAAATACATATATTACTTAATCTTAATATTTAAAGGATTACATAAATAAATATTCATCAAGTCTTGCAATATGGAAATGATTGCAAATCAAATTTCAAGACATGGAAATATTTCTCTACCAACCCCCAAATATCAAGAAATGAAAAGAAGATTCAGTCAATCCAAGTCTTCCAAATCAAAAAATTATAGACGCGATCTCAACCGTTCATCTTATCAGGAGATTCTGATTGAGATTCACTCAACAACTATAAATAGTGGCCTTCTTGAAGATGAAAAACACAATTCAACAATCAAGCTTTTGGAGTAAAGAAGCTCTGCAAATCCAAGGCGAACAATTAAATAATCCAACTTTTGGAGCGAAGAAGGTCAATAAATTATCTCCACCAAAGTTCTTCATCTTCAAGGCGTTCATCACAAAATTCAAGGCATTCTTCATGGAGATTGAAGGAGAAACCCCTTTTGATTCGAGAACAAGCCATGCGGTCCTCGACGAATTGTTTTTGAAGATCAATTATCTTCAAAAGAAGATTGGTGTTCACCATATTCAAATATTTTCAATCGAAGATCATGAAGTTCATCATAAAGGTCCAACTTTGATTCAAGATTAAGTCCAAGCACCCTTGAATTAACGTTTCTCCAAATTCAAATCATTTCGGTGAAGATCAAATTAAAGATTTCCACCACAAGTCTTTAAACATTCAAGATCATTGTTCTTGTAGAAAAGAATTAGAGGAATAGTAGAGATTGTAATTCCAAATTCATTTGTAATTATATCAAATATATTTGTTCTAAATTTTCTTATCTTTAATTTGTAAATACTAATAAATTGGTTATTAAAAATTTGGCACGCCCGGTGGGACAATCTGTACCTCTCATCTCTTTTCTTGCAAGTATACAAATTTGAAGTCTCGGGGAGTCAACTTTTACAATGGAGGCTTCTTTACTCCAAAATCTTGATTGTTGAGTTATTCGCCTTGGATTTGGAAAACTTATTTACTCATGAATGTTGAATTATTCGCCTTGATTTGCATAGCTTCTTTACTCCGAAAGCTTGATTGTTGAATTGTGTTTTTCTTCGTCAAGAAGGACACTACTTATAGTTGTAGAGTGAATCTCAATCAGAATCTCCTGATGAGATGAACGGTTGAGACTGCGTTTACAATTTATTGATTTGGAAGACTTGGATTGATGGAATCTTTTTCCATTTCTTGAGATTTGGGAGTGGGTGGAGAAATATTTCCATCTCTTGAGATTTGATTTGCAATCATTTTCACATTGCAAGATTTGATGAATATTTATTTATGTAATCCTTTAAATAATAGGATTAAATAATATATGTATTAATTTTCTTTTTCTTTCTTTACAAGACTTGTCATATTTAATTTAATTATATAATTTCACTCTAATTAATAAATAAGACATTATTTGATTTATCCACCATATATATTAAAATCAATATATTTAGCTACTTTACATTGAAAATAAATTTATTGTAAATCAAACATAAAATAGAAAATTTAATTTATAATTAATAAATTATTTTCCATGTGTCAACATTTTATTAGACACAAATTTTACGTGTCTAGAAATTGGCCCCTTGTGACTTGTTCTCAGAGTTTTAGTTAAACATGTCGTGGATGAGTCACAATTTTTAGTGAATGCAATAATAATTTTATTGTTGAATAATATAGGCCCAATCTCCACCATTCGTTTTTGGCATGCATCTTACTGGCAATGATACAAATCATGACTTTAAAAACTTGGAGCACCACGGCGAACAATGAAAGAAATGGCTCAATGGTACACAACAGGTCACAAGGAACTTCATCTAGCACCTTCAACTCATCAAGAGTTGGTGAAAAGTTATGACTGAACCTGGAATCGCTTCCACACTGCCTACGTATCCAATAAAGGAATCAAGTCAAGACGTAGTTCGAAATACTTGAATTTTGAGTTAGGGGTGCCATTCAAAGTTATACTCATGCAACAATATATCACTATGAATGAATGTTGAAATGAATTCTAATTTAGATTGAGTCAAACCAGTAGGTTTTCAGGAGAACAAACAAATGTTTAAGTTTGGAGGTATTTGATGACCGTTTATTTAGCGAGAATTAAGTATTTATTTTCCTGCACTTTTAATGAACCTTTAGAACATATATATGGGTTTTTAAATTGTTTTGTCATTTTGTAACTTTGTCGATTCACAACAAAATGATGGGAAAAAAGAGAACAAAATAGAAGCTTTCGAAAAGAATTGCAATGTGAGTGTTATGACACGACATCAAGCGCCACGACGCTACGAGAACTGAAAAAACCCTATCTCACACACAAAAAGAAGCCCAACATTCGACCTAGTAAGAGTCGAGGTTGTGCATCGCTGAGCAATGTGAGCTGCGAGACATGGACAGAGAGTTGCGCCACCCGCGCAACAAGCGGCGTGACCTACGCAACCCAGTCAAGAAGTGTTGTGATCCGCGCCACTAGCGGCGCGACCTACACGCACAAGGTAGTGATTGGCGCGATTTGCAAGACTAGTGCGCGACGAGACATGATCTGCATAACTTAGGGCAAAAGCGACTTTTCACCTTTTTTATGCAACGATTAGTTATTCGAACTAGGGCAACACGACGTCCCTATTAAAAACAGAGATTAGCCATCACTAAAAACATCACTTTCATTGCTCACTATTACTTACACTTACGTTCCATGGTATCGAGAGTGGTTGAAAGAGATTTTTGTAAAAAAATGCGAATAGAGAAAAGAGAAAATACCATTGAAAGTCTTTTCTAGTTTTGTGTTCATATTCAAGAGTCAATAATTGTGTGGCGGAAGACAAAACGAAGGTGTAAAGAAGACAACAAACCGTCAAAGTACCACTGTATCTGAGAAGCCTTTCTTATCTTCTTTTTATCCGTTGTCTTGTTTAATTCTTCACTTGTGATTGAACTATAGACTATGAGTAGCTAAACTGCTTCGTGTTTCGAGTATGAAGATGTGTATTTCGCTTTTTTGATGTGTGTTTCAGAGCTCTTGTGTCAAAATTAATTAGATAATATTCTACATGATTGGTATTATTCTTGTTGGATGAACGCACGCTACACTGGGACCGTCAAAGTCTGGATGTTGACTAATTGTGTATACACGCGGTTTGTGACTTTTGTACACTAACACAGTAATTGTGCAACCCCAAGTCACACTAAATTGATCCTAATTATGTACGTTATGTTAAAACGGACTAATGAGTTAATTGAACTGCAGACTTAATATCTATTCTAAAACAATAGAAATATATAGTAATCTTTCTAGGAAGATAGGTCATTAGAGACTTAAGGATCTATAGATTAGGATAACTCCGGCTATAGGCCATGGATCTATTGCAGAAGAACTTAAAAAAGCATCAGCAACTCAAAGAAACATAGATAGTTTGTCTATGAACAATCAAGTGTAAATCAGTAGTGAAATCCAACCTTCAAACATCTTTTAATCACGTGTTTACAACTTAGGCTATCAACCATAATCCTTCTTCAATTTTGTCCTATTTACATTATGTTTTGCATTCTTACATTTGATATGTTTTCCTTTCATTCAATCTGCAGTGAAGCTATTTTATTGCATTCATTTATTTTCCTTTGCATCCAAATCATTGTTCTCTTGCATTCACATTGTTTTCCAGGCATTTTGTTAACATTTTTCTTTTTTTTTTCTTTTATGTTTTTGCATTCAAAGCTCTTTTTCAAAGCCTGCATTAATTTTTTTCTGCGTTCAAAGCATTCAGCGTTCATACAACATTCAAACATTGAGGGTAACAAATGTGACAACTATTAATGCTTTTACATTTAACTAATTTTAGAATTCATCCACCACTCTCTTTACATATGGTACTTAGTTCGTAACTATACTTACAATTTTCTTAATACTTGAACGAGCACTTCCGAAAAGGGCGAATGCGTAGTACTTTTCGTGTTTACTTATTTCCTACTCGTTCGCGTTTTTCCCCGTCACCCTCCAACCTTCAGTAACTTTTTTTTTATGTAATTTTGTATTTGTATACAAATTGCAATACTATATTTTTTTTTGGACGAATTATTAAAAATGCCCCTTATCTATTTAAAAAAAAGTTAAAATGCCTTTTTTTGGGCCTTGTTAAAATGCCCCATATCTTTAGAAAAGTTAGCAAAAATGCCCTCGGGCCTTTATTCGGGCTAAAACTGCGTACGTGGCGACACATTCAACAAAACGTGCCGCCACGTAGGAAGTCGCGTAAGACACGCAGGAACGAAATACGATTCTTGTTCAATCTTACCCTATATATATATATATCAACACTTAGCTCTTTTGAGCTGAAATTCACAAAACTCGTGGCAAACCGAAGAACCCTAATCCCAAAATTTCACAACTTCAATTCATTACGACTAGCTAAAATCTTGAAGTGTGCGCGTTCAATGCACATTTTATGGCAAAAAGATGGTGAAATTGAGACCCCCATTTGATAATGGTTTACCACCGCCCGATTATGGGGAGTGAGTTCAAGTTTCTTTTTTTTTGTTTAATCATTACTTTAGAGTATGTTGGTTAGGTTTTCTACACGATTTGTACCTTTTTTGTGTTGAAGTTTGTAGTTTTGTAGTTGATAGTAGGGTTAGGGCTTGGAGGGAAGTTTGTCACCTTTATAACTGGGTTCATTTATATTTTTGCACATCCAGGAAGCAAATTCTTAACATTGGTATTAACTATGGAGGGAGGTATGACAAAATTCCAGTTGATGGTGGTGAGTATGAAGGACCAGAAGCAAAAAGAGTGTATGATTATGTAAAATACAGAGAGGTAAACTGATATACTGATATAGGTGTTAAAGGTCCCAATAAATACTTTTTCCCGTCCAATGGTCTGCATATTGTTGTGGTGGAGGATAGTGATTTGTATTCTCACTTTAAGTTAGCTCATAGGGAAAGGAGGGAGTTTCATGTGTATTTAATGGACCCTAACAATGAAGTTTTTGTAGTTGAGAGTGTGCATGGTGAAAGGGATGGGAATTATGTGCCTGTTGTGGATGAGGTTCTAGGGACTGAAAATGATGATAGTGCCCCTATTTTTTATGAGGTTTTAGGGAATGATAATGATGCTAGTGTCCCTGTTTCTTATGAGGTTCTAGGGGCAAAGAGGAATGCTAGTGTCACTGTTGTGGATGAAGTTACAAGGATAGAGAAGGATGTTAATGTCCTTGTTGTGGATGAAGTTGTACGGACAGATAATGATGATAATGTCTCTGGTGTCACCATAAATGAGGTTGATGGAAATGTAGAGGGGATTGGTAATCCACATAATTTGGATAAGGGTAAGGGTGTGGCTAGTGATGTTGTTGAAAGTGACGAAGACAGTGATGATGAGACCTATGAAGTATCTAGTGATGAGATAGATGATGAGCTGTTTGCTCATGTTGATGTGTTTGATGATGATGGATAGTATGACAGTGAGTTGGGTGATGAAGATGTGGTTCCTGATGTAAACCAACATGGATAGGGGTAAATGTTGGTGTTGGCGCTAAGAATAATAATCGTGTTGCAGAGGAACAAGGTATTGAAGGTGCAAACCAGTCTGGTGGTGCTGCATGGTTAGATGAACCCGATGAAATAGATGTAGCTGATGTAGAACATAGGGAACCTTGGCATATCGCAGATCCTAGAGGAAATGAGGATCTAGTGGTTGAGTGCTATAACATGATAGAGATATTTGATCCTGTTTTCAAATTGAAAATATTTTTTATCAGCAAAAAGCAACTCCACCTTGCTATCCAGTCACTTGTCATCAAAGAGATAAGGAGTGTAAAATTCTCCAAGAGTGATAAAAGAAGGGTTTACTACATATGTGAAATCAATGAGTGTCCATGGAGGCTGCATGAAAATAAGGTCCCAGATCAAAAGACCTATCAACTAAGGACATACAGACCAGAACACACTTGTTCAGAGACATTCTATGTCAGCAATATGAAGCCAACATGGCTTGCTGAGAATTTCTTGGATGTATTTGTCACAGATCCTAAAAGAAACACCACAGGTTTGTAGATGGACTCTATCAATACACTCCAAATCAATGTTTTCCTACAACCAAGCCTACAAAGCCAAGTCAATATCGGATAGGAAGCTAGAAGGTACTCAAGCTTTTCAATACTCCAAGTCATTTGAATATCATGCAAAGCTTAGAAGGACAAATCCTGGTACTACAGTGGCCATCTGCACATATGACGTTGGTGGGGAGACCATATTCAAATGCATTTATATCTGTTTCTAGGCAATGAAAGATGGATTTAAAGCAGGTTGTAGGCCTTTCATAGGTGTTGATGTTGCTCATTTGACAGGGCCTAATGGGGGCACCTTACTCACAGTTGTTGCATTGGATCCTGCAAATGGTATATTCCCCCTTGCCTGGGTTGTTGTAGCTGTGGAAGACACTGACAACTAGATGTGGTTTTTATCCCTTTTAAGGCAGGACCTTGACTTGAATGAACCTAAAAAGCTTACTTTCATGTGAGATAAGAAGAAAGGGTTAATCAATGCATTCAATGAGATCTATGTAGGTGTCACACACAGGTTTTGTTTGAGGCATATGATTGGAAATGCTGGAAGGGCTGGATTTAGTGGTGAAGACTATAGTGATGCCATTTGGGATGCTGCTCATTAAACAATGTTCCTCAGTTTGAAGCCTCAATGATGAAGTTGGCAAACGTGTCTGAGAATTTTAGGTGATGGTTTGATGACAAAGCACCTCAGTTTTGGACAAAGACTCATTTCAATTCAAATGCATGTACTGATTTGGTTTTGAATAACCATTGTAAGACCTTCAATTTATAAATGATTAAATTTAGGTCATCTCTATAATTAGAAAAATTCTAACTTAGATGCATTTACTTAGCACGTAGCACTTTAGTCGACGACATGTCGGACGATCATCCACGCTCGTCTCGTGATACCAATCATGGCTATCCCTCGAAGAGAGGGCGTAGTGTTCCACCAAGTGCCGAAGGGCCTAGTACTCCATCGAGATTAGGTCATCATCTTTGATTTGTTCATTTTGGTGCTACACCTCCCGATGTTGTCGATGCCCCTGCTATCGATCCTGCCGAGTCCCCTTCTACTTCCCAACTACCTAGGCGTACGACCGGATCAAGCGGTGGTACTCCACCAGATCGAGTAGTACCACCTCGACTATATAATGATCACGCAGCATCGACGCCACCTACATTATCTGGATTTAGGCGTAGGGCACCCAGGCCACCATCTACCGATTCTACAACAACGCATCCCATCACTTTTTCCGACATTGCCGGTGCAGAACCATTTACAGTGATGCAGTAGCGACCGGGTCGAGGCTTGTCTAGAGACGATCAGGTCCCGTCTGACGGTAGAGGCCGTCGTAGAGTTGTTTTGGATGAGCACAACATTTTTTTTGAATAGGCGCAAGATATCGACGACGATTATCGAGATCATTAGGTCATTTATGAAGACGTGTGCTCCTTCATACAATGAGGTCGATGAGAACGTCAAAGGTCAGATGTGGACTAAGTTTAGGGTGAGTTTTCATAACACACACACACATATTATATATATATATATACATAGTAAGATTTTTATTTAATGAAACCTTAATTAAAACCATGTCTCAAAACATAAAAATCTTAATTAATTGCAGAAAACATTCATCATTGGTCCATTTGAGATGGGTCTGTCACATAAGTCCTACGAGGCTAAGGCTATGAAGAGTTACAAGGAGATAGTGTACAATGCGAAGAAGAACTACTATACAAGGAAGGATGATCCGAAGTGGGCGGGGCGCCCGAGGACTGGGTGGCTGAACGACAAGTTGGACGCTGAGATTGTGAAGCATTGAGAGTCTATGGGCAATCTGGATAAATTATTTACATGATAGAAGAATAGGCAAGGAGGAGAGGACCCACACCCTGATCGTCCTGTAAGAGGGACTCATGCTAGTGGGTCCCTTAACTACACAGAGATCCAACGTAAGATGGTATGTCTTATTAAATTCGATTCTATACGAATAACTTTTGTCTTAAATTTCAATAGTTTAAGAAAAAATTTATGTCGATATGCAGAGGCGATCGAGACCCTTAGAGGCCCCTGGGCCTCGGCGTGATGAGATGTATCGATATCTGAGGATCTGCTAGAGGGAGTTCAACGTCGCCGCGTTTGGCTAGACCCCGTGTATAGGGCTATCTACGTAAGTATGTATAGGGCTATCTACGTAAGTATTTAACTTGTAAAGAACTTTTTTATACTATATTAACATATGCATTAATAATTATGTACTATCAAAATGAACATGATGCTACATAGGCTTGATGATCGAGAGGTACACGAAGGATCATACTGACCGACCCTTCATAGATCAGGAGTTGTGGAGTTGGGCGTCTGGAAGAATGAAGAAGGGGAAGGTTGAGGGCCTCCCTTCGAAGGCACATAACGATCAGTTTGGTTTCCAGACGAAGAAGGTGCCCGAACGGACACAGGCCTACGCGAGGACCTTGGAAGGGGAGAACTGTCGTCTTCGGACTGCTACTGATTGAAGGGTTGACGTCTTCTTGGATCACATGCATCACTTGACCCAACACATCACCGACGCGTTAGGTACTCCTCCTTCTCGACCCCTTCCTACTGGATTCATGTCCTCCGCTGGTCCAGCCTACCATGGTACCGTGCTGACACCCCAGTTCCCACTATCGCCCCCTCTCGTGATCCATTTGCCTATACGGATCCGGATGCTATGATGTATGAGCCTGAGTACGAGGATAACTATGAGGATGGCGATCTTGATGACACTCCCGATGGTGACGTTGCCGATCTGAGTTACTGATTAACTCTTCCTCTTCGTCATTTTCCAACTCATCATCATTGCCCTCCTTTGCCTCCTCCTCGCGTCTTCTATCGTAAACCACATCAAATCCCTCGTCGGCCAATTGGATATTCATATTGAATGACGAAAGGTCTACACATAAGTTAAACCCTTCAGATGCATTTTCATGTAGCCCTTAGTTTGGCATCCTCGCGTCGACATATCGATTATGTGTATGGCAGGAATAATGGATACGACCAACCATCCTCTCTGTCCTGGTCGCCCCGTCGTCTTTTTTGGATAGGGCACATAGTATGCCTGCTTTTCTTGGTTAGTAAATACAAACGACTCATAGGTGCCGAGGGTATGCCTCGGGTCGATGTCAACCAACTTGTATGTAAAATGCTCCCGCGTACCTGCATTTATATCGTACCAAACACATTTGAGCAAGACTATGTACAAGGGTCTAGTTCTGCTCCAATATTCCACATGTATTATGTCTTTCAATGTTCCATAGAAGTTGGTAGCATCAGATACTCCCATGTCCCCCTTCACATAAACACCGATACAGTCATTCTTCTTTGGGCCCAACGTCATATCGGTGTGAAATCTGAACCCATTCACAATGTATCCCTCATAGGTTGCCACTCTATTAGCCGGACCTATGACTAAAGGATCGATTTGTACGTCGCTCTCATATTTACCACATGAATCCTTCTACTTTAACCATGCTACGTACTCTCGGTTTCTCTTGGATTGTATCTCCATTGGACTGAGTCCACCGCACTCCTCTTCTTCAAATAACCTGTATAGGAAAATTTTAATAAGTTAGTATTCTACTTGTCTTTAAAGCATTTAATCATTTCGTTATTACAAATAATTAACAACAACTTACTCGACCCATTCGCCAAGCTCTTCACAGTTTAGAAGCCTGTAAAGCTCTATTTGCTACATTTCATCGGAAGTCATGTATCGCCTATTGTATAGTGGCCCTATTGGCGCCCCTTTGTTGTGAAATATTCTAAGCTCATCATCCCACTCCGTGCTATCTAGCGTCTCGTTCCTGTTGAGTTGTTTATTTTTAGTCTGAACAGAGACATCCAAATATTGAGAACACATATTGGACAGCTCTGCAAGTAGGTATGCATTGCCTATGGATCCTTCCACCCTCGCCTTATTTAGTATTGAACCCTTCATGTCGAACATCCGCCTAATACATAGAAATGAATTATTAGGCAAAGAATCAATAATTATAAAAGATAATGATTTTAAAAATATAAAATCGAACTCCCGAATGGATACATCCATCTATAATGGACTGGACCTCCAACTCTAGCCACATACGGAAGGTGTATGGCTAAGTGCTCCATAGAGTAAAAAAATGAAGTAGGAAATATCATTTCCATGTTGCACATGGTAACAATAAATGATTACTCCAATTGCTCCATATCATCTACCAAAACCTCTGAGGCACAAATTGCCTTGAAAAAAAGACTAATCTCTACCGAGGTCCCCTAAATCTTGGGTCCCAAGAAGTCACGAAAGGCAATCGGGATCAATCTCTGCATGAAGACGTGACAATCATGAATCTTCATACCATACAATTCTCCTTGTTGTTTTTGCACACATAGTCCTCAGTTCGACGCATATCCATCACGAAACTTCAGTTCTGTCTGCCAATCAAGCACCATCTTCTTTTGCTCTCTCGTAAGACAATATTTTGCCTTTAGCTTTATATACTCACTTCCTCTACCAGCGGGTACTAAGAACAATGCTTTACAGTTGGTTAACAATTTAAGACCGTGCCTCGACTTAATGTTGTCTTTCGACTTAGCATCGTCCAACACCGTGTTGATGATATTCTCAGAAAAGTTGTTCTCACAATGCATGACATCTTGATTGTGGCGAATCAAGTTTGTGGACCAGTAAGGTATTTCCCAAAAGATGCTTCGAAGACACCAATTATGTGTTGTTTTAAAACTCGAAAGCTTTGTGGAGTTTGGCTGAAATCCAACCGATCGTAGCCTATCCACAATTGCCTTCACTTCGCTCATGTCTTCCTTCGAATAGGCGCTGCAAGTATCTCTTTACCCTTGTAGAAATCCTTCTTATTGTACCTCCATTCATGATGCTCTGGTAGAAACCGACGATAAAAATAGAACCACGAGGCTTTTCCACCATCAAGTGTAAAAGAATCTGTCTCACCCATGTAATAAGGACACGCCAGATTCCTATGCGTGCTCCACTGGGACAACATTCCATAAGCAGGAAAATCGCTAATAGTTCACATTAGGGCAGCTCGCATTTGGAAGTTTTCCTTTCGTGAGCTGTCATATGTTCACAAACCATTATCCCACAAGGCATTCATCTCATCAATCACCGGTCTCAGCAAAACATCCAAGTTCTTTACGGGACTCTTTGGACTGGGTTAATAAGGCTGAGAAAAATAAACTCTGGTCGCATGCATAAATCTGGTAGAAGGTTATAAGAGGTCACAAACACGGACCAACAAGAGTAGTTCTTCCCAGATTGCCAAAACGGTGTGAATCCATCCGTACAGATATCGAATCAAAAATTTCTAGGCTCTGCTGCGAAGTCCAGATACCCACGATCGTAGCCTATCAGTTGACTGTCGGAACTTCAAATGCCAAGTCATATGTCTTGACTGTCGGGACTTTAAAATGTCTTGAATCATTCTTATCGTTGCTATATCCGACCGTATTGCGGTTATTAGGGTTTAGGGTTTAGGCCTTTTCCGACAGCATTGCGGTCGGTAATAATATCATATTTGTAATTTTCCTATTTCGCTCTCCAATTTTAGATAAATCGTTTGTTTAATGATCAATTACAACAACATTAGTTATGTATAAGTTACAAAATAAAAGAAAACTTATTTTCTCGCACGTTAAATAAGCATTTAAAGCGTCGGTTGATAATGTCACTTGTAAATACATTAATATATTTTTCTAAGTAACTACTTATGATTATGTTAATTGAATGTAACATCTAAACACACACACACACACACACACACACACACACACATATATATATATATATATCACAATTGCCTTCTCTATACTAATTTTTCTAACGAATGCTAATCGCAAATGAGAGATTACTCTATACTACGTATGCTTAATATATGCAGAACTTCAAATAAATTTAATAGTAATCTTACTATGTTAATCAATATTAACTAAATACTAGTTCAAAAGAACATTAAACTAACTAAGTATTTGAAAGTGCAGGTATTCTGGCAATGTTAGATTAACATTGAGAAGTCAATGTTAGAGTAACATTGCTGAAGCAGAATCCGATTTACAATCTTGTTTATATATATTATTATTGTTTTACCTTATTCATTTAACTAATTGAGTTCTACAATTGTGATTGTCTTTTATTATTATTCAGGAAACAAACTTGTCTTAGGTTGAACACTCAAAGTTTCCAATAAGGAAAGTTTCCTTAATTAAGCAAACCGCTCTACAAGGAAAGAAGAGTACGAGTGCAACTAGGAAAAGCTTTCCAAGTTGAGTCCTGATTTGAAGAAGGAGTCTATCCTTAGTTAGATCACTAACGAAGGAACTATTATTCAAGAAGGACTGCGAGAACAAGGAAGAGGAGTTCGAGAAGGAAACAAAGGAGAATTACCAACTGTGTACAACACACCAAGTCAAGAACCTATATATAGGTGTGAAGTACATCAAGACAAAAACGAGACAAGAGCCAATCAATCCGAGAGATTAATTTACAGTTGTTGAAGTGTTGTTTTGCTTTAGCAATGTTTGTGAGTTGTGAGAATAAATCTAAGAGTGAGGAGCTGTTAGAGATAGTCGAAGCAATTCTTGTGTGCTTTGCGTAGTTCGATTAATTTGAGAGTGAGGAGCTTGAAAATTGAGAGAACGACTTTTGTTAAAACCTTAACGGGTTATTTTGCCTACGGCTCAGAAGTTAATATAATCTTATATTCACTTCTTAAACTTGGTGTTTGTTTATTCCGCTGCACTATTACTCTAGTTTGTTGTTAAAGTAACATTGTTGAGTCAACAACATACCAATCTGCTGTTAACACTCCAGTGTTATGTTAACAACAACAACGTATCAACGTGATCTACAATTACAATTGGTATCAGAGCCAAGCACCAACTTTACCGGTGTTTGGCGTTGATATGAAAAGATGGACAACTCCAACCCCAATACCAGCAGGTTGCCAGTATTGGAGGGTCCCAACAACTATGCCTACTGGAAGATCAGACTCAGAGTGAACATTAAATCCATCGACCTGATAGCTTGGGACGCAGTACTAGAAGGCTACACCATCCCTTACTTGCTTAGAGAGGGAGATGCTGATCTGGTACCTAAGCCAAGAGGACAATGGACAGCCAATGAGATTGCTCTCTACAACTTCAATTAAAAGGCTCTCAATGCTATTTTTAGCTGGGTAGGTAACCATATGTTCAAACTTATTCAAACTTGTTCAACTGCTAAAACTGCTTGGGAAGTTCTTGAACTACATTGTGAGGGTGATGCGGTTGTGAGGGACTCTAAATATAGAAAACTTTTGAGGGACTTTGAGAAGATAGAGATGAGTGAGGATGAAAGCATTGATAGTTATTTTGAGAAACTTCTTGATATTTCTAATCAGTGTCAAAACTTAGATTTTACCATCCCAAATCGAACCATGGTCTATAAAGCTTTTAGAACATTACCTTCTAAGTTCACTGTCAAAAGAATTGCTATGAATGAGTCTAGAGATCTTGCCAACATGGACTTCCAAACATTAATGAACACTTTAAAAGAGTTTGAACTAGAATTCCTATGAAAGTCGAGTAAACAACTTGCTTTAGCCTTACTAGGAAGTAGCTCAGATTCTACAGGAAGTGATGAAGATGAATATGAGTTGATCTTTTCTAACTATGGAAACATTACCAGGAAGTTGAGTAAATTAGGATACAAAGATAAAAATAAAGAAAAACAATCTGGTAATGTTGCCCTTGGTTAATAAAAATTACCCCCAAAATTTGTAAAGTACATGGCATCTAAGAGCACGCCTCAAGATGCTGAGAAATTGTTATGAATGTAACGGGGTATGAGAAATTTGTAAAGTACATGGCATCCACTGTTATGAATGTAAGGGGTATGGTCACTTTAAACATAAATGTGCCAACACCCTCAGAACAAGAGGAAATTCTCATTGGGTCTGTGCAGATGACTTCAATGATGCTGACTTCGAATCTGGAACAAGTGCTGGTGAACTATCAGAGGAAATCAACACTGATGTGCTTTGCACTCGGATCACCTGGTCAGAAGAAGACTCCAGAAATTGCCAAAATTCTCAATGTTACTCTAACATTGGAGAACCAACAGCAAAGCCGAAAATCTTTTTTGGAGACTGGAACAACAATGATACACAAGTTATATGTGATGTGCTCTCTGATTGTGATGATACTAACTTTGATTGTTTTCATGGCTCAGTTGATCTAGAAGAAGAGTACTTCAACGAAGTAGAACTGTCCCAGGAGAAAATCCTAGACGAGCTACATACAACTTTTCTCAGACTTGAGAGAGAGAATGTCAAACTCACAAAGAGTAACAAAGCACTGAAGCATGACATTGAATGTTTGAAGAACATGTTGTAACTCTATGAGAGAGATCTTGACAAAGCTGAAACTGAGCTGAAAGAGGTAGAAGAGAAACTCAAAAATGATTCACAGGTCATAGCCAAATGGAATGGAGGTACTTCTAAACTTGATGAGGTACTAAACATGAGTAATACAAGTACACATGGTCTGGGATTTGTTGAGAAACCTTCCTCTTCTAATGGTAATTCTGCATATTTAACTATAAGCTTTGTTAAAGAATCTGGTAATATGAGTTCTGGTACCATCAACACTGTAAAAGCAAACCCACTTTTATCTGTCAATACTGTTTTCAACCAGGCCACATTAAACCATTCTGTAGAAAATTCATAAAAGAATGTGGTAAGAAAACAACATATGTGCCCAATGTTAAAACTACAACATATTCTGATGTTAGACCAACATTAGGTGCAGGACAGAAAAGTAGGACTTGGGTAAAAAAAGCTAAAACTTCTAAGATGAAAATTATATACAATGTTGTTTTCTCTGCTGTGTACTCTAACCTTTCAGGTAAGTGGTACTTCGATAGTGGTTGCTCAAGACACATGACAGGCAGCAAGGAGAATCTTAAGCAAATGATACCTTTAAGTGCTAAAACAGTGACCTATGGAGGTAGCACCAAAGGAAAGATCATTGGCAAGGGGATCCTAAATGTTGATGGGTTCCCACCCCTGAAGGATGTGTTGTTGGCAGATGGGTTAAAGGCAAATCTAATCAGTATCAGTCAGATGTGTGATGATGACTTACTGGTTACATTTGACAGAGTTTCTTGTGATGCTTATGATAGTGATAATGTGCTTGTTATGACAGGTACTAGATCCAAAGATAACTGCTACCTAGCACAAGAGGAAGTAGAGTGTTTCCATGCCAAAATTGATGAGGCTTCTATATGGCATAGGAAACTTGGACATGTTCACTACAGAAACCTTGAGAAACTGTAGAAAGTTGATGTTGTAAGAGGCTTACCTAAGCTGTCTTGTCCAGGTAAGCTTGTGTGTGGTGATTACCTCAAGGGTAATCAAACCAGAGCTGTTCATACACCCCTACAGGTACTGAATTGTAATCCTAGATCTAGTAGGTGTTTTGAATTGCTGCACATGGACTTAATGGGTCCAATTGAGGCAAGTAGTCTCACTGGTAAGAAATATGACTTTGTGATTGTCGATGATTTCTCTAGATACACTTGGGTAAAATTTCTTACAGAAAAGTCAGAAGCTTTTGATCAGTTCAAAATTCTTTGTGCTAGTATTAAAAACTTATATGGCTCCACTGTGACTAAGATTAGGTCTGATCATGGTAAAGAATTTGAAAATGCTAGTTTTGATAACTATTGCAATGCTAAAGGTATTTTCCATGAATATTCGGCTCCTAACACTCCTCAGCAGAATGCGGTTGCTGAGAGAAAGAACATGACTCTTCAAGAGATGGCCAGAGTTATGCTGAATACTAAAGATTTATCCAAAAGACTCTGGGTTGAAGCTTTAAATACTGCTTGTCACATTAGTAACAAGGTGTATCTTAGACTTGGAACTAACATGACTCCTTTTGAACTCTTGAAGGGTGTGAAACCAAATATTGCATATTTTTATGAATTTGGATGTGATTGTTATCTGCTTAATGACAGGGATTATCTGAGTAAATTCGATCCTAAAAGTGAAAAATGCATCTTTGTAGGATACTCTGCCAATAGTACTTCCTTTAGAGTCTACAATCTTAGATTGAAAACAATTTAGGAATCAGTGAATGTTGTGTTTGATAAGTTCACTCTTGATACAGGTACTGATGACATCTCAATTCCCAATGTTGAACCAACAGTGGAAATCGTGAATGTTACTCCTGACAATGTTACATCAACATTGGAACTGGAAGCTGGAAACACTGAACAGGAGTCAGGGAACGATGTTAAACTAACACCAGTGAGATCAGATGATAGATTAACAACAGAGGACTCTGACTCAGAACATGAAGTTGCCTCTGAACCTAGAAGAGATCCCCCAACTAGGATTCAGAAAGATCATCCAACATCCCATGTAATAGGTGAACTCACTGAACGGGTAAGGACACGCAACAGAGGTCTCTTTGACCTATACCCTTACCCGTGTTTCTGTATTAGTTCTTTAACTTATACTATTTAACTTATACTACTGATAATATCAACTTATACTACTGATAATATTAATTTTCAGCATGGGAAGATGAAAATAAGGTTCAACCCAAATGAGAGAAAACCGGCTAAAAATGTTGGTGAATTTGCTGAGGGAATTGGTGTTGCAATTAGAACATGTGCAGAGGTTGAAGGAGTGAGTATCTGGCGAGATGTTCCAGAAGCAAACAAGGTTGTTTGTCAAAGAAGATTATTGGTAATCTATGCGTATAATAGATTTTATTTCTTTTATTAAATTCTATTGAGTCATGCTTGACTTTCTATGATTTTGGTCTTCTAGCAATGGTTTCACATTGAGGAGTGGGATACTTCACGTGTTAAAGGTATTATATATGGTGCGCTCCAAGAAAGTTATAGACGTTGGAGATGCACATTAGCTGAATTTTATCGAAAATTTATCGATAATGGGGTTGACTCAAGGGCTACATGTCCATGAGAGGAACTGCAAATGCATCAATGGCTTTCGGTGTGTGATTGGGTTGAGTGCGAAGATTTTCAGGTTATTTTTAGATTTTTAGATTTTCAAATTTTCAAATTTTAAGATTTTAAGTTTGTCAAATTCTTAGATTTCAGATTTTTGGTATGGATTTTATAATGTGCAGGCTAGATCTTTGACCAGTTTGAAGAATAAAGCGTGTTTGAAAATCTTTCACACTTCTGATGAACCAAGCAAAATTTTGTTATGGAGGAATAACCATGTTAATGCAAAAGGAGAATTTCGATCAACTGAGGCAAGAGATGCATATGTAAGATGCCTATAGCATATTTTACACAATACTAGAATTTACAAGTGTTCAATGAAAATTACTAAGTAAGTTCTTATAATAGGAAAAAATGGGGAATTACAACAACAACCAGTAGAGGAAGGTGGAACCCCAATGACTGAAGATCAAATTTTAGAGCAAGTACTCGGGTATCGGTTTGGCTATCAAAAAGGTATGGGAAGTGGGTTTGTGGCCCCTCGTCGTCGTGCATTTCCTTCAAGCTCGCTGCCTGATTCAGATTCGGGATTGAATGAGAAATTATTAGAGACTCAAAATGAGCTCGATAATGCAAAGGAAAAATTGAGTTACTCACAACGGAAGTATAAGAGCAAAGAGAAAAAAACAAATGCTCTGAGGACAAGATAGACTCCTTGCAAAAAGCTTATGAGGATTTAAGGAAACTTGTGCTCGCCATGCGTTAGCATGTATTGGGTTTTAAAAGGTAAAAATACTTTTATGTTGCACTTCAATGGAACTCTTTTTGAACTTTGGTCTTAAATATGATACTTCTTAAATTTGAGCTTGTGAGGATTAACTTCCAGGATGTTTTGAAGTTGAGATTAACTACAATTGTTTGTTGTTTTGTTTGTGAAGGTACTTCAGGTATCAAGAAACCGCTGAGAATAATTTTTGAAGTTAGTAGTGGAGTACTACTACTTTTGTTTTGTTTGTCATATGCAGTCGTGGAGTACTACTACTTTTAGTAGTGGAACTTGATATGGGCATTTCCCGCATATTGGGCTAGGCCTAACCAGGCCCATATTGGACTATATCGAGGATTGTTAGGCCTGTTTTGGACTATATCGGGGATCACTTTCGAAGTCATATCGGTAATAATCATCGATATGTTACTGTGGTCCCCGGATCCCGAGGTTTATAAATACGCGGTGCCCGGATCCCAAAGTAAGCAATTATTATCCCTCAGCTACCACGCACCATATCGAAACACATCCCCGATATCACTTTCGATATAGTCACACCACCTCTGACACGTCACACCACGTCATCATCGATATCATGTCGGGGGTCATCCTCGATATCAAATCGAAGACCATCACCGATGTACGTTCGATCTAATACCGGTATTCCACTCCCATCCAAGCATCGAGGCGTTGGTTCGAGGTGTTCCAGACCAAGTCTACACGAGATACGTAGTGTAGGCCTGATTTGAGATAGACTCGTTGTATTGCTAGACGATACACTTGTAACCGACGTTCATATATATATAAAACGATCTATTGCCAAATCAGTTTTCGGACAAGGACGCCGAGATGCAAGGAAGGAGGACCCGATGCGAGTTTAGCGAAATTATGACTAAGAGCGCCAGGATAGAGGGCACGCAACTCCCTCAACACCCAACTGACCAAGAACAGACAGTGGCTCAAGTCGAGATGGAGCCTCCTCCACCACAGACCGAGCCGTAACGAAGGCGCGGGCCCGAGCGGGCGCCACGAGCCACGAATGCAGGTTCGACCCTTGTTGCACCAAGTACGGTGGAAGTTGCAACTGAGGGCCCGCCCACTTAGAACCCCGCAGCAGACATTCCAATGACTGAGGCGCCAAATGCGGATTTTCCCGACCCGGAGGAGACAATGCCTGTGGGACGAAGTGGAAAAGCAAATGACAAAGGACGTTCGGGCAAGACCCCACGAATCCGAAGCGGGTGAAGGAGGGGCGAGGCAAGGATATAATGAGCAGGAGGGTACAGGGGATTCCTTCAGACAGATATCGCCCCCAGCTTACGACAGGGTGGAGAGGTAGCGAGAAAGATGGAACGGCTTGACCGCAAGAGGGCGGAAATAATCCGGAGAATGGAACGTGGTCGCGACCGCGCTGAGATTAATTGCTCAAGAAACGAGGATGCAGAAATACTGCGGGTAATTTCAAGGAGGATGGAACAGCTAGACCGCGAGAGGGCGGAGCTAACAAGGAAGGTGACTCAGAGTCATGGGAGGGCTCGCAGTAGGACCCCGTTCTCGGATGAGATAGAGGCAAAGGTACTGCACAGAGGAGACAAAATTTCAACCATAAAACCATATGATGGGAAGAGTGACCCGAGGGATCACATCAACGCCGTGAAGAGTCTCTTGAACCTACAAGATTTTTCCGAGGGTATTAAGGCAAAAATAATGGCGACAACACTGATAGGAGCAGCATTAGACTCGTTTAACAGAATCGAAGTAGGATCTATTTCGAGTTTCTTGCAGATGAAGGAGAGGTTGGAGAACCACTTTTCCAGTCAGAAACGAATGAAGACAAGCATGTACCATCTGGAAGAGTTGAAACAGAAAGAGAGAGAAACTCTCGGCGAATTCATGAGCATATTCAATGAGGAGCTACTGAAGGTGGACAACCCCTAAGGGGGACAAGTGCTGCAGACCCTATTCAGGGCAACGACACACAACAGATTCGCCAAAGAGTTGATCAAGCTCGTAGAACCTACCATCAATCGGATAAACGAGTTGGCGCATACTGTGATCTACGAGGACGCGATGATGGCAGATAAGTTCAGACCCCAGGAATCCGGCCGGGAAAGGGGTAGAGAGCTATGGAACAAGAGCAGGGGAGGTAGAGACAGGTCCCCGAAGAGATATACCCCCTCAATCGGGACATTCGCACTATCTTTGCCGTCGCGCAAAGTAGGAATTAGCTAAGTGTTCCTCGAAAAATCAAGGAGACGAATTTCACCAATAAATCTAGATGCTGCTGCGAGTATCTCCGCCAAAAAGGCCATGACACGAAGGACTGCTATGACCTGAAGGATGAGATCAAGGGACTGATTAAGGACGAAAGATTGATAGAGTTCGTTAAGGCGAGCGGGCAGTATGCTGAATCAAGAAAACAGTCCCAATCCCCAAGAAGGGAGGGCCTAAAGGCAATTGAGAGTGGACAAGGACGCGATACAATAAATAATGCGCCTTCGAGGGGGGTCAACAATGTGATAAGCGATGGGACCGCAGGAGCGGATTCCACCAACCAGAGGAAGAAGGGAACTCGTGGATTGAACGAGGACCGATTCATTGGATTCACAACGTTGATTGAGGAGCTCCCAGATGAGGTTATCACGTTTTCCGACAGGGACCTCTTGGATCTCAGCCCCGAGGCCATCCAGGCAGGCGAGCTCGATTGCCCCCTCGTTGTTCAGCTTGACATCGCTAACTATGATGTACACAAGGTACTTATAGACAACGGTAGTTCCACCAACATTATGTTTGCGCATGCTTTGGAGAAGATGGCACTCGGCCACCACGTAGTTGAACAGGCCGGACGCCACTGGTAGGATTTGGTGGAGCAGAGACAATTCCCCTAGGGCAAGTGAACCTTCCCACATCATTTGGACAAGAGCCGCACATGCGAACTATTAATGTTCAATACACAATCGTGGACCAACCATTTGCATACAATGTCATAATCGGCAGGCCGGTCCTGAACGCGATGAGAGCGGTGGTATCCACATTCCATCAGAATATGAAATTCCCAGCAGGAGGAGGGGTCGGAGAAGTGGTCGCTAACCAGGAGGAAGCTTGGTTCTGCTACATCAGCTCTCTTACATTGCCAAGAGTTAGAGAAGCAGAGGAAGAAGCAATTGAACCAAATCAGGATCAGCAAGCTATGGAGTGATCACCATGATAAACAACAGGACAATATTTTAGATTTCAGTAAATTTTTAAAATTATGCTTGAATATTCGAAACATTGCCCCATCGTGGGTTGGTCTGTAAACTTAAAACAGGGGGAACTACGCTGGTCTGATTCCCCACTCAACGGGATACGTAGGCGGGTTAGGTTTACCTAGTCCTCGACCGTTATCCCTTATTTTGCCCCTTCGTGGGTCGGCATGTAACTTAAAACAGGGGGAACTACGCCGGTCTGATTCCCCATGCAACGTGATACGTAGGCGGGTTGGGTTTTACCTAGCCTTCGACCGTTATCCGTTATTACCATTTTATTTGTTGTCTGGCGCAATATTATATTTCATGCATGGATTTATCCTAAGCAGACATTATAGAAGTGCAGAGAAGGGCACAAAGAGTTGGGGGATGCTCCCCTAGATATGTGTTTAACACATCGCCCTCTTACAGGTACATGGCTCAAAGGATCGCACATTACTATATTAGAAAAGGACATAGAGAATATTAAAAGGGGGATTCAGGGGGCATTACCCTAGATTATTCAATATTATCTAGTCAAACAGGTACAACAGGCTCGATAGAGCACAATGGAAACACCGTTTCTCGTATAAACCTTATATTCCCAGATTGAGGGAACATCCCGCAGATAATACAAGCACATCATTTCGTGCTTTCGTATTAGCTTTTACGTCGAAAATTTTTCTTGTCTATGATGTTTTGCAGGGCTAAATGACCTACATATTCAACGACAACGGAGTCACCAAGAGACATAGTAAAAAGACAACGAAAACGCTCGCCTACAACACAAAAAATATCCCTTGTGATAACGGGGTCGATTCAAGAAAAAATTCACTGTGGTAACGGGGCCAATCCAAGAAAAAATCCCTTGTGATAACGGGGTCGATCCAAGAAAAAACTCCCTGTGATAACAGGGCTAATCCAAGAAAAAATCCCCTGTGATAACGGGGTCGATTCAAGAAAAACTTCCCTGTGATAACGGGGCCAATCCAAGAAAAAAATCCCCTGTGATAACGGGGTGCATTCAAGAAAAAATTCACTGTGATAACGGGGCCAATCCAAGAAAAAATTCCCTGTAATAACGGGGTCGATCCAAGAAAAAATTTCCTATGATAACGGGGCCAATCCAAGAAAAAAATCCCCTGTGATAACGGGGTCGATTCAAGAAAAAATTCCCTGTGATAACGGGGCCAATCCACGAAAAAAATCCCCTGTGATAACGGGGCCGATCCAAGAAAAACTTTCCTGTGATAATGGGGCCAATTCAAGAAAAAATTCCCTGTGATAACGGGGTCGATTCAAGAAAAAATTCCCTATGATAACGGGGCCAATCCAAGAAAAAAAAATCCCCTGTGATAACGGGGTCGATTCAAGAAAAAATTCCTTGTGATAACGGGGCCACTCCAAGAAAAAATCCCCTGTGATAACGGGGTCGATCCAAGAAAAAAATCCCTGTGATAACGGGGCCAAGAAAAAATCCCCTGTGATAACGGGGTCAATTCAAGAGAAAATTCCCTGTGATAACGGGGCCAATCCAAGAAAAACTCATCTGTGATAACGGGGTCTACTCAAGAAAAAAAATTCTGTGATAACGGGGTCGATCAAAAACACTTCAACGGTAGTGGGTTCCCTGTGATAACGGGATGCGCCCCTACCCACAAAAAATATCCCTTGTGATAACGGGGTCGATCAAAAACAATTCAACGGTAGTGGGTTCCCTGTGATAATGGGATGCGCCCCTACCCACAAAAAATATCCGCTGGGATAACGGGGTCGATCAAAAACAATTTAATGGTAGTGGGTTCCCTGTGATAACGGGATGCGCCCCTACCCATAAGAAAAATATTCCCTGTGATAACGGGGTCGACAAGAAAGAGTTCAACGGTAGTGGGTTCCCTGTGATAACGGGATGCGTCCCTACCCGCAAGAAAAATATCCCCTGTGATAACAGGGTCGACAAAAAATATTGCAACGACAGCGGTTTCCCTGTGATAACATGCCGCACTTTGACACTTCAAGGAGGGGTAACAATAAAACAAGCAGTCATACCATGGAAAATATATGAACAAATATATATCAGGACACGCAGAAAAGATCAATTGAATTAACGGGTGAAACTATGAGTCATATTACAGAGGCAACTGCGCAAAAAGAAAAAATACAGACTCTTAAACTCTCAATCGGGATAACGAGGGGCCCCTTTGATGTGGATTAACGACAAACTCTTCTGCTCGATGATCTCGCGGTACTCCGTCTCTAGTTCAAAATCCTCGGCGTCATCGTCGGAGTCCGCAAGAAATTCCCCGTCTGGCCCCTTCAACAGATTTATGGCCGAAGGGTCGTAACGATCCTTGAAACCACCTTCCAGCTGAATTTGACCTATGACAGAGGCCTTGGCTTCCTCCCGCTCGAGCAAGCCCCGCTCAGCACACATCATCTTGTACGACCGACTCAGAAGGAACTGTTTGGCCGCACTGGTCAATTGACTTTTGCTCAGCGTCATGCACCGCATGTGCCTTTCAGCCTGGGCTAATTGGTCCTTCAGAATTGCGACCTCAACTTCAAGTGCCTCCCGACGAAATGCCTCTTGACCAGCGATAAGTCGAGACTCATCGAGCTCTGCGATCAACCTTTTACTATCATTTAACATGCCTCCCTCATTACTTTCGCTGGCCTTCAATATATCCATGGCCTCGTCTCTCTCATGCTGGAGCTGTACGGCAGCAACAAGATCGTATTCGCCCAATTTCTCGAGCAAACCATTGGTAACTCAGAGTAACTCGACATGATCCGATTGGCCCTTAATGGCCATCGCCAAGAAACCCTTCAAAAAACCCGCTACCTGCACGTCCACAATAAGGAGTCGATCGCTCAGTCCAATGAAAATCCAAAGGAAATACACATTCAATGGCACAAAGACTACTTACAGAACGGAAGTGACCACTGTGATCCCCACTTGAACTGCCCTCTTCCTTCCTTCTCTTTCGCCTCAGGGACGTCCCAACATCAGCATCAGGTTGAGATTGCGAAGCACTACCCACCCCGACAGTATTTTCACTCGAGAAGGGAGCAGATTTCTTCGCATTCTTGCGCACGCCCTCACGACCCCTCTTCTTGACGAGTGGAGGTGCGTCATCTGTAGCGAATTCGGCCCCCAACTGTCTACGTTCTGCTATCGCATCCAGACTACAATACTCCACCAGCTCGGCTGCGAAACACACAAAATAGAGGATCAAGAAATAAATTGAGGGGAAGATATTAATTTACAAAGGTATAACACTTACCGACCGTAGAGGGACCGGTATACCGCACGGGAGATATCCTACTTGCTCGCAAAACTACGTCACTGCAAAGCAGGGTACCGTCGTATGGATGGTTAATCAACTTCCTCATAAACTCGAGGCTATGTGCAGTAGGCCTGACAGCGGCTCGTCTTTCATATTTGGTGTCTTCACACCACACGCTAGGAAGCGCATCAAACTCACCAGCCATCCTCTCCTGGATATACATATACTCGCACTTATTTCCATATCCGTAGCTAGTTTGAGTATATTGCACGAACCTAAGCCCCGCATGGGCTCGCACACAGAAGAACCCTCTATCACCACCCTTTCTGTTGACCATGACACTAAATAGCTCCCAGAACTCGTTAGCTCCGCAAGGGGCACCCAACGCCCTCATAACATAAATGAAAGCTACAATGTACCCCAAAGAATTGGGGGATAGTTGTCCGAAGCAGACCCCGATGCTTGCTATGATTGCACTAACCGCAGGATCAATCGGGAAGCGCGGCCCGTTCTTGAAGTGCTTGGCATTGACAGTAATGCAACCTTTTGGTGGGGTATGCAATTGTTGATCGGCACTGGGGAATATGACCTTATACCCCTCGGGAATGTTATACTCATCTGAGTAATAACCAGCATGATGAGGGACATGAGACATCATGTCCTCGTACTTCTCAGACGTCTTATATCTCGGGGGACTGACCTCAAAGCCCCATTCATCCACATTAGGGCCGACACCTTCGGGCGGAGCAGAAAATTCAGCACCGCCATGTTCACCAGTCAGTTGTTCAGGTCCAAACATCTCATTTTCGGAGTATACGGCTCCACCCTCTTCGAAATCCATCTTAGGCAAACCTGCGCCAACACTGTCCCCGGCAAAGGACATATTAACGCTCTAAAAGGATGAAAGTCAAGATCGAACGTGATATCGGAAAAGGTATCGAATTCGATATCGAAAAGTCAAATCAAAAGAAGATATCGAAACCGAGGTCGAATTCTATATCGAAAGTCAAATTCGACGTATTTTTCGAAGGGACAACGAAAATTCGCTAAAAGCCAAAGTGGGTTTTCACTTTCCTGACAGCCTATTTATAGATATCGAAGATACTAGATCGAAACACAGTTTCGATCTCACATCGGTACTAATATCCGATATAGATAAAGAACATGGGGACGGTCGGACGGACATGCGCACAGGGGAGATCACCTTACCTACAAACAGACGCCTCAACTACATCGAAATATACTTTCGACATCATATCGAATACAAATTTCGACATAATGTCGAAGATGTAACCTGACATCCTACCCTACTAGGCAAAGAACCGCGAGAATATAACAATTGTCCCGGCAACCCCATCACAATTTTCAAGGAACCCAGATACCAAGGGAACTAGAATTCAAACGAGGACCTCAAACTATGCGTCCACTGCATGGGGAGACTAATCGAAGTTCATCACAAGTGCATTCCCCGCAAATTTAATCTCCATAATTTGAACTCGCGGGACGAAGGGTACAGGTAACCCAGAAATTTAAAATTAAATTTGCGAATTCTTATTTCTAAGATAAGAATCCCCAAATTGGGGGCTACATGATATGGGCATTTCCCGCATATTGGGCTAGGCCCAACCAGGCCCATATTGGACTATATCGGGGATCACTTTCAATGTCATATCGGTAATAATCACCGATATGTTACTGTGGTCATCGGATCCCGAAGTCTATAAATACGCGGTGCCCGGATCCCAAAGTAAGTAATTATTATCCCTCAGCTACCACGCACCATATCGAAACACATCCCCGATATCACTTTCGATATCTCATTCGATATCGGGATAGTCACACCACCTTTGACACGTCACACCACGTCATCACCGATATCACGTCGGGGGTCATCCTCGATATCACATCGAAGACCATCACCGACGTACGTTCGATCTAATACCGGTATTCCACTCCCATCCGAGCATCGAGGCGTTGGTTCGAGGTGTTCCGGACCAAGTCTACACGAGATACGTAGTGTAGGCCTCATTTGAGATAGACTCGTTGTATTGCTAGACTATACACTTGTAACCGACACTCATATGTATATATATATATATATATATATATATATATATATATATATATATATATATATATATATAAAACGATCTATTTCCAAATCAGAACTCTTCAAGCTTGATGTACTTTTCATATACTTCTCACGCCCGGGATCTTCTGTTCCAAATTGCCTATTCCACTTCATGTTCCATTCCCATTGTTTTGACATGTGGCATTGTAGCTGTAGTTGCATAACAGCTTATAATATCCTTATATGCCATATCTTTTTTCGAATTAATTGGTAAGGCAAAACATAGTCAATTGGTGAAGAAAAAATTAATAAGGGAAGCAAACTCTGAGTGAATTAAATATCCTCAGTTCGTGAATGTAAAAACATTATTATTATTATTATTATTATTATTATTATTATTATTATTATTATTATTAATTGATCACGCCCAGCTTCACATTGTTTTTTTTCTAAATAGATACTTGGATTTTTTCGATCAATGGCCTTATTTTGTCTTTTTTTATCTAATAAAAAAATAGGCCGTGCTTTATTTTTGCAAATAATTACAGTATTTTTCAGTATCATTGTCATCATATTGATTTTAAACACTTTCTTATTTGAAGAAAGGCGATTGGGTAAGAAGATTCAGTTTTTGTTTTCTTTATTTTTCTTTACCAATTGATAATTTGCTTTAGCTGGGCTTGATCAATTAATAATAATAATTATAATAATAATAATAATAATAATAATAATAATGTTTTTACATTCAAGAACTGATGATATTTAATTCATTCAAAGTTTGTTTCCCTTTTTTAAATTTTCTTTACCAATTGATGTTTTGCTTTACCCGTAATCAATTAATAATTATGATAATATTTTTACATTCAAGAACTAAGGATATTTAATTCATTCAGAGTTTGCTTCTCTTATTAATTTTTTCTTCACCAATTGACGATGTTTTGCCTTACCAATTAAATCGAAAAAAGATATGGCATGTAAGGATATTATTAGCTGTTATGCAACTACAGCTACAATGCCACATGTCAAAACAATGGGAATGGAACATGAAGTGGAATAGGCAATTTGGAACAGAAGATCCCGGGCGTACCTCTCATAGTGGTTTGATCTTTGTTTGAGATTATTCAAATGTTAAATTGTTTTGGTAAGCTTTTAACACTAGTGATAGAACTGGTGTTCGAATTATGGAATTTTATTTGCACAAAGTAATGTTCATTCAGTTTTTATTTACGTCAATATTTTTATTTCTCCAAAATTATCAGGGGAGACAAGATATGATCTAGTTGAGATAAAGCAACTATCATGGATTGTTTAATGTAATCTGTTTACTCAAATAACTCAATCGTTTCTTTTGAATATATGTAGGCTTATACATGGAAAAGTTTAGTTAGCCTCTGACTTTATCTTCTGCTTATAGTTTTAAAAAACATTCACTAACATTCATTTTTTGGACTATCTTGCATCTAATTTTGAACATGTGACATATTGTTGCAATATAATTATTATAATTTGATTTTAGCTCATTTTACCATTGATCAAATTGAATGTTTAAACACCTAATATTCTTTAGCAGTTAATATTATCTCAAACCGTAAAAGAATAGTCACATTAATGAGAAAAAGTTTTAAAAATATCTATAAAAGTTTCAAAGCCTCGATTTTCTTATCATATTATTCCAGCAACTTTGACTTCGTCATATCTTTGATATAACAAGGAATATATCTCAAACTATTATAGAATATTATAGACTAAGGAGAAAAGTTTTGATAAAGCTATAAAGACTCATAACTCGAACTAGGATTGTGCATTTGGATCGAATAGGAACGAATCGACATTAGTATTCGATTTCGATCCTCGCAAAAACGGAGATCAGAATTAGATCAATTGAAAATGATCCAATTCAATCCAAACCATAGTCATTCGATTTCGATTTAAATACTTATATGCAAGTAAAAATTACTTTGATTTAAATGAGGTATATTCTAGTGCCATGTGTTAATAATGATAAATAGTACATATATAATATATACCAAATAATCAGTTAAATGAAAAGACTAACGCATCCAATTAAAGAATGAAACCCTTTCCCCAAATCAAAACCTATTTCCCCCAAAAATTTGAGAAAAAGCGCACGTCTTCTCCCGTTATCCACCAAAATCATCGGCGTTCAAGCATCTACTACAAGTGTTAACGTCTTCTTCTTTCAACAGAGTTTTCTTTTGGAGCTCAGGTAATTTTTCGTTCTCTATCAAAATCGAATGTTTGCGTAATGTTTGTGATTGTGTTGGATTGACTGGATTATGAGAATTTCGATCATGTTAGGGATTTTGCCTCCGAGAATAAGTGCATCTTTTGTACAAGGCTGTTGATATGTATTGTGATTTATGTGTTGATGGGAATTTTATGAAAACTTATTTTGTGAGTCATGGATTTATTGGTAGTTTGTTGCATGTATTGGATGATGCATTAGAAATTGTGATTTATTTTTTCCTTGCAACAGAGGACATTCGTGTAGTGCATTGTAAGTTAAATTAAAATGATAATTTATTCCCAATGCTCTGTTATCTGTATCACACCTCATGGGAATATAGCAGCTTATTAAGATTCCATTTGTATTATCTAATAGTTTCCTAACTGCATTAGTTTTTTGGATTCCAGTATTGTCTTGTAGAAATTGGTATCCTACAATGGACAAAAGTTGGATAAGAGACAAAAATAAATTTTCTACCTCATACATTGAGGGTGTTGGGTCATTTATTAATTTTGCTATGCAAAATGCAACGGGTCGTGGTAAGGATGCTATAATGCATGCTATAAAACAACTGATGAAGTGAAACATTGAGTATTTTGGTTTCTTAAGAAGGGTTGTTGAGTTGACTTATATTGGTGGTTACAAAGTTGTTTTATTTCAATGTGAATGGTTTGACATGGGAAGTAGGAAGAGTGTGCACAAGGATAAACATTACATTAGCATTGATATGAGATCACGGTGGTATAAGGATGATCCATTCGTGTTGCCTGTTCAAGTGAAACAAGTATTTTATATAAATGACACAATGTTGGGTAAGAATTGGCAAATTGTGCAAAGAGTGCAACATAGACACCTATGGGCTCTGCCCGAGCTAGAAGCTGACCTTGGTGAGGGTGGTGTAGATACTAATTCTCATGATAACACCACAGAGGTTTTGCAACAATATGAATCTAATGGAGTATGTACACTTATTGAGGATAGTGATCAAGATCTTCTTCAGAATCGGTTAGTAAGGAGTGATATTGAACCTTCGGTTAGTAAGGAGTGATATTGAACCTGTAGAGGTTGACTTGGCTGCTTATCAAAGAGTTAGAGGTGGTAGACCACACAATGTTGAGGACTCCAATAGAGGTGAAGAGGAAGATGAAGGTGAAGAATATAAGGAAGATGACGAAGAAGGGGAAGAAGAAGAAGAATATGATGATGATGATGAAGAAGACGAAGAAGATGATAGTGGTGGTGAAGATTTGGAGGATGACGAAGAAGAGGAAGAGGATGCCAATGATGGATAAGAAGATGAATATTGTAAAGTGGTATGCTTTAATTTTATTCAACGAATATATATATATATATATATATAATATATATAAATTAGAGCTTTTTATACAATTTAGTTACAATATTGATTTCTTACTGTAGAGTTCAAAAACAAATGGGGGATATGAAAGAGTATGTGATGAGAATGCTTTAGCATGCGTTGGTACTTACATGGTAAGAATACTTTTTTGTGTTATAATGTAATGTAGATTAATATATGTTTGTCTAATATCTTTCCTTCACTGTTTTTGATTTTCGTATAAGTGAAACAATTGATGAAATTAATGATTTTTTTTTTAAATTGTATCTGATGCAATTGGGTAATTCTCTTTTGTTTTGGGGGAATGGGGAAGGTTTTTCTAGGTCTCTTTAAGTCTGTGAAATCTTCACTTCTTTACTGCACATGAATTTTAAATTTGGCTTATCTTCTCCTTTATTGTGTTCTGTTGTTTTTAAATCTGAGATATCAAATGACGAACTTTAAGGTCATTTTAACTTTACTCTGGAGGCGGTTGTAAAATGTTACGTATCTCTGGTTTATGGACAGTCTATAGTTACATCTCTTGTGTTCTTCTTTCTAGCCAGTCTATAGTTACATCTCTGTTTCTGTAAGTCTTTTCGATTTGCTATGTAGTGCTAGCATGATCATCTTAATCGTTTAAGTTATGGTTGCGTATACATCTGATAACTGAATGTCTGAAAGAGTCTTTATTTTATCAATTGCAGCCATAATTTTAGTAGGAATCATCTACCATTTTTCTCGACCTCTGGGAACCAGAACATGGATCAGCAGTCTACTGTATCCTTTAAGTTCTTTAATATATAAGTATTGCCTTTTTGGACACCATGTTTAACAATGGTTTGATAATATGTTTATTCCTCGAGTTATCGATTTAATAAATAGTATTAAGCATTTATTATATTCATTTTCCTGAAGTTATATCACGTTGGTATCATATAAATTATACACACACATATATATACATATATGTCCGTACTTTATCATATTGAATAATTTTAAACATTATTATAAACGTTGTTGTATCCTACTATAGACATGTTGTGATGTCCTTATTACTTAATAGTGCACAAAAGCTTGTGAAGCACTAGTTGTAGAACAAAACTGCACTTTGTATTTCTTCAACAGCTTAAACAGATACTGTGCAGTAGCACCAACAATTGAAACTGGTCACATTGATCCTCTTCTTTTCGAAGCTCTCTATGTAAGTCCCAACATTTAGTATTCTCATTATATTGCTTCATCCCTATAACATCTACTTGTTTGTTTCTTTAGGTGTGTTTTAACATATATGAGAATTATATATTGTTTTCTTGAATAACAAAGTTTTAATATATATCACATTCAACAGGCTTTACAGCATGCAATATTTTTCTGTGCCAGGATTCCGCAGAATTGGACAAACTTCAAGGTAAGTTATGCTTTGATTTATTCGATATTCTTGATTTAAGATAGCAATAAGATCGCAACTAGTTTCCGCTCAGCAAAATGATAGTCATCTCTATATTTTATACCTGGATTCTTTGTAAGTTCAGTAAAGTTCAAATGACGGTATGAAACCATTGTAACTCGGTGGAATATTTTATTCTCCATGATGATTTACCTTCACAGGGCAGAATCAGTTCCATTAATGTAATAACTCTATAAGCCTTCGTTTGAGATTTTTGTGTTTCTTATAAACTAGAACGTAAATTTCTTTTGGAGGATAAAACTTCTTTGATTTAGTAGATTATTCCTGCTTCATCAACTGTTTTTAGTAAAAAGTTATATATTTCTTATTCTAAGTAGTTGGACCTATTGACATAAAAATACATCATTTTGTATAAATTAATGTTATTTTCAATCATTCCTTACTAGATTAGCTTACGTCAATCATTTTTCACTGTTTTTGCAGGTGCAGTAGGTGTCCAAAGAATTGAACAGAAAGCAATTGGAGAATGGCTTGGAAGAGATGATTTTTAAGTTTATGTGGAGAACTTATTATGGATCTAAAAGAACTTCTAAAAAGTTGGTTTAGAGTAAATGTTGATTATGTGTTTTCGAAGGAAATTAATATCATGTATCACGGATCGTTGTCAATTTTGTTGTTCCTCTAATGAAAAATAATTCTTATTTGAGGTGCTTGGTTTTATTAGTTTTTAATATTATGATGGATTTGTTGAGTTTCAAATTTGATGTGTATTTTTATTTCTATTATGTAATAAAAGCGTAATAAAGTGAGCACAAGGCTAATACGACAAAGAAGTAGTAACTATTGAGACAAATAATTGTAAGAAAAGTTTATATGCGTTACATATTGTAACGAAGTTGTTGTCATTATAGGATTCCTGTTGTTTGTCACAACAACATTAGCGAAAATTCCTCTCTTGCAACGAAATTAGGTTATTATGACGAAATATTGACACTATAGACATGAAACATCGTCGCGAAAGGTTGAACTGTTGTGACGAAATTACTGTTCGTCACAAGCTATTGTGACAAATGTAGATTTCATCGTTACAACCCTTAAACGACGGGCATGTGGCGACGCATTTCACTTTGCACCTTTTCGTCACGATAAACCTTATGTGACGCTTTTTGGGCGTCTTAAGACAAATTTTTTTGTCACAATAAGCAATTTTCTTTTTGTAGTGGCGGGAGCACTACAAGAAAAATTGGCTTCTCCAACCGCCCCCTTGCAACCGTCGGGCGGTAGCCCCTTTCCTGCGACGGCATTGCGATCGCAGGACGGTCGCTACCGTTTTTAGCAATAGCCCAGCGGTCGCCAGCATTTGGCGAGAAAATGTCCCGCCAAAGGACCACATTTAACGACCGATGGGCGGTTGCAACAACGAACTAGGGCGACAATGTTGCCCTAATAGTCGCGTCGTAGTCGCGACCGCTAGGTGGTCGCAAATATGGCTCATCTGTGACCATGTGGCAATCGCAGATGGGTGGGGAGGGGGGGAGGTATTTTCTATAAATAACCCCTCCTTCTTCATATCTCACCAAACTCAACTCTCTCCCCCCACCCCACCCATCCCTTGCGACCACCCCCTTCCTCTTGCAACTGCTCGGCAGTCGCGACTTCGGAAAAATTGTAAATGTTTATGCTTTTTTTGATATATATACTATATTTAATATTTTTATATGTTAAATTATTAGTTTAGCTTATTAATGTCAATTTTAAGATTTACATGTCTTACATTGAGTGTTTTGGGAATATTTTTAAATGTTAAATTGTTAGTTTAATTATTTGAACAAATTAATATTTATGCCCTGTAAGTTTACCCTTTTAATGAATCTGCAAAATAACTACCGAATTTTTAGAAATAACCTATGAATTGGCCTTTTTTCAATTTGTATACCCTGTTTCTGCCACATAGAAAAAAATGCGCTTAGGTGGCTACCACATGGAAAAAAGCCACACACCACATCAATACATTTAAAACAAAAAAATATATTTTGTGCTATGTGGCTGCCTCATGGAATATATTTTAAAAATAAATATATTTATATCCATAATATATATAAATATATAAAAAATTATCTTTATGTATATATATCAAATATATATAAATATATAAAAAAAGAAAAAAAATCATAAAGATCATTTTTTATTACTAAAATTTAAAAAATCATTTTTTATTACTGAAATTAAAAAAAGGTTCATTTTTAATACTGAAATTAAAAAAAAATCATTTTTATTACTGAAATTAAAAAAACAGTTTTTATTACTGAAATTTAAAAAGCGATTGTTGTGGTGGCGGCATCAATCGACGCCGCCATCGCTGCAACTCGCGATTGCAGCAGTGGTGGCGTCGATCCACTGCTGCAACCGGCGAGTTGCAGCTGTGTTGGTGGTGGGGGGGGGGGGGTTAATTTTTTTTTTAAATTTCAGTAAAAAAAAGTTTTTTTTTATTATTTATATATTTAAGTATATATATAATTTTTTAAAGTATTTTTGTTATATATTTATATATATTATGGATATAAATATATTTATGTATTAAATATATTCTATGTGACAGCCATGACGTGTGTCTTTCCTTCCAAGTCGGCAGACACGTCACTATTTTTTCCTATGTGGCAGCAACAGGGCATAAAAATTAAGAAAATGTCAATTCGTAGGTTATTTTTAAAAATTCGGTAGTTATTGGGCAGATTCATCAAAAGGGTAAACTTACAGGGCAGAAATGTTAATTTGTCCTAATTATTTTATTTAATGTAAAATTGATAGTTTATTAGTTTTTACATGTCTTATATTTAATATTTACATAACTTAGAACGAATGATCTTTATGAATATTTAAAAATTAGAAATAACGTTGCCTTTAGGGAATACCTATAATTTAGAAATTATGTTATTTTTAGAAATCTCTGCAAGTCGTATAGTTCATTTAGGTTGTTAAACACCAACTTTGCCTTTAGGAAATCTCTCTAACTTAGTAATGCTTATATTTTAGGGAATCTCTATAATATAGGAGTGATCTAACTTAATTTTTTTCATGAGTTCGTAGTATACGTAGAGTTGACATGTTAGATGATCCTACACGTCGACCACCTTCGACTGACAATGCCCCACCTCCGAAAGAGTGTCGTGGTTGTAGGGGTAATGGTAGTCTCAGACCCTAGTGCACACATTTTCATCATTCGGGTAAGCCAGTCGGCGCCACTAGTGAGGCCCTCGCCGATTCTTAGTGTCACGATCGAGTCGAGCTACATGTCCTGGCACAATCTCATGGGTCATAGGTAGATCTATAGAGACTACTCCGCTACATCGACGTCTTTCATTCGGACATGGTGATTTGCCTGCTACAGCATCGTAGTGCCAGATGCCCCATACATCGTCTAGATCTAGGCATAGTGTTTACAGACCACCATCAGATGAGTCCACCGGAGCTGGATCTAGTGTCACGCTGACCGAGTCTCCAAGAGCAAAATTATCCACACGCATGCAAGATTTTCCAGGTAGGGGATCCTCTAGGTGCTCCAGTACCCCAGGATCTGGACGGTTGTGAGATCATTACATTGACTCATTGGGGATTCCTTCAGTGCGGTCGGCAGTTTCGATGATGATCACTTATGGGAAGAAGACTAGAGAGTCGATGTGGAAGAAATTTAAGGTGAGAATTTTTTATAAATATTGTACATAATTTAGTGTATTATATATTATAAAACAAAATTTGAATAATCTTAAAAACTTAATTATTTTGTATCGTACACATGGAGTCCATCTAGAGATATTGGGGTACGGTACATAAAGCATTCGAAAACAAGGGAAGAAAGAGGTATAAGAAGTATATACACAACACGGAGATAATTTTTTTATGAGATGAAGAGTGATCCGAAGTGGGCGCGACATAAGAGTACATGATGAATGACAAGTTAGAGAAGGAGGCGTTAGCCCATTACAAGTGTGACAAGTATATGGAAGTATCGAACAGGACACGGAAAAACATGATAGGAGGGGAGGACCAAAAGCAGATGCCGAAAGAACCTCCTACTTTTGCCGGTGGATCCATCGACTACGATGAGATTAGACGTTTGATTGTATGCCTAATTAAAATTTGTCTTATACGCATAATTAAAACTTGTTTTATACGCATAGTTATGTTTAACGTAGTTTTTATTTCAATGTGCAGGCGAAGGCGGACCCGGGTGGATTACCCTTATTCAACACGATGAGGCGTACCATATCTTCCATACACATAAGGTCAAGGGGAAGAATCTAGAATATCTACTAAGGCGCACTTGGTTGCATGAGTCATATAGGGTTATTTATGTAAGTACTTTCAATTACATTCTTGCTATTTATCCCACGAATTAAATTAACTTCATAATTATAATCTAGTACTGAGTTTTACGAACATTAATAGAGGGAATACCATCGGTAGATGTAGTTGGTAGTGGACGACTGGCCCGAGATATATCTCGAGCTGTGGGCGAGGGCGAGTGAAGTAGTGAAAAGGGGAAGGCGAGGGACTTGCCTAGTGAGGCAGCCCAGAGGCATTTGTTATCCAGTTTATGAAGCAACCAGACCTGATGCAGGGCTACATCAAGGAGTTTGAGGCGCGTAATGAGGAGTTGAGGACGAGTACTGATCATAGAGTTGAAATCCTGCTGACAGGTACTCCGTCTCCATCGATTCTTACTGAAGTGTTCATGGACTTGGCACTACCCTTTAAGAAAAACAAGAAAGAAAAAGAATTAGAATAGAGGATTCTCCTTGAAATTCTATTCTTCCTGAATATTGTCTGGTGTTGTGTCGAACTCTTCTCTGTTCATCTTGTTCAACCTGACCATTACTTTCTCCCATGAGTTGTAAATATACTCCCAAGCCTTTTTTAGCTCATTTCGGATGAATTCATTTAAATGCTTTATTTGCTCCTCCATTTGTTTCTTCACAAACTCTTCCAAACCCAGTGACTTTGGTGGAGATAAGTACGTATTTCCCTCTCAATGAAATCGGTCCCGTTGTTGGTGCAGTTGCGTTTGTAAAGAATTCAATCACCATAGCTTTTTTGACCTCTCCTGGTTTTTTAGCAAACTTCATCCACCCCATCTCTTGGATTTTGTCATGAAAAACGTCAAAACCCCTCTCTGTGATGAATGATTTGCTTCTTTGTGAGCCTATCATCGATGGTCTTTAGTTGCATGGTTGGGCTCATGGAGATGATGGTGATAATTCCTCCTCGTCATAACTTGAATAGTTCTTAATGCCTTTGTTGGTGTTTTTCTGCAATATCATGGTGTTTGAACAAGTAGAGTAATTTTAGAAGAGAAAAAAAATTAATGAAGAAGAACAACTTGTGTGAGAGAATAATGACCTAAACATTAAACTTACCTATATAAATAGTATAGTAATACATATAGGTGTAGATGAACTAGGATTCCACCATAGAGGTAAGCTCAAAGCAGAAGAAATATTCTCTCACAAAACAAATATATCTAGATAACATGTTAATATATAAAATCCAGGAATTCTAGATAAAAGGAATTAAATAATCAAGGAAACTTATTCCCGTTGCAGTAGTATACAGAAAATGCGTTGACAATGGTGCACGATCAGCGCATCGCACCTCTTGATCGCGCGCGATCAAACCGCGGTCAAAACTCATTCTCTGTCTTTTTCCAGTAGGTTCCGCAATCACAGAGCAAAATTTATGCGTTGCCCAAAACTGCCTGGGGTACGCGCGATCTGCATGCGCTATGAGTTGCATCGTGCCTCTTCCTCTTGAAAGACTGTTGTTGTCGAATTTTTGTAAAATATTCGACTTCTCTTTACCTTGTGTAATTCCTACTCACTCGTGCTAATTTTTGATTCCTCCTACAAAACAGTCAAAGTTGCAACATTAAATAAAGATAAAAATAAAGTACTCGAAAAACATAAAACTTTTGGGTTGCCTACCAAATAGCGTTTAGTTTTTACGTCGTCTAGTCCGACGCTACTAATTCTAAGGTGTCTTAATCGCTCCATCATGATTAAATGGATGCGCCAAATTTTCTCCATTTCCTAGCATTTTGAGTGGTGGTTGTTTTGGATACACCCTTTTTTCAACCTTAAAACTAACATGGTCCTTGTTAACTTCTAATGTGACAACTCCCTCTCCCACATAAATTAAAGCATTAGTAGTTGCTAAGAATGGTCTTCCCAAAATCAGAAGGAAAATTATACTTTTCACTCATATCAATAACCACAAAATTCGTCGAAAAAGTAAATTTACTAATATTGACCATAACATCTTGTATTACCCCCTTAGGATAATTAATACTCTTATCAACAATTTGAATTGTTAAATTAGTTGCTCGCAAAGTAGGTAATTTTAGATGTTCATAAATAGTATATGGCACGAGATTTATACTAGCACCTAAATCACATAAGGAATGTTCAAGTAAATTATCATTAATAGTGCATGGTATAGTAAAACTTCCTGGATCCTTAAGCTTTGTTGGTAGTCCTTCAATTGCTTGAAGTGCAAAGATCTTATGAATCTCGCTGTCATCCATCTTCCTCTTGGGTATTTTTGTATCTCTCAAATACTTAGCATATTCTGATACTAGCCTCATTGCTTCCTCAAGTGTCATTGTTCCCGGTAGATTCTTGAAAATCACAGCAAATTGTTCCATGTGATCAATTCTCGAAGGATAGGGAATTGGTGAATAGTTTTCCTACACCACTGGCTCTCAGGATTTGCTCAAAATATCTTCTTCAGTTGAAACCATGTTGACTTGTTCCCTCAGATTTGTCTCTGTGTTGTTAGGCCAAGTCCCATTAGGTCGAGTACTTAACTAATTTACAATTAGGCCAAATTGTTTCTCAATTTTCATCAATGAGTTGTTGGCGTTCTGACATCTCGCCTCTAATTGGCCCAACCTTGAATCAGTCTTCGTCATATAGTTATACATTGTTTCCTCAAGGTTTACCTTTTTCTCTATTGGTTGAAATCTCGTTAATTTCTGAAAACCTCCTTGTTCTTGCTGAGTTTGCTGACCTCCCCAATAAAAATTAGGGTGGTTTCTTGTCCATGGAAGGTAACTGTTCGAGTACGGATTGTTTTGCCTTAAGTAGTTACCAGCATAGTTAACTTCTTCATGCACGGCTAAATTTACTCCTTTGCACTCATTAGTTGGGTGATTTCCTCCACAATTCTTGCATACCATGATTGGTGAATTCACATTCATATACTTCAATTTTGTGTTAATAGCGTCCACTTGTGCGGATAGTTGAGTGATAGTGTCGATCTCGTGAATCCCCATTGTTCTCTTGCTTGGACTTTGGTGTATATCTCACTTTGAGATGGTTGATGCAATTGTCTCTAGTAGAACAAACGCATCCTTGCCAATCCTTTGCATGAATCTCCCTCCTAAACTAACATCTACTGTGTTTTTGCATATTGTGTTCAGCCCGCAGTAAAATTGTTGGAGTAGTACCTCGTTTGTGAAGCTGTATTGTGCATCGCTTTATCATGACTTTGAATCGTTCCCATGCTTCAGATAATGACTCCACATCCATTTGTCGAAAATTAACTATCTCACTTCTCATCTTTGCTGTCTTTGTCAGTGAGGAAAATTGTTGTAAGAATAGTTCTGCCATCTGTTCCCACGTTGTGATGTTGTAATTTAATAGTTCATTCAACCACCTTTTAGCTACTCCATTCAAAGAAAATGGAAATAACTTCAATTTCGCTGAATCATATATGAGGTGAAATACTTTAAACCTCCCAATAAATTCCTTGAGATGTGTCATTGGATCTTCAGTAATTCCTCCCCCGAATTGATTCTGGCTGATCATAGAGAATATAGCTACGTTGATTGGTTCATGTTCTTCAGTTGTAATAGTACATGATCCAGTGCCTTCAAGTGTTGGTAAGACTTCTTGTCTTGTGGGTCAAATGAAATATGCAAGACCTTAGTTGATGACTTAATACTATTTTTTTTCTCGTAATGGTTATTACTTGTTATAACACGCAAAGTAAAATAATAACACAGGGATTTATGGTGGTTCCATCACAACATACCTAGTCCACTCGTCTTTCACCAGTTCTAACAACTCTAGTCTCTTTCGTTTAAGCTATTACATGTACTAGTAATCTAGACTCCCTTTAATTACTTTCCTAACACTTGACGCGACGCCTTAGTAAAGAACTCTACTAGAGTCTGTAAATAATCATGTTCATACGTAGTTCCCTCTCCTTGATATTTCGTACAAGAATATAATAAAATGCTTCTGACTCTCAAACAAATAAAATACAAATCTTAAATAAAAACTTCAAAACTTGTCTTTAATTGTCTTCGTGTCTCCTGCTTTTATAGAGTGCAAAATCTCCACACAGAAGGACAGTTGTTGCACCAGATCTTTGATTTTTCAAGACAGCTTGCAAACTTTCTTAGTTCATCCGGTTTTATTCTGCTAAATATGTAACATAATATTCCAATGTATGCATATATATAATTTAGTTTAGATACACTTTGAATAAAATTGGGTCATACAAAGACAAATATAAAGTTGAATCATGTTTCCATAAATAACTTGACGGGAAATATATATCTATTTCTATAAGGAAACTATAAGATTCACTTTTACAATCTCACCAACCATCTTTCCTTATTTCACTTAGCATGATAGCTGTTATAACTATAAGGAAATATTCCATATTCAAAATACTTATGGAAATACTCAAAACATAATCAATAATCATATAGTTTAAACCGATAATTTTGGTCATAACAAAATATCCTCCTCCCAAGGGTTGATAATTATTTTTTCCAGTCTCCTGCCCTTGTGGTGTTCCTATTGGTGGAGTTTCTCCGTTTTCAGTGTTTGACATACTTTTTGTTTCTTTTTGGTTGCGTCTGCAAGTTATCTCTATCTAAGGATCAAATAATAGTGGTGTCACAGTGTCTATTTGTGTCATGCACTGATGGCACCTGAAATAATAATCTCTAACAAATATTAGTAACCGCTAACAAATACTCGGTAACGACGCCAAAAACTTGGTGGGGGCTTTTTAAGGTGTAATAGAATAAAATATATTTCAGCACATAATTGTTACACCCAAATCCCATGTCGCAAGTGCTAGAATTAAGTAATAATAAAATGGTCATTTAGATTACTGTGCAAGTATCGAATCTCAAGAGAGTAGATACTTGTAGTTAAGCGATTATATTGTTGAACACTCAATGAATCGGTTTTCTTTTTTTAGTTTTATTATTGACGAATTAAACTAAGGCTATGAACTATTGATTAACTAATTAAAGAACAACTAGAGATCTTAACTAAAATGATTAGGTGAAACTAACTTGCAATTGCAGTTGGAATTATTTCTAAAGAACTAAGACTAAGCTTTCTAACTAACTAGAACACAATTTAATTAATTGATTGATTGATTGATTGCTATCTAAGGTTGTGAATTAGATTTGGTAAAAGGTATCTAAGAGATGAATTTTATTGATCTCGGATGCATGTACTTCATAAACAAAATACCAATGAATCCTATGCAAGACACTATTTGTTGATGGTTGTTTTGTTTCCGTGTTGCTGTAGCAAATTAGCCACATTTCAATGTACTAAAGAACCCTCTAATACCTAATGATGTCAGACCGTTAACCACTTTCCCTTCACCAGAAGTTGACCAAATCATAGGATCTATTTAGTATTTTATAAGTGAATTAGAATTACCAACTACGATTTAGATTCCACGAGCACGTTAATGATTGAAGGTCTAAAGATTTATCTGTCTGATCTAATAGGCTAGTGTTGTGTTACCAAACTCTAGTGAATAATTCAACATAATACAAGGTTATTCAATTCCATTACTTTTCTGTCAGAGAAACACGTGCATCAAATAAACCAAGTATAAGCAACAAATAATATCCAACAAAGAAAAACTCATCAATGAACAAAATCAAACCATACCTTCAAGGTGCATCTATATGAGATCAACTACATCCTCTCTCAAATACTAAGAGAATTAGCTACTCATAGTCATATTCAAATCACAACAATTCTTCATATATTATCCAAGTAAGGAAAAGAGAAGATTAAACTCCAGATCTACTTTGAAATTGTGGATCGGGTCGATACGTTGTTGTTGTTAACTTAACACTGAAGTTTTAACAGCAGTTTTGTATGATGTTAATTCGACGATGCTACTTTAACAACAGACCAGAGTAATAGTGCAGCGGAATAAATAAACACGAATTTAAGAAGTGAATATAAGATTATATTAACTTCCAAGCCGTGGGCAAAATAACCCGTAATGGTTTTAACAAAAGTCATTCTCTCAGTTCTCAAGCTCCTCACTCTTAAATTGATTGAACTAAGAAAAGCACACAAGAATTGCTTCGACTATCTCTAAAAGCTCCTCACTCTTAGATCTATTCTCACAACTCACAAACTTTGCTAAAGCAAGACAACACTCAACAACTTGTAAATAAATCTCTTGGATTGATTAGCTCTTGTCTCTTTATTTGTCTTGATGTACTTCGCACCTATATATAGGTTCTTGATTCGGACTCCAATGTGTGTTACACACGTTGGTAATTCTCCTTGTTTCCTTCTTGAACTCCTCTTCCTTGGTCTCGTAGTCATTCTCGAATAATAGTTCCTTCATTAGAGATCTAACTAAGGAAATACTTCTTTTTCAAATCAGGACTCATCCTGGAAAGCTTTCCTAGTTGCACTCGAACTCTTCTTTCCTTGTAGAGCGGTTTGCTTAATTAAGAAAACTTTCCTTCTTGGAAACTTGAGCGTCCAACCTATGCCAAGTTTGTTTCCTGAATAATAATCAAAGATAATTACAACTGTGGAACTCAATTAGTTAAATGAATAAGGGAAAACAATAATAACGAATATAATCAAGATTGTAAATCGGATTCTGCTTCAGCAATGTTACTCTAACATTGACTTCTCAATGTTAATTGCCAGAATACCTGCACTTTCATACTTGTTGCTTTCCTCTAGTCTGATTGTTGACTCCCTTGGTTCACCTTTCTCCTTCAACTATTATTGTAATGCTATAAACGGTAGAATTTATGCCTCTTCTCTAACCCTAGAATCATCCCTAACTCTTTTTAGTGGTGTTTTATGCTCTGAAAACCGGTACATTAGCTCCTGAACGTTGCCTCTTTTTCTATGTTTTTTCTTCAACTTTATTGTGCGATCGTCCTTTTGCTCACCCTACATACTGTTTTGGGGTTCCTTTAGTAGCGCAGTTGGTAGCGCCATTGGTAGCTCCATAGCTCTATTACCCTTTGTTACTAAAAATTGCTGAAATCTTCCATAAAATCATTGTTTTGCTCCGACTCCACTCAAACTACAAAAATAATAAAATGACAATAAAACAAGTAACATTGCCACAAAGATTGTACAAAAGTCTAAGAAATCAGGTACTTAATTCACTATAATTCTCCTTTTATCAAATACGATACCTTATTCGTAACTATACTTACCATTTTATTATTACTTGATTCGTGCACTTGCGAACAAGTGAAATTTAGGTGTAATATTCTGATTTGGCAATAGATCGTATTATATATATATATGTGGGTTGGTTACAAGTAAGTGATCTAATAGTACAATGAATCTATCTCAAATCAGGCCTACACTATGTATCTCGCGTAGACTTGGTCCGGAACACCTCGAACTAACGCCTTGATGCTTGGACGACAGGGGTATATTGGTAATTAGGTCAGATGTATATCGGTGATCGTCTTCGACGTGATATCGAGGACGCCCCTCGATGTGATATCGGTAGTGTGGTGGTATGACATATCAGTAGAGCACAAGGTTATCTCGATATCGAGTACGATATCGAGAGTGAGATCGGGGATTTATTTCAATGTGATGCGTGGTAGCTGAGGGATAATAATTGCTTGCTTTGGGATCTGGGTATCACGTATTTATAGACCTCGGGATCCGAGGACCACAATACCATATCGGTGTTTATCACCGATATCATATCGAAAGTGGTCCTCGATATGATTAAATATGGGCCTAGTTTGGGCCAGGCCCAATATACGGGAAATGCCCATATCATGTAGTCCCCCAATATGGGGATTCTTATCTTAGAGATAAGAATCCGAAAATTTAATTTTGAATTTTTGGGTTATCTGTACCCTTCGTCTCGCCGGTTCAAATGACGGAGATCAAATTTGCGGGGAATGCACCTTGTGATGAAGTTTGATGGATCCCCTAATGCAGTGAACGCATAGTTTGAGGTCCTCGTTTGAATTCTACGTTTCCTGGGATATGAATTTCTTATAAATATGGGAATAGCACTTTGAGAATTGTGATAGGGCTGACGGTGTAATTGTTATATTTTCGAGGCTTTTTGCGTAATACGATATCTGGTCTCATCGTCGATATTATGTCGAAACGCATATTCGATATGATGTCGAAAGTATCTTTCGATGTGGTTAAAGCTTCCGTCTATAAGTATGGCTTGTAAGAGACCTTGATGGTCATAGTTTTCTGTGTCTTCTCTGTCGTTAGCGTAACCACATTGGTATGCATATCGGTAATCATATTCGATATATTCCCCGACGTGTATTTCGATCTCGCCGTTGTACTTGATTTATTTATTATTATTTTCTCATGCTGATACTCTGATTATTCTGCAGGTACATTATATTTTTCTGAGATATTCCGTCAGAATGGGTTTCAGACAATTGATGCGTAAACTTCAAGCCGACCGTGATGCTTAGAAAGCTGCATTGGCTGAGACGGCAGTAGTCGCGGTGGAGCCTGAAACAGGGTCTGCGTCTAGCTTTGACCTGAATAATGCTGCCACTGAGGTTTTGGCAGAGGCATCGGGAGTTGAGCAACCTCCCCCTAGCACTGTAGTACCTGAACGTATTAGTGAACAATGTTTCAAAAATGTTCCTGCAACGGTTGGGTCCTTTAGCCAGGACATCCTTGATGTGGTGGGAGGCCTGGACGGTGCGGCCAATCTCTTGGAGGTGTTGACTTCAAAACAGGAGGGTGTGGTTCATCCGCCTGATGGGACTGTGTTGACGGAGAGACCAGTTGCTAGGTCTCCTTCTGGCGAGTACGTAGCTCCACGTTCTGAGTCGATGGCCAACATCCCTTTGACCGAGAACGTTGGAGGTTCAGAATCGAATACCCATGTCAACTTGGGTAATTCAGTGGATGTGCCTTTTACCGTGGGGTCAGGTTCTTCAAGCTCGAACCCTACTAGCCGCAAGGGAAAGGCGACTGTTTCAGGTACGACTGACAAGGGTAAAGGGCCACTGCAGGAGCCCTCGATATTTGGGAGCTTTGCCCCTATCTTTCCTGGGATTCCGATTACGACGCCTGCCGTTGACCTGGCTAGGGTATCGGCTAATAAAAGGTCTCGTGACGGGACTGTCCACAGTGTCCACTTGTCTTGGAGTTCGGGCCCCAAGAAGGCGGGTGCTGTCAACTCCTCCAAGCGAGTAGAATTCCCTGAAGCAGATGATGTACGGGGAATGATGCGGACTTTTCCTCCTCTAGAAAATGTGCGGGTGCTCACAGAACTTGAGCGGGCCCAGAATATATGCCGCAGCACTCACCTGTTTCAGAGTGTACGTATCTTAACATGACTTCGTTTGATTTTATTTGACTGTTTAACATAATGTTACTGATTGTATTGTGCAGACGGCAAAGTTGGTGGTCTCGTGTCTTAAAACAATTCACGAGTCCAAGGGTGACCCTGATGTTGTCGCTGCCGAGCTCGAGGTTGATATCTTGAGGATGGGGGAGTTCAACCCCATGGTGTTAGAGAAGTTGGAGGAAAAACACGTCAGGGTCGGCCGGACTCTCCTCCACTTCATCTAGGCCACCAATCGACAGGTCTTTATAATCATGCCTCAGGTATTGAAAATGACGGTTTCAAGAACTCCCTCGAGTTGAGTGGGTTGAACCCGAGGCATGATTATAAAGACCTGTCGATTGGTGGCCTAGATGAAGTGGAGGAGAGTCCGGCCGACCCTGACATGTTTTTCGAGGTCGTTGAGAAGAAGACTGAAGGGTCCTCGTGGGAATAACTGTTTACTCCCTTTATTGTAATTTGAATTTATCCCTTTCCGGACTATCTCCGATTCGTGGTTCTATAACTGAATGTGTATTTCTCTGTTATCTTCATAATCTATGACTCTGCGTGACCTCGTTGTCTAATAACTTGTTGATTTTTATTGTCGTGATGGTAGAGTGTGCAGTATTTCGATATCTGACACTGCATTCATTTCGTTCTCGTATTTATGGGATTTCTTTACTTTGCTTGTCCTCTACAAAGGATGATTTGAATTCCCTCAGTGTTGGTAGAAACATGGGTAATCTGCCACCGCTCATTGGTAGGAACTCGCCCGTTATCACATGGAAACCGTTATTGCTCAAATATTTATGATCGACCCCGTTATCACAAGGGATACTTTTCTTGTGGGTAGGGGACCATCCCGTTATCACAGGGAACCCGTTATTGCTCAAATGTTTATGATCGAGCCTGTTATCACAGGGGATATTTTTCTTGTAGGTAGGGGCCCATCCCGTTATCACAGGGAACCCGCTACCGTTCAAATGTTTAGGATTGACCCCGTTATCACAGGGGATCTTCTTCTCTTTGTAGGCGACCCGTTACCATTCATGGGTAGGAGCCCGCCCGTTATCACAGGGGAACCTGTTACCGCTCATGGGTAGGAGCCTTCTCTTTGTAGATGACCTGTTACCGCTCATGGGTAGGAGCCCACCCGTTATCACAGGGGAACCCATTACCGCTCATCGGTAGGAGCCTTTTCTTTGTAGATGACCCGTTACCGGTCATGGGTAGGAGCCTGCCTGTTATCACAGGGGAACCTGTTACCGCTCATGGGTAGGAGCCTTTTCTTTGTAGATGACCCGTTACCGCTCATTGGTAGGAGCCCGACCGTTATCACAGGAAACCCGTTACCGCTCATGGATAAGAGCCTTTTCTTTGTAGATGACCCATTACCGCTCATGGGTATGAGCCCGCCCGTTATCACAGGGGAACCCATTACCACTCATGGATAGGAGCATTTTCTTTGTAGATGATCTGTTACCGCTCATGGGTAGGAGCCCGCCCGTTATCACATGGGAACCCGTTACCGCTCATGGGTAGGAGCCTTTTCTTTGTAGATGACCCATTACCGCTCATGGGTAGGAGCCCGCCCGTTATCACAGGGGAACTCGTTACCGCTCAAGGGTAGGAGCCTTTTTCTTTATTTTGTCTATGTCCCTTGGTGACTCTGTCGTCGTGGAGTCTATGAGTCTTTAGGCCCTGTAAAACATCACAGACAAGAAAGGTTTTCTGATGTAAAAGCTTATGTGACAACATGAAATGATGCACATGTGTTATCTGCAGAAAGTTCCCTCAATCTGGGAATTTCAGTTTTATGAAAGAAAATGTGTTTCCATTGTATTCTAACGTGCCTGTTGTACCTTTTTGTACCTGTTGCACCTGTTTAGATGGATAATGTTGAATAATCTGGGGCGATGCCCCCTGAATCTCTTCTTTTTAAAAAGCGAGGGTTTAATATTTCCTATGTCTTTTTTGGACATAGTAATGTGTGATCCTTTGGGTTATGTACCTATAAGAGGGCGATGTGTTAAACATATATCTATGCGAATACTCCCCAAATTCTTCGTGCAATTCTCTACTCTTCCATAATATCCGATTAGGATATATCCCTGTATGAAATATGAGATTCCATAAAGCAAAAATAAAAAAGTAGTGATGGATAACGGTGGAAGGCTAGGTAAACCTAACCCGCCTACGTATCCCGTTGAGTGGGGAATCAGACCGGCGTAGTTCCTCCTGTTTTAGTTACATTCCGACCCATGAAGGGGAAAAATAAAAGATAACGGTCAAACGCTAGGTAAACCTAGCCCGCCTGCGTATCCCGTTGAGTGGGGAATCAGACCGGCGTAGTTACCCCTATTTTAGGTTTACAAACTAACCCACGATGGGGGCAATGTTTCAATTGTTCAAGCATAATTTAAAAACTACTGAAATTTAAAATATTGTTTTGTTTGTTCCTCATGGTGATCACTCCATGCGCGGAATGTATTCTTGGTGTGGGACTTGTATTTCCTGTCTTCTTCTGATTTTAGGGTGCTTCAGCGAGTCCACATAGCACATCCATCCTTGTACCTGGTCACCTAGAATTTCACCGACTCTAGAGGTGTCAGGAATTTGATCTTCTTGTAATAAGTAGAGACCACTGCCCTGATCTGGTTGAGTGCCGATTGGCCAATGATGGCGTGGTAGGGAAACGGGATGTCGACTATTGTGTATTTTATCGGCGTCACCCGGGTGCGTGGGTTTCTCCCAAACACCGTGGGTAATATAATTTGTCCGAGTGGAACTACCTCTGCTCCGCCAAATCCGGTCAATGGGGTGGATATCGACTCTAGCCGGCCTGGGGCTATCATTATGTGCTCGTAGGCTTTTGAGAATATCAGGTTTGCGGAGCTTCTGCTATCCACCAGAACTTTATGCACCTGATATCCATCCACATTAATAGTAATAACCAAAGGGCAGTCTAGTTTACCTGCGGTCAGGGCCAACGGACTAAGTTTCTCCAAGTCTCTCCTGGTGAAAGAGATCTCCTGCTCCAAGTACGCTTCTGGTACGATTCTATTTGTGTACCCAATGTAGGCTCCACCCTGCACTTTTCGTGTTATCGTTTCTCGGCCGCGAGCAGTGTCGGCTCCCAAGGCTCCTCCATTGATCATGTTTATGACGCCTCTGCTCGAGGCATTCACTATAGTCCTACCACGCTCCTCGGGTGCCTCAACCATCTTCTGTTTTCCTCTCCTGGGTGAGTAATCTATTCTAGGGGATAAAGAATGTTCTGTCCCCCTAGCATCTTCCTTGGCGTTTCTGACAAACTCGACCAATTTTCCTTCTTTAATCAATCTTTCAATTTCATTCCTCAAGATCGTACAATCCTCCGTCCTGTGTCCAGGTTGATGGTGGTACGCGCAGTACTTGCCCGACGACTTCATCCCGGGAGTCTCATTCAATGGCCTGGGTTTCGTCAACCATCTGTTTCTCTTTGCCACGGCCATCACTTCCAGAATGCCTCTATTCAACGGTGTGTACGTCCTTGGGGGCCTTTATCTGTTGCGATCTCTGTCCGCATTCCTGTTGGGAAATGAACCTTGACCCGTTGCCATCATCTCGTCCTCGTAAACCATTTGGTTCGCGAGCATGTTGATCTGTGCTATGGTGGGCTCAGTCAATTTGATTAGCTCGCCGACGAACCTGCGATGTGTCGTACCCTTGAAAAGCATCATCATGACCTGCCCGCCATGTGGCTCATCCACTTTCAACAATTCATCATTGAACCTCTTTATATATTCCCGGACGTTCTCCCTTTCCCTCTGCTGCACAGCGCCGAGGTGTAACAGGTTGGCCTTCATTCTCTTTTGGCTAGAGAACTGGTTCTCAAACTTTTCCCTTAGTTGCTCATAGTCCATTATAGATCTGGCCTCCAGCCTAGCGAACCAATCCAGTGCATCGCCCGTTAAAGTGGTGGATAGGATCTTCGCCTTTATGTTTTTTGAGTAGTTGTGCAGATTCAAGATGCTATCGACCTGATGGAGATGATCTGTAGGATCACTTCTTCCGTTGTATGGCTTGATCACTGGGATCTTGTCCCCTCTTTGCAATACCTCAGCCTCTATCTCATCCGAAAATGGGGTCCTGTTGCGACCCTTCCAATGACTATGAGTCACCTTCCTCGTCAACTCCGCCCTCCCGCAGTCTAGTTGTTCCATCCTCCTCGATATTACGTGCAATACTTCTGCATCTTCATTCATTGAATATGCAATCTCAGCGCGGTCGCGACCGCGTTCCATTCTCCTGATTACTTTCGCTCTCTCGCGGTCAAGTCGTTCCATCCTTCTTGATATCTCTCGATCCAGGGTCCTAGGGTCCCGTCTCTCCGACCTGTCGTAAGCAGCGGGCCATATCACTCTGAATGAGTCCCCCGTATCCTCCTGTTCATCATATCCTTGCCTTGCCCTTCTCTCACCCGCTCTGGATTCATGGGGCCTTGCTCGAACGTCCCTTGTCCTTTGTTTCGCCAGTCGTGGAAGCAAAGTCTCTAGTGTAGTGTCAAGTGCCGCTTTTATAGAAGCGTTGATCTGCGCTAGCATCTCCGGGGTTATGGCAGCAGGGGGAACGGCGCTTTATCCTGCAGCCATCGTCTCCTCCGAGCTGGGAAGATCTGCATTTGGCACCTCGGCCATTGGGACATCCGTTGCCGGGTTCTCAGTGGTCGGGCCCTCAGTAGCAGGTTTCGCCGTATTTGGTGCGGCAGTGGTCGGACCTGTATTTGTGGCTCGCGATGGCCTATAGGGCTGCGCCTACGTCGCGGTTCATTCTGTGCTGGAGGAAGCTCCACCTCAGCTGGGTCATTGTCTGTTCTTGGTCAGTCGGCTGTTGAGAGAGTTGTGTGTCCTCCATCCTCGCGTTCCTAGTCACGACTCTGTTAAGTTCGGATCGGGTCCTCCCTCCTTGCATCTTAAAGTCCTCGTCCGAGAACTGGTGTTCCCACAGATGGCGCCACTGATTTAGCAATAGATCGTATTATATATATATATATATATATATATATATATATATATATGCGGGTCAGTTACAAGTAAGTGATCTAATAGTACAACGAATCTATCTCAAATCAGGCCTACACTATGTATCTCGCGTGGACTTGGTCCGGAACACCTCGAACTAACGCCTTGATGCTTGGACGGCAGGAGTATATTGGTAACTAGGTCAGATGTATATCGGTGATCGTCTTTGACGTGATATCGAGGACGCCCCTCGATGCGATATCGGTAGTGTGGTGGTATGACGTATCAGTAAAGCACAAGGTTATCTCGATATCGAGTACGATATCGAGAGTGAGATCAGGGATTTATTTCGATGTGATGCGTGGTAGATGAGGGATAATAATTGCTTGCTTTGGGATCCGAGTATCGCTTATTTATAGACCTCGGGATCCGGGGACCACAGTACTATATCGGTGATTATCACCGATATCATATCGAAAGTGGTCCCCGATATGATTAAATATGGGCCTGGTTTGGGCCAGGCCCAATATGCGGGAAATGCCCATATCACATTCCTATGTTGACCTATATTCTATTTTATCACATCCTACACGCCTATCAAGTGTTTGACGCCGTTGCCAGAGAGTAATGGTATCATTATTGTTTTATGTAAATCATTGAGCTTGATTGTTGAGACACTAATAGTTTTTGTTGTTCGTAGTTGAGGAGCACGCATGTAGTCATTTGATGATCTTCCACCTACACTTCTCAAAGATGAAAAGAAAGGACGTATGAACACTCATTTTGCTGAAAATTTACCAATCAAAGAATTCGTAGCAGGGTCTATACCAGAAATTTGCGATGTAAGGACCAAATGGGACAAGAATCTATCACAAATCTTTCAAGGAAAATATTTTCTAGACCTTTTCAAGCTAATTGAGGAGAAACAATTCAGCTGAGACTTGGAAGAGGATCCCGACCCACATGTAGAAGTGCTAATCTAAACATGCAATAAGTCTGGGTGGAGTGACATTGACATAGCAACAAGTTGGTTCCCGGATTCACTTTAAGGAGCAGCAATAGCGTGGTACGATGGAATCTACAACAAAAGATCATACACATCGCTTGAAGGACAAGTTTTGTAGTCATTTCATGACCACTGGAGAGAGAAAGAGGCGACATGAGGAGATTTCTAGGTTCAAACAATACGATGGAGAAGCAATTGTTGACACTTGGGAGAGATACCAGAATATGATCATGGCTTTTCCACAATGCAACCTCGGGGAAGAAGCATTAATAGAGAAGTTCTTCTATGGACTTAAGTTTGAGAAAAATATGCTCATAGACTCAACCATTACTGAAAGGTACTTGAAAATGCCAGCAGGCGAAATTCATATTCTGATGAACTGAGTTTGCACAAAGGAGAGGAAATGGAAACAAAATGTGATTGATATATTTGTGGATCTGAAAAATGACGATGAATTAATCTCATTTGCTGAGGGGAGGAAAGTACTTTTAAAATTCAAACAACTAGAAAGAGAGTTGATAACTTCAGCATAGCGACGATATGGAATGATTTCACGGCTATGTCCTCCCACCACTTTTATAACCCTGCGCCATATGACCACATTCTATTATAGCTTGACTCCAATTAGTCGGAAACTTTTGGACACGATGTCAGAAGGAGGTGGTATCTTTTGTACATCATGGTCCAAGAGCCAGGTTTTGACATACACCTTGGCAAGATTTTAGGACACTCCTTTCAAGCCAAATCTCAAACCGCATACCAGAGGGAGAGTGAAAAAAGGAGCAAAGGAGGAGAAAGACCACGGTCCAATCGGTGCACCAAAGTGAAAAGTGTAAGACATTCTGGATTCAATGTGGGATGGATGTTGTGCCAACATCCAGAGGACAACATTGAAACCCGAAGCATTCTTAACCTAAAGTATGGTTCTGAAATTCGAGAACATGAGTAAAGTGTTCTGGATTAAATGTTGGATGGATGTTGAGCCAACATCTACAGGACAACAATGAAACCAGAAATTATTTTGTCAATATGTCTTTAACTGCTTTATTTTAGTTTTGCTTTATTCACCCATTAATCAAGTTCCACAATTTTAGTTGTCTTTGTTTATGTCCAGGAACATCTCTTAATCATAAGGAAGAACATTACAAGTTTCCTAAGTTGAAGTTTCCATAATTCACAAGGAGAAGAATGGTCAACGCACGCGCTTTCAGAGATGAAGTTCAAGTGCAACTAGGAATCTTTCCAAGATCAACTCTGAATTGAAGACGGAGTATTTCCATATTAGAACTCAATCTAATAAAGAACACTATTATTCAAGAAGGAGATCAAGTTCAAGATGGAAAGAAGAGTTCAACTAGGAAACAACATAAGTTACCAAATCTGTGTACAACACACCTTGGAGATCAAGTTTGAATAAACCTATAGATAGGGTGTGAAGTACATCAAGATACACAAGAAACAATAGAGCTTATAAATCCGTAGAGATTATATCTTAAGCATTGTTGCTGTGTTTCTTGCTTTGCAAAGTTTGTGAGTATCGAGTTAAGTCTATGATTAGATTTAAGGAGGAAGTTCTTGTCTGCTTCATTGAGTCTGATCTACAAAAGAGCGAGGGTGATTTTGTGGTGAGGAACGTCTTGGTTAAAACTGCGTGGTTATTTTGCCGTAAGGCTAGATGGTTGATTATTTATAATAAACCATTGAAAATTTATCTTCTTCTGTTCTTTAATTCCGCTGCACATTATACTCTATCAAGAAGTTTGTTTAAGATCAAGTTAAGAAAACGCCAACTTAACTTGAACTTTGGACTAATTGTATCAATCCCGATCCAACAATTTCAATTGGCGTCAGAGCCAAGCACCGATTTCACTGGTGTTTGTAGGTGATACAACGCGATGGACAACATCAATCCTAATTCTGGCAGACTCCAGTCTTGGAAGGATCCATCAATTATGCCTACTGGAAGACCAGGGTCAGAGTTCACATCAAATCCATTGACATGAAATCATGGGATGCAGTCCTTGATGGATATTCTGTCCCAAAGATTGAAAACGACAGATATGCAGATATTGTACCAAAACCAAAGTCACAATGGATAGCAAATGAGGTAACACTGTACAACTACAATGAGAAAGCTCTTAATGCTATTTTTAGTTATGTTACCAATCAGATGTTTAAGTTAGTTCAGAACTACACCACAACTAAATCTTCTTGGGGTATCCTTGAACTTCATTGTGAAGGAGATATTGCAGTTAGAAACTCTAAACATAGACAATTGCTTAAAGATTTTGAAAAACTTGAGATGGGTGATGATGAGAGTATTGATAGTTATTTTGAGAAAATCATGGACAATACAAATCAATGTGAAACTCTAGGATTTCCCGTTTCATATCAAAGTATGGTTTATAAAGCTTTTAGATCTTTGTCACCTAGATTTGTTCTCATGAGAATTGCCATGGGAGAGACAATAGATATTATTGCCAACATGGAATTTCAATCCTTGTTAAACACTCTTAGAGAATTTGAGCTAGAATTCCCTTTCTAGAACTACCAAACAACAAGCTATTTCTTTGTTAGGCACAAATTATCTAAACCATGAGAGTGGGGATGAGAAAAAAATTATTTCTTCTAACTATGGAAATATTAGCAAGAAACTCAGTAGGTTGTACTTTAAAGATAAATCTAAAGAGAAACAACTTGGCAATACTTCCACTGGTTATAGAAAATTACCTCCCAAATTTGTTAAATAAATGGAAACAAAATCTAGCCCTGAAGAAATTGAAAAGTTGAAAAATACTCAATGTTATGAATGTAAAGGTAATGGTCATATTGCTGTTAATTGTGCTAACACCCTCCGCGGGAAGGGAAAGTCTCATTTGGTCTGTGTAGATGATTTCAATGAATAGGATTTTAATTCTGGATCAAGTGCTGATATTGAAGAAAGCTTTGAAGAGATTCATACAGCTGCGATGTTCACTCAAGTAAACTGGACAAAAGAAGATATCCAGAACTGCCATAGTTCCCAATGTTGCTCCAACATCCATGACTCAACATCAGAACATGAGACTTTCTTTGGGAATTGGACTGAATATGATACCAATATTGATCTCAATTCTTTGTCTCATAATGATGAATCTAACTTTGAATGTTTTCAGGGCTCAGTTGATCCAGATGAAGAGTATTACTTTGAAGGTGAAATATCCCACAAGGAAATCATTGAAAACTTGAAGTCTACTTTTCATAATCTTCTGAAAGAAAATCAGAAACTCGCCAAGAAGAATGAAGCTCAGATACTGGAGATTGATGGACTGAAGAAACTGATGAGGATGTGTGAAAGAGACCTTGACAAGACAGAAGCTAAACTTAAAGAGGTGAAAGGAAAGCTTGAAAAAGATAATCAGATCATTGCTAAGTGGAACTCAGAAACATCTAAATTTGATGAGGTACTGAGCATGGGTAATCAAGGAACAAATGATCTTTGATATGTTGAGAAACCAATCTCTAAAGTTGCTAATTCTATTTTCATTAAAGAAGGTTTTGTTAAGGAATCAAAAGACTTGAGCTGTGCTAATCCCAACAAAAGTAAAACCTACTTATATCTATCAATTTTGTTTTCAACCAGGTCACATAAAACCTTATTGCAAGAAATATTTGAAAGAAAATGTGAAGAAAATAGAAATTGTCTCTAATGTTGAGTCTGTCGCTGGTACAAATGTTATCCCAACATTAGAAACAGGACAGAAAAGTAAAACTTGGATTGAAAAGTTAAAGACTCCTATGATAAACTTGTATGCAATGTTGTTTTTTCTGCGGTGTACTCTAACCTTGCAGGTAAGTGGTACTTTGAGAGTGGATGTTCAAGACACATGGCATGAAATAAGGAAGATCTTAAACAATGGATTCCTCTCAATCTTGGAACTGTCACCTATAGAGGAGGCACCAAGGGAAGAATTATTGGAAAATGAGTACTATATATTGAAGGATTTCCACCCCTCAAAGATGTTCTGCTAGTTGAAGGATTGAAAGCAAATTTAACAAGAATTAGTCAACTATGTGATGATAACTTGCTTGTTACATTAGATAAAAGTTCTTGTGATGTATTTGATAGGGATAATGTCCTTGTTAGGACAGGTACTAGATCTAAAGATAATTGCTACCTTGCCCAGGAAGAAGCAGACAACTTTCATGCTAAAGTTGATGATGTTGTTCTCTCTGGCATAGGAAGCTAGGACATGTTCACTATAGGAACCTTGAGAAGTTACAGAAAGTTGATGCAGTAAGAGGCTTGCCAAGGATATCCAGCCAGAGTTGTGCTTAATGCTAGAAACTTATCTAAAAGACTTTGGGCTGAAGTTTTGAATACTGCATGTCATATAAGTAATATGGCTTACATTAGACCTGGTACTAATATGACACCATATGAAATCTTGAAGGGTTTGAAACCAAATATTGCTCATTTCATGAATTTGGATGTGATTTTTACTTGTTGAATGATAGAGACTATCATAGTAAGTTTGATCCAAAAAGTGAAAAGTGCATATTTGTTGGTTATTGTGTGAATAGTTTTGCTTTCAAGGTTTATAATCCAAGATTGAAGACTATTCAAGAATCAGTAAATATAGTGTTTGATCATTCCACCTTTGATGCAGAACCGATGAAGTTACAGTCTTTGATGTTGCCCCAACAATAGAAACAGAGACTGTCCCAACATCAGGACCATAAGCTGGAGACATTGAATTTGAGACTGGTTCTAATATTGAACTGACACCTACTGCTATTAGACCAACGTCCCCACAGTCCAATTCAGAGGATGACATTGTTGATGAACCTAGGAGAGACCCCCCCCTTATTAGGATTCAAAAGGATCATCTAGCTTCACAAGTGATAGGTGAAATCACTGGACGCATGAAGACTCGCAACAAAGACAGGGTAAACTATAAAAATATGGTAAGTTTGTGTGTTTGTATGGCTTCCACTTGCACTATGAATAATGCTTCCTGTTTCGTTTCTAATATTGAGCCTAAGAATGTGACTGAAGCTCTTAAAAATAGTAAATGGATAAATGTTGTGCAAGATGAACTGTTGCAATTCACCAAAAATCATGTTTGGAATCTAGTGCCTATACCTTCTAATGTGAATGTTATAGGAAATAAGTGGATTTTCAAGAACAAAATTAATGAAGACAGTGCAATTGTTAGAAATAACGCTAGGCTTGTTGCACAAGGTTATACTCAGGTAGAAGGGATTGACTTTGATGAGACATTTGCTCCGATAGCTAGGATAGAATCTATTAGATTACTTCTTGCTATAGCATGTTGTCTTAAGATTAAGCTCAACCAAATGGATGTGAAAGGTGCTTTCCGTAATGGTTTGATAGACAAAGAGGTATATGTTGAACAATCTAAAGGTTTTGCTGATCCTAAATATCCTAATTATGCGTATAAACTGGAGAAAGCTTTGTATGGTTTAAAACAGGCACCAAGAGCTTGGTATGAAAGACTCACTAAATTTTTGTTAAGTATTGGGCTCAATAGAGAAGATGGAGACAGAACCTTGTTTATTCTAAGAAAGAGTTCTGATGTTTGTATTGCTCAGATCTGTGTGGATGATATTGTATTTGGTTCTACTAACAAGTCTACTCTAGAAAAGTTTGTTGAGTCAATGACAGGGACATTTGAGATGAGCATGACTGGAGAGCTGAACTACTTTCTAGGTTTGCAAGTGAAGCAACTGGGGAATGGTATATTCTTGAACCAGGAGAAGTATGCAAAGAACCTGGTAAAGAGATTTGAGCTACATGAGTCAAAACCTTGCAAAACTCCCATGTCTTCTTCTATGAAGATTATTAAGGATGGCACTAGAGACAATGTTGACCCAACATTGTACAGATCTATGATTGGTAGTCTTCTATATCTCTCTGCCTCTAGACCAGATATTATGTTTTTTGTGTGTGTTTGCGCTAGGTACCAAGCTGAGCCAAAGCAATCTCACTTGATTGCTGTGAAGTGAATATTAAAATATATATCTGGAACTTCATCATTGGGCATTTCGTATTCTTTTGATACAAATACAAATCTTGTTGGTTTTAGTGATTCTGATTTGGCAGATGATGTAGATGACAGAAAATCCACAAGTGGGGGCTGTTTCTATTTGGAAAGCAATCTTGTTTCATAGTATAGCAGGAAACAGAATTGTGTCTCATTATCTACAGCTGAATCTGAATATGTACCTGCTGGCACTTTTGTTACCCATCTTGTATAGCTTAAACACGTGTTGTTGGACTATGGGTTAGATAGTGATACTCTTTTCATGTTTTGTGACAATCTTAGTGCCATTAGTATCTCAAGGAATCATGTTCAGCATTCTAGGACTAAGCATATAGATATTAGACATCATTACTTGAGAGACATGGTTGAGGATAAAGTGATTAACATTGAGCATATTGAGACAAAGAATCAGCCTGTTGATATGTTTACAGAACCTTTAGATAATGAGAGATTCTTCAGTTTGAGGAAATCTCTCGGCATGTGCAATATGTGAGAATGTTAGGATCTCATTGTTGACATAACACCACTGTCTAGTACTGGTTAATGGTTGTGGTGTAGCATGTAACTTTTTGTTTTTTGTTTGATTTTTTTTTCTTTTCTTTTTGAATCACATTGATCTTTATTTTGGCATATTTCATAGTGTGGTTGATCACTATGGTTACTAATCTTTCTAACTTGTAGATTCACATCTAAGTTTTGAAACGTATAAATCTCTAAAGTGTGTCTGAGGTTGTGTTAGCCTAACATATGGAGAAGCTGGGGTACACAAAGTTCACTACTTTGATGTCTATCCAGTTGTTTCTTATTCATATGAAAAGGTTTTACAGGACATGTAGAGAAGCTGGGGTTCATGATGTTGACATCTTCAATGATATTCAGTTGTGCTTATTTACATGTCTCTGTTTGTCTTTGGCCAAGGGGTACATAAAAGTGGTTCTTTCTACTAGGGTGTTTGGGGGTTCGATTGTCTTCACTTAGTAGCACTGATTACTTAGTGCTCTCTTGTATGCAGGTTGGTAAACAAGTATTCATAAAGAATAGGGTATTGAGGTACATGACAAATGTGTTGCCAGTATTCAAGGCCTTTGTACTTGCCTAACTTGCTGCTAACACTGTTGCATTCATTCTAGAACTGCATTGTTATTCTTCTTTGATTAGAGTGTTTGAGTAGGGTTGGGCTTAGAGGGAGATTATAGTTCCTTTCATGTGTTGAGGCATACTCGTTGGGTGACATACTGCAGATGACACACTATTTGTGACCTTCTATGCCGCGGAAGTCGATTAACTCTCTAATTCATAACTGCTTATCTCTGTGTGTTTTCTGTTTGATATGTTGCTTATTCAAAGCCAATACACGGGAAATTTAATTTAAGTGTATTGCACTTAAATTAGAATTCCCATCTTATAACTTTGAATTTTGCATCACCGTCACCATCATTGGAACCGTCTCATCGAGACGAAGGTTTTAGTCAAACTTTAAATAATTTTTTTGGTGATTTTTGGTGGAAAAATTGCAAAAAACTGGAAAATGGAGAAATTCGCACAAACGACCAAAGTTTGGATCTATCCCACGCTCTCACATGAAATTTCCTTGAAGAAGCCCAGAACCTCAAATATTTTGGTTTAAACACTTTCTGGTTTAAATGTTACTCTACTCTCTGATCTGAATGTTATCCCAACATTGCCATAGTGTCTAGCCAATATTGAAAACAATAACTTATAAGTTTGTTTAAAATTTTAAAAACTGAGTTTTTATTATTTTATTTTGAACTGCTCTGGTTACATGTTGATTTTAAATGACACGTGGTGAAGTTCTTACCCAGGAATAGAGTAGTGGGTAAACTTAATTGATCATATTCCACAATCGCACTAAAATTTATCCCTTCTCTCTCCAATCTGCATGACTTAAATGAACAATTTGCCCTAATTTCTTTCTCACTTGTGCAATTTGTTTTCTCTCTATAAATAATTATCTAAAAATCTCTCATATTTTTCTTTCAATTCTCAAACTAACATGGCAAGCAAGACTCCATTAGACACTCTTGCAGATATGGCCTTGAAAGTTGAGCAAACAACAACACGCACCAGCGCTGCTGCGCGTGAGGGTGAAGAACGGACTGATGATCAAGTTCCCCTAAATGACCAACGATTCCCTATAAAGAATGTCGAAGAGAGCTATAAATGTGGAATCCGAGTCGAATGTTGGTGCAACATCAGAAGCCCATACTTCTCAAACAAAAGAAACTGAATATGAGGTAAATGTGGCTAACCCTAAATCCCAAGTGAATATTCTTAATGATGTGATTGAGGGGGAGGGATCTGATTCTAGCAAATGGATAACTACAATTATGAGTAGGCCTATGTCTAAAATAGCCTTACAAAGAGCTGAGGCTAGAAGAGCTCAAGAGAGAGACTTGAGAAGAAAAAGGCTGATGTTAAGGCTAAGGCTGAGAGAGTGAACAAAGGAAAACAAGTTGTGGATGAGGAAGTTGAGATAGTTGATGTTGAGGAAGAGGAGGAGAAAGAGGAAAAAAGGAAGAGGAAGAGGAAACTACTGCTACTGAGGAGGTTGAAGCTGATGATGATGATGATGAAGAAGAAGAAGAAGAAGAAGAAGAAGAGTACTATGACACTCTTGTGTTACCCTACCATGGTAGAGTTGCTAGGTCTACTTACTATCTTAATAAGAAGATAGAGGACAAGGCCTATGATTTTAGAAAAAAAATTGGGGAAGAAAGAGCAATTATACGAAAGATGCAAAACAACGTCAAATTCAATTTTTTCTTGAACAACTATTTTCCCAACACTAATGAGGCATGTAAATTCAAATTTTATCGACAAATGGAGAAACGAAACACGTTTAAAATATATTTTTGGTAAAAAATGTAATTAATTTTTTTATAAGTATGGGTTCTAATGGAAACCAATTAATAGGAACTAAATATTTAGTTCCCATTAGTACCAATAATTGAGGAAGTTGTACAAAAACAGCTGGCCAGTAACATGAACCATTTTAGCAAGCAATGGGAACCGAAATTTCGTTCCCATTGCGGATACTTTTCTATATATACCAACTCATCCATTGACAGCAGCCGCACGCAGCAGAGAAGCTCTGCATTTTTTGTTTTTTTTTTTTGCTTCTTCTTTGTTTCTCGTTAAACAAAATAAGTTTTTTTTAAGCTTCTTTGTTACTCGTTAAGAACAACAAGAAGAAGAAATCCGAAGAACAAGAAGAAGAAATCCGAAGAAGAGAAGAAGAAACAAAATAATTAATTTTAATTATGTTGCTTAAATCCATTTATTTTGTTATTTTTAATAAACGATGTGTTGTATAGTTGTATCCTAAATTTTCTTAACAACAAATTTGTGTTGTATAGTGGTATTGTTTAATTTATAATATTACACATTTTACATATTACAATATAAGTGATATTCAAAAAATATAATAATTTAAAGGGATAATTCTATCAAACCCCCCAAACTATGGGGTCATTTACCGCACAGGGTCAGAACTTTAGTTTTAGCGGCAGTGCTCCCTAAACTTTGGTCGTTTGTGCAAATTTCTCCATTTTCCAGTTTTTTGCAATTTTTCCACCAAAAATCACCGAAAAAATTATTTAAAGTTTGACTAAAACCTTCGTCTCGATGAGACGGTTCCGATGGTGGTGACGGTGTCGCAAAATTCAAAGCCAATACACGGGAAATTTAATTTAAGTGTATTGCACTTAAATTAGAATTCCCATCTTATAACTTTGAATTTTGCATCACCGTCACCATCATTGGAACCGTCTCATCGAGACGAAGGTTTTAGTCAAACTTTAAATAATTTTTTTGGTGATTTTTGGTGGAAAAATTGCAAAAAACTGGAAAATGGAGAAATTCGCACAAACGACCAAAGTTTAGGGGGCACTGCCGCTAAAACTAAAGTTCTGACCCTGTGCGGTAAATGACCCCATAGTTTGGGGGGTTTGATAGAATTATCCCTAATTTAAATATTATACAACAATGTTATAACATAAAACGAAATTAAGCATATTACCATGAAAATGATAATTTCAAATTATACAAGAACAACAACAATAATCAAAAATGAAATTTCTGAAAATTTTCAAAATCAAAATGGCGTCAATATGAAAAATTCAAAAATGGTACTGTTTTGAAAATAATTCAAATTTCCCCCCTTATTTTTTAACAAAATTCAAAATTTCTGCCATATTTTTTTAAATTTTGAATTAAGCAATAGGAACGAAGTTTCCGTTCCCGTAATTTGGACAAGTTGGTTCTCGTTGGCAGAATAATGTGTTTCTCATGTCAGAATTGGGGGTCCCAGTCCTAAAGCAATGAGAACCAAACGGAAACCAATGGCGTTCGTTTCTATTAGCAAGGGGAACCATTTATTTCGTTCTCAAGGCAATCGCTACGGGGGTAACGGAAACGAAGCCTCTAGTGCCCATGCCTGGTTTCCATTTGGTCTACGGGAACCAAAAAAGGGGCAATTGGAACCTAATTAATGGTTCCAATTGTGAAGTTTTCTTGTAGTGACACTAATATGTAACATAAAAACGATTATTACGTAATAAGTTGATGTATTTCCATAATTTTATCAAATTATACGAATAGCCTTACATTTAGACCAACTACAACTTTTCTCAGTTTGTTCAATTAACAATTACAGAGCTGGTAAAATTAACCAATATTTCCAAATAAGAAGAAAACATGGTTAACTTGTATATTTGTCCTGTGAAAATAAACGAATTATTATAGTTTTTTTTCAATGAATATTATGAATAACTAATTAAAAGTTTATGTCCCAGTTTAATTAATGTCTCTAGGATCTCGACTTGCAAAAAATAAATCATAATTGATTGCCTGACACCATGTACAGTATATATGTATGTAGTAACTGGTCATCAGTCAAAATCCTACGTATCGAAAAAGAACCAGTCAGATCCTATAATATCTCATTATTTTACACTGACTCGGTCCTTTTATTTGTTGCAGTAGTTTTACAATCATCGAATTATTTAGCATACAGTTTGATTTTCTCGCCTTGAGAGGAACTAAAAGAGAGAAATAATTTACATAAAAAAAGAAATTGTGAATCTTGCAATTAAAATCAAAAATGAAAGTTAGGCGACAACTTATAGAGGTTGTGATCATAGATATTCTAGAAAAACTACCAGTAAGCTCACTAGTTCGGTTTAGAAGTGTCTCCAAGTGGTGGTGTAAGCTAATCAAATCTTCTTGCTTTATCAAACGTCACCTTGTTAAACGGCGCGTCCATGATACTGTACTACTAGTGAGGCGAACTGATTCAACTAATAAGGAATTAGAAGGACCTGAAGATCTGTTATCTTTCCACGATATGCACTCTGAAGAATTGAAAGAGGTCCGGCCAAAGCTTTCTATATCCATAATGCATAGTGTAGAGTATGTACAATATTCCAATGGTGAGGTCTATCTATTTGGCCCCATTGACGGAGTTTTGTGCATGGTATGTGATCGCCGCGTTGTATTTTGCAACCCTGCCCTGCGTGAGTTTTGGGAGACTCCACCATGTCAATATACTTTCCCAGAGGGTTCTTATGATTATGTTGTTGGACAGGGATTTGGTAATACTCATTCGAATGAACTCAAAGTTGTATTCATAAGGAGAGTTGATCCTAGTGGTACCCCGGGTAGCACTTACGATGAATACCGCAAAGTCGTTCATTTGTATAATTCAAGAACCAACTCGTGGAAAATAATATTTGATGATACTGGTTTTCCAGATATGGACCATGATCCTTCTAGTGATGTCTTCTTTAATGGCGCTTGCCACTGGAATGCTGGTAGTTTGGAAACACATCTTGCTCGCGACGTTATCATATCATTAAATGTAAATACCGAGCTCTTCACACTATTTGAGTATACAGAATATTTCAAAACCCTGGTAGAAAGTAACCCTTGTCTAATGGTACTAAATGAGTGCCTTTCCGTTCTTTGGTACAAAGAATGGACGATTGCCCCAGTGGAAATTTGGGTGATGAAAGAATATGGAGTACGAGAATCTTGGACTAAGCTATTTGAGATAGGTCCTTACCAAGCTATTCGTTTCTTTTCATATTGGAAGAATGACGAGTGGTTGTTAGCGGAAAACATGGATGGCCAATTGGCATCTTTTGCAGTCCATACAAATGCCGCCAAGACATTTCAAATTTATGGGAATAAGAGAAGCTTGTGTGCACTAATTTACAAGGAGAGCTTAATCAGCCTTGAATCTATAATTGGAAAACCGTACAAAACTTAAATTCTTATCGTTTATTCTATTTGTGAACCATCTCATGCTATATTTTCTGTAAATAAGTGTTCAACATATCACAATTCATTGCAACAAACATGAACTGGAATGAAATGAAAATTTCTTATCGAATATTATTGTTAGGGCCATTTCTTTCGTGGATCAAGCTTTGATCCGATCAACCCATTGAATTATTGTTGATATTGTTTTGTTTAAATCATTAGGGTAAAGATTGAATTCAAATTGGATGTTATCTTGCTAAAGATATTATTCAACTTACCATTTAACTAACACATATCTCATTATTATACATCTAGACATGTTTAGGTAGCATATACAATTGGATATCTTGCATAATAATGCAGGAATCTCTCGGATAAGGCAAGGAAATATATGCGGGTTACAACTGGACAATCATACGCGATTATCTATAAGGAAAGGAAAGAAGACCCGTTAGAGATACAGAGATCTTATTCAACAAGGGAAGAAGATCTACAGAGATTCTGCTCATGCCTATATAAGGAGAAAACTCGACACAGTTAAAATGCACTTTTGAAAAAGATATTAGTGAGTGAGTACTGTATCGAGTCAAAGGTTTTTGAAGAGCATTAAGTCAGAGGAACTCTGGAGTAGCTTAGTGTGTCCTTCGATTCAATCGAGTATTCCGAAAATAAGTTAAGGGATAGGTATTGCAACCGCAAATATTAGAGGGAGTCTAAGTTTGGGTTGAAGTAAAACTTACATTGTAAATCTTAAGTAGGATACTGTTTGAGTCAAACTTTTGGGGGCAAGTCCCGTGGACTGAGACCATTTGGACCGAACCACGTTAAAATCTTTGTGTGTTCTTTACTATTTTTATGTTTAACTGTCTTCTATTAGTTGCTACAAAAAACTGGTTTTAAAGCATAAAAATAAAGTAATATGTTCTACCTATGAGTGCAGTTGCGACTACTGTCAAGTTCAACTACAGTCTATAATAAGTAGGATAGATCTAAGATCTTTTAATTATTATCCGAACGATTGCAACTCGGGAGAAGAGTTTTGTTCTTTTTCTCTAATCTTAATTTTGCAAGGGAAATTAAATGATGAATTGAATTTCTAAGCTAGAATCTATTTATAAGTCTAGGAATCGTGACTAATTAACCAAAATTCGAAAGCTTACTACAAATGTAAAGTAAAATTAAAATTTATACTTTTAGTATTAATTCATTTGTTAACCCCCCCCCCCCCCCCCCCCCCCCCGCGGACAAGAGGAGCATGTATGTCTAGAATGTCCATCATGGATATCATATAGGTCAAAGGTTGCAAAGGACGAGGCTTTGCTAATATATTAACAACATGATGTATTTTGGAGATGCGAACCATTTTTATGAGCCCTTGTTGCAATTTATATCGAACAAAAAAATCATCATTATGTATGAGTTTAGCGCCCTAATGATGCACTCGATTAATGGAAACATTAAATGAATTCTTGCTGAAATTGTGGATCGGGTTGATACTCTAGCTTGATGTTAAAGTTACAATGTTACTTTAACAACAGCCCAGAATAAGTTGCAGCGAAAATAAAAAACACAATAATTTAAGAAGATAATATATTAATATTAGCTTCTCAGCCGTAGGCAAAATACCACAATGGTTTAACAAATGTGTTTTTCACAACTCTCAAGCTCCTCACTCTCGAATTGATCGAACTAAGCAAAGCAAACAATAATTGTTATCTCAATTCTAAACCTAGAACTAATCTAACAACTCACAAACTTTGTAAAATCAAGACAACGTTCAACAACTTGTAAATAAATCTCTGAGATTGATTAGTTCTTGTCTCATGTTTGTCTTGATGTACTTCACACCTATATATAGGTTCTTTACTTGGACTTCAAGGTGTGTTGTACATGATTGGTAATTCTTCTCGTTTCCTTGTTGAACTCCTCTTCCAAGTTCTTGCAGTCCTTCTTGAATAATAGTTCATTTGTTAGTAAACTACCTAAAGAAAAACTCCTTCTTCACATCAGGACTCATCTTAGATGTTTCCTAGTTCCACTCGAACTTCTCTTTCCTTTTAAGTCGTGCAGTTAACTTAATTAAGGAAACTTCTCATTATGGAAACTCGAACGATCAACCTAGGCTTAAGTTTGTTTCCTGGATATAATCAAAGATAATCAAAACTCTGGAACTCAGTTAGTTAAGTGAATAAGGAAAACAATAATAAAACATTAAGAACTTAACTGTAAGAAAGATTCTGCTTTACGATGTTACTCTAACATTGAGATTATGTTCTCAATGTTACTTTAACATTGAGATCCTAATGTTATCGTAACATTATCAGAATACTTGCACTTTCACTTGCTATCAATGTAGAGGAGAGATGTCCTAGCTTGCTTGATGATTAGATCTTGAACCAATTGAGTGATCCATTGCAATGTCTCTATATTCAGCCTGAGTGGAAGAACGGATAACTATAGGTTGCTTCTTAACTTTGCAGGAGACTAATGAGTTCCTGATGTAGATATCATATCTTGTAATGTTGAACCTTGTATCCTAACATCCAATATAGTGACTGTCACAAAATGTTTTGATGTGAGGTTCAGAATTTGAAGAAAGAAATAACCCTTTGCCTCGTGATGTTTAAATGTATCTTAAGACCATGTGAGCAACATCAAAATGATTGACTGAAGAATGAGCCATATATTAATTGACGACCGCGTTCCAAATGTCATGATCCGATCTGAGTTGGTTCAATGGTAGCCAGTCACTTTACTCAACTCACACTGAAATACAACTTTTAGAAAAATGTGTAAATGTCCAGGATCAAACCATACACATTATGATAAAGAATAACTTTTGATATATATGCAACGGAAGTCAATACACTACTTCGTCAACTTTAATAAATACGTACTAATGATTAAGCTTTTTAATATTTATACAAAAACCCCAAAATGCAATCTCAAATTTCATTCACTTGATCCAAGCTGTCATGTGGATATTATCTCGAGGAGTGGACATATAGGAGAAATAAGAATTTCTTTGACGACTTAGTGAAATTCATACAAAACCAATGGCAATGCAAGAATTAACAGTAATTTAATTTATATATTTTCGAGAGTGGTCTTACCTGTAGAAATAATTTGACTAGATAATTTGATGTAACTAGAGTACTGGAATATTCGTAGAATAGTTAATGAACACATGCTTAGTAGTAAACGAATTCGACCTTATGACTTTCAGTATACTACCTTATACCTTCCACCAAGGAGCAACCTCCAAAATAATCAATAGACATGTACTAAAGTACATGGCAATCCAGCATGCGGGTATCAAGGGACAACCAAATCCTGATGCAAGCGGCAACTAGACAACTGGGTATCAAGGGAATTTACATAAACCAACAATTCTTACTGCGCGACAGTAAATAGACTCAATCCCATGGGCTCAACTTCTCAAAGGCGTCCCAAAGGGTGATAAACAAAAAAGTTAGTACACCAAATAATATTTTTTTTCGCGCTCCTTGAGCTACATGTCCTGAACGTGGCTAGTTACTCTTTGCACCGTTCAAGACTGACGGATGGGTTACATTATTGGAGAATTATCTTGAGTAATGGTCAATATTTAAAAAATACTTAATGATTGGTATGATTTAATGATGATTAAGAAATCATGTTATAAATGAGATGCAAAGAAAAGAATATCATGGTTTGATAACGGAGTAGTGACTTTTCTGTCCAAGTTCCTTAGGACCGGATGCAAAACGAGCCTAGAACGAAATTAGAAGTTGAAGCTCACCTTTAATTTGTATGGAAAATCTTCCCCTTCATTGATTAGTTTGTGAGAACCTTTAATAAATTAAGATAATATGAATTAACTGAATAATCATAAATTACCATAATAAATATATACACTTCTCCTAATCCATGTTAATAGAATTGGAAAAAGTGCTTGTTAATAATTCTAGTTAATGTTAATTTAAGTAAATAACACACAAGTCGAGTTTGATGTCATTGCGCTAAATAGTAAACCTTAGGCGGCAAACTTTGAGGTCGAAAGATTAAGTTAAACATTAAATATCTTTTGTATACATAATTGATATCTCAAAATTTATCTTAAGCAAACCTGTGTATAAATTTATATGTGCAAAATCCATTTCAAATGACAAGTAATAATATCAAGTAAAAGTTGATAAACTGTCTAATTTGATGCATAATGAATTCGTAAAGTATATTACTTACCTAACTTTTTGAAAACAAATTCTTTAAGCTTATAATCAATCCAAAATTTCCCAATATTCTATGAACTAACTAAAATGTATAACTTAGTTAATTAGTATTTTATTTCAAGATTACTTTAAATTACATAACATTGTTTTTATAACTTAAAATATAAATATGTAAACCTAAATGCTCAATAAGGGTTTATGTTATGCTAAATGATCTTTTTTGATGATTAGATCTTGAAAGTAGCAATGTATTCTTATAAAAATTAAATAAATGTATGTTAAACATGATAAATATCTATTTAAAAGCTATTGAAAAGTCATAAAAATTAATTCATGACTACAAACTACAATAGTGATTCTAACCAATGTCAAATCACTTAAAAGTCAATTGTGAGTGATCAATTTTTGAATTATGATGATTATTGTCAATCAAAAACTAAGAACACAAAGTTATTCCAAATAAGTTGAAAATCATCGCAGTCTCAGGTTTACATTCGATTGGACATCCAAATAAACTTAGTTCCTAGGTATTTTTAAGGTTTATGACTAATAACATCGTGAGGAACATGTGTATCCAAATTGGCTAAAAATATTGTATGCACATTAATTTTGTGTCATGTTAAACTAAATGATGGTAAGTCTTCAGATGTAAGAAATAAGAAATACATGGATTATTTAATCTTAATGTTTTAACGGTTTAAAATAAATATATTCATCAAATCTTGACACAAGAAATTAATTGTTCATCAAATCTCAAGACATGAAAAGACTTCTCCACCGAGTCTCAATCTTCAAGAGATCATGAGAAGATTCACTTAGCTCAAGTCTTCAAAATCAGGAAATTGTAGGACTCAATCACGACCGTTCATCTCACCAAGAGATTCTGATTAAGATTCACTATACAACTATAAATGGAGGTGCTCTTGAAGAAGAAAATCACAATCAACAATCAAGAAACCGTGAGCTACCTATAGAATTCGCCGTACTTGTAGTGTAATTTTCACCGTGAGCTACCCACGCAGGGTACTGCTCTACAAACCCCCACCTACAAAGGTGAACGACCACTTCTTCTTCGGGCAAGAACTTTCTATTGTCGCATTTTATACATGGACACCTAGGATTATTATAACGGTCTAACAAACTTGTTTGATCTAAAGCAAAATTTACAAATTGTTGAACCCCATAAACAAATCTTTGAGTCAAATGGCCATTTTCAGTTAAGCGATCGTACATCCAACTTCTATCTCTGTGTGAGTACATTACTTACCTAGCCAATTAATAAATGTACATGTATTAATTAATACAGTTCATACAACTTAAACTAAAAGCAGTATTAGTGTAAGTACTTACCTCTTGAAGTAATGACCTTTGATATTTAGTACGTAACATTATTGCATCACCAATAATCACCGATAAACAAAAGCTAGCGATCCAATGTTATTTGAATATGTGCATCCATTTAATTTGCCAAAAAAAAAAGGAAAAATAGTTAGCAAAAGAATATTAACAAACTATTATTCAAAAATATAAACGAAAACAAATACAATAGAACAATTTAATGTACCTTTGAAGAAAAACGATGGATTGTGTTGTGTTCTGAACAATACCAAAATTCATAGTATTTATATAGAATCATATTTTATTGGCTACGGAAACTTTTGTAGCCAATATATTGGCTACGACAGTATCCGTAGTCAATAGTTATTGGCCACGGGTGTCTCCGTAGCCAATAGTTTGACTACGAAAGTTTCCGTAGCCAATAGTTATTGGCTACGGGAGTCTCCGTAGCCAATAGTTTGGCTACGAAAGTTTCCGTAGCCAATAGTTATTAGCTACGGGAGTTTTCCGTAGCCAATGACAATTATTTTGAAAATGAAAAGATAGCTACAAATTAAACATTGGTTACAGAATATTCCGTAGCCAATGACTGTTGGCAACAAAATAGTCTGTAGCCAATGGCTATTGGCTACAGAATCTTACGTAGCCAATAAATATTGGCTACAGAATCTCCCGTAGCCAATAAATATTGGCTACGGATTGTTCCGTAGCCAAAAATACTATCATATTCTATAAATATCCCAACCATTTCAATCATTAATTCATTCTCACCATCCACTTCTTTCTCTCACAACTCCTCCTTAGTAAATTCCTCACTTCTAATTTTATATAATAATTATTTCAAGCATAGAATTATAATAATAATCTAATTAATTTATTTAGTAAGTACTTCTACAACTAAAAAAGATCATAATCAAGATTTTTTGTCAATAGAAATAAAATAAATTTATTTAATTAATAGAAATAAGATACATTAATTTATTTAATTGAAATAAAAAACATTTATTCAACTTAGATATGATTATAATTTCTTTTTTAATTAAAGAATTCAAAATTTGCATTTTTTTATAATTTTAAATATTATTGGCAATGGATTAAATTCGTCGCCAATATTATGAATATTATTGGCCACGGATTAAATCCGTTGCCAATATAATGAATACTATTGGCAAAGGATTTAATCCGTTGCCAATAGTGACGACCAAATTTTAAAAAAATAAAAAAAAATTATTGGCTATTGGCTAGGAAAATATTTCGTAGCCAATAGTTATTGGTTACGGAAAGGTTCGTAGCCAATAATTATTGGCAATGGAAATAATCCATAGCCAATGGCTATTGGCTATGGATTATTTCCGTTGCCAATGGCTATTGGGAACGGAAACATCTGTAGCCAATGGCAAATGGTATTTTTGTCTTCCATTATTGGCTACAGAAGATTTCGTAGCCAATAGCCATTGACAACGGCCATCCGTAGCCAAAAGCCATCAGCAACGAGGGTATCGGCAACGACCTTCCATTGCCAATAGCTATTGGCAAAGGCAAAACGGGTTACTGGCTACGGAATCTTCCGTAGCTAATTACCCTTTTTCTTGTAGTATCGGTCGCAGATACCCCTCGTGCGACCGCCCATGGGCCATCTGCAACCGCCCGGGCGGTTGCGGATGGTCGAGTGTTCTTGTAGTGATATATGAACTATGAAACATGAAAAAAAAAAGTAAATATATAATATATATATAGGGATAAATGCATTAAACCCCCATGAACTATGCAGGTTTTTGCGTTTTTGTCCTTAAACTAAATAAATAAGCGCTTTGCCCCCTATACTATCTCATTCTGTGCGATTTGCCCTTTAGCCGGGTTTTCGGCCATTTTTGGCCATTCTTGGCCTGAATTTTTCCCCTTACCCGACACATATGTGTTTACTAGATTTATTTTAGCAGTTGATGACAAATCGAGTTTTAAAAAACACCTCGAACGGGACATATTCCGGCTAAATTGTGATTTCCTCTTCAGTGTATTTTAGCCGGAATATGTCTCGTTCGAGGTATTTTTTCGCCTACTTTTTGTCATCAACTACTAAAATACATATAGTACAACACATATGTGTCGGGTAAGGGAAACAATTTCGGCCAAAAATAGCCAAAAATAGGCGAAAACTCGGCCAGGGGGTAAATCGCACAGAATGACATAGTTTACGGGGCAAAACGCTTATTTATTTAGTTTAAGGACGAAAACGCAAAAACCTGCATAATTCAGGGAGTTTAATGCATTTATCCCATATATATAATATGTATGTATTATATATTAAACTGGTCAGTCATCTCAGATCCTACTTACATAAAAAGTGGCCGGTCAGATCCTATAATATCTCGTCTATCTTTGCTTATCCACTTCGTGCTCCCGCTTGCTTGATTATGCATCTCATTTGCGCTGACACGGTCCTTTTATTTAATTTGTGGGTAGCTAGTGGTTTTACATGTTCATTTTCTTGTCTTGTGCAGAACCAAAACAAAAGAAATTGTTTGTTTTCTCCATTAGTAAATTTTTAAAGCAAAAATGAAGGGTAGGCGAGAGCTAGAAGAGGTTTTGATGATAGATATTCTAGAACACTTACCAGTAAGATCACTGTTACGTTTCAGAAGCGTCTCAAAGTTTTGGTGTCATGTGATTAAAAGCTCGGAATTTATCTACCGTCACCTCGTGAAACAGCGCGATAATGATACCGTACTAATAGTGAGGCGAACGTCTTATGACAATGAGGAAATATCAGGACCGGAAGATATGTTGTCTTTCCACGATATGCGTTCCGAAGAACTGAAAGAGGTCCGGCCAAAGCTGTCTATATCCATAATGCATAGCGTAGAGTATATAGAATACTCCAATGGTGAGGTCTATCTATTTGGCCCCATCGATGGGATTTTGTGCATGGTATGTGATCGTCGTGTTGTATTCTGCAACCCGGTACTGCGTGAATTTTGGGAGACTTCACCTTGTCCCTATACCTGTCCAGATGGTGCTTATGATTATCTCGTAGGTCAGGGATTTGGTAATACTGATTTGAATGAATTCAAAGTTGTGCTCATACGGAGTGTCGATCCTAGTGGCAGCCCCGATAAACCTAATGACGAATGGCGGAAAGTGGTTCATGTGTATAATACAAGAACCAACTCGTGGAAAATAGTTTTTGATGGCCTTGATTTTCCGTTTATGGACCATCATCCTTGTTCTGATATCTTCTTTAATGGCGCTTGCCACTGGAATGCAACTAGTTTATGCGAAGGTATTGGTCGTCGTGACCTTATCGTAGTGTTAAATTTAAATACCGAGCTCCTCACACAATTCGAGTATACATCATATTTCAAAACTCTGGTAGAAAGTAACCCTTGCCTAATGGTCCTAAATGAGTGCCTTTCCATTCTTTGGTATAAAGAATGGACGATTGCCCCGGTAGAAATTTGGGTGATGAAAGAATATGGAGTACGAGAATCTTGGACTAAGCTATTTCAGATAGGCCCTTACCAAGCTATTCGTGTCTTTTGTTATTGGAAGAATGATGAGTGGCTGTTAGCGGAAAACATGAAAGGCCAATTGGCAACTTTTGCAGTGCATACAAATGACGTTAAGCCATTTCAAATTTATGGGAATGAGAGAAGCTTTCGTGCACTAGTTTATAAGGAGAGCTTAATCAGCATAAACTCGATAATTGGAAAACCTTACAAACATTAAGTTTGTTCATGTCATTCTTTTGTGAAGTATCTCTTGGCTTTTTCAATATTTTTTTCGCAAGCTATGTTTAGTTGCTGTGTTTTCGGCATGTATCAGTACTCCACGTGATGGTAAATAGACAAAAAAAACTCTGTATGGAAAATTTCTTACCGATCTATTCTAATAAACTTGCAATTTCCCTTGTGGGAGTGAAAATTTGGCCAAGTTTAGATTAAAATGCAAAATCTCACATTTTATATGCAGAGAGGGTCACAACCTTTTTAAAATCATAAAAGCGTATTTCCCTTTCTTTCAAACAGAAAATTTCTATCTGATATAGTAGTATAGGAGAAGAGGTAATTAATTAATTAATTCGCTTCATCATCTTTCTCTGCCATATAATGGTTAACGTGCATATTTAAAAGGAAGAATTACACAAAGTACCCCTCAACTATGGGTAAATTACACAAAGTACCCCTCCTCTTTGGAAAATTACACAAACTACCCTTATGACCGATTTTTCGTAATTTTTTTTATTTCAAACTATTGAATGTAAATTCATGCTCTTCAATTATTTTGCACAAAAAACAAAAAAAAAAGTCAAAATTATTGCATTAAATCTCATTTATCTCGTTTAGAAAGACAAAAAATATTGATAACAAATAATTTCTTCTAAGAAAAAATAAATTATCTGCGAATTTTAGTCTCTGCTTTGATTTGAATTTGAAAGGTTGTCTTAATTATTTTAATTTTTTTGACCATAAGGGTAGTTTGTGTAATTTCCCAAAGATGAGGGGTACTTTGTGTAATTTACCCATAGTTGAGGGGTACTTTGTGTAATTCTCCCTATTTAAAATGTGCATGTTAAAATGGTTCTCACTATTCTGCTCCAACATGATAGACTCAATATGCAGCAAAATTATACCATTGAATATATATTGGTTTTCAAACATTTTTTGGATTTATAGAAATGATGATTGGATTTGGCACGGCCAAGTCAAAAAATCAGGTAATCTACTAAAACTTGGTAATTACAAATTTAAAAATATTCTTTCTACTAAATTCACATATATTTTTGTAGTTTGAACAATGTGCAGAACCATGAAATTATTTTACCTTTGACACAGCACATAGATGGACAAAGGATTGTTAGAGGCATAGAGCCACAATCCTTATAATTTATTTTTGAATCTCTACAACAAAAATGAGAGTAATTAAATGGCATTAAAAAATGCCAAACAACTAGTGTTTTAGTGACATTTATGGTTACAATGGTGTTTTTAACTAATGTCAGTTCTAGTGATGTAGCTAATAAAACTGCAAGTGCTAATAAAATCCAGAAGCTTGACCCGCTAGACTCCATCCACACACTCACCACGAAATAGACTACTCCTCGTACGTAGGTCATTAACAACAATGTGGGGATGAGAAGAATTCAATAAATACATTGTTAGTCTTAGTAAATGTGCACACAAACAAGAGATTACGGCGCACAGATGGAATGCAGAGTATATGATCAAGCTTGAAAGTATGATCCGGAAAAACAAGGTGAGAAGAGCCAACATGAGATATAGGCAAACTATTACCACCAGCAGTTGTAACCTCATCCGTACCCTCATACTCCGAATGGAGATTTAGGTTTTGGAGATCAAAGGTAAGATGATGAGAGGCACCTGAATCCACAAGCCATACATTACGGGGTTGCTGAAGGTTTGGTGGCGAAGGACAAAATTCGCACTAGGCATAGGGAAGCGACGACACGTGCGAGCTCCATGACCATTAATGCCACAGAGTTGATAGACAATGGGGCCACAAGCATGCGGTAATACATAGGAGTCTGGGTGATGTCTGGACTGTCCGGACGATGGAGCACCACCGGCGGGCGGCGGACTGCAACTATACGAGGGCTGACCGCGGCGGTTGTTGTTGTTGCCATGGGTCCCACGTTGATTGCGGTTGTTATTGTTGTTGGTGGTGGTGGTGGTGGTGGCGGTGGTGGTGTTATTGTTGTTGCGTGGTTGAGACATGGTCTAATTGGCTGGCACCACCGAAACAGAGGAGTCCGTGTCAAGACGACGGATATAGGATTCTTGACTGACAAGGAGGTCATGAAGTTCAGCAAACTGGACCAGATGTTCACTAGCAGGATATGACCAGCAATGTTCCGATAGAACGGACCAAGACCGTTGAGAAAATCCTTCACGGGGCCATCAATGGCCGCGAGTTCGTCAGCCTTCGATTTATGGGCCTGGAGATATTTCGGCACGGAGGGATTCCCAAGCTTCATGGTGTTTAGGTCATCCTTCAGTTGCATGTCACGAGAGCGTGAGCAATTTGGATAAATATGGTGCAAGTCGTCCCACACCCCTGTAGAAGTTTTGAGGGAAGCAATGAGAGGCGAGATTTCCAGGGAAACCGAGCCAAAGAGAGCATTGACCAGTAGAGAGTCTTGGTGGGTTCATAACGTGAAGGCCGCAACGGATTCATGCATATTACCCATCGCAGGGCATGGGAACGTGCAACCCACATAACCAAAGAGACCATATCCGTATATTCGTACTGCATATGGCAGATTTGGTTACGCCACGATGAAAAGTTATTTCCGGTGAGTTTGATGGGGATGATGTTGGAAGTGATGGGGATGAACGCTACACCACCGGAGGATGGCCTGTTGAAGGGCGACACAAGCTGCGGGATGGCGGACGTGGTCGCAGCGGCAATGGCCGAGGATTCCTCGGAGGCAAGGGTGATGTCGACAGCGGATTGGTCTATGGTAGGCGTTGGATTGAAGAGAGTCTTGTTAGAGAATTTTATCTGTTGATACCATCACTACACGATTTTCGGGTCATTCCCGACCGCAAAGTCGGTCGAGAATGACACTCTTTTGGTTGGGAATGACCTTTCCCGACTGATTTTCGATCGGGACGGGTCGGTCGGCATTGCTTCGGTCGAAAATACTTTCTCGACCGAAGTTTGATCGGCCCGGGCTTTTCCCGACCGCCAATCCCGACCGAATATCAGTCAGGAATAGTCCCGACCTGCCGACGGTCAGAAAAATAAATCCCGACCGTCTTTCGGTCGGTAACTTTTTTTGCCAATTCCGACCGATTCCTGGTCGGAAATCCCGTAACTTGTTTCCCGACCGGGAATCGATCGGCAATACTTGTGACGTCATTCCCGACCGATTCCCGGTCGAGAATACCTTTATATGTATTCCCGACCGTAGTCCGGTCGGGAATTATGTTTGCGTTATTCCCGACCAAAAATCAGTTTGGAGTAATATTCATATTATTAACAACTGATTTTTGGTCGTTAATAATATGAATATTATTAACGACCGATTTTCGGTCGCGAATAATATCGGGAATAATATTTATATTATTCCCGACCAAAAATCGGTCGGGAATAAAACTCATCAGAATAAAAAAATAATATTCCGGTAATAATTACCGGAATATTATTTTTTGTACTGTTTTGAAATATTTTAAAATATTCTTTAGCTTTTTTGTGTTTTATATGAGCAATTAAATTTTGGATTCATTGCTCAATCTAAAACACAAAAAAATTAAATAAATGTTTTATTATTTAAAAGTTGAAGAAAGAAGTGAAAAATTTAGCTTTGAAGTTGAAAGAAAAAAGTGTTTGAAGTTGAAAGAATAAATTGTGTTTGTAGAAAAACAAGTTTTGAAATGAAGAAAAAAGTTGAAGAAAAAATGTAAAGTAGATGAAAAAATGAGGAGAATAATGAAGTGTATTTATAGAAAAAGTTAAAAAGATTTGAATTTTCGGCAAACTGAAATTCCCACCGAAAATCGGTCGAAAAATTTTAAAATTTTGCCAACTCGCCAAATTTTTAAAAATTGCCGACCGGATTTCGGTCGGCAATACTTTCCTGCCCAGATACGCGGTCAATGCCGAGCGCATTTCGGTCGGCATTGACCTTGAATATTATTCTCGACCAAAAATCGGTCGGGAATAAGTTTGAATATTATCCCCGACCGAAAATCGGTCGGGAATAACTTTAAATATTATTCCCGACAAAATTTCGGTTGGGAATAAGTGTAAATGCCGACCGAATATCGGTCGTGAATGACATGGAATATTTTTCCTGACCGATTTTCGGTCGGGAAAATTAGTAAATTTTAATTTTTTTCGATCTGTTTGAAAAACTTGATGTATTTGTTATGTATAACTATAGAATCTCACTAAATACATGAATTGTACTAATATTTAGTTAGTTTAATGTATTTTTAATTATGAAATTAGTATAGATTACCGGAATAAAAGTTAAGTCAGTTTGGAGTTTTACATATATTAATCATACGTAGTATATAGTATTCACAATTGGCGATTAACATTTGTTACAAACGTTAGTATGGAGAGGCTAATTGTGATATATATATTAACATATGTTTAACATAATCGTAAGTAGTTACGTTATTAGCATCTGCATATACCAATTTATTTATAAGTGACAATATGAATCGACGCTTCAAACGATTCATCAACATGCAACTAAATTAATTTTTTTTTTGAAGTTTTCAGTAATATATAACTAATATTGATGTACTTGATCATTAAATCAACGATTTATCTTAAATGGAGAGCGAAATTGTGAAATTAAGAATATGAATATTATTCCCTACCGAAAATCGGTCGCCAACCCTAAACCTTAAATCCTAATATTGTCAATCGAATTTTGGTCTGCAATAGAAACGGCCATTACTATTCCCGACCGAATTACGGTCGGGAATAGTGACGGTAACTGTTATTCCCGACCAAATTTTGGTCGGGAATAAAAATGGTCATTACTATTCTCGACCAAACTTTGGTCGGGAATAGTGTCAGCCCCCCTATAAATACCCTTCCCTATTCCACTTGAGAAATCATTCCAACATTCATCACTTGCTAAGGTATCCACGATTTTCTCTTGTTATAACTATTTTTTATTAGTTTTTCTCAATTAAGTTCATCTTTATTAACTTTTTTTTCAATTTTCTTTGTTTTAGATATTGCGGTAAATGCAACGAGGGGGCATGTGTGTGCAAACAATACTTGATCTAAGTATTTTCTACGCTACAACAAATAAGTATTAATTGCATTTTCTCCTATGTACTCGTGTTTTAAAATTTTTATTTAAATGATAAATATATTGATTGGTGAAACTAATTGTAACAATTTCTTTTTAATTTTTTTAGATTATAAATGGATTATCGTCCAGATAGATCTTGGATGTACGATAGGATAGATAGTAACGCTTGTTATTTGAATCAACATTACGTTGTTGGGGTTCGTGAATTCATACAATATGCATCACAATAGAGAGATTACTTAGATCTAAGAAACCGTATTAGGTGCTCGTGCCAGAAATGCATCAATTTAAAGTTTTTTGATCGAAACGTAGTACGGGATCATCTTCATAAGTCGGGGTTTGTGTATTAATATTGGATATGGGTGTTGCATGGAGAGAAGGCGAGCTAGGCGTCCACATCGTATGTACCTGAATCACCGTCCGTTAGAATTCACGTTGATAGTCCGGTTCATGCCGATAGTTCGTTTAGAGAATTGGTTGTGGATGCATATGGGGGTCGATTTGTTGAGGGAGAGGTGCGCAACGAATATCCAAGTCCCAAGGCAAAGGAGTTTTACAAATTGATGCAGATGGGAGATATAAAAATTAACAGTAAGAAGTCGAAGACTGTGCTCCAGTGGTTTGCCGAGTTCTTGACTACCAAGACGATGCACAAAGTAGCTAATGTCGCTTGCGAAAAGTACTTAAGGTTGTCTAAAGATATTATGGACCCAGAGATTGAGGAAATGCAACCGAATACAGTTCTAGGCCTGAATAAGATGCTCGCGGGTTTGGGTTTAGGGTACGAAAAGATCGACGTATGTTGGAATTTTTGTTTCTTGTACTACGGCGATAATGCCAACCAAGATCTCACATCATGTCCGATATGCAAGACCGATAGGTATGAGGCTGGTAGAAAGTCCAGGGTCGCACGGAAGAAATTGTGGTACTTCTCCCTAGGCCCTCGATTACAGAGGTTGTTTTATACTGTAGGCACTTCGAGACATATGACTTGGCATTTGAAGTGTCGAGAGTCAACTAATAGAATGATTCACCCAGCTGCAGGCGAGGCGTTGAGACATTTTGATCGTACGTATCTGGACTTCACAGCAGAGGCTAGAAATGTCTGACTCGGCCTATGTACTGATGGGTTCACACCGTTAAGGACATCTGGGAAGAACTACTCTTGTTGGCCCGTGTTTGTTACCCCTTATAACCTCATGTCGGATTTATGCATGCGACCGGAGTTCATTTTTCTGAACCTTATTATACCCGGTCCAAAGAGCCCTGGAAAGAACTTGGATCTTTTCCTGAGACCGTTGATTGATGAGTTGAATGATTTGTGGAGTAATGGTTTGTGGACATATGACAGATCACGAAAGGAAAACTTTCAAATGCGAGCGACCCTAATGTGGACTATTAGCGATTTTCCTGCTTATGGAATGTTGTCCGAGTGGAGCACGCATGGTAAGCTGGCGGGTCCTTATTGCATGGGTGAGACAGATTCTTTTACACTTAAGCATGGTGGAAAAGCCTCGTGGTTTGATTGCCATCGTCGGTTTCTACCAGAGGGTGATAAATGGAGGTACAACAAGAAGGATTTCTACAAGGGTAGGGATGTACTTGAAGCGCCCATTCGAAGGAAGACAGGAGCGGAGATGAGGGCAATTCTGGATAGGCTACGATAGGTTAGATTTGGGGCAAACTCCACAAAGAATCCAGGATTTAACACAACTCATAACTGGTGTCGTCGAATCATCTTTTGGGAACTACCTTATTGGTCCACGAACTTGATTCGCCACAATCTAGATGTCATGCATTGTGAGATGAACGTTTTTGAGAACATCATCAACACGGTGTTGGACAATGCTAAGTTGAAGGATAACATTAAGTCGAGGCACGATCTTAAGCTGTTGACCAACCGTAAAGAATTGTTATTGAAACCTAGTGGCAGAGGAAGTGAGTATATGAAGCCAAAGGCAAAATATTGTCTTACGAGGGATCAAAAGAACATGGTGCTTGATTGGCTGACCGAACTGAAGTTTCCTGATGGATATGCCTCGGACTTAGGACGGTGTTTGCAAAAACAACAAGGAAAATTGTATGGTATGAAGAGTCATGATTGTCACGTCTTCATACAGAGATTGATCCCGATTGCATTTCGTGACTTCTTGGAACCCGAGATTTGGGGGACCTTAGTGGAGATTAGCCTTTTTTTAAGGCAATTTGCGACTTAGAGGTGTCGGCCGAGGATATGGAGCGATTGGAGGAATCGTTTATTGTTACCATGTGCAAGATGGAAATGATATTTCCTCATTCATTTCTTGACTCTATGGAGCATTTAGCCATACACCTTCCGCACGAGGCTAGAGTTGGTGGTCCAGTTCATTATAGATGGATGTATCCATTCTAGAGGTACGGTTTATATTTTTTTATAACAATTATCTTTTACAAATATCGATTATTTGCCTAATCTTTCGTTTCTATGAATTAGGCGGATGTTCGACATGAAGGGTTCAGTACTGAACAAAGCGAGGGTGGAGGGATCCATAGCCAATCAATACCTACTTGTTGAGCTGTCCAATATGTGTTCTCAGTATTCGGATGTATCTTTTCAGACTAAATATAAAAAAACTCAACAGGAACGAGACACTAAATAGCACGGAGTGGGATGATGAGCTTAGTATATTTCACAAGAAAGGGGCGCTAATAGGCCACTAAACAAAAGGCGATACTTGACTTCCGATGAGATAGAGCAAATAGAGCTTTACACGCTTCTAAACTCTCAAGAGCTTGGCGAATGGGTCGAGTAAGTGGTCGTTAATTATTTTTAACAACGAAATGATTAAGCGCTTTAAAGACAACTAACTTATGAAAATTTTCCTATGCAGACTGTTTGAAGAAGAGGAGTGCGGTGGACTTAGTCCAATGGAGATACAATCCAAGAGGAACCAAGAGTACGTAGCATGGTTCAAGCAGACATATTCAAGTGGGAAATACGAGACCGGCGTACAAATAGATCCTCTAATGAGAGGTCCGGCTAATTCAGTGGCAACCTATGAGGGATACATTGTGAATGGGTTCGGATTTCACACCGATATGATTTTGGGTCTGAAGAAGAGTGATTGTAGCAATGTTTATGTGAAGGGAGACATGGGAGGATCCGATGCTACCAACTTCTATGGAACGTTGAAAGACATTATACAAGTGGAATATTAGGGCGGAATTAGACCCCTATACATAGTCTTGTGCAAATGTGTTTGGTATGATATAGACGCAGGTACGCGGGAGCATTCAACGTACAAGTTGGTTGACATCGACCCGAGGCGTACCCTCAGCACTAATGAGCCGTTTGTATTTGCTAACCAAGGAAAACACGCGTACTATGTGCCCTATCCAAAGAAGACGATGGGGCGACCGGGACAGAGAGGATGGTTGGCCGTATCTACTATTTCTGCCAGATACATAATCAACATGTCATCAGTTGCGGGATCAAACGATGTCGACGCGGGGCTGCCGAACCAAGTGCTACAAGAGAATGCATCTGAAGGGTTTAACTTATGCGTGGACCTTTCCTCTTTTGATATGAATATCCAATTGGCCAATGAGGGGTTTGATGTGGTTGACGAAGAGGCAGCAACGGAGGGCAACGAGGACGAGGATGGTAATGAGGAAGAGGAAGAGGAAGAGATAATGAGTGACTCGGATTCTGAGGATAGTATGTATGACTAGCGTGCGATTATGATTTAGTTGTCGATTTCTATTTTATAAAAAAAAAAAAATTGATTCACGTTGTTTAATTTCATATTATAGTTTTAATTTCATAATTTAGTTTGTATTCGTGCTTGTAGTAATAACAACATTACATAATTATCAATAAACAAACAACTAACACAGTTTTCAATACTTAGATAAAACGAACAAATAACACTACTACTTCGCATCAAACGAACAAATAATACACTACTACTCCGCATAATTACAGAATAAATACGAAATTAGTTTAATATTACATAATTGGTCCAAGCATCAAACGAATTACATAAATACAAACAACTAACACAGATAAAATGAACAAATAAAACTACTACTACTCATAGTCCTCATCATGAAAGCCAAATGTATCAGGAGTTGTGGAGGGTCCAGCACCATCATCACCATCACCGTCAAGATCGGTTGCATCACCATCGAGAGTGTCATTATTGGGTTCATCCTCGTCGTCATCCCCGTACTCAGGATCATACATCGTAACATCCGGAGCACCATGCACAAAAGGATCAGGAGGGGGGGCGAGGAACGCTGGCCAGCTCGATGAGCATCACACATGAATCCGGTAGGCATGGGTCGAGAAGGAGGAGTACCTATAGTCTGGGTGATGTGCTGGGACAAGTACTTTATTTGAGTAACAAGCTCGTCAACCCTCTTATCAGTAGCAGTCCTAAGACGACGGTTCTCCCTATCCAACGCCCTCGCATAGTCATGTGTCATGTCTCTCTTCTTCTTCATCGAGAAACCAAACCGATCGTGACGTGCATCCGTAGGGAGACCCGCAGCCTTCCTCTTCTTCAATCCTCCTATCGCCAGACTCCACAGCTCCTGATCCAGTGGTGGCCACGCAGAATGATACGCCTCATACCTCTCGATCATACGGCCTATGTAGTCCTCATGTTCATTTTGTCAGAATTATTAGTACATAATTAAGGAAGACATATGTTAATATAGTAATCAAATAATGCTTTACAAGTTAAATACTTACGTAAATAGCCCTATACATGGGGTGAACCCAAACGCGGCGACGTGGAGCTCCCTCTGGCAAACGACTGGGCACATGTGTGTGCTGATAACAATATGCCTCATCGTGCCGAGGCTCAGGGGCCCCTGGAGATCTCGAAGCAGCATGCATATTGATATACATTTATTATTTTAGCTATTTAAATTTAAGACAATAATATTATTCGTATAGAAACTCAATTTAATAAGACATGCCACCCTACGTTGAATCTCCGTGTAGCTCCGGGACCCACTAGCATGAGTAGCTCGTGCAGGACGATCAAGGTCTGGTGCCTGTCCTCCTCGCCTGTTCTTCTATCCTGACTCTGATTTATTCGCATGGTCAGCCGACTCCCAATGCGTCACGAACATCCTCTCTAACTTGTCGCTCATCCAACTGTTCTTCGGACGCATCGCCCACTTCGGATCATCCTTCCTGTCGTAATAGTTCTTCTTCGCATTGTACATGATTTCCTTGTAATACTTCTTAGCCTTCATCTCGTATGCGGAATGTGCCCGAACCATGTCAGCCGGATCAATGTAGTATATGTTCTGTAATTAAATAAGATTTTTAATTAAGGTTTCGTTAAATAAAAATCTTACTATGTATATATATTTAGTAAACTTTCAAAATCTCACCTTAAACTTAGCCCACATCTGTCCCTGGACTACTGAATCGACCTCGGTGTATGAAGGAATACACGTCTTCATAAACAACCTAATGATCGAGGTAATCGTCGCCGCTATCTTGTTCCCATCAACAAATACACCATGCGCATCCAGCTCGACTCTACGACGGGCTCTACGGTCAGCTGGAACCTGCTGGCCTCTCGATATGCCTAGGCCCGGTCTCTGCTGCGTCGCTGAAGATGGTCCTGCACCGGCATCGTCTGTAGGGGAAGAAGTACTAGGACCCACCGGTGTAGACTCAGTAGAGCGTGGCCTAGGTGTCGTATGCCTCGATGATGATGGTGGCCTCGATGATGATGATGGCCTAGATGATGACGATGGCGTCGATGCTACGTGATCATCATCTAGTCGAAATGGTACTACTAGATCTGGTGGAGTACCGCCGCTCGGTCCAATAGTACGTCTATGTGGATGTGAAGAAGCAGGGGACTCGCCAAGATCGGTATCAGGTGCATCGACAGGATCGGGTGGTGCACCGCCAGAATGAATGATCCGTAGATGAGGACCTATCCTCGGTGGACCAGTAGGTGGAGCACTCGATGGAGTGCTCGATGGACCACTACGCCCTCTCTTCGAGGGCTGGCCACGATCGCTATCACGAGACGACATTTAGTCGATGAAAGTCGGACTAAGTAAAAGCATCTAAGTTAGAATTTTTCTAATTATAGAGATGACCTAAATTTAATCAATACTAAGTTATATAGTTTTTTCCTAAAGTCATGAACTATGTTATAGAAACTATCATTTCTAAGATATCTAAACTCATTTCATAAAATTAACGTCTTAATAAATAAATTAACACATATAAAAATCATATATAGTTTTCCTAAAGTCATAAATAATTACTAAACTATAACATTTCCTAAAGCCTAACAATTCCTAAAGGCATAAAAGTCTAACATTTCCCAAAGCCTAACAATTCCTAAAGGCATTTCCTAATTAAATACTAACAAACTCTACAATATCTAACAATTAAACATAAAAAAATAATATTAAAACATTAAATACAACATAAAACATTAAATATAACATAAAAAACAAGAAAAAGCGAAAACACTTACCGGATCGGAAGTGGCAACGGATTTTCGGTGGCGAATTGGGGCTCGGCGGTCGGCAATAATTTTTTGGAGAGAGAAAATGTGAAACCCCATTCCCGACCGAAATTTGATCGGAAAGTCTCGGCCCAGCTGGGCCGAGATTAGGGCGACACTCTGGGCGGGAAATTTCCCGCCCAGAGTATTCCCGACCACAATTCGGTCGGGACTATTATTCTAGACCGCATTGCGGTCGGGAATACTTTCCCTGACCGAATTTTCCCCAACTGAAATTCGGTCGGGAATGGTTCCTTAAAAATTTCCGACCGAATATCGGTCGGGAAAAGTTGTCCTGACCGAATATCGGTCGGGAATGCTACCGATCGAAATCTGGTCGGGAGTTTCCGGTCGGGAAAACCTCTAAAATCTTGTAGTGCATATAAGAGATATAATTTGAGTAAATAAATATTATCATTAATCTGTAACAAGAGTATTTAAAGGTAAATACAAGGGTATAAACGTACATAACTAAATACAAGGATAAAAGACTAATAATACAAAACTAAACAACAACATAACATATAATATTATCTAATAGTAATAACTAATGTACTGATTATTAAACGGTGAACAAAATATTAACATTTATGATTTTTTAAAACTTAGAACCTATTTTCTTTCTTAAAGTAATTATTTATACTATAGGACCTTTTTTTATTATTCTTACGTACCTTTTACCTTTATTTTACAATTACTCTTATAATGTTATAATATTTCGCTTAACATACGGTCTCGTCAAAATAAAAGTATTAATTCATTCATTACCACCATAATTAGTGTTTTCTTAAGTAGTTACATTATTTAATTTTATGTTAAAAATAATACAATAATGTGGTTTTGTAAAGTTATGCACCACCATCCCGTATAAAAATGAATATTTTTGTTCTTATATTGGAATAACGTGCATATTTAGCACAATATAGGTTCTTATCTCAAAATGCTATGCTAAGAAGCCTGAAATGAAGCAACTCTTGCTTTTTAATATAGTAGAAGTAGATACCCCACCTTGAATAGTAAGATGATCCGAAAATACCTCTTCTGCTACTGTGTATCCATCACATGCGCATGCTTGATTATATATCTCATTTAGTTAGTCATCCCATTTATTTGTGGCTGTACTTTTTTCTCACATTTAAATTATTTGCCTTCATCTCATATTCTTTTTCTTGAGAAGAACTAGAATAAAGGGAATCATTCAGCTTCTACATTAATAAATTTGTAAATCCTTGCAATACAAAACATAAATGGAAGTTGATATACAATTTTCAGATGTTGTGATGATAGATATTCTAGAAAACTTACCAGTTAGATCACTCATTCGATTCCGATGTGTCTCAAAGTTGTGGTTCAATCTAATCAAAGCCCCTTACTTCATCAATCGCCACTTTCTCAAACGACGTGCGAATGATACTGTGCTTCTACTCAGGCGATATATTGAAACACCTCGAGGTAATAATTTGCTGTATTACGTGAGTGCGGATTTAGACTTACCTGACGATGATGATATCTTGACTTTCCATGATATGGATTCCGAAGAACTGAAGGAGGTCTGGCCAAAGCTATCCATCCCGTTCTGGAAGGAAATATATTTAGGACAGAATCGATTATACTCCATCGAAAAGGCCAAAGTCTTTGGCCCCATAGATGGGATTATTTGTCTGGTATGTGATGGTTGTGTTATTTTTTGCAATCCGGCACTGCGAGAATTTAAGCAGACCCCACCTTGTCTCTATACGTCACCAAAGGGCCATTATCATTATCACACAGCACAAGGGTTCGGTAATACTAGTTCAAATGATTTTAAAGTTGTTATGATACGGAACGTCGATCCAGGTGTTGATTTTGTTGTTTATGAATGGCGTGTTGTGGTTCATGTATATAATTCAAGTACCAACTTGTGGAGAAAGATTTTCGATGACACCGGTTTTCCTAAAATTAGACACAGTCCTTGTTCTGATGTCTTCTTTAATGGTGCTTGTCACTGGAACGCAATTAGTTTCAGAACAGAATCAATTGCTCGCGACATTGTTCAAGCGTTCAATATTGATACCGAGGTTTTCACACAAATTGATTATCCAAAATATTTTATGACTTTGGTAGCAAGTGAACCTTGCCTAGTGGTCCTAAATGAGTGTCTTTCCATTATTTGGTTTCAAGAAGGATCGATGGAACCGTTGGAGATTTGGGTGATGAGAGAATACGGTGTGAGCGAATCATGGACTAAGCAATTTGAGATAGGCCCTTACCTAGTTTCTCGTGTCCTTTGTTATTGGAAGAATGATGAGTGGCTGTTAACGGAAACTATGGATGGTCAATTGGCATCTTGTGCAATCCATACAACTGCTGTAAAGAAATTTGAAATATATGGGACGGACTACACCTTATGCTCGTTAATTTACAAGGAAAGCTTAATCAGCGTAAATGATCTGATTGGAAATTCTTCCATAACTTAAACTCGACTTGTGCCGTCTTAATAAGTATGACGTGTGTTTCTATATCTCGATCCTATGTATAGTTATATTTTTTGTTTGTTCTATCTTTCTAAAATCTGTAACTACACCATTGAAAATGCATAGTGCAGGAAAGCTGGTATTGGCGGGTGATTTTTTATTGGAAATATTAGTGTTTGATTTGATCTTTAAGAGGTTTAATGTGAATGTGTAGACCGGGAGTTTCAAGCATTACTAAATGTCAAAGAATAACTGATTCTGGAGATGTGTTCCCAATATATGATGAATATGTACGACCAACGGCATAATAATACTATACGCTTTTTGATTCACGAATATGGATTGAAATGAAATTTCGTAGGTTCATGACCAACAAGAATTAAGGTAAAAATTCAAATTTAGAATTCAGGGAATCTCGAATCGATATTTAGATTGTAAACTGAAATCATCAAAACCCAAATCTCTTTTTCTTGATTTCCATCATCATTATAGGAGAACAAGTAATGAGCTTGAAAAGTGATTCCAAGAGAAGGATGTTAAGAATTTGGAGATCAGTGTGCACGGAGTTGCGAAACTAGCCAAACATATTGATATAAGGAGAAAAACTCAAACTTCTGCCTCACTCAAACTATAGAACCGTGTTTAACATTTTAGGTTCTTGTTATTTTTTTTAATCACTCTGCCGGTCTTGGTATTGTACACATGGTTCTTGTTGTTTAACGATATACTTGCTCAATTACCAGTTTGTGTTCTTAGTGAAAGTCGATTGAGCTAAATCAAATTCTCCAAGGTGTGTTGGCTATTGCATAGTATTTCCATTAGTTTTGTGGTTAAACCTGATTGTCTATGAAAAAAGAGTTTTTAACCTGCCATGGGATTCGTTTAAGTTTTTGAGTTTAATACTGTTGAGTACGACAGATGCCATTAAACATTACCCCTTAGGCGTCGCCACTAGGCTAAAAATTAATGTATTTCTGAATCAAATATTAGTCATTTAGTGTGTTTAATTGCAATATTTTTGCCATCTTTTGATGCATATATTATCTCCTCGCGTTGTCTTCCTACAAGTACATTTCTTATGACACTGCTTGAACCAAAGACAATTAGATGGGAACCAGAACATGATCAGTTAAAGAATTAATCCAATAACTCAGAAGCATGTTCTCAAAATTTTAACTGATGACACCGTCTGCCGGTCTAGGCATTTGCATCCTCCAGCTGGAAAAAAGAAGAAAGAAAGCACATTTTAAAACGGAATTATTAATTAACTTAACTCAAGAGGAAACACCATGCAATATAACTAATTAGATTACCTGATTCAAGCTGATTAAACTAGCCTTGTATCTATGACAACGAAAGCTTCGCTCAGTCCCGCAGACTGGTAATTTCTCGGAGCTATTATCATGGAGTGCATAGGATTCCAACTGGCCGTCAGTAGTTTCCACTAGCACACACTCATCATTCTTCCATGAGAAGTTATAAGTACATATGATTACATGAGGTCCTATTACAAATTCTTTGGACCAAGACTCCTTGATTCCATATTCTTTCATCACCCAAATATCTATTTGTCTTTTCCTTTCGTATCTACACCGTAACAGAGCAAGGCAGTCCTTTATGACAAGGAGATTCGGCTGATAACTATCCAGTTTCTTCAAACAATCTGGTAACTCTATCTGTCTGAAAACCTCGTTGGTTACGTCAAAAGCTAGGGCTATATCCATAAAACGCAAATGACCACTGCTATCAGCAGTCCAGTGGCAAGCACCATTAAAGAATACTTCAGCACAAGGAAAATGCAGAACATACGGCATTGTAGAGTTTTCATTGCGAAAATGGCTCCAGGCATTTGTTCTTGAGCTGTACACATGGACTGAGAAGATATTAGGGTCACCAACATAATCGTCTGGGGAAAGAATATGTATAGAGACTACTTTAAATTCATTTGTCATTGTATTGCCGAAACCATGTGCCAAAGAGTGAGCACGATAATCCTTTGGGCACGAAGATGGGCAAGGTGGAAGTTTCTTGAACTGCCGCAATGCTGGGTTACACAATATAATACATTCATCACCATAAGTTATGCACACGACGCCAACTGAGGGGCCTAAAATATGGACGCTTGAGTATGAATATTGTCTATCGTATTTCTGCATTCCATGTTCTTTTAGAAAGGGGATTGATAGATTCGGCATTACCTCCTCCAAGTCTTGTGAATTAATATCTAGAAAAGAGAAAACATCATCGTCTACTGGTGGAGGCAAATGACGCCTCACCAACAACACTTCATCTTTCCTCTGCTGTCTTTGAAAATGGCTGTTGATAAATGTATTGCTTTTCATAAAAGAACACCAACATTTTGAGACGCACTTCAATCGCACAAGTGTTTTCAGTGATGAGCGCTCCAAAATTTCTATCACCGTACTACTTAGTAATTTTCCTGCATCTTCCATCTTTTTTCCAATTCCAAAAATTATAAATTAAAAATAAGATCAAAACAAATAGGAATTGAGTCGATATAAAACATTTGTGCAGTACATAACCAAACAAGCTCAGGGGAGTTCACCAAAATAGACGATATTTTATAGGATCTGAAATGAGTTAACCACGTTCGATATCCGGAAAGTTCTTTTAAAGCGACAGTTAAACGAGGTGCATTGAAATAATGAGAGAAAGGTAAATGTTTACACATCAGAAAATTCTAAAAATAGGGTGCTCTGCGTTTCCTTTGATCTCGTGAAGATTGAAATGCCTCTAAGATTATTAACTAACTAAGTTAGAAGCAATGGCATGTTTGGTTGCTTATTCATTTCGTTTGAAATTAAAAACAAGAAATTGCTTCGCCCAGCCCAACTATAGATCCTTTCGCCCCTGCTGTCCTGATATGCTCTCATGTATGAGGTTATCTTTTATTAAATTTATTTTTAGTTCTTGTTTTAGTATTTCATGGCATAAGAACCAAAATCTATTAGTTTCTTATACATTGCTCTTGTGATCGATACATTATGCGGAACGGGCGGACATTTTGTTTTTCAATCCCTAATTTGAATTAATATAGTAAGATATCAACCAATAGTTTCCTCCCACTTTTTTTTTTGGGATAAAAGCATCAAACCCTTTGAACTATACACGTTTTTGCGACTTGCCCCTTAAACAAATTTTATCATCACTTTCCCCCCTAAACTATGCACTTTTGTGCTATTTGCTCCCTCAGTGCATTTTTGGTCGAAATACTCCACGCTCGAGGTGTTGTTTTTCCTACTTTTGTCATCAATAACTAAAATACATCTAGTACAATACATATGAGTCGGGTAGGGGGAATATTTCGGCAAAAAATGGCCGAAATATGGCCGAAATATTTCGTTCCCAACCATTTTTGGTCGAAATACTCTCCGTTCGAGGCGTTCATTTCCATACTTTTTGTCATCAACAACTAAAATACATCTAGTACAACACATATGAGTCGGGTATGGGAGAATATTCCGGCCAAAAAATGGCCAAAAATGGCCAAAAATGCACCTAGGGGCAAATCGTACAAAAGTGCATAGTTTAGGGGGGAAAGTGATGATAAAATTTGTTTAAAGGGCAAGGCGCAAAAACGTGTATAGATCAGGGGGTTTGATGCTTTTATCCCTTTTTTTTTTAATAATTTGCTCTCACTTCAAGCAAAGTAACTAGGCTTATGTTGTTTGAAAGTACTATCTACAATAAAGTTTTAATTTTGTTTAGTTTGATTAATAATAAAGTTTAAGTGTTTAGTACTAAATAATAGTAATAACTTGTCAATTTCTTCGTTTATGATGCAATTTCTCACTTGTTTGGGACTCGACGACGAAATGAATTTTTGACTTCATATGTTGGTCACGGAATGTTTGCACTTGCATGGATTTGAATTGTTTCTCTTTATACTTTTAATCAAAAAATGTAAGATATGTTTAGATATTTTGTCATTGCTTCTCATCAGTTAAATTCAAAGGTTTTTGGCAGGCAGCCCCCCCTGTGTTCTATGAAATGGGCAGAAAACCCCCATGTGAAATGAAAAGGGGCAAAAACAACCCCTGTGTTTTGAAAAAACATAGCAAAACACCCCCTACTTGCGAAAGTGAGATGCACTTGCCAAAAGATGAGTGTGGGATTCCTTTTAACCAGTACCTTTTAAAAAGCAATTTGATACTTTTATCTTTAACTTTTAAAAAATTACATTTATGACCCAATAGAGTTTTATTTTTACAGATCTATTTCGAAATCGTAAAATTGGTATCAGAGCCAGTATTTATTTATCTAATGGAAACTTTTATTACTATATTATAACTTACTTTAAGAGAAGAGTATTTTACAAACATGAATAATCCAGTTATGGATGACATTTGGTACCCCTATTATCAGTTCTTTTTTAAAGGACCAAAAACCAGGAGTATAAAGTATTTTATAATCCTTCTTAACGAGCGCATCGCGTTCGCAGAAAATTATATTAAACACCACGAGGTTCTATGTTGTCACCTAGAACAAAAGAATTGCCCCATGAATAAAGCTAGACTTGGAGCAATCAAGCAACTTAAAGATAGCCTTAAAAAGGCCAACAAGCAAAGTGCGATACTAAGCTTATAATGCCTGGTATTACTCTTGAACACGAGCTCGATCTTTTGATGCAAAAGCTTGAGGACCTGGCCAGACAAAGACCAATTAACATCCACAGCGTTCGTGCTAAGTACGTTGCGGTTAATGGCCTTACGGCGGAAATCGGGAGGATCAAAAGATTGATCATCGAAAGAGACAACAGATGAGCAATCTGACGTTGCCCAATTTCAACGAGCTCGAGACCGATAGCACCAAGCTATCCCAAGATCTCAGAGAAATCCAGAAGACAGTCCAGACATACGGTAACCGTCTTTACCACATGCCCGAGCAACTTCAAGAACTCCAAGACAAGCTGGAAACTATGTCAAGGCGGCAAAATGAGGTCTTGGAAAATCTGTTGGACGTTCAGCAGAGAATGAGGAATTTGGAATCACAACCCAATTCTTCAGGAAGAAAGCGAGGCAGATGGTTACCGCCATCTTATGGAACAGAGCCACTTCTACACCAGAAAGGCAAGACCGTAGAAGTAAAACGAGAGTTGACGGGAGGAGAAAAGATGAGAGCTTTATTAAGAGGAGAATCAGTTCCTCAGAAAAGGCCATGACCGAGCGTATCCATCTTGACGAAGTCAACTTCGGAAATTTGCAAGATCTACACGACCTTGCAGAATCATTCAACGGATTAAATTTAGTGGATCTCAATACCCATCAGATAACTCAACATGCAGAGTCTTCCAGTCAGGCTCCACCAGCTGTACCGGAAAGTAGCGGAGTGAGCAATCCACAACAAGATGAGCACATGCCGCACCAAGGAGACTTTGTTCCCGGAGGAAATCTACACCCAGATTTCATAAGGCCCGGCATTACGAGATCTCGAAGGAGGCCAGACATAAGGGAAACACCATATGTCAAGTCCCAGCTCGACCCGATACACCCGTATGGGTTAATGCTCAATCTTGATACCCTTGATTTCAAAAACAGGGAGCTCTTGATTGACGATTGGGCCTCAGCAATGAGGATCGCAGCAGGAACCCTTGATCTCAACAAAGAAGCATTCATATTACTACTTAATATGAGTCTGGAAGGGTCAGTCAAGATCGCCTAGGAACAAACAGACCAGGGAACCAAAGAGGAAGTGGCGGCAGGAGAATCTATGAAAAATATCGTAGATAAAATGGCAAAAGTATTCAAGATACTTTTCATTGGAATTGGCTACTTCGAGGACTAAGAAGGAAACTTTGGAGGAGGCCGAGAGCAAGCCAGGAGATATGAAAGAGCGTTGTATAGTCTTGAGTTACACGACATATGTAACATAGACTTATACATAAAACTCTTCACCGAGTACAAGTGGAAGTCGAAGGTGAGTGATGACACGGCCATCCTACTGTTCTTCTCCAAAATCCCAAGTCCATGGAGGGAAATGCTGATAAAAGAATACGAACTTCCCCAAGGTATCGATACCGTGGCAAGACGTATGTCTTTCCTCAAGAGCAAACTTGCTGAATGGTGCCAAAAGGCAGCTGAGCTTAAAAATTACAAGAGGCTGCGAAGAGTAAACAAGAATGTTACTCTTTGTTGCGAAAACAACGACATCCCAACAGTTGTCGGAGGAACCAGAGAGCATAAGAAAAGAAAGAAGTATCCATATGCCCGAGAAGAAAGGCGTGGCAAGGAGAGATCTTCATGGAAGCCCAGAAGATTCTGGTCCAAACAAAAGGCCCGAAGCTATAAATCAGGACACAGGTCAGGGCCAAGCAGAGGACGCCCAGCCACAGGACGAGATAGATCCAACAGGATCTCCACCAAGAGAACTTTCAGAAGAGCCCATACCAGGACCAATGAAAGTTTTAAAGATTGCAATTGTTGGACTTGCGGTGCCCGAGGCCACATCTCTACTGATTGTCCGCAAAATCAAAGCCAAGGAGTTAAACGGTTCGAGGCAACTCCGGAAATCGAGGAAGCCGTTTACTACCAGGATCTGATTCAAGTATATCGCTTCGAGGACATCCCTTCTGACGAAAGCATATACGAAGAAGAAGAATACAATGATGAGTTTTCAGAATCAAAATCAGACTGAGGAAGAGGAAATCTTCCATCAGGAGACGCAAGAGGATATCTCAGGGTTTTTCTCACAAACAGGCGTTTCACACAAAGCCCTGATGAGAATTATGAGAGAGGATCCAAAACTTCGCATTTATGACGGTTTCACAATCGGCAAAATGGAGAGAGCCTTGACCCAATTAAGTCTAAGGCAAAGAAAGCATCATATCATTTACAAAGTCACGGTGGGAGAACTTGCAATCCCGATAGAACTGACCAGTAATGTGGTGGAAATGCAATTAGTTCCCATGATGGAAATCAAGGAGGAACTAAACAGACTCAACAGGGAGGTTGCTCAGAAGATGTCATGGATCCATATCGGAGCCATAAGAATCTTGCTTAAAGCAACATTCAAAGAAGGAGTCAATTCCCCAATCGACATCGCAGTCTTCGATAGAAGAATTCAGAATTTAAAGGACGCATGTCTGGGCGGAATTTCCGGCAACCTATTCGCAGGAAAGGTGGCAATGTTTATCTATCCAAAGATTGCCTATAACCTGGCGGATCGAGACTTTAATAGAGCGCTAACCCTTCATCAAGACTTCAAAAATAAAGATCTGATGAAAGAAGGGAATAGACCATACTCTATTACATATATCATCTCATACGCACTCTCTAATACTCATCACTCTTAGGTATTCCAGAGAAAAGAGTTCGTTGAGATCCCAGAAATATTCGAGAAAGTGGCTCAAGCGGTCAAACCAGAAATCTCTGATCTACCCCACATCCAAGAAATGGACATGATTATCAGAGATCAGCCAGTGCTAAATCAGACGGCCAGCCTCAGGTTTGAACAAAGAAGGGCTTCGTTCAGTGAAAACCGAATGATAAGCCAAAGGACAAGTCAAAGAATGGGAAAAAGACCTATACTTGAAGCTATCACGGGACCAGGCCAGTTCATTACCGAAGGAGAGCTTCAGTGTCCAGCAGGATGGAGTATAATCGAGGTAATTTTCGATATTACTCAGAAGGATAATACCTTTCCAAGCAATGCCTTGTATTATCTCCAACAGCTTTTACCAGGAAGATATCAAGGACGTCTAAAACTGGGAAGTATGGACTTCACAATACAAGGAGTGGCAGGAAGACTAACCGAGAATCTAATACTCGGACTAGAATTCCTCGAAGCCCACAAGCCTTGGGAAAGGATACAAGATGGAATAGAATTTACAGTGGAAGGAAAAAGATACCGAATCCGATGACCACTAGTCCATTCTCCATATACATCTCAGTAGGAATGTTATATGAAGAATACAGGGCAGAATACTTTGCAGCATACATCGATTCCGGAGCAGGAATATGTACAGCAAAAAAGAACGTGTTTCCTCCCAACCTCGAAGAAGAATTACCAGCGGTTGCAGGAAGAGACTTCTCTAAAAGGATTATCACCTTTAAGAGAGGAATTAAGCAAGCAGAAATACTCATAGGAGGCGCAGGAGGAAGCCCTTGGTACAAAGTCAAAACGCCACCTATCTATTTCTATGACACATGAGCAGATATTCTCCTAGGCAACAATTTCCTGCAAGCATTTAAAAGGGTTACACAGGACAATGAGACGAGAAGACTTATTCTCACAACACTTTGTGACCATAAGATTCTCATTCAAAGGTTAAAGGAAGCATTTTACCGCAAAATGCCTTTCAATTTTCACAGCAAGCGTGGTGATGAAGGACAACTTCAACACCCAAAAATGAGGGATCAACGTAAGTATGGAGAAGCAATACTCCAGTTGAGAGCAGACCTAATTGGAGAGGATGATCCAGATATGGAAATGATCAAAGAGACTACAATCAAGCTTCTCAAGGTCAGTATGGAAGGAGTATCGCAAACAGATATCACGAGTGAGAAGCAAATATCACTTGAAGATATCAAAAGCAAGATTCAAAGGAATTTCAGCGAGGATCCTTTGGCATGGTGGAACAAGAATGAACTCCAAGCTTCCCTAAAACTTCAAAAAGGAAAGGAGCATGAGTTCGTACGATACAAGCCAATCCTGATGAATCAAAGAGATCGTGAGGATATGCAAATGATCCTTAAGGAACACCTTGACCTTAAGCTGATATCACCAGGGGTCTCACCTTACAGCAGTCCAGGCTTTCTGGTAAGGAACCATGGCGAAATTAAAAGAGGAAAACCAAGACTTGTCATCAACTATCAAGGAATAAATAAGGTCCTAGAATTTGATGGATACTACATTCCAAGTCGAGAGCACCTAATCAATTGTGTCAAAAACGCAAAGGTATTCTCTAAATTTGATTGCAAATCTGGCTTCTATCAAATTAAAATGCAGGAGGAAAGCAAGAAGTTTACTGCCTTTTCCACGCCACAAGGACATTACATTTGGAATGTGCTGCCAATGGGACTGGCCAACGCACCCCAAATATACCAAAGGAAGATGGATAATCTTTTTAAAGATTACTTCAGTTTCATGTTCGTGTATGTGGATGATATCCTCATAGCATCCAAAACAGTCAGAGAACATCTCAAACATCTAGAGATTTTCTCAGACATCTGTTTCCAGAACGGATAAGTGTTATCTCAAAAGAAAGCAGTAATCCTAACAAGGAAAATTGAATTCCTTGGCATCGAGATTGACGAATCAGGTATCATCCTCCAAACCCATTTGGTCGAAAAGGTACGTGATTGCCCGGATAATCTCAAAACAGTTAAACAACTCCAAAGCTTTTTGGGGTTAGTTAATTTCGCAGGAATGTTTATTAACAATCTTGCAAGTTACAGGAAGATATTCAGTCCCTTACTTAAAAAGGATGCTGAATTTAAATGGACTGATGAACATATAGGGGCGGTACAACAACTAAAGAAGTTGTGCCAAAATCTTCCAAAACTGGCTATACCAAATGATGAAGACGATCTGGTACTATATACTGATGCTAGTGATCATTGGTGGGCGGCAGTCCTAACGAAGGTTGAACCAACAAGAGAAGTCCCATGCAGATATTGTAGTGGTCTATTCGCAGACAATAATGCAGCCAGATGGCACATTAACGAGAAGGAGTTCTTTGCTGTTCGCAGTGCATTTAAGAAATGGCCTCTGTTCTTACTTGCAAAGAAATTTACCTTAAAAATCGATAATACAAGTGTTAAAGCTTTCTTAAAGAATAAAATAGAAAGTAAACCCGAGAAGGCCAAACTTTTAAGATGGCAAGCCGAGTGTCAATATTACGATTTTGACGTTGTTATTACTAAATCTCATGAAAATGTTCTTGCAGATTTCTTAACACGAGATGGAGCCCGGTGAAGCCAACAACATCCTTACAAGGTGGAGGCATCTTGGCGACAGCCTTGAAGAACTAAACAAGGCAATAGACGGCCTAGCAATTAATGCAAAGGCTTCTGGACATGTACAGGAAAAGGACCTTAACAAGGTCTAGAGTGAAATGAAAGCCGCAAGGCTTCATGGCACCATGTTATGGGATAGCCTTTATGGTCCCCTTATGCGAGACACTTCAGAATCAAAATTTATCTCTGAAGTACAAGGGCAAGATGTAAAAATTTGTGAGTCAAGCACTATCTTCCCAAACACAGGAAAAGATCCTTACGATGATGAAAAGGATTCTGAAGACAAGAAGGGTTCTAAGATGGAGACATCTGAGAAATCCAATCAGTCTAAAAAATTAGAGACTGAGATCAACGAGAGAGATTCTAAGATGGAGACATCTGAAGAATCCGAAAAACTGGAGACTGAAATCAACGAGCTTAATCTTAGACCAAGGATGGGAAAATCTAAGGTCCAAAGAGATAACATGAAACCGCCCCCATTGATGGAATACCAAAGGACATGGGAAAGGTTATACACGAGAATGGGACTTGTCCCAGGTAAATCCTTGGCCGACTGGTCAGGAAAATACCCACGTGTTTGGACTTTACCAGGTGCAAACCCGGAAAGTGTACGAGAGTGGTTCGACTTTGGCTGTTTAGCCTCAGTCTTCACTACAGCACCAGGATTCCCGGAAATTTCGAAATTGCCAGGATGGTTATACAAGGGAGTGTATGACTCGTGGAAGAATAACCACACACTCGGACGAGGTGAAACTCTGGAGCTCAAATTCATTTCAGCCGCACCAGAGATTAATGGAAAAGGTTTTCTTCCCAGCTTTCATTTCATAAAGCTACAGAGACCATACATGAGGGCTTTAGACTTCATAAAGCCACCACCAGAAGAGCAACTTCTAGTTACTCCGATATCAGAAGACGATATCACGACAAGGAGAGCTTAGGGACTTTGGGTCTGTCTAACAGAGATGGACAAAGTCAAATATTCGTTCAAAACGTGCCAGAACGCGGAAAACGGATCACTTATGCTCAACTCCATGACGAGCACTACCACTCAATTTGCCGAAACAGCATTCGAGGATAAAAGGCAAAAATTGTGGAGAAACGAGATTCCATCGACGGCCGAAACCAAACGAAAAGCGTGCAACATGATGCATGTCGGAAGATGGAAAGATCGCATTTGTCTAAAATGCCCCGAGCAAAAGGAGCCTCTTTTTGGCAAAAGATTCCCAATCAAAAAAGACAAATGGGAATATGACGAGGAAAGCTCTGCCAGGCCCGGAAAGATGCCTTATGCCGGGAAAAAGACAAAATTCGCGGACAAAGGAAAAGAGGCCATGTGATTGAGCATGACAGGTTAACAACCAGGACCACCCCACTTTCGAAAACGACAAAGAAAAAGGGGCCACTACAAGGAAGTCTGAACAACCGCACCATTATCTGTTAAAATAATGGAGGGACCACAAGCTAAGTGGAATAAGATGTAAGCCATGACGATTCCACTATCAAGAAGAGATGAAATCCGCATTTGATGTCCGGATTAGCCTCTATATAAACCCAAGCTGAAGGAAGCAGAAGGCATCGACAATTCCCCTCTGTTTTCTTACAAAAAAAAAAAAATAGAGAGCTTCTCAATAGCTTGTAATAGTTGAGTGTTTTATTTCCACTGTAAAATACAAGTGTGTAATAGTTTCATAAGTTCTGTTTTAAACACGAGTGCATGTGTGAGGGAAACAAAGCTACCATGAGTAGCTAAACAAGTAACTCTTCTCTATAAGGGTTATGATATTGTAATAAATAAGTTTCCATTCTATAAATAAAATTCTGGCAATTGCTTGAGCATATTTCCCTTTTAAATATTCAGCTTGTACCACAAACAGTATCTCTTACGCCCGGAGTAGGAAACGAACCAGGGCTGTGCTAGTTGCCGTTGAAGGAGCCATTGCAGTAACCATCGATTGCGATCGTGTGGTTAGTCGAGGAAGACTGTAAAAACTGGTGGAAAACCCGACGACAGTTTGGTCAAAAGGAGGTACTATTTTAATTCGGTCTGTTTATTTATTTGGTCGGAAGCATGTTGGGCCTGATATGGTCGTGATGGACTATTCCCAAGTTTAAGGTTTCAAATGGATGATTATAAAACTTTAGGGGTCAAATTTTAAATTTCATAAGTCAAAAATATAATTATCATCTTACTCAGGGACTGAGATCTAATTAAACTACCTGCAAGGGGGTAGTGTGCTATGAGTTAAAGAACACAAGGGGGTTTCTTGCCTCTTTTAGAATCACGAGGGGGTTTTCTGCCACTTTCAGGTAACACAAGGGGTTATTTGCTATCAGCCCTAAATTCAAATCTAACAAGTGACATGCGCCTGCCAAAAATTTGGGTGTCGTTGTGGTCATGATTGTTATAATGTTTTACTTTTTAATTTTTATTGGGCTTCTTTATTTTATCCATGTATTATATAATTTTAGTATTATTTGGATTTACAAAATTTCCATTATTGGGCTACAACCCAGGTGAGCCCTGAGGAAGGTCCGCCCCTTTTAACTCACTTTCTTTCTTACACTGTTTCTCGTGTTTGTTATTCATTATTCATACGTTACACATTTGCGACGACATCACAAAATATAACGAAAATCATTTGCTTTCCTATTCTTCTGCTTTCAATAATTAAATTGTTATCGCCATGGGCAGACCATAGATTTTTTTCACCACGGGCTGCTAAACTCTAAGTTAGCGAAAACAAAAATCTTAAAATTTGAGATATATTCAAAAGAAGTATTAGAGTTATTAGAGTAGTAAAATATAATACTACATATCTTAAACTATACACGAATACAACGTTATTAGAGTTACACCCTCTTCCATTCTATATGAAATAGCTATGTACTTGAAAACTAATTATAAAAACGAGTGTATAATTTCAACAAGGAAAAAAAAAGTATTATATGATGTGTGGACCACATCATTATATTGTTACTATTTTAGGGTTAATCAATGAACTTATTTCTCAGAATTAAAAAGCTCTTAATCTTTTCTTAGTAGTGTATTCAGATTTAGTTTATTTAATAGTTAAATTGAACTCTTATTTGTTCTTTACTAGTCAGACCTTTTATTCAATTTTTGCTCTTCAGTTTTATAACAAAAAGAAAAAGAATTATAAGTAATATATATACATGTATATATACACGAATCATCATCATCATATGCTAAAAAATATAAATGTATCTTATGCCACATATTACATATGGTTATATATAATATATATTATTCATACACTAATTAGTACGTATATTGCATTTTGAAATTAAGTTACATTGTTTGTATTGTTGGACTAGCTATAACAAAATTGCTGTTTTAGACTCTTCTTAATTGGGCCTCACCATTTCATGATTATATAGGCTTGATTATATAGACTGAGATAAAACTGTAATAAAGCTTTTATATATATATAAAAGCAGGCCTTTGGGCCAGCTCCTGGTTATCACCAAACTTAAAACTAATTAGCGCTCACTAGTCAGTAGTAGGGGTGTTATGGGCCGGGGTCCCGCCGGGACGGGACCCCGGCCCACCGGGAATGGCCGGGACGGGAGCTGACTGGCAGCTCCCGTTCCCTCCCGCCGGGAGTAGTATTCCCGGCGGCCGGGAATCCCGGCCGGGATGGGATATTTCCCGTGTCCCGGCCGGCAGTGAGCTTATATGGGGCTGGAAATTTCCAGCCCCTTTTTTTTTGTTTTCCATCATTAAGCACAACTACACAAGCCAGTATTGGTTTTTTGTGAGCAAGCTCCGAGAATTAAGTTACTTTTATATGGATGATATATCATTGATTTTTTAATATTAAATTACTAATAGAAAAATGTCCAAGACATTTTAAAAACGTTTATTTAGAATTTTAAATACAAAATGACCTTTGTCCACTCTCATATTCCACCAATACACACACACAAAAGTGCAAAATAATAATAATATATACACACAAAAACCCCAATCTGCCTCCCCTTTCACTATTAACACACACACACAGTAACAGAAACTCTGCAAAAAACATGAGTTACTACAATCAGATACGCGTACCCATCGGTGTTCCTCCTCCTCAAGGTAAAAATAAAAAATTAAATCTGGGACGGGAGTTCTGTGTGTGTGTGTTGTGTGTGTTTGTGTGTGTTGCGTGTGTTGTGTGTGTCTGTGAGTGATATGGGGAAAAAAATAAGAGCAGCTAACTAAAAAAAAAAAAAAAAAACCTATGTCTACTATCTCCCGGGATCCCGCGGGAGGGAACGGGATCCGGTTCGGATCCCGTTCCCTCCCGGCGGGAGTCAGGCCGGGAGCTAATTTCCGGTCTGGCCGGGAGGGTTTTTTTCGGGTTTTCCCCGGCTCGGGGAAAACCCGCCGGGTCGGGTCGGATTCCAAGATCCCGACCCGGCCCAAACACCCCTAGTCAGTAGTCACTACTAAGTTACAAACTAATTGTTTACCACTAATTTAAACATCAAAATAATTAACTTATTACTACTAAAATTAAAATAACTATGTTCCTTCCCTCAAAGCAGGGGACCCTTTGGTTCTACCCTAAACTAGAGAACACTAAACTTCTAATAATAATAATTATATTCACCTCCCCCCCTCCCCCTCCCTGGCGCCAAACGTAACATTAGAACAATTTCATATATATGCTTACATTTCAACTATAGAGTATTTATTTATATTCTTGCAAATGGACTTCGGGGAAAAGAACTTGTTCCGTTCCTTAATTTGGTTCCCTCTCGCCGTTTTGGTTTTGGTACGTCAAGTTGTCACTCCACCAATTTAGTCCTATAAGTTAGTAAGTTTTTTACCGAAATTTTTAGAATCCACCTGATTTTGTCAAGTTGACACCTGGTTAACCCAAAACTCGATTGTATGGTGTTTCTGGTGGGTAGGTGCGGTAGTTGTGCGGGTGCGGTGTCGTGGGGGTGGGGGTGGAGGGATGGGTACGGTGTAGTGTGGGGTAAAATGTAAGGTTTTAATGGTTACTATTTTGGTCTTATTTCGTTCGGGTTACAATACACCAGAGATAATTACAAATGGGCTTGACAATGCTAAAATAATGCTAATCCAATATAATAAACGAACTAACTTGGTACGGGACACCTACTGTCTATTACAAGTATTGAATTGTTCTAGATATCCTAATAAGACAAACAATCGTGTAGATCGAATAAGACGTTTGATGTGCGTATCGAACGTGGCTGATTCGATGCTGTTGTATATCGAACTCGATTGGTTCGAGTGTGTTGTTGATCGAATTGATGACGTGCCGAACCGTCCTGTTTCGATGTTGGTGGGTCGAACTGAGCAGAATCGATACAGTAGAACCTCGAATGGGGACCGGTTCGATCTTAGTCAACGTAAGATGGGTTTAAGTCGAACAATAAAATATATCGAACCCTTGTGTTCGATGTGGTAGTATTTGTTGTGTGCGTGTCTAATGAATCGTCAGAAGGTTAAGGGGCGAGGTATTTATAGACCCCGTCCCGTGGGATTCTTCAGGCGTCGGAGAGTAAATGTCGAACATGGGTGGTTCGATGCTGAATCCGCATCGAACCTCCTCCGTTCGATGCGTCCGTCCCAATGTCGAATTTGGGCCTATCCTAAATAATACCCATGAGTTACTATATAATTAATTATAGGGGTAATTACATTAAACCCCCCTATCGTATGGTCCATTTCTGAGTCAACCCCCTTAACTTTGTTTTGACTCACTCAACCCCCCATCGTTTGCCAAAATCATCACTTTGCCCCAAGTCAACTTTTTGCACTTTTTTTAGGGGTATTTTTGTCAAATGTTAAAAAATTTAATATTTGTTTTAAAAAAATGTAAAATTTAGTAATCGACAAATATTAATTTTCGGGAAAAAAAGTTTTTTTTCAACCAAATTTATTTTCGAATTTTTTTTTTCGGCAAATAAAATTTTTTTCGAACAAATTTTTTTTGACAAAAAAGAATTATGCAAATAAAAATTTGTTGAAAAAAAAATTTATCGAAAAAAATAATTTGCTGAAAAAAAAATGTTGTCGAAAAAATTTTTTTGTCGGAAAAAAAAATTTGTTCGAAAAAAAAGTTTTTCGGAAATAAATTTGGTTGAAAAAAAACTTTTTTTGGCGAAAATTAATATTTGTCGATTAATAAATTTTACATTTTTTTAAAACAAATATTAATTTTTTTAACATTTGACGAAAATACCCCTGAAAAAAGTGCAAAAAGTTGACTTGGGGCAAAGTGATGATTTTGGCAAACGATGGGGGGTTGACTGAGTCAAAACAAAGTTAAGGGTGTTGACTCAAAAATGGACCATACGATGGGGGGTTTAATGTAAGTACCCCTTAATTATAACACGAAAGTACCAATACAATAGGCCAAATATTTTGGAGATTACCTTCATTGTTACGGAACATATTCAATGCTGAAAATAAAAGTTGTGCTTCCCAATGCTAATAATAACTATGCACACTCTGTGGTATTAACCTGTCTCTGACCCTAGAATTTCTCAACAAATTTTGGGAATTCATCCCATTCACGACCATTTGATTTTTTTTGATTTGCTCTTAACCATCTCTTACCTAATCAGATCTAGAGAATTCATTAACCATTTCTTTTCTTTTTACATCTTAAGAAAACAAATTAAATTATATCCAGCTACTAACTAAATGAGATTTATGGAACAGAAAGAAATTAAACCAATGGAACAACTTGCCGATTTTCCGACACTCTTGGAGGATATGCTCATTCAGATTCTGGTAAATCTGCCAGTAAGGTCCCTAGTGAGATTCAAGTGTGTCTCGAAATCATGGTATCATTTGATTAAAAGTCCGATGTTTAACAACAAACACTTTCATACATCCCGGAGAACTGATAGTGTGCTGTTGATGAGGCGCTATTTGCCTCCTCCAGAAGACCTTGACGTGTTGTCTCTCCATGATATGAATTCACCCGATTTAGACCAGTTGGGACCAAATCTGTCCATTCCATTCTTGAAGGATCTACGGTTAAAGTATAACAGACCATACTTCCCCGAAGGGGTCACTCTTTTGGGCCCATGCAATGGGCTCTTACTAGTATGTTATGGTGCTTTCATCATTTTATGCTGCCCCACATTAAGGGAATTCAATCCGCTTCATCCTTGCCTCTTTGCCTGCCCGAACGGTTTTGTCGATAATATATTAGGATCTGGATTTGGTTGTACTAGTATGACTGATTTCAAGATATTGGTGATCCGAAGTGTCTGGTTTGACGATGTATATGACCCGAGAACGTACACTATTGTTCATCTGTACAATTCCAACACCAATTCTTGGAGGATTATGAAAGATGCTATTACATATATTAAAGATGTATTTAACTATCCTGGTTCTGACACTTTCTTCAATGGTAACTGTCATTGGAATGCAGAATACTCCGATGATTCTTCTACAAAAACCATTCTAACTTTTAACGTCAACACTGACACTTTCGGAGAGTTCGATTATCCAGATGCTTCCGAGGACTTACGTGAAAGTAATCCATATTTCACAATCATCAAGAATTGTTTTTCGATTATTCAATATAAGGACTCGAAGGCGGAACCACAAATACTTCAAATTTGGGTGATGAAGAGATATGGCTTCAGTAACTCCTGGACAAAAATGTACGTACTTGGCCCGCACCAAGTGAAATGTTGTCTAGTACCTTGGAAGAATGATGAATGGGTATTGGCTGAAAGCACTCCTGGCCATTTGACAAGTTTTGCAATACACACAAATGAATTTATGCGGTTTCAAATCTCTGGTGTTGAAAAAACCATGAGAGCTGTAATTTACAAGGAGAGCCTAATAAGTTTAAACCAGGTAATTATATTTGAGTAATAGATGATCATAAAAGTACGAAAACTTAGTCAATGAATCAGCATTTAGTACTAAAGAATCACTGCGTCGGTTATAGTTTATCATATATGAAGTTTTTCTTACTTTTTCTACGTTTTTTGTTTTGCAGATTCTACAGGAAAAGCCAAAATGTAAGGAATCTGGCTATAGTGGCTAGATATGTAAATGTAAGGAGTTTGTTTGTTTGTAGTTTGCATATACCCTTGATATCTAAGATGCGCGGTGAATATGAAAAACACAATATATGAACAACTCCATTAGTTTCAGAGTGAAATTGATTTTCATGCAATTAGTATTAGAATCCACAATTCGAAGGAAAAACAAGTCTTCTGCGTTGCAAGAGAATTACAAATTACGAGCAAACAGAGAAAATACAAAGTAGCTGTAAGTGTAACATTATATAAGCGCCAAAACCGAAAGAGAGAGTCGTTAGTGTTTTTTGTTCTTAAAGACACTTTATTCTGTTGAGGTATAACCTCGTTGACTAGGTCGAGTTTGATCGAACCACGTTAAATTTTACGTGTTCCGTTTGACATAATTATTTCTCTATTATACCATAATTTGTGAAAACAACAAAACAAAAATATTGATTATAAAATCTTTCCAATTTTTCTCTGCATAATTACACTTAGGAGCGGCATATGGCTCTTTGCTATTTGGAAGATCTAAGGCAATTTGAAATAATCTTTGTTACCAGCCATACGAAACTTGCCACACCTTGTAAAGTAATCAGGAGTGTGAAAATTAAGCCTTGAAATTGGATTAAGTCGAAGAAAAAAAACTTACTTACTCGTTTGTCAAATGGTTTGTTAAAATTAAGCCTTGAAATTGGATTAAGTCGAAGAAAAAAAATTACTTACTCGTTTGTCGAATGGTTTGGCGGCCTTCTTTTTTGTTGTATTTGAAACTATTCGTAGAAGTATTTCTTATAATTAGTATTCCTTCGCTGATAACAAAAATATAAAATAAAGAAATAGTTAAGTCAAATATTTTAGGGATAAAAGCATTAAACCCCCTAATCTATTGCCTGTTTTGCGCTTTGGTCCTTAAACTATGTTTATTAGCGCTTTGCTCCCTATCCTTTAGGGTGTCTGTGCGATTTAGTCCTACGGTGGTTCTCAACCAATTTTCGCCGGAAAACACCGGTCACGTGCGGGCCACGCGCTTGTCAGAAGGGCATTTTTGTCCAGAGACACGGGAGAATATTTTCTAGCGTTGCACCCCTTAACCTATTGAAATTTGAGCACGTTGCTCCCTGATCCTATTCCAGATTAAATGTTGCTCCCTAACCTATTGAAATGTAGTGTTGTGCCCCCTAACCTATTGAAATGTAGTGTTGTGCCCCCCAACCTATTGGACATGTCGCGTTTTATCCCTTGTAGTATGATTTGGGCAGTATGTTACCCCTTTTAGTATTGTTTTGGTAGGAATTCAGTACGTTTCTATTATTGTCGTTTTTTACATACAACAAGAACCTTGTATTGTTTTGGTCAGTATCTTTCTGGTATTGTCGTTTTTTATATACACCAAGAACCTTGAATATGCTTAAAAGAGGAGAAAAAAGCATTTCCCTTCATTCATTTAACACAAAATTATGCAGATTACACCCATCTGCATTAATCCATCCATTTAGTACATCTGCAATAACATTCCTAGATACTACATTCCAGTGGCTACCACGAATACAAAATAAATTTCATCTATTGTCTTGACAAAATATTATGGCATTATGCCTTACATAGTTGAAACAAAATAACCCAACCGAGTCTTCATATCTTGAGCATTTCACCAACCACTTTGTCATAAAGGTGTTTTCTACCGCGTAGTACGTTCATGATTGGATCCTGGTTAGTAGGCTGTGTGGCAGCTTTCTTTACATTATTTTTCTTGATCTGCAATCCAACATAAATAGTTAGACAGCAATTATACAAAACTAACAGTAAACACCCAAAATAATGAAATTTACCTTGTCCATAGCCTCTTTAAGTGAATCAGGGTCATTCATAATAACCTCCCTTTGGGATTTGGTTTCTTCTTCCCACTAAGTTCCTCAACCAATCTGGTTACATGCTTCTTAGTTCTGACTGGCCTTTCCTCAACTACATCTTCTACCACAACTTTCTTAGCTCCACTTGTGGACTTCTCCAATCTTGCAACCTGCTGACATTCAAACAGAAATTACTTCCTAGGTGATTATCTCATTATAACCCAAAAACAAGAACCTAATAGGGCTGGTTGATACCTTCACTGGTGGTTCACTCACACTCATTTTCCTTTTACTTGGTGGAACTCTGACATCATCATCAGCAACAACAAGCATTTTTCCTTTTCTCTTCCCCCCAATTGCATCTGTACAGAAAGTACCTTCTCTTCCCCCCCTTTATTAGTCTCCTGAACTGTTTTTTTCTTGGATTTGGATCTCTTTTGAACTTGTGCTGAAGGAATCTTCACATAAAAAACATTCAATTTATAACTACAGTTATAGTCACTAATCAAAGTACAATTCTTTTGTGTAACCAACAGTACCTCAATATCAGGAGCATATCCATCATCCACACTTGTGTCATTTACCCAGGATTTTCTTCCTGATCACTCTTGCTTTTCTTCCTAGGTGATCTTCTAGGAAGCTATGTGACAACAGATTCAACATTTTTATATGATCCAAAACTAGTAAACTGTTAAAGAATTTGTAATATCTATTCTTACTTGAGCTTTTTCCAGATTATCAGTCTCCACTTCAAGATCTTCCATCTTCCCTTTCCCTTTTTCTTTCCTTGTATGTTTTTTAGCCTTGGTTTTTGTGCAGGTCACCTGAAATCAGAGCAGTTGAATTATTAATACAGTTAGTTAAAAATTTAAGCATAAACATGTGCATTAGTTCACCTTTGCAGCTTCCTCAGCATTCTTTGGAGGCACTTCTACTCCTGGCAATTATTCCCCTTCAGCATACCTCCTAATAGGACATGTTCTGACATTGTGTCCATGTTGGCCACACAATCTACATGTCATCAACAGTCCCTGTCTGCCCACATTCTGTGTGGTACCTGACTCAGCCTCTATTCTCCTTTTCTCTTTCAATTCTTTCAATTCTTATGGGCTTAGATTCCTATTTTGCTTCTTGGGCCTTCCAGGTAACCTTTCAGGGATTGTAGGTAAACAAGGGGTCAAATTGGATGATGGCCAGTCACCAGGCCCATGCATTGTATGCATGCAATGCTTGTAACATTGAAGGTAAGTACTCTTCAAGTAGCACTTGTCCACCAAGTCTTCTGGATCCCTCTCTCTATCAATCAATGCACAATATGCATTTGCACATGGTATTCCAGACAGTTGCCACTTCTTGCAACTACACTCCTTTCTCTCTAAGTTCACTGTCACTTGTCCATCAGGTGCCTCAATTTCAAATTCATGAAGCCCATTCAAGTGGGCTTTGCACTTCATACCAGCTTCTTTATTGGACTCCAACAACTTCCTTATATTAGGCCCCACTTTCCCACTCCACTTCTTAGTCATATCCCTCTTAACATAAGTTCTTTTCATCAAAATCAGCCTGATATGTTCCAACATATTAGTGATGGGCTTTGGCCTTGCTTCAAGAATCAATGCATTAAAACTTTCACACATATTGTTCAACAACACATCACTCTTGACAGTTGTGTTGAAGAATGCTCTGCTCCAGTTAGCTGTAGGCCTCTTTGTTAACCATGTGAAGGCTTCCAATTTCCTCTTTTTAATTTCATGCATTGTTGATGCAAAAGCTCTCACCGTTGTGGCTCTGGCAGCCTTCCACACCAAACACTTGAGAGGCAACCATCTATGCAACTGTTTGAAGTTACTATACATGTGCATGACACAAAACCTGTGTGCACTGTAAGGCATATATTTGGCGACTGCATCAACCAGCCCCTTCTGTTTAACAGACATCACAACCCATACATCACTCCCTTCTTCACTGATCTTCAGATCATTTACTAGCAGTCCCATGAACCACATCCAGCTATCCTTTCTTTCTTTCTCCACCACAGCATAGGCAATAGGATACATGTTGTTGTTGGCATCTATCCCAATGGCAGTCAGCATGATCCCACCACACAAAAACTTCAGATGACACCCATCTAAACAAATAACTGGCCTGCAACCCTCTAAAAACCCTCTCTTCAATGAACCCCAACATATGTAAAATCTTTTGAACACTGGTCCCTTATCAGTGTTCACAGTTTGTATCCTGACTGTATTCTCCTTGTCACTTTTCATTATCTCTGCTGCATATCTCCATAGCAGAGCATATTGTTCTGACTTTGTCCCAATAGAGAACTGCTTCACCTTTGCTTTAGCTCTGTACATCTGCCACTTAGTGTAGTTGCACTTTGTTTCTGTTCTGAAACTGTCGAGCATAGAGTCAACATGCCAATTCAAGTTCCCATTGATCATGTGCATGTACTTTTTAGCAAGCCATGTTGATGTGTCTTGTGTAACCTTATGAACAATGTTGCACTTGTGCACTCCATTAAAGGTCTTTATTTGCAAAGCCCCACAGTGCCCTATCTCAGAAGCAAACACATGGTATGGACACTTTTCATTATTGCACTTAACTCTCACTCTAGATTTATCATTCTTCTTGAACACAATGTCCATGCGCACCTTGATTGCATAGTTCCTCACAGCATCTCTAAAAGTCTGAGCATCTTCAAAGCAAAGCTCTAGTTATACTCTACGATCAACCATATCCAACTTTCTGTTGAAGACAGGAAACCCAAGATATGTTGCTCTGACTTGTCTCCCACCAAAACTTGATCCATCAGATGACTTGTTAACCTCCCTAGATATGGCTATACCAGCCCAGTGTTATTCATTGTCCCCTACCTCACCAATGTCCTCATATACTCCCTCATCATCTGTCATATCATCACAACTGTCAATTATGGCCCCAGACATCTCAGAATCTGTCCCCACAGATTGATCATCATCTGATTCTATCTCTTCTCTGTCATATATTATGTTATCAAAGTTCTCAGAATCCTCCACTTCATCAACATTACCACCTACACCAGATGGACCAGCCTTACCAGATGGACCAGGTTCAAATTCATTTGCTCTAGTAGGAGCTGATTCATTAGCACCAGCTCTAGCATCATCAACTGCTCTATCATCAGCAACAGATGCTCCTGAAGTACCAGCCTTATCATCAGTACCAATTTCACCAACTATTTCATCTTCCACTACCTTATCAGCAAGCGCCTCTAGATCTCCAAGATTTGTAGCATCTTCTCCAGCCTATTCAGCTGGTATTTCTTCACCCCCAATGGCAAACACTCCAACCATTTTATCCTTATTTTTATACTTAATCATATTCACTGCCTCTCTATCATCCATCAAGTAATCAACCTTTTCCACAGAATCAATATCCTTCCCACATGCAACAACAAAAGTTTCACTGGACTTGAAACTAACCTCTTCACCCATGTTCTTTAACTCTAACATGCTCATTTCATCTGGGTTACACCAGTCAAAGTGAGCAATTCTCCCACCAATGTACTTAGTGACTCCATCAATTACCTCTAGTTGACCAAAGTAATGAAATCTAATTGTGTAGTCATTGGAATTAGTGCCTGCAATATTAAAAGATAGAGTTAAGAAGACATTTTTTCATGTTATACTGGCAATATATCATTTTTCCTATAAACTAACAATGAAAGAGGGACCACTGAGTGTTCTGAAAAGCCTATCTTCAACTAAAGAAGCAAAGAGCAGCAAAATGGTCTACAAAGTGGTCCAAAAATGCGACAAGAAATATTATTTAACCATTATTATATAATTCTAACACAAGTGGTCGATAAAGTGGTCTTAAACATAATACAATCATTAAAAAAATTGAACTTTTTAACTCTATCATAATGTGTTCCTACAATGTCGGAGGCAAAAGTAGTAATTTTAACAAAAAAAACAACGCAAGATTCGCACAAAGGACAAATACAGCAAATTAAAACTAGGGTTTGAAAGTTACCGTAGTTTGGCGTTTTCTTGCCCGAGCGTATCTTGTGTGTGAGCAATTCCCAACCCATTATGATGATTAAACCCTAAAACAAAGTGTTTTTCCCAAAAAACGGGCAAACCCTAGAACCCAAAATTAGGATTAACCACTGTTTTTCTCCAAAATCGGGCAACCCCAAGAGCGTAATGTGATCGCGCCTAATGTATTTTAGTGTGATTGTGTAGATTTGTGATGGATTTCGAAGAAATCAAATGAACCCTAATCGCGATTCGGATGAACCCTAATTTTTGGGGAGTGAATTTTTGCGGACTGAATTTTTGTGATCTGATTCCCTAACCTAATAGGTGTTTTGCATTTTACCCCCTGAATCATTCGTTTTTTGTTTTGTATTTTTAAAAGGTACAATAATAAAAATGTGTTCTGACCAAAATACCCTCCACACATTGCACGTGGCCCGTACGTGACCGGTGTTTTCTGGTGAAAATTGGCTGAGAACCACCGTAGGACTAAATCGCACAGACACCCTAAAGGTTAGGGAGCAAAGCGCTAATAAACATAGTTTAAGGACCAAAGCGCAAAACAGACAATAGGTTAGGGGGTTTAATGCTTTATCCCAATATTTTAAGTACCAAAGCTTATCAATTTGAGTTCAAGGGATGAAGGGACAACTCTCATTGATTAACGTATTTCCCGAGAACTTCACAAAAATAAACAATGTGTTAGAAACGAACCATGCACAGTGGTAGAAACCAATTCATTTAGCACATGAGAAAATAAATGTTGCCACTCATGCATGATTCCTAAATATACGCCGTTGCACAACATGTGATTCTCTAGGTATCAACTGTATTTCCTTTTTAATGTGATTAGGCTTTCTTCATATTTTACAGCACACAAGGAGTGATTGACCCCATAGACTTGAAATTTCTCAGTTTCATCTGTATATAACGCATAAGACTCCAATTGGCCATCCCTTGTGGCCACTAGTATCCACTCATCGTTCTTCCAAGGCAATAAAGGGGCAATGTCTCGGCAAGGTCTTATTACAAATTGTTTTGTCCACGAGTCTGTTACTCCATATTCCGTCATTATCCAACCTTCGATGAGATTTAGCTCCATCGAGTATATATCACATAGGAGCAACCCAAGACACTGATTCAGAATTGTGAGCCAACATTGCGTTTTGTTACGTACCTTCAAATAGTCTGGATAGAGTAATTGTGTGAAGCCTTCGGAGTTAAAGTCAAAATAAAGTATAATGTCATCGCCATAATCTTGCATAAGATCACTGGTTGCGCTCCAATGACAGATAGAATTAAACAAGACTTCCGTGCAATTACCTTGTGCAAGATAAGTCTTCTTAATGGCATTCTCGTCAACTTGTCGCCATGAATCGCTGCTTGAATTGTATAGGTGGACTACAACGCGATATTCATTAGGTGAATATCTTTTATCATTAGTACTGCGTATAAATACGAACTTGAAATCATTCGTACAGGAATCACTACCAAATCCTAGTCCCAATGTGTCTTCAACACGACCCTCTGGACAAGAAAATGGGCAATCTGGAAGTTGCTTGAATTCTCTTAATGCTGGATTGCAGAACATGATACAACTTATACCACAAGCTATGCAAACAAGCCCACTGCATGGGCCCAAGAGGTAGACATTTCCGGGTAGTTCGTTGCATTTATACAGATCTTTCAACAAGGGAATGGACAAATATGGTAAGACCTCTTCTAATTGTGGCGAATCCATTTTGCGAAAGGAGAATCTATCATCGTCTATTGGGGTAGGATAATAGCTTCTTATCAACAACATGTTGCATTTCTTTCGCCGTTTCAAGAAGTGTTGGTTGATAAATGTTGGATCCGCTAGCAAGGCGAGCCAAAACTTTGAGACACATCTAAATCGAACAAGTGATTTCACTGGAAGGTATACCGTAATATCTATCACCGAGACCCTGAAAAATTGTCTTCTCTCTACCATTTTATTTTTATTTGGATGAACATACAGTTGTAGAGCGATTGAAAGTAATATAATCGCCCAAAATTAATCACACGAGAACTGAAGGAAATCGAGATAAATCAAACAATATAAACGCGATTGAAGGTATTCAAAAAAGAGGAGATTGAAATTTTTGGATCTCATTAGATTGAGATGTTATGCTATGTTATCCAATGCTGACCCACAAGCGTATTTTAACTTATATATATATATATATATATATATATATATATATATATATACTATTATCTAAGGGAAGAGGTCATACACTCACATATGGGTGGTTATGATACCAACTTTTTGATTTCCTAAAATACCCCTATTTAAATCCCTTAACAAACTAAAAAAGAAAGGACATAAACGTCATCTAAAATTACAAAAAAAACCGTATGTCAACTTTCATCGTTCGGTTATTATGAAAGTTCACATACGTTTTTTTTTGTGATTTTAGATGACGTTTATATCCTTTATTTTTTAGTTTGTTAAGGGATTTAAATAGGGGTATTTTAGGAAATTAAAAAGTTGGTATCATAACCATCGGTATGTGAGTGCATGACCTCTTCCCTTAGATAATAGTATAGATTATGAAGAACATAAATATATGCTGAAATGTAATGTAAACTAAATATATATAGACATAAAGCCTACTTTTTCTATGTATTTAGTTATCAATATAATATCGGAATATGATTTTGGGGAAAAAAGTAAAAAAGAAGAGTTACTATTGTCACCTTTGATTGGGGAAAAATCATGAATAATATGTTTGAAAAATAAATTAGAAGAACAATATCATCTGTAATAAAAAAACTGAACCACTAAATAAAAACTGAACAACTAAAGACGCGGGTGGTTGAGTTGAAAATTAAAGGTTACGGTAACAAAGTGAAAAACATGTAGAACCGTGTAAGCTTGCACGTGAGGGAATTTCAACTTTTATAATAACCGAACGATGAATGTGCAAAAAAAACTCATAAAAATTAAGGAAATCTGAAACCTCATGCAAACAAATAGCGCTAAGAAGAACCTGGTGAAATTCCTCAACATCGATTCAATTCAAGATGGTTTTTGGACATTACGGAGATATCGAAGGCCAATTTCTGTTCAGATTCATAAAGTGATTTGCAAGAATTCACATACTTGGATGAATTACTTGTGATCAAAATTACGACTATTGATTCAAAATAATTTTCTGTTAAGGAAGATAATATCTCCAATTAATTATAGCAATAATAATTTCTGCTGCACAAAAAATGGATTAATCAGTTGTTATAAAATAAACAAACAATTTAATAAAAATAATCGACACTCTCAAAATCTTAAAAATTAAAATAAGTGCTTTTTATAATTTATGCCCGTTAATTTCACTCAACTTCAAGTTTTGCCCTTTTTTGGAGTGGACTTTATTTTTGCCCGGTAATTGTTTTTTTTTTAAAATGCCCGACGGGCTCAACTCTGGGCTTCGACCAAACCCATCGGTCCAAAAAAGGGCAAAATTTGAAGTTGATGGAAATTAACGGGCAGAAATTATAAAAAGCCCTTATATATATTTTAAAAAACAAAAAATACCAAAAAAAAAAAATTACTCATCATCTTCATCACCCAACCGCTGCCTCCACCCCCCCATCCCACCCCCACCCCCCGTCGTCATCGCTACCACCACCATCTTCATCGGATTATCACCGATTACCACCACCATCTTCTTTCCCACTACCACCCCCACCACCGAACTTAATTTCGTGTTTTTCCCCGATTATACGTAATTGCTGATTTATACTCAATTTTTTTTCTTTGTTGTTGTTGTGTTTTGATCGAACAGGGTTATCGACGTGTTAGGGTGGTTCAAGTTTGTCTAATTCGAGGTAATTTCAAAAACCCTAAATTTGCGAATTGTAAATTTTGATAATTTGAATGTTTGTTGATGTATACTTCGATCTAAATGCCGAATGTAATTTTTTTGTGGTGGTGGTGGCGCGATGAGAGCTGTTATTTGCAGCAATGGTGGTGGTGGCGCGATTTTGGTGGTGATTGGGCAGCGATGGGAGGAGTTGGCGATTTGCAGCGATGGTGGTGATTGGGCAGCGGTGGGAGGAGTTGGCGCCGATGAGAGCTGCAATTGTAGCGATGGTGGTGGGCAGTGGTGGTGGCGCTGATTAAGGTGGTGGTGGTGTTCGGTGGTGGGGGTGGTAGTAGGGAAGAAGATGGTGGTGGTAATCGGTGATAATCCGATGAAGATGGTGGTGGTAGCGGCGACGACGGGGGGTGGGGGTGGGATGGGGGGGGGGTGGAGGCAGCGGTTGGGTGATGAAGATGATGACTAATTTTTATTTTTTTTGGTATTTTTTGTTTTTTAAAATATATAAGGGTTTTTTATAATTTCTGTCCGTTAATTTCCACCAACTTCAAGTTTTGCCCTTTTTTGGACCGGTGGGCTTGGTCGAAGCCCAGAGTTGAGCCCGCCGGGCATTTTAAAAAAAAAAAAACAATTACCGGGCGAAAATAAATCCCGGTCCAAAAAAGGGCAAAACTTGAAGTTGGTGGAAATTAACGGGAAGAAATTATAAAAGCCCTTAAAATAATAGCACGCAAAAACAGTATATACAAAAACCTTACCTCTTAGTCTAGATATTAAATGAATGATACAAGATATCAAATTGCCACATGCACAATCCAAAAGACTAACTCTTGGCATGAAAATAAATAATAAAGAATACGATATTGATTGGTGAAACTTATCCGTATCTTTATAAAGAATACGATATTGATTGGTGAAACTTGTCCATATCCTTTAAAGATGGCGAGATTATTTTCTATTAGTAAAAGAGAAAAAGATCTTACCTTAGCTTACAACCACGTTGATAGCACTTCCATGGAGAATAAATCATTTTTCAAATCCCGTTCCTAAGGAACTTTATTAGCAGATCAAATAATCAAACTGAAAAGTAGTGGGCATGTTATTAATATGCACCCCGTTTAACAGTTAACAATTTTAAAAAAATGGGAGAATAACCGTGCAAGTTTCTTAGACGGATACGTGAATCATGCGATTATCCCTTAATTCAAAATTTCAAATTTTTTTGTGTGCATACGATTTTTTTTTGTGATTTTAGATGACGTTTATGTCATTTATTTTTTAGTTTGTTAAAGAATTTAAATAGGGGTATTTTAGGAAATCAAAAAGTTGGTATCATAACCACCCGTATGTGAGTGTATGACCTCTTCCTTTAGATGATAGTATATATATTGTAGTATTTCTAAACTTTATTGTTCGTTGCTAAATAATTTTACATCACTTATCAAGAGATTAATATCCCTTTTTCAGGATTGAACTTCCATACTCAGAGATTCAAGTGCTTTGCCAGAGGGGGTTTTCTTCCTCAAGAAGTTTTGTCTTTCATTTAGGTAGTGTTTGCAAATGCTTTTAAAAGGAGTTTATGGGCTTTTTCTATAGAGAAGTCATAAATTAGTGTTTGAAAATTGGGCGTCTACTTCTCCTTATCTTAAAATAAGTCAAAAAAATCACTAGCCCAATAGTTAGGTAAAGGGTATTTCTATAAGAAGCTTTTAATTATTATTATTTTTAAATGCTTCTCTCTTCTAATCCGTTTATACTCTTAGAAATAGGAAAAAAGATCTTCTCTAATATTTGAAAAATAAAAAGAATAAAAAATTAATACTTTTAAATAATAAAAAATAAAATATTACCCTGGACCTCAATTTACTTAACCACAACATATAAAATACTAAAATGATTAATATCTCTAAATAACATTTATTTTTTTGAACATAGAATACTTGATAGGTGTAATTATACAAATAATTATGCATTTTGATGTAATAATCATAAAATATTGATTAAATTATATCAAACGCTTTATTGTTATATTTTTAAATATATTTTTTATAACGTATATTGGTTTAAATTAGGTGCAAGGTAATTATTTGTATGCTTGAAAAATATGGGTATTTAAGTCTTATTGCATTATAAAACCTGCTTCTAACTTATTATTGCAAACACTACAAAATCAATTTAAACTGCTTTAAGCTGTTTTTTAAAGAAGGTTAGTAAACACTCCTCGTTTTAAATCAAAATGAGCTTTAAATGACTTTAAGTAAAAGCTTGGAAGAAGAAGATTCAATAGGCTTTTGCAAACACCCCCTTAAATAGAAAGCAACATTGAACTTTTCAAGATTTCGCACTACTACTCCACCCTCTTTCAGTTCCCTGCAATCTATATTTCCAATTTTACCCATGGTGTTTTTAATTTACATCATTTCCTCCCGCTAAAAGAATCATATTTGAAAGTGATAATTGAAATAACTTTCTTTCGGAGCTCTAAAGAGAGAAAAAACAAAATTGGAAGACCTACAAGGACAAAATAAAGGATGACAATTTCCCGCCAAGAGAGAAATGTTTGTCTTTCCAACCGTTTAGTTTTTTTACAAGGAGAGAATGGCACAAGACCTCAAACTCTGTTTCGCAAACCTCAGAATTACTCTATTTCGAAACTCTACACTGATGTCATGCAAGGAGTTTGAGATTTTAAGCTTACCTTTGTTGTCCTTGCCCGCGTTCATGACTTATGTGGCTGAAGCCTAGGAGTTTCCTTCCTAAGCTCGCAGTCCCTCATATAAAGACTAACATTTCTATCTCAGTAATTTTATTTTAGGGATATAAGCTTCAATCCCCCTAATGGATGACATCTTTTTTACTTTATCCATAGAACATTTTTTCCATCATTTGCCCCCTAACCTTTGTCAACTTGTGCGAATAATTCTATTCGTGTATTTTCGGCATTTTGACGCAGTCGAGAAGGCGTTGGAGTTTATGGTAAAACGGGATCATCCCAAGGTTAGAAGCTGATTTTGACTTGGTCCATTTTTTACGTGCAATTAGTCCAATTGCATCCGAAACGGGCCAACGAATAGTAATAATAACTTAAAGATTATTAAGGGATCGAATTTTAGCCAAATTCCATCGTTTAGGCCTCGAAAATGCCATTTTTGCCGTTTTTAGTAATTTTCGTTTCAGTTATATCTCTGTTTCTAGAACTCGGAGTTGCATTTCGCTTGTTGGAGCGTGTTTCATATGAGTAGCACTTTTAGTTTATGCTTTTATTTCGATTTTCCATTTTTAAAAAAAAATGTTTTTTAGTATTTTAATTATACTTCTAGGGTATATATTTTATGTAAACCCCAAGAAGACAGTTAGTTGATTATTGAATAAAGCTTTTGAGTGTTTCTCTCTTTTTGCATCAATTTCTTGCCATTATTTACGAAATCAACAAGTCTTTGATTATCGTGTGTTGTTCCAATCTTTCATATAAGCTTTCGCTATGTCAATTGGCATCAGTCCCAAGTTCGTTCCTTCACTATGTCGCCCAGAAACGTTAGGAAGAAGATACACGTGAGGAATTCACACAGTTACATCAGTAAGTTGAATTGTTGACGCAACAGATGGCAACCATAGTTGCACAACAGGCTGCGCCAGCACCAAGATCTAAAGACCAATCATTCGAGGATTTGGTGGAAGAGAATCCTTTTGCTCGGAGACAATGTGTCCAAGAGTACAATCCACGTTGGGAATCAGGGTTTAAGGTTGACATACCAGAATTTTAGGGAGGGTTAAACCCTGAGGAATTCTTGGATTTGGTAACTACAGTTGAAGAGGTTTTGGACTTTAAAGATGTTCCAGATGACAAACGTGTTTCTCTCGTTGCAACTAGGTTTCGGCGAAGAGCAGCGGCATGGTGGCAACAACTTAAGGTGACGAGGTCTCGACATGGGAAACCTAAACTTGTGTCTTGGGATAAACTGAAGAAACAATTTTTACCCTATAATTATGTGCGTACTATGTATCAAAATTTGTAGAATTTGCGTCAAGGGGGGAAGTCTGTGAGTGACTATACCACTGAGTTCCACTTGCTAATTACTAGGAATGACTTGATGGAAACAAAGGATCAATTGATGTCACATTATGTGAGTGGTCTTCGTCCACAGATTCAGGATACCTTGAATATGTTCGACCAAGTCTCTGTCTCAGAGGCACACCAGCGAGGAGTGCATAATGAGAAGCAATAATCGCGGAGAGTCATGAACCCTCTTAGTATTGGGAACTCATCGGATAGCTCGCATCAGGTCACATGTCCCGGTAACGTTGTGCAATCGGGGCTACCAAAAACGGGCACTATCCAACAACCAACGTAGGGATGAGTTTTACGCTACAGTGAAGAAGTGTTCGTTTCTCACTGATAGTGTAGTGTTTTTGGGGTATGTGGTCTCAAAGGATGGGTTAGCAGTTAATACATCTAAAGTGGAGGCAATAAGCCAGTGGCCTCGGCCCACAACTATCACTGAGGTTAGAAGTTTTTATAGTTTGGCGTCTTTTTACCATCGTTTTATCCCTCACTTTATGGCGCCAATCACGGATTCCATGAAGGGTAGTAAGTTTCAGTGGACCGACAAGGCTGATATGTCTTTCCAATTAATCAAGGAGAAATTGACCACTGCTACCGTGTTGGTCTTACCTGATTTCAATCGCCCGTTTGAGTTACATTGTGATGCATCAAAGGTTGGTATTGGTGGTGTGTTGAGTCAGGGTAATCACCCTGTGGCCTTTTTTAGTAAGAAGTTGCCTGGTTCCAAATCTCGATATAGCACTTACAATGTGGAATTCTATGCTATTGTTCAGCCTATACGACACTGGTGTCACTACCTTTTCCACAAAGAGTTCATCTTATATACTGATCATGATTCCCTTAAACACCTTGACACTCAGGATAAAGTGTTTGATCGGCATGCTTCATGGATTGCTTACTTGCAGCATTTCACTTTCATGATAAAGCATAAAGATGGTGCTTTGAACAAGATTGTAGATTTGTTGAGTAGGCGTCATAACATTCTCTTGGAGATGCGCATCGAGGTTCTGGGCTTTGACAGCCTGCGTGATTTGTACACTATTGATCCATACTTTTCTGGCGTGATTCGGGATATGCAGAGCGGGGTACAGTCAGAGTTTGCGTGGGTGGATGGTTTTCTGTTTCGGGGTACACAGTTGAGCATTCCAGAGAGTAGTTTACGTGTGAAAATTATTCAGGAGTTGCATAATGATGGGCATGTGGGTCGTGATAGGACCCTCCAGCTCGCGACGACTTCATATTTTTGACCATCATTGCCTAGGGGCGTGGGTAAGTTTGGGGAGCATTGTTGGGTTTTTCAGCTATCTAAGGGTAAAGCTACGAATGTTGGGTTGTACATGCCACTACTTATTCCGACACATCCGTGAACGTATGTGAGCATGGATTTTGTTGTTGAGTTACCACGAACTCAACGTGGCTTTGATTCTATTTATGTGGTGGTGGATCATTTCTCAAAGATGGTGCACTTTATCCATTACAAGAAGACTACTGATGCTGTTAATGTTGCCTTGTTGTACCTTCGTGAGGTTTATCGTTTGCACGGGCTTCCTACGTTAATTGTGTCTGATCGGGACAGTCGCTTTCTTAGTCACTTCTGGCCTAGTTTGTGGCGCATGGTGAATACACGGCTGGATTTTAGTAGTGTTTATACTCCGCAAATAGATGGTCAAACCGAGATTGTAAATCGTTCTTTGGGTGATCTGTTATGATGCCTTATGGGTGATAAACTTAAGTCTTGGGATCAGAAACTGTGCCAAGCTGAGTCTGCTCATAATCACACTGTCAACCGGAGTTCTGGGTTTAGTCCTTTCCAAGTGGTGTATGGCCTCGTTCCTAGGGGTCCCCTTGATTTAGTTCTGGTGACTGCCTCAGTCAAGATGCATGGCAAGGCGGAGGATTTTATCCAACAGTTGCAGCAGGTGCATTCCCAGGCTCATGACCACTTGCAAGTTGCTGCCTTGGATTACAAGTGTTCTGTTGATGCGAAGAGGCGCAATGTTGAGTTTGAGGTGGGTGACTTTGTATGGGTAATGATGACTCAGGATCGTATTCCAGCACATGAGCATAACAAACTCTCAGCAAAGAAGCTTGGTCCAGTAGAGATTGTTGACAAGATCAATCTATTGCTTATCGGTTGAAGTTGCCTAGTCATATTCGTACTTCTGATGTGTTTAATGTCAAACACGTGGTGCCGTTTCGGGGTGATAATTCTGATGATGATGATGATGATGGGGATATGCCTGTGCCAAATTCGAGGGCGAATTTTTCCCACTCGGCGGAAATGATGCAGTCGAGAAGGCATTGGAGTTTATGGTGAAACGGGATCATCCCAAGATTAGAGGCTGATTTTGACTTTCTCCATTTTTGACGTGCGATTAGTCCAATTGCATCCAGAACGGGCCAACGAACAATAGTAATAATCTAAAGATCGGGTTAAAAATTTGTTTTGTCCTTTAATTTGGCTATCTCACCAATTTCGTCCTTCAATTATGCAGTATGTCAAAAACGTCCCCTAATTTGATAAATTGGTCCTCTCCCCGGCACAAACTGAAAACCTCCCAGAAAAATCCGAGGTGGCGACCGATTGACTCCAATCAGCCCGGTTTGACCACTAAAAAAAATATTTTAATTGTTTTTAACCACCTGGCATATCCATATACATAAGCCAAAAAATGGAATATAATGAAAAACCTGCCACTACAAGAGAAAAGGGCTTTACCGACGGCTGAAAATCCGTCGGTAAAGGGCCATTTTCCGACGAAAATACCCTTTTCCGTCGGCAAAAGCCGTCGGAAAAGGCCGACGGAAAAAAGCTCGTAAGTAAAGAGCTTTTCCGTCGGACTTTTACCGACGGAATAGGGCTTTTCCGTCGGCTTTAAGCCGACGGAAAAGCCTTTTTCCTATACCGTCGGCTTAAAGCCGACGGAAAAGGGGTTTTTTTCCGTCGGCTTAAAGCTGACGGTATAGCTTCCCTTTGCCGACGGAAAAGCCCTATTCCGTCGGCTTTAAGCCGACGGAAAAGGGTTTTAAAATATTAAAAAAAAATAAAAAAAAATAAAAAATTTAAAAAAATGATTTAAAAAAACAATTTAAAATGATTTAAATCCGACGGTATATGGCTTTTCCGTCGGCTTAAAGCCGACGGTATAGGGCTTTTCCGTCGGCTTAAAGCCGACGGAAAAGGGTTTAAAAATATTAAAAAAAAATTAAAAAAAATCAATTTAAAAAATGATTTAAAACAATTGACTTAAAAGAAATCGTTTTAATAATTGATTTATGATTTTTTTTTCCGATTTATTTAAAAGAAATCGATTTTAAATAATTATTTTATAATGTTTTTGGCGATTTTTTGTAAAGAAACGATTTTAAATAATTTTTTTATATTTATTTGGCGATTTAATTTAAAAGAAATCGATTTAAATAATAACATTCACATTTTCGAGCAATTTTTTTAAATTATTAATTATATTAAATAAAATTTCGTATTTAAAATAAAATCTTGATAATATAAGTTTTTTATAGTTATTATTAGTTAGATAATGAATAAAACATAAGTAGAAATAAAATAATAAAACAAATAATAAACTCTAATTATAAGTTAGTGGATCTATATGGATAAATTTTTGTTAGTTATTTAGAATTTTTGGGAGAGAAAGTAGATAGTTTTTGGAGAATGGAAAGAATGAATGAATTAAGTGGGTAGAATAAGGGGTATTTATAGATATTTAGGAGGAGTAGGGTTAAATTAAAAAAATCAAATAAAATGGGGTGGGGGGTGCCACGTCAGCGATCCGTGTGAATTATCACACGGATCGCTGACGTGGCGAAATCTGATCCGTGTGATCAAATCACACGGATCGGATCTATACCGTCGGCTCTAAGCCGACGGTATAGATCAATACCGACGGCTCTAAGCCGTCGGTAAAGATCTTTACCGACGGCTTAGAGCCGTCGGTATAGATTAAAAATATTAAAAAAAAAAACAATTTAAAAAATGATTTAAAAAAACGATTTAAAACAATTGACTTAAAAGAAACCGTTTTAAAATAATTGATTTATGATTTTTTTTCCGATTTATTTAAAAGAAATCGATTTTAAATAATTATTTTATAATTTTTTGGCGATTTTTTGTAAAGAAACGATTTTAAATAAATTTTTTATGTTTATTTGGCGATTTAATTTAAAAGAAATCGATTTAAATAATAACATTCACATTTTCGAGCAATTTTTTAAATTATTAATTATAATAAATAAAATTTCGTATTTAAAATAAAATCTTGATAATATAAGTTTTTTATAGTTATTATTAGTTAGATAATGAATAAAACTTATTTTGAAATAAAATAATAAAACAAATAATAAACTCTAATTATAAGTTAGTGTACGTTAATTATGTAAAAGAATTGACACGCTTAATTAGTGTTTTTAAAGGATTGGTAAAAGAAAAAACTTAATTCGGATATTTCTTTAACTTTTCTATAATTACATAAACCCCCCGTTTATTTGTTTATCGTATTTCGTTACTTTGTTTTGGACGAGATTTGGAATGACACGCTTAATTAGTGTTTTTAAAGGATTGGTAAAAGAAAAAACTTAATTCGGATATTTCTTTAACTTTTTTATAATTACATAAACCCCCCGTTTATTTGTTTATCTTATTTCGTTACTTCGTTTGTCGATAAAATTTGAATTTACATGCCTCATTAGTGTTGGAAAAATAGTTGTTCAAGAAAAAACTGAATTGGAAGTTGTTTTGCATCTTTTGTATAATTGCGGTTTCTTCCCCAAATTGTTTTTAAACATCTTCCGACATTCCGTTTTGTACGAAATTTGGAGGAACACTCCTATTTTACATATCTTAGTGTATGGTTAACAAAAATTAAGGATTGAAGGCATTTCACAACCTTTATGTATGAAAATACAAGTTAGAACTATGTTGTCTATAGGTTTTAAGGATAGGGTTTAGGGTTTATAGGGTTTGAGGTTTAGGGTTTAGGGTTTAGGGTTGAAGAGAGGTATAATATTTTATATTATAATGTTTATTTATCGTATTTCGTTACTTTGTTTTGGACGAGATTTGGAATGACACGCTTAATTAGTGTTTTTAAAGGATTGGTAAAAGAAAAAACTTAATTTGGATATTTCTTTAACTTTTCTATAATTACATAAACCCCCCGTTTATTTGTTTATCGTATTTCGTTACTTCGTTTTGGACGATATTTGGAATGCCACGCTTAATTAGTGTTTTTAAAGGATTGGTAAAAGAAAAAACTTAATTCGGATATTTCTTTAACTTTTCTATAATTACATAAACCCCCCGTTTATTTGTTTATCGTATTTCGTTACTTTGTTTTGGACGAGATTTGGAATGACACGCTTAATTAGTATTTTTAAAGGATTGGTAAAAGAAAAAACTTGATTCGAATATTTCTTTAACTTTTCTATAATTACATAAACCCCCCGTTTATTTGTTTATCGTATTTCGTTACTTCGTTTTGGACGAGATTTGGAATGACACGCTTAATTAGTGTTTTTAAAGGATTGGTAAAAGAAAAAACTTAATTCGGATATTTCTTTAACTTTTCTATAATTACATAAACCCCCCGTTTATTTGTTTATCGTATTTCGTTACTTTGTTTTGGACGAGATTTGGAATGACACGCTAATTAGTGTTTTTAAAGGATTGGTAAAAGAAAAAACTTAATTCGTATATTTCTTTAACTTTTCTATAATTACATAAACCCCCCGTTTATTTGTTTATCGTATTTCGTTACTTTGTTTTGGACGAGATTTGGAATGACACGCTTAATTAGTATTTTTAAAGGATTAGTAAAAGAAAAAACTTAATTCGAATATTTCTTTAACTTTTCTATAATTACATAAACCCCCCGTTTATTTGTTTATCGTATTTCGTTACTTCGTTTCGGACGAGATTTGGAATGACAAGCTTAATTAGTGTTTTTAAAGAATTGGTAAAAGAAAAAACTTACAATCAGGGTACACCTATGTCGTGGAACCAACAACACGATCAGGGTGTACCTTCATCGTGGGAACAAGTCATTCCACCTGCTGGTTCGTGGGGCCAGAAACAGCGTCAACCCAAGCCGCAGCCGGAAACTTTCCCGTTATGGTCAGATGAATATCAACCACCAAGTTCGTGGCACAATCAATGTTATACTCAAAGTGCTCCTGGACATGCTAGTTATAGCGGGGCTCGCCCAAATGACCCACGACTTGCTAGAGTTAGCGACACTTCGCCGAGTTTTGCAAGGGGTTATCAAGTCGAACCCGTAATTGATCTAAACAATTTGGAGTTACCGATTGAAGACTACACTAATCAAGCTTGAAACAGTGACGTGAATAGAGAATACGGTGGTCCATCTTGGACATGATAGCCGGGGTCGCCTTAATGTGTAATTTTCGAGTATGAGTGTTTAAATTTTGAGTATGTGTGTTTACTTTTCGAGTAAGAGTGTTTAAATTTCTAGTATGTGTGTTTACTTTTCGAGTAAGAGTGTTTAAATTTCTAGTATGTGTGCTTAATTTTCGAGTATGAGTGTTTAAATTTCTAGTATGTGTGTTTAATTTTCGAGTATGAGTGATTGAATTACGATTTTGCGTGTTTAATATCCGAGTTTGTCTTTTTAATTTAAAATAACATTGATTTAATTTATCCATATTCACTAACTTATAATTAGAGTTTATTATTTGTTTTATTAATTTATTTCTACTTATGTTTTATTCATTATCTAACTAATAATAACTATAAAAATATATATTATCAAGAATTTATTTTAAATCAATGTTATTTTAAATTAAAAAAATAAAGTATGATATTAAACACGTATTAAAAAAAACCTGCCGACATCATTTTTGTATTTTTTTTAGTAAAAAAATCTGGTTGAAATCTTTTTTTAATTTTATTATTTTTTTTATTAAAAAGAAAAGGCTGACATCATTTTTTTTTTTTTTTATATTAAATGGGCCATTCCCGTCGGCCCAAACCCGACGGGAATGGGCTTTACCGTCGGGTTTGGGCCGACGGTAAAGCCAACCCTTTTTTTTTTTTTTTTTTTTTAAATGGGCCATTCCCGTCGGCCCAAACCCGACGGGAATTGGCTTTACCGTCGGCTTTGGGCCGACGGTAAAGCCGGCCCATTTGTACCGTCGGCCCAAAGCCGACGGTATAGATCTATACCGTCGGGATTGGGCCCGACGGTATAGATCGGGCCTTTTCCGTCGGCCCAAAACGCCGGGCCCGACGGAAAAGGCCAATTCTGTTGTAGTGTGCATCCCAAATCGTCACTTTCACAGTTTCACTCTCACACCACCATTTTCCCCAAACTCTCACTGTCAATCCTCTGGCCCCCCGCCTTTTCACAACCACCAGCACCACCGGCCACCAGACGCTACAACCCAGAAGAAACACCCCCATCTCAAAACAAACCCGTCGCCGATCGCATTTCCTTCTTCGTCGCCACCGACTGAGGATCAAAAAACCATCGTAAACTCCATCATCAAACAATGATCCACGACCTCCACCCCAAGGTCCAAGCTACACTACTCCTTTAACAGTTTTAGACAGAATTTTCTCGATTTTACCGTGTTCGAATGTTACGTTTCTTTTGATGGGTGTAACACCAGAAATCGGCGGCGGGGGTGGGTGGTGTTGGGATCTCCGAAGTCGTGGAAGGCGGCGGTGCTGAGATTGGGAACGGACGAGAATAACTGTGGCGGGAAATTGGTGAGTATTGGTGATTGTGGCAAGAAGAATGGAGAGAAAAAGAAGAGAAAAATTGTATCCGCCATTGGTGGTGGTGAAGAAAGAAGGCGTGGGGTGGGGAAGAAGAAGATGAACACGTTTAGTTTGTTTCTTTCTTTTTTGGGGTTTTGACTTTTTAGTAAAAAACAAATTTGGTACAAACTTTCGAGTAATTAAAAAAGAAGTTAAATGTTTTTTTTTTCATTAATGTATTTTCTTATAAATAAAAAGATTTAAGAACTGATTATGGGCAATTGCTTTTTATACAATAATTTTTTTTATTTGATTTTTATTTTCTTCCTTACCTGGAAAATCCTGGTGTTAAAAAAATATTTTTTTGGGTCAAACCGGTTGGAAGATGGTCAACCGGTGGCCATATGAGTTTGTTTCGAGGAGTTTTGAGTTTGTTCCGAGAAGAGGACCAATTTACCAAATTATGAGATATTTTTGACAAACTGCCTAATTGAGGGACAAAATTGGTGAGGTAGCCAAATTAAAGGACGAAACGGATTTTTAACCCTTTTAGATCATTAAGGGATTGGATTTTAGCTAGATTTCATCGTTTAGGCCTCGAAAAGGTCGTTTTTTTTTTTCCGTTTTTAGTAATTTTCGTTTCAGTTATATCTTTATTTTTAGAACGCGGAATTGCATTCCGTTTGTTAGAGCGTGTTCCATATGAGTAACACTTATAGTTTATGCTTTTATTTCGATTTTTTCTATTTTTGAAAAAAAATAAATTAGTATTTTAATTATGCTTTTAGGATATATATTCTATATAAACCATAGGAAGACAGTTAGTTGATTATTGAATAAAGTTTTTGAAAGTTCCTCTCTTTTGCATAAATTTCTTGGCATTATTTATAGAATCAACATGTCTTTGATTATCGTGTGTTGTTCCAATCTTTCTTATAAGCTTGTGCTATGTCACATTTTGACTGGAATATTCGCCCCATAAGACTCATACATGTTGTACTAGATGCATTGTATGAATTGGTTGCAAAAAGTAAGCAAAAAAAACACCTCAAACCATAAATATTTTTGCGAAAAAAGACCAAAAATACACTTGCGGGGTGATTCCCACATGTTGACAAAGGTTAGGGGGCAAAGTGGTGAAAGAAAAAGTTTCAGGAGATAAGTCAAAAAGAGGCCATACGTTAAGGGGCTTTGTAGAGTTAGTTAAGTGGCCGTTGTGTATGCAAGGGTATAGTGGTCATTTCCCACTATTTAATTAGTTGATTAGTTAGAGTAGTTCAGCTAGCTTTGTATATAAACTCCACTCTCTCTCCATTTGTACAGTACAACCATAATCAATAAAATACTTTTTACCTTTACATACTTTCTCTTGATCAGGCTTGATGCTTTTATTCTTTTATTTTGTTGCAGCTTATAATTCTACGTTGTTGCTTTGGTTTTGAAGTGTTTGTTAGACTAATCTCACTGAGATTGTACAACTCAATCCTCGACGAGATGTAACGATTAGTTGGCATGGTGCAGGCCACAAAATTTTGGATTCCGATGATCATTTGGTGGGCTGGTTAACCTGGGTTTGCGCATGGAGACTAATTGTGATATATGGACCCAATCGCCCAAGCAATTTAATTTTTCTTTCCTATTTCCTATTGGTGGTTCAAGATGCTCATTTTCAATCGAGTCTTTTGGTTATTACTCAACTATTTCATTCCAAGCGCTCAACTCGTAATTGAGCAAACTCGTTGTTTACATGGAAACGTGGGCTTGTACAAGTAAATATAAAAGAGGCCCAAAATAATAGAAATTCTCTATTTTCTAAGTATAAATTGAATTCTTCTTTGTATTTCTTAACTAAGCAAAGTGTGAAATAGTTCTTCTATGGAGTTATCGTTTCCATATTTCGTATCAGTTTGTATTACGTGTGTAACATACATCCTCGTTTAACATTTGTGTTTTTTGATTTGCTTAGTAGAAAACTAACATAATTCTCTTACGTATTCTCCTTCTTTTTTGTCAAACTGTTCTCTAGTAAATTCGTCGTATCAGAAGTTTGACTCCAGAGTGCTTTTTCTTTTATTGGCTCATTTTCTTGTGAAATTGAGTTAGCTGAGACTCATTGTGGTGACATGAAAGATTTTCCTCTGGAACTATGATGTCAAATATGTGGTAATTTTTGTATTGATAATTTTATTTATCCAGGGAAGTAGTCTTGATCAACAACCTTCCATGTTCGAGATGTGTTTTGAGGTGGGTTTCAACATAACAATGTTTTATATTGAAAGGGTTGTCTCTTCTTATACGATGAAAGTTCGCTTCCTACAAAATTATAGAAATCGAAAATTCGACCCCCATTTTGTAAGCCAAGAAAATGGACAGATTTTTCTAAAAATAGATAGACCCCCCATTTTGTAAGCCAAGTCTCCTCCCTTGGCACCCCTTAGAAGTTTGAAAACTCTCTTGATATGTAACTTTGAATTTGAAGATATATATAATTCTTAATTTCTTGTCCCTCAAAGCTATTCTGTCTAGATCAATTTGGGAAACATGTTTCCTACCCTTATTAAATATAATTTTGTCTCTTAAAACCTAGCACACATGAGAGAAGGTATCATTAAATGTCGCCATCTGTGGGAAAACATTTAAGACTACTTAAGGAAAGATCGTGAAAGGCGAGAATCCATGGGGTATCTTAATCTGGTACGACTCTCTTAAATCAACCCGACTATGCAAGAGATCCAGGGCCACCGCAGAGGAAACCCCCCACCCCCTCGAAGACTCTCATTTGAAGCCTGCTGTGTATGTGTCCCCGTGTTACCCCTACTAAATGCCCATAAACCTAAAATCATTCTGATAACAGGTTTGGAATTATGACCTAATTAAATGAATTATTTATTTGGGTTGGAACGCCTTTGCCCGTGGTTCAAAAAATAAGCGCTATTTAAAGAGAGAAAAAATGACAAGAATATTCTTTCCTTTTATTCACTATGATACACTCTTTTTCCGAGTCGATATGCGTATTTCCGAGTCTATACGTGTGTTTTCCCTCATTCTCCGACTTCTCTTTCTTTCCCTTCTTCTTCTTCTTCTGTTTATATAGAGTTTTTAGGGACATGTGTCGCTATGCATGGGTTTACAGGTGTCGTTATGCATGTGGTGGTGCTTTACAGGCGTTACAATGTTTATTTAACCAATAAGATAACGTCTATCTTGATTTACTAAGTGCTGACTGTATCCTTTTATCTTCTTCCGAGGGCTTTCGCCTTCTTTGTGATAAGGGGTAGACTGCCTTCTTTGCCTCCGATGGCTTATTGCTTCTAATGATGACTTGAGGGCCAAGTTTGGGTGTTCTCTTAGTGTCAGTGCTTCTCCGATAGGTGTGTATTATGGAGTGAGTGGTTAAGGATATTCTCCGAGGGGGTGTTTATTCATGAGTTGATCTCCGAGGGGTTTTTAGCTTTCGTGGGTAGGTGTTTTCTTTCTCCGAGTGCCCGAAAAGTGTTGTTCTGTAGTTTTTACGTTATTGTGAAGTTCCGTCCTTTGGGTTGGTCGACTGGGGTAGTGTTCCGAGAGCATTTGTATTGGGAGTGCATAGAAATGAAGTGTTTTTGTCAAGGTTCTGGGACTCAGTTGGTTTCCGATAGCTCCAGTGGGCTTTGATAGGTTGGTTCTTTTAACTCATCATTTCTGAGGGTTCATACTTCTCGGAGAAGCAGAATGAGTGGGGCGGAGTGCTTGTCCGATGCTGCGGTAGTTCCGATAACGGTTAGTCTGGAATTCTCTCTTCTAATGTGTATTCCGATAGGTGTCTGCCTTGGTTACGGATTCCGCATGTTGGGCCATTAGGCATGACTTTGCTCCAGTATTTGATGTTTGAAGATGTGTTCCGAGGGCGCTTGATGTGGCTAGGAGATATCCGGGTGTTGCTCTCGCTTGTCGGTCCTCGGGGGTTTTTCGATGGATACTTGGGGTGTGATACCTGTATCATGAATGTAGGTCGCATAACCATATAATAATATATCTGGTAATTACATCAATTGATTTATTGTCTATTTTAAGCAGGTGAATTTTTCTCCTGTTAACAAACCCCCCAGTTTTTAGTGCAGTTGGTCACTACGACTGCACTAGAAACTTAATAGGTCGATGGGTACGAGGGCTCGGGTATCGTAGATTTTGTCACGTATTATACCAGAAATGTTTCATAAGGCCTCGTAGAACTCTCCGGGGATGTCGTATACATTCGTCAATGATATTTATGTCTTGTTCGACGTTTTCCCCGTTCTTGGTATTACCCTTAAAAAAGGTGAGAGGAGTATCGTGGTTGCTCTCTCCGAGGCGAGTGATTCCCGATGTCTTCTGAAATGTGCCCTCGTGAGATCAATATTGGGGCATTAATTAATGTTGTGCCATTTAATGGTGGTTTTAAATGCAATCAATGACAATTTAATGCCACGCTCGGTCGTGGTGCGCGGGCCAAGGTATTTGGACCGTTACTTTTTTCAAAACCGAGGAGACGTGACGGTTGACAACCCTAGGCACGACTTTCAATCGTGGGGTGTAAGTAGGCTTAGTGGGTGGTTAATGCCTTTATTCGGCTTTAAGGTTTATAAGTACTTTACTTTACCATTTCTTACCTTCACTTGCATTTCTGCGCATAAACTCCTCTTGCTTAACTTCTTTCTTTGCAACAAAGCTCTCTTATTCTCTAAAAAATCTTTTTAATGGCGTCTCAATCCACCACCAACCTGGTGTCAGCTGCTTCCGGTAACGGAGGGGCAGCGGGGGCTGCGTTTTCGCCTTCTCGAAAGAGGAGTGCAGCGGCGGCGATGACGGGGGCGAGCGGTAGCGGTGGTGCTCAAAAAACAAAGAAGCCGAAGAAGAAGGCAGATAAAGGTGATGTTCCATGGGCTATCCAGAAAGTCAGAGAGACGGTTAGCACCACTTATGAGGAGGAAATCCGGAGATTGTTCATCGACCACGGTGCTTCTGGACGAAATGCGGAGGTGATGGTGCCGACGGCGGATCACCGGGGTGATTCTCCTCCGCCGAATCATCTAACGGTATACTACGCTCAGGTAAAGGCGGGGTTGCGTTCTTTCTTCCCGCCTTTTTACTGTGAAATTTTTAAATACTGTGACGTATGCCCTAGCCAACTCACCCCCAATTCTTTCACGGCGTTGGCTCTTTTCATTTCTTGGTGTTTGGTGAGAGGCATCGAATGCACGAGAGATAGGTTTTTTCCTATCTTTGAGTTGAAGGCGTCTCTGGGGGGGGGTCTTTTCTATTGCCTCAGCCATCTGGTTAAGGAAGATCGTATCTCCGAGGGTAATGTCAGCTCCCATAGCTCATAGAAAGATAAATTTTTCTTCATCTGTCCTGCTAAGGGGGAGTGGGATATGCCCATGACCTAGAGGGAGCCTACATTTCCCGAGAGGGTGCTGGACGATACACTGGTATTTTCACCCGTGCTCTCTGCAAAGCCTATGGTGGAGTCGAAGGACTTCATTCGTTTCTACCGGACTGCGGGTTTGAGGAATGTTGCCCCGATAGACCAGATCCAGACCCCGCTAGCTATCCCTGAGAAACTCTTCGACATTTTTGGTAGGTTCTTACACAGATATTTCTTGTAGCCATTTCTTCTGGTTTATCTAACCCGTATTTATTTCTGCAGTAGACACACTACTGCCGTACATGGTGGAAAACGAGGGGGTGGGAACTCAAAAAGGGAAGTTGACGTTGGGAGAAGGCGAAGTCTCTGGGGCTGTGGAGGGTGAGAACGAGCAAGGAGGGACTCGTTTAACAGTTACCACCGCTACGTCCCGTTCATCTAGCGGAACGTCCGATACCCTTGAAGAAGTGGGGTTGGGCGTAACTTCCGCAAATGAAGGCCTCGTGGGGGTCTTTGCAATAGAGGAGGGGGATGAGGAGGTAGGGATAGGTGGGACGCCCTTACCCCCCCTAGGCGTTGTCAACATATCCTCTCCCTCGGAGGTCTCGGGGGATTCTGCGTATGCGTTACTAGTGACCCCTCCCAAAGGTATGTCTTTTTTCTCACCTTAGATGGTATCGGAACACTATATATACTCTATACTTATGCAGGAATATATTTTTGATAGATAAACGAACAGCTCTCCCTGCTAAGGATAAGGGAGTGTTTCAGGAAGTTGTCCCAGATTTGGGTAAGTTTCTCTAGATTTTCCTTGTTTTTCCTTTAGGTAACAATTTACTTATTCAGCTTACTTACTCAGCAAGTTTTTGACTCGCAGGGGGTGATGACTTTTTTGGCTTGGAAGGAGGATCTTTCCCTTCGGACCCCTCCCTTCCTCCTGTCTCTGATAACACGATGAGTCTGTTGGACGAGCTGTTGGCAGCGGGTCCTCTTACGGCTCCTCTTGCCCCGAGACCGTTCGCTGCCATTCAGTCGGATAGTCCCATAGTCACCCAGACGCCACTATGAGGGGGAGTACCTTCAGGGAGACCTTCCTCTTCTACTGTTCCAGTTTCAGAACGAGAGCCTAGCTCAGAAGATGCTCAGATGGCCCTCGAGACGGTCACCCGATACTTGTCGGCTGCCAATTCTCTGCCATCCGACGGGTGGCAATTTGTCCGAGCTTGTACAAACAAGGTGGCTATGATGGTAAGTTTTTATTTATCTAATTCACTTAAGATCCGTTGTCGGGATCTTTATTCCTTTGTTTTGCTTTCTTAGGCACCTAAAATGCTTCTCCTTCTGTTACTCGAGGTCGAAAAGTTGCAAAAACTGGCAAGCGTAGCTGAAGAGAGGTCTCGGTAGTTGGAGGCGGAGAACAAGGATCTCCGAGAGAGAATGGGGAAGTACGAGGAGGCGTAGGCCAAGCTCACGCAAAAGAATCAAGAATTGAGGGGGGAAAACAAGCAGCTTCACTCCTCAGTAAAGGCAATTGAGGCCTTGGGGCTCGTACTGAAAGAGAAGGTGACATCCCTCGAGGAGGAAAAGACTGCATGGGAGGCCAGGCAAAAGGAGTTGGATCGAGATTTGCACCACGCGTTGGGCCAGGTGGATGCTCTCAACGAAAGGTTGTCCCAAGCTCCGGTTTCGGGGGGTATCTCTTCCGAGGAGGTGCAGCGAAGTGTGGATGCTGCTGTCAGGCAGGCTCGGGAAGACACAACTGCCCAAGTTAAAGAGCTATATACCCGTAACAGTCAGGGATACTTAGCAGGACACGTTATCTGGGGGTTCCTTCAATGTTTCGGGCAGGTGCGTAGGAAGATAGCCCCCGATCTAGATCCGCGTGTGGTAAATATAACGGAGATACAGAAGCCTACTCTGGAACAGGCCTATGACCTCTTCAAAAAGAGTAGTTCTCGGCTTCCTCCCTCCTCCTCCTCTCCGACTCGGGTACCCTTGACTACGGTAATTCCGCTGCCTCCAACTCATGCCCCTCCTAGTTCGGGGGCCCAGGCCGATCCCTCTGGTGCTCCTCCTTCCACGAGTGCTCCGGTTCTTCCCTCCACAACTGAGCCAACCCTCGTCTCCTCGAGTGTTCTACCCCCACAGTCTTAGGGGTTTTTAATGCGTTTTTTTTCTTAAGCACAATTGTACTTGTTATTGATTTTATGTGTAGTGGTACTTTTTATTTCTTGTTTGAAATGAAACTTCTTTTATGTGTTAATAGTCACATAACTTTTCAGCGCATTATGAATACTTGGTCCCTTTCCTTTAATCGTAGAATTTTAAGATTGAGTTTAAAGAAATGAGATAGCATCTCACTCTTACTGGCCAAACGAATTACTTAGCATAGCGTCTCCATTTGCAGTGCAAGTTTGGGGGGATGCATTTTCCTAAATAGGAGTATCCCCTGGCACGCCCTCGTGGCTTTTTATAGTATACTTTGGACAGCTCAACTTAATTCGGTCATTCAAGGAAAGGGTCCTAAGTATATATAGGTGCTTACAGTTTAGTGAATATTTTCACATCCTTTCAAAGAATCATTATAATAGAATTGTTTATATCCTCGTCACTTTTAATTATGTAGACTTTCGGAAAGCCTTTGATGAGAGAGTACGAATGAAGTTTCCCAGAGTAACTTCTCTCGAAGATATTCTGTGAGGCCACTGGACCATGTCTTCCCCTCTTCCCACAAGTTTTATACCGACTCCGCGCAAGTAATTACATAGTAAATTAGAGAATCTTATGAGTTTTCACGAAGATATCCAAAATCGGAATCGAACTACAAATAGTAAAGGAAGGAAACTTATCTTTGGTGCGTATCGTTCCATTGCTGTAGCACCTGCTTCCCCTTTTGGTTGTGGCAATGATCCCACGAACTTGCTTAAGGGTTTAATGACCGCGAGAATAAATTCTCCCTGATTGGCATCGCTTTTGAACGCTCTTGAAGGCGAATCTTATGGCGTTCCCACAGACGGCGCCATTTTGTTAAAAGGTTTGGAATTACGACCTAATTAACTGAATTATTTATTTGGGTTGGAACGCCTTTGCCCGTGGTTCAAAAACTAAGCGTTATTTAAAGAGAGAAAAAATGACAAGAACATTCCTTCCTTTTATTCACTATGATACACTCTTTTTCCGAGTCGATATGCGTATTTCCGAGTCTATACGTGTGTTTTTCCCCATTCTTCGACTTCTCTTTCTTTCCCTTCTTCTTCTATTTATATAGAGTTTTTAGGGACATGTGTCGCTATGCATGGGTTTACAGGTGCCGTTATGCATGTGGTGGTGCTTTACACGCGTTACAATGTTTATTTAACCAATAAGATAACCTCTTTCTTGATTTACTAAGTGCTGACTGTATCCTTTTATCTTCTTCCGAGGGCTTTCGCCTTCTTAATGATAAGGGGTAGACTGCCTTCTTTGCCTCTGAGGGCTTATTGCTTCTAATGATGACTTGAGGGCCAAGTTTGGGTGTTCTCTTAGTGTCAGTGCTTCTCCGATAGGTGTGTATTCTGGAGTGAGTGGTTCAGGATATTCTCCGAGGGGGTGTTTATTCATGAGTTGATCTCCGAGGGGTTTTTAGCCTTCGTGGGTAGGTGTTTTCTTTATCCGAGTGCCCGGAAAGTGTTGTTCTGTAGTTCTTACGTTATTGTGAAGTTCCGTCCTTTGGGTTGGTCGACTGGGTAGTGTTCCGAGAGCATTTGTATTGGGAGTGCATAGCAAGGAAGTGTTTTTGTCAAGGTTCTGGGACTCAGTTGGTTTCCAATAGCTCCAGTGGGCTTTGATAGGTTGGTTCTTTTAACTCATCCTTTCCGAGGGTTCATACTTATCGGAGAAGCAGAATGAGTGGGGCGGAGTGCTTGTCTGATGCTGCGGTAGTTCCGATAGCGGTTAGTTTGGAATTCTCTCTTTTGATGTGTATTCCGATAGGTGTCTGCCTTGGTTACGGATTCCGCCTGTTGGGCCATTAGGCATGACTTTGCTCCAGTATTTGATGTTTGAAGATGTGTTCCGAGGTCGTTTGATGTCGCTAGGAGATATTTGGGTATTGTTCTCGTTTGTCGGTCCTCGGGGGTTTTCTGATGGATACTTGGGGTGTGATACCTGTATCGTGAATGTAGGTCGCATAACCATATAATAATATATCTGGTAATTCCAGTAATTGATTTATTGTCTATTTTAAGCAGCTGAATTTTCCTCCTGTTAACACATTCTATAAAAGAAAACAAAAGCCGAAGTTGTAGTGCAGTAAAATATACGAAACCACAACAAGAACAGACAAAAACGCACAATCGAAAGCAATAAATAATAGTCAGCACACAAGACACAATTTGTCTAACCAGTTCGATTATGTCTACCTCTAGGGACGATCCAAGCCAGCATTTCCACTATGATGGTGATGAGCGATTTACGATTACAAAAAAGATACAATTGTGCCTCGCATATTGAGAATAATCTCTCACAGTGTCTCTCAATCTCCCGAGTGTTTTTTTTTACTATTATTTTTATCTCTCCCTATATATGCGGCCCTCTAGAAAGACGTCCAAATTACATATTTATAGCTGCTAGGGCATCAAAATCGAGATGGGTTAAAACTAGGCAAAAACCATGGCGCGCGATATAGGCGTGCAATCTGCTATAGCGCGCAACACGCGCAATCAAAACTTTGGTGTGGCTCCTATGGGGCCAGTTTCTGGACATACTCTAGTACGTAGTCCCACCCAGGCATGATCTAACTCTGATAGCGCCCCACAGACGCGATCAGACTCTGATAGCGCCCCACAAGTGCGATCACCGCCATAGGGCCTAACCATAACGCCACTTCCGGTTGCACGTCTTATTTTCACGTTGTTCTTACTGTTGTTAAAACTCCATCTTCAGTTTCTGTTCGCCCTCTTCATTGTTCAGGCTCCACAATCCTAACAATCTCCCACTTGGAGACTGAAACCTCCATCACATTCATCAATGCCATCATCATGACCTATCATCAAAGAAATCCAGCAACTGTAGAATTGCCAATCCTCAAATTTCTTCAAGTTCCAAGGCCAGTTGAAGCCACGCAAAGCTTCAAATTCTCTAAGGTCACAACCTTAGTCAACATATAAACAAACTTTTCAATCCCTTGAATCTCTATGTACTACAAAATCTTCATCTCTAGGAGATACTGTATGTAGTGAAACTTTAACTTAATATGCTTTGTTCTCGAGTGAAACGCCATATTCTTCGCCAAGAAAATAAAATTTCGACTATTACTATAGGTAATGCTATTACTATGTCCTCTACCCAATTCTACAACTATGAACCCCAAGATATTGTAGTACGACCCAAAGTAAATGCACACCCCATAGTACTCTTTCTTCCATCAAGATTACCTGCCAAACCAGCATCAACTTAGCCACATAAATTTGTGCTTGATCCTCCAAAACACAACACCATGTTTGTTGTATCAGTCAAGTACCTCATAATCCACTTCACGCCTTTCTAGTGTTGTTTCCTCTGATTGCTCATGTATCTGCTAACAACTCCCAATGCATATGCAATGTCTGGCCTCGTACACACTATTACATACATAATACCGCTCACTACTAATGCATACATAGTCTACATCATTTTAGCACGCTCCCACTCACTACTGGGCAACTCTCTTTCAGATATTTGAACTGACTACCCAAAGGAGTACTTACCAGCTTTGCACCATCCATGTTGAATCTCTTAAGAACCTTCCCAACATATTCAACATGCGAAAGATATAGCTTCCCCGAAACCTTGTCCCGTGAAATACGCATGCCCAAGATCTGCTTTGCCTTGCTAATATCTTTCATATAAAATCGTTCACACAATTGTTTCTTCAACTTGTTCACCTCTTGAACACAAGCACCTACTATTAACATATCATCAACGTACAATAACAATATAGTGAAGGAATTGTTGAACCTCTTGAAATAACAACAATGATCACCATTGCACCTACTAAATTCAATATCATGCATGAAACCACAAAATTATGTACCACTAGCATGGAGTTTGCTTAAGGCCGTACAAGCTCTTCTCCAGTTTGCAAACAAGCTCAGTGTTACGTTTAGCCCAGAAACCTTTTGCTTGCTTCATATAGATATCTTCTTCAATGTCACTATGAAGAAACGCCGTCTTGATATCCATTTGTTCTAGCAATAAATCCTCCACCACAAATATACTCAGAACCATTCTAATAGTTGTCAGCTTGACTACCGGAGAAAATGTATCCGTGTAATCAACTCCTTCCTTTCATTGAAAACCCTTCACAATTAATCTTGTTTTGTAATGCCTGCTTCCATCGACTTCTTCTTTAATTATGTACACCCATTTATTATGCAAGGCCTTCTTTACCTTATGAATCTCCGTGAGTTCCTATGTGTTATTCGCCTTTTATCTCATCTTCTATGACAAATTCCTACTTGCTTGAATTAACACCCTGCATTGCTTTTGCATAACTCTCCGGCTCACCACTATTAGTCAGCATAAGATAGTCTATAACAGAGCCATATCTCTCGGGAGCCCGACACTGTCTATTTGACCTCCTCAACATAGACACTCGTGTACGAGGTTCTAGCTCAATATTTTCATGTTCGTGCAAGACCTCCTCTTCATCTGAATTTGGCACGTCCAAATCCACAACATCCTATTTATCATCCCAAATATCATCACTACACGTAAGTGGTGCGCCCAATCTATCTTTGTACAACACATGCTCATTAAGTACATCTCGACTATGTATTACTTTCTGATTTTGATCAACCCAAAATCTGTAACCATAATTATCACCAACATATCCAATAAATGTACACTTTACAGATTTTGCATCCAATTTACTTCTAGCAGCAACATCAATATGAACATATGACACACAACCAAATACTCGCAAATATGATAGGTTTACCTCGTTTCCAAGCGTCCTCCGAAATACCATACTCTAGCGAAACAGACAGACCTCGATTTATTATGACTACTGCGGTGTCAACTCTATACACCTAAAACCCCTTCGATCATCCACTCTTCAATATCATTCATATGGCCCTCTTATTTAGTGTTCTGTTCTTAGACTCTGCAACCCCGTTTTGTAGAGGGGTCCCCTTAACCGTCTTCTCCATGAGAATGTGATTCCTTGCACAATATTGTTTGAACTCTGCAAGTTCATACTCGCCACCATTGTCAGACCTTAAACACTCCACATTCAGACCAATCTCGTTTTCTACTGGTGCTTTCCAGTTCTTGAAAACATCAAATCTTCTTATTTCTCCTTCAAAAAATACACCCATAACTTTCTTATAGCTTCATCGATGAAAGTCATGTAATACAATGCTTCACCAAGGGATGTGACAAGCGTCGGTCCTCATAAGTCACAATGTACCAACTGCAAAGTCTGCTTTTTAGAGTTCTACCACTTCTTGAGAAGTTGACTCTCTTCTGTTTTTCGAACACACAGTCCTCACAAAGACCCATGTGAATTGTTTCTTGACCCAACAGCTTACCCTTTGAACATAGATGCTTCATCCCTTTCTCAATCACGTGGCTAAGTCAACAATATCACAAATCAGCATCACTATGTGCTTCGACAATTCCAATGCTATCCTGTTTGATCTCAGTCATATACAAAGTGTCATTTTTCAAACGTCGAGCCACCACCATGGCTCCTTTGATTATTATCCAAGCACATGAACTAAAGTTAAGATCATAACCATAATCATCCAACTGATGTACAAAGATCAGATTTCTCATAAGGCTAGAAATGTGTCTCACAGCACGCATTGTCCAAATGTTTCCATTACCAGATTTAAATCGAATATCTTCCTTCTCCACAACACTCAAGGGAAAATTGTTGCCTAGATAGACCCTTCCAAAATTTCCAACAACATAATTCTCCATTAAACTGTTGTCAGGGCAAGCATGAAGTGATGCTCCATAATTTAAAACCCAAGACTCTATTGGACTGTATACGGTTAGAATTAGTGCATCACAATTCTCTCCAATGGTTGTGTTTGTCAATTTTTCATCTTTCTTCGGTGCTCGGCAATTAGCTTTGAAATGACCCTTCTTTCCACAACTCCAACACTCATTAGAACTCTTGTCCTTCTTCGACTTGCTCGATTTCGATCTGCCCCAATTCCAATTCGAGCCCCGTTACTTTGATCTACCTCTAGACTCTGTACTCAGAATTGATCCTGAAAGAATTCCCCAACGACCTACCATACTCCTTCCAATATATTTTTGAATTTCCTTACTGATAATAAGGTCTCTCAAAAAGGTTCACATTTCATACATTCATCATGTTGCTAATATATTTAACAAATCATGTTTCTTTCAACCTTTCACCAATATGATATCCAAGATATGCATTCTAAACATCTACATGCCACTGTTGTGGGGTGAAGTGGAGAGGTATGAAACAAATTAATAATAAAATTACAAGTTTTGATTTCACTTTGAATTTTTAGTAACCTTTCAAATTTCCTTTATTTGGAAAGTTTAGCCATTAGTCATGATTCCTATCTGTATAAATAGATTCTAGCTTAGAAATTCAATTTATTTATTTCCTTTGCAAAATTTGAATTAAAAGAGAAAAACGAAACTCTTCTCTCGAGTTGTAATCGTTGTGGGCTATAATTGTCAAAATTTTCATTTCATTTTAATTCATGTGTGTTGCGATGAATTCTGATTCGTTGAACACAAATTCACCAAAAAATATTGTATGAGATGGTTGATGAATAAAATACGGATTATGCCCCCCCCCCCATGCATTCAGGGTAAGAACCTTTTTTTAGCTCCTGTGAGGGTTGAACTTTGATCGTTTGTGCGATTCGCCCCATTTTCTATTTTCTATTTTCAGCGGTTTTTTTGACAAAAAATCGCCGGAAAAAGTTATTAAAAAGGGAGAATTACACAAAGTACCCCTCAACTATGGGTAAATTACACAAAGTACCCCTCCTCTTTGGGAAATTACACAAACTACCCTTATGACCGATTTTTCGTAATTTTTTTATTTCAAACTATTGAATGTAAATTCATGCTCTTCGATTATTTTGCACAAAAAACAAAAAATAATTCAAAATTATTGCATTAAACCTCATTTATCTCGTTTAAAAAGAGAAAAAATATTGATAACAAATAATTTCTTCTAAGAAAAAATAAATTATCTGGGAATTTTAATCTCTGCTATAATTTGAATTTGAAAGGTTGTCTTAATTATTTTAATTTTTTTAACCATAAGGGTAGTTGGTGTAATTTCCCAAAGAGGAGGGGTACTTTGTGTAATTTACCCATAGTTGAGGGGGTACTTTGTGTATTAAAAATGTGCATAGAATATTCCTCTTGTCGAAATGATTTTAAATGTGGTGACGGTGTCACAAAATTCAAAGACATTACAAGGAGATTTAATTTAAGTTGAGTACACTTCAATTAAATTTTTCCGTGTACATACTTTGAATTTTGCGGCACTATCACCACCATCGAAACCGTCTCGATGACGGGAAGACTTTGGTTAAATTTTCAATAATTTATCGTCGATTTTTGTGGGGAAATCGCGGAAAAATGAAAAATGGGGCAAATTGCACAAACACCAATAGTTTGTGCTCCACCAGTGCTAAAAAAATGTTTTAGGGGGGGGGGGGGGGGGGGTGGGGTGACAGATTGGTGGAATAATCCCCATTGAATATCACGAGAAGAATTTACGTTTTGTAAGGCTTTCCAATTATCGATTCAATACTGATTAGGCTCTCCTTGTAAATTAGTGCACAAAAGCTTCTATTATCCCCATAAATTTGGAATGTCTTGACCGCATTTTTATGGACTGCAAAAGATGCCAGTTGGCCATCCATGTTTTCCGCTAACAGCCAGTCGTCATTCTTCCAATATGAAAAGAAAGAAATGGCTTGGTAAGGACCTATCTCAAATAGCTTAGTCCAAGATTCTCGTACTCCATATTCTTTCATCACCCAAATTTCCACCGGGGCTATCGTCCATTCTTTATACCAAAGAATGGACAGGCACTCATTTAGGACCATTAGGCAAGGGTTACTTTCTACCAGAGTTTTGAAATATGCTGTATATTTGAATTGTGTGAAGAGCTCTGTATTTACATTTAAAGATACGATAACATCGCGAGCAATACCTATTTCCAAACTAGCTGCGTTCCAGTTGCAAGCGCCATGAAAGAAAACATCAGAACAAGGATTGTGCTCCATCTCTGGAAAACCAGTATCATCAAATATTATTTTCCACGAGTTGGTTCTTGAATTATACAAATGAACCACTTTGCGGTATTCATCATAAGTTCTACCAGGGCTACCAGTAGGATCAACAGTCCTTATGAATACAACTTTGAGTTCATTTGAATAAGTATTACCAAATCCCTGTCCTACGACATAATCATAAGAACCCTCTGGGAACGTATAGTGACATGGTGGAGTCTCCCAAAAGTTGCGCAACACAGGGTTGCAAAATACAACACGACGATCACAAACCATGCACAAAATGCCATCAATGGGGCCAAACATATAGACCTCACCATTGGAGTATTGTACATACTCGAAACTACGCATTATGGATATAGAAAGCTTTGGCCTGACCTCTTTCAATTCTTCTGAATGCATATCATGGAAAGACAACAGATCTTCAGGTCCTTCTAATTCCGTATTACTTGAATCAGTTCGCCTCACTAGTAGTACAGTATCATTCACGCGTCGTTTCACAAGGTGACGGTTGATAAAGTAAGAAGACTTGACTAGATTACACCACCAGTGGGAGACACTTCTAAACCGAACTAGTGAGCTTACCGGTAGGTTTTCTAGAATATCTATCATCACCACTTCTATAAGTTGTCGCCTATCTTTCATTCTTGTTTTTAATTGCAAGATTCACAAACTTTTTTCTTCCATATAGAAGACAAATCATTTCTCTCTTTTAGTTCGTCTCGAGGCCATAAAATCAAATTGTAGGTTGAATATTTCATGATTGTAAAACTATTACCACATATAAAATGACCGAGTCACTGTGAGTGAGATATTATAGGATCTGACTGGTTCTTTTTTAAAAAGTAGGATCTGACTGACTGGTTATATATATATATATATATATATATATATATATATATATATATATACACGTAGCTGTTGTCATGGCTCAATTTGGATTCATGTGTTGCAAGTCATGGAAGAGAGATGAGCAAAATTTCTTTCTTCCCATTTCTTCTTCCCTCCTCTCTTCCCTCAATCACATTGAGACATGACTCAATGTGTCATGTAAAAGCCCACATAAATTAATCTCCCAAATTAACCCATAAAAATGATTAAGTTATATGGAATTAATTATTTGCAATTTGATTGCACCCCCCATTTTAGGTTAGCGTTTTTATCAAAGCAAATAACTAGTAATATGTCAAGTTATATATATAGCCCGAGCAAAGCCCAAAAACAGAGTATTTTATCTTTTTCTCTTTTACCGTTCTACATAAAAAATTAAATATGTGACGACCGCGTCCTACGAGCCATGCTCTGATCCCAGTTGGTTCGGTGGTGATCAGTCACTTTACCCAACTCAGACTAAAACGTAACTCATAGGAATATGTCTCACTTATTGAGGAACAAAACCATACATGTTTTATAAAATATATTTTGATATATACACCGGAAGTCTTGTATTACAAACAATGTGACTCTTTAATGATTATGCACTAATGACAAAATACGAATATTCCAAAATGCACGCTTCAACAATTATTCACTTGATCCATGCTGCCATGTTGATTTTTATCCTGAGAAATGGACAGAAGAAACGAGGAATAAGTCTTTAATGCCTTAGTGAGATTCATATAAAAGAACTGGCAATGCAAGAATTAACTGTGACGTACTGAATACATTTCGAGGACTGATCTTACCGGTAGAAACAATTCAACTAGATAATTTGATATAGCAATGGTATTGGAATTTTTATAGAATAGTTAATGAACTTGTGCTTAACAATAAACGAATCCAGCCTTATAACTTTTACTATTCTACCTTATACCTCCCGACGAGGAGCGACCTCGCAAAGAATCAAGAGACATGCCCAAGTACATGTCGATCCAGCACGCGGGTTACAGCCAACTCCCGAATGCAAGCTGCGCCTAGATAGATGGGTATCAAGGGAAATTACTTAAACCGACAGTCCTTACTATCCGGCAGTAACTCGACTCAATCCCTGGGCCCAATTTCCCAAAGGCGTCCCAATGGGTATAACAAATAAACAATCAAGCTAGTAAACCGGATAATATTTGTTGCTCCTTGAGCTACATGTCTCGAACATAGTTCGTTGCTCTTTACACAATTTACGAACTAGGAGATAAGATTATAATATTAAAGAATTATCATGATTATGAATAGATATGATAAATAATAAATGTTTGGATATCATTTAACGACGAGTAGAAAGTCATGTTATGAGATGAGATGTCGAACAGGATTATAATGAAATATAGGTTGCTCAAGGTTTGATAACGGAGTAGTGGCTTTTCTGTCCAAGTTCCTAAGGGTCGGATGCCAAATAGGGCTAGAATAAATTAGAAATGGAAATACACCTTTACTGGTACGGGGAACCTTGATGGCGTTGATTAGTTCGTCAACCTTTAACAAATTTAAATAATATTAATCAACTTAATTTATAATTCACCACGACAAATATTAGTATTTGTTTCTTCATTTCTGATGCTGGTGAAATTGAGAACGTTCTGGTTAATAATGCTAGTTACAATATAAATCTTAGTAAATAACACATAAGCTTCATTTATGTCATTACTCTAAACATGAAAATCTTAGATGATGAATTGACCAACGCATGGTTAAGTAAAATATCAAATATCAATTATATGAACAACCTTATTGATATCTCAAAATTATCTTAAACAACCATGTGCTAGAACTTATATATGTAAGTATTCATATTTTCGTGTTAAAGTCATTTTAATGACAAGTTACGGTAATAAGTAAAATTTGATTAACTATTAAATTTGAGGCATAATCAATCCTTAAAATATATTACTTAACTAACTCTAAGGAACTCGTCTTTTCAGCCTTTAATCAATTGGAAACTTTTAATAACCAACACATCAAATAAGATTTAGGGATAAAAGCATCAAACCCCCTAACCTATGGGGTGATTTATCAGCGCTTAAACTAAGTTTATCAGCGCTTTGCTCCCTAAGTTTATCAAAGTGAGGAATATTTTGGCCACAAAAAACCGGAAATGCAAAAAAGGACCAAATCGCACAGACACCCTATAATTTAGGGAGCAAAGCGCTGATAAACTTAGTTTAAGGACCAAAGCGCAAATCACCCCATAGGTTAGGGGGTTTGATGCTTTTATCCCTAAGATTTAATATGAAGTAGCACCTAAAATGTATAGCTTAGTTGATTAACACTTTTATTTTATATTATTAGTTTACAAGTCATGTTGGACTATTTTAATAAATAAAAAAGATGCTACATGATGTCATAACTATTTGTCTAACATAGAAGCCGATGGTCTTTTCTTTATCAAATGTGCTAATTGATTTTTCACTGAGAACTTAATGCTAATCTTGGCCATTAACCAATTCAGTTTCAATTGGGAAAATGACCAAACCGTAGCAACACTTATTTTCACCTCTTAATAGGTGATAAAATACATAGATCTAATTACCTATGTGTAACTATACATATCCATTCTTAGTTGGGTGGGTAAAAGTGAAGAGAACAGAGACTTATTTACAAAAACATTGCAAATCAAGGATATAATTTATTATAACTTAAATATAAAGATATAAACATGGAAAATTTATCAAAACATGTAAAAAAATGTTTATTATGCTACATAATCTTATTTGATGTTTAAGTCATGAAGAGACAAGAATAAATTTGTTAAGACTTATGAAAGTAGTATGTTAACATGATAAATATACCATTTAAATGATATAAAACAAAATCACAAAAATGTCAATTCATGATTATAAATCATAATAATCTAATTATAACTAATACTATATCATGTTAAATTTATGTATGTGATAAATACATTGAATTATGATGGCGATTAAACTTATAAATTAAGAAAACAAAGATTGTGCCAAATAAACTGAAAAATCACGGCAATTTTGGTTTTACCTTTGATCGGACATCTAAATGAACTTGGTTTTCAAATAATTTTATGCTTTATGGTTTTCTAGCATCATGAGAGATGTGGGAATCCAAGATTTTGTGAAAACACAAAGATTTGCTATGCTAAATAATTCTTGCAACTTAGACCCTATTTTCAGATTTTCAGACAACAGTCAACGGTTTAGGAATTTTGACCTTCTAAATCACATTATTTGAAAAAAAAAATTATTTATATGAAAGTTAGAAGACATCATGAGGAGTATTCACCCATTTTCCTTTCTCAAAAATGATGTTTCTACAATTAGTTATGATTTTTCTAAGGTGGAGGGCCGAATGGATAAATCCTGCATAATAAAAGTTTTTGAGTATTTTCGGGTAGAAAATGATAAAATAAGAACTTGAGATGAATTTTCCTTGAAAGTAGACTCACTAACTTAGAGATTAATAGGAAGAAGGAAGGAAAAACCGAAATGATTTTGGGTGTGAAAATTGTTGGAAGAAAGCTTAGTATTTATAAGCAAAAATCATGTTAAAATAATTTTAATTAAGGTCCCACTTTGATTATTTTATAATAAATCACAACAAATCTTTTAATCATGCTCTTGAGGATGTCATGACTTACCTCATCAAAAATATGTCATGACTTACTTCATTAATTGGTTAATTGCATATCAGTCCCTCAATTATTAAAATTCAAGAAGGTATAATTTGATTCCTTTGTTACATACATATTTATCTATGTAATTTTCTAGATAATTTGATCATCTTGGTTAAGATTTGAAATTGAAATATATTTTTTAGGATTAGAGACCTATAAAAATAATAAAATACTAACTTTTAAGCTTAGGGACTCAAATGCAATTTTTTTCTAAACATTTAGGGTCAAAAATGCAAACTTTTAAAAGTTCAAGGACTAAAGCATAAATTTATTTTCTTCTAAATTTTTGGGCGTTACACCCCCTCTTTAAAGGAATCTGGTCCCCAGATTCTAACCGAAATTGTTGTGAAGATAAAGGATTTATAACCGCTATTTCGATTAATTTTATCCTTAAGGAGTAACACTTAACAGTTAACACCATAGGAAGTTGTAAACCCCTTTTATCAGAAGACGAAAATTAAACTTTTATGATTCTTGTCTAATAATAACCGAGAGTTTATTTATTTGTTATTTTTTATTTTTTACATTTCACACATTATAACAACTATATAGGTAAAAGAAGACTACCCAAATAAATGTTTTATTATCCAAGATGCAATATTTTAATTGAACTTACATAATAGTAGTAAACTCTCACCAAGAGCAAGAAATAGAAAAGGTATTGCGAATCCTAAAAATACAATAGCAAATTCAAATGATGTTTCTTCATCATTTAGAAGAAAAATAAAAATAAAAATAACGAAAATTACAACAAGAATTACTTGAACCAAATGATCCATTTTTGGTAGAGAGAAGTTAGATGAAGATGGGTGTGTGTTTTGTAGTATAAAAATAATGTATTTATAGAAGGAGATATGGCTATTAGAGCCGGTTATAACCGTTGGGAGTTTTTTTTTATGGTATGATGATTGGGACGAAAATTAAGATTAGAAATATGTGACTTATTTGTGTGAAATATGTCTGTGTTTTTGAAATCTTAAAGTAAAGTTTTTAACTAACGAGCATAATATAGAGAAATTAGAAAAATCTTTAATATTCTTAAAATTTGGAGTACTAAAATTTTTTAATCCAAAATATTTTTTTTTGATAAATCATGCTAATTAAAAAATAACTATCACAAAAAACACGAGTAATTTTAATTGTAGCATAACATAGAAGCTTTTGTGATTTATTATAACTATTGATATTATCATTATTTTGGAAATTTTGTATTCAAATGAATAAATTTGGATACTTAGACAAAACAAAGAAGGAAAATAAGGTGAAATAATTTTTCTGTATAAGTGCATAAGAATTATGCATATATTTAGTTTTTCAATAAAAAATAAAACTTAGACGGTCTTATCTATATAAACACATATACACACACACACACACATATATATACATATATATTATTTTTAATAGGCACAAATAATAGATGATGGGGTACAACGATATGAATGTGTTTTCTTAGATTGCTAAATGTCATATTATCAAGGATGGATCGTAGGGGAAGTTGTTCATAAAATATGGATTGTTGGAAACGCTATTTAATTAATTATTATTTTTGAAGGTGTTGTATTGTTATTGTTTCAAAAGCTTCCTCGGTACGCCTACTATGTTTTGTTATAAATAGTGGTTTTATGATATCGAAGATCACACATTGACACATACCACATTATCAGAGGAAAAAAATTGAGATGGAAAAATATTCAACTAGAGAAATAATATACGTTTGTGTCTTTTGTGGATCTAGTACACGAAAAGATCCAAAGTTTCTAGAGGTAGCAAGTAGTTTGGGATACATTTTCGCTGCGAGAAAGATTAAATTGGTGTATGGAGGAGGAAGGTGAGGGTTAATGGGATGTGTTGCGAGTAGTGCATTTTCAAATAAAGGTAGTGTGTTGGGGATTATACCAAAAGCCTTAGCTGACATGAATTCCGATGGTCCAATTTTATGGGAGGAAGTTATAGTACATAGCATGCATGAAAGAATGGCTAATATGTTGTATAATTCTGATGGTTTTATTGCATTACCTGGGGGGTAAGGAACACTGGACGAAATTTCCGGCATAGCTTCATGGGCACAGTTAAACATGCATCAAAAACCTACAGGGCTCTATGATATGGGCATTTCCCGCATAATATTTAATCATATCGGGGACCACTTTCTATATGATATCGGTGATAATAACCGATATGGTACTGTGGTCCCCGGATCCCGAGGTCTATAAATACGCGATACCCAGATCCCAAAGTAAGCAATTATTATCCCTCAGCTACCACGCATCACATCGAAAGAAATCCTCGATCTCAATCTCGATATAGTACTCGATATCGAGATAACCCTTGTGTTATATTGATACATCGTACCACCACACTATGGATATCACATCGAGAGGCATGCTCGATATCACGTCGAAGATGATCAACGATATACGTCCGACCTAATCAGCGATATACCCCTGTCGTCCAAGCATCAAGGCGTTAGTTCGAGGTGTTCACGACCAAGTCTACGCGAGATACATAGTGCAGGCCTGATTTGAGATAGACTCGTTGTACTATTAGATTACTCACTTGTAACCGACCCATATATATATATATATATATATATATATAATACAATCTATTGTCAAATCAGTGGCGCCGTCTGTGGGAACACCAGTTCCCGGACAAGGACGTTAAGATGCAAGGAGGGAGGACCCGATCCGTATTTAACAGAGTTGTGACTAGGAACGCGAGGATGGAGGACACACTACTCCCTCAACAGCCGACTGACCAAGAACAGACAATGACCCAAGCTGAGGTAGAGTTTCCTCCAGTACAGAATGAACCGCGACGTAGGCGCGGGCCCAGAAGGCCATCGCGAGACACGAATACAGGTCCGACCACTGCCGCACCAAATACGGCAGAACCTGCTACTGAGGGCCCAACCACTGAGAACCCGGCGGCAGATGTCCCAATGACCAAGGCGCCAAATGCGGATCTTTCCGGCTCGTAGGAGACAATGACTGCGGGACAGAGCGTCGTTCCCCCTGCCGCCATAACCTCGGAGATGCTAGCGCATATCAACGCTTCTGTAAAAGCGGTGCTTGACACTACACTGGAGACATTGCTTCCACGACTGGCGGAACAAAGGACAAGGGACGTTCGGGCAAGGCCCCATGAATCCAAAGCGGGTGAGAGAAGGGCAAGGCAAGGATATGATGAACAAGAGGATACAAGGGACTCATTCTGAGAGATATCGCCCGCTGCTTACGACAGGTCGGAGAGACGGGACCCTAGGACCCTGGATCGAGAGAGACTTGACCGTGAGAGAGCGGAAGTAATCAGGAGAATGGAACGCTGTCGCGACCGCGCTGAGATTGCATATTCAAAGAATGAGGATGCAGAAGTATTGCAGGTAATATCGAGGAGGATGGAACAACTAGGCCGCAAGAGGGCAGAGTTGACGAGCAAGGTGACTCAGAGTCATTGGAAGGGTCGCAACAAGACCCCGTTTTCGGATGAGATAGAGGCTGAGGTATTGCAAAGAGGGGACAAGATCCCAATGATCAAGCCATACTGAAATTGTGGATCGGGTCGATACGTTGTTGATGTTAACTTAACACTGAAGTTCTAACAGCAGTTTGTGTTTGCTGTTAGTTCTACGATGTTACTTTAACAGCAGACCAGAGTAACAGTTTGCAGCGGAATAAACAAACACGAATTTAAGAAGTGAATATAGGATTATATTAACTTCCGAGCCGTAGGCAAAATACCACAAGGGTTTAACAAAGGCGTTCTCACAACTCTCAAGCGCCTCACTCTCGAATTGTTCGAACTAAGCAAAGCACACAAGAGTTGCTTCGACTATCTCTAAAAGCTCCTCACTCTTAGATCTATTCTAACAACTTAAAAACTTTGCTAAAGCAAGACAACACTCAACAACTGTAAATTAATCTCTCGGATTGATTAGCTCTTGTCTCGTTATTTGTCTTGATGTACTTCACACCTATATATAGGTTCTTGACTTGGACTTCAAGGTGTGTTGTACACGGTTGGTAATTCTCCTTGTTTCCTTCTCGAACTCCTCTTCCTTGTTCTCGCAGTCCTTCTTGAATAATAGTTCATTCGCCAGTGATCTAGCTAAGGAAAGACTCCTTCTTCAATTCAGGACTTTCCTAGTTGCACTAGAACTCTTCTTTCCTTTTATAAGCCGTTTGTTTAATTAAGGAAACTTCTCATCTTAGAAACTTTGAGCGTCCAACCTAATGCAAGTTTGTTTCCTGAATGATAATCAACGACAACTACAACTGTGGAACTCAGTTAGTTAGATGAATAAGGCAAAACAATAATAATAATAATAACTAGATTGTAACACAGTTTCTGGACGTGCAATGTTACTCTAACATTGAAAATCTCAATGTTATCCTAACATCCAGAAAACCTGCACTTTCAATCTCCCCCTTTTTGCCTTAATCACAAAACCTAAGAAACAGTTCTTATCAGATCAAATTATTCAGAAAAAACTTCATTATATCATAACAATGAAAAACTAAGTACTCTCCCCCTGAATATCAGAAGGGACTAATCCAATGTTATTCTAACAATGATACTTTCAATGTTATAACATCCAGCTTTATCAATGTTGGTTTAACATCAGAAAGTTAACACCTGCAAAACAGAGTTAGTACCAGCAATCACAGTTCAATAATAGCATAAGCAGAAACACTAAGTACCCAAAATTAAAAAGTACCTAATTACAGTCCATACTAGCAGCAAGGAACAGTCTCCTTGATCAGAATAATTAAAAAGAAAACAATTGTTCAAAAGGCATTAGAAACAGAAACTAAAAAAACTTGCAGGAAATTTCGAAAATTTGATCTACTCTCCCCCTTTTTGCGAGGAAGGCAGATCCTTCAAGAGTTTCCTCAAGCTGTCCAGTTCCTGCAGTCTGACTTGCTTGTCAGCTATTTCCCTCTGGGTGTCCTTGTACTCCCTATCCAGCCAGACCAAGGTTTCCTCAACAAAAGCATCTGCAATCACTAAGCAGCTGTCACCACTGCTCACTGGAACTAAAGAAGCAGCAAACTTGTGTGTCTTCTTCTTCTTCTTCCTGCTGGGACCAGCTTCTCCTTGAGGGTTCCAAGGCAAATCCTGGATCCTCACATTAGTGAAGTAGCTCCTGGTGATTAACATTACAGCCTTGTTGCTGATCCATCCTTCAGTCTTCTTGGTTTTGAAGCCTTGCTTCACCAACAGGCATGAGACCAGAGAGGGATAAGGAAGGATTCCTTTGGGCTTCATAGTGACTTCCTTCATGTGTCTCAACACTTTTTCACCAATGTTTACACTCATTCCATTCTTCAGCTTGTACACCAACTTTGCTGACTCTTTGGTCATCACAGTAGTGTTGGAAGAAGGAAGCCAATTGTAAGTGCTGATCTTGTGAAGGATGGCACTAAGAGAAGTCAGCCTGGTTGTGGGAAAGCTCTCTCTCCATTGCCTAGTGAGGCCACCTGTAAGATCAGTGATGATCTCCTCCATAGTAGGATCCTCAGACTCTTCAGGATCAGGAAGACCCCAAGCCTCATTGATCATGGCAGGAGTGATGTCATAGACCTTCTTCCTAACCCAAGCCTTCCCATACTTAGGAGAATCCAGGTTGATCACCCACTCAGAGAGATTCATGTAGAACTCTCTCACTACATCAGGAACATATGCAGACAGATTCTGCACAGAGCCCAAGACTCCTCTAGCCTCAAGCAACTCAAACACCCTGTTTTCTTTGAAAATACCCTCCTCAATAGCCCTTTCCTTGTGGATTACCCTGGCTTGGTATGCCTCCCATTGCTCCTGAGCATCAGGAGACACATAGAAGTCAGAGTAAGCTTCATGTGGATACTCTCTCATCATCAGATCAGTAAACTGATCATCATATGATGTTAGAGTACCATCAGCTTGCTCTGGCTCATCAGCCACAAGCTCTTCTTCCTCAACTTCCTCTTCCTCCTCAATCTCTTCTTCTTCTTTTTCTTCTTCTGACTCATCCTCAGAAGACTCAGCCATCACCTCCTTACCCTTCCTCTTCCTGGCAGCATTTGCAAGGGCAGCCAAGGGAAGGTTTTCATCCTCATCCTCTTCTTCTCCTTCAACCTCAGCTGGTTGATCACTCACAACAGCTTGGTTACCTTCAGTAGCAACCCCATTATTTACACCAAGATTGCCATCAGCAGCAATCTCCTCAGACAAATCCTCATCATGCTCACCAGTAGCATGTCCACTCTCCTCAGCAGCAGCAAGCTCATCATCATTAGCCTCATTAGGCTCAATAGAACTAGCCACAGTTGGCTCCACCACTTCCTCAACCACATTAGCCTCAGCTGGCTCAATCACAGCACTACCCAACCCAATCACAGGGACCTCATTCTCCCCCTCAATACCAACATCAACATCAGCAGGTATACTCGGAGTAGGGTTAGCCATTGTTACCTCGATTTCAGGATTGGTGGGAGCAGGAGCTTGCTCGACAGCATCTGATGTTGAACCAACATCTTTCTTTGAAATCTTTTTGCCCTTGCGCCGTTGAGTGGTAGCTTTCCTCTTTGGAGAGGCGGCGACTGTGGTTTCAGCGGCGGTGCGCCTGGTACTGCGTCGTGGCGCTTGCTCGACTTGCGCAGCTGCTTCTACAAGAGCATCAATATTGGACTTGCGTGCCATTGTTAGAGTAATTTTGAGATAAAAAGATTGAAGATTTTGAAAATTTAGAGAGTAATTTGCTTTGCACAGATTGTTAGCGTTAGAATGAAGAAGAAATTAGGGCAAATTATATATATGATTCAGATGAAGAGCATGGGATAGTGGTGTTGTAACATGTTACCATAATAATCTGACCACTGTCACGCGTCCCCTTCATGTTATTCTTACCCCGTGTCAGTGTTAGGTTAACACGTAACCAAAGCAGTCTCCATTCCTGAAAACTTATAAGTTACAATGTTACAATGTTGGACTAACATTGGCAAGTTAACATCAGGGAGGGAAGTTGGAGGTGCAGGGCTTTATCCAAAGTAGCATCATCTTGTGAGAGCGTGAGATATTCATGTACTAATCTGAAGCTTCCACCAAGTACGCAGGTACCATGACACAGTTTAAGATCATCAGTATAAGCAAGTGACAAATCAAACAGAGAAAAACACAGAGGATATACTTATCCAGGGAAAAGATTTTCCCACAGCAAGAAGATCACAAAACATAGTGCTTTTACCTGTAGCTGGTCACCCAAGAAGTATGCCTCAACACATGATACTTAACTACTCCCCCTAAGCGCAAACCGACAAAAGGAAATATGCAGAACTATAATGAATGCAACCATGTTAGAGTAGCATTTGAGAGATGGTAACCACATACAAACCGCCTTGCCAACTGGGATCAGGACATATCAATTTATCTTTAACTTTCACTATTTTTAGAAACTCTTTGAATAAAAAAACTGATGAATGTTAAAGGACAGTCTCATCACTGAATGTGGGCAGCACAGGACTCCACACACCCCAGCAACTTAACTATCAGCTACAGATCAGGCAAGTACAAAGGAATTGAATGAAGACAACACTTTTATCAAATATTTCTCCACCCCAACTCCTCATGCATACTTGTTTACTAACCTGTTTATCAAGGAAATACTAAGTAATCAATGCTACTGAATGCACACAGTCTAAACTTTATGCACCCCAGTAGGAAAGATCACTATCATGTAAAAACCTTGGCCATAGACACAAATATGAAAATAAGCACAACTGAATGACAATGAGGCCTTCAACATCATGTACCCCAGCTTCTCTTCATACCTTGTCAAACCTAACATGGATAAGACACAACTGAATATCAACAGAGTAGTGAGCTCTGTGTATCCCAGCTTCTCCCATGATGTTAGGTTAACATTCTCAGACTAACAACAGGGTTATTTCTTTCCAAACCTCTTGATATGTACCTGTTCACCAATCACCTTAGCTATTCATACAGGTCAACCACACAACCAACAGTTTCTCTAACAAAGATGTAATTTGCAAGAAAGAAGAATGCAAAAAGGAACATAAAAGAATTACAGCTACACCACAACCAATAACTAATGCTAGACAGTGGTGTTATGTCAACACTGGTGAACTAACATCTCTAAACAATGCACATGCCAAGAGAGTTCCTCAGACTGAAGAACCTCTCAGTATCTAATGGTTTAGTGAACATATCAGCAAGCTGATTGTTAGTTTCTATATGTTCAATGTCAACAAGCTTGTCTTCTACCATGTTTCTCAGAAAGTGATGCCTAATGTCTATATGTTTTGTCCTAGAATGCTGAACATGATTCTTAGAGATGCTTATAGCGCTAAGGTTATCACAAAACATAAGTAAGGTATCATTGTCTAACCCATAGTCCAGTAGCATATGTTTGAGCCATACCAACTGGGTGACACAACTACCTGCTGCAATGTATTCAGCCTCAGCAGTGGATAGTGACACACAATTTTGCTTTCTACTGTACCATGAGACCAAGTTGTTCCCCAGATAAAAACATCCTCCACTTGTAGACTTCCTGTCATCAATATCACCTGCCCAGTCTGAGTCACTGAAACCTACAAGATTTGTGTTAGTGTCAAAGGAATACCATATACCAAGAGCCAAGGAGCCAGAAATGTATCTAAGTATTCTCTTCACAGCAATCAGATGTGAGTGCTTTGGACATCCCTGGTACCTTGCACATACACACACAGAGAACATAATATCAGGTCTTGAAGCAGACAAGTATAACAAGCTTCCTATCATTGAACGGTACAATGTTGGATCAACATTGACACCAGTATCATCCCTGGCCATCTTCACTGCAGATGCCATGGGAGTCTTACAAGGCTTTGAATCTGCTAATTCAAACCTTTTCACCAAATTCTTTGCATACTTTTCCTGACTTAGGAAAATTCCATTACCTGTTTGTTTCACTTGAAGACCAAGAAAGAAAGTTAATTCTCCCATCATACTCATCTCAAACTGCCCTGTCATTGATTCAACAAATTTTTCTAGAATAGAATTGTTAGTTGAGCCAAACACAATATCATCTACATATATTTGAGCAATACAGACATGAGAATCTTTCTTCAAGACAAACAGTGTTCTATCTCCATCACCTCTAACAAAACCAAGACTTAAAAGAAACTTTGTAAGCCTTTCATACCATGCTCTAGGTGCTTGTTTAAGACCATATAGTGCCTTTTCAAGCTTGTACACATGGTTTGGATACTTAGGATCTGTGAACCCCTTTGGTTGTTCAACATATACTTCCTTATCAATCAGCCCATTCAGAAACGCACCCTTTACATCCATTTGGTATAGTTTTATCTTAAGACAACATGCTATGGCTAGAAGTAACCTAATAGATTCAATCCTAGCAACTGGAGCAAAAGTCTCATCAAAATCTACACCTTCAACCTGTGTGTACCCCTGAGCAACTAGTCTAGCTTTGTTTCTAACTATAACCCCTTCCCCATTACTCTTGTTCTTAAATATCCACTTTGTCCCTATTACATTAACATTAGGTGGTCTAGGTACAAGTATCTAGACATTGTTCTTAGTAAACTGTAATAGTTCATCTTGCATGGCATTAATCCAAAAGTTATCAAGAAGGGCTTCATTCACATTTTTAGGTTCTATGGTGGAGACAAAACAAGAGGCATTATCAACAGTACAAGTGAAGTTCATACAGACACACAGTTTTACCATATCTCTATAGTCAAGTCTTTCTCTATTGCGTGTCCTTACCCGTTCAGTGAGTTCACCTATTACCTGGGATGCTGGATGGTCTTTCTGAATCCTAGCCGGGGGGTCTCTTCTAGGTTCAGAGGCACCTTCATGTTCTGAGTCAGAATCTTCTGATGTTATTCTAACATCTGATCTCGCTGGTGTTAGTCTAACATCGTTCCCTGACTCTTGTTCAGTGTTTCCAGCTTCCAGTTCCAATGTTGGTGTAACATTGTCAGGAGTAACATTCTCGGTTTCCACTGTTGGTTCAACATTGGGAACTAAGATGTCACCAGTACCTGTATCAAGAGTGAAATCATCAAACACAACATTCACTGATTCCTGAATTGTCTTCAATCTAAGATTGTAGACTCTAAAGGAAGTACTATTGGCTGAGTATCCTACAAAGATGCATTTTTCACTTTTAGAATCAAATTTACTCAGATAATCCCTGTCATTCAGTAGATAACAATCACATCCAAATTCATGAAAATATGCAACATTTGGTTTTACACCCTTCAAGAGTTCATATGGAGTCATGTTAGTTCCAGGTCTAAGATACACCCTGTTACTAATGTGACAAGCAGTATTTAAGGCTTCAGCCCAGAGTCTTTTGGATAAGTCTTTGGCATTGAGCATAACTCTGGCCATCTCTTGAAGAGTCCTGTTCTTTCTCTCAGCAATCCCATTCTGCTCAGGAGTCTTAGGAGCTGAAAATTCATGGAAAATACCTTTAGCATTGCAGTAGTTATCAAAACTAGCATTTTCAAATTCTTTACCATGATCAGACCTAATTTTAGTCACAGTGGAGCCATACAAGTTTTTAATACTAGCACAAAGAATTTTGAACTGATCAAAAGCTTCTGACTTTTCTTTAAGAAATTTTACCCAAGTGTATCTAGAGAAGTCATCTACAATCACAAAGGCATATCTCTTCCCACTGAGACTACTTACCTCAATTGGACCCATTAAGTCTATGTGCAGCAATTCAAAACACCTACTAGATCTAGGGTTAGCATTCTGTACCTGGAGGGGTGTATGAACTGCTCTGGTTTTCTTACCCTTGAGGCAATCACCACACACAAGCTTACCTGGACAAGACAGCTTTGGTAAGCCTCTTACAGCATCAACTTTCTGTAATTTCTCAAGGTTTCTGTAGTGAACATGTCCAAGTTTCCTATGCCATATAGAAGCCTCATCTATCTTGGCATGGAAACATTCTGCTTCCTCCTGGGCTAGATAGCAGTTGTCTTTGGATCTAGTACCTGTCATCACAAGAACATTGTCACTATCATAAACATCACAAGATACCTTATCAAATGTAACCAGTAAGTCATCATCACACAGCTGACTGATACTGATTAGATTTGCCTTTAACCCATCTACCAACAACACATCCTTCAAGGGAGGGAATCCATCAACATTCAACGTCCCCTTGGCAATGATTTTTCCTTTGGTGCCTCCTCCATAGGTCACTGTTCCAGCACTCAAAGGTACCATTTGCTTAAGATTCTCTTTGCTGCCTGTCATGTGTCTTGAACATCCACTATCGAAGTACCATTTACCTGAAAGGTTAGAGTACACAGCAGAGAAAACAACATTGCAAACAACTTTAATCTTAGGGGACTTAACTTTTTCTACCCAAGTTCTACCTTTCTGTCCTGAACCTAATGTTGGTCTAACATCAGAAACTGCTGTTGTTCTAACATTGGGTTCAGTAACTGTTTTCTTACCACCTTCTCTTATAAATTTTCTACAGAATGGTTTTATGTGGCCTGGTTGGTAACAATATTGACAGATAAAAGTAGGTTTACTTCTCACAGTGTTGATGGTACCTAAACTCTTAGAATCAGATTCTTTAACAAAGCTAGAAGTTAGATAGGCAGAATTAACATTTGAAGTGGAAGGTTTCTCAACAAATCCCAGACCACATGAACCTGAATTTCCCATGCTTAGTACCTCATCAAGTTTAGAAGTACCTGCATTCCATTTAGCTATGATCTGTGTGTCTTTCTTGAGTTTATCCTTTACCTCTTTCAACTCAGCTTCAGCTTTGTCAAGATCTCTTTCATAGAGTTTCAACATGTTCTTCAAACATTCAATGTCATGATTTTGTGCTTTATTTTTCTTTATGAGTCTGACATTCTCTCTCTCAAGTCTGAGAAAGGTTGTATGTAGGTCATCAAGAATTTCCTCCTGGGACATCTCATCTTCATTGAAGTACTCCTCTTCTAGATCAACTAAGCCATGAAAACAATCAAAGTTAGCATCATCACAATCAGGGAGTGTGTCATGGTTAACCTGTGTGTCATTGCTGTTCCAGTCTCCAAAGAAGATCTCCTGCTTTGCTGTTGGTTCTCTAATGTTAGAGTAACATTGCGATTCTTGGCAGTTTCTGGAGTCTTCTCCTGACCAGATGATCCGAGTGCAAAGCGCAGCAGTGTTGATTTCCTCAGATTGTTCATCAGCACTTGTTCCAGATTCGAAGTCAGCTTCATTAAAGTCATCTACACAGACCCAATGAGAATTCCCTCTTGTTCTGAGGGTGTTAGCACATTCATGTTTAAAGTGACCATACCCCTTACATTCATAACACTGGACATCTTTCAATTTCTCAGCATCTTGAGGAGTGCTCTTAGATGCCATGTATTTTACAAACTTTGGGGGTAATTTCTTATAACTAACAGCAGCATTACTGGGTTGTTTTTCTTTACTTTTATCTTTGTAGCCCAATTTACTGAACTTCCTAGTGATGTTACCATAGTTAGAAGAGATCAACTCATATTCATCCTCATCACTCCCTGTAGAATCTGAGCTAGTACCTAGTAAGGCTAAAGCAAGTTGTTTACTGGACTTTCCTAGGAATTCTAGTTCAAATTCTTTTAGAGTGTTCATTAATGTTTGAAAGTCCATGTTGGCAAGATCTCTAGACTCATTCATAGCAATTCTTTTGACAGTAAACTTAGAGGATAATGTTCTAAAGGCTTTGTAGACCATGGTTTGATTAGGGATGATAAAACCTAAGTTTTGGCACTGATTAGCAATATCTAGAAGTTTCTCAAAATAACTATCAATGCTTTCATCCTCACCCATCTCTATCTTCTCAAAGTCCCTCAAATTTTTTCTATATTTAGAGTCCCTCACAGCCACATCACCCTCACAATGTAATTCAAGAATTTCCCATGCAGTTTTAGCAGTAGAACAAGTTTGAATCAGTTTGAACATATGATTACCTACCCAGCTAAAAATAGCATTGAGAGCCTTTTCATTGAAGTTGTAGAGAGCAATTTCGTTGGCTGTCCATTGTCCCTTTGGCTTAGGTACCAGATCAACATCTCCATCTCTTGGCAAGTAGGGAATGGTGTAGCCTTCTAGTACTGCGTCCCAAGCTCTTAGGTCGATGGATTTGATGTGGACTCTGAGCCTGATCTTCCAGTAGGCATAGTTGTTGGGACCCTCCAATACAGGCAACCTGCTGGTATTAGGGTTGGAATTGTCCATCTTGTCGTATCAACGCCAAACACCGGTGAAGTTGGTGCTTGGCTCTGATACCAATTGAAATTGTGGATCGGGTCGATGCGTTGTTGATGTTAACTTAACACTGAAGTTCTAACAGCAGTTTGTGTTTGCTGTTAGTTCTACGATGTTACTTTAACAGCAGACCAAAGTAACAGTTTGCAGTGGAATAAACAAACACGAATATAAGAAGTGAATATAGGATTATATTAACTTCCGAGTCGTAGGCAAAATACCACAAGGGTTTAACAAAGGCGTTCTCACAACTCTCAAGCTCCTCACTCTCGAATTGTTCGAACTAAGCAAAGCACACAAGAGTTGCTTCGACTATCTCTAAAAGCTCCTCACTCTTATATCTATTCTAACAACTTAAAAACTTTGCTAAAGCAAGACAGCACTCAACAACTGTAAATTAATCTCTCGGATTGATTAGCTCTTGTCTCGTTATTTGTCTTGATGTACTTCACACCTATATATAGGTTCTTGACTTGGACTTCAAGGTGTGTTGTACACGGTTGGTAATTCTCCTTGTTTCCTTCTCGAACTCCTCTTCCTTGTTCTCGCAGTCCTTCTTGAATAATAGTTCCTTCGCCAGTGATCTAGCTAAGGAAAGACTCCTTCTTCAATTCAGGACTTTCCCTTGGAAGCTTTCCTAGTTGCACTAGAACTCTTCTTTCCTTTTATAAGCCGTTTGTTTAATTAAGGAAACTTCTCATCTTAGAAACTTTGAGCGTCCAACCTAATGCAAGTTTGTTTCCTGAATGATAATCAACGACAACTACAATTGTGGAACTCAGTTAGTTAGATGAATAAGGCAAAACAATAATAATAATAATAACTAGATTGTAAAACAGTTTCTGGACGTGCAATGTTACTCTAACATTGAAAATCTCAATGTTATCCTAACATCCAGAAAACCTGCACTTTCACATACGATGGAAGAAGTGATCCTACAGATTATCTCCATCAGGTCGATAGCATCTTGAATCTGCACAACTACTCAAAAAACATAAAGGCGAAGATCCTATCCACCACTTTAACGGGCGCTACACTGGATTGGTTCGCTAGGCTGGAGGCCAGATCCATAATGGACTATCAGCAACTAAGGGAAAAGTTTGAGAACCAGTTCTCTAGCCAAAAGAGAATGAAGACCAACTTGTTGCACCTCAGCGCGGTGCAGCAGAGGGAAAGGGAGAACCTCCGGGAATATATGAAGAGGTTCAATGATGAGTTGTTGAAAGTGGATGAGCCACATGGCGGGCATGTCATGATGATGTTGTTCAAGGGTACGACCCATCTCAGGTTCGCCGGCGAGCTAATCAAATTGACTAAGCCCACCATAGCACAGATCAACATGCTCGCGAACCAAATGGTTTACGAGGACGAGATGATGGCAACATGTCAAGGTTCATTTCCCAACAGGAATGCGGACAGAGATCGCAACAGAGAAAGGCCCCCAAGGACGTACACACCGTTGAATAGAGGCATCCTGGAAGTGATGGCCGTGGCGAAGAGAAACAGATGGTTGACGGAACCAAGGCCATTGAATGAGACTCCCGGGATGAAGTCGTCGGGCAAATACTGCGCGTACCACCGTCAACCTGCACACAGGACGGAGGATTGTACGCACCTGAGGAATGAAATTGGAAGATTGATTAAAGAAGGGAAATTGGTCGAGTTTGTCAGAAACGCCAAGGAAGATGCTAGGGGGACAGAATATTCCTTATCCCCTATAAGAGATTACTCACCCAGGAGAGGAAAGCAGAAGATGATTGAGGCACCTGAGGAGCGTGGTAGGACCATATTGAATACCCCAAGCAGAGGCGTCATAAACATGATCAATGGAGAAGCCTTGGGAGCCGACACTGCTCGCGGTCGAGAAACTATAACACGAAGAGTCCAGGGTGGAGCCTACATTGGGTACACAAATGCAATCATACCAGAAGCGTACTTGGAGCAGGAGATCTCTTTCACCAGGAGAGACTTGGAGAAACTTAGTTCGTTGGCCCTGACCGCAGGTAAACTAGAATGCCCTTTGGTTATTATTATTAATGTGGATGGATATCAGGTGCATAAAGTTCTGGTGGATAGCGGAAGCACCGCAAACCTGATATTCTCAAAAGCCTACGAGCACATGATGATAGCCCCAGGCTGGCTAGAGCCAATATCCACCCCATTGACCGGATTTGGCAGAGCAGAGGTAGTTCCACTCGGACAAGTTATATTGCCCACAGTGTTTGGGAGAAACCCACGCACCCGGGTGACGCCGATAAAATACACAGTAGTTGACATCCCATTCCCCTACCACGCCATCATTGGCCGACCGGCACTCAACCAGATCAGGGCAGTGGTCTCTACTTATTACCAGAAGATCAAATTCCCGACACCTCAAGGAGTCGGCGAAATTCTAGGTGACCAGGTACAAGGATGGATGTTCTATGTGGACTCGCTGAACCACCCTAAAATCAGAAGAAGACAGGAAATACAAGTCCCACACCAAGAATATATTCCGCGCACAGAGTGATCACCATGAGGAACAGACAGAACAACATTTTAAATTTCAGTAGTTTTTAAATTATGCTTGAACAATTGAAACATTGCCCCATCGTGGGTTAGTTTGTAAACCTAAAACAGGGGGAACTATGCCGGTCTGATTCCCCGCTCAACGGGATACGTAGGCGGGTTAGGTTTACCTAGCCTTCGATCGTTATCTTTTATTTTGCCCCTTCGTGGGTCGGCATGTAACTAAAACAGGGAGAACTACGCCGGTCTGATTCCCTACTCAACGGGATATGTAGGCGGGTTAGGTTTACCTAGCCTTCGACCGTTATCCGTCACTACTTTTTTATTTTTGCTTTATGGAACCTCATATTTCATATAGGGATATATCCTAATCGGATATTACGGAAGTGCAGAGAATTGCATGAAGAATTTGGGGAGTATTCCCATAGATATATGTTTAACCCGAAGGATCACACGTTACTATGCCCAAAAAGGACATTGGGAATATTAAACCCTCGATTTTTAAAAGAAGGGATTCAGGGGGCATCGCCCCAGATTATTCAATATAATCCATCTAAACAGGTGCAACAGGTACAAACAGGTACAAATAGGTACTAGAAGCGCGTTAGAACACAATGGAAACACCTTTTCTTTCATAAAACTGAAATTCCCAGATTGAGGGAACTTTCCGCAGATAACACATGCGCATCATTTCATGCTCTTACATAAGCTTTTACATCGGAAAACTTTTCTTGTATGTGATGTTTTACAGGGCCTAAAGACTCATAGACTCCACGATGACAGTGTCACCAAGGGACATAGAAAAAAAAAGCTCCTACCCTTGAGCGGTAACGGGTGCCCCTGTGATAACAGGCGGGCTCCGACCCATGAGTGGTAACAGGTCATCTACAAAGAAAAGGCTCCTACCCATGAGCGGTAACGGGTTCCCCTGTGATAACGGGCGGGCTCCTACCCATTAGCGGTAACGGGTCATCTACAAAGAAAAGGCTCCTACCCATGAGCGGTAACGGGTTGCCCTGTGATAACGGGCGGGCTCCTACCCATGAGCGGTAACGGGTCATGTACAAAAAAAGGCTCCTACCCATGAGCGGTAACGGGTCATCTACAAAGAAAATGCTTCTACCCATGAGCGGTAACGGATTCCCCTGTGATAACGGGCGGACTCCTACCCATGAGCGGTAACGGGTCATCTACGAAGAAAAGGCTCCTACCCATGAGCGGTAACGGGTTCCCCTGTGATAACGGGCGGGCTCCTACCCATGAGAGGTAACAGGTCATCTACAGAAAAAAGGATCCTACCCATGAGCGGTAATGGGTTCTCCTGTGATAACGGGCGGGCTCCTACCCATGAGCGATAACGGGTCATCTACAAAGAAAAGGCTCATACCCATGAGCGGCAACGGGTTCCCCTGTGATAACGGGCGGGCTCCTACCCATGAGCGGTAATGGGTCATCTACAAAGAAAAAGCTCCTACCCATGAGCGGTGACGGGTTCCCCTGTGATAACGGGCGGGCTCCTACCCATGAGCGGTAACGGGTCATCTACAAAGAAAAGGCTCCTACCCATGAGCGCTAATGGGTCATCTACAAAGAAAAGGCTCCTACTCATGAGCGGTAACGGGTTCCCCTGTGATAACGGGCGGGCTCCTACCCATGAGGGGTAACGGGTCGCCTACAAAAAGAAGAAGGTCCCCTGTGATAACGGGGTCGATCATAAAAATTTGAGCAGTAACGGTTTCCCTGTGATAACGGGCGAGCTCCTACCAATGTGCGGTGGCAGATTACCCATGTTTCTATCAACACCGAGGAAATTCAAATCATCCCTTGTTGACAACAAACAAAGTAAACAAATCTCATCAATGCGAGAACGAAATGAATGCAGTGTCAGATATCGAAATACTGCACACTCTATCATCACGACAATAAAAATCAACAAATTATTTGACAACGAGGCCACGCAGAGTCACAGATTATGAAGATAACAGAGAAATAAATATTCAGTTACAGAACCACGAATCGGAGATAGTCCGGAAAGGGATAAATTCAAATTACAATAAAGGCAGCAAACTGCTACTCCCACGAGGACCCTTCAGTCTTCTTCTCAACGACCTCGGAAAACATGTCAGGGTCGGCCGGACCCTCCTCCACCTCATCTAGTCCACCAATCGCCATGTCCTTATAATCATGGCTTGGGTTCAACATTCAATTCGAAGGAGTCATTGAAACCGTCATTTTTCAATACTTGCCTTACACAAGCATGGAATGCTGCCTCCCGAACCTTCAAAATTATGTTTCGAAAGCTCGAGCATTCCATAAACTTCTCTGCTCCAACCCGGAGGAGATCAGGATGACGTTTCTACAAATTGAACTCTATTAAATACATGAGGAAAAAATAGAAGCAGATATCGTAAACAAAGGTATATACCAAGTCCAAGGGAGCTAATTTGGCAGTGGAGAGCTCCAACGAGAGACGTTCGTTAGCAGCCTTCACCGCCCCCACCTCAGCCTTCAGTTTCGCCAGCTCCTTGTTGGCCGCAAGTTCACGCGCCTTTTCTTGGTCGATCTCAGTCACTAATGTTTTGAAGTTGCCCTTCAACAAATCATACTCCTCCCGGAGCTTACGACATGTCTTCAGGGCATCCTCTTTCTGAGCCTCCAACTTCTCTAACACCATGGGGTTGAACTCCCCCATCCTCAAGATATCAGCCTCGAGCTTAGTAGCGACAGCGTTAGAGTCACCCTTTGACACGCGAATTGTCTTCAGGCATGACACCGTCAGCTTTGTCGTCTGCACAATACAATCAGTAATATTATGTTAAACAGTCAAATAAAATCAATCGAAGTCATGTAAGATACGTACACTCCGAAACATGTGAGTGGTGCGGCGTATATTCTAGGCCCGCTCGAATTCTGTGAGCACCCGCACATTTGCTGGAAGAGGAAAAGCCCGCATCATTCCCCGTATAGCATCTGATTCAGGGAATTCTACTCGCTTGGAGGATTTGACTGCACCCACCTTCTTGAGGTCCGAACTAGAAGACGAGTAGACACTGTGGACAGTCCCGTAACGAGACCTTTTATTACCCGATACCCTAGCCAGGTCAACGGCATGCTTCGTAATCGGAATCCCAGAAAAGATAGGGGCAAAGCCCCTCAATATCGAGGGCTTCTGCAGTGGCCCTTTACCCTTGTCGGTTGTACCTGAAGCAGTCCCTTTTCCCTTGCCGCTAATAGGGTTCGGGCTCGAAGAACCCGACCCCACGGTAAAAGGCGCATCCACTAAATCACCCAAGTTGACATGGGTATTCAATTTCGAACCACCAACGTTCTCGGTCAAAGGAATGTTGGCCAACGACTCAGAACGTGGAGCTACGTACTCACCAGAAGGAGACCTAGCAACTGGTCTCTCCGTCAACACAGTCTCGTCAGACAGATGAACCACACCCTGTTGTTTCGAGGTCAACACCTCCAAGAGATTGGTCGGACCTTCCAGGCCTCCCACCACATCCAGGATGTCCTGGCTAAAGGACCCAACCATTGCAGGAACATTGTCAAAACATTCTTCATTAATACGTTCAGGTACTACAGTGCTCGGGGGAGGTTTTTCAACTCCCGATGCCTCTGCCAGAACCTTAGTGGCTGCATTATTCAGGTCAAAGTTAGACGCATACCCTGTTTCAGGCGCCACCGCGACTGCTGCCATCTCAGCCAATGCAGCTTTCTAAGCATCACGATCGGCTTGAAGTTTACGCATCAATTGTCTGAAACCCATTCTGATGGAATATCTCAAAAAATAAAATGTACCTGCAGAATAATCGGAAGATTAGCAGGAGAAAATAATAATAAATCAAGTACAACGGCGAGGTCGAAATACACATCGAGGAATAGATCGAATATAATTACCGATATAAATACCGATGTGGTTACGCTAACAACAGAGAAGACACAAAAAACTATGACCTTCAAAGTCTCTTATAAGCCCTACTTATAGACGGAAGCTTTAACTACATCGAAAGATACTTTCGACATCATATCGAATATGCGTTTCGACGTAATATCAGCGATGAGACCCGATATAATATCCTATTACGCAAAAAGCCTCGAAAATATAACAATTGCACCGGCGGCCCCATCACAAGTCTCAAAGTGCAATTCCCATATTTATAAGAAATTCAAATCCCAAGAAACGTAGAATTCAAACGAGGACCTCAAACTATGCGTCCACTGCATTAGGGGATCCTTCGAACTTCATCACAAGTCATTTGAACTGGTGGGACGAAAGGTACAGATAATCCATAAATTCAAAATTAAATTTGCGGATTCTTATCTCTAAGATAAGAATCCCCAAATTTGGGGACTACATGATATGGACATTTCCCGCATATTGGGCCTGGCCCAAACTAGGCCCATATTTAATCATATCGGGGACCACTTTCGATATGATATCACCGATATGGTACTGTGGTCCCCGGATCCCGAGGTCTATAAATACGCGATACCCGGATCCCAAAGTAAGCAATTTTTATCCCTCAGCTACCACACATCACATCGAAAGAAATCCCCGATCTCACTCTCGATATAGTACTCGATATCGAGATAACCCTTGTGTTCTATTGATACATCGTACTACCACACTATCGATATCACATCAAGAGGCATCCTCGATATCACGTCGAAGATGATCACCGATATACGTCCGACCTGATCACCGATATACCCCTGCCGTCCAAGCATCAAAGCGTTAGTTCGAGGTGTTCCGGACCAAGTCTACGCGAGATACGTAGTGTAGGCCTAATTTGAGATAGACTCGTTGTACTATTAGATTACTCACTTGTAACCGACCCACACACACACATATATATATATAATACGATCTATTGTCAAATCACTCTACAATGTCAATGGTTTCTATGATGAATTGTTGTCTTTTCTATATCATTGCGTGGAGCAGGAGTTTATGAAGCCGACGGCTCGTGAAATTTTCATCTCTGCACGTACTGAAAATGAATTAATTGACAAACTTAAAACATATGTACCAAAAGTAGATCCTATTTTTGTCACAAATTCAATGGCAGGCAAGTAGTGACAATAGTCGTGGTAAGAAGCGTGCTTTAGATGTAGATACGACACTCTGATTGTAACTCTTTTATGCTGATCGGTGTTTGATGTAAGAATATATGTTTTAATCTATATGAATATTTTAGTAAAACATCTTTGAGTGATTAATGCTTGTCCAAATATTTTAACCAATGGCTCTGATACCATACTGTGACGACCGCGCTCTACGAGCCATGCTCTGATCCGAGTTGGTTCGGTGGTGATCAGTCACTTTACCCAACTCAGACTAAAGCGTAACTCATAGGAAGGGTCTCACTTATTCAGGATCAAAACCATACACGTTTTAAAAATATATTTTGATATATACAACAGAAGTCTTGTATTACAAACAATGTGACTCTTTAATGATTATGCACTAATGACAAAACACGAATATTCCAAAATGCACGCTTGAACAATTATTCACTTGATTCATGCTGTCGTGTTGATTTTTATCCTGAGAAATGGACAAAAGAAACGAGGAATAAGTCTTTTATGACTTAGTGAGAATCATATAAAAGAACTGGTAATGCAAGAATTAACTATGACCTACTGAATACATTTCGAGGAGTGATCTTACCCGTAGAAACAGTTCAACTAGATAATTTGATGTAGCAATGGTACTGGAATTCATAGAATAGTTAATAAACTTGTGCTTAACACTAAATGAATACAGCCTTATAACTTTTACTATTCTACCTTATACCTCCCGACGAGGAGGGGCCTTGCAAATAATCAAGAGACATGCTCGTGTACATGTCGATCGAGCACGCGGATTACAACCAACTCCTGGCTGCAAGTGACGCCTAGATAGATAGGTATCAAGCGAAATTACTTAAACCGACAGTCCTTATTGCCTGACAATAACTCAACTCAATCCCTGGGCCCAACTTCCCAAAGGCATCCCAATGGGTATAACAAATAAACAATCAAGCTGGTAAATCGAATAATATCCGTTGCTCCTTGAGCTACATGTCCCCAACATAGTTCGTTGCTCTTTGCACAATTCAAGAACTAGGAGATGAGATTATAATATTGGAGAATTATAATGATTATGAATATATATGATAAATAATAAATGATTGGATAATGACTGAACAATGAGTAAGAAAATCATGTTATGAGATGAGATGCCAAACAAGATTATGACGAAATATAGGTTGTTCGAGGTTTGATAAAGTAGTAATGGCTTTTCTGTTCAAGTTCCTCAGGGCCGGATGCCAAACGGGGCTAGAACGAATTAGAAATGGAACCTCACCTTCACTCGTACGGGGAACCTTGATGGCGCAGATTAGTTCGTCAAACCTTTAACAAATTTAAATAATATTAATCAACTGAATTTGGAGTTCACCACAACAAATATTAGTATTTTTTCTTCAATCCTCATGTTGGTGAAATTGAGAAAGTTCTGGTTAAGAATGCTAATTACAATGTAAATATTATTAAATTACACATAAGTTTTATTTATGTCATTGCTCTAAACATGAAAATAACCACATATCAAATATCAAATAAGTATCATATGAAGTAACATCTTAAAAGTTCTAACTTAGCCGATTATTACTTTATTTTACATAGTTAGTTTAAAATGCTCATATTTATGTTATAACTTAAATATTAAGATATAACATGGGAAATTTATCAAAACATGCGATAAGGAATGTCTATTATGATAAATAATCTTATTTGATGTTTAAGTTATGAAGTGGCAAGAATAATCTTGTAAGAATTATGAAAATAGTATATTAAACATGATAAATCTATCATTTAAATGATATAAATAAAATCAAAAAAATATATATTCAGGATTAAAATTATAATAATCTGATTATAACGAATACTAAATCATGTTAAGTTCATGTGTGTGATAAATACATGAATTATGATGGTGATTTAACTTTTAAACTAAAAATAAAATAAAGGTTGTGCCAAATAAACTAAAAATTCACTGCAGTTTTGGTTTTACCTTTGATCACACATCCAAATGAACTTGGTTTTCAAATTATTTTATGGTTTCTGATTCATAATGTCATTATGAATGTGTGTATCCAAGATTTTGAGAAAAAGCAAAGGTTTTGCTTATGTTAAATAATTCTTGAAAACATGGAACCTATTTTCGGACTTTGAGACAGCAGTCTACGGTTTAGGAGTTTCGACCTTCTAAATCACATCATTTGAAAAAATATTTCTTCATATGAAAGTTTGAGGACATCATGAGGAGTACTTGGCCATTGGCCTTGATCTAAAAGGATTTTCCTACAATTAGTTATAATTTTTCTAAGGTGCTGGGCCGAATGGATAATTTCTGCGCAATAAAAGTTTTGGAGTATTATCGGGTAGAAAGTTATGAAATAAGAACTTGGATGAATTTTTCCTTAAAGTAGACTCACTAACTTAGAGATTCATAGGAAGAAAGAAGGAAAAATGAAATGATTTTGGGTGTAAAAATTGTTGAAAGAAAGCCTACTATTTATAGGCAAAAAATCATGTAAAAGTCATTTTAATTAAGGTCCCACTTTGATTATTTTATAATAAATCACAAAAAATATAATTTTAATCATGCTCTTAAGGATGTCATTGCTTACGTCATCAAAACGATGTCATGACTTACTTCATCAATTGGTTAATTGCATATCAATTCCCTCCATTATTTTTAATTAAAATTCAAATAGGTATAATTTGATTTCTTTGTTACATACATATTTACTTAGGTAATTTTTCTAGGTAATTCAATCAACTTGGTTAATATTTGAAATTGAAATATATGTTTTAGGATTAGAGACCTGTAAATATGATAAAAGACTAACTTTTAAGTTCATGGGGCTCGAATGCAAATTTTTCTAAACATTTATGGTCAAAAATAGAAATTTTTAAAAGTTCAAGGGTTAAAGTATAAATTTATTATTTCTTTCTAATTTTTGGGGCGTTACAAATACAATATTAAACCTCATTATCAGTTTACCCCACCTTATAACACCTTTCAGTCCACATACCACACAAGCATGCTCTTCAGTTACCCCACTTAGATACTACAAAACTCTCGTAGATTTAAGGAAAAGGGGCCATGGGGCATGAATACCATCTAGGAAGCCCGCTACTGCCCAGCGGTACTCCATGCTCACATAGCCGTGGATCCAATAAACAGTCGCTCAAATAACAGTCATCAAAACAACAACACAGATTCTAGTGAATGGAGTAAGACATTGGCAAACACGTTTAACACAATACAAAAACTAGTTCGGTAAAAAATTATAAAAGTAATTATCAATTCACGTGGCACATAATGATATATAGATACAACTATTTACTAGTAGTAATCAATTAACCCATACTTTCTTCCATTTGAAAATAATAACTTTATGTTGGAACACGCACCTGTAAAGCACAACCGAAGAGCGAGATGAGCTATGAGACCGCCTAACGTTCACTTCCTATAAGTGATAATAAGAATTTCTAATAAGCATTTATAATACTAAATCAGTCTCCCTAAACAAATCAGATAACCGGTACAATATATCATTCTATAACCTATCTACTGATGCGTACCTACAATGAATTATCCTACTCATTACTACAAAAAATCATTCTTTTAACTCTAATCTATTTTACGTGCACTACTAGAAAAATCCCATGATTGGACGCTTTTATAATCTCGGTGGTTAAAAAGCGTCATTACATGTGGATATGACAACGCCCGTCACTTAAGTGGGGGGTCCGTTTTAAATTCCTTTGTTTTACTTCTTAAAATAAAACGAAAGCCCTATTCATATTTCTTTTCAACCGCATGCATTGATGTGGCTGTCCAAACTCCAAACCAACTGTTATGGACCTAGTTATTTTAATTAAATTATATATAGCAGTTAATGTTTAATTATTATTATTATTATTATTATTATTATTATTACGACTAGAACCGTGTGTTATTTTAGTTAGTGGGAAAGTAATTAAAGTTAGTAGTTAATTAGAGATAATGGTTAGTGGTGTTAGTGGGTCTTAGAAGTTATTTTTACTTCCTATTTGAAAGATCTTAGAATCTGCAATACTCGTAATTGTGTCCAGTTGCACTTAGCAATAGTTGCAACTGTACACTTAAGTACAACAGACGATAGTTCTTTAACGTTTGAATACAGTTTTTGCAGTTGCAATTGCGAAAAACAGTAAAACATAAACAATAAAGAACACAAGAGGTTTTTAACGTGGTTCGGTCCAAATGGTCCTAGTCCACGGGGCTTTCACCCAAAGTTTGACTCAAACTGTTTCCTACTTAAGACTTACAATGAAGGATTTAAATCAACTCATATACTAGACTCCCTCTAACATATGCAGTTGCAACACCTAACCCTTAACTTGTTTTCAGAAACACGATTGAATCGAAGACACACTAAGCTACTCCAGAGACACTCTGACTTAGTGTTCTTCACCAATGACTCGATACAAGACTGACTGCTTAATATCTTTTTCAAAGTGCCTCATAATGATCTCGAGTCATCTCTTTATATAGGCGCACCAGAATCTTCTATCGAATCTCCAGTTGCAATCCACTGGCGATCTTCTTTCCAAGTAAGAAGAGCACGCCAGCTGTTCGCGAGACTGTCCTTCCTTATCAAGAGGATTCCAACCGATCTTCATGAATCTTATAATGAATCTGCACGCTTATTAGTCCAAGTGCAATAAAGAGATAAGGAAGGTATATCAGGATTTAGATGATTATATATCTTTCAAGATAAACCAATATTCTTCAAGATAATTACCATATTAGATTTAACTAAATCCTAATAATTTAAACAAAACAATATCAACAAAGATAATGAATGGGCCGATCGGGTTAGGGTGTGAGACGCACGGCCCTAACAATCTCCCCCTTTGATTTGTTTTGTCAAAATTATTTACCAATCTGCACAAAGGTTAGTCTGCATTTAAAACCAAGTAGTACGAGCAGAAGAGTAAAGTGAAGAAAAGTACTGGTTGCAACAGCAGTGCAACCTTCCGCCAAAAACCAAAAACGTCTAAATCAAGATAGAAATTGTTTAGTGAAAATTGAACAACTCCCCCTGAACACAAAATCTCCCCCTTTTTGAAACAACAAATCAAGAGGTACCATGCCCAGATGATTCACCAGGCCCAGAGCGGAGACCAGCGTGTTGCAACAGATAGTCAAGTTTGGAGGCTTGAAGTACCATCGAAGTGCGCAGCTCCTCATTGGCCTGAACCAGCTCAGCCACCAGGTTGCTCAACCTGGATAGTTCTAGGTGCACTCCATCAAGACTGGCAGAGGCGTCTGGAATGGAGCTGGACTGCTTCTTGTTGGATGGTCCAGTTGCAGCTGGGAAGGGTGGCGGTTTGTTCAGAATTTTAGTGCTGGCACGCATGATCGGACACTCGAGAAGGTCTTCTTTATCCAGCATAATGGAGGGATGCTTGGAGGCAAAGTACCTGTAAATGAGGGCAGGGAACCCAAGTGAGAGATGGAAATTGGGAAAGGTACCCCGATAAATGCGCTCGAACACAAGTGTGCCCAGGTCAATTGCAACTCCCGTGCCAACACGAAACAGCACACTGGCAACCTCAGGGCGGATGTTGGAGGTTTGCGTGCAAGGAAGCCAGTGGCTGACAAGGATGCGGAACAGCAGGTTGTATCGGCTGGTGAGTGAGCTGGTAGGAAACGGGTCTTGGGGCCACACACGGATTGATCCCCCAGTCAGCTCGTATGCAACTTTGTCCATGTTGCTCTCTAGTCGCAACTCAGATTGCCCGACTGTGTCCACGACTGGTGCCTCCATGGCCTGGGACAGAAGCTCAGCAGTAAAAGGGCAGACACTTCCCCGAAGATAGATGACATGGCGCTGTAGTGACCCTTCCGCATCGAGCTGGGTCGTGAGGTTAGCATAAAACTCTTGCGCCAGGGCTTTGTTGTAGTTGGTGGCGTTCTGAGTTGCAACTAACCACCCGCGCTTTTCAAGGAGTTCCAGTACCCCAGTCTCTTCATAGGACTTGAGGTCCAACGGTCGTTCCACAACCATAGGACGCTTGCGAATTTCCAGCATTCTGGCTTCTGCGTCAGTAGTGTAGAAACGCTGAGAGTGAGCCCTAGCAGCTTTCAAGGAGGCGGAGGCAGGAGCAACATCGGGAAGAGCGAAGGTAGACTCGGGCACAACCGGTGCGGATTTTCTTTGAGGGGCAGAGGATTGGGTTTTCTTCTTGGTGGGGGCATTGGACTTAGCTTTCTTTTTGGGAGGCTCAGGGTTCACCTCCTGAATATCTTCATCAGCGGAATCCTCCTCAGAGGCAGATTGTTCAGAAAGTTTGTGCAAACGGCGGAGTCGGGGGGGCTGACGAATGGGTACCTTGGTACGCTTCCTGGTTGTAACCCCAGAAGGAGCGGCAGCAGTGGGGATTGTCCGTGCTTCATCCGGCTCCGGTTGAGGAGTGGAGGAGGGACCGGCTGTGGGTTTGTCTGTGGCCGGAGCAGCAGCTTGTGGTGGTGGAGTGGTCTCCTCAGCAAACGGAGAGTCTGCTTCATCATCGTCAGTCGCACGTGGTGCCTGGGGTGGTGACGGAGGAATCGATTGTAGGGGGTCCATATCAATGGGTTCCTCGGAGAAGGTAGCGGCTGGCTTTCTGGCCGATCCACCCATCTGAAAAAGAACGAATGCTAAACAAGGCAGAGAGAGAAAGTGAGATCTGTGGTTAGTGTAGCAAGTAGGAGACGAATAAATAAAGAGGGAATGTGAAAACCCTAGAAATTTAGAAGGGAAAACAGAGGCCCATTAAGACGAAATCTGCCCTAGATACACTTTACACACGATACGAAATCATGAATGGGGAAAGGATAGGGATAAAATCAACATAAGATACGCGTATGATACATGTCCTAACCAACTTGCCAAAAAAACTTGGACTCACAATGTGACACCCAGTGAGGCCCAATCCCAAGTAATTAGGGCTCCGGCGTGTATGTAGAATTAAATACAGCAACACGAGAACCAAGGTAACCAGTGGAGAGAATCTATCCATTTACCGATCCAATTCAGTCTCGCCAAGTGAGTTTTATAAAAAAAAACACAGTTGCAACTAAAGTACAGAGATGTGAACAACTGGTAGCTTTCACACTGACACATTTGTGAGCAAGGTAGCTCTTTGCAATGAGTAGTCGCGTGGGATAAGAATTGCTAGCTTTCACACTTGCTGCTTCTAGGTCAGGTAGCTTTTTCCAGTTGCAACTTATGAGCGAAGCCCTCCGTTCCCCCTTTTTTTTTTTTTTTTTTTTTTAAGATTACAACAACCAAACATGAGGAGACTGTCTGAGATCAGTAATAGGCAGAAGGTCAGACACTGGTCATCCTCAGTTGCAACCGGGTTCCTGTTGCAATTCACAAGAGGCAGAGCCCTAACGACTTGCGAAGGTGCTCAAAACGTGTCACATCCAGAGCTTTGGTAAAAATATCTGCAAGTTGAAGGTGAGTGCACACATGTCGTAGCTCAATAGTTTTAGCCTCAACCAGTTCCCTAATATAGTGATATCGAATATCGATGTGTTTAGTGCGAGAATGCTGGACTGGATTTTTAGAGATGTTAATGGCACTTGTATTATCACAATAGAGGAGTATTTCATTTTGGAAGATACCGTAATCTTCTAGCATTTGTTTCATCCAAACCAGTTGGGTGCAACTGCTCCCAGCAGCGATGTATTCAGCTTCGGCTGTGGACAATGTGATTGAGTGTTGCTTCTTGCTGAACCAGGACACAAGATTTGCTCCTAGGTAGAAGCATCCTTCTGTAGTACTCTTTCGATCATCAGCACATCCTGCCCAATCTGCATCACTGTATCCTGCAAGAGATAGATTATCATTGAAGTTGTAACTGAGCCCGAAATCTACTGTACCAGAGATGTAGCGAATAATTCGCTTGACTGCCTTGAGATGAGATTCTTTCGGGTTGGCCTGATATCTTGCACATACTCCAACGCTGAAGCAAATGTCAGGTCTGCTAGCAGTGAGATACAATAGACTTCCTATCATGCTTCGGTAAAGACTGGGGTCCAACGAGTTGCAACTATCATCTTTGCTAAGACGATCTGTAGAGCCCATGGGGGTTTTCATAGGTTTGGCATGTTCAAGGCCAAAACGCTTGACAAGATTCTTAGCGTACTTCGCCTGTGATATGAATATTCCATCATTTTGCTGTTTTACCTGCAAACCAAGAAAATAGGTGAGTTCACCAACCATGCTCATTTCAAACTCATTTTTCATAATAGAAATGAAGTGTTGCAACTCATCCCGAGATGTAGACCCAAACACGATATCATCTACATAAATTTGGGCAATAAGAATGTTTGTTCCAAAGTGTTTATAGAACAGGGTTCTGTCTACACTTCCTCTCGTGTATCCCTTTTCAAGAAGGTACACGGTGAGTCTTTCATACCACGCCCGTGGGGCTTGCTTCAAGCCATAAAGTGCTCTTTTTAACTTCAGCACATGGTCAGGAAAGTGGGGATCGGTGAATCCTTTCGGTTGTTCGACAAACACCTCTTCGTTCAAGTATCCATTCAGAAATGCACTCTTAACATCCATCTGGAAGAGTTTGAAATGCAACCCGCATGCAACTGCGAGACAAAGACGAATGGACTCTAGTCTTGCAACTCGGGCAAATGTGTCGTCATAGTCGACTCCTTCGACTTGCGTGTATCCCTGTGCAACTAGTCTTGCTTTGTTGCGCACAATATTTCCCAATTCGTCGGTCTTGTTCTTGAATATCCATTTGGCGCCGATGATGTTTACTTTGTCTGGGCGAGGGACAAGTGTCCAAACATCATTCCGTTCAAATTGATTCAGTTCCTGTTGCATGGCCTCTATCCAAGCTTCTTCCAGTAGTGCTTCCTTTATGTTCTTGGGTTCAATCTTCGAGGTGTAACTCACAAACCGCACCATTTGGTCATATCTCCTTCGAGGGATATCTCGCGTTCTTATCCCGTCACCTATGTCCCCAATGATAGCTTCAGGTGGGTGGTTCCTCCTGATGTGTGGTAGTGCTTGTGGGTTCTCTCCCTGTACTGCAGTGATAGGGTCCGTCTCTGTTGGAACTGTATCCGTTGGATTATCCACAGGTTGCTGGGTAACTGTATCAGGTGCAACTGGTGGTGAAATCTTGTGTGGGCGGTGTGATTCCTCCTCATCATCAGCCTCTGTCAGTTCAGTGATCCGAGCTTCAGATGATGTGGTTGCAAAGTCCCTGTAATCGTCAAACTCAACATTAGATGATTCAACCCCAGTTTGAGTGCGCATATTAAATACGCGATAAGCATGACTATGCCGTGAGTACCCAACAAAAATTCCTAGATCAGATTTGGATTGAAACTTTCCTCTAGGTTCCCTATCATTTAGAACGTAGCAGGCGCAACCAAAGACATGAAAGTGTTGGACATTTGGTCTTTTACCTTTCCAGAGTTCATAAGCAGTTTTAGTTGTACCTGGTCGTAGGTAAACTCGGTTAATGACATAGCATGCAGTGTTCACTGCTTCAGCCCAGAATTTGATGGCTAATTTTTTTGAGTTGAGCAAGACTCTAGCCATTTCAACTAGTGTCTTGTTCTTCCTTTCAACAACCCCATTTTGTTGTGGTGTGATGGGGGAAGAGTATTCATGAAATATACCCTTGTCAGAGCAGAATTCAGCAAAGCTTGAATTTTCAAACTCCCTACCATGATCACTTCTGATTCTTTTGACAGTTAGATCCTTCTCAGTTGCAACAGTGTTGCACAGTTTTTTGAAGAATACAAAGGATTCATTTTTGTCTTTTAGGAATTCTACCCAAGTGTATCTTGAGAAATCATCAACGCATACAAAAATGTAACGCTTACCAGAGATGCTTTCCTTTTGCATGGGTCCCACAAGATCCATGTGTAGCAATTCCAGAATTCTTACCGATGGTATGTGTTGCAACTCACTATGGCTCATTCTTGTCTGTTTTCCTTCAATGCATGAGCCACATTTTCCAATTGGCTTTGCTCCAAGCTTTGGTAATCCTCTCACACTTTGATTGTTGAAGAGTTGTGCCAGGAACTTGTAATTGAGGTGGCCAAGCCGTTGGTGCCATAATTCTGCAACAGATTCTTTGCTCGAGTTGCAGGTAAGTGACCTGAAAGTAGCTTTACAGTTAGTCATAGTGTAACAATTCTCAGTACTTCTTAGTCCTTTCAAGACAATATTTTGAAATTGATCTACAACTTCACATTCATCTTTGGTAAAGTGAACAAAGAGATCATCGTCACACAACTGACTAATACTAATGAGATTTGCACGCAGTCCATCAACATAGTGAACATCTTTTAGTTTGGGAAAGCCTTTAACACTTAGGGTTCCTTTCCCCTTTATTTTTTTTTCTGTTTCCATCACCGAAAATAACATCGCCCTTTCGTTCATGTACAAAGTTAATTAGGATGTCCTTATTTCCTGTCATGTGCCTAGAGCAACCGCTATCAAAGTACCAAGAGTTAGAGTAGGATCTTTCTTGAGAGGTAGAGTTGCAAGCAGTAAGACAAATAAGAGGGTTAGAAGATTTCTTAGCCCAAACTTGTCGAGGTGGCACGACAGTTGCAACCGTGGGTGCATCCGGAATGATCTTCTTCTTTCTTTGATTTCTCCTCTTCTTCTTCTGTACTTCGGGAACAATGATGGAGGGTGTGTCCTGAGATGTCCATAGTTGATAGCAGTAGGGACGAATGTGTCCTTGGACTCCGCAGTGCTGGCAGATAGGAATGAATCTTCCTCTTGCATACCTGTTCACAGAATTTCGGTCAGATACTGTTGCTGGCAAATTGCAACTGACACGTACCTGATCGTTGGTGTTGGAATAGTCGAACGGAATTTCAACTCCCTCGGGTATCCTCTTCCTGTTGGACACGGATATCTTGGTATTCCTAAGAAACTTTGGTGGAGTGGAGTCAACATATCCTACTCCGGTTTTCCCAGTTGCAACTTTCTAGGTGTCCAGAACTTTTTCCAAATTTTTTGTGCCTGGTGTGAGCAGCTTCACATTCTTAGCCAGTGTGTCCAATTCCTTCTTGGTGAGATCGCATACTTCAACAAGTGCTTTGTGGGCTTTAAGCGCTGATTCCAGATCAGCGGACACGAGGTCTCTCTCCAAGGAGAGGGCGAGAACCTTTCTTTCGAGTTCGAGGATTCTGTTGTTCATTCTCACAGGGCTGCCAAAAGTAGACACAATCTTGAGTTGGGCCTCCAATTCGGAGTTTCTTCTGCAGATTGACTCCATATCCTCTGTACGTTCCAACTCGTTATTGTCAAATGAGTCACAATCGGAGTCAGAGTTGCTGCGAATTGTAACTCCCATGTTGGCTCTAAGGGGAATGAACGATGAAAATGCAATGTCATCGATCTCTTCTGTGTTATCTTCACTATCATCAGATTCGTCCTCACTCCATGCAAGTAGAGCACGACTTTTGTTTTTCTCGAGCAGATTTGCACAGTCTGCCCTTATGTGTCCAAAGCCTTGGCATTCCCTGCATTGAATACCCTTTTCCAGACCTTTTGTTGTCAAGTCTATTAGCAACGGAAGGCTTATTATTAGGCAAATCAGAGGGACTTACAATTGGGTTTGAAGGGTTACCTCTACTCCAACGTTTGTTCATTCTGTTGAACTTCTTAGTGAGGAGTGATAAGGATTGCTCCAATTCTGAGTTGGGACTGTTCTGTGGAAGACTGGCCTGAAGTGCAACTCCTTTGGAAATGGTGTCTCCTTCTCTCTTGAGTTTCATTTCCCATGCGGTTAGGGATCCCATGAGGTCAGCCAGGGGTAGTGTGTTGACGTCTTTTGCTTCTTCGATGGCTGAGACTTTCATTGCAAACCTTCCAGGGAGAGATCCTAGAAGTTTAAGCACGATCCTAGATTCAGGGAAGTCCGCTCCAAGGATGGTGGCTTCACTCGCGAGATGCCTAAGTTTGGAATGGAACTGAGCGATGGTATCCGTTTCTTCCATGCGTACATAGTTGAACTGGTCATTGAGTAGTTGCAACTTGGATGCGCGTACTTTGTCATTTCCTTGATGTGCATTCTCGATAGCCTGCCAAGCATCTTTTGCAATTTCACAGTTAGATATACTCTTATACTAGTCATAGTCAACAGCAACTAAAATAATGTTTAAAGCTGTAGAGTTGTAGTTTGCTATAAGTTCTTCAGCATCCGTCCATTCCAGCTCGGATTTCACGCGTCCTTGATCATCTGTCGGTGGGGTCCACCCTTTTAGAATGCTCTTCCAGGCCTTCTGATCCTGTTGTTTTATGAAGTTTCGCATGCGATTCTTCCAGTAGGAGTAGTTCGTGGCCGTTAGCATCGGTGGCTTAATGGTCGACAGACCTTCCCTCATTTCTTCCATAGGTAAATCAATTTGAATAAAACAAAGATCTTTTAGACCAGAATCTACACTATGTAAATATAGTGACCCGCTCTGATACCAATTGAAAGATCTTAGAATCTGCAATACTCGTAATTGTGTCCAGTTGCACTTAGCAATAGTTGCAACTGTACACTTAAGTACAACAAACGATAGTTCTTTAACGTTTGAAGACAGTTTTTGCAGTTGCAATTGCGAAAAACAGTAAAACATAAACAATAAAGAACACAAGAGGTTTTTAACGTTGTTCGGTCCAAATGGTCCTAGTCCACAGGGCTTTCACCCAAAGTTTGACTCAAACTGTTTCCTACTTAAGACTTACAATGAAGGATTTAAATCAACTCATATACTAGACTCCCTCTAACATATGCAGTTGCAACACCTAACCCTTAACTTGTTTTCAGAAACACGATTGAATCGAAGACACACTAAGCTACTTCAGAGACACTCTGACTTAGTGTTCTTCACCAATGACTCGATACAAGACTGACTGCTTAATATCTTTTTCAAAGTGCCTCATAATGATCTCGAGTCATCTCTTTATATAGGCGCACCAGAATCTTCTATCGAATCTTCAGTTGCAATCCACTGGCGATCTTCTTTCCAAGTAAGAAGAGCACGCCAGCTGTTCGTGAGACTGTCCTTCCTTATCAAGAGGATTCCAACCGATCTTCATGAATCTTATAATGAATCTGCACGCTTATTAGTCCAAGTACAATAAAGAGATAAGGAAAGTATATCAGGATTTAGATGATTATATATCTTTCAAGATAAACCAATATTCTTCAAGATAATTACCATATTAGATTTAACTAAATCCTAATAATTTAAACAAAACAATATCAACAAAGATAATGAATGGGCCGATCGGGTCAGGGTGTGAGACGCACGACCCTAACACTATTTATGTAAGGTTTTGTAACACTATTTGCAAGAAGAAAATTAATTAAATAGTTTCTAGTTAAATTCTAGCTTCTCGTGTCCATTCTTAGGAGTTTCGTTCTCACTTGAAATAGAACAAACACGTTAGGATCTTTTATCCTAACAAAATGTTATGGACCTAGTTATTTTAATTAAATTATATATAGCAGTTAATGTTTAATTATTATTATTATTATTATTATTATTATTATTATTATTATTATGACTAGAACCGTGTGTTATTTTAGTTAGTGGGCAAGTAATTAAAGTTAGTAGTTAATTAGAGATAATGGTTAGTAGTGTTAGTGGGTCTTAGAAGTTATTTTTACTTCCTATTTATGTAAGGTTTTGTAACACTATTTGCAAGAAGAAAATTAATTAAATAGTTTCTAGTTAAATTCTAGCTTCTCATCTCCATTCTTAGGAGTTTCGTTCTCACTCGAAGTAGAACAAACCCGTTAGGATCTTATATCCTAACAATGGTGCTTTCATCGTTGACCTCACAAAAGCCTCCGAAATTCATTCAAAAACAATCTTCATTGGCGGTTTCATCAATGGAACAAATTCTCCAACATATTCAAAATGAGACAGAAGAAATTCGTGCCGAACGTCACCTATTTTATGAAGAATTTCAAAGTTTTATTGTCGATATGAATCTCCAATCGATTGCTTGCAAGGCAACGACCACGACTTTCAATCTGTTGACAGTGACCTCCGCCCCACCACCACATCCACCTATGCCATCCTTTACGACTCATGTCATTCCTAATGACAAAATCAAGTCTATAACCACCCAAAATTCAAAGCCACCAGCGTCACCACCATCAAAATTCGATTTTCAGATTGTCGACGTTCCTCATTCTAATTTTGTGTGTGATGATGTATGTCATTCGTCAGATCTTGCAGCAAGACAGTTGTTCCATATACTCAGAACAGTCTCCACTGTTCACAACATGGGCATACATACGATTGGCAAGTCAACTAATTTTGGGAGAGAAATATTTAATTGGAAGAAGAGGAAAAGAAAAAAGAAAAAGGAAATTATTGTTTGTGAATGTGCAAATTGGGGTGCAAACAATGTCATCAATTGTGGGAAAAAGAGAGCAAGAGACAACGGCTGACTTTCTATAGAAAAGGCAAAGTGTCTAGCAAGTGAATTTGCATCAAAGGACCTTCCCTTTCATTATTTGCAAGCAAAGTTCTAAAATGTTTGGGCCTTGAGGACAAGACCCTTTTCAAAAGGGAAGGAATGTTATGGACCTAGTTATTTTAATTAAATTATATATAGCAGTTAATATTTAATTATTATTATTATTATTATTATTATTATTATTATTATTATTATTATTATTATTATTATGACTAGAACCGTGTGTTATTTTAGTTAGTGGGCAAGTAATTAAAGTTAGTAGTTAATTAGAGATAATGGTTAGTGGTGTTAGTGGGTCTTAGAAGTTATTTTTACTTCCTATTTATGTAAGGTTTTGTAACACTATTTGCAAGAAGAAAATTAATTAAATAGTTTCTAGTTAAATCTAGCTTCTCATCTCCATTCTTAGGAGTTTCGTTCTCACTCGAAGTAGAACAAACCCGTTAGCACTGTTTTGAAACCCGGCCCGGACCGGCCGGTTCGACCGGTTCGACCGGGAACCGGTGCCTTGTCCGGGCCGGTTCGCATGCAAAAGCGGGTTGATAGCTACAGTGGTTGACCCGGCAAAAACCGCCGGTTCGACCGGGGTTCCGCTGACCCGGTTCCGGTTGTGAACCGGTTCAGCTATAAAAAAAAAAAAAAAAAACAACTCAGTTTTTTAATTAAAAAAAAAAAAAAAAACCTCCAACACTCTAACTACTTTCTTATTTGAATTTATTGTTGGCTTGTTACAACTTTGAATTTGGAATTATGTGTTGAAGATATTTAATTGTGGACTATTTTTGTATTTTTGTTTGTTACTTTATTGTTTTGGTACAATGAATTTGAAGTTGTTTAATATTTTGTTTGCTTATTTAGTGATTAGTTATGATAATATATTAACATGGTATATTAATTTAGAGATTTTGTAGTATGAGGAGTATTTCTGTTATGATTTTTGTTATACACTTGAATATTTTCTATATATTTTATTAAATGTTGACTTTAGTCAACAAACCGGTCCAACCAGTGGTTCGACCGGTCCGACCTGTTGACCCACTTTCCGGTAGCCTCACCGGGTCACTTACCGAGCCGGGTTTCAGAACACTGCCCGTTAGGATCTTAGATCCTAACACCAACCGCATGCATATGCAACATTACATGATACAGTTCTCCATGTTACCTAATAATACGAATAAAAGAATCTACTCATCACTTACTACTAATCCTAACAGTTAATGTGCAAGGTGATGATATAAATTCTAGGCGGAATTATTATTTCTGCCAAATAACTTTGTCTTAAAATATTTTTTGCCTTTTTTTTCGGGTCGACTGTTTTTGCCCCGTTAGTTTTAAAATTTCGATCAAAAATGCCACATTTCTCTTAGCTGGGCTAAAACGCTAATGTGACTATACAGTCAAGAAAGTGCTCATCCAGTCAATAAATTGCTATAGCCACGTCGAATGTTTTGAACTGAAAAAATGTTTTTAAGACAACATCAATTCTTATACAACTTAACCAATAGTCTTTTCAAATTAGACATCATCTTCTTCCGTATACCAAAGCAAAAATACATCATCTTCTTCCCTGTACCCGCCACCCACCCTCCTCTTTCACCACCACTACCAACAAAAATGCTCGCAAACCGGTGTGATTTCGAATGGGTCTTCATTAGGAATCGGAGTTGAACGAATTGAACTGCGAATCGTCTCGATTTCGCGCCGGAGTTCGAACAGTTGTCGCCGGAGTTCAGTTGAACGATTTGGATTCGAGGTTGTCCGATTTAACGTTTATAGGGGGAGGGGCGAATCAGGGGAAGGGGGGGGGGGCGTTAGTGGGGGCGGCGCGAAAATGGAGGTGGTGGGTGGAGGCGTTGGGGGCGGTGGTGGTGACAAGAAAAAGGTTGAAGATGATGAACAATACTTTTTATTTTTCAATTTATTTTATTTTTTGTTTTTAAAATTTAAATTATGCTTATAAATTGTTCAAAACATAAAAAATGATTGTAAAAACTATCAAAAAAAATGGATGTGTATATATGTATGTGTGTGTGAGAAGATGATACACTTTTAATGTATGTTTTATGTTTATTTTTATAATTTTTATAAATTATTAAAGATATGTATATATATATATATAAAAGATGGCGAATTTCATTTTTTTGTTTTATAATAGTTTTTATAAATTGTTATAGAGATAAAAATAATTGTATATAAAATTTTTGTCGGTGCAAAGAGCAATTTATTATGGGGTGCAAGTATAATTTTTAATATTACAAAGATTTGCGCAAAAAAATGTTTTTTAGGCTGAAAATTAAAAAGTATGACGTGGCGCGACAACTTATTGACTCGGCAGCCACATCAGCAAAAAAGCCTGAATAAGAGCAATTGAGCATTTTCAGTAGAAATATTAAAACTAACGGGGCAGAAAAAGTCGGCCTGAAAAAAAAGTCCAAGAGTATTTTTAGGCAAAATTATTGGGCATAAATAATAATTCCCCCTAAATTCTTTTTTTAAATCAGGATGTGATCTATATATATGACGTTTCCAATTCCTCACTTAATTAATCAAATATTCTACAAGTTACATGTTGTAATTAATGAAATCTGATACTCTTTATAAATTAAATGGCCAATCAAAGTGCTGGAAAAGATTACAATAATATATAATGCTAATAGAACTATATATGTCGATGCGATTCAATTCCGCTACTTTGTGTACAAAATATAATAAGGCTCCACACGATTACTAATCAATCAACATGGTAAATTGCATTATCTCTAAAAAATTAATGGAAAGAAGAATGCAGCAATTACCTTTGCGAGAGAGAGGCTACGTATATTAAGAAATAATAAACTCTATATCCCCTGTTAACCTATTAGAAATCACGTTTACTAAGAGTCCTAAAAAAAATAACTAATCTACTGCTTTAATAAAAAAATTCTAAATTATGCACAAGGCTGATATCTTTGATCCTCATACATTGATGCCTTTATTAATAGCTTAATTAATTATAATCTAACATTAACAAAATAAAATAAAACATAAAATTCATACAAAATTTTGGGGCATTACAGTTATAGTGGTTCAACTAAATTTCAGTAAATAATTACATAATTTAGGTTATCAGCATAAGAAGGGCCATAGCCCTAATTTTATTTTATTTTGTGGAACCAATGATTGAATAAAAAGAGAAAATTCACACTTCTTTTCATTGATTGGACATTTTATATAATTCTACAGATGGATGGAGAGTTAGATGGAGATGTCAACCACCGCATCCAAGCAGGATGGACAAAGTGGAAGAGTGCAACAGGGATCCAGTGCGATTATAACTTGCCTTTAAAGCTTAAAGGAAAGTTCTATCGTACGACTATTAGACATGCTTTACTTTATGGCTCCGAGTGCTGAGCTGTTAAGCAAAGTCACGCACATAAAATGAACGTTACATAGATGCGCATGCTTCGGTGGATGTGTGGTAACACCAGAAGAGAAAAGGTGCGCAATAAAGATATTCGGCATAAATTGGGTTTGATGGCCATCGATGAAAAATGTGAGAAAACCGTTTAAGATGGTTAGGACATGTTAAACGCAGACCCATAAATGTATCGGTACGACGAGTTGAAGATCTCGACTTATGACGGATGGCTAGAGCTCATGGAAGACCGAAAAAGACGTGGATGAAGGTCATACGGAACGACATGAAGGTAAAAGATCTAAATGAAGACATGCTCGTCAACCGAAACGTATGGAGGCGGAAAATTCAAGTTCATGACTCGACGTGATTTATTCATGGTTTATATAGCCTACCCCAATTTAATTGGGATTACAGGCTTGGTTGTCGTTGTTGTTGAAATTTAAATCTTTCAATAAATTTTGTTTAACCTTAAATTACTTCTAACTTCACAGAGTTATATTTATAAAACAAAGTATATATTTTTGAAAGGAGGAATTATTAATTATTTCTGCCCATTATTTTTTTTTCCAAAACTTAAATGTCCATTTTTTCAAAACATGCTAAAAATCCCATGTATCTTTTAAAATTTCTACTAAAAATGCCCGAAGTGTCATTTTCGGATAAAAAAACCTACGTGGCTGCCTAGTCAAAGAATCACTTTGCCTAATCAAAAAGTCGCACCTGACACCTAGGATTTCACTTCGGGTATTTTTAGTAGAAATTTTAAAAGATACAGGGTATTTTTAGCATATTTTTGAAAAAAAAGGCATTTAAGTTTTAGAAAAAAAGATAATGGGAAGAAATAATAATTCGTCCTTTTCAAAACAAATAGTAGGTGTCGGGCACGACTTTCTGATTAGGCAACGCGATTCTTTGACTAGGCAGCCACGTAGGCATTTTTGTCCGAAAATTTAACTTCAGGCATTTTTAGTTGAAATTTTAAAAGATACAGGGTATTTTTAGCATTTTTGAAAAAAGGGGCATTTAAGTTTTGAAAAAAAAGATAATGGGCAGAAATAATAACTCGTCCTTTTTGAAATACTCATATATTTTAGTAATAAAGTTACATTATTTCTTTCAATTTTTCAACAATATAACTAAGGTATTGTAGTAAAAATAGGAATATATTGCATCTCTATTTATGACACAAAATCTTAATTCTATAATTTAAGGATGGCACTTACTGATTGGAAGTGTACCAAGAATTGTAATTAGACCGTCCAAAGACTTTGCTTTGACAGCAAAAATTCTTGCTTTAACAATATCTCAAGCCAATTTCGTCCACTAACTTGGGCCTTTATATTTCGTCCACTAACTTTGACAACAACGATATCCATTTGGGCCTTTATATTGGCTACATCGCCAATTTCGTCCACTAACTTGGCAATCCACCAATTTCGTCCACTAATTTGCCAATTTACTTCACGTTAGTCCACTTCACGGGCTGTTGCAAATTTCCGCCGATAAACGCTGACGTGGCGGTGGTTTGACAAACGGCCGCTCAGTTTAGACCACATTCTATTTTTTTTGCCACATTTTATTTTTTTTTCGCCCCGTACGCCAAAATATTACCGGAAAAAAAGGCATTTGCAACTCTCACACTCCCGCCAACCCTTCATCTCTCCCACCAAAAATCCCAACAGTCACTTCGCCATTTCTTCATCAGCAGGTTCAATCTTCCCCTTTTTCTCCAAGATCTTGTATTTTTACGAATTCCTTCTTAATTTTTTGTCCAATTAACCCCAACAATGACCATTTCCTGTAGCAGTGAAGAATCTTAAGGTCGCGCTAGATTTTCACTAAACTAAGGTATGTTTTTAATTTCTTAGACTATGGGTGTGGTTGCATGTTTGATTTCGTGATTTTGAAACATGTTATAGTTTACGGGTTGGTGAAATTTTGTCCCGATTTAGGGAAACATTGTTAGTGAGGGCTTCAATTTTTGAATATTTGCATGTTTTGTATCTTTAAGGTTGTAAGAAGTTAGGGTTTCTCATTTGCCTGTTTGTGTGGTTTGTGTGGTTTAAGTAAGGACTTTGCCTGTTTCGTTTTGTAAGAGGATAATGGTATGAGTTTGTGAATAGCCTTAAAAGCATATGATTTGTTCATTTTAGATGGGGCATCCTTATCGACTTCCATGTGCATGTGGTCGAGGCCTAATGATCTATGGTTTGGCTGGTAACACTTCAACTCGGCCTGGAATTCATTACTATATTTGCCCTGCAAGCAAGCGTCACCCAAATTCATTTGTTTGGGCTGATAAGCTCCATGAGGAGGTTAATGAACATCTCCACCAGTTCATGTTTGACCATAACCCTCTCTCTTCAATGAAAATAAGAACTGCTGGTTTGGATGAAGTTTCTGGGAATTCTGAGACAGTTAAAACTCAATCAATGAGTCAAATGTCTACCACCATTGATGGGGTTGCAAGGGGCTTACAATTTGTTGATGCATTGAAGGATATCAATCTTACCAAGGCTGCAATTATATGTTGTCTCATAGGATGGCTGCTTGCATTTGTGATTTTTATAATGTTTGTTGGTCTGCTATGTCTTGTTTATTCAAGAATGTAATTGTCTATTCTAATTTTCAGAATTATGTTATGTAATTGGACTACCATATGGTGTAGTTTCTGTTAAAGTACTATTTTGTGTTTATTTGAGGTTGTAAGGATCTTATTTTATATTTAATGTAGAATTTGTTTTCAACTATTAATACAATCTATTTGCTCTACTTATTTGTTTAATTATATGTTTCTATTATAAGAATGGTGTCTGTGATAAGTACAAACCGGCTGAGGATAGTCTTTATGGCTGCTTGCACTTGTCCAAGGTCAGAGCTCATTATGCTGCAGAGTCTGGGTTCTTATGCTGTTAGGCATAGGATAAGTGACTTGAGAGTATTGATGAGGGGTTTGAGGTTTGTTAAGAGTGATCTTGAGGCTGCATTTTATGTTTCTGGTGAGCCCAAGGTAGTGTTTTCTATCCAGAGAATCAGAAAGATGATCAAGTACCATAGGAATAAGCTGAGGTTGTTTGAGAAGTTTAGGTGGAGGGCAGGAGTTCAATGCTATGGAGCAGATTATGATGTTGAGATTGATGAAACATATGACAAGAGAACTGTAAGTTGGTCATGACTCCCTGTTCTCTTCTAGTGAGTTCTGTATTTCTTTCATTTGACTGTGGATGGTTGTTTAACTAGATTTCTTTAAAATTGCAGGAGACCATATGACAAGTACTTCATGAGATTTGGAATGGAGAATGCAGCTCTGCACTTTGAGGTGTATAAGCACTATAACCTGGCATTACTACCAGAAGAAGCTGGAAATGATATAGAAGCACCAATTGTCATCGAAGATGGTGAAGAAGAACCAACTGCTGCGCCTGAATTAATTGTGTTGGATGATTAGATGTTACTGTTATGAGACCTTAGTTATTGCATTTTGATTCATGGCTTTCAATTGATCCTAAGTGATCATATTTTGTTTCTGACAGTACACTATGACCCTATGTGGTCTCTTTTGAACAATGTGCTTTGGTTGGGGTCCTAAGTTGATCTTGTTAATTGGAAGATAGTTAGTTTTGCATATGATCCTGGTTCCTGTCCTATAGCTATTTTTACGTATGTTCATGAACGAAATTGCCTCAACAACATGCAAAAGTTCTATATGAAAGGGATAGTGTAATCAATACTAAATTAACTTAGAAACATACACATACAAACAATGAGTTAAATAGCACATTAGATAGCAAAGTGTTCATCAAGATCTATTAGTAGTCCAACAAGTGATCATCAAGATCTCATAGTTTAGACAGTGGCTACATGGACTGATACCATGTTACACAAAACAGGTGACTAAAACACCCATTGTAAGATAGCCCTTATAATCTAAGGCTTACAATGTTTCTTCTTCTTTTTCTTGGTGGTATCCCCCTTATTGGTTTCACCCACCCTAAACATAACTGATCTCCCACTTCTGCCTCTTATTTTTTTCATTTTCTGCTGGCCTTGTCTACCTGCTGCCTGCATCTGCTCTCCAATAGTAGGGCATCCAGTGGTCACTTGCTTTTTGTTATGGTCCAACTCTGTGATGTATCTCTCCACCTTCTTTCTCTTTCTTTTGCTCACAACAGGAACATCAGGTATCTGAGAATCACCTACCACTTGTTCATCTTGTTCCTGAATCTTTTCACTTTCTTCTTCTTCCTGTTCCACATTCTTAGACCTTTCCTTTCTCCTTATCTGCCATTAAATAAAAAGACATATAAGATACATATTTTGCCTAACTATGTAATGCTAATAATCCATTTACCTACCTGTTTTTCCATCTTCTTCTTTTTGCATCCTTCTCCTTCATCTTTCTTATCCTTCTTCTTCATTTTGCATCCTTCTCCTTCATCTTTCTTATCCTTCTTCTTCTTCTTTTTGCATCCTTCTCCTGCATCTCTCTTTTCCTTATTCTTCTTTTTGCTTCCTTCTCCTTCATCCTTATTTTCATCCTGTGGTTGGTTGCTTTTGCTCCTTAACTGAAATTTAATAAATGGTTAGTTTACAACTTCTACTGATGTTTACTTTGTATGCAATTACTTATAGATGACATACCCTCTGCCTTCTTTCAGATTTTCCATTCAAATTTGAATAGACAATATCATCATCAACATCATTCAGCTCAATAATCTCTATGTTAGCAGGCTGTTCAGCAATATCATCATCAACATCATCAGCATTTATAACTGGTTCAGTTTGGTCAATAGGAATGCCTTCAACATCTTCAACTACTATCTCTTCATCAACATCAGGATCACCTTCTTGAACATCAATGCCTTGTGTGAGATCTGGTGGTGGTTGTGAGCTACTGTTATCCACTTCAGTCTGTTTATCATGAATGCCATTATCCCACTCTCTTGCTATGTCATCATTAGCCCACTCCATAGGAAAATCAGTGGCCACATTTTCAGGCTCACGCACCATCACACCAATTTCATCAGGTTCCAATTGCTCCACAATCTGATCTTGAAGTTCATTCTCATCTGATGGTATTTGTTGCTGAGGTTCCTCCATTCTCACATCCTGTAATTGAGTTGGATCTACTAGTAGTTCATCATGCTTCCTTAACATACATCCCTTTTTGTTATGACCAAGTACTTTGCAATAGCTACATTTAACAGTCCTCTGCTCTCTTGTCAGTCTAGTAGGATCAATCTTAGAGATAGTGACAGGTTTTCCCCTACAGTTTCTTGGTTTTTTTGCATGGCTTCTCTCCTGGTTCACCTCTCCTCACCCTCTTAGGTCTACCAACACCTCTTCCAGCATTTGGTGGTTCTATAGGCATCATTCCAGTTGGTATCCAATCCTTTCTTCCATTCATGGGTATCACTGGCCTCTCATATGACTCTAGATAGTGCCCAACTGAATAGCTAGGATCAATGAAACTATATGCATCCAACCCTTGTGTATAGATTGCACTTACAGCATGTATGCATGGGATACCACTTATATCCCATTTCCTGCAACCACAACTTTTTGACAACAGATCAACTGCATATTCTATCTGATTCCATTCCTTTACCAGATAGTGAGTATCATCAGACTTCTTAGGGATACATACTCTTGCATGATTGTCCTAGAATGCTTGCACTATCTTACTGATTTTAGGGCACCATTCCCCATGCCATTTGTTGATAGCTAGATCTCTGTTCTTCTGGTGTCTTGTCATAGCATATTGCATCATCCATTCAACCGTAGACAGGATTGGCATCTCTCTGGCTTGTAGAATGCAGGAGTTAAAAGCTTCACATCCATTGTTTAGGAGCATGTCACATTTTATTTTAGGATTGAAATGTGCCCTGCTCCAATGTTGTGGAGGCTTGTCCTCTAACCACTTCTAGGCAGCAAGACTGATTTTTTTTATCTCCTTCATCTTCTCATCAAAATCATTAACAGTAGTGGCCCTTGCAGCCCTCCAAAAGTGCATCCTTCAATGCATCCCCAATGTAGCCAGCTTTCTTATAGTTTCCATGCAAGTGTCTAACACGGAATCTATGATCTGATCCTGGAAACACACTTTGGAAGGCATTTAACAAACCCTTTTGTTTATCACTCATGAATGTCCATTCACCATTATTTGTGATGTTGAGATCAATTTTTAGCACAGCCAAAAACCAATGCCATGTGTCTGTATCCTCCTTCTCTACAACAGCCCATGCAAAAGGATATATATTATTGTTGGCATCAATACCAACTGCTGTCAATAATATCCCCTTGTGTGGACCTTTAAGGTGGGCACCATCCACACCAATAATTGGTCTGCAACCAGTGAGGAAGCCCTGCTTCAATGACCACAAGCACATATACAGTCTATCAAATTTATTCTGACCATTCTCTATCTTTGTACCAAGTAGTACAATTGATCCATGGTTTGTCCTCTCAACTTCAGCTTTAAAATCCCATAATCTGGCATACTGTTCAATGATGCTACCATTCAACTCTAGCAATGCTTTCACTTTTGCTTTGTAACCTATATTAACTGAGAAGTCAATTCCAAGATCCTTCCCAACTTCCCCACAAAATGCCTTAACATTCTTCTTTGGATCAGATTTAAAAACATGTAAATACCTTTTTGCAAGCCATCTGGACCTCAATATTGTGGATTTTGATGAGGCTGGACACCTGTGTTTGGGTGTGTAGCTGTTAATAATGAAGGTACCCTGTTCTCCTTTCACCTTCTTGCCATGACATTTCCAGAAGCATCCAACACCATCACACTTAACATAAAGTCTTGTCTGATTGTTCCTAGGGAATGATATGTTCCTCTGGAGATTAATAGCATGTGAAGTGCATGCATCTTTCAATATTTGTTTTGAAGTGAACCTCATCTTCAACTCCAGGACAGGGTTCATGATATTTCTCACATCAAATAGCACTCATTTGTTCCCAGTATCTACTACATCATCATCAGAACCATGAACACTTTCAAACTCATCCTCACTTATGTTGATATTCTCTTCATCCCCTTCATCTGTATCAGATTCACCACCAACTCTCTTCTTACTTTTTCCTCTAGCTTTCTTATTTGTATTCACTGGTGTTTGATCAGGCAAATCATCTTCTACTATCTCTGGCTCTTCATTATTGTTTAGGTCTGGGCCATGTTCTTCATTACTATCAGCATGAGTTTGGAATATGCTATTCATTACACTTTCATTAACTCCAGGAATATTATCAGTGTCATCTTGCATTCCATATTCTTCATCTGAGAAATAATCCAGTTCATCATTATCAACATCACTCCCATCAGCAACTTCCCCATCATCATCATATTCAGCATCATCATTTACTGTTGTTTCAGTACCACCCTCAAATCTCATTTCTTGTTCTTTATCAACCTTTCCCTCAAACTCAATGTAAATATCCATGACATGACAGCTTTGACAAGCTAAATAGTATAACTTGAGCTGACTATCTTCATCAACAAGTTGAAATGAACCATGTTACTTTATAAACATACCTCTCACCAATATAAACCCCATCTGATCACAAAGCTGGTTGAAACATGCTAATGAAATGTGTGTGTGGTCTACATGATCAACAACACATATGTGACCTCCCTCATATGCTCCACCAGTTTGCATAAGGCCTCCATGATGGATATAGACAGTTACATATAGATCTCCAGGAGCTGCATGAGCAAACTAGAGGGTTAGGTTACATTATCAATGAATTAAGTATTAATTAGAGCTTAATTGGGGTATAATAAATTCAAAATTAGGGTTTATTCAATACAAAAATAGGGTTTATTTAATTCAAAATGGCAGGTTTAACCAATTGAAAATTAGGGTATAATCAATTACTGTAAATTAGGGTTCTTAAAAAATTAAGACTCATTCGAAATAAGGGTTCAATTCGATTTGAGGAAATTAGGGTTCGTTCAATTTGGGGAAATAGTTTCGAATTACAGTAAAATTAGGCTTGGTCAAAAATTAGGGTTCTAACAAATTTGGGGATTCGGCTTCTACATCAAAGAAATTAGGGTTTCAGTCGAAAATTTACTCAATACATGATCGTTCAAGGAAATTATGCAATTACACACACTTAACATACACATGCAGGTACTAACCGTAAATCGGAAGTGGGTCATCGATTTTCGAAGGATGGCGGATGAGTGGCTTCGGTTTCGTTTTTTTCGTACGACGCGCCATTCTTGATGCTATGTAACGCCGGAAATTCGTCGGAAAACGGGTTTGTGATGAAGATGTATGTCGAAAACAGGGGGGAAATGTAGGGTGGAAATGAGGGTTGGCGGGAGTGTGAGAGTATATAATGATGCCTTTAATTTTTTTTTATTTTTCGGTTATATTTTGGCTGACGGGGCGGAAAAAAATAAAATGTGGCAAAAAAATAAAATGTGGTCAAAATTGAGCGGGCGTTAGTCAAACCACCGCCACGTCAGCGTTTATCGGCGGAAATTTGCAACAGCCCGTGAAGTGGACTAACGTGAAGTAAATTGGCAAATTAATTGACGAAATTTGTGGATTGTCAAGTTAGTGTACGAAATTGGCAATGTAGCCAATATAATGGCCCAAATGGATTTTTGCCCCTTAATGTGCTGTATACCAAATCATGAGTTTTCAATTTGCCTTCTTCAAATAACTTAACTTCGTTAATATCTAAATAATTAAAGATGTAGTAAATATATGGTGGCAATTTACTTCCACACAATAAAATTTTCGGTTTGTTAAAAAGCTTCCGGTTCTCTTTCGCAAGCCCACAAATCATTAAAATTGGACACGTATACCACCTTACCCAGATTGACCATAGAATATGTCAACATTTTTTGTGTACCCATTGTTTCCGCACACTTTTGGTTATCCTTTCTTCTTTTATCCTCGTTGATTAGTATTTCCTAACAAGAACTATTGTTTCTGTTTTAAAATAACTTTTCATCTCTTAGATTTTTGAATTCATGTAGTTGCAATGCAGAAGGCCCATCGTACAACAATAAGCCTCGGGCAGGGATTCAGGCGAGAGGATGTAATTATTGATGTTTTGTTACTCTTGTCAGTGAAACCACTCGTACGATTCAGATGCATTTCGAAGTCTTGGCGCTCTGTAATCAAAAGCCATGACTTTATCAACAATCATTTTCTCAAACGACAAAGGGATCGTAGTGTGATATTGGTAAAGCGCTGTCTTAATATGTCGGAAAATACTGATTTATTTTCTTTCTATGATTCAAATTCGCCCGAGCCAGAAGAGTTGTGGCCAGATCTACCTATTCCATATTTTAAGGATGTAAAGTATGACTACGATGAATTCTACTTACCTCAACGTGTCACTCTAATGGGCCCCATCAAAGGGCTTGTGTGCTTAGCATATGGTGATTGCGTTTACTTGTGCAATCCATCATTGCGAGAATTCAGGCAGCTTCCATCTACCCCCTTTGCTTCCCCAGATGGTTATTGTGTTGATATAATAGGATATGGATTTGGTGAGACTTGTACCAATTGTTTTAAAGTTGTCTTGATAGAGAGTATCACCCCGGATGATAACGATGGTCATGTGAAACATCAGATGAATATGTATATTTACAATTCAGACACTAAATCTTGGAGGTACATGCCTGATGATTCGACAATGGTTAAGTATATTTGTCACTTTCCTTGTAATGAATTCTTCTTTAATGGTGCTTGCCACTGGCACGCGAACTCGTCTGATGTTTTTTATGCAGACGTTATCCTTACGCTTGACATAACTTGGGAGGTTATCGGGAAGATGGAGTACCCTGATTGTTTAGCAGAACTTGCTAAAAGTTTTTTATCTTTTATGGCCTTGAATGAATGTCTTGCTATGGTTCGATATCAAGAATGGATGAGTGAGCCAAAGTTAGTTGACATTTGGGTAATGAAACATTATGGCGTGCGTGAGTCTTGGACCAAAATGTATGTGATAGGACCCCAGGTAGTCGTAATCTCTCACGTTTGTTGGAAGAATGATGAGTGCCTGATAGTTGAAAACGGCGACGGCCAGTTAGTATCTTGTGCCTTTCGTACGAATGAACTTAAGAAACTTCCAATCCATGCTGTTCATGAAACATTGAGAGCTCTAATGTATAGTGAGAGCTTACTCAGTTTGAACCTTGTAGTAAATTTGTAGAAGAAATGTGACGCCACACTATAAATTAAAGTCGGAGGCATGCGTTGGTTAATCTCATCAATTACGTCTATGATAAGCTTTTTTCAAAATTGTACTAATTTAATATCACTTTATGTGATTCTGACGATAATTACACAATTTCATTTGTGTGGACGATCGAGATAGATGATTAAAATGCTTTCATCTATACGAATGACAAGTACAGTTAACTTCGATTCTGTTACAAGCATTTCTTTAATAATGGATAACAAAATGCAACTGTTCCATTGAAAGGAGAATGGAAAATGTGTTTATTCATTGTGTTGATATGTAAAAAAGAAAGATCACTGAAACATTGTTGTTGTATCTCTTACACAAGTCATTATTATGTTCATGACATGGCCTGACATAAATAGCAAAATAAAGTGCAAAGACAACTAAGAAACCACAACAATATTCCTTCATAAATTAACATTACCAGCTTCCTCTAAAGTGCTATTTTACAGCTCTTTTAACAGCACATAAAGCTGAATTCCCCTTGTCATGTTGATACTCCCCCTCAAGATTTACATGCATGTCATACACTCCAATTCTGCTTATAAGATTTATGAACTTCTTGAGGCATAATCCCTTAGTAAAGACATCAGCTAATTGATTGTCTGTTGACACATGGAACATCTTGAAGAGACCTTGCTGAAGCTTTTCCCTTACTACATGGCAATCTATCTCTATGTGTTTAGTCCATTCATGATAGACTGGATTGGAGGCAATGTGCATAGCAGCTTTATTTTCACAAAACAGTAGTGCAGGCCTATCATCTTTTCTTCCTAGTTCATTCACCAATCCTTTAATCCATGTTATTTCACACACTGTTGAAGCCATTGCTCTATATTCTGCTTCTGCAGATGATCTTGAGACAGTTTGCTGTTTCTTTGATCTCCATGACACCAGTGCACTTCCTAGGAATGTACAGAAGCCAGTAACAGACCTTCTTGTATCCAGACAAGCTGCCCAATCAGCATCACAATAGGCCTTTATATGAAGATCGTTCTTGCTTGGGAAGAATAAGCCTTGTCCTGGTGCATTCTTTATATATCTGACAATTCTGAGGGCACCTTTCATATGTATCTTATGTGGATCAGACATGAATTGGCTTAGAGTTTGTATTGCATATGAGATATTAGGTCTAGTCACTGCTAGATAGAGTATCTCCCTATCAGTCTCCTATATTCAGTATGATCATTAAGTTTCTCTCCCCCTTGTTGAGATAATTTTAAATTCTGCTCAATGGGGACACCAGTAGTTTTGCTTGTTAGAAGACCACATTCATTGATTATTTCCAGAGCATATTATCTCTGGGTGATGGTTATGCCATGCTTAGATCTTGCAACTTCCAGTCCAGGAAAGAATTTGAGAGGTCCAAGGTCCTTAAGCTGAAGTGTTGTTTGAGATACATTTTCAAATAATTGATTTCTTCATCATTATTGCCAGTGATGACTATGTCATCAACATATACCAGTAGTGCAGTGGTGTTCCCATCAGAGTGTTTGATGAAGAGGGAATGATCATATGAGGATTGAACAAATCCTTTTTTGATGATGACAGAGGTGAGTTTATGGTTCCATTGCCTTGATGCTTGTTTCAATCCATACAAGGATTTGTGAAGCTTACATACTATATTCTCCCCCTCAGTGACAAGACCTGGAGGAGGTGACATGTAAACCTCTTCTTCCAAGTCACCATAGAGAAATGCATTATTAACATCTACTTGAGAGAGAGACCAGTTATGGGAGGCAGGAAAGGCTAAGAGACATTTTACAGTGCTGAGTTTAGCCACATGAGAGAATGTCACAAAGAAATCCAAACCCTCTCTTTGAGTGTATCCTTTGGCCACAAGGCGTGCCTTGTGTCTTTCTATATCACCAGAGGAGGTGAGTTTCAGCTTAAACACCCATTTACAACCCACTGCAGTCTTACCAGGGGGAGAGGTTACATAGTCTAAGTATTATTTTCTCTAAGTGCAGTTAATTCTTCTAGCATAGCATGTTACCAGGAGGGATCAAGGGCTGCTTGATGATAAGAAGAATGAGTAGTATGGGAAGCAATAGAGAGAACAAAATTTAAATGATAAGAAGATAATCTATGAAAAGACAATTGAGGCAAATTGCATGAGGATGACATAGAACTAGCAACTGAGTGTGACTGGGTTGCAGTGGAATTAGCCAGCTTATACTGAAAGTCCTGTAGGTGAGCAGGTGTGTTTCTGACTCTAGTGGATCTCCTGAGAGTAGGTGGAGAAGAATAAGGGGTAATGGCAGTTGGTGGAGAGGGCTCAGTGGGGGTGAGAGATGAAGGACTTATTTCAGGAGAAGACGGGGAAGAAATGATATGTGGATCAGAAGGAGCAACAGTGGGGAAGGATGAGCTGTTGTGAGAAAGGGGTGAAGGAGTCTCATAGAGAAATGGATTTACAATGGCAACTGGAGGAGTAGAAGTGGAAACAGTTGGATTTGGTGAAGAGCTAAAAGGAAAGATGTGTTCATAGAAGGTCACTTCTCTGGTTGGGAAGATTTTGTGAGTGGTAAGATCATAGAGCAAGTAACCTTTGATGTGTCCTGGATAACCAATGAAGACACATCTATGAGCTCTTGGATATATTTTTGTGGGAGGTTTGGGAAGAGAGGTGGCAAAACACAGACAACCAAAAGATCTCAGATGAGTATAGTTAGGTGTCTTGTTGTATAGAAGAGAAAATGGAATTTTATTGTGAAGAAGAGGAGTGGGAGTTCTGTTTATAAGGTATGCAGCAGTAACAAGGCATTCTCCCCAGAATTTAAGAGGGAGAGAAGCCCGAAACCTGAAAGATCTTGCAACATTCAGCAAGTGCATGTGTTTGCGCTCAACTACTGAGTTTTGTTGAGGTGTGTATGGACAACTTTGCTGGTGAATGATGCCATTGACTTTGAAGAAATCTAACATGTTGAACTCAAGGCCTTGATCAGTTCTAAAAGCCTTTATATTTTTGTTGAATGAGTAGCAATCAGCTTATGAAATTGTCTTATAATGTTCTGAGTCTGAGATTTATATTGCATTAGAAATGTCCAAGTGAATCTGCTATGATCATCCACTAGTGTGAGGAAATATTTAGAGTTATTTGTTGAGGGAACACTGAAGGCTCCCCAAATATCAGCATGGATCAGATCAAAGCATGACTGAGATCTATGAGGATCAATATGAAAAGACAGTCTATGCTGCTTGGATAAATGACATGTTTTACAGACAATAGAGTGAAAAGACTTAGGAAATTTGTCAATTACAGAATCACCAGCTTGGGATCTTAACAAAGTCATTCTAGGTAGTGAAGGATGCCCTAATCTAAAATGCCATAGCATGGTGGGATCAAGAGCATAGTGAGTGGAGAGAGTGCTGGACTAAGAAGGTTTGACATGATTGGAATCTTCCTACTCCTTGAGAACTATGTAGTATAAGCCAAGCTTTTCCTCAACAATCCCAATCATCTCCCAAGTGTTGCGGTTCTGTATCACACACAAGTGATCCCACATAATGAGGCAACAATGTAAGTTAGCAATGATTTTACTAACATAAACAAGGTTAAAAGTGAAATATGGAACACATAATACATTTGGAGAATGAGTTGGGAGGTGAGTTGTACTGGTCCAGAGTGTGTGACAGTAACATAGTGGGAATTAGGGAGCTTAATAGTAACATTGTGAATGGCATTCAGTGTTAGGAACATTGAAGAATCACAGCAAATGTGATCTGAAGCTCCTGAATCAAGGATCCAGGAGTTGTGACTGATAGCAGACAGACAGTGAGTATGAGAATTGGTACTAATGTGGTTAAGAAGTGAAAGATTACCTTGAGTAAGGTTACTCACTGAGTTAGAAGGAGGTTTGCCAAGGCGAGAAGAAAGATTGGCATTTTGCAACATGCTACATAGTTTCGAGAATTGTTCTTGTGAGCTAGGCATACTTGGAGCTGCATTCTGCACCACCTGAGAAGACTGGTTGATGGCACTTTGGGTGAGTCTCATTTGCATTGGAGCAGGTTTGAACCTTGCCAGCTTGTGACCTGGGGGATATCCATATATTTCAAAGCAGTGATCAATAGTGTGATTGTCTTTCCCACATTTTGAACAATGGGCTTTAAAATTGCCACCTCTTCCTTTGTTCCAAGGTTTCTGTCCATATTTGTTTTTGTATCTGCCAGGCACAGCAGCAACAACTTGAGAGGACTGTGAGGTGTTGTGGTTGTATTTTAGTAGTCATGGCAACAGAACCAATGGGGAGAGATGGAGAAACACAGAGTGCAAGATTTTCTTCTTCTTGCAAGACCAAGTTGAAGGCATCATCCATGTGAGGCAGTGGTATTTGGAGCAAAATCGGATTTCTCACTTGAACATACACATCATCTAATCCCATTAAAAATTGCATTATGCGCCTATTTTCATTTCTTGTAGCAACAACAGCAAGCACACTACAATCATTTCTAGTGCACTTGAGTGGTTCTTCATATAAACAAATGTACAAGCTCAAAGCAGATCCATCTTGCCTGGTGCTGATTATTTGTTGTTCTAACATGTATATGCGGATGTTTCTTGGTTTTGAGAATCTTCTTCTCGGCTCATTCCAGATCTCAAAGGTTGAGTCAGAGAAAAGAGTGTAATCTGATAGTTCATCAGAAGGGCTTGCTGAAATCCACTGTAGTACCATGCAGTTACAGCGCACCCATTGATGATATGTTGGATCTATCATAGGTGGCCGTGGAATCGAGACATCAACAAAACCAAGCTTGTTCTTAGCTACAAGAGCCATATGCATACTGCGGCTCCATCGATGATAGTTTTGTGGTGTCAGTTTTTGAGCCACAAGACTATGTCCAGAGGGTTCAGCATGATGTAAGAAAAGGTAATTGGAAGGATCTTCATAGAAGTTAAGAATGCGAGGCAGTGCAGCCCCTACTGAAGGTCCAGAGTTCCTTGATATTGACGTTTCTGGAGCAACTGGACCAGTCATTTTTTTTATGGGAAATAAGGAGAAGGGGAGTCAAGTGTATTTGCTGTAAAAGATGAAGAGGGTGTGCGGAAGAGTGATTTAGAAGGATCGAACAGTGGGAACAGATCTCACTGCTCTGATACCATAACAAAATGCAACTGTTCCATTGAAAGGAGAATGGGAAATGTATTTATTCATTGTGCTGATATGTAAAGAAGAAAGATCACTGAAACATTTCTGTTGTATCTCTTACACAAGTGATTATTATGTTCATAACATGGCCTGACATAAATAGCAAAATAAAGTGCAAAGACAGCTAAGAAACCACAACAATATTCCTTCCTAAATTAACATTATCAGCTTCCTCTAAAGTGCTATTTTACAGCTCTTTTAACAGCACATAAGGCTGAATTCTCCTTGTCATGTTGATAATGGATCTATTATATTAGTTAATTAAACGAAACCAACCGACAGCTCCAGTATTATTTACGCTCCACACAAATAATGAAATACAGGGATCCAGTTATCCTATATATACATAAAACAAGCATGCATATGATTAGGATAAGAAAAACGGACCTTAATTATTTCACGGAAATATATATAACTTAAGTGATTATGGACCTGAGTATATAACTATGTTTCACGGTAAGATAAACACCAAAAACATATTTGATACCACTACAAGATTTGGGGGTCAATAGTGACCCCCGGGTTGTGACTCAAGTTGAGTCACTTGTCTTCAGTGACTCGTGAAGACAATTGCGACTCACTCTGAGTCGCAGATCTGTACGAGGCAAACAGCGACTCAAATTGAGTCGCTGTTGACCTCAGGAAATTCAGCGACTCAATATGAGCCGCTGAATTCAAAAATATGACTTGGGCCATACATTTTGGCCCGATTGGGCCAAAATGTGTGGCCCAAGTCTGGGCTCGTCCAATATCTGAAGCAATCAGCGACTCACGTTGAGTCGCTGATTGCTTCTATAAATAAAAAAAGAAAAAAAATTTCTTACCAAATCGCAAAACCCATTTCAGCTTCCTTCTCCGCCCGTTACAGTCGCATGTGACCCGACCCGCCACCATTAGCGACCTATTGCCCGGATTTGCGACCCAAAGTGAGTCCCAACCCAACCAAACACACAAAACACACCGATTTCGCTCCGATTTCGCTCGCGATTCTTCCGATTTGGCTCGCGGTTCTCCCGATTTGGCTCGCGATTTCGTCAATTAACACTTTAAGGTACATCAATCTAGCTTTTAACTTGTTTTTTACCGATTAATTTTGAATTTCGATTCGATTTTGGGCATTATATATATGTGTATTTTGGGCTCGCGATTTCGATTCGATTTTGAAGTTCGATTCGATTGGGCATTATATGTGTATTTTGGGCTCGCGATTTCGATTCGATTTTGAAGTTCGATTCGATTTTTGTCAATTATATGTGTATTTAATTAGTTCTTACTTTTGTATATTTAAAATGTTGCATTGTATATTTTGAAGTTTGATTCAATTTAGTGATGGATTGAAGTTAATTTGATGATTTGGAGGTGAATTGTAGGTTGAATTTGCTGAAAATGAAATTTTAGGATAGTTTATGGCTTTTAGTGGTGAATTGTAGGTTAAATTTGGAGGAAATGGAATTGAGGATAGTTCATGGATAATTAGTGCATTTTTTGTTTAATTATGTATAATTGCATGTTGAACTTGATGTGAAATGGAAGTATAGTGATAAAAGTGTAATTGTTTAGGGTATAAAGTATAATCTTACTAACTTTTTAGAGATAATATAAGATTAGATTAAAATTTGGGCAATAGTAGAATATTTTGAAAATTTTTTGGTATAGAATGTTAGATTGTGAAAATTAGAATTGATTAGTTTATAATTAAATTGTGAAAATTAGATTATTAAATTTTAATAAGTATGATTGTTAGATTATATAGATGTTGAATGTTAGATTAAATGTAATATTGTTATTTAAATGTTGATTTGATATTTAAATGTGTTTTTTTTTCACAGTATATACATATATTCGGTATGTCGTCACGTAAGACCACTAGCGATACTGGAGGTCGAGGTCGAGGTCGAGGTCGTGGAGTTGGAGGTCGTAGTGGGGTATCTGCTACTGGTAGTGGTGGGCGAGTTAGTGGTAGTGGTAGTGTTGGCCGTGGAGGTGTTGGTGGTTGTGGAGGTGTTGGTGGTAGTGATAGCGTTGGTCGTGGAGGTGTTGGTGGTAGTGATAGCGTTGGTCGTGGAGGTGCTAGTGGTAGTGGTAGTGTCGGTCGTGGAGGTGTTGGTGGTAGTGGAGGTGTAGGGCGTGGTGGTGGTACTGGTAGCGTTAGTCGTGATGGTGTTAGTGGTAGTGGCGGGGTCGGTGGAGATGTTGGTCGTGGAGGTGTTGGTCGTGGTGGTGGTAGTGGTAGCGGGGTTCGAGGTAATTGCCGACCTATACGGAATGCCCTATCGGGTCGTCGTTCACAGCCTAGCGATCCAGTCGAGCCATCTGTCCCGCCACTAGGGTCAGGCGACGGATCTACATCGAGGACACCTCCTTTGCAGCGGCAGTTATTTGTAGACGATGAGGCGGCGGTCCCCAGAGCGGGAGATAGACCCCGATCATCAGAGTCCACCGCATCCCAGCCGTCACGACCACATACTTCAGCATCAGTTGGGACTCACGTGCCCCCATCAGGCGAGTCTGCTCCAGCACATGTAGATGACACTGTAGATGTACCGAGCCAGAGGTTGATCGAGAGTCCAGGACCGAGCCAGACTCGACCCCCGAGGGGACCAAATATAGGGATTACAGCGGTCCCGGCTGGGAAGCAGAAGCAGATTATAGAATTGAAGCGGGGTTGTTTTTCTAAACCCCCTAGTCGTGAGATCGCGAAGACGATCACAGCACTCATTCGACAGTTTATGACTGATTTTTGGCCATCCTACTTGAAGGTTCCTCTAGAAGTACGAAAAGCGATGTACGCGAGATTTACGGTGAGTTTTTAATTTATTGTTTAATATTTATTAATTTAATGTACTAAATATAGTATTTTTCAAATATTGTTGAATTTAGTTTATTAATTTAGTGTCTTAATTTATTGTTTAATATTTCTTATTTTTGTAGAATACCTTTGGGATCCGGTACTCATAAAGGGGTCAAGTACATAGGGCATACCAGCAGAAGGCGAGGGAGATTTACAAGCATATGATGAACAGGGCAAAGGAAAATTACATGAAGAGGAAGGACATGGAAAAGTATCGGAACAAAAAAAAGACGACGTTGACGAGCGATAAATTGGAAAAGAAGGCGGCAGCATACTGGGACACGGAAGAGCATAAGAAGAAGTCCTTAAAGGGAAAGAAAGCTCGGCGAGGCGGCAAGGAGGATGGGCCGGCGCCCACCACCTTTTACGGTGGTTCCATTGACTACGAGGAGATCCGGCGGCGCCTGGTATGTTTTTTAAAATTTATATATTGCAATTGTAGTTAAAATGTTATTTTTTAGGAGTATTGCTTTTTTAAAAAAAAACAAAATGATTGATTAGTGAAAAAAAAAAGAATTTTAACCTTACTATTACTTTAAATTTGAAGGAGAGGAATCAGCCCAACCGCACCCACCCTATCAGGCACGACGAGATTTACAAGGCAGGACATACGAGGAAGGTGACGGGGACTGGCAGAGGTACAGGTGTACCCTTGAGGCGGGAGTGTTTTAATTTTTGTACTTGTTTACCGCTTATGAATTCTAATTTAATTGAATAAATTATTTTCGAACTAATTTATCTTTTTGATTACATTTTAAAATTCAACAGAAGACATACAAGAAGGAGTTGAGGAAGAAAAATCCTCACGTCGTAGAAGACAAGGACTTGCCCGAATGGGACCCTGATTCGTGGAAGAAGGCCATAGGGTCGATCAAGAAGGGGAAGGTGAAGGGTTTACCGACCTATGTCGATCCACGGGAGTTCGACATGGAGCTAGGTAGGGAGCCAGACTTCGATCGGGCGTTGCTTAGGCATGTACAGGAGGAGAACCTAGAGTTGAGGACGACACAAGACCCGAGAGTCGACTCACTGATGACCTGGTTACAGGGCTTTAGAGACGACATGCAGGCGGAGGGTCGAACAGTGCGAGAGCTTCCACCAGACTTGTTCATGGGGAACGCTATTAGGCACGGAGGTGCATTCAGGGTTCCGAGGCCGGTACGTCAGAGACCAGATCCTTTTGCTCCAGGTACTTCTACCCAGTATGTTGATGATTTGGATGCTGATGATCGAGATATGATGGATGATGAGTGCGAGGACTTTGGTGTATGCTATGAGGATGATGGAGTTGACGAGGGTGGTGATGGAGTTGATGATGATCCATTGGCGACCCTTGATGAGATGTATGATTTGGCTGAGAGTTCGGGTGATGAGGGGGTCGTGTATCCCCCTAGTGATGTCGAGGGGGGTGATGATGTTGAGTTGGGTGATGATGAGGGGGGTGATGATGTTGAGTTGGGTGATGATGAGGGGGGTGATGATGACATGGGTGATTGATCAGGTGGATGGTAGTTGTTTGTGTTATTTCTGTTGAATTATGATATGTTGGTTTTGCGTCTGTTTTCGCCTATGCTAGGCTTATTTTATGCACAGGTTATGGCTATGTTTATGAACTTTATGGTTTCGTTTCGTTTGCATAGGTTATGAACTTTATGGTTGTGATTGTCCTTTTTTTATTCCCGTTTCTCGATATGATGATGACATGGGTGATTTTTGTGCACAGGTTATGACTATATTGACATTGGATATGTGTATGTTTCTCGAGATTTTGTTTTCAATTTTTAATATATTTTACAAATACAACAACAAAATATCAAGTATTACTAAAGAACAAGTATTACTAAAGAAAAGAAAAAGTACAAGTATTACTAAATAATAAAGTACAAGTATTACTTAGAATTGGCTAGTCTTCTTCTGAATATTCAAATTCATACAACTAATCTTCATTTGCATCACTGTCTAAACCTTCTTCTTGTCCATCATCGTCCTCGTTACCATTTAGCTCATTGACGACCTCGAGCTCACCTACCCCCAACTGAATATCCATGTTGAACGACATCAGGTCTACAAACATATTAAGACCTTCTGTTGATGATGCTTGAAACCATTGCTCGGGAATCTCCTGGTCGTTAGGGGTAGAATCATGAATTGTGAGCGACGACATGTCGATCATGTGTCGAGCCGGAATATGTGATACTGACAACCATCCCTTTCTCCCCGGCCTTCCATTTGGTAGAGACGGATACTTGGTGTAGTAAGCCTGCATTGCTTGATTAGCACAAATAAATGGTTCATTTGTACGGAGTATTTTAGTAGGGTTAATTTCCACCAACTTGAACCTCTCGTGAACATTTGTGCCATTCGGTCCAATATCATACCACAAACACTTGAAGAAGACAATGCTCATTGAGTGTCACCCATACAATAAGGACACGAAAGCCTTCCATGCGTACTCCATCCCGACAACATCCCGTATGCGGGAAAATCGCTAATCGTCCACATGAGAGATGCACGTAATATAAAGTTTTGCTTCCTTGAGATGTCGTATGTCGCGACGCCACTACCCCATAAAAGCTTGAGGTCATCAATAAGTGGCCTAAGAAAAAGATCTAAGTTCTTTGTAGGACTGCCGGGCCCAGAAATGAGTAGACTCAAAAAGATGAACTCTTTCTTCATGCAGAGATCGGGAGGAAGGTTATAAGGGGTGACAAACACTGGCCAACAAGAGTACTTCTTACCAGACATTCCATACGGTGTGAATCCATCCGTACACAAACCAAGTCTTACATTTCGTGGCTCCGCAGCAAAATCTGGGTGCGTCCGGTCGAAGTGGCGCCATGCCTCCCCTGAAGCTGGGTGAATCATTCGGTCATTAGGCCCATTACACTTCGTATGCCATGTCATATGCTTTGCAGTTCCTATTGTATAATACAACCTCTGAAGTCGAGGAGCAATAGGAAAATACCACACTTTCTTCTTCCCAACCTTTGATTTTAGTCCATCAACGTATCTATCTTCGCCGCATATCGGGCACTTATCGTAGTCCTTCATCTCATCCCCGTAGAACAAGAAACATTGCTTTATACAAACATCGTACATAACGTACCCTAACTCTAACTGCAGCATTTTACGGATCCCTTTAGTGTCCTTTGGTAATAACTTTCGCACCTCTGGCCTAAAACCTCTCTTCGCCAAATTAAAAGCCCTATCAGAATAAATAGTACTAGCCTTGTGGTGTGTCTTGTACTCCAACCACTCCGACAACCACTGAAGGATACTTATATCATCGTTGGAATCCGGATACATGGGCACATTTCCTAAGTGCATCAATTTGTAGAACGCCCGTGCTTCCGGGTTGGGTTCATCGTTAGTTGCCTCGTCCTCAAATGTTCGACCTCCACGTGCATCCACAACCATGTCTACGAACGGCACATCAACATATACTGGGTTGTCGGGAATATCGGTGTGTGAAGAGCTGGGAGAATCGGGTACATACGAAGGCATAGTATTTGTTGACGTTTCTCCATGAAAAATCCACTGAGAATATCCATCGGTAAATCCTGACTTATGTAGATGATCACGTACAATTTTTTTACCTAAAAACCGTATATTATTGCATTTCTTGCAAGGGCACCTAATCTCTCCATGACTATCAACGAATCTAGGACCTTGTTGCGTAGCATATTCAATAAAAGCCCGAACCCCAAACACAAATTTATCACTCAAATAACCATCACTATCGTACGGAACATACATCCAAGATTTATCCATTGTATAATCCATTATTTAATTATCTAAATATAGTTTAATCATCCACTACAAAAAAATTAAAGATCTAAACATAAAGATCAACGTACTTCTTGAAGCGTGAAAATAGTGCGCCGCAAGAAAGTTTCGTACATCACGATTACCCTTTGTGTTTGTAATATTACCTATCAACAAATAAACAAACTTAAGTTAGAATCTAATAAAATAACAAAATATATTCAAATTAAAATTAGGAGAGTATGCATACCTTATGAAGTAGTGAAAGTTGGAATGAAAACTAGAGGAGTAGGAGTGGCCTATTTATAGGAAACTGAATGTCAATAGTGACCGCAAAGCGGTCACTATTGACATTTGCAGTCACTATTGACAACGGCTATTGTCAATAGTGACCGCCTTGCAGTCACTACAAAAGATTAGTGACTGCAAGGCGGTCACTATTGACCTTTGCAATCACTATTGACAATGGCTATTGTCAATAGTGACTGCAAAGGTCAATAGTGACCGCCTTGCAGTCACTACAAAAGATTAGTGACTGCAAGGCGGTCACTATTGACCTTTGCGGTCACTATTGACAATGGCTAATGTCAATAGTGACTGCAAAGGTCAATAGTGACCGCCTTGCAGTCACTACAAAAGATTAGTGACTGCAAGGCGGTCACTATTGACCTTTGCGGTCACTATTGACAATGGCTATTGTCAATAGTGACCGCAAAGGTCAATAGTGACCGCCTTGCAGTCACTAATCTTTTGTAGTGACTGCAAAGCGGTCACTATCGACATTTGCGGTCACTATTGACAACGGCTATTACCAATAGCGACTCAACACGAGTCGCTATTGAAGTTGGCCGTTATCATTAGTGACCATTTTGCAGTCACTATTGACATTGGGCGTTATCAATAGTGACCGCTTTGCGGTCACTACTGACATTGGGGAGTCAATAGTGACCGCTAAGCGGTCCCTAATGTCATAACAGTGACTGCATTGCGGTCCCTATTGAATCAACAGGGACCGAATTGCAGTCCCTATTAATATTCATACTTTAAACCCTAAACCCTAAACTTTAAAATCGATATTTTAAGATGGTTCGAGGTGCCGCGTTGTTTTTTTAGTTCATAATAACCATTATAAGAGTTAAAACAACAATAATTTCAATGACACATTGTAAATCCAAACATTAAGTAAAGAGAACGGATCACTTTGACGATGCTCTTATTATTTTGTATGACGAATGTCACAATGACAAATTAATTGTATATACATATAAGTATAATGATTACTTGATGTGATGATATATACCTCATAATCATATATATGCTAACATTAGTGAAGTAAAGCATAAAAAGGAATAACAACTACAACTAACTAGTGATGATTAGTTGTAGAAAATGAAATAGATCTCCAACGTTAATAACTCGTTCAATCTCAATCAATCTATTAATCCACAACTAAACTACTATGAGGTTGGTTTTGTAATCATTTATTACTTCTATTTACATGTTATAATGAGTTTGGTTACTAAGAATCATAAACACACCAAAATCAATTAAAAAAAATCGATTGTAAAGTATGGGAGACAATAGTGACTGCGACGCAGTCACTATTGGGTCAATTGGGACCGCAAAGCAGTCACTATTGACTCAACAGGGACTGCATTGCGGTTCCTATTGACTCAACAGTGACCAAATTGCGGTCCCTACTAATATTCATACTTTAAAATGGATGAATATTATTAGGGACCTAATTGCGGTCACTGATGTGGCAACAGTGACCGCATTGCAGTCACTAAAAAATATTAGTGACCTAATAGCGGTCGAAAATATGTATTAGTGACCTAAATGCGGTCCCTATTTACTAAATAGTGACCAAATTGCGGTCCCTACTTATATTCATACTTTAAAATGGATGAATATTAGTAGGGACCTAATTGCGGTCACTGATATGGAAACAGTGACCGCATTGCAGTCACTGAAATCCAAAAAAATTGAAATTGGGCGAAAATTTTAGGCGGGATTGAGAGGGAAATTTGAATTTGACGAAAATTTGAAATTTTCAACCTCCCCTCTATATATACTCACCATTATTACACATCTAAATTTCATTATCTCCAAAAATCACCAACATATTTAACAACACTCTCTTCTTTTTTTTCCAACACAACAACACTCTCTTCTTTTCTCCAACACACCAACACAACAACACTCTCTTCTTTTCTCCAACACACCAACACAACAACATAAATCAAAAAATCACTTTCTTTTCTTTCACTTTTTTTATTTTAGTTTTGATCTACACTTTATTATCTTTATTTCTTTATTTTGGATCTATACTTTATTATCTTTCTATATTTATTTTGGATCTACACTTTATTTTCTTTCTTTCTTTCACTTTTTTTTTTTGTTTTGGATCTACACTTTATTTTCTTACTTTTCTTTCACTTGTTGTTTTATTCATTAATCTTTTTGCTTTCATTGATCTTTTTAATCATTCATTTTTTTGTTTTCATTCATATTATAGTTTCTATTATTAGTCATTTTTTTAAATCTTTTTACATTCATGTCATTATATTAACATTTTCTTCATTATTTTATGGTTTTGATCTTGTTAAAATCATAATTTTACAAAAAAAAACAATAATATTCCGGATTAAATCCGGAATATTAGTGTTTTTATTTTTATTTTTCGTACAGGTAATTAGTGACCGCAATTCGGTCCCTACTAATATTCATAGATATCTATGAATATTAGTAGGGACCGAATTGCGGTCACTGTTTTTAAACTTAGTGACCGCAATTTGGTCCCTACTAATATTCATAGATATCTATGAATATTAGTAGGGACCGAATTGCGGTCACTGTTCTTAAAATTAGTGACCGCAATTTGGTCCCTACTAATATTCATAGATATCTATGAATATTAGTAGGGACCGAATTGCGGTCACTGTTCTTAAAATTAGTGACCGCAATTCGGTCCCTACTAATATTCATAGATATCTATGAGTATTAGTAGGGACCGAATTGCGGTCACTAAGTTTAAAAACAGTGACCGCAATTCGGTCCCTATTAATATTCATAAATATTAGTAGGGACCGAATTGCGGTCACTAAGTTTAAAAACAGTGACCGGAATTCGGTCCCTACTAATATTTATGAATATTAGTAGGGACCGAATTGCGGTCACTATTGACTTTATTAGGGACCGCAATTCGGTCCCTACTAATATTCATAGATACTCTTTGAATATTAAATAGGGACCGAATTACGGTCCCTATTTTTTTTAGTGACTGCGTTTAGGTCCCTAATTCTCAATCAATAGGGACCTGAAACCAGTCACTACTGACATTTCCGATAAACAGGGACCGGAAGGCGGTCACTAAATTTTCGGTCACTATTGACCCTCATCAGCGACCTAATTGCGGTCACTGATGGAAAGTGACCGAGGTCAATAGTGACCGGTCATCTGCGACCCAAATGCGGTCACTATTGACCATCAGGGACCCCAACGGGGGGTCAATAGTGACTGCATTTCGGTCACTATTGACCCCCAAATCTTGTAGTGTACGTACAATAATATAATAAAATCATTTATTACATAATATAATAACCTCTCTCAATTTTCTGGAAAGGACACTCGAAGCTTTTAAGAACAAAACATGCAACTTAACGGGCAGATCTAAAGATAATGTTCATTCTTCAGCAAATAGATAGGAATAAGTTGCCAACTAGAGTTAACTTGATGACAAGCAGGATTATTTGAGATCAAAATGCAACCTCATGCGTTTTGTGTGGAAGAGATGAAGAAACAGTCAAACATGTTTTTGCGGAATGAACATTTATGTACAAAGCCAGGGTAGAAATTCAGAAATGAATAGGAATATATAGTAAGGTATTCATTACTGTCCGGAACTGCAAATGATTCAAAGCAAGAACATTTTAAGAGGAAACAAAGATATTAGAGAAGGACAGTGTTTGTGGTTCATGTTAACTTGGGCTTTGTGTAACGAAAGAAGTAGAACGGTGACCAACGGCCGGAGGAGATCCAAAACACTACAAGAAAAAGGGGTCATTAGGGACCGGAAATTAGCGACTGCCAAGCAGTCGCTAGTCTTCAGCGACTGCTGAAGACAACAGCGACCGCTTAGCAGTCGCTAAATTTAACGAGCGACCGCTAAGCAGTCGTTATAGCATTTGCGACTGCCAAACAGTCGCTATTGTCCTTATGGACAATCAGCGACTGCTTAGCAGTCGCTACTCCTTTTAAAAATACTGGGCCACACATTTTGGCCCTAGTTGGGCCAAAATGTGGGCCAATTTTAGGGCCGAATTTACCCTAATTCGGCCCTAAATATATCAGCGACCGTTAAGCGGTCGCTGATTTTGGGGTATAAATAAATAAAATTTTTTTTTTTCATTTCACCATCCCCAAATCAGCGACTGTCGAGCCGTCGTCGCGATTTTGAGCCGATTTCATCATCTTCTTCCCCGATTTCGAGCCACGTTTCAGTCATTAGTGACCGTTGAGGTCAAGTTGCGACCAAACAACGGTCGCTAACTCTCACTGGCCCATTTCCGCCTCCTTGCGCCGCCTCCGCCTCTCCTTGCGCCGCCTCCGCCCATTTCCGGTAATGAAATGCTCGATTTAGTTTTTCCTTTTTTTTTGTGTTTTACTAATATTTTAATTTAAATCCGAAAATTGCCTAATTTAAATCCGGAAATTGGTATTGTTAGATTGTTAGATTTGTTGTATGATTGTTAGATTTGTTGTTAGATTTGAAATAGAAATAGAAATAGATTATTGTGAAATTAGAAATAGATTAGAAATAGATTATTGTGAAATTGTGAAATTAGAAATAGATTAGAAATAGATTATTGTTAAATTGTGAAGTTATAAATAGATTAGAAATAGATTATTGTAAAATTGTGAAATTAGAAATCGATTAGAAATTAGATTAAGGAAAAAAAATAGAAATAGATTAGCAATAGATTAGGGATTAGATTAAGGAAAAAAATAGTAATAGATTAGAAATAGATTAAGGAGAAAAAAAAAGATATAGATTTGTGAAATTGATTAATGAATGATTAAAGGAAAAAAAAATAGAAATAGATTTGTGAAAATTAGATTATATATTAGATTAAATTAGATTAGTTTTTACTTAGATTTTTTAATTAGATTATAAAAATGAGATTAAGTTTATACTTAGATTCTTTAAATAGATTGTAAAAATTAGATTAAGTTTATACTTAGATTTCTTAAAATAGATTGTAAAAATTGAATTGTTCAATTTGAAATAGTTTTGTGTTAGATTGTTAAATTGTTAAATTAGATTCAAATGTTGATTTGATTTTCTAAATGTTATATTTTCATTTTTACAGTATATACATATTTTCGGCATGACGTCACGTAAGACCACTAGCGGTACTGGAGGTCGAGGTCGAGGTCGTGGAGACGGAGGTCGTACTGGGGTGTCGGGTACTCGTAGCGGTGGACGAGTCACGAGTAGTGGCAGTGTAGGTCGTGGTGGTGTTGGTCGTGGTGGTGTTGGCCGTGGTGGGGTTGGTGCCAGTGCTAGTGGCGGAGTAGGTGATAGCGGTGTTGGCCGTGGTGATAGTAGCAGTCGGGGGGGTCGAGGTAGCCTCGGACCTGTACGGATTGTCCGATCGGCGACTCGTGCATCGGATGGCCATGCAGCCGAGCCATCCGATGCGGCACTAGGGTCAGGTGACGTCTCTACGTCGAGGACACCAGTGTTGCAGCGGCAGTTATTAGCAGAGTTTGAGACCGCCGAGGTGCCAGAGGTGCCACTACCCCGATCATCAGAGTCCACCAGGTCTGAGGTGCCACGACCACCTACTTCAGCTTCAGTAGGGACTCACAGTGCATGACTCACTCCAACTCCTCACAGTTAAGAAGTGTATAAAGTTCAATTTGCTCCTTTTCTTCCGCCGTTAAGGTCTTTGGCTTCTCCATAATATTAAGCGGTCGTCCCTTTTTTCGAAACAATAAGAGCTCATCATCCCAATCTGTGTTTTCTAAAGTCTCATTTTTGTTATATCGCATGTGTGTAGCTCCAAGGGTTACATCGAGATATTGGGAAATCAAATTTGATATCTCTGAAGCTAAATAGGCGTTGGCCATGCATCCCTCGGGCCTCGCTTTGTTCCCCACTGCACCTTTCAGATGAAACATTCGCCTGATATACAAAACAAAAATAATTTACTTTCATTGCACATAGAATAAATTAAAAAACAATCATCCAAAATCAAAGTGATTTACCTCTCGAATGGATACATCCATCTGTAGTGAACTGGACCGCAAACTCTAGCCTCATACGGTAAGTGAATGGCCAAATGCTCCATAGAATCAAAAAATGAAGGAGGGAATATTCTCTCCAGCTTGCACATGGTGACAACAATGGATTTCTCCAGTCCCTCCATAGCCTCCGCTGATATCTTTGATGCGCAAATTGCCTTGAATAACAAACTAATCTCTACAAGCGTTTCCCATATGTCTTTTTCAAGGAAGTCACGAAAAGAAATCAGGATCAATCTCTGCATAAAGACGTGGCAGTCATGACTTTTCATTCCGGACAACCTTTGTTGCTGCACATGTACGCACCGTCCCAAGTTAGAAGCGTATCCATCTGGAAATTTTAGCATGCCCAACCATTCTAAGAATTTTCTCTTTTCATCCTTTGATAGACAATATAATGCTTTTGGCTTCTTCGTGTTCCCCCCTCGGGAAGTATCTAAGAAAAGCTCGCTACGGTTGGTCCAGATTCTCAAATCTTTCTGTGACTTGATGTTGTCCTTTGTCTTAGGGTCATCCAACACCGTGTTGATGATGTTATCGAATAAAATCTTCTCACAGTGCATGACATCTAGACAGTGACGAACCAAGTTTGTGGACCAATAAGGCAGTTCCCAAAATATACTCTTCCGCACCCAATTATGGTTTACCCCAAAACCTGGGAGTTTATTGAATTGTTTACCAAACCCCACATTCCCAAGGTCATTAACAATTCCTCGAATTTCGTCGCCAGTCTTTCTATGAATCGTTTCTTCAAGCCGCATTTCCCTTTTTTTTAAATTATATTCGTCGTATCTCAATTCATGATCTACAGGCAAGAACCGACGATGGCAATCGAACCAACTTAGTTTACCCCCATTCTCCAACGGAAAGGATTGAGTGTCACTCATACAATAAGGACACGAAAGTTTTCCATGTGTACTCCATCCCGACAACATCCCGTATACGGGGAAATCGCTAATCGTCCACATGAGAGCCACACGTAATGTAAAGTTCTGCTTCCTCGAGATGTCGTATGTCTCGACGCCACTGCTCCATAAAAGCTTGAGATCATCAATAAGTGGCCTAAGATAAAGATCCATGTTCTTTGTCGGACTGCTCGGCCCGGAAATGATAAGACTCAAAAAGATGAACTCTTTCTTCATGCAGAGATCGGGAGGAAGGTTGTAAGGGGTGAAAAACACTGGCCAACAAGAGTATTGCTTGCCAGACATTCCGAACGGTGTGAATCCATCCGTACACAACCCAAGTCGTACATTTCGTGGCTCAGCAGCAAAATCTGGGTGCGTCTGGTCGAAGTGGCGCCATGCCTCCCCTGAAGCTGGGTGAATCATTCGGTCATTAGCCCCATTACACTTCGTATGCCATGTCATATGCTTTGCAGTTCCTATTGTATAATACAACCTCTGAAGTCGAGGAGCAATAGGAAAGTACCACGATTTCTTCTTCCCAACCTTTGACTTGAGTCCCTCCACGTATCTCTTTTCGCCACATATCGGGCACTTATCGTAGTTCTTCGTCTCATCCCCGTAGAACAAGAAACATTGCTTTGGACAAACATCGTACGTAACGTACCCTAACTCTGATTGCAGCATTTTACAAATTCCTTTCGTGTCCTTTGGTAATAACTTCCGAACCTCTGACGTGAAACCTCTCTTCGCCAATTTATAAGCCTTATCAGAATAAATAGTACTAGCCTTGTGGTGTGTCTTGTACTCCAACCACTCCGACAACCACTGAAGGACACTTATATCATCATCCGGGTTGGAATTCGGATACATGGGCACATTTCCTAGGTGCATCAAGTTGTAGAACGTCTGTGCTTCCCGGTTCAGTTCCACGTTAGTTGCCTCGTCCTCAAATGATCGACCTTCACGTGCATCCAAGACCATGTCTACAAACGGAACATCAACATATACTGGGTTGTCGGGAATACCGGTGTGTGACGAGCGGGGAGAATCCGGCACATACGATGGTATAGTATTTGTTAACGTTTCTCCATGAAAAATCCACTCTGAATATCCATCGATAAATCTTGACTTATGTAGATGTTCCCGTACAACGTTTTTATCAAAAAACTGTATATTATTACATTTCTTGCAAGGGCACCTAATTTCTCCACCAATATCTACGAATGTAGGACCTTGTTCCGTAGCATATTCAATAAAAGCCCGAACCCCAAACACAAATCTATCACTCAAATAACCATCACTATCGTACGGATCGTACATCCAAGATTTATCCATTATGTAATCCATATTTTAATTATATGAATAGAGTTGAATCATCCACCACAAGAAATTTAAAGAGTTAAATAGAAAGATGAACGTACTTCTTGAAGCGTGAAAAGCGCGCCGCAAGAAAGTTTCGTACACCACGATTACCCTTTGTGTGTGTAATATAATTACCTATCAACAAATAAATAGTTATAAGTTAGAATCTAATAAAATAACAAAATATATTAAAATTAAAACGTGCATACCTTATGAAGTATGGAAGGTTGGAATGAAAATGAGAGTAGAAGAAGAGTCCTATTTATAGGGCACTGTCAGTCAATAGGGACCGCCTGGGCGGTACCTAATGACAACGGATACTAACAATGGGGACCGTCTGGGCGGTCCCTAATGATAGTAGCCGTTGTCATGAGCGGTCCCTAATTATACTATCCGTTGTCAATAGGGACCGCTGAGCGTTCCCTATTGACAGTTCCGTTGTCAATAGGGACCGCATAACGGTCCCTATATGTTTAATATGGACCGTTAAGCGGTCCCTATAAGTTTAATAGGGACCGTTAAACGGTCCCTAATGTGAAAATAGGGACTGCTTGGCAGTCCCTAATGTGGAATTTAGGGACCGCATGGCAGTCCCTACTAATATTCGTACATCAAAATTATGAATTTTTTGATGGTTCGAGGTGCCGCGTCGTATGTTTAGTTCGTAATAACCATTTTAATAGTTAAAATAACAATAAATACAACGACACATTGTATATCCAAACATTATACAAGGAGAACGGGCCGCTTTGAAGATTCTCCTACTATTTTGTACGACGAATGACATAATGGCAAATTAATTCGATCTACATATATACGTATAATTAATGAATACTTGATCTAATGATTATGCCTCATAATCGTATCTATGCTAACGTTTGTGAAGTAAATCATAAACACGGATAACAATTACAACTAACTAATGATAATTAATTAGTTGTACATTTGTGAAATATATCTTGAACGTTAATAACTCGATCAATCGCAATTAATCTATTATTTCACAACTAATCTACTATAAGGTTGATTTTGCAATCATTTATTACTTCAATTTATATATTAAAATGAGTTTGGTTGCTTACAATCACAAACACAACAACATCAATAAAAAAAAATCGATTTTTAAGTATGAATATTAGTAGGGACCGTTAAGCGGTCCCTAATTTGACAATAGGGACCGTTAAGCGGTCCCTAATTTGACATTAGGGACCGTTAAGCGGTCCCTAATTTAAATTAGGCACCGCTTGGCACTCCCTATTGTAAAATTAGGGACCGCTTGGCAGTCCCTACTAATATTCATACATCAAAATTATGAATTTTTCGATGGTTCGAGGTGCCGCGTTGTATGTTTAGTTCATAATAACCATTGGAATAGTTAAAATAACAATAAGTACAACGACACATTGTATATCCAAACATTATACAAGGAGAACGGGCCGCTTTGAAGATTCTCCTACTATTTTGTACGACGAATGACATAATGACAAATTAATTCGATCTACATATATACGTATAATTAATGAATACTTGATCTAATGATTATGCCTCATAATCGTATCTATGCTAACGTTTGTGAAGTAAATCATAAACACGGATAACAATTACAACTAACTAATGATAATTAATTAGTTGTACATTTGTGAAATATATCTTGAACGTTAATAACTCGATCAATCGCAATTAATCTATTACTTCACAACTAATCTACTATAAGGTTGGTTTTGCAATCATTTATTACTTCAATTTATATATTACAATGAGTTTGGTTGCTTACAATCACAAACACAACAACATCAATAAAAAAAAATCGATTTTTAAGTATGAATATTAGTAGGGACCGTTAAGCGGTCCCTAATTTGACATTAGGGACCGCTTAACGGTCCCTAAAATTGAAAATTTTGAATTTTTGGCAAACTTTTTTAGCGGAAGTGAGGGGGAAATTTGAATTTTCACCAAATCAAATCTCAACCGTCGATGAAATCCTAATCTACGGTCATAAGTATCCATCATGTCTTTAACACGGATCGCCATCTTAAACCGTCGATCATCTAAAATCATCCAACGGACAAAAACCAATTGAATATATATATATATATATATATATATATATATATATCTCACCACTCTTACACCCATTTCACTATCTCCAAAAAACACTATCTTCTTTTCTTCTTTTCACCAACACAAAAACACTTAATTTTTTTTTCTTATTTTCACCAACACAAAAACTTTTCTTCTTTTCACCAACACAAGATTTTCTTCATTTTCTTTTCTTTCACTTTCTTTATTTTGGATCTTCATTTTCTTTTTTTCACCAATACAATCTTTTTTTCTTATACTTTCTTTATTTTGGATCTACATTTACTATTCTTCAATTTTGATTTCATGTTTTTGATTTCATTCATTTTATATTATTACTCATTTTATTCATCTTTTCACACTCTTTTATTCTTTCATATCAATTGTAATTATATTAACTTTTTATTCAATATTTTATTGTTTTCAATTTGTTAAAATTACAATTTTACAAAAAAAAAAACAATTATATTCCTGATTAAATCCGGAATATAATTGTAGTTTTTTTTATTTTTTCTGGAGGTCATTAGGGACCGCTTAACGGTCCATACTAATATTCATACGATGAATATTAGTAGGGACCGTTTGACGGTCCCTAATATCAAAATCAGGGACCGTTTAACGGTCCCTACTAATATTCATACAAATTCTACGAATATTAGTAGGGACCGCCCAGACGGTCCCTATTGTAAAAATTAGGGACCGTTTGGGCGGTCCCTATTATTCCATATTAGGGCCCGCCCAGACGGTCCCTATTGTTAAATTTAGGGACCGTCTGGGCGGTCCCTATTATTCCACATTAGGGATTGCCCAGACGGTCCCTATTGTAAAAATTAGGGACCGTCTGGGCGGTCCCTATTATTCCATATTAGGGACCGCCCAGACGGTCCCTATTGTTAAACTTAGGGACCGTATGGGCGGTCCCTATTGTTCCAAATTAGGGACCGCCCAGACGGTCCCTATTGTTAAACTTAGTGACCGTCTGGGCGGTCCCTATTGTTCCACATTAGGGACCGCCCAGGCTGTCCCTATTATCAAAAAGTATGGCGACCGCTTCACGGTCGCTATATTGCGGTCCCTATTGACGTCATTAGGGACCGCTTAACAGTCGCTATCTTGCGGTCCCTAATGACCACAATAGGGACTGCTTAACGGTCGCTATTGGCAAGCGACCGTTGTCAATAGCGACCGAAAAATAGCGACCGCTAGACGGTCGCTATCCCCTCAATAGCGACCGCAGGGGGGTCATTAGGGACCGCCCAGGCAGTCCCTAATGACCCCTTTTTCTTGTAGTGGAAGTATGTCGTGTGATGGAGGCTGTGAATATTAAAATGTGGACCTGGGTGAAAACAGGAAATAGTTCGATTGAAAACACGTTTTTTGATTGGTATAGATATCCTGGAGATTGTATTTAATTGCACTACTTGTGTTTGTAAAATGGACTTATATAGTTATATATGTTCTAATGGGTTAGCACGGCCCCTTGTGCTATTGGAATAAATTTTTCTCCTATCTAAAAGAAAAAACCTGTTATTCCTTCGTATTCCATGTGCTCGCATTACCCTTGGAATTTGACAGTACAATAAATTCCCCTAATGGGCACAAAATCCTATTTACTTTAGGAGTATTGAATTCTAACTGGTACTCAAATATTAGGGAGAACTACGTACACACACTTCCCCTATAAAGTATGAGGTATACAACCCAATCTCAGGTTTGGAAAGTAACAAAAACACTCTTTACATAAAAAATAAAAAATCGTTAACTTTTAATCATGGATGAATATTAAAGAAAATCTAAAACTAATTTATGTTAACTTACAACATACTCCAATAAATTTTATTTTTCTTCACGTTTCTAAACCAAATAAATGAGGCTTATTCCCTATTTAAGCAAAATTTGTTTATTTTTTTCTAAACAAATTTACACTCAACAAGTTTATTTTTTCTTTTTTCTTAAAAAAAATTATAAAACAAATTTCGGCCACAATCAGCGTTCTTGTGTGTAATTTCTCAAACAATGAGGTAGTTTGCGTAATTCTGCTGAAATGCTTAGGATAAAAAATCTTAAATATGTGTAAGGTTGGTCTTGTTGAAAATAATATATATAAATATTAAACGACTACCTTCTCTAATAGCTTAAGCTTTTAGATGAGATGACAATTCAACATGGTATCAGAGCTCAGGACACAAGAGGTCCTGGGTTCGAATCCCACCGCCACCCAACTATCAAAAAATGGCACGTGACAGGCATAACAAAAAGATTTACAGCCTGCACGTGAGGGTGCGTTGGAACATATATCACCATATATGACATGTTTTAAAAAGTTTTTTGTCACTTTATATTTGAAAATAGACAATGGTGTTGTATTCTTGTGAAATATGTATTTTACATGTTCCAAAAATATAATAGACAAATTATATGGAAGATTTTTTGGAAGTTGGAACACTACAAGAATTGTAGCCTGTAGAATGCGAAGTTAAAGAATGCGTAAAAGAATCGCATTCTAAAATTCCCAGTTAGGAAGCGAAAATCGGATTCTAAAGTGGAGAAACCGAATAAGTCGCTTCCCAAACCGAAAATCCGATTAAACTTAAAAAATAATGTATGAGAAATATATGGGAAGCGAATTTTTCGCTTCCCCATAGTATACGGAAAGCGAATCTTTCGCTTTCCAAACAAAAATCCGATTAAAATTAAAAAATAAATGCATAAGATATATGGGAAGCGAATTTTTCGCTTCCCCATAGTATACGGAAAGCGAATCTTTCGCTTTCCAAACAAAAATCCGATTAAAATTAAAAAATAAATGCATAAGAAATACTTGGAAAGGGATTTTTTCACTTCCCATAATATTTTCCACACGTTGACCATATATTCCCAATTATAAAAATAGAAAAAAATAAAAACTTTCATATTCCCGCCTTTAACAAAAAATGAGAGAATGAAAAGTTTTTCCCAGCAAATTTACACATTATAAAGAAAAAGAAAAAAATTATATTTTTGACCACAAATGTATTCTAAACATTTTTCGTTTCACCATTTGTTGATAAAATTTGAATTTACATGTCTCATTAGTGTTGTGAAAATAGTTGTTCAAAAAAAATTTATATTTGAAGTTATTTTGCATCTTTTGTATAATTGCGCTTTCTTCCCCAAATATTTTTTTAAACATCTTCCGACATTCCGTTTTGTACGAAATTTGGAGGAACACTCCTATTTTTCATATCTTAGTGTATGGTTAATAAAAATTAAGGATTGAAGGTGTTTTACAACCTTTACGTAGGAAAATATAACTTAGAACTATGTTGTCTATAGGTTTTAGGGATAAGGGTTTAGGTTTTACAGGGTTTAGGGTTTAGGTATAGGGTTGAAGAGTGGTATAGTATTTTATATTATAATATTTGTTTAACGTATTTCGTTACTCCGCTTTGAACAAGATTTGGAATAACACACGTAATTAGTGTTTTCAAAAGATCGGTAAAAGAAAAAACTTAATTCGGATATTTTTTTAACTTTTCTATGATTACATATTCCTCCCGTTTATTTTTTTTAACGTAATTCGTTACTCCGTTTAGGACGCGATTTGGAATGACACGCGTAATTAGTGTTTTCAAAAGATCGATAATAGAAAAAACTTAATTCGGATATTTCTTTAACTTTTCTATAATTACATATTCCTCCCGTTTATGTGTTTAACGTATTTCGTTACTTCGTTTTGGACGAGATTTGGAATGACACTCGTAATTAGTGTTTTCAAAAGATCGCTAAAAGAAAAAAACTTAATTCATATATTTTTTTAACTTTTTCAATAATTACATATTTCTCCCGTTTATTTGTTTAACGTATTCCGTTACTTCGTTTAGGACGAGATTTGGAATGACACGCGTAATTTGTGTTTTCAAAGAATCGGTAAAAAAAGAAATGATTTCAGATATCTCTTTAACTTTTTATAATTACATATTTCTCCCGTTTATTTGTTTAACGTATTTCGTTACTCCGTTTTGGACGAGATTTGGAATGACACGCGTAATTAGTATTTTCATAAGATTGGTAAACGAAAAAACTTAATTCGAATATTTCTTTACCTTTTTTATGATTACATATTTCTCACGTTTATTTGTTTAACGTATGTCGTTACTTCGTTTTTGACGAGATTTGGAATGACACGCGTAATTTGTGTTTTCAAAGGATCGGTAAAAGAAAGAACTGATTTCGGATATTTCTTTAACTTTTCCATAATTACATATTCCACCCGTTTATGTGTTTAACGTATTTCGTTACTTCGTTTTGGACGAGATTTGGAATGACACTCGTAATTAGTGTTTTCAAAAGATCGGTAAAAGAAAAAACTTAATTCAAATATTTTTTTAACTTTTTCAATAATTACATATTTCTCCCGTTTATTTGTTTAACATATTCCGTTACTTCGTTTAGGACGAGATTTGGAATGACACGCGTAATTTGTGTTTTCAAAGAATTAGTAAAAGAAGAACTGATTTCAGATATTTCTTTAACTTTTTATAATTACATATTTCTCTCATTTATTTGTTTAACGTATTTCGTTACTCCGTTTTGGACGAGATTTGGAATGGCACGCGTAATTAGTATTTTCATAAGATTGGTAAAAGAAAAAACTGAATTCGAATATTTCTTTACTTTTTTTATAAGTACATATTTCTCCCGTTTATTTGTTTAACGTATTTCGTTACTCCGTTTAGGACGAGATTTGGAATGACACGCGTAATTTCTGTTTTCAAAGGATCGGTAAAAGAAAGAGATGATTTCGGATATTTCTTTAACTTTTCCATAATTACATATTCCACCCGTTTATTCGTTTAACGAGATTTGGAATGACACTCGTAATTAGTGTTTTCAAAAATTCGGTAAAAGAAAGAACTGATTTCGTATATTCCTTTAACTTTTCTATAATTACATATTCCTCCCATTTATTTTATTAACGTATGTTTTCAAAGCATTTGTAAAAGAAAATTTTAATTCGAATATTTCTTTAACTTTCCGAATCTTTTCGAATCTAACCACCTACTGTTACAACATTTACAACAAGGGCATCTAGCTTATACTAGAAATGTTATATGCATAATCATCATGTTGTTAAATTAGAAACTATTTAGATGCCTAGTTTTGAGAATTTAAAAGTAATTTCATTTCGTAATCTATTTATAAAAGTATTATATATATTATTTATTTACATATATAAAAATATGTACGTATATTAGTCTTAATGGGCCTGTTGTATGATAATTTATACAAAAGCATGTATGTGTTGTTATGTTGTGCCCTTTATCAATTTTCATAAGTTCAAGTAAGCCCAATATTTGTAAAGGAATAGAAGAAGTAAAGGAGACACTTTTTAACCTTAGTTCCATGAATTTCTATTGCCTTTGTCCGCCACTTCCTTCTTCTTCTTTCTTTTTATTTCTTTTTCTTTTATATTTCTTTCTTGGCTTTTCTCCTATAGATCTGCAACAACACTGGCGCAAAGGTATTTTATAATTTCTTTTTTTTGAAGAAAAAAAACATGGAAAGCGAATTCGGTTCCCAGATTATATATAATAAAAAAACAATTCAGATTTCATTTTGGCGGTAGTAAACAAATTTTCTATTTTTTTCACTTCCATATTCTATAAATAACACCCCAAATCTTCTCTTCTCCATCTCCAAACCTAATTTTATATGTTCTATTCCTTCAAATCTTCTTCTCCACCTCCAAACCTTCAACCAAAAAAATTGCAACCTTTAAATCTTAATAAAAAAATCCATATCTTCAAAAGTTCAAAGAAAATTCATGAACTCTCCTTCCTCTCTTTCTCTGTTCTTTCTCTAAAAACACACACACACAAAGTAACAACAATGGCGTCCAGATCTAGCCATTCGAGCGAGACAGAACTAGCCGAGCAATGACGCCCCGCCACCCTCAGTCTCCCCGCCATCTCTCTCTGCCCGCTCGGTTCCCCATTCGGCGAGTTCGCCGCCGCCGCCGTAAATCTCTCTGCCGCCGATCTACGATCCTCCGACTACCAGATGCTACTCGGCCACCATAGCCTGCACTGTGTTCTTCTCATTTTAACACTTTGTCTCACATTTGTTGCACATAATAGATTCGTATACCATGCGTCAGTGAAGATGATGATGATAAATGTGGATGATAATGGCGGATGATGATGATTTTTGTTTTTATAGATATAATTAACCTTGTTTAACTGCTCTCTAAGATGTAATTTAATCTTATTTTATTATTAATAATTGTTAGGTATTGATTCTACTCTACATTTTCAGTTAATTAATTTGACAAGTTAATCTTATTTGTTATTAATAACCACACAAATAATTAATTTAATGATTTTATATTACTGGAAATCTGGAATTATTAAAAACACAAGTTAATCAAGTTTAATGTGGAGATAACCATACAAATAGTTTATTTAGCAGTTTTATATTACTAGAATTACTAATAAAACAAGTTAATCATGTTTATTAATGATTACCACACAAATATTACTAATTAATATATTTCATTTTTTTATTAATTATAATAACGATGGAATGCGAATGTTTCGCATCCCACTTATTTCGCGAAAATTTCAAATGTATGGCGGTAATTATTTACCGCTATATATTTTAAAATATTTCGGAAAAGGAAAGCGAGAAATTCGCTTCCCACAATTGCCATACGTATATGCGTGCGTACATGTACGCGTATTCTCTCCTGGAAAGCGAATTTCGCTTTCCAAAGTATCAGATTTGGAAAGCGAAACTTTCGCTTCCTATACCATGGGATGCGAATTATTTCGCTTCCCCTTGACTTTGGGAAGCAAATTCGCTTTCTAAATATCTTTAGGAAGGGGGCTTTCGGAGTGTGAATATCGGAAAGCGAATTTCGCATTCTAACCCCCTTTGGAATGCGAATATGAGCCTATGGAATCCGAATTTTTCGCATTCCATAGGCCCTTCTTCTTGTAGTGGAAGCCACCTGCGAACTATATATATATAACATATATAAGGAGCTATACTGAAACGGGTCGGGTAATTGCGTGTTACAGGGAGGATGATAATTGCATAACATGGTGGAGCAATTTGCCTATTTTTTTTTCGCAAGGGTAATAACGGCCTATTTCACATAGTAAATGAGAGATGTGGTATTACGCCATACAAACTCTTCTATAATATCTATGTCCCCATTTGCCGCACATATATGGGTTACGTTTCTCTTTCTCTTAAACTTGCATCCCTTTACACATTTTGCACGATCTATTTATTCCAGATCCTATAATACCTCTTCAACGTGATGAAATTAAAATTCTTTCAACTTTCTCATTTATTTCGACCCGATCATATTCATTTTTACAGTACAATTCTTATTCAGCTTACAATATGGGCACGGGAATGGACGGACGAAGATTACCAGATAATATGGTGATAAAGATTCTGGAACGTCTACCAGTGAAATCCCTTGTGCGAATTCACAGTGCCTCGAAATTTTGGTGTGCTCTTATTCAAAGTCCCACTTTTATAAATTGCCACCTCCGGGCAGAGAGCAAGAACGGTACCGTGTTGTTGATGAGGCGCCACTTGCGTCTTGTGGACGCTGATGTTTTGTCTTTTCACGATATTAATTCACAACAGCTGACTGAGGTGTGCCAAAATCTGCCTATTCCATTCTTAAAGGATATAAAGTATAAATACAACAAAACATACCAGTATGAAGGTGTTTATCTGTTAGGACCCTGCAACGGCATTATCTGCATAGTATGTGATGAGTGTTTTATTTTTTGCAACCCGGCGTTGCGCGAATTTAAGAGGCTTCCACCCTGCCCAACCTTGTGCCCACAAGATTATGAACCCAGAACTTTAGGACATGGATTTGGTAATATTGGTATCCAAGATTTTAAGGTTGTCTTGATACGGATCATTGAACCAACACATTATCAAGGAGAAGACTCTCGTTTCACGGTTCATCTTTATAGCTCGAGCACCAACTCTTGGAAGGAACTTACTGAGGATCCTGTTTTCATGCCTTATATTGCACACTACCATTGCTCTGAAGTTTTCTTCAATGGTGCTTGTCACTGGAATGCAGACACTAGTGGCGAGATGAGTTTTTTGGATATTGTACTTGCCTTTGATTTGGTTACTGAAGCCTTTTCACAGATGGAGTATCCCGATTGTTTGAAGGAACTTGATGATTATCAACCTTGTCTGATGGTACTACATGAGCATCTTTCTTTAATTCGCTTTAAGAAAAGAAAGACCGAGTATTTAGATGTTTGGGTGATGCAGGAATATGGCATCAAGGACTCTTGGATCAAAAAATTTAGATTAGGGCCTTGCATAATCATACGTGCTTTAAACTCTTGGAAGAATGATGAATGCCTGCTAGTGGAAACTAGCGATGGCCAATTGGTATCTTTTTCATTCGAGACAAATAATTCAATGGCATTTGAAGTCTATGGATCTGAGGAGAGCTTGCGGTCTAAACTTTGGAAGGAGAGCTTAATCAGCTTAAATTCTTTATATTAAATTCAATGTGGTCTCTTACATGAATTCTTATGAGAATCTTAATATATATGGATTGTTTGTTTCTTTTTAATAGAAAATATACATAATTTTTATAGAAGCATATATAGTACCTAAATCTATTTAGCACTATTAAAACGGCAACTAATGTATACCCCCCAGTTTGCATTGTGTTGTTCTTCTTGAATTTTCTTCGTTCTGTTTGGTTGTTAAGTAGCCATAGTAATGGGTAAACTTTTCCAAGACCGGTAGAAATCTTTTGAGTTAAATGCAAAAATACTCATTGATTTATTTTAAATTTGGCGAAACAATAAAATTGGGTGTTTTTTTTTTTTTTCACACTAGCTCTAGTCGTCTGACTCGTCGCTTGAATTCAAACGCAAGTTGTGATATGTGTGCGCCTAAAATCATCAATCTATGTGTGCTTTCGACATAACAAATCATCATATCATGTCTCTGCCAAAGTGCTAGGTGCAAACGGATCCCGTCTTGTCAGCCTGCTGGTGTTGGATCACGCAAAAATGAAGGTAGAGGCACTCGGGTTGTGCATCCCTCGTCGACGTCCTCATATGTGTATCGATAGATATCTATTCGTGTCGTGGTGTAATGCCATCCGGGCCCGTCTATAGGTTACAAGTTTATCTACAATAAATAACTGAACTTTACAGCAATAACAAGATTTAATAACAAGTACATGTACATAATTAATAAAATATACTAGTTTCAGTCCATTGGTGCGTGTTGTCGACATATCCACCAACATAAGTGCTCGATGGGGCCTCCTTGACACTCCTTCGTACTCTCTTGTTCCTGGCAGCCCTTACGGCTCGCTCCTTATATACTTAAAAAAAGTTGGTTGTATTTCCTTATAATTCCAAGTTGTTTTGCTTTCATTTAATATGTGTTCCATGTTGTGCAATACCAGTCGGACGAGCAATCATATAAGTACTTAAAACACGTTAGACATAAAATGTACATAAAACATTATAACATATAAAGTACATAAAGACAAATTAAACATAACAATTTTTCATAACAGTTTTACATAATAATTTTAGTTAACTGACATAATTACATAACAATTTTACATAATAACAAAAAACAAATCACATATTGTCAAGATCCACGTCCTCATCCTCATCATTAGAAGCATCCAACCCCAATCAACTATAGGCAATCTTCCTATACTCATCTTCGATCAGTCATATTCTCCCAGAATAGTATATCGTCAAACCGTGTCCCAGCTAAAGTACTCGGCGACGGCGTGCTACTAGTACTGACTTTACGTGCATCACCCATGAGTGAAGTAGGTGGTCGTGGAGGCTGAGTACCTATCACCTTGTCGGCCTGTGGGGTCAACTTTTTACAATACCTCACCATGTCCCGCCATCTCGTCGAGTTAGATGCCCTCAACTTCGCGTTCTCCTGCTCCAAGTCCTCAACGTATGCCTTGTTTAGGAGGGGCTCCATCCGATAGTCAATGTCGTAACTCTCAGGATATGTGTCAGTCGGCAACCCCTTCGCCTTTCCCTTCTTCGGACGTTTTATCACCTTGGTCCATGCATTGCAATCAAATTAGGGCCACTAATCTTCGTGCCTCCTCTGCAACTCCACGTAGTAAACCTCTGTTCACTATTCATAATAATCATTACGAAGATAAAAATAAGAAATTTAATAGAACTCGCAGGATAAATGACAAATATTTAAGTGAAGATACTTACGTGAGTCAACTCAAACGCCGAGAAAGCCAAACCCGTCTCGCTGGCCATCCGTACCTCATCGGCGACACCGTCCACCTTTGTGTCTCATGGTATGGCTGATTGTGTCTCACTGGCATGACATTCGGATTCGAGCTCTTCTATAAATTACAAGATTAAGTAAAATTAATAACTCAAACTTTACAACAATAATAACAATTAACAAAATTTAGAATAAATACAAGTAAAAAATTTATTAAAATATACCATTCTAATACGGTGCTCGGTGTAGTCGACAGATCTATCGGCATAAGTGATATGTGCCTTGGGGGCCTCCTCGACGCTCTTGCCTCCTATCATTTTTCTTGGCAGCCCTCTAGGCTCGCGTCTTCACCTCAGCCTTCTCGTAGTGCGTTACAAACATTTTTTCCAACTTATCGCTCCCACTTGGGATCATCCTTCCTTGCGAAATAAGTGTGCTTCGTGTCATTAATCATGCACGTCATCCTACTTTAAGCTTTTTTGTCAAATTCTTCATGCACCCTACGCATTTCGGTCTTCAGAAGCTTATGTGTAGACTACAAATAAGGTTTTGAGATTAGAAGGATTTTTTTTATATAGTAAAATATACAACACTAAATAAAATATTTATATAATAACTTCTCACCCTAAATCGTAGCCACGTCGCATCTCCCATCTCATGTGGGAGGTCTATATAAGTGGGGACAAAGATGGTCAATAGCATCTTGATGGTCACTAAAATCATCGCAACAATCCGGTGCTACTCAATAAAATCTTCGTGCTCATCCAATGATACCGGATGGCGATCTGCCCTATCATCAGGGACCATGTCTCCTCTAGTCACTTCCCTAGGAGGTTGTACTTTGTCCTACTTCGCTAGACTCAGCAAATGACATCCTAGGTAAACTTCGTGCTCATCCAATGATACCGGATGGCGATCTGCCCTATCATCAGGGACCATGTCTCCTCTAGTCACTTCCCTCGGAGGTTGTACTTACGTACTATGTGAAGCACCAGATGATCTAACAAGCGCCTATATCGGCCTACTACGCTGTCCTACTTCGCTAAACTCAACAGATGACTGCCTAGGTAAACTATGCCTAGCTCTGGACGATGTAGCGTGTGTCTGTTGTCCATATCCTCCAGGATGATCTACTCAAGTAGGTTTTGCATTAGGCCAATTTAATCTGTGGGGAATGCGTGGCTCTAGAGGAGGAGATGATGTAGATAAACTCTGCGACTCACGAGGCTGGCTCTCGACCGGTGCGTCGACATCATCACGAGCTGAATTTAGAGTAGTCGACTGTGCTCTGGCTCGATGAGGCCCAAGACCACGACCCCTCTACTCGAACATATCATGTCGGATCATCTGACATTGACAACCTACTACGTAATATTTGAAAATATATAAGTTAGATCAAAGCTACTACAATTTTTAAGTTATATAGATTTCCTAACAAGTATAATCATTTCTTAGTTGTACTACTATTTTTCTGAAGTCATTGATGTTTAAAACACTAATAGTCCTACAAGATCTAACAGTTTCTAAAGGCATAAACGATGTTTAAATCTAATAAATCTACAAGATCTAATAATTCCTAAGGCCTCTTAATATTTAAATTCAACTAATTAAACTAACATATAAAAAACATTATTAAATCTAATGATTCAAAGATATCCCACAATTTTTAAGGCCATAATAACATTTCTATAAATAAAATTACTATAAAAACATTAAATATAAGACATAAATCGAATATAGAAACTTACAAAATTCGAGTTTGTAAAACTTTAGCATTACTAAAAAACTGACGTTGGCGCGTGGTGGCGCGTGTGATGCCCAAATCCAAATCCCAGCGACCTAGAGGCCGGCCGAGAAAGGTGGCCACTCCGTCGGCAACTGTGATGCATGCTATCTTCCCATCACCGCGAGAAGCAGAGAACAAACAACCTGAACAACAAGCAACAGAAAGAGAACCGGAGGAAGAAACAGAGAATAAAGAAATGGCGGCTGAGCTAAGAACACCACAAACAATGAATCAACCCCGAGAAGAAACGCCGATAGCAGAACCGCATGAGAGGAAGCTGCCATGGGTAGACATCATCAAGGGCAACCGACAACCGGCGAACGGACGTGGGGTAAGCTATACTGCTCCTACTATGATAAATGGGGAAATTGAAATTGAAATTGATGATGAAGATATGGAATCAGAAATTAGATTCTGGGAGAACACCTTGGTACTATATGCAATGGGAGAGGATCTCTCAATGAATGCAGTAAGGCAATTTATGCTAACGTCATGGAATTTTGTAACCCTACCAGACCTGTATTACAATGAAGAGGGGCTTGTTTTGACAAAATTTAAAAGCAAAGAAGATATGAATGTAGTGCTGCAAGCAGGACCATACACCATCTACAAGAAACCACTATTCTTGAGGGAATGGAGTGCTGATTTCACTCTAAAGGAAGATATGCTTAGAGTACTGCCCATATGGATAACTCTGCCACAACTACCATTAGTATTCTGGGCGGAGAGGAGCATAGGAAAAATAACAAGTGCAATAGGGAAGCCTGTTATGATGGATGAGTGCACATCTAAGAAATTAAGAGTATCATATGCTAGAGTATTGGTGGAAGTGAATATCACTACTGAGCTGAGGAGGACAGTAACCATCAAAGACAAGAAAGGTAATAAGATCAACCAGAAAGTGGAGTATGAGTGGACTCCACCTGTATGTCCAAGATGCAAAACTGTGGGACACATATGCAGAGACACACAACCAACTAAGCAGTCACAAGCACCAGCAAAGCAGTGGCAACAAAAACAGAAAACAAAACAACCCAAGGGGGTAGCAACAACAGAAGAAGAAGAGAAAGAGGAACAATGGGAAAGAGTTGAGGGCAAAAGAGACAAACATACTAATAGTACTTTGAAAGTTGGGGAAATTCTACTGGAAGACATGAATGGATTCAAGGCACTAAGGGTTGGAGAAGGCCCTGAAGAGCCCCCTGACATCAAAGCATGATGCTAAGTTGGAATGTAAGGGGGATCAATAAAGGAGCAAGGCACCTGGAGGTTTTCCCCCACCTCAATAGATTACAGGTAACATGTGCTGCACTACTTGAAACTAGAGTAAAGTTGAGTAATATGGAGAAAATAAAAAAGAAACTGGGCATACAGTGGGATATGATGCATAATTATGAATTCCATGGGAATGGTAGGATCTGGATAGTATGGGAGCATGACAAGCTTGACATAAAAAGAATAGCAGGATCTGATCAGTTCATACACTATCAAATATATGAAAGGAGTGGGAAGATGATAGGGTATATGAATGTCATTTATGCCCATAATAAAGTGGAACAGAGAAAGAGACTATGGCAAGACATTAGCAGTTTGGCTCAAAATGTGCAAGTACCCTGGATGATAATTGGGGACTACAACAATGTGCTGAATGTGAATGACAGAGTTGGGGGACAACAAGTACAAGCCCATGAATTTGCTGATCTAGTGAACATGATGGAACAACTAGAACTGTATGAACATGATACTATTGGGGACCACTTCACATGGTCCAACAAGCACATAAATGGAACAATATACTCCAGGATTGATAGAGCAATTTGCAATAAAGAATGGATGACCGCCTACCCAAACTGTAGGGTAGAAATTCTACCAGCTTACATATCTGATCACAGCCCTCTCAAGGTTACCTGGGATGCTCAAAACACCAAGAGGAAAAGGCAAAGCTTCAAATTCCTAAATTGTGTCACTGGGTTACCAGAATTCTTGACAAGAGTTAAAGAAAACTGGCAGATACCATTGAAAGGCAAACCAATGTTTATACTATGGCACAAACTTCTCAGACTACAACCAATTATACAAGATATGATGAAGCAACTGAAGAAGACCAGTAGCAGAATTCAAGAAGCCAGGGATAAACTGTTGGAGGCACAATTAAACATACAAGCAAACCCATTCAAGGAATCCAACATCATGAATGAAAGGCTACAAACCACACAACTAATAGAGTTGCTGGAGATAGAAGAGAAGATACTGCTACAAAAAGCCAAAGCAACATGGATTAAACTTGGGGATGGCAACAATGCATACTTTCATGCCACAGTCAAAGGAAAAAATAAAAAAATTGGGATTTATAGTCTGGAGGATGATAAGGGCAACATCATCACTGACATTGAGGAGATTGAACAAGAAGTCCTAAAGTTCTACAAGGAACTAGTGGGAACAAATACACAGGAATTGAAATGTGTTGATATAGAGGTCATGAGAAAACGAAAGCAACTAAAACCTGAAGCTAGGAAGATGCGAACTAAGCCAGTCTCTGACAAGGAAATCTGGGGGGCTCTCAACTCTATAGGAGACCAGAAAGCACCTGGAATCAAAGAGTTCTTTACACAAGGAAAACTGTATGCTGCTTTTAATTGCTCACTGGTGACTTTGATACCAAAACACAACAATGCAAAACCATGAAGGACATGAGGCCTATATCATGCTGTTCAACATTCTACAAAATAATATCAAAGGTTATGACCCAAAGGCTAGGAGCAGTGATAAATGATATAGTGCATGAGAGCCAATCAACTTTCATACCAGGGAAAGTTATACAAGACAACATCATGATAGCCCAAGAGCTGATAAGGGGCTATAACAGGAAACATATATCCCATATGTGCACTATACAAATGGACTTGCAGAAGGCCTATGACACTGTGGAATGGAAAGTTGTGGAGATGATTATGAGAGAATTGGGGATACCTACCCAATTTATCAACTGGACTATGACAGCACTCACAACAGTGTCCTACAGGTATTCAATAAATGGAAGCCCTAGCAAGTTACTGCAAGTAAAGAGAGGTCTGAGGCAAGGGGACCCTATCTCCCCTTTACTATTTGTGTTAGTCATGAGTATTTATAGAGAAGCATGAAAAGGGTACAGCTAGAGCCAGACTATAATTTCCACCCAAGATGTGAAAAGTTGGGAATTACACACATTTGCTTTGCTGATGATGTACTAATGTTCAGTAGGGGAGATGAACACTCGGTGGAGATTATGATGGAGAAGTTCCTGGAATTCTCTAAGGCCCCAGGACTGAAAGTCAACCCAACAAAATGCAAAGTGTACTTTGGAGGGGTACAGGAGAACACACAGAACCAAATATTGAAGACTACTGGGTTTAAAAAGGGAGAACTACCATTTAAATATCTGGGAGTGCCATTAACAAGTAGAAAGCTTACTATACACACTTGCAGACCTCTGATTGATAAGATACTGGAAAGAATTCATCACTGGACAACTAAACTACTTAGCTACGCAGGAAGAGTGCAGCTAATCAAGAGTGTTATCTTTGCTATTACTAATTATTGGATGCAGATATTCCCCCTCCCCAAGAAGATTCTGAAACACATAGAAACTATTTGTAGAACCTTCCTCTGGACAGGCAAAGAGGAGGCCATCAGGAAGGCACCAGTTGCCTGGGACAAAATATGTGACACAAAGAAAGCAGGAGGACTTAACATCATCTCCCTAGTGGAGTGGAACAAAACCAGAATAGCAAAGCTCCTTTGGAACCTACGGATGAAAGAAGAAAAGCTATGGGTCAAATGGATACATACTTACTATATAAAGGCGAAGAATATTCAGTCTTACAAGCCCAACAGCACATGTTCATGGATCTTCAAGGCCATGATGAAGAATAGGGAATTACTACAAACAGAAGAATGGAAGGAGATGGTCAGGAAAGGAAAGTACAGAACAACCATTGTATATATGAAGTTGAGAGGGGAGAAAGAACCAGCTCCTCGGAGAGGGCTAATCTATGGAAACAAAGCAAGACCAAGAGCAGTGTTCATACTATGGATGCAATGCTTGGGGAGACTCACAACAAAAGATAGGCTTCAGAAATTTGGTATACAAACAGATGGTGGATGTAGCTTCTGCAATGGATCAGAAACAGCAGGACATATTTTCTTTGAATGCACAACCACATGTAAAATCTGGCAGGAAGTACTCAAGTGGATAAAGACCAGCACACAGTAGCTGGCTGGGATCAGGAGATACGGTGGCTACTACATAAGGGGACCAAGAAGAACTGGAAGAGTAACCTGCTGAAAATGGCACCGACAGAAGTGATATATACTATATGGAGGAGCAGAAATGACAATGTTTTCAGCCAAAAACCAATGAGGCCTAACCTAGAGCAGGAGATTATTACCACCATAATTAATAGATGTAAAAGTTACCCCAAAATGTACAACCAGATTGAGAGGGAGCTAGTGTGGTAGATAGAATGTTTTGAATTCTTGTTTTTAAACCTGGATCTTCGGATCGGTATGTACTTACTTGATTTTGAAATAAATAAAGTGAAGCATGTTCCAAAAAAAAAAGTCGAATTTGTGACTATCGGGCGATTGCAAATGATTTTGTTTGGGGGGGGGGGGGGGGGAGTGGGAAAATGAAATGGGGGGGGGGGGGTATATATATATAGAGAGAGATATCTGGCCCACCTAGTAGCAACCGATGGGCGATCACTACTGAGGACCACTCCTCAAAAGCGACTACCTGGCAGTTGCTATTTATAATAGCGTCCGCCACGCAGTCGCTACTAGGGGGTTGCTACTGGTCGTCGGCCTTGTAGTGTTAAAATACGTACATCTATTTTCAAACATATTTGACTACAAAGATCTACTACTATTTTCATATATCTAAGTTAGATAAAAACTACTTTCGTACACATTTAATATTTGAAATAGAGATTCCCTAAAAATATCATCATATCTAATTTTTCGACTAAGTAATACTACTATTTCTAAATATCTAAGTTCAAAATATAAACTACTTTCCTACATTATTTCTATACTATCAATTTTGAATATCCATCATTAGAAATATAAAATTCCAAAAAAATATCACAATTTCTAATTTTCTTGACTAAGTTACAATATTAAACTATTTTTCTAAATGCATAGATGCTTAATACCAATAATTCTACAAGATCTAATTATTTCTAAAGGCATAGATGTTTAAACTAACAATTCTATATGATCTAACTATTTCTAAAGGCATAGTAACATTTCTACAACTAAAACTGATATAAAAACATTTAACAAATATAAGATTGATGACATAAATCGAAAAAAAATTACTTAAATCTTAAAGTTCATTTTATAGAAAAGTGGCCAGCGACTGCCGGGCAGTAACAAATGAGGGGGAATGGGGGATTTTGGGAGGAGAGAGGAAGTGGAGAAATAGTGGGATTGGGGGAAGGAGGCAGATTACTTATATAGACCTCAGCTAGCCCTGACCCATTAGGGTGACAACTATGTCGTTCTAATAGGTAGCGATCGTTGGGCATCATTAGCGAGTCTCACAACCGCTCGACGGGCGTTAATAACAATTTTTCTACACTACCGCCTATTGAATTGTCATCTCATCTAAAAGTGTAAGCTATTACAAATAGTAAGTATTTATTTATATATAATCTCCAACATGCCCCCTCACGTGCATGCTGTAATTTTGTTTTTTTTTTATGCCTGTCACGTGACACTTTTTGATAATCGGGTGGCGGTGAGATTTGAACCCATGACCTATTTTGGCCTAAACTTTGATACCATATTGAATTTTCCATCTCATCTAAAAGCTTAAACTATTACACATGGTAGGCGTTTATTTATATATAATTTCCAATAGAACGATTGGTAAAGTGGCGTTCACAAACGTTTGTTTTCCTTGTGATGTCGTGATCATGTTATTTTTATTTTATTCTCTAAGTGGATTTAAACTCAATATTTTTCTCACTAATTTATTTCTCTATATCTTTTTCTTCACTTCCAGATCACCAAAAAAGTGGGGTGGAAATTATAGTAATTGTATTTCTAGTAAGCGAGCTAAAATAAAGGAAACTAAGCCCGACAAGAGATGTACGATAAAATATATATTGTTGAAATTGAAGTGTTTAAAACAAGAACCATAAGAGAATCAGAATAAGATTGTTTTATAATTAACAGAAATAAAAAAATATGCATATATGTCAAGAAGTGCCATGAACCACGTCACTCAAAAAATAGGATTAGGGTATTCTTGTTTTTTTTTTTTCTTCCGTAGAGCGCAACTCCCGCTTTGCTCTTTTGCTGGTACATGTTTTTTTCCGAGTTAATTTAGGCTTCTGCGTGCTCATCAACAGATCTTCAGAACAATTAAATATAATTTGTTGTTGGGCTTCTTTTCCTAGGACATTATTAAGTGAATCGTTGTTGGGTTAATTAATTTCTCTTGGTGCTGGACAAATTATTGTATTTAAAGTTACATGGCCCGGAACAAATTCGTGTAGGCTTAAGATATAAGACGAATTATTAAAAATGTTCGTTATTTTTTTTAAAAATGTTAAAAGGTACATTTTTTTCGGGCCTTGCCAAAATGCCCCATATGTTTGAAAAGTTATAAAAATGTCATCGCCCAAAATTGCCTACGTGGCGGTATAGTCAACGAGCTGTCATGCTACCTCATATTTTTCACCCAAAAAATATTTTCTACACAAACCCTTGTAATTTTAAATATTGTATTTGCACCCCAAAACAAATTGCACTTTGCATCCCAATATATATATATATATAATAATAATAATAATAATAAACATATATATAAGAACATATATATAACTATTTTGTAAAAATAAGAAACATATATAAACAATAATAATAAACATAATATAACTATTTGTAAAAAGAATATACATTTTATATATATATATATATATATATATATAATAGGGCCGATGGCATTTTTGATAACTACTTTCAAACATATAGGGTATTTTGGCAATGCCCGAAAAAAACGGACATTTTAACTTTTTTAAAAAAGATAACGACAATTTTTAATAATTCATAAGATGCAGTTTCTTGAAGTGAGTATTTTTTAAATTTTAGGAAATAATCACACATAATACACATTCAATACGTGTATTGGTAGCAATAACTAACTAGTATACCACATCTAAAATAATTGGATTTGTCAAGCCTACAAACAAATTTTGAAGGCGATTTGCCGATTGCTTTTTAGATGCCTAAGTTTCCTATTGTATGTGGTTGATTCTTCTCTCACATCGTTCGAATCAACATTTAATTTGCTTAGACAAGTCGTTTTTGACCCTGTAATGGATGCACCTAATATTTTCTCATCCTTCGAATCAACATTTAATTTGCTTAGACAAGTCATTTTTGACCCTGTAATGGATGCACCTAATATTTTCTCATCCGAAACACCTAAAACATACACTGATACACATAACATTTAAAATATACACTACATCATCTGAGAATCTTTCTTTTATTGTCAACGTTAATTGGTCATTAAACAATAAAATTCTGGTCCCAACAATATAATAGGCCAAGCGACATAGAGAGGCATCAATTCGCCTTTCATACAAAATAGTAAACGGGAAAGAATGATCACAATAAAGTTAGGAGGCCAATCCAGTGATCGAGATTCATTGGATTAAATATAACTAAGTATCTAAAATAGACACAATATTTAAAATTGCTGGGTGTTGATTCCTTTCTCGTTCCAGCTCAGAGACCCTCGACTCTAGTTTTCGCTTGTCTCAAGTGCACCACCAAGACCTCAAGATCTACACCAACTAACAAGTCCAAATTAAGTAGCTTAACACACTACACTAAGTAGTTTTCTCACTCACTCACACACACTAAGTGTTTTGGTGAAGAAGGGGAAAAAACAAACCCACAAAGGTGAAGAGTACCCACAAAAACTCTCATTTCTCTCTTCTCTCTTACTCCCATATTTCTCTCACTAAGATAGGAAATATGGTGTTTACACAAAGAAGCTTGTTTTGGAAGCTTGGGTTCACAAGACCATATTAGGGCATAAAGAGAATTGGGCTTTTCATTTGGGATTTTGTGCCAACACAAATAAAATCAACAATCTCCACCTTTGGCCCAAGATGGTGCACTAAGGACGTGGAACACGATGACTCATCATCTCCTGGGCACGTGCAAGTTCACTAAGAAAATGCAAGTGATAATGGAGGATACCAAAAGTAAACTTCTGACTACATAAGTCAAAAAATGTAATCACCACCTAGGCAAGCACATAATAGGCAACTAACAGATATTGCACATAGTTCACATATCAGCAAGATTAAACTCGGAAGTAATTTTGTTCAACTTAATAAGACCCTTCTCAACTATGTCTCGAATAAACTGGAACCTAACATCGATATGTTTAGTTTTATCATGAAACACAGGATTCTTACACAATTGAATAGCAGATTGACCATCAGAAAATACAACCACATCTTGTTTTAGAAAACCAATTTCAGATACAAGACGCTTAAACCCATGAGCTTGTTTTAAAGCTTTTGTAGCAACTACATACCCATACTCAGTAGTACACATAGCAACAATAGGTTGTAATTGAGATTTCCAACTTATGCAAGCACCACAAACTGTAAACACATAGGAAGTAGTAGACTTTCTATTATCCCTATCATTTCCCAATCAAAATGAGAAACTAAAGCAAACATAATTCTAACAGTAGTGAACTTGACCACATGAGCAAAATTTCAGCATAATCAATTCTCTCATTTTCAGTAAATCCTTAAAATCTAACATTTTTAGATTCCTCCTTCACTTTAAATAACCATTTATATTCCACAACAGAACACTTAGCAGGTTTGGGGACAAGTATCCAAGTTTGGTTAACATGTGAGGAGTCCATCTCACTTTTCATATCACAAAGTCATTTTTCACATTGTTTAGATTTTAAGGCTTCACGATAAGTCCTCGGTTCATTGAATGCAAGAGATTCAAACTCATTAAAAGAAAATGCAGACATTTCAAACACATTGAAAGAAAAGTTAGACATTCTATCAGCCTTTTTCACAATGTTTTTTTTTATATCCCTAATGAGTTGATACTCTTGAACGCTAAGTTCATCACGCACAACATGCTGATCAACCTCATTATTCAAAAAATTCACATCGTGTTACTCATGCTCAACCTGCTCATTACGCAACAAATGCATATCATCATGCAACACATGCTCCACCTCACTTGAGGTGGTCTCATCTTAATTGTCGACATGCAAATCACTTAGATTATCATGTATCTCTATAGTATTATCACATTCAATAGGGTGAACAAGTTTACAAACGCTAGGCACATGCTACACCTCAAAAGGAGCAGTATCAGATTCAGAATTAGCAACACCAGGCAAAGACACAGACAGGCATGGAAATTCACTCTCACTGAATATCACATCTCTACTTATCACAACTTTAAACAAGGTTCACTTTTAGTCCACGATCTGTAGCCTTTAACCTCATGAGGATACCCTAAGAAAACACATTTCTTAGACCTAGGTTCAAGTTTATCACCACTTTGATTCACATAAGCGTTACAACCAAATACAAATTAGACAAATTGAGTGGTTTTCCCGTCAAAACCACTTTGGGCATTTCCCTCCCAAAGGGACAGTTGGTGACTATTAATCACATGGGTAGCAGCACACACAGCTTCACTCCAAGACTTCTTAGAGAGCCGAGATGAGGACAACAAACTCCTCACTTTCTGTAGAAGTGTTTCATCCTTTCAGCTACACCATTTTGCTAAGGTGTATAAGAACATCTTTATGACGCTTAATACCACATAAAGCACATAATTGATCAAGTTTCTTATTACAGAACTCAAGTTCATTATCAGTTCTAAGCATCTTTATTTTCTTCCCAATTTGATTTTCCACCAAAGTTTTCCAGTGTTTAAACTCATTAAAAATATTAGATTTTTGCTTCGACAAACAAAGCCAAACTTTTCTAGAAAAATTATCAATCAAGGACATAAAATACTTTTTACCACCATGAATAGATACACTAGCAGGACACCCACACATCATCATGAACATATTCAAGCATATCAGTACACTTAGACTGATTGGGGTAAGAGAAACATGGAATGAAACTTTATGTTATTTACCTAAAACATATGATTCACAGAAAGGCACAGAGGGCACAGTATCATTACCAAAATGATCATCTCTTTGGAAAATGTTAAGGCTTTTATTACTCATATGTCCAAGCCTATTATACCATAAAAAAGATTTATCATCTTTCACAACATTCACAAAGTCAAAAATAGGCTTTAACACAACAAACCTACAAGTAATTTCTCCTCTCAGCCTTAAACAAGACAAGTGGATTTTCCAAGATTTTCATAACCCATTTTCCCCACTTTCCCTCCAAACCATCATCCTCAAGAGAAAAAGCAGATATCAAACTATAGCAAAGACCAGACACATGTCTCACATTTTTTAAAGCAGACACAGAGCCACAAGAAAATTTACGACATATATCACCAATTCCTAATACGTTGCATATTTTTTTATCTACTAATGACACGCATACATGCTCAAACTCTTTATAACCTATAAAACAAATTTCTAAAAGTAGACATATGGTAGAAACATCCAGAGTCAACTAACCGCTCATGTTCATACAAAGAACTAGACATAAAATTCACATGATCACACATCATACAAACATCAACCAAATCAATAGCCACATTAGCATGCTCATTCATCTTAGATTAGGGCAATCCTTGATAAATTGTCCAAAATCACCACAGTTATAAAAACTTCTATTCTTGAACTTAGACCTCTTCTTTCGTTGACTATTAGTTTTTTTTTTTACTATTGTTGCTTTTGATTTTGAAATCTAATATAAGATCTTGCCCCTCACATGCATAACCACACAAGAACCTTTAGACTGACAATTCCCTCCCATAGAATGCTTCAAATCAAGTTTTTTACTTCTCAAAACATTAACAACAATGTCTAGAGTAATATCATCTCTACCACACTTTATAGCATATTTCACATCATTATAAGAATCAGGAATAACATTCAACAACACAATAGGAGTATAATAATCTATATGTTTATCGCTATCTTGTTTGATATTTTGAATAATCTTATTAAACACATCAAGATTCTCATCAATATCTTTATACAAATCCAATTTGAAGTGAAAGAATTTTTCAAGTAAGAACAACTTTCCTGGCAAAGAAGTATCCGTAAACAAACTATAAAGTTTATCCCAGAGCAACTTGGCAGAATCCAACATACCAATTTTCCTAATCACAGAGTCATATAAGTTCAAGTAAATAGTGGAACACGCCATCTTATTTAATTCAGCAATCTTAACACTGTCGTCGATTTCTAAGTACTTTTTTGGTTATAGCTCTAAAAGCTTCTTCTTGGATTAAAACACATTTAATCTCTTGCTTCCAAATATCAAAATCACATTTCCCATTAAATGGGGCCATAACATAGTGACTCATCGCGGAAGACATGACAAAAAATAATTCATGTAAAAGCACACAAGAAACTAAGACACACAGCCGGAATCACACCGGAGCCAAGACACACAATCGGACTCACACTGGGGCTAAGACACACAACCGGACTCACATCAGCATCAACAATGCTAAAAATTAAATTTCTAATGTAAAACCGCAATCACAACGATACAAAGGAGAGTTTAAGCTAATTTACCCGAACGGGATCCTACGGAAGGAATCTCGTCTTACCTATGCGCAACCGGAGTGTGCGGAGAGGAAGAGGCTGTCCTTCGACACTCGTGGCAGCGACGTGGCGACAACAGCGGTGACGTGGCAGCACATCAGCGACAATGTGTTGTAAATGATGGAGTGACGACCTAACGACGAAAAAACGACCCTACTTCTCTGATGCCAATGTTGGGTGTTCGTTGTTTTCTCGTTCGGCTCAGATCTACTAAAAGAAAACAAATTAAATTACACCTATACATCAAACCCAGACATCCCGAGACCTAAGAAGCACTCACTATACATCAAACCTTAAATTCTTTAATTGGAATATTATACAAGTTTTCTTTGGATTATTAAAATGTTGATATGTATACTGTTTTATGTTTTTATTTCTCATAGATTTTAATCGCCATGTTTTCTTGTGTTGGCAAATTACATTGTTTCTTATAAATACATTACGTCACCTAAAATTGGGATGTGGACCGAGCCAACCCGCCTTGGACGAGCTAGTTTAGCTCCTCTCATTTAGTAGGCGAGTCGAGCCCAACTCGTGTCCATTTTCGGTCCAGCAGAAATATAAGGCCTGAACCAAACAACTCATATTTTTATAAAAAAAATAAAAGCGCCAAAAATGGCCCAAAATCCTATATTAAAAAAAAAAGAAAAATAAATTGACAACACAATGGCTCTTTCTCTTTCGGGTTTTTTTTACTTTTGGTACCCTAATTTGGCACCTTCCCAATATTGGTACCTTAAGTTGTCACCTCTCCAAAATGGTACCTTAAGTTGTCTCCGATCAAAATATTTAATCCCACTGTGCCTATATTTTTGCGTTTTCGCCCCAAAACTTTATACAACTACACTAACACCCTAATATTTTTTAAATAACACATATTTGATCCTCCAGCGATAATTTGGGGATATTTTCAATTTAAACTCAATTTAAATTATGTTTTAAATTTTTATTGTAATTATATAAAAACTTATATATAACTATTTGGTAAAAATAATATATATAATAATAATAAAGCTATATATAGATAATAATAATAAACATATATATAACTATTTATAAATAATAAATATATAACAAAAAAAATTAAATTACCAAAACAGCATAATATTTTTATTAAAATAAATAAAAAAAATCAAATTATAAGATATCTTCTTTCTTTTTTATGTAAAGTTTATAAAATATCTCTTTTAATTGTTTCGAAGGTTGCTTTATGATATATTAAAAACAATAACAAATTTAAATCCTTAACATATATAAATATATAAAAAAAGTATATAATTATATATTAAAAACAATAAAAAAGTATATCTTTATATCTTTATATATTAAAAATTAAGATATATCAATTTTTTATTATTGAAAAGGAAAAAAAAAAAACACCCACCCCCAACCCTACCCCACCCGACCCCACCCCCCCACCCCCACCATCCCCGACCCCCCTACCCCGCCCCCACGCCGCCGCGTACAGAATCGCGGCGGCTTCACCACCACTGCAGTGGTGGCCGCGTCGATTCGACGCCACCACCACTGCAGTGGTGACCCGCGTCGATTGATTCGACGCCACCACCACTGGTGGTGGCGTTACGTCGATTCGACGCGGCCACCACTGCAGTGGTGGTGGCGTCGAATGGACGCGGGCCACCACTACTGTGGTGGTGAAGCCGCCGAGATTCTGGTGGGGGCGGGGTAGGGGGGTCAGAGGGTGCTGACGGCGGCGGGGGGGGGGGGGGGGGGGGGGGGGGGGTTGGGGTGGGTATGGGATGAAGATGACTTTTTTTTTAATTTAATTCTTTACTATTTTTTTATATATTGTTAAAATACTTATTATTTATAAATAGTTATATATATGTTTATTATTATTATCTATATATATAGCTTTTTTTATATATTGTTAAAATAGTTATTATTTATAAATAGTTATATATATGTTTATTATTATTATCTATATATATAGCTTTATTATTATTATATATATATTATTTTTATCAAATAGTTATTTATAAGTTTTTATATAATTACAATAAAAATATAAAACATAATTTGAATTGAGTTTAAATTGAAAATATCCCCAAATTATCGTTGGAGGATCAAATATGTGTTATTTAAAAAAATTCGAGTGTTAGTGTAGTTGTATAAAGTTTTGGGGCGAAAACGCAAAAATATAGGCACAGTGGGATTAAATATTTTGATCGGAGACAACTTAAGGTACCATTTTGGAGATGTGACAACTTAGGGTACCAATATTGGGAAGGTGCCAAATTAGGGTACCAAAAGTAAAAAAAACCCTTCTCTTTCAGCCGTTGTGTTGTCTTTTTTTGAAAGAGACAAAAAAAAACCTATTAAAATAATTCAAAAAAGAAAAAGAAAGAAAAAGACAACACAACGGCTCTTTCTCTTTTATCTTTCTCTTTCAGCCGTTGTGTTGTCTTTTTTTGAAAGAGACAAAAAAAAACCTATTAAAATAATTCAAAAAAGAAAAAAAAAAGAAAAAGACAACACAACGGCTCTTTCTCTGTTGTGTTGTCTGTTTTTGAAAGAGCCACATCGACTTTTTCAAATTTGTTAAGTGCACAGATGTCATCAGTTGCTTTCCAGCAATAGACTATCATCCGACAATGTCAAGTACTGTGTCATATGGAAAGACGAACTCGACCAAGAGAAAAAACATTGAGAAAAGTGGAAACCGTATTGGATTATGATGAAACCGATTACACCATGACCTTTCCACATATTTAAACGGAATATTACCCAATGTATTTTTTTCTTAAGATTTTCCCTTTTATGTTTTTTTTTCTCCATACCTTTTCAGGTTTTTTAAGTTAGCGTTTTCTAATACCGCGAATATTTTCGTATTATCATACACATTTTACTAGAGTTTATTTGGATTACATAATTTAGTAAATATAAACAAACTAAAATTAGTAATTAAGCCATAAAAATTTAGTCTACTAAATTAAATTGTACCTAGAATATTGGGCCTTAGAAACTATAAGGGTGATTTGATAAGCCCACCCTCGAAATAAGCCCATATTAATAATGTGTATATATGTATATGTATATTTATATATAGGTGTTGATGGGGATGATTTAAGGTAGGCCCAAATCCAAGATGGGCCGGCCCAATAACAAGGCCCATTGATACAAGAGCATCGAACAGAAGATGTTCGATGCGGGTACCTGTTCGATGTTGACTCTCCTGCATTTGGAGGGACCCACAGAATGGGGTCTATAAATACCCCGGCCCTTGACCTTCTAAGAGAGAGAACAGACACGACAATAATCGCTACCATGTCGAACGCCTTGATTCGACTTACTATACTGTTCGATACTAATCAGTGTTCGACATTGACCTCACTAATCCTAACTAAGATCGAACCAGTCACCATTCGAGGTTCAGCAGTGTCGAATTATTACAGTTCGACCGTTCACGCTCTCGAACCATTCGACATTTCTTCAATTCGACCGTCCACGCTCTCGAACTAATCAAGTTCGATTTACAACAGCATCCAACCAGTCACATTCGATGCGCACATCGAACGTCCCCAATTCGATCTACACGTTTATTTGTCTTATTAGGATATCTAGAACAATTCAATACTTGTAATAGACACTAGGTATTCCGGACCAAGTTAGTCCGTTTATTATATTGGATTAACATTATTTTGGCATTGTCAGGCCCGTTTGCAATTATTTTTGGTGTAATGTAACTCGGACGAAATAAGCCAAAAATATTATCGCCGTCTGTGGGAACACCGTTTGTATTGTATTTAGATATAAGTAGCTAGGATGACAAAGAAACGTCATACGCTTTTGGATGAAAAGAAGAAAGCAAGAAAGAAGATCAAAATGGAAACAGACGAAAATGGAAAGAGATCCGAGCCTGAGGAGCAGGCGCGGGAGAAAGCAGAGAGTCGATTATTGAAACAATGACAAGAATGTAAAATGGAACCCTTAGGGGAATTCAAAATTGTGTAGCTATTTAGGGAGAGCACCGAAAAAATAATAATACTTGGGGCAGGAATGGACGGAATAATAGAGGCATCTTTGGTGGACTATCTTAGGCGCAATTTAGATTTATTCACGTGGTCTGATTCCGATTTACTCGGAATAGACTCCAGAATCATAGTACAACGGTTGAGTGTAGACAAGATCACAAAGCCGATACGACAAAAAAAGTGGAATTTTAGCAAGGGGAAGAATGAAGCCGCTGAAAAAGAAGTACAAGAACCCTTAGTAGCACGGCACATTTATGCGATAAGGTTCTCAGAATGGTTAAGCAATATCGTTTTAGTTATGAAAAAAGAAGCGACATGGAGAATGTGCGTGGATTATACGGACTTGAACAAGCAATTTCCTAGGGATCCTTTTCCATTGCCTCAGATAGACCTTCTGGTTAATTCGACTGCAGGATGTGCGCTGCTAAGCATGATGGATGCGAAAAGTGGATTTCACCAGATATTCATGGCAGAATAACTTTTGTCACGGATACAGGAGTGTACTGTTACAGGGTAATGTCGTTCGGATTGAAGAACGCGGGAGCGACATTTCAAAGATTGGTGGCCAAAATGTTTTACCATCAAATTGAAAAGTCAATGGAGGTGTATATCGACGACATGCTCGTGAAAAGTCTCAAGACCGAGGAGCATGTGCGCCATTTAGATGAGGCTTTCGCCATCATGAGAACCTACGGAATGCAATTGAACCATAAGAAATGCACTTTTGGGGTGATGGCGGGGAAGTTCCAAGGCTATGTGGTGAATGAAAGAGGAATCGAAGCCAATCCAGATAAAGGCGGTGTTGGATCTACTATCACCAAAAATAGTGAGGGATGTGCAGTGTCTGGTGGGTCGATTGATAGCCATGGGAAGCTTCATATCGACTTTTGCAGAAAATAATCTCCCTTTCTTTAAAGTCATGAGACGAAACAATGATTTTTCTTGGACGCCGGCGTGTGAGGAGGCTTTCTGGCAAATGAAAAATTATTTGGTGAGCCCGCCACTGTTAGCTAAACTAGAGAAAAATGAAATGTTATATCTATACCTAGCGGTATCCTCACATGCCATCAGCACGGTACTAGTCAAGCAAAAGGGAACCCAACAGTTACCCATTCACTATGTGAGTAGAGTTCTACATGGGGCAGAGAGGAACTATTTGGAGATTGAACTGTTCGCACTGGCAATCATGGCCACCGCACGGAAATTGAGACCATACTTTCAATCTCACCCAATCACGATAGTGACAGATAAGCCTTTGAAACAAGTGCTGGCAAGGCCCGAAACTTCCAGCAGGATGGTTAAATGGGAAATTGAGCTTAGTGAATTTGGATTGAAATTCAAGCTGCAAACTGCGATTAAAGCGCAGGCCTTAGCAGATTTCATGGCTGAGACATTAGGAAACAGTGTGGCCTATACCGCGAATTGTATCTTTTCTATATCAGATCTAGCCGGAACCAGCAGAGCAACCACAACATGGATACTACAAATAGACGGGTCCGCAACCACTCAAGGGGAAGGGGTTGAGATTCATTCCCCAGAGCGAAGGGAGTTTGAATTCGCTATCAGTCTAAACTACATGGTGACAAACAATGAAGCCGAGTACAAAGCAGTTATTGCCGGTATCAAAATGGCTCTCGGGCTCAACGTTGAATATTTGGACATTATTACCGACTCGCTCTTAGTGGCAAATCATTTTTCGAGAAAATACGAGACGGGAGAGGAGACAATGAAACTGTACGCTGCAAAGGTAAAGGCATTGTCAAGGAGTTTCAAATTCTTTGATATCACTCAGATCTCGAGGGACGACAATGCAAAAACCGATGTGCTCTCTAAATTTACGAGTTCGTCGGAGATTCTGGTAAAGAAGAGAGTAACACTTATGTCCGCCAACAAGCCCTCAATCGGGATATCGAAATATAACGCTACGAAGGCGCTGGTGGAATTTTTAATGGCAATACAGGAAGACCCGTATTGGAAGGACAAAATTATGATTTATCTTCGGGAGAGTATCCTCCCGACAGATCCGAATGAACGCATAATGCGATATAAGGCCTATAGGTTTACCATCCACAATGGAGAGCTCTACAAACAATCTTTCGAAGGACCACTTCTGAGATGCTTGACTCCAACCCAGGCCAGATACGTGATGAAAGAAATTCATGCAGGGTGCTGTGGAAATCATTCTGGGGGAAGAGCTTTGGCTCAACGAATTTTACGCCAGGGATATTATTGGCCAACTCTATTAAAAGATGCAACAGCTTTTTCGAGGCGATGTTAGAGCTGTCAGTACCACGCTCGTCTCATCCATAGGCCTGCACAACCACTACAACCCATCGACGTGGCCTATCCATTTGATCAATGGGGAATTGATATTGTAGGACCTTTTCTCTCGGCTAATGGTCAGAAGATATATTTGGTGGTGACAGTTGAGTACTATACCAAGCGGGTCGCAACAGAGGCTATATCGTCGATCAGTGAGAAGAATATGATCGAGTTTATTTGGAAATACATCATATGCCGTTTCGGAATTCCAAGGTACATTATATGTGACAATGGTACACAATTCAGCAGAAAGGAGATTAAATCTTGGTTCACGGAGTTAAAGATATCTCACAATCTGACCTCACTCTATCATCCCCAGTTAAATGGTCAAACATAATCCACCAATAAAACATTGAAGGATTATCTTGAAAGGAGGGTGAGAAGCACAGGAAAAACATGGCCAGAAAAGCTTCAAGGAATATTGTGGGCATATAGAACAACTCTAAAAACATCAACATGAGAGACTCCATTTGTTTTGGTTTATGGCACCGAGGCTATTTTGCAGAAATAGGAATACCGACGCGTAGGATTAACAATTACGACCTCGAACAATCGGCTCGCGTAAGACAGATGGATCTAGTTGATAGGCTCGACAAGGGAGGAGGCGTATCAACTCACAGTAGCTTTTAAGGCAGCAATGGCCAAAAGCTACGATAAAAGAGTTCAATTCCAAAATTTCAAAGTAGGTGATTTGGTGCTGAGAAGCATTGCGGCAAAACAACACATCGGGAAGCTTGAACCGAAATGGGAGGGACCTTTCAAAATCATACGAGCAAGTTCGCAAGGATACTATTACTTGGAGACTATGCAGGGTGTTCAGCAGAAGCGTTCGTGGAATATGCAACATCTTAGACGCTACTATGCATAGGAGTTGAAACAATACCACCCAACAGCCAAACACTTGTGTGAACTGCGAAGGCTTGAGTCCCAAGCAAACTGGAAAAACGTGGAGTCTTATTAGAATAAATCGTCCAAAGTGGCAATACCCCTCATGCACGACACGAGCGTCATGACGGCGATATGAATCGCCCAAAGTGGAAAAACCCCTCATGCCCGACACAAGCGTCATGATGGCAGTATAAATCGCATAAAGTGGCAAAACCCCTCATGCACGACATGAGCGTCATGACGGCGGTATAAATCGCCCAAAGTGGCAAAACCCCTCATGCACGATACGAGCGTCATAACGGCGGTATAAATCGCCCAAAATGGCAAAACCCCTTATTCACGACACGAGCTTCATGATGACTGTATAAATCGCCCAAAGTGGAAATACCCCTCATGCACGACACGAGCATCATGACGGCGGTATAAATTGCCCAAAGTGGTCAAACTCCTCATGTACGGCACGAGCGTCATGACGGAGATGCAACGCGAGATTGACATTGATTATAAGGCCTAACACAAATATGAAAGGGACAACATGAAAAGAGCAACTAAACATGTACTAAACGTGATTAAAAGGATAGTGAATTATACAAATAGAGTATAAATAAAAAAAACTATGATATCAAGTCGCAAAATCGGTCTCATCCAAGAACCGTTCCAAGTGATATGCAAAAAATGTTTACAGAACAAAAAGCCTAATATCATCAAAATGGTATCACCTATGTATCGCTATTTAGTTGATGACTGGGGGGACTCAGAACGAAAGATCACACCCACGGAACGTACATAGTTGGCACAAGTTTCCTGAATTTGATCCTCCGTGAGCACCAATTCTTCTGCCTTTGCCCAACCTTCGGGCAAAATAACTTTATCTCTCTTGGAGGCTTCACCAAGCTGATATCTGCTGGGAGAAATCAACTTTTGGTCATTGAATGATCGTTCGGGCACGACAACTTCAGTAGCAGGATCTTGAGAAGGGTACATTCCAATTGGCAAAATCATTGTCGGACCAGGGATATTGTACACGGGCATAACCTTCCTTCTCTTATCCACAACCACAACAGGCATGTATTGGAGGTAATTCAACCTCATCGTTAGTTTAACAAAAAACATCATGAAGGGTTTATTGACCCTCTCCAACTCGCTTAAAGCAGCACTAGGAGCACCTTTATCTATTCCCTTATGCATTAAAGGCAGACTTGAATTCAAAGAACTGGAACCAGTCGCACTCTTGCCTTTATGACCACGTCATACGGCGTAAAATGGATCACCGGGCCTAGGGGCCTATAAATCGCCGTCGTCATTGTCGCTAGGCTCTGGGATCTCCATCCTACGGCCACGGCTAGCATCCAGCATATCTTTTCGGAAACCCTCTCAAAGATATTCGAGATAACTAGCCTGATCGACGCCAAGCTCAATGCCATATTTCATGTCCGCTGCACCATGAAGTAACTCAAGCAATTTATAAACATTACTCTGCATGAAATATTTGGCAATGGAGCACTTGTAATCCTCCGATTCGAAATGTTGGACTCGGCGACCCAAATCAGCTATGACACTATCCGCTACGGTATTTGACACTTTAAGAGAAGAATTCTCACGTTTCAAAAAGTCATTCTCTCTCTCTTCAATGTAGCTATTTCTGCACGCAATGCGGCAACACTTTCCTCAATTTTCTTGGCCATAACTCGAGCATCGTGGGCATCACGAGCAGCCCTAGCAGCCACCTTCTCAGATTCTTTGGCGAGTTTCAGTGCATTGCGTCGGCTGTGATCACCACTACGAATATTTGCACGTAGCCTGTCGACGATGGAATTATGTTGACTCTGTACCTCAATCAAACCACTATAATCCGCACAGTCGATATACTCCTATAGTAATAGCAACAAAAAATAAGCGCCCAAAGCGTGCCAAATCACGGTATCCTAACCTGTCATTACGGCTTGACGGTCCAGTTGAGGACATAGGCCTCGCATAATCTATGCTGCCTGTTCTTCCCTCAATCGATATCCGTCCAAAGTAGCGCTCAAAGATTCTGAATTCTCGTCATTAAGGAAATCATAATGATGAGACTCCCAGGAGGGGCCGGTCTCGGATTACCTGAAGGTCGAGGTCGCATAAATGGGGCGGAGAGATGTCTTGAGCTTCTCGAGCAGACTCTTCCTTAGTTAATTTCCTCTTAGCGGCGGCGTACCAATGCTCACCCCCTCAACAGGAGGAACTCGCTCCATCCGTACTTTGCACGCTCCTGAACGTGGGATTAGATGCATTGAATCTAGCCAAATTGGCAGCAATTCTCCCATCTTCTGCATCAATTTCTTCCATAATCCGGATCTGAGGATTAGTCCCAACCTTAACGCATCTACCAGTGGCAGTTGGCATCATCACCAATTTCCGCGGGACAAAATTCTCATGACGCTCGAAGTCGCTCACAATAGGTACCCGAGTACCAGCACTGACGGTACCGAGCCTCATGGTAGAACGATCAACTGGTGGAGTATCGGAATGACCTACACCCCAATTATCGGATAGAGCTCCAGGGGCCCTAATCGCAAATTCGGTTCTTGCAGCCTCACTTGGGGATCCTTGAGAAGAAACACTGGCAAATGATGGGCCCACATGTGAGGCCTTATTTTCCTCGCTCTTTCTCCGACACTATAGGCTTACTCCAATTTTTAGACTTTGTCCTTGCCATTTCAGGTCACTTATGAAATGATATCTTGATCGCTGTAGGAGGGAAAAAATTATATGAGCATCGAATCCCTGGAATTCGATGCGATTGGGAAGGTCGAACGCTGATGGTTCGATGTTAAGTGTGTCGAACCCTCACTGTTCGATGCGGCCTGAAGAGTGGCTAAAAAACTCCCCTGGAAAAGAAAATAACAACGAGGTGGAAATTAGCCCAAAATATAGGCCCAACCACCGCCTTTTTCTCCTGCTCCGTTACGTCAGCATCGAACAGATCTCGTTTGATGTGTCCGCATCAAATTCATCATATTCGATGTATACACCTGCGTACATTGAACTGCGCTCGTTCAATGCGCCCAAATACATCGAACGACCAGAGTTCGACGCCCTCAAACGTTTGCCACTCAATATAAAGTAGAACACAAAGATTTCTAAGTTTGAAAACTGCTCTCTCATCGACACCGTCTCCCAAACTGGGAGGACTATATGATAGGTATGATTTAAGGTAGGCCTATATTCAAGATTGGGCTGCCCAGCAGCAAGGCCCATTGATACGAGAGCATCGAACGGAAGAGGTTCGATGCGGGTTTCGCATCGAACCACACCTGTTCGATGCTGACTCTCGTGCGTTTGGAGGGTCCCACGGGACGGAGTCTATAAATACCTCACCCCTTGACCTTCTAAGAGAGAGAACAGACACGACACCAATTGCTACCATGTCGAACGCCTTGATTCGACTTACTTTACTGTTCGATACTACTCAGTGTTCGACATTGACCTTACTAATCTTAACTAAGATCGAACCAGCCACCATTCGAAGTTCAGCAGTGTCGAATTATTACAGTTCGACACAACCGCATCGAACCAAAACTATTGGACATTTCTTCAATTCGACCATCCACGCTCTCGAACCAATCAAATTCGATTTACAACAACATCGAACCAGTCACGTTCGATGCACACATCGTACGTCCCCAATTCGATCTACATGTTTATTTGTCTTATTAGGATATCTAGAGCAATTCAATACTTGTAATAGACAGTAGGTGTTTAGGACCAAGTTAGTCCGTTTATTATATTGGATTAGCATTATTTTGGCATTGTCAGGCCCGTTTGTAATTATTTTTGGTGTAATGTAACTCGAACGAAATAAGAGGGCGATAAGGTGTTATACTAGTCTGATAAGGGTTGTATCTCGTTTCTACTAGAAGTTCTCTACTCTCTCTTGTCCTTATTTTCGTTGGCCGCCAAAACACATAAGGTAAGAAGGCTGAAGCTTTCTTTCTTTAATTCCTTATTGTTAATTGCTAGGTAGATACATAAGTAATGAGCTATTGTAGTTGTTGGATTACAATAGTATACATGTGCCCTGTAAGAGCCATACCACCTGTTGATGAATAATATAATTAACTAGGAATAGATAGCTTGTGGCCAAGAATGAAATTAGTATATAGGTGTTAACTTAAACATTCCTATGGAGAATATTGTCCACTCCTTAAATATTTATGCATATACATGCGCAGGGGACATATTAATTAGTAGCTTGTTTTCATATAATGCATGAATTAACGTATTAAGGAGTGAAATTGAATAGTAAATAGTGCATCGTTGAGAAAGTGACATATTTTATGTCAATTGAAACTCATAGGTACATAGCTAAACTGTATAAAATTTAGGTATGTGCGTGATCAGTAGCAGGCCTAAAGTCATGATTAGTAGAGTAGTTAGTATTAATCATACCTTAATTAAAGTTTAGAATCAAAATTTAATCTCACACACTACTGCATGTCTAAGGTTATACGGTCTATGTTAGAGTAATTTGATAACTTAACACCTAAGGTTAATAGAAACTTAAAATTGATTATAGTTAATTGCCTTTGATATGGCTCGGATGTAGAAACAACTAGAGTTAGGATTTTAATACGAGTAGTGTTCATTCCCGTTTTGACTTCTTAGGTGATTACTACTAGATATCGTCGCCTGTTCTCTCACTCTTCGTTATAGTTGTATTCTAGGTGAATGTTCCTAAATTCTATTATTTTCAAAACTCGAAGAAATGCATGCATGTATATCTATATCAATATATATAGGTAATCACGACTCTCTGCATATTGAACTAGGCATATTGAACTGTCCCTTCTTCAAAGAAAGTTGTCTCTGAAAATGTTCATTTCTTGAAAGAAAGTTTCTATAAATTAGATATTTGAACTGTTCAGTTTTATCAAAGAAAGTTAACCGCACATTGGTTAATTTCTTTATATAATTGGAATCGATATGATGAATGGTGTCCCGTCGGGTTGTATTTGGAAATGATTAGTTACTGGATCCAGTATTTGGCGTGGGAGTGCAGGGGGTCTCGTTGGGCGGCGGCGGGCTTGCCGGTAGGACCTTTTGTCCCCATGGGCCGATTCCCCCTCAGACATAACAAGAGGAGGTTATGTCTTTGTTGAGTCGTAGGATTTTCGTATGTACCATGGCATACGTTCTTGATTCCAAGGTCGCTCCTTGGACGGAGAGATTGAGAACTGTTATGAAGTGATAAGGTTGGCTGCATCAGCAGCAGAATAACGTGGACACCGATCATCAAACGTGAATCTGTTGTTTTATTAAAGGGTTTTTGTTAAACCACGAATGCTTTTGATTTCACGATTCTATTACATGACATTTGTATGCGTTAAAGTTCATTTATTAAACTGTTTTCAAAAGAAGGTTAATGAAAGAAAATGCAATACACGCACAGACAAATGAACATTCACTGGGATTTTTGTCTCATAAATTATTATTTTCCTTCCTTCTAGCTTTATCATAAATTATTATTTTCCTTCCTTCTAGATTTAGGTCATGAGCCATGCGAACCAGCTGAAGAGACAGTCGAGGGAGATTAAGGAGTCTGCCACTAGGTGTATGTATCTATAGTCCAGCCAGCAGTCACCTTTTGAGGGTTCTAGGAACCTTGTGTATTTTACCGTTTGTTTCCCTAAACGTTGTTTCAGATTGTGTGATTCTCAGACTAGTGTGTCTGTATTTTAAATATCGATATGATGGCGTAACTGTTTGTTATTATAAGAATGTCTTGTTATTTTTGAGTAGTTTCGTGTTATTATGAGTAATATAAACCTTAGTTTCTGTTGGGGCGTTACACTTTTTATTTATTTTTTATTTATAGTTTTTTTTAGAGGTTACCTTTTATGTTTTTTATCTCCACAATTGAATAAAATTATCATGAATTTTATCTTTTTTTTAACTTTGTTGTTACTTAAATTAAGTTCTAAAAAAAATCAAACAAAATATGGGCCAAAATATGAGACCCGAGTTGGACCATATTTTAAGAAAAAGAAAATGAACCGAGTTGGACTGACTCATATTTTAATCGAGCCAGTCCAGCTCGTTTCTTTATAGAATGTGAACAAAACAGTTCACATAGCGTTTTTATGCTGGTCTTTATAACGAGACGTTCTGTTGTGATGCTCGGTTGTATTCGGGGGACTGTTGGCATTTTGTTATGAAAGGATCTTTCCTTGCCAAATAAAAGAAAGAGAGAGAAGTTGGGTATCATGATTCAGTTTAGATCCAACCTATATATTTAGAAAACACTCAAAACACCTACAAAATACCATGTATACAAACACATGCATTAGAACTTAAAAATTACGTAACACTGAAAACCACTAATTAAAGAGAACACTTTAAACCTGAAGCGCACAATATGTAGCATTATTATAAAAAAATTCGCAAAGTATTTCAGATTTATGGAATATCACAAGTGTTTTCATCTTCATTTTAATTTTGTACCTATACCCAACATACATAACTACACGCCTATATTTTTACACGCCTAATTACATGCACATTTTAGAGCAGCCTAGTTACATGAACATAATATTGTAAGAAACAACTATTATCGTGAGCGTGTTGCGGGTGATTTTGGAATTAACTTATTTAACTGAGGTTATTGTGTTGCACTAGCTTGACTACCTGGCTTAAACTGGTTAAACCCTCGTTATAAATTAGAACCCGCAAGGTCTCTGCAGCTCCATCAACTTGAAATCTCTCAATCTCATCGTTATGCAGCGCACAAGATGCCAATTGACCATTGCTGTTATCCACCAACAACCACTCATCATTCTTCCAGAATATGAGAGGCCGTATTACTACATGGGGTCCTAATACAAACTGTTTGCTCCAAGAGTCACTGATGCCGTATTCTTTCATCACCCAAATGTCAACCAGTTGCGGTTCTTTCACCCAGTCGTTGTACCGAATAATGGAAAGACACGCATTCAGTGTAGTAAGACACAAACAGCCTCCGTATAATTCTCGGAAACCATCAGGATACTCAAACTCATTGAACATCTCAGTGTTTATGTCAAGTGTAAGGATACTCCCTGGATAAGGAATACCAAAGACACCTCCATTCCAGTGACAAGAGCCATTAAAGAACACGTCAGTGCAAGGAGAGGAGAAAATATATTTAACTACTACTGCATCGCCTTCTATAATTCTCCACGCGTTGGTGCTTGAACTGTACAAATGGACCATGATGTAAGGTTTATCGATATTGTATTCGCTTTGCGACTTTATAGTACGTATGAGGACTATCTTGAAACAGTTGCTAGATGAATTACCAAATCCCTGACCTATAATGTTTGTGTAAAAACGCTTCGGACAGCAAAAAGGGCATGGTGGAAGCTTCTTAAATTCCCGCAGTGATGGGTTACATAAAACAGCGAACTCATCATAGAATATGCATATAAGACCGTTGCAGGGACCCAACATAATCACAGACTGGGGGAAGTATGATTCATCATATCTAAACCGTAAATCATTCAAGAATGGAATGGACAGCTTTGGCCACACTTCTTTCTCTAGGCAGGGAGAATCCAGATAGTGGAAAGAAAACGTATCGTCATTTTTTGGGGTAGGAAAATATCGTCGCATTAGGAGCACGCTGGCGTTGGTTTGCCGCTTCAGAAAGTGGTTGTGGATGAAATCTGAGCTTTTGATTAAAACAGAGAAAGAGTTTGAGACACACCTAAATCGAACTAGGGCCTTCACTGGCAATCGTAGCATAATCTCAGTAACCATATCTCGTGGAAGCAACGGCGGATCCATTGTTTCAGCCATCACCATTTTTACCGTTTACATAGCAATAGGTAGAATGCGAAGTAAATGCCGTAATGAGTAATTCTGAGGACAATAAATTGGGCGTTGTTTGTTAAGAGTGGAGGGAGTTGATGAAACAATATGACTTCCAGACATACAGATGGAAAGGCTCCCATAAATAGATGAGATATTCCAGGATCATAAATGAGTTATTGTCACAAGATGTACGGTTTATATGTGAGATATTCATGCGTGGTCCCGAGAACCTAGGAGATCAACTAACCATGCAATTCATTCCCTCGTATCGTTTTTTTATTATTTAATTGCCTGCCTCATGTAATTGGCTATTACAAAAGTTAAGTCGTTCCCTACTAAGTCAATAGTCATTCCCTTAATTCCCTACGAGTTGAAAGGGACACTAAACAACATATGCACCTGCAAAACGGGAACGTCGGAGCTGCGCTTAACAGCATAGCAGTCAAGTTCCTTAGTTTTTTATTCTCTTAAAATTATGGCCCCAAAAGTTTGTCTTTTCCTATAATTAAGGCCCCAAATAAAATTATTCATCTGTTTAAACATTTATCTAATGCTACATCAAAAAAAAAAAACATTTATCTAATGTTAACGTTTTTGTTTTTCTTGAACACACTTTCATAAACTGATGGGATGCTAAAAATTTATTTTCTTTAACTCTTAATATAAATATTTTAAGATGAATGATCAAACCCATCTTGTTTCTTTTAGAATAAAATATTTACTTTTAAGTTAATATGTCCAACTTAATGATTAACTTGGTAACTGAAACTGTCGGATCAGTATTGATATGTTGTAAATACGATGTTAAGCCAATATTAGATCACCAATGTACCTTAACACTGATCACATAACCTTCCGTGCAATCACTATTGGAATTAATGACTTTAGCAAAGTCGTTCTCTCGACTTTGAAGCTCCTCACTCTCAAGTTGTTTGAACTTCAACCAAGCAAACAAAAATTAACACCTTAAATCTAAACTTAGACTTAACTCTTTAGTCTCAAACCTCGAAAAAGCAAGACAAAAACTTAACAACAATAGATCTGATCTCTATGGATTCTTTACCTCTATTGTTTGGTTGTTTAAATCTTGATGTACTTTATACCTTTATATAGATATCTTGAACTTGATCTTCACGGTATGTTGCACATGGTTTGGTATTTCTTCAATCTTTCTTGTTGAACTCTACTTCCTTTAGTCTCAGACTCCTTCTTGAATAATTTTTCCTTAATTAAATCGGTCGAGTTCTAATTAGGAAAGAAAACTTCTTCAATGTGGAGATCATCCCTGGATCACCAAATTTTAATTTGATATACACTCCACTTTTTTTGTGAAGAAGGTCGATCTTCTAGATTCTCATCTGGCTTAGTATCATTTGACTCTTCTGGATCATGAAGTCCCCAAGCTTCATTTACTGTAAAAGGGTTTATGTCATACACACCTTTTCTAATCCAAGCTTTTCCATACCTGGGAGATCTCTCCAGACACACCCAAGAAGATTGGTTTATGTAAAGTTATCTGCTTACATCTAGAACTTATGATTTCAACTCCATCACAGACTAAAAATCCCTCTGGCTTCCAGCAATTCATACACCATATGCTCCTTGAAACTATCATGATCCATTGCCCTTTCCTCTTGGATCACCCTAGCTTGAAAAGCTTCTCATCTTTCCTCAGCATCCTTTGATATGAAGAACACAATGTGAGGGACTTTGGGATACTTTTCTTCAACCTTATCAAAGTACTCATCTTCTTCTTCATATTCCTCAATGTTTCCCTAACATTGGCCACAACATCATCAATAATTTCCTCTTCCTCTCCATCCTTGTTCTATTCCTTCTCCCCCTCATTATCAGAATCAGTTTCCTCTTCCTCATATTCTTCAACCACAACTGCTTTCCTCTTTTTCTTCTAGCAGCAGTAGCAGCGTGCTCATTCTCAACCTCAATAGCCTAAAAAATAACGTAATTATCAAATTCAACCTCATTCCCCATAGTCCTCTTTCTACCCTCAAATGCGTTATCAGCAACAATAGTAGGACTATGGTTATCTCTAGTTACCTGATTTTAGTTTCAGTCATGTTTGGTGTAGTGGAATTCTTTACCTCTGATGTTGCCGTAACATTGCTCAACTCACCCTTCTTTGATTTGTCAGTACTGCGTTGGAACAACAGGAGATGGAACCTCAACATGGCCATGGTAAGTGTTGTATTTTCTAGGTTAAGTTTGATCTGCGTTTTAGTCATGGGTTATAGCAGCATCTACGAGAGCATCAATTGATGACTTTCGTGCCATTATCATGAGCAAGTAACATAGGTAACATAAACACACAATGATAAGAATTTGTTAATTATAGAAATAATCCACTTCCTCAACATAAGAAGTCATAAACCATGGTGTCATATACAATACATCACCTAAAGTGTATGCCTCAACACATGAATTAAGACTATATACTCCCCTTAAGCTCAAGCAGACAAAACAGACAACGAAGGGATGCAGTTCTAGAATGAATACACAAAGTTATGACAACGTTGAAAGATGGTAAACACTTGAACAAAAATAGTTTGACCAGTTAAGCACTTCACATTGCTCAAGATCTTTATTAAATTTGAGACTCTGGTGAAGCAAAGCTTTAAGTGGTTAAAAAAAATTAATGACTCCACTAAATGCAGGCAACACATGAAACTATACACCTTATTGACGTCATTATTAGCAGCAGATCATGAAAATACATAGGCTTTGAATGATGGTAATACCGGACCCCAACACTCCAAATCCTATTGCATACATGTCTACTGATATGCAACAAGGTTTAGCACCAAATGATTATTGCTATTGAGTGTAGGCAATGGAAACCCCAAATACCATAGTCGAAAGAATCACTCTCATGTGCTGTGATAAGAGAATTATTATAATGATCTGACAACCTAATTTCCTACGTTTTTGTATAGTCGAAAGAATCACTCTCATATTGCTATTGTTTCATTGTTTTTGTAGTTTGAGCCGAGCCGAGGTAACGATGCTTATTTGGTGAATTTCGGCATTTTTTAGTAACAAGTGGCAGTAAAGCCACGACACTACCAACCGCACTACTAAAGGAACCAAAAATAGAATGCAAGGCGAGCAAGAGAAGAATTGCAGGAGAAAGGTGAAAAAACAGAAGCAGGCGCGATCTGAGGCACGAAAATCTATGATGAACTATTGTGATTTGTATATGACTATGAGTAGTTAATCCTCTCAATATCTGAGGGATGATGTAGTTAATGTCATATGGATGCACCTTGAACCTATGCTTTGATTATGTTTATTGATGACTTTGTTTTGTTGGATATTACTTATTACTTATGCTACTTGGTTTATTTGATTGACATAGTAGTGACATTGAACAACCTTTATTGTGTTGAATTATACATAGAAGATTGTTAGTGCAACACTAGGATAGTAGATTAAAAGGATAAATCTTTAGACCTTCGGCATTTGTGTGTTCGTGTAATCTAAATCATAGTTGGTAACTATAATTCACTTTTAAAACGATGTATGGATCCTATGACATGGTGAACTTCTAGCGAGGAGAAATGGCTTAACGACCTGACATCATTAGGGATTAGAGGGTCTTTTAGTATGTATGAAAGGTGGCTAATTTACTGTGTAATCTTGAAACAGAAAAATCATCAATAGATAGAGGCTTGCATATGAGTCATTGGTATTTTGTCTAGGAAGTACAGTCATCCGAGATTCATGAAATCCATGTCTTAGATACCTTTTAATTTATTCTTTTTACGATATTATATAGCAACCTATCAATCAATTAAATTATGTCTTAGTTTAGCTTTAGTCTATTAATTAATCTTTCCAATTGCAATCTTTAGTTAATCATTAGTTAATCTTACTCCAATATTCTAGTTACATCCTTAGTTGTTAGCTAGTAAATTTATATTTCTTTGCCTTTATTTGTTCAACAATAAAAACCAAAAAGATTGGTTCATTTAGTGTGCAACAATATAATTGCTAAATTACAAATATCTACTCATTAGGGATCTGATACATGGGTAGTAACTATACTTTCCATTTTATTATATTACTTGGCTGTATACTTGCGAACGTGTGTGATTGAATAATAACACATATTGATAACGCATCACGCCCCTTCGCCAAAACAATCATAAAAACATGTAAATAAACACTACTTAATATCATTGAAGGAGTCAACGTTATGAGCCCTAGATTCTCTACGTGCAATGTGAACCTTAATATGGATGACACAACTGAGTAAATATCAAACAACGAACTTTGTATACTCCAGCTTCTCCATAGGAAGGCAACCAGCCTCAGAAAACAACAAAGTTTGTAAACACTTCTCAAAAACATAGAATGTGAACTGAAAACTAGATAAAACATGTCAAAGTACAGAGTTTAACCACACAAGGTAACTATGTCAAACATGGATGAATGAGACTACAAAGAAAAGAATAAAAACAAACAAAAATAAAAAAGTACAGACAATGCCAAAAAAAAGAAACCAGTGCTAGCCAATGGTGTTGTGGCGACATTGGGTTTTCAACATTGCACATATTGCACATGCCGAGAGACTTCCTCAAACTGAAGAATCTCTAACTATCTAAAGGTTTTGTAAACATATCAACAAGTTGATTGTTGGTCTCAATTTGCTAAATCTTGATCAAATTATCCTCTACCATGTCTCTCAAGAAATCATGTCTTATATCTATATGCTTTGTCCTATAGTGTTTAATATGATTTCTTAAATACATACAACACTGAGATTGTCACAAAACATAAGAAGAGTTTCACTATCTAGCCCATAGTCCAACATCATGTGTTTAAATCATACAAGATCGGTAACCCAGTTGCCAACTGCTACATATTTAGATTCAACATAGACATGAATAATGTTGGGTCAACGTTGTCTCGAGTACTATCTCTAGTTATCTTCATAGAATAAGACATGGGAGTCTTGCTTGGCTTTGACTCCTGCAAACCAAACCTATTGACCAGGTTCCTTGCATAATTCGCCTAGTTCAGGAACATTCCATTCTCCATTTACTTCACATGTAATGCAAGAAAGAAATCTAGCTCTCCAATCACACTCATGTCAAATCTATGTTGATTTGATACCTATATCACTAGTCAAATCATCAAATACCACAATAACTTATTCTGAATAGTATGCGATCTAGAACTATACACATTGAAAGCATAACTATTTGGATAATAGCCAACAAAAACATACTTTTCACTATTTGGATCAGACTTGCTCAAATATTCTCTATCATTCAACAAATAGTAATTACATCCAAACTCATGAAAATGTGCAACATTTGGCTGTTTACCCTTCAAGATTTCATATGGAGTCATAGTAGTACCAGTTCTACGATAAACTCTATTGGTAAACCCTGAGTCTCTTAGACATGTTCTTTGCATTTAACCTTACTATAGTCATCTCTTTCTCTCATCAATCCCATTCTATTAAGGTGTCTCAAATTCAAAATATTCATGTAAGATGCCATATAAATCATAAAAACAAAATGCACATTTTCCAATTTCCTTCTGTGGCATGACCTAATTTAACCCATGTATATCTTGAATAATCATCAATTATGACAAAACCATACATTTTTGCCACTAAAGCTACTGAGCTCAACATGACCCATTAGATCCATATGCAGAAGTTCATAACACATGTATGTTCTAGTGATAGAATTATGTACCCGAACATGTGTATGAACAACTTTGGTTTGTTTACCTTTTAGGCAATGTCCACACACAAGTTCACCAGGACTAGTCATCCTTGTGGGCCTATCGCAACATCTAACTTTTATAGTTTCTCGAAATTCCTATAGTGCACATGTCCAAGATTCATGTGGAAGATGACAGACCTTCGCATGAGAACATTCTACATCATCTTTCACAAGACAACAGTTGTCTCTTGACCTTGTACCAGTCATAACACATACATTAGCACTATCAAAAATATCGCATGAGGTTTTATCAAAAGTAACGAGCAGATTATCATCATACAGTTGACTGATGCTAATTCAAAATGTTTTTAACCCATCAACCAACAGAACATTCTTGACTGGTAGAAATCCATCAACATTTAGACCTCAATTTCCAATTACGTTTCTCTTGCTGCCTCTTCCATAGGTGACAGTCCCAGCTGTTAAGGCAACCGCTATCAAGTACCCCTTATCTGCAAGGTTACAGTACACACCAGAGAAAATAACATTGTAAACAATTTTAATCTTAGTAGTCCTTGGTTTCTATAACCAAGTTCTAGTTTTTTTTATCCTAGAGATTTGTTTCCTATTATAGGGATAACATTGAGATCAGATGTTGTCTTAATATCAATACTGTTGTCATTAACTATTTTCTTTTCTAGTACCTTTTTACATTTTCTACACCAAAGCTTACTATGACCAAGTTAAAAATAGTATTGACAGATATAAGTAGTTATTTTGTCCAAGTTAGAGGAATTGCACAACTCTGACTTTTGCTATCCTTAATAAAGCCTTCTTTTAAAAACACAAAGGTGACAACCTTTGAGGTAGGCTTTTAAACATATCACATACCACTTATACGTTGATTTTGCATACTCAGTACCTCATCAATTTTAGAAGTACCCGAGTTCCATTTGGATAGGGTATGTTCAGCTTTTTCAAGTTTGACTTTTACTGCTTCAAGTTCAGCTTTTCTTTAGTTAAGATCATGAAAGTGCAAGGTATTCTGGAATCAATGTTATGCGATGTTGGGACAACATTGAGGATAATATTAAAACCAGAGAACCTGCGCAAAAACTGTTATTTAACTGCCAAATTTAAGTTTTGCCTTTATTCACTTATTAATCAAGTTCCACGGTTTTAGTTGTTTATGTTTATGTCCAGGAAGGTATCTTAATCATAACGAAGAGCTATGGAAGATTCCTTTACTTGAAGTTTCCATAATTCAAGTTAAGTTGAATAGTCAACTCAACACGGTTTGCAAAGAAGGAAACAAATTGGCGGTTCTCTGCAACTTAGATTCTTTCCAGGATTACTCCGATTTGAAGAAGATGTGTTACCTTGTTAGATCTGTAACAAAGGAAACACTTATTCAAGAAAGATACCCAGCTCACAAAGAAGCCAAAATTCAACAAGGAAACAACAAGAGTTACCAAAACTGTGAACAACACATCTTGGCGTGCAAGTTTCAAGAAATCTATAAAGGATGTGAAGTTCATCAAGATGAATACAAGACAATAGTGCAAAAAAATCCAAGATACTTCGTCTTGCTTTTGCGAAGTTTTTGTATCAACTATTTATGTCTAGTTCATGGAAGTTATGTAGTTCGTACTTGTCTGCTCTGTTGAGTCCGATCAACAAAGAGCGTGAGTGAATTGTTGTGAGGAACATTTTGTTAAAATCTGAAATTGTCAGATCGTGGATTGACACAACAACTTTCAGAGTTAAGCTGGCTTTGCCTTAACTCAATTGTAATCTTCTTGAATATTGTAACATGCAGCGGAATTAAAAACACAAGAAGATATAATTTTAAGAAGTTTTCAATTTTATAAAAAACTTCCGAGCCTTAGGCCAAATAACTAATAAATGTTTTATCAAAATGTTCCTCACAACAAGTCACTCACGCTCTTTGTTGATCGGACTCAACAAAGCAGACAAGTACGAACTACTTAACTTCTATGAACTAGACGTAAATAGTTGATACAAAAACTTTGCAAAAGCAAGACGAAGACAATACATAGTATGATTAATCTCTTAGATTGTTTTGCACTATTGTCTTGTATTCATCTTGATGAACTTCACATCTTTTATAGATTTCTTAAAACTTGCACGCCAAGATGTGTTGTTCACAGTTTTGGTAACTCTTGTTGTTTCCTTGTTGAATTTTGGCTTCTTTGTGAACTCGATATCTTTCTTGAATATGTGTTTCATTTATTACCGATCTAGCAAGGTAACACATCTTCTTCAAATTGGAGTAATCCTAGAAAGAATCTAAGTTGCAGAGATGCGCCAATTTGTTTCGTTCTTTGCAAACCGTGTTGAGTTGAATATTCAACTTAACTTGAATTATGGAAACTTCAAGTAAGGAATCATCCATAGCTCTTTCTTATGATTAAGATACCTTCCGGAACATAAACATAAACAACTACAATCGTGGAAATTGATTAATAAGTGAATAAAGGAAAAATCTAAAGTTAAAGAACAGTTTTCGCACATGCTCTCTGGTTTCAATGTTATCCTCAATGTTGTCCCAACATCGCACAACATTGATTCCAAAAAAACCCTGCACTTTCAATCTCCCTCTTTTTGCCTTTCTTCACAAATCAATACCTGTTCCAATCAAGTCCAATATTCTGAAAGTTTGAATCAACAAGAAACAAATTAAACTACTAAACTGCTCCCCCTCAAAGCAAGCTAACATTTTCAAAGTTAAACTAGCAAAGACAAATATTAAGGTCATCACTACATCAAAAGATGTTCAGACCCTAACATTCATCAATATTGCCTCAACATTGAAACCAATGAGTTTCCTGCATACAAGGTTAACCAGAACAGCAGTTCAAAATGTGCTTTCATAAGAAATAGCCAATAGAGTAGTTCAAACAGTAGTAATACTTAGAGTTACATGCCATAGCTAGATATCAAGGACATGTCCCTTGATCAAAATAAACCAAATAGACATAATGTATCGACAACACAAACATATCAGCAGTTGATAGGAACAAAACATAAACTAGAAAACCAAATTTAAAACTTATAACTACTCTCCCCCTTTTTGTGAAGAAGGGAGTTTCTCCAAATTTTTCACCATGTCTTCTAGCTCTTTGAGATGCTCCTTCTTTTCCTCAGTCTCCCTCTGAGTATCAGCAATTTGCCACATGTACCAACTCAGCAGATGATCCACAAAAGTTGAGGTAATGACCATGCAATCTTCCTATTTGGACATAGGCACTGAAGTTCCAGCAAACTCCTGAGCCTTCTTCTTCACTGTTCTTGGTCTCACCACTCCTTTTGGGTTCCAAGGATGGTCTCTCACTCTTGAACCAGACAAGTAGCTTGGGAGAATTGTAAGTTCAACATCATTCTTCCTCCAGCCCACAGTGACACTTGTCTTCAATCCTTGCTTGCTAAGGATTTTGCAGATGAGTGAGGCAAAAGGCAGCATGCCATTCTTCCTTCCAGCAACTTCAGACATTGACTTCAAAATTCTCTCCCCCATATTCACAGCTAGCCCATTCTTAATTTTGTACACTAAGACTGTTGATTCCTTAGTCAGTACAGTAACATTCTTGCTTGGCAGCCAGTTGAAGTATGATATCTTATGCAGGACAACACTAAGGGAAGTGAGTTTTGTAGTTGGCAGAGCATCTTTCCAGACTTTGACCAACCCTCTTGTCAAGTCTTCAATCATATCATCATAGTAGGGGTCCTCTGATTTTTTTGCAAGTGGGAATCCGCCGATCTTGTTGATGGTGTAGGGTTCAATGTTGAAGATTCTCCCCCTCACCCAAGCTTTTCCATATTTTGGAGATCTGTAATCCCTTATCCACTTAGAGAGATTTAGGTGCAATTCCATAACAATCTTAGGAGCATAATCACTCAACTCCATCACAGATTGATGAATCCCTCTTGTCTCTAGCAAGTCCATCACTTTGTGTTCCTTGAAGCTAGCCATCTCTACAGCTCTTTCAGTGTGAAGTTCCATTCTCTTGAAAGATTCCCACTTCTTCTCCAAATCATTGGTAAGATAATCAGAAGAAAAGTAGCCCTCCTCATCTTCAAAGTAGATCACATACAACCCATCAGAGTATTCTTCTGTCCTTGATGTTACCCTAACATCAGCAGCAACATCCTGCTCTTCATCAGTCTTCTCCTCTTCTTTCTCCCCCTCTTCCACTTCATCCTCAACATCCACAACCTCTATTTCCTCTTCCATAACTTGCTTCCCCTTCCTCTTTCTCCCAACAGCAGTAGCAGCAGCAGATTTCCTATCTTCCTCAGCCTTTTTCTCAGCTTCAACAGCCTTCTCCCTAGCTAACCTCTCAATTTGCCTTTTCCTCGCCTCAGCACGGTTCTTGGCAGTTTCAGACATAGTTCGGCCACTAATCAGCTTCTCACCAGTACCCTTACTCTTTTTATTTTGAGCCCTAATCCACTTCTCACCAATTTATCCACATATTCACCAATCTCCCCCTCAACGGTTATATCAACATTAATTTCAGGGTTGGGTTCAGCCATGTTTACCTCTATTTTAGGCTCATTGATGATTGGGGCGGTTGACTCAACAGTTGGCTCCACATTAGAAGTCGATTCTCCCTGTTTAGCTTTCTTTCCTCGTCGCACGTACATGATTGCCTTCCTTTTAGCAGCAATTGGAGCATCCTCTGGTTTTGCAGAAGCACCTCGAGTGTGAGAGCGGGTGCGCGCACCTGTGGGTTCACTGCTCAGAGCAACATCTACAAGAGTATGCATGGGCGACTTGCTTGACATTGTTAGTGAGAGAGATTTGCAGAAAACTTGAGAGAATTTTGAGAATAGAGAGTAAAATAGCATAACTTTTAAGCACAAATAGGAAATTGTAAGCACAATTAAGGAAATTAGGGTTTTGATTCCTAATATAACCGTGAGTAGTGGAGAGAGAATGAATGTTAGTGGGTAGTTACCAAATAAAAACTTCCCACTTATGTTTTCTCGCACACACACGTCAATGTTTAAGTAACAGGTAACCAGGGTGATTTTTAAAAAAATGAAAACTTATAAGTTCTTGTTTTCAATGTTGGCCTGCGACAGTGCACAATGTTGAGATAACATTCGATAACATCCAAACCAGAAGGTGGAGGTACAGGCTTCACCAAGGCAAATTCATGTGAGAGCATGAGATATATCCAAAAATACATCTGAAACTTAACCAACATAGCAAGTGAGTACCTCAGACATAATGTTCAGATCAAAAATATGAGTAAGCAACATATATAACAAGAAACACACAGAGATAAGCATTTATGAATTCAAGGAAAAATTCACTTCCACAGCATATAAAGTCACAGAAAAGTGTGTCACCTGCAGTATGTCACCCAAATTGTATGCCTCAACACATGAATTATACTCCCCCTAAGCCTAGATCGACACAACTCAACAATTCACATCTCTTTATAATCTTTATTATTTTTATAACTCATCTTAACCAAAAGCTGAAGGTTGCTAAACACAAAGCTAATGTCACTACTGAATGAGGGAAGCCTGAACTCCACACACCCAATAACAACATTAACAACAACAAGTTAGGCAAGTACAAACGCCTTGAATGTTGGCAATTCATTTATCATGCACCCCAACACCCCAATCCCTTATGCATACTTGTTTACCAACCTGCATTCAAGAGAATCACCAAGTGATCAGTGCTACTAAATGTAAGAAATCTAAACCTCAAACACCCTAGTAAAAAGGATCACCCTCATGTGTTCCTTGGCCAAACAGACAGAAACAGGTAAATAAGCACAACTGAGTAACACTGAAGCAGTCAACATCATGTACCCCAGCTTCTCCACATGTCCTGTACACCTTCCATATGAATAGGACACAACTATATAGACATTAAAGTAGTGAACTTTGTGTACCCCAGCTTCTCCATACGTTAGGCTTTCACAACCTCAGACAAACAGAAGAGCTTTAATACTTTATCAAATCGAAGATGTGAAACTGATAACTAGATAGAGTTGTTAATCAAAGAGTTCACCCACACAAACCAAATCTGACAAAACAAAGATTAAATGAGACTCACAAGGTAATAAATTCAACAAAGGAAAACAACAGATACCTACTACACCACAACCAATATACCAATGCTAGACAATGGTGTTATATCAACACTGGTTTCCTCAACATTTTCACATATTGCACATGCCAAGAGATTTTCTCAAGTTGAAGAATCTTTCACTATCTAAAGGTTTTGTAAACATATCAACAAGCTGATTTGTTGTCTCAATATGTTCAATGTTGATCACTTTGTCCTCTACCATATCTCTCAGGAAATGATGCCTTATGTCTATACGCTTAGTTCTAGAATGTTGGACAGGATGTTTAGAGATACTTATGGCACTTAGATTGTCATAGAACATGAGACGTGTATCACTATCTAACCCATAATCTGAAAGCATGTGTTTGAGCCACACAAGTTGGGTAACACAGCTGCCAGCAGCTACATATTCTAATTCAACTGTTGATAATGAAACACAGTTCTGCTTCTTGCTATACCAGGAGACCAAATTATTCCCCAAATAAAAACAACCTCCATTTGTGGATTTCCTTTCATCCACATCACCTGCCCAGTCAGTGTCACTGAAACCAACCAAGTTAGTGTTTGTGTCATAAGAATACCAAATGCCTAAAGGTGAAGTTCCAGAGATATATCTAAGAATCCTCTTCACAGTAATCAAGTGAGATTGCCTTGGCTTAGCTTGGTACCTAGCACCAACACATACTGAAAACATGATATCTGGTCTAAAGGCAGAGAGATATATCAAACTACCAATCATGGATCTGTACAATGTTGGGTCAACATTGCTGCGAGTGCCATCTTTTGTTATCTTCACTGATGAGGACATAGGAGTTTTGCAAGGCTTGGACTCTTGTAGCTTAAATCTGTTCACCTGATTCCTTGCATACTTCTCCTGGTTCAGGAAGATACCCTTCTCCAGCTGCTTTACTTGTAGTCCCAGAAAGTAGTTAAGCTCACCAATCATGCTCATCTCAAATGTTCCTGTCATAGACTCAACAAACTTGTCTAAGGTAGACTTGTTAGTAGAGCCAAATACTATATCATCCACATAAATTTGAGCAATACATATATCAGAGCTTTTTCTAAGGACAAACAGTGTTCTATCTCCATCTCCTCTATTGAAGCCTAGGCCTAACAGAAAATCAGTTAGTCTCTCATACAAAGCTCAAGGAGCCCTTTTTAATCCATACAAATCCTTCTCAAGTTTGTACACATGGTCAGGATGTTTAGGGTTAGCAAAGCCTTTAGGTTGTTCAACATAAACCTCTTTGTCAATTAAATCATTTAAAAATGAACCTTTAACATCCATTTGGTGAAGTTTAATCCGAAGACAGCAAGCAATAGCAAAAAGTAATCTAATAGATTCTATCATAGCTACTGGAGCAAAAGTCTCATCAAAATATATACCTTCTACATGAGTATAACCTTGTGCAACCAACCTAGATTTGTTCCTCATAATTACACCATTCTCATCAGTTTTATTCTTGAACATCCATTTTGTACCTATTACATTCACATGTGATGGCCTAGGCACTAGATTCCAAACTCTGTTTTTGGTGAATTTTAAGAGTTCCTCTTGCATGGCATTAATCCAGTAACTATCCTTAAGAGCTTCAGTTACATTCTTAGGTTCAATTGACGACACAAAGCAATATGCATTTTCAACAGTACATGAAGAAGACATACAAACACACAATTTAACCATATCCTTATAATCAACCCTTTCTTTATTGTGTGTTCTAACTCTTTCAGTAATTTGTCCAATTACTGGAGTGGCTGGATGATCTCTTTGTATCCTAGCAGGAGGATCTCTTATGGATACTGCAACTATTTCATCTTCAGCATCTAACAGTACATATATTGGCCTAACATTTGGGGTTTCTGGTGTTAAGTCATCATTTGCTCCAGTTTCCAGTTCAGCATCTCCAGCTTCTGTGTTCAACGTTGGATCCAATGTTGGGGCAACATCTGAACCATTGACTTCTTCAGTATCTGTAGAAACAGTTGGCTCATCAAAAATGACATTAACTGATTCTTGTACAGTTTGCAATCTCGGATTGTAGACCTTGAAAGCAGCACTATTAGGAGAATATCCAACAAATATATATTTTTCACTTTTGGGATCAAATTTGCTCAAATAATATCTATCTTTTAGCAAATAGCAGTTAATGCAAACTCATGAAAGTGTGCAACTGTTGGTTTTGAACCCTTCAAGATTTTCATAAGGTGTCATAGTAGTACCAGGTCTAAGATAAACTCTATTACTAATATGACATGCAGTATTCAAAGCTTCAGCCCAGAGTTTCTTGGATAGGTTTCTAGAATTCAACATTACTCTAGCCATCTCTTGAAGTGTTCTATTCTTCCTCTCAACAGTCCTATTTTGCTTAGGTGTCTTAGGTGCAGAGAACTCATGGAAAATGGCTTTAATTTACAAAAATTAGCAAAGCTTACATATTCAAACTCTTTTCCATTGTCAGACCTAATTCTTCCTACATAAGTGCCATACATATTTTTAATACTAGCATGCAAAATCTTGAATGTGTTGAATTCTTCTGATTTTTCTTTCAAAAACTTAATCCAGGTATATCTTGAGAAATCATCAACAATAATAAAGGCATACTTCTTACCATTCAGGTTACTAACCTCAATAGGACCATGAGATCCATATGTAGCAATTCAAGGCACTTATTACTTATAGGGTTAGTACTATGTACCTGACGTGGTGGATGAACAACTTTTATTTGTTTACCTTCCAGGCAGTCTTCACAAACAATTTTACCTGGGCTAGTTAACTTAGGCAGACCTCTTACAACCTCGAACTTATGTAGTTTCTCCAGATTTCTATAGTGCACATGTCCTAACTTCTTGTGCCACATGACAAATTCATCTACCTTGGCATGGTAGCACTCAGCTTCATCTTGAGCAAGATAACAGTTGTCCTTTGATCTTGTACCTGTCATGACATGGACATTGTCACTATTAAACACATCATATGAACTTTTATCAAAAGTAACTAGCAAGTTATCATCACAAAGTTGACTTATGCTAATTAAATTTGCTTTCAAGCCTTCAACCAACAACACATCCTTGAGTGGTGGAAATCCTTCAACATCCAATACTTATTTTCCAATGATTTTCCCTTTAGTGCCTCCTCCATAGGTAACTGTTCCAATAGTCAAAGGGATTACATCTTTCAGGTTGTCAATATTTCCAGTCATGTGCCTTGAATATCCACTGTTAAAATACCACTTACCTACAAGGTTAGAGTAAACAGCAGAAAAGACAACATTGCAAACAATTTTAACCTTAGGAGTTTTTATCTTTTCAATCTAGGTTCTACTTTTATGTCCTTCAGCTTTGTTACCTAATGTTGGGATAACATTCAGATCAGAGGTTCTCCTAACATTAGTACTGCTATTAATTACTGTTTTCTTCTCAATCACACTTCTATATTTTTTACAATAAGGCTTAATGTGACCAGGTTGAAAACAATATTGACAGATAAAGTAGGATTTTCCACAGTGTTGACAGGAATTTCACTACTCACTCTACTAATTTCCTTGATAAAACCAGTTTTTAAATAGGCAGAATCAACATCTTGAGAGGGAGGTTTCTCAATATAGTCCAAACCATTTTTATCTTGATTTCCCATACTCAGCATGTCATCAAGCTTAGATGTAGATGAGTTCCATTTGGCAATGGTTTTTTCAGCTTTCTTTAATTTTACCTTTACCTCCTTTCACCTCAGCCTCTGTTTTGTCAAGGTCTTTCACATACAGTTTCAGCATCTCATTCATGCATCCAATCTCTTCCCTCAAGCTTTTGTTGCTCTTGATGAGTTTGTGATTCTCAAGCAGTAGTTTGTGGTAGATAGACTTCAAGTCTTCAATGATTTCTTACTGGGACATTTCACCTTCAAAGAAATATTCTTCATCTAGATCAACTGAACCATGAAAACAATCAAAGTTAGATTCATCATTGTTCGACACAAGACTATGTTTAATATCAGCATCATATTCATCACAATCTGCAAAGAAGGTCTTCTGTTCCGATGTTGGATCCTGAATGTTGGGGTAACATTGAGATCCGAAGTAGTTCAGGGAGTCTTCATGTGTCCAGTCAATCTAAGTGAGTAGCGCAACAGTGTGAACCTCTTCTGATTGTTCTTCAGCTTCTCCAAAACTAAAGTCATGTTCATTGAAATCATCTACACAAACACAATGAGAATTTCCTCATTTTCTAAGAGTGTTAGCACATTCATTAGCCATATGACCATATCCTTTAGATTCAAAACATTGAACATTTTTTAACTTATCAGCTTCTAAAGGAGTAGGTTTTGATACCATGTACTTCACCAACTTAGCAGGTAATTTCTTATAACCTGGGGAACTATTACTAAGATTCTTTTCTTTGCCTTTTCCTTTAAGGTTCAGCTTATTGAATTTCTTACTAATTTTACCATAGTTTGAAGAAATTAATTCACATTTATCATCACTTTCATTGTCAAGACTTGATCCTCTTAAAGCAACAACCCTATGTTTGCTAGGTTGTGAGGCAAGCTTCATCTCAAATTCTCTAAGAGTATTCATCAAGACTTGAAACTGTAGATTAGCAAGGTTCCTAGATTCACTTATTGCAATTTTCTTGAGAGAAAATTTAGATGACAGTGTTCTCATTGCTTTATAAACCATCTCTTGATTAGCCATAGCAAAACCTAGGTTTTCACATTGGTTAGCAATATCAAGAATTTTCTCAAAATAACTATCAACACTTTCATCTTCACCCATCTCAAGTTTTTCAAATTGCTGAAGCAGTTGTCTATATTTAGAATCTTTAACAGCAGAATCTCCTTCACAGTGTATTTCAAGTATATCCCAAGCATGTTTGGTTTTTGTACAATTCTGGATTAACTTGAACTTGTGATCATTAACCCAACTAAAGATAGCATTAAGAGCCTTTTCATTAGAGTTATAGAGACTTACCTCTGCTGCTGTCCAATGTGCTTCTGGTTTTGGTACTAGATCACATTCACCATCTCTTGGTAATGTTGGAAGAGAGTATCCATTGATCAAGGATTGCCAGGCTCGAATATCAATAGCTTTGATGTGAGACCTCATCCGGATCTTCCAATATGTATAATTGGAGCCATCCAAAACTGGAATCGTGTTGGTATTAGAATTGACATTGTCCATTGTGTTGTATCACCTCCAAACCACCAGTGTAGTCGGTGTTTGGCCCTGACGCCAATTGAAATTGCTGGATTGTGGATTGACACAACAACTTTGAGAGTTAAGCTGGCGTTGCCTTAACTCAATTGTGATCTTCTTGAATATTGTAACACGCAGCAGAATTAAAAACACAAGAATATATAATTTTAAGAAGTTTTCAATTTTATTAAAAACTTACGAGCCTTAGGGCAAATAACAAATAAATGTTTTATCAAAATGTTTCTCACAATAATTAACTCACGCTCTTTGTTGATCGGACTCAACGAAGCAGACAAGTACAAACTACTTAACTTCTATGAACTAGACGTAAATAGTTGATACAAAAACTTCACAAAAGCAAGACGAAGACAATACAACGTATGATTAATCTCTTAGATTGTTTTGCACTATTGTCTTGTATTCATCTTGATGAACTTCACATCTTTTATAGATTTCTTGAAACTTGCATGTTAAGATGTGTTATTCACAGTTTTTGTAACTCTTGTTGTTTCCTTGTTGAATTTTAGCTTCTTTGTGAACTCGATATCTTTCTTGAATATGTGTTCCTTTATTACCGATCTAGCAAGGTAACACATCTTCTTCAAATCGGAGTAATCCTGGAAAGAATCTAAGTTGCAGAGACGCACCAATTTGTTTCCTTCTTTGCAAACCGTGTTGAGTTGACTATTCAACTTAACTTGAATTATGGAAACTTCAAGTAAGGAATCATCCATAGCTCTTCCTTATGATTAAGATACCTTCATGGACATAAACATAAACAACTACAACCGTGGAAATTGATTAATAAGTGAATAAAGGCAAAACTTAAATTTAGCAGTTAAAGAACAGTTTTCGCACAGGCTCTCTGGTTTCAATGTTACCCTCAATGTTGTCCCAATATCGCATATCATTGATTCCAGAAAAACCCTGCACTTTCAAAACCTTTATTGGTTATTTGGCCTAAGGCTCGGAAGTTTTTAATAAAATTGAAAACTTCTTAAAATTATATCTTCTTGTGTTTTTAATTCCGCTGCATGTTACAATATTCAAGAAGATCACAATAGAATTAAGGCAACTCTAGCTTAACTCTCAAAGTTGTTGTGTCAATCCACTATCCGACAATTTCAGATCAGCTTCATACAGTTTCGGTAGCTCCTTTACCCATTCGTTCTAAGTCTTGAGTGTTTTCTCATTCTAAGAAATTATGGTTCTCCAATAACAGTTTGTGATAGGTGATCTTTATAACTATTAATAAAATTAAAACTACTAATAATCTAATTTCAATAAACTAAAATTATATTATAATTTTTTATTAACTAGTATAATATATAATAGCATTAATTATGTTTTGAATTTGAGAAAATGATATAACAAATGTTTTTTTAGTTTTTAAAGTAATATAAAGTTTTAATTTATCTTAAACTAAAAATACATGTGATATATTTTGTTAATTGAGATATAAAGATAAATTAATATACTCTAGGATTGAATACAAATGATTTATTAATTATTTAAGGTTTTTTTTAAAAAAAAGTTTGAAGCTAATATTAGTTGTCACAATCATTATTTTAGTTTTTGGATGTAAGTGTGTCTACAAATATATTGAGGCGTGAGTGTAATTATATAAAACAATTGGGGTAAAAATGCAATTGAAAAACTCAGACTAGGACTCATGTGGAATATTTCGAGGGAGTATTGCAAGATTTCCTTACCGAAATGTTGCAAGGGACGAAAACTGCAAATTGGTACAACATACAGGACATGCGCTGCAGAATGACAACATAGAGGACGTTCTTTGAAAAGAAACCAACATAAAAGATGGCCAAAGACAAATTCTTTCAATTTTGTGATAATATTAACCAAACACTTTGCACTTTCAGTAACCACACCCTTATGAAATAAATGAAAATTTTAAACTAAACTTGTTTTTGTACTTTATTCTTTCTTATAAAAAGTTGGTATAGGATAACTTGTGGGTTCAGATGCATCAAGAAGATAAAACAGGAAAAGAACATTGCAAAATCTTTATTGAAGAAGAAGAAATCTTGAAGTTTATCAAGAGTGAAATTATAACTGAATGAATCTTTTGTGTTGTGTGTGATGGTGTATATATATACTAACATATCTGACTAATCCCCTTGTGAGTGGGAGTGCGAGAAATGAATGGAAAACTAACTAACAATATTAACTATTCTACTAACTACTGCTAACTGTTATACTAACTATATCTGGAATTCTGTTAATAACAGAATTACCAGAATTACAAATTCTTTCCAATAATGGAAAGTTACAGAAAGTATATAATTTGATGATTTAACACCCCCCCCCCCCCTTGGCATGGATGTTTAGATGGCCTAGCTTTGAGGTAATGCCCTTGAATGGTTGACGAGCCAGTGGCTTTGTCATAACATCAGCAAGTAGAGAAGTGTTTGATATCTGAATCACTTTGATGTTCTTTTGTTGAACTCTTTCTCTTACAAAATAGCAATCAATCTGGATATGTTTTGTCCTCTCATGATGGACATGATTCAGTGCTATTGCTGCAACACTCTTGTTGTCAGTGCAAATTAAGGGAATTTTAGGATTCTGAACTGAGAGGTCTTTGAGTAACTGTTGAAGCTAGTGACTTCACATGTAGTGGCTGTTAATGCCCTGTATTCTGCTTCTGTGGAAGACCTACTGACTGTAGGCTGCTTCTTGGACTTCCAGAAGACAATAGAATTGCCAAGAAAGATCACATAGCCTCAGATACTCCTTCTACTATCGTCACAGCCTGCCCAATCACTGTCTGTAAAAGCTTTGATTTGCAAGTCATAATTGGTTGATAGGAATATTCCATTGCCTACTGTAGCTTTGAGATATCTCAATACTCTGTGTGCAGCTGCCAAATGACTTGTTGTTGGTTTAGACATACGCTGAGTGAGACATTGGATGCTGTGACTCATGTCTGGTCTTGTTATTGTGAGGTACAGTAACCTGCCAACAAGCATGCGGTATACGGAAGGATCAGAGAGTTCATTAGAATCATTACTAAGAAATTTAAGTTTATAATCCATTGGTGTATTATTGGGCTTACATCCTAGATATCCAGCTTCTGTGAGGATATCTAAGCAGTACTTTCTCTTGCATAAGGAAATACCAGATTGAAATCTAGCTATCTCAATCCCTAGGACATACTTTAATGATCCCAAATCTTTAATGGTGAACATGTCATCCAAATGCTTCTTTATGTTGTTGATTTCATCCATATTATTGCCTGTTGGGATGATATCATTAACATATATACATAGTGCAATGAAAGTGTTATTATGATGTCTTGTGAAGACAGATGAATCTGATACAGATTGAACAAAACCATAAGAAATTAGACATGAAGTTAACTTTTGATACCACTGTATTGAGGCTTGTTTCAAGCCATAAAGACTCCTTATTAAGAGACACACTCTGCTGTCTTTTGGTTTGAGATACCCAAGAGGTAGCTTCATGTAGATTTCTTCATCTAAGTCTCCATGAAGGAAAGCATTGTTCACATCTAACTGAGTAAGAAACCAGTTATTTGCTGCTGTTGTAGCTATTAAAACTCTAATTGTTGTTAGCTTAACTACTGGAGAGAAAGTGTTAAAGTAGTCCAATCCCTCCCCTTGTGTGTAGCCCTTGGCCACAAGCCTTGCTTTGTATCTCTCTATTGTCCCATTTGCGTTGTGTTTGATTCTGTAGACCCAACTGCAACCAATTAAGATCTGACCAGAAGGAAGTTCAATCAGTATCCATGTTCTTGTTTTAACCAGTGTTTCTATCTCTTTATTCATTGCTTCTGTCCATTCTTTAGATTTACTAGCTTGAGTATAGGAAGTTGGCTCTTGAGCAACTGTAAGAGAAGCAGTGAAAGCTTTATGTGATGTAGATAGATTAGTTGTAGACAAGAACTAAGATATAGGATACTTTATAGAAGGTGAGAAAGAAATGAGATAAGATTTATGGAGAGACTGTGGTAAATGATAGTCATATACATTCAAGTATGCTGGAGTGTGTATTGTTCTGGAAGATTTTCTAGTAACATGCAACTCATCAAGTGTATGGTGGGTTTTAGAAATACCTGGTGCAACATTCTCATGTTGCACTTCTGGAGAACCGTGAGACAGTGAACCTGGAGTTAGGGACTGAGTAAAGGAACTATCAACTTCTACTTGTTGATTATGCTCAGGAGTTTGTGAAACCTGATTGTTGCTGAAGCTATCAGCAGGGAGAGCTGGTTCAACTGGATCAGCTGGAAGATGTTGAACAATATTCCTTGGAGTAGCTTGTACTGGTGTATTATTTCTGATAAATGGATCAGTACATAAAGAAATATCTGTGCTCACAACAGGGAGATCAGTAGAACTATCTTTGTTATTTTTGAAAGGAATGATATGTTCATGAAAAACTACATTTCTAGAGATAATAGTCCTTTTCTGTAACAAATCATATAACAAGTAACCTTTTGTACCATTTGGGTATCCAACAAACACACATTAAATAGCCCTAGGATCAAATTTAGTTCTATGTGCAGTGACAGTTGATGCATAACATAGACAACCAAAGCTTTTTAACAAATTTTAATCAGGAGGTTTGTTATATAATACCTCATAAGGAGATCTGTTTTGCAAAGTTTTATAAGGCAGCCTATTGATAATATATGCTGCACAAGAAACATATAAATGCCAAAATTTAATTGGAACATTGGACTGAAACCTTGATGCTCTTGCTACTTGCAATTGATGCTGATGCTTTCTTTCAACTAAACCATTTTGCTGTGGTGTTTCAACACAACTGGTTTGATGTGTAATACTATACTTATCATAGAAAGATTTTAGAAGGAATTCTGTACCATTGTCAGTTCTAATAGTTTTAATAGAAACCAGAAACTGATTCAAGACAATTTAATAGAAACTAAGCAGATGATCTTTAACTTCTGATTTCTGTTTAAGACGATATAACCAAGTACATCTAGTAAAGTCATCTACAATAGTAAGAAAATATCTAAATACATCTTTGGTAGGGACAGAATAAGGTCCCCATACATCACAGTGTATCAACTCAAAGGGAAATGCAGTACAAGTAATTCTAGAACTGAAAGGTAATCTCTTCTGTTTGGATAGATGGCAAACTTCACAGTGATGGTCTTTAGTAGATCGAGTGATAGAAAGATCAGATATATCCTTAAGCTTATCTAGGGGAGCATGACCTAGTCTCGGATGCCAGACATTATTAGAGAAGACATAATTACATAGAACAATATCAGCAGTAGAGGGAGCAATTTCAAGAACATATAAGTTGTTCTACAAATTAGGAGAACCAATCATCCTCTTGTTTATGTAGTCCTGTAATAGACATGAAGAAGCCAGAAACATAATGAGTAGATGAGTATTAGAGGTCAGTTTGGAGATTGACAATAAGTTATATGTGAAAGAAGGGACATATAACACATTATGTATAGTAAGTCCAGGTAGCAAATTAACTGATCCTATGAAAGTAGCATGAGTTATACTGTTATTAGGAAAATAAATAGTAGTATTAACAGGAGTAGGTGGTGTGATAAACCAGTGTTTTTGACAAATCATATGATCTGTTGCTCTTGTATCTATTATCCATTTATCACAATAAGGTGCAGAAGCAACATAATGAGTGGAAAGAACAAGAGGAACAGAAATACCAGTGGCTGCTGAATCAGCATAATGTTGAGTAGTGTCTAATCCAGCTGAAGAAGTGTGAGACTGCTCATGAGCTAATTTGAATGCCATGAACTGCTCAAAGAGAGCTATATCAGCAGAAGCTGGAGACTTGTCACTGGATGAAGGCTCTGAATGCGAAGAGTGAGCAATGTTGGCAGAGTGAGCTGGTAACTTTCTTTTGCCTCTGGGACCTTCCCAACCAGGGGGATAGCCATGCAACTGAAAATAGGTATCCATTGTATGTCCATTAAATCCACAATGGGTAAAGCATAACTTCTTCTTATCCTCCTTAGACAGAGGAGGTTTAGAGACCTTGGAGCTGGTATTCCGAACAAAGCTTCTTTGATTGCCTTGTTGTTGATAGACATGTGAATCTTGACCACTTCTTTTCCTGGTAAACATAGCTAGAGAATCTACTACTGTATTGTTAGTGTACAGATCTCTCTGCTGCTCTTCTTGCAACAAGAGGGAAAACGCTTTAGATAGAGGAGGCAGTGGATTAATCAACAGGATGTGACTCATAATGGCAGAGAAAGTACCATTCAAATCAACCAAGAATTTAAGAACTGAATCATATTGCTGCATATCCACCATAGCCATATTGACATTGCAGGTGCACATACCACAAGTACACATAGGGACCTGAACATATTAAAGTACTCAGTTACAGTAAGTGAACCTTGTGTGATGGTGGATAGGGATTTTTGTAACTGATAATCTCCGGATCCATCAGTCCTGTCATATCTATTCTTGAGTGCAAGCCACAATTCACGAGAGTTACCAAAATACATGAGGCTTTGCTTTATAGGCTTCTCAATGGAGTTAAACAACCAAGACAAAACAAGGGTATTTGCTCTCACCCAACAGACTAGTAAAGAGACATCATTGCCAATAGGTTGCAACAAAGAACCATCAATGAAAGACAATTTATTCTTGATACTTAAAGCCATTATAATACTTTTACTCCAAGCAATGTAATTAGAACCGTTGAACTTTTCACTTACAATGGATTGGCCTGTGTAGTCATGAGTACCGAGGAAGTAGATGGAGGAGGAATCCTCACTTGGTTTCTTCACTGAAAGAGTAGTGGTAGTGGAAGAGGAGGCGCTCGGCTCTGTCATTGTATCTCAATCAATGGCGCACCATTGCAGAACAAGAAAATTACAGAAGAGTTGACAGAGAGAAACAGAATGCAGTGATCGGAGAAGACAACCAGCAGCGGCGGTGATCAGCAATCGAAGAGGGGTGGCGGAAGCGGATTATGATCGGAAGGGTAACCGAAAAACTGATACCATGACAACTTGTGGATTCAGATTCATCAAGAAGAGAAAACAGGAAAAGAACATTGCAAAATCTTTATTGAAGAAGAAGAAATCTTGAAGTTTATCAAGAGTGAAATTATAACTGAATGAATCTTTTGTGTTGTGTGTGATGGTGTATATATTTACTAACATATCTGACTAATCCCCTTGTGAGTGGGAGTGCGGGAAAGGAATGAAAAACTAACTAACAATATTAACTATTCTACTAACTACTGCTAACTGTTAATAACAGAATTAGTAGAATTACAAATTCTTTCCAATAATGGAAGGTTACAGAAAGTATATAATTTGATGATTTAACAGTATACAAATAAGATATACTAGAGAAAAAAGGATTTATGACTTAAATTATTACGTTAATAAAACTTTGGACATCAATCTCTAAATATATTTTTTCAGCTTAAACTCTTGAGATAAAAGCATCAAGCCCCCTAACCTATGAGGTGTTTTGCACGTTGGTCCTTAACCTAAGTTTATCAGCACTTTGGTCCCTAAACTATAGGGTGTCTATTCGATTTGCCCCAATTGTGCATTTTTGGCCATTTCCGACCATTTTTGGCCAGAATATTCCCCTCTACCCAATTCATGTGTGTTTGTACAAGATGTATAATAGTAGCTGGTGTAAAAAAAAAAAAAAAGACAAAACAACACCTCCAAGTGAGGAATATTTCAGCCACAAAAAGATCGAGAAGGCACCACGAAATTTGCCCATTTTTGGCCATTTTTGGCCAAAATATTCCCCTCTACCGGACTCATATGTGTTGTACTAGATGTATAATGATAGTTGGTGACAAAAAAAGGCAAAAAAAAAACCTTAAATGGAGGAATATTTCGGCCACAAAAGACCGGAACTGCACCATATGACCAAATCGAACATACACCCAATAGTTTAGAGACCAAAGTGTTGATAAACTAAAGTTAAGGACCAAAGCACAAAACACCCTATAGGTTAGGCAGCTTGATGCTTTTATCCCTAAAATCTAATCCTTATTGAAGAGTTCTTTAAAAATTATTGGTTCATTAACTCCAAAAAATAATTTTAAATCCGTTACCGCAAATACAAAATTATAAATCACTAGAACCACTACAAGAGAATCGAGTAGTAGCAACGTCTTTTTTCCCACGGCCAAGCCGTAGCTACTAGTACCCACGGCTCAGCCGTGGGTAATAACCATTACCAACGGTTTCGCCGTTGCTACATTAGTACCGACGGGCATACAGTCGGTACTAATTATAGGGCGACGGCCCTTTTTAGCTGGGCCTAATGGGGCGCAGCTGGGCCGTTGTTGGACCTTAGTACCAACGGCTTGGTCGTGGGTAATAATATTAGTACCAACGGCCGAGCCGTTGGTACTAATCACAGAACATAAATCCGCTAAACCCTCGTTTTTTCTCCATTTTCTTTCATTTCTCTCATACTCTCACCTCTCCTCCTCACTTTTCCGACGGCGCTTCCGTTGCTAGTGCGAAGTTTGTAAGTTTTAACAATTCCAACGGCTCGGCCGTTGGTAATAAGAGTTACCGTTAACATTTGCCACGGCCAAGTTGTTGGTAATGCAAGTTACCGTATACATTTGCCACGGCCGGGGCGTTGCAAATGATAGTTACTGTTAACATTTGCCACGGCCCGGCAGTTGGAAATGAAGTTTACCGTTGACATTTGCCACGCCTAGGCCGTTGGTAATAATGTTTGTAATAAAACTTTAGGGGGAGAAAGTGTAAATAATAAAAAGCTGCAAAACACCTCCAAACTCAATTTTTTTTAAGCCATACACTTTTTAAACATAAGGAGACGTGTTTCCTAAAACTTTATCAAAAATTATGTTGAGATTACGATAAATAAAACTTTAGGGGTGGAAAGTGTAATTAGTGAAAAATTGCAAAACGCCTCCAAAATGATTTTTTTTAAACCACGCACTTTTTAAACATAAATTTATGTGTTTCCTAAAATTTCATGAAAAATTGAGTTGATAATAAGATAAATAAAACTTTAAGGGTGGAAAGTGTAATTAGTTAAAATTTTAAAACACATGCAAAATCCTAAACCCCAAACCCTATACTCCATACCCTAACACTACCAATGGTGCAGCCGTCCCTATTGACATTATTACCAAGGGCTGCGCTGTTGGAAAAATACCCTAACACTAGCTACGGCCCAGCCGTGACTAATAAGGCTCATTACCCACGGCTGAGCCCTTGGTAGTAATATTCATGTACATAAATTTTACATTTTCCATGATTGTTTAACATATGTGGGTGTTTTATTATCGATTACGACAATTATAAGTATAAGTTAGTTTAATATACATAAATTTTAGCTTTCGTAGTACAATCATGCATCATTTACACACTCCGGGTCTTAATGGCAAAATAACTGAATAACGTTGTTCGTAATGACTTATATTTGACACAAATTAAATCTATGTAACATTCGTAATTGCATGTTGTAACGATCATTAATCAATTACGTGGGATCATTACAACTTCGTAAGATCTTATTAAATCCAATACATACTTAGTATATATAAGGATATAAAACTTAACTTAGTATGTAATATACTATGAGAATATAAAACGTATGATGATCTAATTCTATAATGTATATTTCGATAACTCAAAAACTATCATACTTGTGTTTTTAGTTCTTCATTTAACATATTGTAACAATATCTTAACTAAAATCATAAACAAATCAAATTTATATAATGCAAATCATGAAAACGAAAAATTTAGGGGTTAGTACCAAGGGCCTAGCCGTTCCTAATAATATTCAAACATGTTTACCCGGTTTTACCAAGGGCCTAGCCGTCCCTACTAATATTCAAACGTGTTTTTACCCAGCCAAGACAATATTCAAAATGTTTTAGCCAAAATTTTGGCGGAATTTTCAAATTTTCAAAAATTTGAAATTAGTACCAACGGTCGGGCCGTTGGTAATGACTCCAGAATATGCGAAAAAATGAAAATTTCATGAAATTTTGAATTTTTCATCCAACATTATAAATACACCTCCCCTCAACCCTTTATTTTCATTATCCACGAAAATACTCAAGTTTCTCTTCATTTTTTTCAAGTTTTTTCTTTCCTCTCTTCCAAATTTGTCTTTATATCTTCAAACTTTTTCCTTTCTTCAAATCTTCAAATCTTCATATATATATATCTTCAAATCTTCATTCTTCATATCTTCAAATCTTCAAAGTTTCTTCAAATCTTCATATTTTCAAAGTTTCTTCATATCTTTAAAGTTTTCTTCAAATCTTCAAAATTTCTTCAAATCCTCAAAGTTTCTTCATATCTTCAAATATTCAAAGTTTCTTCATTTTCTTTACACTTTTTTCTATACATCTTCAAAATTATTTTCAATCATAACTTTCTTTTTCTTATTCAAAGATTTTGTTTCTCTACACACAACAAATCACAAGATTCGGTTATTGTTAAAATGCATCCAATAATATTCCGGCAATTTACAAAATTGCCAGAATATTATTGGTTTTTTTTTTATTCGGATGAATATTAGTAGCCACGGCCGAGCCGTGCCTACTAATATTTAAACGTAAAATGTGGTTCAATATTAGTACCAACAGTCGGGCCCTTGGTAATATCATGAATATTAGTAACTATGGCTTAGCCCTTGGTAATGACGTTTAAGTCATTACCAAGGGCTGAGTCCTTGGTAATGATTGCATGTTCTTAGCCACGGTCCAACCCTTGGTAATTGTTTTTACCAAGGGCTTGGCCATGGGTAATATGTAGCTAGGGCTGAGCCGTCCCTACTTTATAGCAAGTGGCCGACCGTTGGTAAAGAACTCATTACCAAGTGCTGGGCCGTTGGAAAATTTTGCGACGCGATTACTACCAACGGGAAATTCCCAAGGGCTTGGCCGTCCCTACTAACTCATTACCAACAGGAAAGGGGTCTTTACCAAGGGCAGAGGCCGTTGGTAAAGCCTGTTTTTCTTGTAGTGAACAAAACGCCTTTTCCAACAGAATGAAATTTTAGGAAAAGACCCACAAATTCGTCGATAAAGCTCTTTATACCAACAAATTTTCTGTCGGAAAAGGCATCGTCGCTAATGGCCTTTTTAAACAGCTCTTACCATCAAATTAGAATTTCACCAACAGTTTCGTACCGTCGATTATACTCTAACACATTTTCTGACGATAAGACACCGCCGAGAAAACCCTTTTACTTATTTAAAACACCTTTTCCTGACGATAAAAAACCCTCAGGAAAGCATATATTTTCTTAAAAAATGAATATCATAGGCGGTTATAAACTGTCGGAAAGAACCGTTGAGAAAGCTTTTTGAATTTTTATTTTTTATACCCTTTACCAACAGTATAATACCGTCGGAAAAGGGTTATTTCCAACAATATAATACCGTCGCGAAAGGTTATTAATGATGAAATGGGACAAATTGCGTAGGAAAAGAGAAATGGGACAAATTGCACAAACAACAATAATTTGTGATCCTTTGGGGCGGAAAAAAAAAGGTTTTGACCATGTCATATTTTGGGGGTTCATCCTAACAGTGTTGAAACCATATATAGGTTTTGACTACGTTTTCCATTTATACTATACCACATTATTGGTGTACATCCTATGTGTTTGCACATCTAACTAACATGATTTACTAACAGTGTTAACTAAAATAATTATTACAAAAATATTACTATAAATGGAAAAAAATATGAAATAGATATTCTAACAACTCCGCAATAGCTACCTAGTGTAAGTCGATTAGACTCTCATTATAAATTAGAACACGCAAGGTCTCATCGGCTCCACCCACTTGAAATTTCTTAATTTCATTCGAGTGTAGTGCACAAGATGCCAACTGGCCATGTCCATTATCCAGCAACAGCCACTCATCATTCTTCCAGAAGAGGAAAGAGCTTATTACTACGTGAGGACCAATTACAAACTGTTTAATCCATGAATCAGCAGCGCCATATTCCTTCATTACCCAAATGTCAATAAGCTCAGGTTCTTTCATCCAAAACTGATACCGGATAATGGAAAGGCACTCCTTATATGCATTCAGACACATATAATAGGCATTTGTATTTTCCAAACTACCAGGATACTCGAACTGTCTGAAAACCTCAGTATTTATGTCAAAACTTAGGATAGTATCCGGCTCCCGAGAATTAAAAGAATACGCACTCCAATGACAGGCACCATTGAGGAAGAGTCCAGAACGAGGATTCGGAAAAACATCTTTAACCCCCATGGCATTTCCTTCAATATGTTTCCATGAATTACTATATGAATTGTACAAATGAGCTATGATGTAAGGATAGTCGAGGGTGTTTCTACGGTCAGGATCGATATTCCGTATAAGGAGTACTTTGACACAATCAATACAATTATTACCGAATCCCATGACAAGTATATCTAGGCTGAAGCCCTTTGGACATTGGAAAGGGCAATACAACTTTTTAAATTTTCGTAGTGCTGGGTTGCACAATATAACATATTCATCACAGCATATGCTGATAAGCCCGTTGCATGGGCCCAATAGATGAACACCTTCAGGAAAGTATGGTGTATCATATTTAAATCGTATATCTTTCAAAAATGGAATGGACAACTTTGGCCAGACCTCCTCCTCTAGTTCCGTAGAATTAGGATTGTGGAAAGACAAAGTGTCGTCATTTTGGGGTGAAGGAAAATATCGTCTCATGAGCAACACGGTACTGTTCCTCCCTCGTGTTAGGAAGTGGTTGTTGATGAAGATTGAACTTTTGATTATAACGCACAAACATTTTGAGACGCACCTAAATCGTACAAGTGATTTTACGGGCAAGCGTGCTAGAATCTCAATAACCATGTCCTCTGAAAGCAGTTGTTCATCCAACATTGTTGCCACAGGCTTCAAAAAACTAATTTCGGTCTCCAGTTGAAAAGGTGCATTTAAGTTAAAAGTGAGCCGCCACAATCTATTGGACGATTGTATTCCAACACGTTGTTCTTAAGGAGGGAAAGAAAACGCAAATTAGAATAATTCAGAGTTAATCCGTTCATATATTTGGACGGATGGGTTTAAACAAATGGAAGAGGCGTTGTAGGATCTTGAACGAGATGATGGGACGTGACGTGCGGCAATCATGAGGTGAACCTCAAGAAGGAAATTCAAAAATAGGCTGCATCCATATACAAAGGAAATTACCCTTTTATCAAATCAATCATAAATATCACAAAATCCATTAAGGAATTCGCGTGATTCTAGGAAAATGTATCACAATTCCACCTAAGAAACTATTTGTGCACCTAGCTAAATTTAGATTCTCATTCGACTTTATTTAATATGTCTAGAACCTTTTTTACTATATTTATATTCTCATTCGACTTTATTTAGCTTCTCATATCTAAAGAAAAAGAATTTAAATACGTTACATATTTTATTCATATCTAAGGAATAGTTAAATTACTTTGATAAAATATATTACTGTACAATTAATTTCTCAGTGATCTAAATCTCAATGCAATGTAATGAAATTAGTGATTACTGAAAATATGGTCTAACCATAGAAACTAATGGGTGCAATATGTATATTATTCGTTATATTACCAGAAAAATAATACATAAAGAATTGTATAAATTTTAATTTTGTTATTATTAGTTAAGCAAACAACTTATAAATTGTTAAGAATTGTAATTAATTAGTAATTTTTATATTCACAATATACGTGCATTCCACGTAATATAAACATAGATATATGTCCATGTGTAAAAATATTAGATTTTTATTTTTAATTTTTTGGATGACACAATTAAACGAACACTATAACAAAATAGGTCTTTTCAACGGTAAGAAATCCGTCGAAAAAAGCCTTTTTTTACGAGCGAAATGTGTCTATTCCCATTTCCTCTTTCTATCTCTCTTCTCCCAATTATATAATGACATGTGGCATGTATAAGCCCATATAAATTAAACGCCCGCATTAATGCATCAAATTGATTCAATTAATCTATATTATAGAATTAATTATATATTGTCTTTTCTAAAATAAAATCACATAAATTCCCCAAGTAAAGAAATCAAAATCTCTTCCAATAAAAAACGAGAAACAAATGATATTCAAAAAATAAACTGAAAAATACGTGAGTTAAATACTGCCTTATAACTGTATATTTCACAATCTCTATTAAAATTTTCAATCAGGTATTTATCTGTTTCTTTAATTCCCAAAGAGGTGTGGATTGTTTCCATGTTATGCACACTTAATGTTATATATTCATTAGTTTTTTATACGTAGCTATCATTTTTTAATAATTACGTTTCATTTTAAGTTTAACAATTAATACTTGTTATGGCGGATATATCACATGTATAAAAAGCCACTAATTAACTATATTGATCATAGTGTTATTTCTCACTTGATTTTAGAAAAAAAAAAGATTATTTTCACTTAATACAATCTTAACTTTTCCTTTTTCATTTTTATTGCAAAAGACTTTGATTTCTTTACTTGGAAGATTTATTTGCGATTACATGATTTCATATGAAAATAAAATAATTAATTCCATAGCATAGATGAACTAAATCAATTTGATGAATTAATGTGGGAATTTTAATTTATGTGGGCCTATATATGCCACATGTCATTATATAATTGAGGGAAGAGAGAAAAGAATAGGAAATTGGGAATAGATAAATTTTGCTCTTTTTTGACGGCGTCGTACCGTCGGTAAAGCATATTTTCGACGGTTTTATACTATCGAAAATACTTATGTCCTTACGGACGGTATATAATAACGTCTATACAGATATCTTTTCTGATGGTTTTATACCGTAGGTAAAGATATTTTTACCGACTAGTTTATACCTTCGGAAATACGAAAAGTCTTTTTTTACGGTAAAAAATCGTCGAAAAATATGTCTTTACCGATAGTATAAACCCGTCGGTAAAGACTGTACCAACCAATTTTTGATCTCTGAAATTGAAAGATAAGAAAAGATTACAAAGTAAAGTTGAATTAATTTAAAGTACAATTGTGGTGCAATCTCTATTTAATTCTCTGATTCTTTTCTCAAACAAATGATTTTGAAATTTGGTTGACTTGAGTGGATTTGATTTTGATCGCTTTTACGTGTATTTGAGTTGAACGTTAATCCAAGGGCGTTGAGCTTGATCTTGAATTGACAATCTACTTGACTTGATATTTGCGACAAAGAATTTGAATGTCAATCTTCTTTGGAGGAATCTTGATCTTTAAAGTACTTGGATATTTGACAAACATTGATTCGAGGGCTTGGCAGCTTAATCTCGGATCGAACGAAAATTTGATTGGAATTTGACTTGAAGGTTGTTGAAGATTGGTATGATATTCGTCTTCAGTTCTTTGGATTTGTTGGGTTTTGATCTTCTTGAATGAACTTCAATCTTCAAAAACGGTTTTTCGAGGGTCTTGAGATTTGATCTCGGATTAAACGGATTTTTGACTTGAAGACGAATGAAGAACGGTATGAACTTGGTTACGGATTTGTTCAATTTTTGTAGTGTGAGACTTCGTGCAAGATTTCGAAGTCTTGTATTGAGTTTTATGATTGTTTGCAACTTCTTCAATGAGCTTCTTCAATTGATCGGCAGAGACAAGGCCTTGTGTGGAAGAGACTTGAATTCCTTGGCTTTAGACTTTGCTACACCATCGCACATCAACCAAATTTTGAGTGGTATATCTCAAAGGCTTCGTTACACGCACCATTCTTTGATCTTCCTTTCTTGAGATAGTTGAATTTTGGAAATGAGAAGTGGTTTGGCTTCCTTTGCTGAGGACTCCACCGAATTCTTGAGTTAAGACTTCTTGAGCAGCCTTTGCATATGCCATGCTTTGATCATCGCTTTCCATGAGATATTTCTTTTAGAGGTGCGGGGAGACTTCAAATTCAGCGTTTGTAGTCTTGATGTATCCTTGAACTCCAATATTGTCAGTGACTTCCTTAGAATTTTCAACTCCTTCTTTGCTCTCTAGTTTTTGGAGAAGATGATTCAAGTGGTCTTCACGGTTTTGAGCTTGTTTTGTAAGATTCACAATGGCTCTTGCAAGCGTCGCAACTTGATCTTCTAGTGAGGATGCTTGATTATCATCTTCAGCTTCATGTCTTGCCCCCGGTGCGAGTGTATCTTTCATCACCGATTGCGAAGAGCCTCCGCTTGTTGCCCCCATTGACTTGTCCATTGTTGAGCAACACTGAGTTCTTGTGACTTCAAATTGGATACTTGTTGGAAAAGAGATGGAAGGTAGAGATGGTCCCATTGGGCGTGCCAAATTTGTAATGACAAATTCTTGATCTCTGGAATTAAAAGACAAGAAAAGATTACAAAGTAAATTTGAATTGATTTAAAGTACAATTGTGGTGCAATCTCTATTTAATCCTCTGATTCTTTTCTTCAACAAATGATTTTGAAATTTGGTTGACTTGAGTGGATTTGATTTTGATCTCTTCCATGTGTATTTGATTTGTTAATTGAAGGGCGTTGAGCTTGATCTTGAATTGACGATCTACTTGACTTGATATTGGCAACGAACAATTTGATCTTTGTCTTGAACTTGTTGAATGTCAATCTTCTTTGGAGGAATCTTGATCTACAAAGTACTTGTATATTTGACAAACGTTGATTCGAGGGCTTGACGGCTTGATCTCGGATCGAACGATTTTTTTTTTGGAATTTAACTTGAAGGTTGATGAAGATTGGTATGATCTTCGTCTTTAGTTCTTTGGATTTGTTGGGTTTTGATCTTCTTTAATGTACTTCAATCTTCAAAAATGGTTCTTTGAGTGTCTTGGAGTTTGATCTTCCTCGCCAGAAGTGCGATCTTCAAAAACAGTTTTTGGATGGAATTGAGACTTGACGGTGGATTGAAAGGAGTTTTTTAGGAAGAACACCTTGAAGATTATTGAAGAACGCCTTGAAGATTGATGGACTTGGTGGAGAGGATTTGTTGAACTTTCTTGCTCTGAATTCTTGAATGTTGAATTGTGATTTTTGTTCTTCAAAAGCACCTCTATTTATAGTTGTAGAGTGAATCTCAATCATAATCTCCTCATGAGTTGGACGGTTGAGACCGCGTCTACGATTTCTTGATTTGGAAGACTTGATCTAGATGAATCTTCTTGATATTTCTTGAATATTGAGTCTTAGAGAATAAGACTTTCCATGTCTTCAAATTTGATAACTATATTTATTTACTCCTTCAAAATATTAAGATTAAATAATATATGTATTTCTTTTTTCAAGCTTTCCAAGACTTGTCATTGTTTAATTTAATTGCGTAATTTAACTCTAATTAGTAAATATCACTTAATTTATCCATCACATATGTTAAAATCAATAAACTTAACTACATTATTTTGGAAATAAATTTGTTATAAATCCAAAATAAAATAGAAAATTAAATTGATAATAAATATATTACTTTTCATGGGTCGCCATTTAATTAGACTCAAATTTTAAGAGTCTACAAAGATATTTTGAATATTATTTTTGACTATCTGAGACAGTCAGAAAAAATATTTTAATATTATTTCCGACGGCACCATAATATTCATAAATTTTTAAAAAAAATTGGTTCAATTTGGATTTTTAATTAGAATTTTTTTCTTCAAAATACTCTCAATTTTGCCTGAATTTTTTAGAAAAAAACGTAAGGCTTTATAAATAGTTTTTATTTTTATATAAATTTCAAATTTAAACAATAAATAAACATAATTTTATCAAAAGATCTTACTACTTAATTAATAAAATATAAATTATAAAATATTTATAAAAAAGTAACATAAATATAAACTATTTTGTAAAATATAAACAAACAAATTTGTGTTAGTATCAAAATATTAATATATATGAGATTAAGAATTTACAAATATAACAAAACAAATGACGATGAAAAATGAAAAGAAAATCTTGATTTATAAGGAAGAATATTTGAAGAGAGAAAATCTCGAGACATATAATTGAGTTTTTATGTATGAATGAATGAATTTTGGGTGTAAAATTGGGGCTATTTATAGAGTTGAGAGGGGGTCTGATGCCATGTCACTAATCTGGGTGGAAAAAAACCAGTATATGTCACAATTCGTTTTGTTTAAATTTCACGTAATATTTCTTAAAATTGACGTTGTAAATAACGCCTGGATTGTAAATATGGAGTTGTGAAAACGTCTGGATTCTCAATAAATAATAGATCGGCAGTGTATAACTTTCAAGTCATAATTCGTTTCATTTCAAATTAAGGTTTGTATACGAATTTACAGTTTCACGTAATATTTCTTAAAATACGCCATGTTATTCTAATTTAGGTTATCTTTGTTTGCAAATTAAAGAATAGCAGCGAGGCAGCTTTGAGGCAGGTGTAAGAGGTTTTTTTTAGAGTTGTTTGCGGGTTGTTTTCTACAACATGTACGTGTATATTCTTACAACCCCTTTTAATTTAACGTTTCGGTCATACATATATGCAATATTATTGTAAACCCAAAATGTAGCTCTGTCGTATTGCTAATGATAAAAAATATTAATTTTATAGATAATAATGTATCCAAATAAAGATAGAAATTGGATCTACGATGGTTTGACCGAGAAAGGTCGAGTGAACGAATGATTTGCCTATGGTGTATACCATTTTTTGCAGTTTTCGATAGCGCGGGAAAGTTATGTAGACGATAGGCAAAATTCGAAATGTCAGTGTAGAAAATGCAATAATATAAAATATTTGAAGTCTAGCGAAGTAGCTGCTCACCTACATCGATAGGGTTTTGTAGATGTCTACCGTGTGTGGAGGTTTACAGGAAAAATATAACGAGCATAATGGCCTTCTAGGAGCATCGTCGTCAAGTCACGAAGCTAGAAATGAATATATAGTTGTTAAGGACGATATTCCTTTTGGAGCGCTAGTTGATGTTACTTACATATGCTAATTGCAACATGGCCATTACAATAAGGAGCCTAACGCCGATGCAAAAGGATTTTTAGAATTGGTTAAATGGTCGGAGACTAAGTTGCGTGAAGAGGGAAACAAGTCTGTTTTGCAGTGAGTGTCTCACTTTTTCACTTACACGTTAGACCATAACTTTTGTAGATCTGGGTGTACAAAGTTTTTCAACTTATCACGCGAGTGTTTGGGGCTAGATGATAGACATTGTCTACCCGCGGATAAGTCTGATGCCGAGAAGTTGATGAAAGGTTTGGGGTTAGGATACAAAACAATCGATGTGTGTGATAAAAGTTGTTTCTTGTTCTACGGAGAATTCACAGCTGTCGATTACATGGTATGTCCTGAATGTGGGGAAGATAGGTATGAAACTATGGGTAGAAAGAAGACTGTGGCAAAAAACAATTATGGTACTTCCCTTTAACCCCACGGCTTAAACGACTTTTTATGACATAAATAATTACTGAGCACATGACGTGGTACTTAATGTGTAGGTAGTCGGACGATGTTATGATTCACCTGGCATCAGGGGAAGTGTGGCAACATTTCAACAGTACACGCCATTAATTCGTTATCGAGCCACGAAATGTCTGTCTTCATCTTGGCACCAATGGTTTCACTCCGTTTGGAAACTTCTCAGCTCAATACTCATGTAGGTATGTGTTGATGACTCTTTATAACCTTCTTCCAGATCTTTGCATACGAGAGGAGTTTGTTTTCTTGAGCTTGATCATATTGGGGCTGAATAGCTAAGGAGAAAACATTAACATTTAGCTTTGCTAGATAATTAACAAGTTCAATGTTTTGTGGCACGATGGTGTTCATGCTTACGAAAATCATGAGTCAAAATTTTCCGTTGAGTGTTGCATTAATGTGGGCAATTTGTGCTTTCCAAGCGTACGAGATGTTGTCACAGTGAAGCACACATGGAAAGTTTTCGTGCCCTTATTACTTGGAGAACAAAAAGTCTTTCACGTTACTCAATGGTCAGAAACCAACGATTTGGGAATGACATCGTCGTCGTTTCTTGCCAGAGGAGCATGAATTTTGCCATGACTTGATGGGGTTTAATGGAAAAATAGAATTTGATGGGCCTGCACCGCGGTTGACTGGAGCTGAAATGGCAAGCAATTGTTGAACAACTATCACCAAGGTCTACGAAACCAGATGCACCAAAAATAAAAGGGTATGGGGCAGAGAAAAATTGGTCGCACACAAGAGCATCTTTTGGGAATTACCTTATTGGAGTTTGAACTTGATTCGTCACAATCTAGATGTGATGCACTGCGAGAAAAACTTCTTCGACAACATCAAGAACACAGTGATTGATGACATAGAGAAGACAAAAGACAAGTTAAAAGCTAGGAGAGACATAAAGGAGTTGGCCACGCGGAATGAGCTTTTTGTTGTTGATATCACTTATAGTAGAACCTTAAAACCAAAAGCCAAGTACTGCCTTGATATGACTCAAAATAAACAAGTGTGTAAGTGGTTTGTTGGTTTGTGATTTTTGGGCAGGTATGCTTCCAATATTCAGCTTCGTGTGGAACAACAACAGTTGAAGTTTATTAGGATGAAGAGTCACGATTGTCACATATATTTGCAAAGATTAATACATATTTCCTTTCGTGATTAGCTGGTTGATCCGATATGGGGGACACTCGTCGAGATTATTATATTCTTTCGAGCATTATGCGCCACAAAGATTGAATGTTCGGGCATGGCATTATTGGAGGAATCTATCGTGATAACAATATGCAAATTGGAGAACATATTTCTGCCATGCTTTTTTGATTATATGAAGCACTTTGTGATACATCTTTCCTACGATGCCAAAGTTGGTGGACCGGTTCGGTATCGTTGAATTTACCCGTTTGAGAGGTAAGTCTTTTTATATTTCCAAATTATTTGTATTATTTATTTCCTTCTTCTATTGAATTATTGGTTTTTTATGTAGGCGAATGAACGTGATAAAGAAATATGTTTTGAACGAAGCTCATGTTGAAGGCTCAATTGTGAATTCTTATATATTGTTTGAGAGCACCAATTTGTGTTCGGGCTATTTCGTCAAAATTGTTGAAACAAGATACAACAGGCTCAGTCAAAATGAGGCTGAATTATGTGGTGATTTCTAAGGGCAACTTTCGACTTTCCATCTAAGAGGAAAAAGTCTAAATCTAGATAAGAAGCCATGTTATCTTATTTATGAGGAGTTGAGGCTAGTTCAGCTTTGCCCGAAAGTCGACAGTTGGTTCATGTATGTATATAAATGAATTTTTTTATATACCTCGTAAGTCTATTTAATACTAATATGGGCAATATACATATTGGGCTAGTCCGCCTAATTACATGAGCCGAGTCGAATAGGCAGCCGACCCGACAATCGTATATCGGGGTGGCACCCGATATACATACTGATATGGAATATCTATTTTTGATATGGTACAACGTACGTGGGACTTACGGGTGTGTTCCTTGCATCCCGAGGCCATAATATATCCGAGTTTCGCTAATCATGGCAAATATCATTAATTACCCTACACTGTTCACCCGCATATCGAATACACATATTAGATATCGAGTACACATCTGATATATACATCAGATATACACATCCGATATACATAATACATTATACACTCCGATATAATCACCCGATATATACGTTTGACATACCTAGCCTCGATATGGAGACATCCTCGATATCCGCCATATCCCCGACATAGAAGACATTCAACATCTGCCTGGATTTGATATACCTTCGCCTTCCACATCCTCTAAGGCATCTAAAATTACTGTAAGGTGTTCGGGACTAAAGTCATCTAGAACTAGCATTAGTAATAGGAGGCATAGTTTTTATTAGGTTGAATATTGCATCATTGTAATCTCGCACTTCGTCAGCAATATACGATATATTTCCAAACTAGTGGCATCGTTTGTGGGAACACCACATTTCCAAACGAGGACACTAGGATGCAATGCAAGGGGACCCAGTCATGATCCGTAAGACCTACTATGGATAATTCGACAGCAAAGAATTCCCCACTGGAAGTTCCAGTGCCTTATTCTAGCATGGAACAACAATGCGATCCACCTCCTCCTCTAGCAGCATCTCAGGGTCCTGTACCCGTGAGTTCCGCTACTCTCCAGCAAGAGATCATTGCTCAAATTAATGACACCATGAAGAACACTTTGAATGCCAGTTTTCCTACATTGTTACCCTACATTTTCAACGAAGGTGCCGGCAACCCACCTCCTGAACCGCAGGAATCGAGGAAGAGAGATATTCCATAGGGCTCGAAAGTGTGAGCAAATGGCAGAGTCCAGGTAATTTCTAAAGCTCACGATGGAAGAGCTCCTGACCCCGAGGCTGAGATTAGGGACATAGCTAGGAGAAGGGAAGGGTGATGTCAATTGTAGATTGCCGTTAGTGAATGGACATAGAAGATGAACCCCTTTTAGTGAGGAAATCGAGGCTAAAGTGTTAGAGAAAGATAAAATATCCCGTCGCTCAAGACATATGAAAGAAAAAGCAATCCTCGTGAATACCTATACTACGTGGACGAAATATTGAACGTGCACAGTTTTACCGATAATGTGCACTATTCAGGGCCACAATCGATTGGTTCACAAGGATCATCATTGGCTCTATCGGTAGCTACGAGCAGTTGAGGCAAAAGTTTGAAAGTCAGTTCTCCATCCAGAAGAGGATGCATACAAACATGAACCACCTAAACTCGGTTAAAATGAAGGACAACGAAGGCCTAGAGGATTTCATGAAATAAGTTCAATAAAGAATTGCTCAATGTGAATGAGCCGAAAGGCGAGCATGTGGCCCTTATCTTGTTCAACGCAACTTTCCACAAGAGGTTTACGGCTGATCTACTTAAGATGAAATATCCTACTATTGATCTGATTAATGCATTGACATATGAGACGATCTACCTGGACATTATGATGGAAACTAAACATACTCCGTATTATGCACATAATCGACCAATAGGAAAAGAAGGATGAAGTAGAGACTATAACGACCCAGAGGAGACAAATCATCCATGAGGTACACTCTTTCCAACAAGAGCTTCATGATTGTGTTGAGTGAGAGTCGAGGGAAAAAATACTCAAGGAAGAATTGTGTATATCACTGCCAAATCGGGTATACTACTAAATATTGCATACACCTTAAGGTTGAGATTGAAAGGGTTATCAGGGAAGGTAAATTGGTTGAATATGTCCAAAACCCTAAGGAAACCAGAGACATAGATGATAGGTCCCGCTCAACTCGAAAGGATCAATCTCGCCTACCTAGAAGGGACAAACACAGAGCCATTGAGGCTTCTAGCAATCACAGAAGGGCAATTGTCAATGCCTCTTCAAGGAGAAAGGTTACTATGATCAATGGAGGTCCGTTAGCCGAAAACTCCATAGAGGGACACAAGTAGATTACCCAAAGGGTGCAAGAAGGCAGATATGCGGGTTTTATAACCCTCGCAGACAAGGAAGAATTCCCAGACGAGGAGATTTTCTTTAGGAAAAAGGACCACATGCGACTCACACCGCAAGCTCTTTTTGTAGGTAAACATATTGTCCTCTCGCCGTTAGACTTGGTATAGCTAACTATGGGTGTGGAAGGTTCTTATTGACAATGGTAGTTTGTCTAATGTCATATTTGCACATGCCTTGAAAAAAATGGTTGTGGACCAAGACGTAGTGGAAGGAATCTCCACCCCACTACTAGGTTTTGAAGGGGATAGGTGATTCCTCTTGGACAAGCCATGCTGCCGACCTCATTTGGCGAAGATCCATGTAGAAAGACTATTGATGTCAAATATACAATCATCGACCTCTCATTCTCCTACAATGTCATCATCGGCCGCCCTGCCCTCAATGTAATTCGGGCAGTGGTATCAACTTACCACAAAGAAATTAAATTTCCTACTTAGGGCGGGATAGGTGAAGTCATGGGTGATAAGAGAAAGTTGGTTGTGCTACATTGCATCACTCAAACTTCATTACTTAATACTTGAATACCTGCCAGATAAAGAGTGATTACTCATGACTATGTTAGGCTTAGCAATTTCTACTTTTCATTACGCTGGAACAATTTTCGTTGACCTACATTACCCCTTCGTGGGCTGGCCTGTAATTAAAATACGGGGAACTATGCTGGTCTAATTCCCTTATCACGAGATACGTAAGCGAATTGGGATTTACCCAGCTCTGGGCCATTATCTGTTATTAATCTTTATCTTTAGAATGTCATATATCTCTTCCTTCCATATTATCAATGTGATCGCATGGATAGACTTATTCTACGGGATAAGGCAAAAGTATACCTTAACAGGTAAAATATATCTTATCTCACGCAATAGGAGAATCGGATGACACCCGACTCTCGCCCGTTTTCTGTTTAAAACATTTATATTGTTCTATTCTTGCATACGTTGTTATCCTTTTAATTGACATGACATAGTTAGCCTCCACCCACAAAGAAAAGTAGGCGACAGCCCTCAATTTCACAATGATAGGGAGGAGAAAGAGATAGAAAAGAAAAACATCCCCTATCCACCGAGATAAGGAGGAGGGAAATAAAAGAAAAGAAAAATATCCCCAATCCGCCGAGATAAGGAGGAAAAAAAAGAAAAGAAACACATCCGCTATCCACCAAGATAAGGAGAATAAAATAAAAGAAAAACATCCCCTATGCACCGAGATAAGTAGGAGAAAAGAAAAGAAAAGAAAAACATTTACTATCATACATGATACTGACTCCCCGATCCTACAAGATACAAAGGATAGTACCTTAAAGGTTGAATACCTACTATCCTACATGATACTGAATTCTGAACCTACAAGATACGAAAAAGAGTACCTGAAGAGGTTGAATATCTAATATCCTACGGGACACTGACTCCCTTACCCTACAAGATACGGAGGAGAGTACCTTAAAAGGTCTAATATGTACTATCCTACAAGCTATGGCCTGGCAATGCATTGGAATGAGGCATCACCCCTGACCATAGGACGCCATTTCCTAATACAATAAATACACAATTGGGATAGAATTGAAACAACGGTTTCATCTCACAAGCAATATGAACTACATTCACTGTGGAATGTGCTAACCACACGCAAAAACAAAACAACTTACGGCAATTGAAGCTGAACAAAGTTCAAATCATAACGGTTAACGACAATAAGCACGAGACAATTCCATACATAAGATTATCCAATGATTATTACACGATTCAGTAAAAATGACGATGCAACTCCAACACTAATTTGGGTAATCGTGTGCTCTTTACAGGCCAATCGGGACAAGACTTTTCTTCTTCTTGAGTTTTGCAAATGCATATAGTTTCCCCTGACTCTCGTCGGACGGATCACATTCCTCAATAGTCTTTCCATCAGGGCCACACATTGAATCCAAATGTTGGGTATGAAACCAATCCTTGAATCCATCCTTCATCGCAATTTGCCCAATAATGGGATTCTTGGTATCGTCCCTCTCTAGAAAGACGTGCGTTGTAGTGATAAATTTAGACATTTCATTCAAGAGGAACTTCTCTGCCACACGCACCATAGTGTCGGGAGACGTGTCCTAAATTTCCACGAATTAGCATAAAGAACATATTACAAAAGAACACAATAGCATAACAAGACGATAAAGAGCTTACCGAAATCACCAAGTTACACTGAGCTTATGTTAGCTCTGCTCGCAGACGCTCATTCTCCAGCTTCATCTTCTTAAGGTCCTTATCAAAAGAATCCTTCTCAGTCTGCTCCTTGACATGGTGCTCTTTTAAGCTAAGAAGCTTGTTCGAAACTCTATCATTTTTGGCACAACATGAGTTGTATTCTTCCCTAGCAACCCGCAATGGACGCCCAGCCTCATCCTTTTGGACAACAATATTCCCGATAACCATTGGGTTACAATCACCCATCTTCGCGATATCTGCCTCCATTAGGGCTATCGTTGCGTCCTTGTCCACTTTGGCTTTCTTGGCCGTCACCATGCTCATGGTCAAGAACTTGGCAAACGGAATACATTCCAAGACATACAATCTATGGAACAATGAAGGTTACTTTAAACCACTTACAAACTGAAAAATGTGAATACCAAGCCGCACATTTTGAGCGCGATCCTTCTCTCCTAGAACTGCAAGCTTTGCTAATGTAGGAAATGCCAACCCATTGTATGAACTGCTTTGCTGCTCCTGAATTCTTGGTTGTTGACATTGATAGTAGGACAGGGAACAACATGCTCATGTGCATGCGGCACTTTATGGGTCGCACAACCTTCACCATGTGCCCTTTTACATCCAACCAACCTATGCGTCTCGCCAAGTGGTGCAGCCGCCTTTTACGTCCGGGCTGACACCGACCCTCGTGTCTCTTAGCGGTGGTGAAGGTACAACACAAGAACTCCTCTCACCCACCTGAGCCAGGAGATTAGGAGCAAACCGTTCCTCATCTAGACTTATAGGGACATCAGCAGACCCTCCTTACTCAACTAACCGACTTAATAGGATATCAGCAACCCCTCCATCCTTAAGCTCTTCATCCATAAGAATATACGTAGCTTCTTCATCAACAAATGCTTGACCTGGAGCAGCATCAGAAGCAATGGTATAGTCTCCTGGCAGCATAAAAACACTCTCCCCCACGTGTTTCATCTCCAATATGGCACGACTATGGCATAACGCCAATTGGTGAAAACACCATTTCACTTTACGGGGCAATGGGAGCCACAACCTCCTCGGCTATCGCAACCCGTACTGCTATATCCTCATTCACTACCACGGCATGAGTCGCCGCAACCTCCTCTATAGCTGCATCCCGAGCTGCCGCCATCGCAGCCACCTCAGCAGCCGCGACCACCTCAGCCGCTCGACGCGCATCGTCAAGTTGCAACATACATGCACAAAGACCCATCGCAGTACTGAACTAAAATAAATATACTCTCCTAAAAACATGACCTAAAAGATGAGGAACACAAAAATTAGGGTGATCATACAATAACACCTGATCAACAACTAAAATACAAGATTCCTACAAAACAACCATCCTAATATTGAAATTTCCCACATTGGGGATAAAGTGTTGATATTTAGGGTATATCGAGTTTTGAAATGCCCGAGATTAAACTAATATCGGGTCGCATATCAAAAACCATATAAACATGGGCTAAGTCGGAGAGGAAGGACTCGGTTATGGGTTACAGTGGGTCCATGTTGTTGTGCAGCCGGAACAGAAGCATGGGTGTGGGTTGCAGTTGGGCCTTGTTGTTGTACAACTGGAGTAGGGGCCAGGGTTTGGGTTGTAGCGGGGCTCGGTTTGCGTGACCCCAGAGTAGGGGCTTGAGTGCGTTTTGTAGCAAACTCGATGGTTGCAGAGGTTCCTCGATCGGTTGGGAACTTAGTTACGATTAGTGGATTGTATGCCAGGACAATGACTTCTAATTATACTAGCAAACCCGTTGATCCTAAGGGTTTTTAGTAACCCTGTATTCGAAATATATTTCCCTAGTCTTTTCTATTTCGCTTTTGACTTTTCTTTACCTTTATTTGTATCGTTGCGATTATTTTCATGGCCCATTTACAAAAACGACGAGTTTTGGAAAAAGAAACACTATAAAAGCTAAGGTATTACTATATTTAGATTGAGAAGAATTGATGATTCAAAAGTTGTCGGTCCCACTCCAAGTGCCGTCGGAAAAGCATTCCTGCCATTTTCGACTCCTAATCTCGTCGGATGCCGTCGGAAATAGCCGTTTTTGTTGTTGTGGAACTAATTCAAAGTAAAGTTGTCATCTCGAATAATATTGTATAAATTAGATTAATTTTAAGTTAAAACAAGAATTTTTCCTTTACAATTTTATTTAGGTTTTAATTCATTTGGAGAAAAATCGCTTTTGATCCCTTATTGTGGCATAGTTACGATTTTAGCCCCCATAATGTAGCATTGTCCATATTTTGTCTTTTATTGTGGCTTTTTGTACAATTCTGGTCCTATGGTCAGTTTTTTGCCCCATAAGTTATTTTTATTAGCAAAAAACCCCATATGTTATTTATAATTAGTAAAAAGCCAATGTGTGTTATATATTCTCCTAAGGTTATATTTTCACTTACAAAGGCTAAATTAAAAAATTCCTTAAGTTACAATGTAAAATTAGATTTTTTTAATAAATTTTAGTTATTATAAATATAAATAAAAGTTTTAAAAGAAAAAAGACCCAATTATAATAAAATAATTAACAAAAATAAAATCTTCGTCCCCACCCAGCCCCCCCTCCCCCCCCACCACCACCCAGTTTTCGTTCTTCCCTTTTATCATATTTTTCAGCCCAATTTAAGAATTTTCACTAAAAGAAAAATAGAATTATTAATCACATGTCAAAAAAACTTTTAAAAAATACGTAATTATAACAAAAATAATTAAAAATATTTTTTTAAGAAAAACCTACTCCCTCCCCACCCATTTTATTTTTCTTGTTTTTGTTCATTTTTTACTCAACTATATGAATTTTCAATGAAAAAAGTAAATTATTTGTTTCAGGTCAAAACCTCAAAAAGAAAAGAGACCTAACTATAATAAAATAATTTAGATGTTTTTTTACTGTTTTTCCCTCCCTACATATCTATAAATAAACCTCTAACACCGATTTATTTCGTTGGTTTTTTATTTTTATGCTAAGCACTTAAAAAAGAGAATAATAAGTGAATAAATAAAATTAGTTATTTAAAATAGGGTACATATATTTCTGAATTATTGAAAATTTTCTTTAAAGTGAAAAATCATAAATTTTGACTTAAAAATGAATGAAAAAAAAAAGAACAAAATTTATTGGTGGCGGTGGTGGGGTTTGGGCGTGCATGAGAGGGTTTTTATTATTATATTATTTATTTGGGACTCTTTTTCTTTTTAAATTGTCAATATGAATATTCAAAATAATTAAAATTTATTAAAAAATCTAATTTTACATTTTAACTTAGGGGATTTTTTCTTTTTTTCTTTTTTTGGTTGTAGTTATAATTTTAGGAGAATATATAACACATGAGGTTTTTTATTAATTAAAACTTACCATGTTTTTTTAATCAAAATAACTTAGGGAGTAAAAAACTGTCATTGGGACCAAAATTGTATAAAATGCCACAATAAGGGACTAAATGTGGACAATGCTACATTATGGGACTAGCATCGCCACTATGCCACAATAATGGAACAAAAGTAATTTTTGTCCTTTCATTTGTAAGTAGTTGGTGAAAGTATGTGTTCATAATTTATCGAAACGTCCTTCTCTGTTCTTCTTTGACTGCTTGGGGCTCTAACCTGTGATGATGTACCTGTAGAGTTATTCCTCGTTTGGGAAACACCAAAGTACATTGAAAATATAAGAATATCAATCTAAGTGAGGAGGAACTTTGTTCCTCTAGTTGACCTCTTTGGATCTATGGGCTAATAAAGCCATGTTGTTGTACATGCAGAGTTACCCCACTTTGATAAACAAAAAACATAATCTCATAAGTATGCATATCAGTTCAAATAACTATAAGGTTGAGCCCAACATAACGCCAAGTTGCCTTGTCCGAGTGGGCCGGCCCGATCCTCGTCGTTGGGTCAACCTAATGTTTCCTCACCAATGCCACCCGAGGTAAGTTTATAAGTACCATTTGTGGGTTGGATTCTTTGATACCACTCAAGGGTAAGATAAATTATGACACCATTTGGAGCATAGTTGTTTGTCTCCATTGAATGAGTTCCTCTCAGTCGTTGCCTGTAAAAAGATAAGGCATGGCTTGTTTAGATATCCATTGGCTTGTAAAGTAAATGATTAATGTATTGGATTGGGATTGGAGACTCCCTAATCTTTTTTCTGATCGTGTAATTTTCCTTAGTCGTATCGTGGATTTGATTATTGCTCTTAGCATCACTCCTTGGTTGGTTGGGACTGAATTCCATATTGTCAACTTCTTAATTGTTTGCTGACCGCAATATAGCTACTGGGCCTCTTCGCGGTTCTTCCCCCGTAGGACGGTTCCCTCTCTTTGCCATCTTACTTGAATAGACTCTTAAGCGTAAACAAAATGATGTTCCCAATGAAGGCACCAATATTTTGATCTTATTTCATCTGGGTTACAATACACCGAGAGAATCAAGACAATGGGTCTGACTCAACCAAAAACATGCTAGCCTATTACAAGGATTAGACTAGCTTTGACCGGAACACCTATAACACGTAGAGGAATACAAAAAAACTAAAATAACTGTAAATCGCTTAAACGAGGAAACGGTCAAACGTGATTGGTTCGATGTTGAACTTAGTCTCGAATTGGAAGACGATCAAATCGGCCTTAGTCCGATTGTGCACTCCAAGCATCGCCGACAAGAGGGGTTGAATACTTATGATATCGAATAGAACTTGGGAACGTGCCAAGCTTCCTACGTGTTCCATTGAGAGAATCGAGCCGAACATAGTTCATTTATCTCTTTTGAGTAGCCTTTATAGGGTCGAGACCTGGTAGGGTTGTGTGGTTCAGTCAGTTCTGCTATGTTCGACTTTACGATTTGGTCATATCTCCTTATTAGTTGGTCGAAAGTTGAACCTGCTTCTTGATTACGGACCCTTACTCGTGTAGCTTTCAGGGCATGTCTAGGTGTATTGAACTGGAAATTCGATGATAATTGTCGAACTGGGCAGTTCGAGGGGTACTATCGAACTGCAGTGCGTGACTTCACGGTTTCTATCATATATCTCTGATAGATGATTGAAACCTCAATCTGCTTCTTGATTCAAGACCCTGACTCTTTTAGTTTTTAGTGCATGTCTGGATTCGATCGAATTTGCCTAGCATTGAACTAGAAATTTGATGATAATTGTTGAACTACAAAGTTCGAGGGTTACAATCAAACAACAACGTGCGGCTTCACAGTTTCGATCATATCTCTCTATTGGATAATCGAAACCTTGATCTGCTCCCTGATTCGAAACCCTGACTCGTGTAGCATTCAGGGGATGTCTAGATTGTATCGAATTGGCCTAGTATCGAAATGGGAATTTGATCATAATTATCAAACTCACTTGGGGTCTACAATAAAGCCTCTTCGTCCTTCCCCCTCACGTGTGAGGATTGGGGGGGGGGGGGAGTATATATAGGCACTATTGGAGGGGCTTAAATGTAATTTTAGACTTAGTATCGAACTGAGGTGGTTTGATCATTTTTTATTATTGAACCAACATAATTCAATAGTCTACCAGATCTGAGCAACTTTACCATTTTTAGCATAACTTTTCCTCCGGACCTCCGATCTGCATTCCGTTGTTGCGTTGTAACATAGACACGTGTTGCCTTCCAAAGAAAAATTATTCAATGTCTAATTTGTTGTATATATATAATGGTAATGCAAATAAAACTCACCTAGTCTTACTTTTAATCCTTTTTGACACATATCGGCCAGTTTCGCACCATTGTGGCCTCTTCCTCACATGACACATAATATTTCTATATTATGTTACACCACATAGTGCTAGAAGGTTGGTTATGTCTCGATATATCCTATAATTTAATTTCGAAAAATATTGGTGGCACTCAAGATTTCATAATTTCACAAGATGGTTATCTCCTTGGAAACTGTCGCTATGTAATACCACATAAAAATTGGTTGTAGTCTGGATTGTATAATTCCAAAATATTGGTTGAACTTGAGATTTCATAATTTTGAAATATTGGTTGCAATCGAGATTGAGTAATTTCACATAATGGAAGAATGATATATATATATATATATATATATATATTTGATGATATATTTTTTCCCATGTGTATAAAATAATAGAAGAAAATTTATATTTTAGTGGGCAGACCTATTCCCGAATCAAGGAATACATGAAATGATGACAAAAAAATAATACTATTTTTCTTGCTCTCTCCCCCTTTTTAACAGAATAGCGAGGGCTTTATGTAGATGATGTGAACGACTTGTATCTTGTATCCCTCGAATGGCAGCATATGTGTGATAGAATGAGATTCTGATAGGTGTCCCTTGGGAATGCCGAGTTTGTATTGATCTTTAAACAAGATAAGACTTTTGAGGCGTCTTTGTCAGCATCGTCTTTCTCTTCGTGTTGATCTTTAAACATGATAAGACCTTTGAGGCGTCTTTGTCAGCATCGTCTTTCTCTTCGTGCTGATCTACGAGAAAAAAATAGTGTTACTGGATTCAAGTGTAGCTTCAAGGACTCGTTGTCAACGAGCGGCTCGCTTGGCAGCCAAGGTCATAATGCGTTCAACTCGTCATAGTTTTGGACTGAATGAAGTAGGCGATCACTATTTGGATGAAGGTGTCTTATCTATGTCGACTTCCTCTACTGTTGTTGACAATATGAGGGCAGCTTTTGTTGCGATGTGAACCTTATAATCCTCTTGTTTTCAGGGCTAAATTGGTGTCGGGCTATTTTGAGTCGGGCTTCTTAGTGGGCGTGGGGAGGATAAAGAGTATCTCTAGATTTGTAACAGGAGATTATGTGTGTCGTTTGTTTGAATGGGTATCTTTGGAGATGTTCCAATTTGACGTGATAATCCCTATGTCAGATCAACGAGCATACGATCCTCTCGCGGGGTTTTTAATAGTATATGTTGAGCAAGGTCGTTGTGGCCTTTGTTTATGTCACCAATTCGCTTGGCATCTGCTCTGATTTTTGCAAGTTTTTCCTAGCTAATTGCTTCTTTCATCTTTTTAGTACATCATGGGGTTTGTGTTGTGCTGCGAGTTTCTGAACATTTAGTGTTCCCCTTTCCAATTCTCAGCGGCCTTTTCTTTGCGGGTGGCATCTTCGAACCCCTATCTTTTTCGTTTTTAGCTAGCGGGACCTTATTTATTCCTCAAAGTGGGGGACCTTAAGAAGGCGGAGAATGCTTGGTGGGAGGAATTTCTTAGTTAGCCCCTCATAATTTTGCGATTGCCGAATGAGTTGTTCACACTCGGTGGGGTATGGGCTTAGTACGAGTACTAATTCTATGGAGGGGCAAGCAAGGCAGGATTTAGAGTGAAAAGGCTTATACTAAGGTTGCTACAATGTGTTCTCCATACTAAACTATCCAATGGCTGTGATCATGGCCGCATTTCAGAACGCAGCCGAAGCGTAGGAATTCCCTGAAGGTCCTCTCCATGCGAGCTTCTTGTTCAGTTAGTTGACCTTCTTTATCTCTTCCCTTTCCCCCGCCTTTTTCTTTTGGACCCTTTAGTCTTGGCCCTAATCTTATGGTTTATAGGGCTAAAACGGACGTCCATGCTTGGTGGGATTTCTTGGTGGATTCTTTGCTTTCTTTGTTGTATCATAGGGATGGGAATGGTCGAGCCATTTTTAAGGGTGGCTCATCAGACTAAATTCTTGGAGAGCATCACCTCCTAGTTGTCGGGTGAGGGTTCTAGTAATGCTTTCCATTAATTGGGCGTAAGGACGGAGGTGTTGGGTTATTCTTTTCTTTTGGGCCTGACGGATGGCCTTTCCATTTTTACAGGATTTCTAGGGAGTTTAGAGTATTGTCGGTCGTACCTATGCAAGTTGCAAAAAAAGAGGGATAGGGATTTTTTACTTCCTTTCTTTTTTTCTTCTTTGTATGATGTCTTTAGTAAGAATGCATGCGAGGTATGCCTTTCTCCTCCCATTTTTTATTCGAGTGTGTGGTCTTCTATGGCTCTTGCTTTCCATTTGATTATTCATCCGCTCTCAGGTTCAAATGTATACAATTGTCACTTCTGGTGAAGGATGTTGGGGATCGATATATGACTTCTCCCTTGAGATTACAGGCGTTAGAACGATGCTATCAGGGGCTGTAGTTTGCTTTGGGGGAGGCTCGCAATCAATTGGAGCAGAAGGAAACAGAGATAAAATCCTTTCGTGCTATGAATACCTAGAGTTCTGACGGTCGTAAGGATGTGTTAGAAAGAAATATATAGGCCATTCATAAGAGGTCGTGTTAGGCAAAGAAACAGTTGAGAAGTCTATTTTTTAGCCTCTTCTAGTCGGGAGAGCTTGTTCGGATTACTAGAGGAGTACGGGATGAGTATAGGCGCCATTCGATGGAATTAAGTTATCGTTTGTGGAGAAATTGGCTAAGGCTTGAGCACAAACCGTACTAGGAGAGATGGGAATGGAAGGCTTAGATAACTCTTTCACCGAGGGAGCAAGGCAACTATTGCAGATGGGCTATGGTATTTACTAGGATGTGGTCCAATCAGTGACTGGTTTTCCTGCTGACTTGGTGTTAGGACCAAATTTATAGGTCTAAATGTTTAGTAATTAAATAGCTTATTATTTTTAATTGTTTAATTATGTGTTAAAATTTATTATGTCTTGAATATTTCCTTTAAGTATTTAATTATGTGTTTAATTTATTATGGTTTACTTATTTCTGAAAGTGCATAGGATAAAGAATCTTTCCTTATGGGTTAAAACATATATCTTGATATGTTAAGTAAGGAAAGATGGTTGGTGAGATTCTAAAAGTGAATCTTGTAGTTTCCTTATAGAAATAAATATTGTCGCGTTAGGTTACTTTATGTAAACAAGATTCATCTTTGTATTTGTATTTGTATGATCCAATTTTATTCCAAGTGTATCTGAACTACTATAAAATCCTTGTGTTATTGTTTTACTTTTACATGTCATAACAAGAAATTTTCAGGGATAGAAAGATATCAAATAAGGCTTGTCAATGAATACACCACCGATGGTGACGAATACCAACTACTCGTACTGGAAGAACCGTCTCCAATAGTTCATCAAACAACATGACCAAAAAGCCTGGAAAAGCATATTAAGAGGTTGGTCACCCCTACAGATGAAAACAACAAGAAAAAAACAACTCAATTGGACAAATGGAAAAGATATTCTTACTGCACAAAATTCTACTACACTCAACACTATTCTAAGTGTTATTGATATGAATCAATATAATATCATTTCCAATTGTGTATCAGCCGTGAAAGTGAAAGTATAGGGAAATGTCAGTACAACATTCTGTATCAACTTGTGTTGGCTCAACATTGAACTCGACACACTGTATTGTGTGATTAATTTTATTTACTATATTTAGTTTAGCCTTTATTCCTGATTTTATCTAGTTCAACTAGCTGTACTTATCTTTGATGTATTTTAAGAGGATTAAGCATCAAGAAACAAGATAAAGCCAATGTTGATTATGATAAAGATAGAAGATCTTTTGTAGATAATCACCAAGGGAGATTTCGAGAATATCAACGAAATAGAGGAACAATCAAATCTTGTCGATCATATCTTTGGGAATGGAAGAACAAACTCTACAAGAAGAGTGGTCGACATCAAGACGAAGTACGAAACTAGATTATAGGTTTTGTAGAGATTAAAAACATTCGTGTCAAGTAGTTCACTCTTGTTTTGATGAGTTTTTATCTAACGAGTGAAATATATAATCTCGACAGCTTGTAGTGACTTAGGTGTGAGGATTGGATTCCTTGCTCAACTGCATTTTGTAAAATCATTAAAGTTATTTTTGTGGTTATTACCATAAGGCTCGGCATGTTATAATCATATATCCTACTTAAAACTCATTCATTGTTTTTGTTTTTTTCCGTTGCACTTTACTCTTTAGTGGATGTTGAGACAACATCGAATACAGACGGTGTTGACACCACATTCCAAATTAACACAACGTGTGAATCAAAAAGAGTATTGATCTTGATCCATAGATTTACAATTGTTGTTAGAGCCAAGCACCTAATTAATTGGTGTTTGTATATGGTACTAAGTCATGGACAATGTGAACCCCAGCACGAACAACATGGTACCAGTGTTAGATGAGACCAACTATGCCTACTGGATGATCAGACTCAGATCGTACATCAAATCCATAGATCTACGGGCATGGAAATCAATCATTGATGGTTACACTCCACCAATGACGACACGAGATAATGATAATGATGTCAATCTGAGACTCGAATCCGATTGGACACCAGCAGAAATCAATGAAGCAACCTTCAATAAGGAAGCACTTAATGCCATCTTCAGCTGGGTTGATCCACATATGTTCAAGTTGATACATATCTGCACGACTGCAAAGCAAGCTTGGATGTTTCTTCAAACCCATTGTGAGGGTGGTTTAAGTGTTAAGGAATCCGGACTTCAAATTGCCTCACACAAATTTGAAAATATTAGGATGAGTGATGATGAGAGTAGCACCTCTTACTTTGAGAAATTAATGGATATTTCAAATGAATGTCAAAGTCTAGGTGATCCATTAACTAATAAACAACTTGTGTATAAAGCCATGACAACACTATCTCCTAATTTTGAAGTTAAGAAAATAGCAATGCAAGAGGCCAGACATATGTCCACCCTTAACTTTCATACTCTTTTGAATGTCTTACAAGAATTTGAAATGAATCTATAGGCTACAAACAAAGATGCCTTGCTCTTAAAGCTATTGATGAGGAAGTAATGATGAAACTAAAATAAAGGCTCATTTAGGTTATGTTGTTTGGAAGTTCAATAAGATTGCCGTGAATGATAGAGTTAGAAAAGAGAATAATATGCTTGCCAATCTAAGAAAGATTTTCTTGGTAAAATGGTAAAATACACATTCAAAAAGCCTTCTGATAGTTATACTAAGAAAATGAATGAAATCCAGTGTTATGAATGCAAAGAATTTGGTCACTTGGCATAACTAGGTGTGCGTAGATGATATTGATGATGAGACAGGTTTGGAGAAAATCCCAGATGAACAGGATTCTGAAGAAATACACACAACAACTTTGTCTGCTCATGTGAAATGGACAGAATGTCAGGACAATATTATTACTGGCTAATGTGCGATTAACACTCAGATAGAAGTAGAAGAATAGAAAGAGTTTTTTGATAGCAGGGAGGATGAAAACTCAATATCTAACTCTCAATGTCTCATTATTGATGTAAATGAATCTGAGGAACATGTTAATTTTACTTCTTTTGGTGGTTCTGTAGATTTGGATGAAGAGTAATTCTTTGAAGGAGAAATGGATCAAAGTGAAATCATTAATGAACTGAAGGTGGTCTACAAAAGAACTGCTAGAGGAAGTAAAGAAAATTAACGAGCTCATAAAACAAGATGGATTCCTAATTGAAACTGTGGCTAAACCTGAAAAGAATCTCATCAAAAAAGAATGACAACTGGAAAGATGCAGATAAATCTTAAAGAAGCTGTAAGAAATGATTGTGAAATGGAAATCAGGTACAAGTAAGTTGAATGAAAAACTCAGTATTCGCAATGAAGGTACGACTGGTTTAAGATATCAAGAATGGTCAAGTAAGTCTGAAACTGCTATTCCTAGTTTTGTTAAAGTTGATGGTAATTGACATAAAACTAAGAAAATGACCTTTATCTGCCAATATTGCTATCAACCTGACCATTTTAAACCATACTTCTTTAAGTACAAACGTATTGTGAGAAATACAAGTATGAAAACAGTGATGTTGTGTCGGATGTTAAGTCAACATCACAGAACTCTGATGTTGGCTCAACATTTGGAAACAACACCAGTGAGCAAAAAAATAGTTTTAGAAAAAGTAGACTATGGTCTCCTAAAATGAAGATTATCTAAAATGTTATTTTCTATGCTACTCACACTCTTACTGGTTAATGGTTTTTTGACAGTAGTTTTTTTAGACGTATGACAGGTACAAAGACTAACCTCATGGAGTTTGTAACTTTGACTACTGGTACTATCGCATATGGTGGAGGTAGTAAAAGAAAGATAATAGGAAACGGGGTTCTTAATGTTGCTGGATTTCCACATGTTAACGATGTACTTCTGTTAAAAGGGTTGTGTGATAATCTTATCAGCATCAGCCAACTATGGGATAATAATTTAGTTGTTAAATTTGATAAGTACTTTTGTGATGTGTTTGATAATAAGGATGATTGTGTTATGACAAGAAATAGATAAAAGGACAAATTTTACCTTGTGGAGGAAGATGCTCAATGTCTTAAATGCTAAAGTGGATGAATCAGTGGTATGGCACATGAGACTTGGTCATGTTCACAATAAGAACCTGGACAAGATCATCAAACTAGAAGTTGTACGAAGAATACCAAAATAGATGAGTCTAGGTAAACTTGTATGTGGTGACTGTGTGCAAGGTAAGCAAACTAAAGCTTCACATGCTCAGATACATGTAGAAGGAAAAATTCTAGAACTTCTAAATGTTTTGAACTTTTGCACATGGATCTAATAGGTCCTATTGAAGTTTGCAGCCTGTTAAGAAAGATATATGCCTATGTCATTGTGGATAATTAGAGGTTGTAGAGACATTTAAGATACTAGTTGATAGTATACAAATTCTTTATAATGCATGTGTTATTAGGATCACATTTGATAATGGTGGAGAATTTGAAAATAAGAAATTTGATGATCTATGTGATTCTAGAGGTAACTCTCATGAATATTTTGCTCTTATCACTCCCTAACAAAATGGAGTATTTGAAAGGAAAAACAGAACATTGCAAGAAATAGATGGGTAATAACTAAAATACTTTGGGCAGAAGCATTGAGTATTGCTTGTTATATCTCTAACAGGGTTTACCTGGGACCAGGTACAACCATGACTCCATATGAAATTATCAATAAATATTAAACCTAATCTCGGTCATTTTCATGAATTTGGTTGTGTATGCTACATCCTGAAAGATAGACAATTTGATGTTGAAAGTCAAAAATGCATATTAGTTGGATACTCTGTGACCAATAGTGCCTATAGAGTGTTTAATCCCAGGTTAAACACAATTCAAGAGTCAGTGAATATAGTGTTTGATAACTAATATGTTGTTGCAGGTACTTATGATGATTAAAATGTTCTATCACTGATAGGCAATGTTGAGCCCTCATCCTCAACTGACAATGTGGAGTCAACACTGGTGACTGGTCAAGATTCAACAGTGGGAACATATGTTGAGCCAACATCGACTATTCCAGATGTCATCTCGCAACACCAGAGTATACAGATTCAGACACTAAAGAGTTTGTTGGTGAAAATGTGAGAATAGACACACCTGCCAGAATTTAGAAGAATCACCCCGCTTAAAAGGTTATAGGAGAACTCGCATAAGTAATAAGAACTAGAAATAAAGAAAGAGTTAACTATAAAGATATGCTTAAGCTTTGTGTGTGCATGTCTTCTGTTTGCAACAATATTCATGTTTCTTGCTTTGTTTCTGTTGTTGAACCTAAAAATGTGAATGATGCTTTGAAAGACACGCACTAGATAAATGCAATGCAAGAAGAACTCACACAATTCACCAAAAATAATGTTTGGAAACTAGTTCATAGGACTGCTCATGCTAATGTAATAGGAACAAAGTGGATTTACAAAAATAAAAGTGATGCAAATGGTGTAATTGTTAGGAACAAGGCAAGACTAGTAGCTCAAGGGTATACACAAGTAGAACGAATTGACTTTGATGAAACTTTTTTCACTTGTAGCTAGAACTGGGTCTATTAGGCTTTTACTTGCTATAGCATCCTTTCTGAAAATTAAATTGGTTCAAATGGATGTAAAGGGAGCCTAATGGGTACATTGACAAAGAAGTTTATGTAGAGCAACCCAAAGGGTTCACTGATCGTTGACATTCTAACTTTGTCTACAAACTAGAGAAAGCTCTATATGGGTTAAAACAAGCTTCAAGAGCTTCGTATGAAAGATTGACTGAGTTCTTACTGTGTTTTAGTTTTTCTAGAGGTGAAGGGGATATGACATTGTTTATTATGAAAATAACAAAGATATTTGCATTGGTCAGATGTATGCAAATGGCATTGTGTTTGGATCCTCTAGTCAGTCCACTTTGGACAAATTTGTGAGTACAATGATAAGTACATTTGAGATGAGCATGATAGGGGAGCTCAGCTTCTTTCTAGGACTACAAGTAAAGTAGAAGAATAGTGGAATGTTTCTATCTCAGGATAAATATGCCAGGAACTTGGTGAAGGTATTCTGTTTACTGGAGTCAAAACCTAGCAAAATACCAATGTCCGCTACTGTGAAGATTCAGAAGGATGAAGCTGGAGAAGAAGTTGACTCAACACTGTGTAGATCAATGATAGGCAGTCTACTGTAACTATCAGCCACCAGACTTGACATCATGTATTCACTATATGTGTGTGTGCTAGGTATCAGTCATCACCCAAGGTATCTTACTTAAAGGCAGTTAAGAGAATTCTAAAATACATAACTAGGACTGCTGATTTAGGAATATGGTATTCACATGATACAAATTCTAATCTGGTGGGCTTTAGTGACTCTGACTAGGCTGCGGTTCTAGATAACAGGATATCTACTAGTGGAGGTTTTTTCTACCTATGATGTAATTTAGTTTCTTGGTATAGTAAGAAACATAACTATGTAGTTGGCAGCTGTGTTACCCAACTAATATGGCAAAAAGATATGTTACATGATTATGGGATAACTAGTAATACTCTTTTGATGTTATGTGACAACGTCAGTGCTATAAGTGTATCAAAAAATCATGTTCAACACTTCAGAACTAAACACATTGATATAAGACACCATTTCTTGACAGATCTGGTTGAGGATAAGATTATTATGATTGAACACATTGAAACAAACAACCAACTTGCTGGTATGTTCACTAAATCATTAGACAATGAGAGATTCATCATTTTGAGGAAGGCTCTATGCATAAGCGTGTTGTGAGCACATTGTGCAAACAAGTGTTGCCTTAACATCACATCCTAATATTGGTGACTGCTTGTGATGTCCAAAGATTGTTCTCTTATTTTGATTGGTTAATCTTGTGTTGTCCTTATTCACACATGTCTCCGAGTCTGCATATCTGAATCCTGTTAGTCCTACTGGTTTGTCGGTATGTGATGGCTACTTATCTATTTACAATTGTTTATTAAAAGCTTAAACTAACTTTCTTTACTTTGAGGCAGTAACTTAACATGAAGAAGATGGGGTACACGAAGATGACTACTATGTTGTATTTAGACGTGTCTTATTCAGGTCTAAGTTACACAAAACAATACAAAGAAGTTGGGGGTACACAGAGTTGACAACTATGTTGTATTCAAATGTGACTTATTTGTATTGTTTTCCTTGCAGAAGGGGCATAGGAAAGTGAATTCTTATAATGGGGTATTTGGGGTCATGTGTTGCCTTTCATTCGGTATAATTAATTACTTGGTGCTAAAATATTTTTTATGATTGCTCAGTAAACAAGTATGTGTTAGGAAACCGGAGTGTTGGGGTTCTGTATTGCCTTCATCCAGCCCTATATACTTTGCATGTGCATCTGCATTGATTATGTTACAGCTAGGGTGTTACGGGTCTTATTATTGCCTACATTCAGTGAATACATAATCCTTTATTTTCCTTAAAGGGTATTGTTTGAAAGTTTAATTTAAATGCTGGATCTAAAATTGTGAACTAAAGAGTCAGTATCTATGACAGCTGACAAGCTATGTATGGACAACACACTTCTCATTTATGTTAACATTCATCTTCTTTTCTCATCAGATTAACATTCATTTTTTTTTCTCGGCCTATTTTTCTTCTTCTAGTCTGAGTGGTTTTGGTCTTCAGGGGTAGGAATATAATCATCATGTCATGTTTTCATATCAAAGGCATATATATTGTGTATGTTAACCGCAAGTAACACAAAAATATGTTTCCCATTGTTCAATAGAAGCGTAATTATCTATGTGATTTTAACTTCTCCATTTTCTTTGTTGTGTCTCTTGTTATCTAATTTCTCATGTCTCCACATATCTAAGCTACTGGATTTTATTGATTCCATCTAAATCTTGAGTTACAAATACTACTTAGATTCTGTTTATGCCTTTAATTGAAGAAAACCTTGATAAGACTCATGCTTTAGTATTGAGAGAATGTTGTGCCAACTTTGTTCACTACGGACGTTGCCTCAATTTTTTCATCTACTCTATGACTTATAAGTTATTCAATTGACTGCTCTGGTCACGTGTTAAGGCAACATGATTGCACATGTTGACTCGACATGGCGGTAACTACACACTTTCACATCAATTACCTGCCCACGACTCTTGATTCGCCTCAACTTTCATTTTTTCACCTCCTTATAATGTTGCTTTAATTTTGTAAATTTAATTAAACCCTAAATTTACAATCTTTCATAATTACCCTTGCAGACTACATAATGGTGAAGAAATCCACAATTGCTGATCTTGCCAACATTGCTGCTGCCATGGAGTCCGGTGCAATGGGAGTTCAACCTAAAAGAAGCACACGCTCACGCACCATGGTGGTTGCTCCTGGACTGCCAAATAGAAGGGTACATGTTTACTCCATGAGGAATGTCAAATCAAAGAAGGAAGCATCTACCAGTGCTACTTCAACACCGGCATCAGAGGATGTTGTGCCAAGATAGGAACCTGAGAATACCGGCACAACACAGGAACCTAACACTACAACAGAGGAAGTCCATCAAATCGAGAAACCTGCAAGTGTCATGGTTGATGAACCAGAGCAGACTCAACCACCTACCCCACCTGCTGATTTTGAGGGGGGGCGAGAAATTGAAGAGGTTGTAAAAGCTCAAGGGAAAGAAGAAGAAGAAGACGTTGCGATTGGTGACGACGAGGAATCCTCTGAGGAAGAGAATTCTGATGATAAAGATGAGGAGGAGGGATCTGAAGAAGAGGAAGGAGATGACGAGGAAGAAGAGACTGAGCCTATAAAAGAAAGTGATGATCTAAACCAGTTGGATGTTGTGCTAACATCCCGAGACAAGGATGTTGACCCAACATTGGACTCTGCACAAGAATCAGAGGATGAGGTATATGATACATTTGAAGTAGACTCTCTTACAAAGCCTTTAAATAGGTGTTTCTTGACTAAATCTGCAAGTAAATACTATGATCTTGTACGTGAAAGGAAAACATGGGCTGAGAAAACATTAGTTGTTGATGACTTTAAAAGGCATAAAGTATTTGAGTACCTAGAGTCTAGAAGTCTGCTATTTCAATTGTTGATATTGCTAGTTATGTTGTTGATGTTGTTAGAGAGTTTTATTGCAATATCTACAAATTTTTTAATGCACAAGGATCCCCCGAGTATGGGAGAGTATTTGTGAGGGCTAAATTTTACAAAATTAGTCCTTCAATCAATAACAATGTGTGGAAGATGTCAAGAATACAAGAGATCGGTGTGGAGATTGATGACAATAAGATGATGAAAGAGCTGAATGGGGGACTAGTGAAAAACTAGAAGAAGAAATTGAATGTGACTGGGCTAACTTCTCTTTCTGCCATCTTGTGCAAGATTTCCCCATACAACTGGATGCCCTCATCTAATCTACAGTCTTAACTCATGAGATGGCTGTGTTGATTTTCAAACTGGAGAGAGGACTTCCAGTGAACATGGGGGAAAGAATTTTCAAGTCTATTGCTCATGCTACTCACAGAAAGGAGGTTATTCTTCCATTTCCATCACTGATATAGATACTCAATGACCAAGATTCAAGAAGGGACAAAATGAGGTATTTGTAGACAAGGCAAGAGAGCTTGCCATCAAAAAGAACTACTTTGGGGAACCAAGATAAATGATCCACCCTAGAAGGATCCAAATGCACCTGGTGGAAGTGGAGTTTAGCAGTAGAAGAAAAAAAAAAAAAGGCTAAGACTTTTCGTGTTGCCGAAACATATGAGGTGACATTGCCCCTACAATACCCATCAGCTCAACATTTATTCAGGAGAAGGTTGACCGAGGCGATAGGATGATTACGGACAGGAAAAATGAGATAGCATACAAGAAAGAAGAGCTTAAGGAGCTGGGTTCGATCAAAGAGAACATGTTGGTGGTGCTTTCCTCACAAATAAAGGGGGAAAATAGTCCATATTTTGTTTCTTGATGCTTTTTATTGGTTGACAATTAGTGTTTGATTCAGAGAGCGTGTTCTATGTTGGTTTTTTACCTAAGTTTCATACAATTCAATACTAATTGTAATCACACTATTAATAATTCATCTACTTTAATACAATTAAATCATAAGAAGTATAAGTATAGTGGGAAAGTTAAGAGATAGAGATTGTCGAGCCAAATTTCGTAGATATTTTAATTCAGCATGTCTCCTCCTTTCATGCGCAATGATAAACATGTTCTCCAAGAAACTGGACATGCGTGACCTAGGGTGCCGTGCACCATATAGCGCAATTCCTATGCCAAAGCAACTACAACAACACTATGAACCACGTGACTCTCATGATGAGCAATGCGGCACACGCATGTTAAATCCATAACATTAAATAAGTAAGTAAAATAACTAAAGGAAGGATACCGAGTTTTGTATGCGTGTGGAAAAAATAACACGGGGTCAAGCAGCCTATGTATCTCTTTGAAAATAGAGAATCAAGCAAGATGTAGTTCATCGTTAAGATATGCCCATGAGAGGATCTTACTTAGGATCGTGCTCATCAAGAAGCGTTTGAGCAATCATAGGCCCATAGGGCTTAAGTGGACAACCTTTTGTGGTGTATGTATTGTAGGCAAGGCCTTTTGGGGGGTTGAAATGACCCCTAGGGTAAAGTTTCATTAAAAGAGCTTTCTTGTAGAATTAGAATTCTTTAGTAATCGAGCTCCTTAGAGGCTCGAGGTTATTGGGCATCAAGTGATTTCATCTAGGAGATAGTTAAATCACGAGCCAAAATACGCAACGTAGATGTAATTGTCATATTCATCTTGTAATAAGTCCTATTTTTTTCGTGGATACGTTTATGGAATAGAAGACATGAAATGGTTGACGTTGATTGCCAACGTATAACTGCATACGTGGACCATGGAATTGCCCACGTGAAATTGCCTAAGTACTTTCTAGAGAGAGATGTAGAAGCTCAGATTTCTCAAGTGTAGAACCCTCAAAGGAATTGGGTTGAGAGAGTTATCACACCTCCCAAGTCAAGCTAGCAAAGTTGTATAATCCAAATTAGTTTTTTCAAGCTCAGTACGGACATTTTCAAGCTCCTCTTTAACCTTGGCGACTTCATCAATTTCCTCCTGGCACAACACTTTATGTTCCTCGAGAGCTACTTGCATTTTACTAGTCTCATTATGGGATTTCTCTCGAGCATCACCAACTTGGAAACTTCAAATCAAACATAACCTTCTCAGTGATTATTTTATTGAAGATCTTGCGCATCGTGTCATAAGCAACACCGACATGAGAAATCAAGGTCTTAACACATCAATGAACAGGACTACATAAGATAAATAAAATATATTAGAAAGATAAGACGCTTACCCGATGGAAAGCGAGGGAGGACACTGCCAACAAACATTGTGGGTATGTGTTGCATAAATTTTGATAAAAAGAATCTCATATCGACTAAGGGCCATAATTTTCCCATTGATTTCGTAGTCATCGAGCCAGATAATGCGTATATCCTGCAATACTCCAAAAATATAGGAATGTCAACATGAACTTCCATAAAATCAGCAATTGTGTACGTTGTCGTGTGTAAAGGAGGGCGGTCACAGGACACATGCTTGCCCTCTATATTTCCTCTGTAAAAGATTACCCGCCTTACTTGTGCCCTAATCATCGATCAACACATTTTCTCGCCTCAGCCAAGTAGTACCGCCTATAGCGGGGACTGCTTGAGTTCTAGGGTTAGGATCAACACTGGCCTCTTCAAACTCCAAGTCGATTACCCCCTCAAAAACACCAATGCGATGGATCACGGTTTCACCGACCACAGCCTCAGGTACCAATCATCGTCCAAATGGGTTGCGGTAGTGGAAACACCTCTCTATAAGGGGAAGAGCAATGAGGCTACTCTAAACCACCTCAACCTCACCCTAATATTGACCCTCTTCCCCGCATACTTTCGCACCACGACCCCAAGGCCTTATTGCCAAGCAGCATCATGCATAGCCTCGATGCAAGATAAATCTTAAAACGTGAAGAGTTATAATAAAAAAATTAGACAAATCTGGCAATACAAATAGAATCATTACCAAGTGATACTCGCCATCATGAGAGACGCCACATAGGCCAGCAACTGGCAAAACTTCATCACCAACCAACTAATTCGCATCAAAGGGGTGACGCTTAAGTAAGGTCACCTAACCCCCCCCCCGAACAAACTGCTCACCTAGGGAAGCCTTTGAGACTCAAATTTGACCGCCCAATCTTAATTGAAATGATCATATTTGTTGGGAGTTCTAACTTTAACGAAGAAGAAATGTTTCTTCTAGTTAAGCCCCAAGCCAAGTGTGAAGTTGCTGAGAAAGGTAAGATTTTCCTCTCTTTGAAAAAGTAAAAACCCGAATCAGCTCATTTGTTATTAAGTTGAGGTAAAATAGTCTCCGTAATGTTGAAGGAGACCACGTGAACCCAAAGTGTTTCTAAATAATGACAAACCCAACCAACCTAATTTAAGAATTTAGAGTCAACTAGAAGGAGATATGGGAAAGTCTTAAGAATCTCCCTGGAGGCAAGAAGGCGGTCATGCATCGTGGGAGAGGGAGATGCATGCGATCGATGTTAGTCGGTTTGATAATCACATACCACTTAATGAAATGGTACCTAATCAAGAAATAAGAAGGATCTTCGGCTATGTCCGAGATTAACTCATCAAATCTAATCTTATTCCTATATACGGGGGGTGGACGCTCATCTTCGTCACTATCACTGATAAGACCCTCGGAATGGTAATGCATACTAGGTGAATGTTGAGTATCAGACCACCTTCTCCCTCATCTATAATATCAAACTCTTCATTGGGATCTAGCTACCTCATCAACCCCACCCGCAATATCAATCTCCACATCACTAGAACCTGGTAATGAAGTACTCTTGGGACCACGAGCCTCATGGCCAAAACCAGATCCAAAACTAAAACTTTTCCCCTAATGAAAGTAAATCAAAGAAGCTAAGCAAGTGTTGGTCAAACATTACCAGCCATCAACCAAGTCCACACACAAAGTCTTTCTCTTCTAGAAGCCATGTGAAACGCACACGACAGGTCACCTCACCTCCAGCTGTGTGAAAGAAATGTCCAAGATTTGGACATCACACCGTCAACTTCCTCCTCCTATAAACAAAGGTGCTACCAGAGAGAGATATACACACCAAAAACAGAAAAGAGAGAAAATAAGAAAGAAAAAGCCGTACAGTTCGAACGGAGAGATTTGAGGGTTGGTTTATTTTTAATAGTCGAGTGTGAGAGTTGCTCTTCTATTGTAATTTGTTCGTATCGTTGAATGAAGAATTTTCCAACCCCAACAAAGTGGTATCAAGAGCCACGGGTTTCATTCCTCCGTTCTTTGTAAATTTTCGTCCGAAATGTTTTGTCCCGAAACTGTGATTTCTTATCACGGTTGTGAAGCTCTCTGTCCGACGATTCTAAATATATAGTTTTTAAGCTATTTTGATCGCCGGAAAGTGACGATCAAAGTCGACCCAATTCGACTTCAAAATTTTTTCGTTTCGGAATTGTGTTTTGTTAATACTGTTGTGAAGCTCGTGTTGCAAGGATTCCGAATATATATTTTTCGGAATTGTTTGATCGCCGGAAACCTCCATTCCATGCCGACCGAGTTAACTCGACCCAACTCACAAAACGGGCGAAGAAGAAAGGATCCGCGACCCAGATCCAACCCGGTCAAAGCTTCTGGTCCAGTCAACCCCGGTCAGTCGGTCAACTCTGGTCAAATCGAATTTAATCCGGTTCAACTCCTTCCAACTTGTTTAGTCTCGGTTCAACTCATTTTTGATCCGTTTTTAACAAGGTCAGAATGGTTCCCAAGGTTTTCGACTGTTCCGGATCCAACCGTGTGCTCTGTTTCCCCAAATTCAGTCTCTAAATTTGGGTACAAGAAAGCTTGTTGAATTTTAACATGAAAAATTCAACCTGGGACACGTTGATGCTATTGACGCGTACTAATTACAACATGTGGAAGCCTCACATAGAGGATTTGCTAAATTTGAAGGATTTAGCCGGGCCAATCGAAAATAAAGGTGCCAAACCTGAGAAGACGAGTGATGACGATTGGAAAAAGTTGAACAAGAAGACTGTTGCTCACACTCGTCAGTGGATTGACAATAGTGTGTTCCATCATGTCGCACAGGAAACGAGTGCCCACACGTTGTGGGATAAGCTTGCTAACATGTATCACGCAAAGACGGCATGTAACAAGACCCTGTTGATGAGACGTTTAGTAAATTACAAGCTTCGTAGTGGTACGTCATACCAGAACACACGAGTCAGTTCCAAGACCTCGTGAACCAGCTTGTTGCCGCCGATTGGAACCTCAAAGATGAGGAACAAGCGATACTACTTCTAAGTTCCATGTCGGACAATTGGGAGACTCTTGTTGTCACCCTCAGTAATTCTGCCCCCGATGGTAAAGTATCTATGCAAATGGTGACAGATGCTTTACTTAATGAAGAAGCTAGAAGAAAATAAGTCATTGTCGACCAATCTTATGCTCTTGTGTCGAAAAGTAAAGGCAGAGGTGGAGGTAGAGGAAGAGGTCGTGGCAGAGGCAGAGGCAGAGGTCGAGGTCAAAATCGTGGGCGATCTCAAGATCGAGGTAGATCCCAGAAGAGAGGTAAATCCATTGACAACTCGAGTCAATTCAAACGGAAACTGTAATTATTGTGGAATTTATGGTCATATGAAGAGGGACTGTCGAAAGTTTTTGAGGGATCAACCCCAAACCGGCTAAAGCTCCAACAAGGATGAAGGTGAAACCATTGTCACAATATCATCGGAAATTGCTCTTGTTTCTTATGGAGACGAGACATGCCTACATGTTGGCAATCAAAAAATTGAGTGGGTGATTGACTCTGCAGCTTCATTTCACGCCACTCCACATCGTGATTTCTTTGCTACATACAAATCAGGGGACTTTGGTACCGTAAAGATGGTAAACACTAGTTACTCCAGTGTAGTTGGTGTTGGTGACGTGCACGTGAAAACCAACATAGGATGTTCTCTTATCCTCAAGGATGTGCGCCGTGTTCCGGATCTCAGGCTGAATCTGATCTCAGGACTAGCCCTTGACCGACAGGGTTATGAAAGTAATTTTAAAAATGGAACTTGGAAGCTGTCGAAAGGTGTGATAGTTGTTGCGAGGGGTCATATTTGTGGCACGCTATTCAAAACTCATACAAAATAGTGCGAGTTAAGCCTCAACGCCGTTGAAGAAGAGGCGTCACTTTGGCACAAAAGACTTGGGCATATGAGCGAGAAGGGCTAGGCTACACTAGCCAAGATTGATGCTATCAATCTCGCGAAGGTTGTTGCACTAGATCCTTGTGAGCATTGTTTGTTCGGGAAACAACATAGAGTTTCTTTCAGTTCCACCAGGAAACAATGCTCCGAGTTACTGAGTCTCGTTCACTCTGATGTGTGTGGACCGATAGAGGAAGAATCTCTCGGTGGAAGCAAATATTTTGTGACCTTTATTGATGATGCTTCACGAAAATTATGGGCCTACTGTTTAAGATTAAAAGATTAAGTTTTTTGATCGCTTCAAAGCATTTCATGCGTTGGTGGAAAGATAGACAGGGAAGAAGTTGAAGTGCCTTCGCTCAGACAATAGAGGCGAATACACTTCTCGAGAATTTGCAGCGTATTGCACTGAACATGGCATTAGACACGAGAAGACGGTGCTGAGGACCCCACAGCATAATGGTGTTGTTGAGCGAATGAATCGCACCATTATTGAGAAAGTTCGTTGCATGCTCAGTATGGTTAAGCTGCCTAAAGCATACTGAGCCGAAGTAGTCTTCACATCTTGTTATCTAATAAATAGGACACCGTCAGTTCCTTTGAACGTTGAAGTTCTGGAGAAGATATAGACAGGGAAGGATATTTCATATTCTCACCTAAAGGTGTTCGGGTGCAAGGCTTTTGCACATGTGTCGAGGGAGCTCAGGCAGAAACTTGATCTCAAGTCAACTCCATGCATCTTTTTCAGCTATGGTGATCAAGAATTCGGTTACAGATTGTGGGATCCACAGTCCAAGAAAGTTATCCGCAGTAGAGATGTGATTTTCTACGAAAATCAATTATATGACTTTACTCCAGCTGCCCTAGTTCGACAACATACTAGTGCTCCAGAATAAGTTACTTCACCACCAGAACCTCATATTGAATATAAGGATGTCCAAGATAATGTAGACGATGCTGACGAGGATGAAGGTGCTGAGCAGGGGGAGCTCTCACCTCCTTTTCAAGAAGATGGTGAACCTCGACGATCTAGACGTGTGCCGATACCATCAACAAAGTATCCTGTATCAGAATATATCCTTCTTACGAGTGAGGGGGAGCCTGAAAGTTTCAAAGAAATTCAATCTTATAATGACAAAGTAAGCTGGAGGCAAGCTATGTACGAAGAAATGAATTCTCATCAAAGGATTCCAACAGAAGAAAGGCATTGACTTTGACGAGATATTCTCACCAATGGTAAAGATGACATCAATCCATGTTATACTTGGGTTAGTTGCCAGTTTGGATCTGGAGCTTGAACAGATGGACGTGAAAACTGCATTCCTTCATGGTGATCTAGAAGAAGAGATATACATGGAGCAACCAGAAGGTTTTCAAGTCCGCGGCAACGAGCATCTTGTTTGTAAATTGAAGAAAAGTTTGTATGGTCTAAAGCAAGCTCCAAGGCAGTGGTACAAGAAGTTTGACTCTTTCATGGCGACTCACTAGTATAACAGGACTGCGGCAGACCAGTGTGTTTATTTGAAGAAGTTTGCTGATGGTAAATTTATCATCCTTTTGCTTTATGTCGATGATAGGTTAATAGTTGGTCAGGATGCAGCGCTAATCAACAACTTGAAGAAAGATTGTCCAAGTTCTTTGATATTAAAGACTTGGGTGTAGCACAACAGATTCTCGGCATGAAAATTACGCGAGATAGGAAAACGAGAAAGTTGTACGTATCTCAAGAAGATTATGTTGAACGGGTTCTCAAAAGGTTCAACATGGGTAAAGCAAAGCTTGTTTCGACTCCGCTCGCAAATCACTTCAAGTTAAGCAAGAGACAGTGTCCTTCTACGATGAAGGAGAAAGAAGAAATGGAGGTGATACCATATTCTTCGGCAGTGGGAAGTCTGATGTACGCGATGGTGTGTACTAGGCCAGATATTGCTCATGCAGTTGGTATTGTTAGCAGATATGTATCAAATCCAGGCAAAGAGCACTGGGAGGCAATCAAGTGAATTCTTCGGTACCTGAGAGGTACATCTAATCTATGTTTGTGTTACGGGGGAGCAAAGCCAGTTCTGAATGGTTGCACAGATGCCGACATGGCAGGAGATCTTGATAGTAGAAAATCTACATCAAGTTACATATTCACTTACGCAGGGGGAGCTGTTTTGTGGCAGTCCAAGCTGCAAAAGTGCATTGCTTTATCCACCACTGAAGCCGAGTACATTGCTGTAGCGGAAGCAGGGAAAGAGTTATTATGGATAAAGCGCTTTCTTCAAGAACTGGGATTTACACAAAATGAGTACATTATTCATTGCGATAGTCAAAGTGCTTTAGATCTGAGCAAGAATGCAATGTATCATTCCCGTACAAAACATATCGACATTCGGTACCACTGGATACGCGAAGTAATGGAGCAACAACTGTTAAAGCTGGTTAAGATTCACACAAGCAAGAATCCTGCAGACATGCTAACAAAGGCGGTGACACGAGAGAAACTAGGTCTGTGTACAAACATAGTTGGGCTGGAGGGGGAGATTGTTGGTCAAACATTACCAGCCATCAACCACGTCCACACACAAAGTCTTTGTCTTCTAGAAGCCATGTGAAACACAACCGGCAGGTCACCTCACCTCCAGCTGTGTGAAAGAAATGTCCAAGATTTGGACATCACACCATCAACTTCCTCCTCCTATAAACAAAGGTGCTACCAGAGAGAGAAATACACACCAAAAACAGAAAAGAGAGAAAATAAGAAAGAAAAAGCCGTGGAGTTCGAACGGAGAGATTTGAGGGTTGGTTTTTTTTATTAGTCGAGTGTGAGAGTTGCTCCTCCTATTGTAATTCGTTCGTATCGTTGAATGAAGAATTCTCCAACCCCAACAGCAAGGAGGTTACAATCTTTACTACTCTCGGACCGTGTAAAAGAATTTCTGGAGGAACGGTGATGAGAGTAATAACAATGTGATTAATATCGCCGGTCCTGGATATAATGAGAAGACGGGTGATAAAGAACTGGTCATTGACGACTGTGGTAAATGTCAGGGATGGTAAGTCTTAAAATCACTGCGATAAGTCGTTGCAAGAAAATCCTAAAAGAAAAGAAAATACACGAATCATCACAACTATTGGAAGAATAAAAAAAAATCACATCTATTTGGTCAATTCAACCTAACAGCGGTAAAGTTGGAAATATATCAAAATGACAACTGCAGACCCAATTCAACATATCAAAAGAATTCAACCTATATTGGTCAATTCGACCTATTTGTCAATTCGACCTTTTTTCCTATCGGGGGTACTAACGTAATTTTTGTTAGACAAATTGATATGTAAAAGACTAATTTTATTCAAGCAATTATCAAATTTATTTGAGCTACTTTTTTGTTCGACTTATCCGTTCGACCTTCTGGGAGAGCTCCTCAAACAGAAACTGTGAAACGAGGAGGACCCGCCCGTATTTATAGAAGAAGAATGATGGGCCATAGGCTTGGCCCAAATTTGACCTATTTTTGGGCCAGAATTTGGCATATGTTTGGGCCAGCATTCGACCTTTATATCGGATTGCCAACATTTGACATTGAAGTGCCTAAAATTGTAAAATTGGATAATGTTCAATCATCAACAACAGATACTAAGTCATCTACTAATATTGGATGTGCAAAGGTTCACCCTCAGAGGTCAGGCCTTCACTTTCGACCACGTTCGACCGACACCGAGAATAATAAACTACGTTATACTTGATTTTCCAGACAATATACATTGGCACATTTGCTTAATCAAGTTTAGTCCAAAATCAATAAACTCTCCAATCCACATCAGTCGCTTTCGGCCTATCCTAGAAGCCATCAACGAGCATCAATTGACTTAGGCATGAGAGTGCCTTCATTGGATTAACCTCAACCTAGTTCAGGTGTCGTATTTCTCGTGCACGTTTCTCTGACTCAAAGGTAGCTCGTGCACGTTTCTCTGACTCAAAGGTAGCTCGTGCACGTTTCTCTGACTCAAAGGTAGCTCTTGACGAATTAGAAGCTTAGTTTAGCAACCAAAATTAGCCAGCATCATCGTTCAATTACTCAAAGTTTGATAAAACTCATGGATATATGATTCCCTATGTTGATGGGAGTTCAAAGATTATACTTTTATGCCTTCTAGTTATCTACAGTATAATCAAAATCATTTCTGAGCAATTAGGATAATCAACATCATTGCTGATCTGGTGGACAATGGAATTTAGGGAAAATATCCAAAATAGTCCCATAATGATTTAATTTTTTAATTCTAGTCTCATAAAAGATTCGCCTTTTGGTTCTAGCCCCATAATGACATTTTGTTATCAATTTTGCTGCTTCGAGTCGAAATCAGAACCACGTAAATCCATGTTTTTCAATTTTGTACTGTATTAATCAACTTTTATCAATTCGGGTACTTCAATCCGGGCTAGAATCATTCAAACATTAATGGAAAGGCCATAATCTCGGCTTGATTTGGTCTCGAACTACCAAAACTGGTAAAAAAAAAAACCAATACAGGATTAAATCTAAAGGGCGAACTAGTATGGGACTAAATTTGGAAAAACAACATAGTTATGAGATCATTTTTAAAATTTCCCCGTGGATCTAATGTCCGAATCTTGATATTTACTCACGATAGAGCTGAAATTTACCAAACATTATCAGGATAATAATAATAAAAAAATAACCACAAAACAGAAATAGTATTCTTGGCCACGAAGGTTAAATGTAATTTGTTGTCCAGAATTAATTAACTTGTTTAATGCTAATTAAGCTCTCTTTGTATACACTTGCCCATAAGGTCCAAAAGGTCCCATAGATTTGAAATGTCTTTGCGTCATTTGTCTGTAGTCCGAAAGATTCGAGTTGACCAATGCTACCTTCACCCAACAACTGATCATTGTTCTTCCAAATCAAAAAAGGGCATATAATTTGATGAGGCCCAATAACAAATTGTTTTGTCCAAGACTCTTTTATGCCATATTCTTTCATCACCCAAACCTCAACAAAAGATCGTACTAATTCACATCTAACTGAGGCTAAGCACCCTGTCAGGACCATGAGACAATGTTGGAGTCCAGTACATAACTTGAGACCACTAGGATGTTCAAATTGTCCAAAAACCTCAGTACTTACATCGAATGTGAGGACAACATCTGGAGTTGTAGGTCCAGTAGTTCGTCCATTCCAGTGACAAGCACCTCTGAAGAAGATTTCAGAGCATCTATAGGAGTAAATGCAAGGCATGACGATGGCATAGTCATTTATTTCCCTCCATGAGTCATTGATTGAATTGTACAAATGGATCACCACGTCTAGTATATTGGTATCAAGACCTCTTGAGTGGAATTCATTTATTAAAACAACCTTAAAATTGTTTGCACAAGTACTACCAAATCCTCGTCCTGAAGGTATGCTAAAACAATCTGGTGGACAAAAAATGGGACATCGTGGAAGCCGCCTGAATTCCCGTAATCCAGGGTTGCTTAGAATAACAATATCTTCATAGACTATACATACAATCCCATTGCAGGGACCCAAAAGTTTGACTTCACGATATAAGAAAGATCCGTCATTTCTTTTCTCCGGTTCCCACAAGAATGGAATAGAAAGATTTGGCAGCGCCAACTCTAGATCTGGAGAATCCAGGTCATGGAAAGATAACACATCACAATATTCTGGTGGTGGCAAGTAGTGTCGCACCAATAACACACTATCATTTCTTCGTTGTTTGATGATGTGGCAGTTAACAAAAAAAGGGCTTTTGATCAACATCCACCAAAACTTTGAGGCACATCTTAAACGCAATAGCGATTTCACTGGTAGGCATACCAGAATTTCTTTTAAAACATCCTCAAGCATTCCCTGTCCAACTACAATTTCTTCAAAATCGTTATTTCTTTTAAACATTCTGTTCAGTTAGATTCTTTTCCTTGAAAGAGAAACAAGAGTTGGTAGGATATAGCAATTTACGAGGAAAATAAATTTTGAAGATTTACAAAATAAGAGGAGTTATTAGAGGATCTGGAACGGGTTAATGGTGCATGATGTCCTAAAAAGAAGGGTGGCATTGTTTATTTAAGTTTATGAGGGACGGCTATGTTTGAGGTATAGAGCATCGTAAATAAGACACAACCGCAAAGATTGTTATGGGTCCAACCATTAAAGAAACACATAGTTGATTATACCGTGTTAGGTATTTGAACCAACAAATACATGCATGTCCAAATTAAATACATGTCGAACCTTATGCTTTTGTAGTGTGTCAAATTACAATTTCCTGGTTATTGTGATTTAAGACGTCCTGTGTCTGATATAATTCATTCATCTTTTCTAAAATTGTTGTGTGGCAGTACCAAAAGCGAAAAAATATAAACATGAAACACAATAAAAAACACAAAATTTTAATTAGTCACCCTGTTCGTTTATCTCTCCCGTTAGCAGCGGCCAAAGCTCAGATTCTTACTTTGATTTTGATTTTGATTTTGATGAGTGGTTTATAATTACAATACGTCAAACAAAAAAATCAGCCTCCTCTCATACTATCGCTCACATGTTTTTCTCTCTTATTACTCACTTTTGTGTTTTATTTTGGCACACATAAGATGTTCCAAACTTTTATATTTATAATTGTTATTGTAGGTCATACGTTCTTTAATTTTATTTTATTTTGTTGCATCCGCGAGTAGGCGATGATGTGTGGATTACAAGACAATAGTAATATTTCTTTCGAAAGTGCACAATCAACTAATAAAGAGGTTTGTAAATTATGCCCTAGGTATCGTATCACAAGAAGACTATGAATCAATCTTGCTAGTTGTATTCTATCCTAAGATTTTTAATAAACTGGAGTTATGGGGTTTCTAACACTTCAATAAAACATAAATATTCCATGTATTACAGTCAATTTTCGATGCAATTGGCTAAATGCAGGATAATAATTGAATGCCACATGCCCATGCATTAGGTGTAGTTGCAAGCAAAAAGCAAGGAAAAAATCCATTGCAAAAAGTTAATGCAAGGAAAAATTCCATGACACTAAAAAAAGTACTACAATGGAATAATTTCTTGCAGAAAAGGCTGCATCGCAATATTCCGTTGCAGCAGAGAGCAATTGCAAGGGAAATTTCCCTAGGCTTCGCTATGCGGCTTTGGATCTCCTACTACAAATTAGTACATCTTATACTACATTATGTGGATGCACGCCATGTGGAGACAGCTTAATACCCTGTTTGTTTAAATTATTTACAGCTCTTGGCTTATGTTTTAAGTTATCTTACCAAATTTAAAAATATGTATTTTTAACAAATATCATATTTTCCAAATTTACGCAACAATATGTTTGTATTTAATGAATGATAAGATTTTTATTACGAAAACCATATTTCCATCTAAATTGTTATGCACGACTCTCTTATGATTTACGGATCAGGATATGTTTTTTAAATTCCCTTTTAATAAACGTTCATTTTCATGAATTATAATTTATATCTAAATTCACATTTTAAGCAATTTTTATATGTAAACCCATGAAGAAATTAACTAATGGAGATGGTTAATAGGAAATGGAAAAATTTCTCCCATTTTAAACCCTTTAATTTCCAAAGTGGCCAATTAATGATTTTGGGAAAATAATCATTCTCTTTTCATATTTTTTCTTCGGTTTACTGTAATTTTAAACTCTTTCGATCGGTTGATTGCAAGATATCTTTAATAATTATTTTTTATTATGGTACCATCTAAAATAAAATAAAACCATGACTATGTTCTGAATAATGTAATACATTGTAATTGCCAAAATATTTATTACAATGGAGTTTTTTCTTTCTTTATCTTTTCTTTTTTTTTGCAAAATTTTGGGTTTAATAAAGATTTATTTAATAATATTATTTTAATATTTATATATTAAAAATGTGTTTAATCTTAGGACTTAAGAACAAGTAAACCCGTTTGCAATAATCTAAGAATCTACATATATGGTAATATGATAAATTAAATGGGGGAGTTGAAGGCTTTGAAAAGAAACAAACAAGTTACCATTCTCTCTTTTAACTTTTTCCTCGTGGCATTCATCCACATAATGTAGTATACGATGTAATACTAATTTGTAGGAGGAGATCCAAAGCCCCGCTATGTACCACAACAGAAGCAGCCGTGTGGCAGCTTCTGAGTAGTGCGGAGCATGCAACGGAATTTTCCCTTGCAATTGCCTACAAGAGAGGATTTTGCTAATTAGTTATCTGATATGGGCATTTCCCGCATATTGGGTCAGGCCCAAACCAAGGCCCATTTTGGACTATATCGGGGATCATATTCGACGTCATATCTGTAATAATCACCGATATGCTACTGTGGTCCCCGGATCCCGAGGTCTATAAATACGCGGTGCCCGGATCCCAAAGCAATCAATTATTATCCCTCAGCTACCACTCGTCATATCGAAACATATCACCGATATCCCTTTCGATATCTTATTCGATATCGGGATATCCACGTGCACCTGTGACACGTCATACCACCTCATCACCGACATCACATTGGGGGTCATCTCCGACATCACATCGGGGGTCATCCTCGACATCACATCGGGGGTCATCCTAGACATCACATCAAAGGCAATCACCGACGTCCGTTCGATCTATTTACCGATATTCCACTCCCATCCAAGCATCGAAGCGTTGGTCCGAGGTGTTCCAGACCAAGCCTACGCGAGACACATAGTGTAGGTCTGATTTGAGATAGACTCGTTGTATTGCTCGATCATATACTTGTAACCGACACTCGCGCATATATATATATATATATATATATATATATATCTCCCGCTGCTTACGACAGGTCGGAGAGACGGGACCCTAGGACCCTGGACCGAGAGATAGCAAGAAGGGTGTAATGACTTGACCGCGATAGGGCGGAAATAATCAGGAGAATGGAACGCGGTCGCGACCACGCTGAGATTGCACATTCAAAAAATGAAGATGCAGAAGTACTGCAGGTAATATCAATTAGGATGGAACAACCAGACCGCGAGGGGGCGGAGTTGACGAGGAAGGTGACACATAGTCATTGGAAGGGTCGCAGCAGGACTCCGTTTTCGGACGAGATGATGGCAACACGTCAAGGTTCATTTCCCAACAGGAATGCAGACAGAGATCGCAACAGAAAAAGGCCTCCGAGGACGTACACACAGTTGAATAGAGGCATTCTGGAGGTGATGGCCATGGAGAAGAGAAATAAATGGTTGACGAAACCCAGGCCATTGAATGAGACTCCCGGTATGAAGTCATCCGGCAAATACTACGCATACCACTGTCAACCTGGACACAGGACGGAGGACTGCACACACTTGAGGAACGAAATCGAAAGATTGATCAAAGAAGGGAAACTGGACGAGTTTGTCAGGGGCGCCAGGGAGGATACTAGAAGAGCAGAGCATTCCTCATCCCCTAGAAGAGATTACTCACCCAGGAGAGGAAAGCAAAATATGATTGAGGCACCCGAGGAGCGAGGTAGGGCCATTGTGAATGCCCCGAGCAGAGGCGTTATAAATGTAATCAACGGAGGAGGCTTGAGAGCTGACACGGCTCACGGCCGAAAAACCATAACGCGAAGACTCCAGGGTGGAGCCTATGTTGGATACACCAACGCAATCATGCCAGACGCATACTTGGAGCAGGAGATCTCCTTCACCAAGAAAGACTTGGAGCAGCTTAGTCCTTTGTCCTTGACCGCAGGGAAGCTAGATTGCCCGCTAGTTATCACGATTAATGTGGATGGCTATCAGGTGCATAAAGTGTTGGTGGATAGCGGGAGCTCCGCAAACCTGATATTCTCAAAGGCCTATGAGCAGATGGGGATAGCCCCGGACCGGCTAAAGCCGGTATCTACCCCGTTGACCAGATTTGGTGGAGCAGAAGTAGTGCCGCTAGGACAAGTTATATTGCCCACCATGTTTGGCAGAAGCCCACGCACCCGGGTCACACCGATAAAATACACGATTGTCGACACTCCGTTTCCCTACCACGCCATTATTGGCCGACCGGCGCTCAACCAGATCAGGGCAGTGGTCTCTACTTATTACCAGAAGATTAAATTCCCGACGCCTCAAGGAGTTGGCGAGATTATGGGTGACCAGATACAGGGATGGATGTGCTATGTGAACTCGTTGAGGCACCCAAGAATCAGACGAAGACAGGAAATGCGAGTCCCACACCAAGAATACATCCCGCGCACGGAGTGATCACCATGAGGAGCAAACAGAACGAAATTTTAAATTTCAGCAATTTGTAAATTATGTTCGAACAACAGAAACATTGCCCCATCGTGGGTTGGTCTGTAAACTTAAAACAGGGGGAACTACGCCGGTCTGATTCCCCACTCAACGGGATACGTAGGTGGGTTAGGTTTACCTAGCCCTCGACCGTTATCTTTTATTTATCCCCTTCGTGGGTCGGCATGTAACTTAAAACAGGGGAAACTACGCCGGTCTGATTCCCCATGCAACGGGATACGTAGACGGACTGGGTTACCTAGCCCTCGACCGTTATCTGTTATTACCTTTTCATTTGTTGCTTGGCGTAATCTCATATTTCATGCAGGGATATGTCCTAAGCGGACATTATAGAAGTGCAGAAAATGGCATAAAGAATTGGGGAATGTTCCCCCAGATATATGTTTAGCACATCTCCCTCTTACAGGTACATGGCTCAAAGGATCGCCCATTACTATATCCGAAAAGGACATAGAGTATATTAAAAGGGTGATTCAGGGGGCATTGCCCCAGATTATTCTATATTTTCTATTCAAACAGGTACAACAGGTACAAACAGGTACAACAGGCGTGATAGAGCACAATGGAAACACTGTCTCTTGTATAAAACTGATATTCCCAATTTGAGGGGACACCCCGCAGATAACACATGCACATCATTTCGTGCTTTCGTATTAGCTTTTACGTCGAAAATTTTTCTTGTCTGATATGTTTTACAGGGCTTAATGACCTACAGATTCAACGACGACATAGTCACCAAGAGACATAGTCAAAAAGACAACGCAAAGGCTCGCCTACAACACAAAAAACAAAATATATCCCCTGTTATAACGGGGTCGATCAAAAACAATTCAACGGTAGTGGGTTCCCTGTGATAACGGGATGCGCCCCTACCTATAAAAAATATCCCATGTGATAACGGGGTCGATCAAAAAATATCCCCTATGATAACGAGGTCGATCAAAAAATATCCCCTGTGATAACGGGATCGATACAAAAAAATATACCCCCTGTGATAACGGGCGGGCTCCTACCCATGAGCGGTAACGGGTCATCTACAAAGAAAAGGCCCCTATCCATGAGCGATAACGGGTTCCCCTGTGATAACGGGCGGGCTCCTACCCATGAGCGGTAACGGGCCATCTACAAAGAAAAGGCTCATACCCATGAGCGGTAACGGGTTCCCCTGTGATAACGGGCGGGCTCCTACCCATGAGCGGTAACGGGTCATTTACAAAGAAAAGGCTCCTACCCATGAGCGGTAACGGGTTCCCCTGTGATAACTGACGGGCTCCTACCCATGAGCGGTAACGGGTCATCTACAAAGAAAAGGCTCCTACCCATGAGCGGTAACGGGTTCCCCTGTGATAACGGGCGGGCTCCTACCCATGAGCGGTACCGGGTCATCTACAAAGAAAAGGCTCCTACCCATGAGTGGTAACGAGTTCCCCTGTGATAACGGGCGGGCTCCTACCCATGAGCGGTAACGGGTCATCTACAAAGAAAAGGCTCCTACCCATGAGCGGTAACGGGTTCCTCTGTGATAACGGGCGGGCTCCTACGCATGAGCGGTAACGGGTTCCTCTGTGATAACGGGCGGGCTCCTACCCATGAGCAGTAACGGGTCATCTACAAAGAAAAGGCTCCTACCCATGAGCGGTAACAGGTTCCCCTGTGATAACGGGCGGCCTCCTACCCATGAGCGGTAACGGGTCATCTACAAAGAAAAGGCTCCTATCCATGAGCGGTAACGGGTTCCTCTGTGATAACGGGTGGGCTCCTACCCATGAGCGGTAACGGGTCATCCGCAAAAAATATCCCCTGTGATAACGGGGTCGATCATAAAACGGTAGCGGGTTCCTTATGATAACGGGATGCACCTCTACCCACAAAAAATATCCCCTGTGATAACGGTGTCGATCCAAGAAAAAATTCCCTGTGATAACGGGGCCAATCTAAGAAAAAATCCCCTGTGATAATGGAGTCGATCCAAGCAAAAAAAATTCCTGTGATAACGGGGCCAGTCCAAGAAAAATCCCCTGTGATAACGGGGTCGATTCAAGAAAAAAATATCCCTTGTGATAACGGGATCGATCAAAAAATATCCCGTGTGATAACGGGGTCGATACAAAAAATATATCCTCTGTGATAACGGGGTCGATTCAAGAAAAAATGCGTTGTGATAACGGGGCCAGTCCAAGAAAAATCCCCTGTGATAACGGGGTCGATTCAAGAAAAAATCCCCTGTGATAACGGGGTCGATTCAAGATAAAATTCCATGTGGTAACGGAGCCAGTCCAAGAACAATCCCTGTGATAACGGAGTCGATTCAAGAAAAAGTCCCCTGTGATAACGGGGTCGATTCAAGAAATTCCCTGTGATAACGGGATTAGTCCAAGAAAAAATCCCATGTGATAACGTGGTCGATTCAAGAAAAGATTCCCATAAATTACGTTATGTATTTATAAATATTATTGTATTTTCTTTTTGTATATGTATGTGTATTTAAATACTTGAAAATAATTTTAGATGTTTTCGTTTATGAATAAATACATATTTATACATTTCATACTAATAATGTTTAAAATATTTATTCCTCTAAATATTAGTATTTCGAAATAAGAAAAACCTTTAAAGTTTAAAATATAAAATTTTGATGAAGAGGAGGGGAGAGAAGAGATGAGGAGAGAGAAGAGGATTGTTGTGTGTGAGTGAGACAAATGGATGGGTTGTGGGGGTATTTATAGGAGAACGTAAGAAACTCTGCATGAGAATTTTTCCTTGCATAAAAAGCAGTCCAAGGAAAAATTTGGTTGCATTTGATACTTGCTATGAAGATTTTCCTTGTAGAAACATCTCCTACCTAAGTTTTTCCTTTAGCAATATAGTGCATAGATTTGTTTTGTGCAAATATCAATTGCAATGAAATAAACCCATGCACTGCATATACATGGGAAAATTCCTTTCATTACGAGTAACTATTTTCCAAAAAACACCATACTTACAAAATTTTATAATTAAATTTTTTGTCACGGTCATATTTTAAATGTTTTTATATTAGGTTTTGATAAGTTTTCAATGTATGCCTCATTAATTGTTACTATAAATAGTGGTTAAAGAAAAATGGAGTTTGGAGTTGTTTTGCAAATATGGCATAATTATATTTCCACCCCAAATGTTTGTTTAACGTCTTTCGTTACTCCATTTATGACAAATTTTGATAAAGTCCACCTACATATTATGTTTAAAATATTGGTGAAAGAAAAATTGAATTCGAGGTTGTTTTGTAACTTTTGTAAAATTACATTTTCCACCACAAATATTTGTATGACATCTTTCGTTACTCCATTTATGAAGAAATTCGATAAAGCACACCTACTTATTATGTTTAAAATATTGGTGAAAGAAAAACTGACTTCGAGGTTGTGTTGTAACTTTGTATAATTACATTTCTCACCCATAATGCTTATTTAACGTCTTTCATCACTCTATTTAGGAGAACATTCGATAAATCACACCTACTTATTATCTTCAAAATATTGGTTAAAGAAAATTTGAATTCGAGGTTGTTTTGTAACTTCTGCATAATTACATTTCCACCCCCAAAATGTTTGTTTAACATCTTTCTTTACTCCATTTGTGACGAAATCTGATAAAGCACACCTACTTATTATGTTTAAAATATTGGTGAAAGAAAAAATGAATTTGATTTTATTTTGTAACTTTTGTATAGTTACATTTTTTACCCAAAGGTTTGTGGTGTATTGCATCTTTTAGATTCATTGCCTTTTTTCTAACGAACTACTTCCTTGCAATTGCTATTTTTTCCTTTCAGTTGCTCATTGCATGTGAATTCTACCCACCATATTCTCTTTGCAGTGAATTTGTTTGATTCATTTCTTTTTTTTCAACGATATATTTCCTTTCAATAGCTCATTGCATGGAAATTTTACCCACCATGTTCTATTTGCGTTGAAATATTTGGATTCGATTCCTTTTTTCCAACAAAATATTTCCTTTCAATTGCTATATTTTCCTTTCAATTGCTCATTGCATGGAAATTTTATTCACCATGTTCTCTTTGCCTCTCTTTCATATGCCTTTTTAAAAGCCGGTCAAGGCGTGCAAGGCGTTATCGATGATTACTTTCAGCTTCCGCTCCTACTTCGTAAGGAAGTTTAGTCCCTTCTTCCTTTGATAGCTCTTGTTTTCTGAATGCCTCCTCTGGGAAGATGTGTCACGAAAATCCTTCTCCCTCCGCAAATAGTAGCAGTTGGAGCGAGTTCCTTTTTGTCTCTCTTCCGCCTTTTCGCAAGGAAGGGCGATTGCATTGAAATTTTCTCCTTCATGTTATTTTTAATTGAAGATTTGCCATGCATCTAATGTAATTATTTACAAAACTACTGCAACTCTCACTCTATTTAAGCACTCACTTTCATTTATTTGAATCATCACTCAAATCTCTTCCCAAGCTCTCACATTTGTTTTCAATTCCGCATAAATAGTGATCCGCTTTCTTTATTTCATTCATTGAAGCTCAATTTTAGTCCTACGTACAAAGGTATGGTATTTATTTCTAACTTTGTCAATTTGTGATTTTATTTTAAATAGTTAATTATTATTAATTTCATAAATTGGTTATTAATTTCTCATTATGTTATTCAATCAGTAAATAGTACGGATGACAAATATCAACAATGTTCGAAGTTGGATGTATGATCAGCTAGACGAAAGCGATAACTTGAACTATCATTTGAGTTAGTGTGTCCAACTTTCTCGATTACGCATTCTCGCAAATTAGTAATTTGAATCGTGGGAGAGTTCGTTGGCCCTGTATAAAGTGCACGAATTCAAAATATTTTAAAAGGGATTTAATTCATATGCACTTGTATAGATGGGGTTTTGTACCTCACTATAGGGTATGGGATTATCACGGTGAGTTAGGCAACACCTCGGGGAGTAATATATACTCATTCGGTGAAGCAGAGTCATCTACACATAGTCATAGGTGTTTTATAAATGACCAAATGAGGGACATGGTCGATGATGCATTTGGTGGTCAATTTCTGAATGTTACTTTTAATATGGCAAGTGTAAATGATGAGCCCAATAGTAACGCAACACAATGCTTTCTTTGAGATGCTTAGGGCTGCAGAAGACCCGATAACCATAGGGAGTGAACAAACCACTAAATTTAGATGGGTTTCCTAGTTTATGTCGAACAAGGTAATGCACAAGCAAAGTACAGTTTATTGTGACAAAACATTACAATTGGCTCACCAATTGCTCTCTCCGAAACTTCGTGCTAAAATACCCAGCCATAAAATGAATTTCCAGGATATTGTTTTCACCAAATGTAATGATTATGATCCATGTCTTCTAGACCTTGCAGTTGGACCGCATAATTAAGTGATATATTGGAAAATGGATACATTATAAATGGTATTTTTTTCACACTGCCAGTTACCGCAATGGGAGAAAGACGACTAACAGTGGAATATGTGTCCAGTGGTGCAGTGGCGATCGAGGTAGTTGAGTTAGTATACGCTAGTGTTTTATAGTTCACGTGGCATGCAGGTCCACCCTACGGACCATTTGATTGAGCTAGATCCAACTCGTCGTTTTCAATTTGGTGAAACTGAACCATTTATTCTAGCGAGCCAAAGGCAACAAGTGTATTACACTGTACCGCTTGTTAAAAGAACCAAAAATGATTTGGCAATAGATCGTTTTATATATATATATATATATATATATATATATATATAAATGCGAGTGTCGATTACAAGTATGTGATCTAGCAATACAACGATTCTATCTCAAATCAGACATACACTACGTGTCTCGTGTAGGCTTGGTCCGGAACACCTCGGACCCAACGCTTCGATGCTTGGATCACAATGGAATATCGGTAATTAGATCAAACGGACGTCGGTGATTGCCTTCGATGTGATGTCGAGGATGACCCCCGATATGATGTCGGTGATGAGGTGGTATGACGTGTCATAGGTGCACTTGGATGTCCCGATATCGAATAAGATATCGAAAGGGATATCCGTGATATGTTTCGATCTGACGAGTGGTAGCTGAGGGATAATAATTGCTTACTTTGGGATGCGGGCACCGCATATTTATAGACCTCGGGATCCGGGGACCATAGTACCATATCGGTGATTATTACTGATATGACATCGAAAGTGATCCCCGATATGCTCCAAAATGGGCCTGGTTTGGGCCTGGCCCAATATGCGGGAAATGCCCATATCATGTAGTCCCCCAATTTGGGGACTCTTATCTTAGAGATAATGATTCGCAAATTTAATTTAAAATTTCTGGGTTACCTGTACCCTTCGTCCTGTCAGTTCAAATGACGGAGATCAAACTTGTGGGGAGTGCACTTGTGATGAACGCCGAGTTTGAGGTCCTCGTTTGAATTATAGTTCCCTTGGTATTTGGGTTTCTTGAAAATTATGTTGAGGTTGCCGGGGCATTTGTTATATTCTCGTGGCTCTTCGCGTAGTAGGGTAGGATGTCGGGTCTCATCTTCGACATGATGTCGAAATGCATATTCGATATGACATTGAAAGTATATTTCGATGTAGTTAAGGCCTCCGTTTATAAGTAGGGCTTGTAAGAGACTCTGAAGTTCATAGTTTTATGTGTTTTCTCTGTCGTTTAGCGTAACCACATCGGTAAGTATATCGGTAATAATATTCGACATGATCCCCGACATGTGTTTCGACCTTGCCGTGATACTTGAATTATTTTTTATTATTTCCTCATGCTGATAGTCTGATTATTCTGCAGGGATATTAGCTTTTTCCAAGATACTTCGTTAGAATGGGGTTCAGGCAATTGATGCTAAAACTTCAAGCAGATCGTGAAGCTAAAAAACGTACAGAAACGGCGGCCATCGCGGTGGCGCCCGAAATAAGGTCTGCGTCTAGCTTTGACCTGAATAATGCAACCGTTGAGTTTTCGGCAGAGGCTTCGGGAGTCGAGCGATCTCCCCCTAGCGCTGTAGTGCCTGAACATGTTAATGAATAACGTTTTAGCAATGTTCCTACCACGGTTGGATCCCTTAGCCAAGACATGCTTGATGTGGTGGGAGGCCCGGATGGTGCGGCCATCCTCCTGGAGGTGTTGGCCTCGAAACAAGGGGGTGTGGCTCCTCAACCTGACGGGGTTGTGGAAAGATAGAGACCATTTGCAAGGTCTCTTTCCGGTGAGTATGTTGCTCCCCGTTCTTTTATCGTTGGTCGATATTCATTTGACCAAGGACGTTGGAGGTTCGAAATCGAATACCCCTATCAACTTGGGTGATTTTGCGGATGCGCCTTTTCTAGTGAGGTCGGGTTCTTCACGCCCGATCCTTATTAGTGACAAGGGAAAGGCGACAAGGGTAAGGGGCCACTACAAGAACCCTCGATATTGGGGGGCCGTGCCCCTATTTTTCCTGGGATCCCGATTGCAAAACCTGCCGTTGACCTGAGTAGGATATCAGGTAATAAAAGGTCTCGTGAGGGAGTTGTCCACAGTGGCCATTCATCTTCGAGTTCGGGCCCTCGGAAGGCGGGTGCCGTCAAACCCCCAAAGCGAGTAGAATTCTTTGAAGCAGATGCTGTACGGGGCATGATGCAAGCGTTTCCTCCTCCTGCGAATGTGCGGGTGCTCACAGAATTTGAGCGGGCCCAGAATATACGCCGCAGCGTTCACCTGTTCCAAAGTGTATGTATCTGAACACGACTTCTATCGTTTTCATTTGAATGTTTAGCATCATGTTATGCATTGTATTGTGCAGACGGCCAAGCTGGCGGTCTCGTGTCTAAAGACCGTTCGCGAGTCAAAGGGCGACCCTGACGCGGTTGCTGCCGAGCTCGAGGCTGACATCTTGAAGATGGGGGAATTCAACCCCATGGTGTTGGAGAGGTAGGAGGCTGAAGAAGAGGATGCACTGAAGACATGTCGTACGCTTGGAGAGGAGTACGATTTGTTGAAGGGCAACTTCAAAACATTAGTGACTGAGCTTGATCAAGGAAAGGCGCATGAATCTGCGATCAATAAAGAGCTCAAAATACTGAAGGCCGAGGTGTCGGCGGTGAAGGCTGCTAACGAACGTCTCTCGTTGGATCTCTCCGCTGCCAAATTTGCTCCCTTGGACTTGGTATATATCATGTGTACGATATATGTTCTGTTTTTTTCTCCTCTTGTATTTAATAGAGTTCATTTTGCAGGAGCATCGTCCTGATCTCCTCCGGGCCGGGGCGGAGAGGTTTATGGAAATCTCAAGCTTCCGAAATTTAATTTTAAAGATTTGGGATACAGCCTTTCATGCTTGCGCGGGGCAAGTGCTGAGAAACGACGGTTTCAAGGAATCCCTTGAGTTGAGTGGGCTGAACCCAAAACATGATCATAATGATCTACCGATTGGCAGCCTAGATGAGATGGAAGAGAATCCGGCCGACCCTGACATGTTTTCCGAGGTCGTGGAGAGAAGGACTAAAGGGTCCTCGTGGAAGTAGTTGTTTACTGCCTTGATTGTAATTTGACTTTATCCCATTCCGGACTATCTTTGATTCGTGGTTCTGTAACTGAATATCTATTTCTCTGTTGATTTCATAGTATGTGACTCCTCCTGGCCTTGTTGTCCTGATAATTTGTCGGTTTTCTTTTATTGTCATGATGGTGGAATATGCAGTGTTCCGAAGTCTGAGATGCAGTCATTTCGTTCTCGTATTTGATGAGATTCGTCTAGTCTGTGTGTTGTCAACCAAGGACTGATCAGAATATTCTTGGTGTTGATAGGAACATGGGTAATCTCCCACTGCATCTGTATTTAGGATCGACCCTATTATTACAGGAAATATTATTCTTGTGGTTAGGGGCCCATAGAGCATGCCTCTTCACATAACTTGGTTCACGGAATTCTCACCCAATAGGCTCTTCACCTATCATAATTTTATGGCATTTCCACCCAATAGGCTCTTCACCTAGCGTAATTTATGGGATTTTCACCCAATAGGCTCTTCACCTAGGGTAATTTATGGGATTTCCACCCAATAGGCTCTTCACCTAGCTTGATTTATAGGATTTTCACCCAATAGGCTCTTCACCTAACGTAATTTTATGGGATTTCCACCCAATAGGCTCTTCACCTAGCTTGATTTATGGGATTTTCACCCAATAGGCTCTTCACCTAACGTAATTTATGGGATTTCCACCCAATAGGCTCTTCACCTAGCTTGATTTATGGGATTTCCACCCAATAGGCTCTTCACCTAACGTACTTTTATGGGATTTCCACCCAATAGGCTCTTCACCTAGCTTGATTTATGGGATTTTCACCCAATAGGCTCTTCACTTATAGTAATTTTATGGGATTTCCACCCAATAGGCTCTTCACCTAGCTTGATTTATGGGATTTTCACCCAATACGCTCTTCACCTAATGTAATTTTATGTGATTTCCACCCAATAGGCTCTTCACCTAGCTTGGTTTATGGGATTTTCACCCAATAGGATCTTCACCTAACGTAATTTTATGGGATTTCCACCCAATAGGCTCTTCACCTAGCTTGATTTATGGGATTTTCACCCAATAGGCTCTTCACCTAACGTAGGATCGACCCCGTTATCACAGGGAATTTTTTCTTGAATTGGCCCCGTTATCACAGGGAATTTTTTTTTAATTCGACCCCGTTATCATAGGGGATTTTTGTTGGACTGGCCCCGTTATCACATGGAATTTTTTCTTGAATTGACCCCGTTATCACAGGGGATATATATTTTTTGTATTGACCCCGTTATCACAGAGGATATTTTTTGATCGACCCCGTTATCACATGGGATATTTTTTGTGGGTATGGGCGCATCCCTTTATCACAGGGAACCCGCTGCCATGAATTGTTTTTGATCGACCCCGTTATCACATGGGATATTTTTTGTGGGTAGGGGCGCATCCCGTTATCACAAGGAACCCGCTACCTGTTGAATTATTTTTGATCGACCCCGTTATCACAGGGGATATTTCTTGTATTGTAGGCGAGGCTTTTCGTTGTCTTTTTGACTATATCTCTTGGTGACTCTGTCGTCATTGAATATGTAGGTCATTGAGCCCTGTAAAACAACACGGACAAGAAAAAATTTCGATGTAAACGCTAATACGGAAGCACAAAATGATGTGCATGTGTTATCTGCGGGATTTCCCACAATATGGAAATATCAGTTCATACGAGAGACAGTGTTTTCATTGTGCTCTATCGCGCCTGTTGCACCTGTTTGTACCTATTGTACCTGTTTGAATAGAAAATATAGAATAATTTGTGGCAATGCCCCCTGAATCACCCTTTTAATATACTCTATGTCCTTTTCGGACATAGTAATGGGCGATCCTTTGAGCCATGTACCTATAAGAGGGAGATGTGCTAAACATATATCTAGGGGAACATTCCCCAATTCTTTGTGCCATTCTCTGCAATTCTATAATGTCCGCTTAGGACATATCCTTGCATGAAACATTAGATTGCACCAAGCAACAGATAAAAATGTAATAAAGGATAACGGTCGAGGGCTAGGTAATCTAGCCCGCCAACGTATCCCTTTGCATGGGGAATCAGACCGGCGTAGTTCTCCCTGTTTTAAGTTACATGCCGACCCACGAAGGGGTTAAATAAGAGATAACAGTCGAGGGCTAGGTAGACCTAACCCGCCTACGTATCCCGTTGAGTGGGGAATCAGATCGCCGTAGTTCCCCATATTTTAAGTTTACAGACCAACCCACGATGGGGCAATGTTTCAAATGTTCGAACACAATTTAAAAAGTGTAGAAATTTAAAATATTGTTCTGTTTGCTCCTCATGGCAATCCCTTCGTGCGCGGAATGGATTCTTAGTGTGGGACTTGTATTTCCTGCCTTCTTCTGATTCTTGGGTGCTTCAGGGAGTGTATCTGGTCAGCCCGAATCTCGCCAACTCCTTGAGGCGTCGGGAATTTAATCTTCTGGTAGTAAGTAGAGACCATTGCTCTGATCTGGTTGAGCGCCAGTCGGCCCATGATGGCATGGTAGGGGAACGGAGTATCGACAATCGTGTATTTTATCGGCGTGACCCGGGTGCGAGGGCTCCTACCAAACATGGTCGGCAATATAATTTGTCCAAGCGGCACTACCTCTGCTCCCCCGAACCCGGTCAACGGGGTAGATATCGGCTTCAGCCGGTCCTGGGCTATCCCCAACTGCTCGTAGGCTTTTGAGAATATCAGGTTCGCGGAGCTTCCGCTGTCCACCAACACTTTATGTATCTGATATTCATCCACCTTAATCATGATAACCAATGGGCAATCCAGTTTTCCTGCGATCAAGGCCAACGGACTAAGATGTTCCACGACTTTCCTGGTGAAAGAGATCTCCTGGTCCAAGTATGTTTCCGGCATGATTGCGTTGGTGTACCCAACATAGGCTCCACCCTGAAGTCTCCTCGTTATGGTTTCTCGGCCGTGAGCCGTGTCAGCTCCCAAGCCTCCCCCGTTGATCACATTTATAACGCCTCTGCTCGGGGCATTCACTATGGTCCTCCCTCGTTCCTCGGGTGCCTCAATCATCTTCTGCTTTCCTCTCCTGGGCGAGTACTCCCTTCTAGGGGATGAGGAATGTTCTGCTCCTCTAGCATCCTCCCTGGCGCCCCTGACAAACTCGATTAGTTTCACTTCTTTGATCAATCTTTCGATCTCGTTCCTCAGGTGTGTGCAGTCCTCTGTCCTGTGTCCAGGTTGGCGATGGTATGCGCAGTATTTGCCAGACGACTTCATCCCAGGAGTCGCATTCAACGGCATGGGTTCCGTCAACCATCCGTTTCGTTTTGCCACGACCATCACCTCTAGAAGGCCTCTGTTTAACGGGGTGTACGTCCTTGGGGGCCTTTCCCTGTTACGCTCTCTGTCTGCGTTTCTGCTGGGAAACGAACCCTGACGCATTGCCATCATTTCGTCCTCATAGGCCATTTGATTTGCAAGCATGTTGATTTGTTCTATGGTGGGCTCAGTCAATTTCATTAGCTCCCCGGCGAACCTGCAATGGGTCGTACCCTTAAACAGCATCATCATGACCTGACCGCCATGCGGCTCATCCACCTTCAGTAATTCATCGTTGAACCTCTTCATATAGTCTCGGAGGTTCTCCCTTGCCCTTTGCTGCACAGCGCCGAGGTGTAGCAGGTTGGTCTTCATCCTATTTTGGCTAGAGAATTGATTCTCAAATTTCTCCCTCAACTGCTCGTAATCCGTTATGGATCTGGCCTCCAGCCGAGCGAACCAGTCCAGTGCAGCGCCCGTTAAAGTGGTGGACAGGATCTTTGTCTTTATGTTCCTCGAGTAGTTGTGCAAGTTCAGAATGCTATCGACCTGATGGAGATGACCCATCGGATCACCTCTTATGTCGTACGACTTTATGGTTGGAATCTTGTCTCCTCTGTGTAGTACCTCTGCCTCTATCTCATCTAAGAACGGGGTCCTACTGCGACCCTTTCCCTTACTCTGAGTCAGCTTCCTCGCCAATTCTGCCCTCTCGCGGTCTAGCTGTTCCATCCTCCTTGAGATCACCCGCAGTATCTCTGCATCCTCATTCTTTGAATACTCAACCTCGGCGCGGTCGCGACCGCGTTCTATTCTCCGGACTACTTCTGCCCTCTCACAGTCCAGCCGTTCCATCTTCCTCGCTAGGGTCCCGGGGTCCCGTCTCTCCGCCCTTTCGTAAGCAGCTGGTGATATCTCTCTGAAGGAGTCCCCCGTGTCCTCATGTTCGTTGCATCTTTGCCTTGCCCTTCTCTCATCCGCTCCGGATTCAGTGGGCCTCGCCCGAAAGTCCTTTGACCTTTGCTCCACCAGACGTGGGAGCAAGGTCTCCAATGTGGAATTCAGCGCTGCTCTCATAGTGGCGTTGATCTGAGCTTGCATCTCCGGGGTTATAGCGGCGGGATGGATGGTGCTTTGGCCCGCGGGCATTGTCTCCTCCTAGCCGAAAAAATCCGCATTTGGCGCTTCGGTCATTGGAATATCAGCTGCGTGGTTCTCGATGGGCAGGCCCTAAGTCTCGGGTTCTACCGCACTTGGTGCAACAAGGGTCGGACCTGCATTTGCAGCTCGCGGCGGCCTCCCGGGCCCGCGCCTTCATTGCACTTGTGGTGGAGGGAGCTCCATCTCGGCTCAAGCCACTGTCTGTTCTCGGTCAGTCGGGTCTTGTGGGGTTTGGGTGTTCTCCATCCTGGCGCTCCTAGTCACCACTCCGCTAAGTTCGGATCGGGTCCTCCTTCCTTGCATCTCGGCGTCCTTGTCCGGGAACTGGTGTTCCCACAGACGGCGCCACTGATTTGGCAATAGATCATTTTATATATATATATGCGAGTGTCGGTTACAAGTATGTGATCTAGCAATACAACGAGTCTATCCCAAATCAGACCTACACTACGTGTCTCGTGTAGGCTTGGTCCGGAACACCTCGGACCCAACGCTTCGATGCTTGGATGAGAGTGGAATATCGGCAATTAGATCGAACGGACGTTGGTGATTGCCTTCGATGTGATGTCTAGGATGACCCCCGATGTGATGTCGGTGATGAGGTGGTATGACGTGTCACAGGTGCACGTGGATGTCCCGATATCGAATAAGATATCGAAAGGGATATCGATGATATGTTTCGATCTAACGAGTGGTAGCTGAGGGATAATAATTGCTTACTTTGGGATCCGGGCACCGCGTATTTATAGACCTCGGGATCTGGGGACCACAGTACCATATCGGTGATTATTACCGATATGACATCGAAAGTGATCCCCGATATGCTCCAAAATTGGCCTGGTTTGGGCCTGGCCCAATATGCGGGAAATGCCCATATCAAACAAAGAAGGGTATGGTGGGATGTCATTCATACTCTTGTAAGACACGTCATAGATATGAGTTCTACGAGTAAAGTGGATGATGTTCGTGGTGCTCCAGATACAATATACCAAGAAGAACATGTTCTGGTGATGGGATTGTTCGTTCACTTGAACTCGTTTAACTTAACCCAGTTAGTCGTGGATGGTCAATATGACCTAGTTACAATTGAGAAAGAACCTATTGCACAGAGCAGTGATGAAGATTATGCTGATGATAAGGTTGAAGAAGACGGAGATGAGGTCGAAGATGAAGACAATAGCGACTCAGATTATGAGTAGTACTTTTTATGTATTTTTCGATTTGAAATTGAGAACTTTAATACATTTGAAAATTGAACTTATCGTCTGTTTTATAAGTTTTTGATTTTTTTTTAGTCTTACTGTCGCTTGTTAATTTTTATAATGAGTATCTAATGTTTGAAGTAGAAATCAAAAGCCATTCAAGTGTAGTTACAATAGTTTACAAAATAAATAAACATAATATCTGCATTACACATATGATTGTAGAAAATAAACATAATCCCGACACATCAAATTACAACGTAGTTTGAATAATACCTAAACACAGTTCGAATACATATTATGACAACGTAGTACGAGTTCAACAAATTACAACACAAAAATAGTTTTAAAACATAAATCTGAATGCAAAAAAAAAAATCAAATAAAATATTATACTACTAAAACATAGTCTAAATACAACACATTAGATCCCTCTCTACAACTACGGGTCGAGCTCTTGGTCATGCAGCACGGGGTCCGACGATATGTCCTCCCAGTGGCCTGAATCTGAATGGAAAAGTCCTTGTCGAATATATCAAAACTCAAGTCGTCCAGCTACTGCGTCTGTTGAACGTGGCTAGATGTGCAGTGTACCTCTCTCCCCTGACTAGTCGACCTTCATATGTCAAAAAATGGCTCATGACAAGTTGTCATGTCCTGAATCCGAACCACTCCTCGTACCTAAGGACCCTATTCAACGGACAAATCGGTCACCCCCTCTTCCGAATTACCAAGAGCTCATCATCCCATTCTGTACTCTATAAAGTCTTGTTCCTGTTTAGTCGTTTATGAGTAGAACCCGAGCCTTTATCAAGATATTGGAACACACATTTGACAGCTCCGCCAGTAGGTATGAATTGGCTATGCATCCTTTGGGCCTCGCTTTGTTCAGCACATCGCCCTTAAAATCAAACACGTGAATGTACAAAAAAATAGTAATGATAAGTACAATAAGTCAATGATGTTTATATGAATATTAATTTAATCAAACGTTTAATTACCTCTCGAATGGATACATCCACCTATAGTGAACCGGACCACAAACTCTAGCTCCGTAAGGTAAGTGTATAGCCAAATGCTCCATAGAGTCGAAAAATGAAGGCGGGAATATCCTTTCAAATTTACACATTGTGAGAACGATAGATTTCTCCAGTCCCCTCATATCTTCGGCCGAAACCTCTGAAGCGCAAATGGCCTTGAAGAACAAACTGATCTCCACCAACGTATCCCAAATGTCAGATGTTAGGAACTCACTAAAAGCAATCGGAATCAATCTCTACATGAACACGTGACAATCGTGATACCAAACAACCTTTGTTGCTGCACCTGTACACATCCTCCCATGTTCGAGGCGTATCAGTCCGGAAAATTCAGCTGATCCAACCATTCTAATATCCTTTTCTTTTGCTCCTTTGTCAAATAATAGAGTGCCAAAGGCTTTATCGACTCCCGACCTCGGGGGCCTGGTTGTAAAAAGAGCTCACTTCGATTGGTGTAGAGCCTCAAATCTTTTCTAGACTTGATGTTGTCCTTCGTCTTAGAGTCATCCAACACCGTGTTGATGAAGTTATCCAAAAAGTTCTTCTCGCAGTGCATGACGTCTAGAGTGTGACAAACCAAGTTCGTGGATCAGTATGGTAGTTCCCAGAATATGCTCTTCCGCACCCAGTTATGTTTTGTACCAAAGTCCGGTAGGGGCTTGAGTTGTGTACCAAATCCCACGCGCCCTAGCCCATTCACAATTACCCGCATTTGGTCACCTGTCTTCCCAGGAATCGGTGCTTTGGGTGATTTTTTATCTTTTCTAAAATTAATAACGTCGTCTCTCCAAGGGTGCCTTCTGGGCAAGAACCGACGATGGCAATCAAAAAAGATTGGTTTACCCCCATTTGCCAAAGTAAAGATTTCGTGTCACCCATACAATAAGGACACGATAACTTTCCGTGCGTACTCCACCCCGACAACATCCCGTACGCCGGGAAATCGCTAATCGTCCACATGAGGGCTACTCGTAACTAAAAGTTTTGCCTTCTAGAAATGTCGTATGTCTCGACCCCAGTGCTCCATAATAACTTAAGATCATCAATAACTGGTCTTAAAAAAGCATCCAAGTTCTTTGTAGGACTATAAGGCCCGGAAATTATTAGGCTTAAAAATATGAACTCCTTCCTCATGCACATATCCGGAGGAAGGTTATACGGTGTTACAAACACTGGCCAACATGAGTAATTCTTGCCAGATGCTCCATACGGAGAAAATTCGTCCGTGCACAAACCAAGTCTTACGTTACGGGGCTCCGCTGCAAAATCTAGATGCGTACGGTCAAAGTGTTGTCATGCCTCCGCTGTCGCTGGGTGAATCATTCGATCAGTAACCCCTTCATAATTCAAATGCCATGTCATATGCCTTGCAGTTGTATGTATTAATCTATTCATTATAATATTTTATTAGTTTGTATGTTGTCTAATTTAATCTTTAAAAATAAAATAACAAAGTAACACTTAAGAAATTTTTATCACTAATTATACGTAATGAAATTAGAATTTGGGGAGAGTGTGATGCCCTGCAATATTAAACCCCTTGTGATGTTTTGAAACCATGTTTCTTATTCATTATTGACCTTATTCACATTTTTAGTAATATTATTAATTGAATATTACCTAGTTCAAGTGCCTTAGTTGTGTAAAGGATTATAAAGTCTCGTAATATCTCAACTATGACTAGATTTACTACATGTTCATTAACTAAGTGAAGCTAAATCTTGTAAGACTTAAACTCCTAATTATTTGTTCCACGTTTTATTGGTGCATGACCTGTTGATGATTTATACAAACTTCTAACCATACTATTTTGGTCTTATTTCGTCCACGTAACAAAACACCGCAAAAGGATACAATTAAGATACAAATAGCGAAAATAATGCTAATCAATAGATAATCGGACTAGCTTGGTTCGGAACACCTAATACAAGTTTACTAGATATTACAAATAGATTACTAGTCTAAGTTGTGTGTCGAACAAGGTGGCGTTCGATGCTGATGTATCAAACCTAGGTTCTTCGATACTAATGGTGTTGTAGTGATCCCGTGTCGAATTGATGTAAGTCAAATAGGCTTGATTTGATGTAGTGTGCGTGTCAAATGAGCCTAGTTCGATATAGTTTTGAGTGTCTAATGATGTGTCTTCGATATGCTTCTGTGTCGAATGCTCTGAGTTCGATCTAAGGATGTGTGGAATGCTCAGAGTTCGATGTTGGTTAGGTTTGAGCGAGTCTTGAATGTCCTTTGAGAATGTGAGGGGACGGAGTATTTATAACACCCGTCCCACGGGCCCCATTGGCAGTTGGGAAAATTGCATCGAACCGAAGCGGTTCGATGCTCATTCCGCATCGAACGGGTGGTGTTCGATGCGCGTTTAATGTCGAACAATGCCTATTCAATGTACTATTTAGTGAGCTGGCCCAATATATGGTATTGGGGCAATCCTAAAATATCCCCATCGCATAGTCCCCCCCAGTTTGGGAGACGGTGTCGATTAGAGAGCGGCTTCCAAACTTATGAAATATTTCAGTGATTTGTCGGTCGTTGTTTTTGTATTTTGAAAATCATGCCCCCGATTGGCAGGCGGTCTCGAAGAGAGATCGGGTTCCAAGCTCCAAAATTCTTTTCGTTTTTTGTTTAAAATCATGCCCCCGATTGGGAGGCGGTCAGATGTGTGTGACCTTGGTAGATTTTTTGTACTGGTTTGAGATATTCATAATCATAAGTTTATTTTGAACGGATCCCATTATATTAGTTCGTAAATTTCCTTGTCAATATTAAAGTTGTTCATCGAACCGGCTGCCTAAATCGTAGATCGAACCAGCGGCGTTCGATGATGCATTGTGTGTCACATCGTGGCGATTCGAGGCGTAATCTTAATGGGCCTGATGGGATTTTTGTTGCATATATATAAGGGAGAGAGGGTTTGTGCGAAGCTCATTCTCTTCTGGCCAACTTATGCACGCACGAAAGTAACATCGAACAAACATGGTTCAATGTAGGCTACATCGAACACCTTATGTTCAATTCTTTGTGCATCGAACGGGAAGAGTTCGATCTAATGCCCTAGGATTTTTCTTTTAGCATAATATATAGTTTTTTGCCCTGCAATTTTAACAATGCTTTCTTTGTTTTCTTTCTTCAGGCAAATCATTCGAATAACCGTTGTTGCTCTTGCATATTCAATCAAGGTAATTTGTTAAGTTCTTAATTGTGAGGTGTTTATTTATAATCGCTTAGTAAGTAGTCGTTTTAGATATGTCACGATAGCGTTGCAAGAGTCGAGAGTGACGATTCGTGCATAGTCAGTTTTTTTTGTTTTTTTATTTTATTTCAGTTCTTTCTCGACCATGATGGTGAGTTCTGAGTCAGCTTCTGGGAGTGAGTCGAGTAGCGGCTCGAGCTCTGGTTCGAGGAACTTTGTGGTGGGCCCTTCCAGTGCTCCCGCGGGTTTGAATATAGCGCTAGGAGACGATAACGAGCCAATTGAAATAGATTCTACCGGTTCACCTGCGGGTAATAATCCCGGTATTAACGTTGAAAGGGTGGCGTCTCAAAGTGAAGATGATGATTCACAATCGTCGTCATCTGAGGATAAATGTGCCTCTAGTGAAGCCGACGAGGATGCATAAATCATCAATAGGGGGTTCGATGATTATGCCTAGGTGTCAAGGATGACATATGATATGTATGTCTCACGTATGCAGCATAGTCGCAAACAGCTTCGTGAGAAATTCAATATATCAACTAGTTATAAGATAGTTCTTCCTGTTCCAAATGACCGCATGCATACTCCGCCGCCCGGGTATTTGACAGTTTTAATAGGCCAGCTTCTGAATGGGTTGTGGTTCCCTATTCCGGGGGAGCTGAAGATGCTCCTATGGTCTATCAACCTTGTACCAGGCCAACTTATGCCGAATTCTTATGACCACCTGATGGGTTTCATAATCGTGTTGAAGGCAATACGCAAGCCTCAGAGTCCTAATGAGTTCTGGGCTCTTTTCGAAGTCGCTAGGAGGGAGGAGGGGCTTTACCACGTCAAGGCGCAAATGCGCCATAAATTTTTGAATGGCGAGGCTACTGGTTATGGAAAAAACTGGAAGAAGCGCTATTTCTATATCAAAGAGAGTTATGAGGACGAGTTTAAAACTTATCGACGCGATAGGTTTACCGGTAGTAGGGTTACAATACCTCCTGGCATTGCCGCGACCTTGTGGGATTGTAATTTTGTTCCAAATTTGTTGCACGAGCATCACTTTGACATTAAAAAATTGGTAGAAAATCGCATTTTTTCTTTAGCTGGTTTGTCTCCGGTTCCGTATAACGGGAGAATGACACTTGGTATAACTTTGCATCTTGAGTTGACCTTGTATTTCGTGTTTATATTATAACAATTTTAATTAGTGTGATATTCTCGCAGTTAATTATATCATGGATCGACATGCCCGCATGAATCAAGCCCTTGCTACTGAGCAAAAGAGCTCCCACACAACTACCTCTTGTGAGATTCCGCCTCCGAGGAAGAAGAAGAGCAAGGGAAAGAGAGTCGCTACCGAGCCTTCGACTTATGTCCAAGTTGATTCCCAAGCTGACCTCTTTAAGAATGTCCTTGGAGGGAATCGTGATACCCTGCCCGCCGCTGATTTCAGAGAGTATGGCGGGTGGCCCATGTGATAATACCGAGGCTGCTGCCCAGGCCAAAAGAAGAAGGGTCCATCAGACTCCTTCTCAAATTGGGGGTGTTATCCCTTCTATTACGCGGACCTCGGGTCCAACTGCTGGAAGTGGCTTTTGCCCTGTGGAAAGGCTGAATGCTGGAATGGGCCCTAGTCAATGTCCATGTTCCCACGTAGGTGGGTACAAACTTTCTGAGAGTGCAGCCATTGATGCCATGAAGTTGATATATCCCAACCTTGTCGTACCGCATCCAGCTTATGCGGAGGAGCGGAGAATTGTGGAGCGAAATACGCTTCATATGTTGATCGCGGTATTATACGCTCCCTCTTGATTATAGGGTTGTAGGATTAGTTTTGCAAATGTTAACTGTTCGTTATTATTTTTTAGGGTGGCAGAATAGTGGATGCCATGTTTGCGGCCCTGATCCGCACTCATGAGGCGTCTGCGAGTGGGCAGCCCCAGGGCATAACGGAGTTCAATGGCGGAGACTCGGAGGCCTTAAGGTCTGCCCTTGAGGCGAAGGATAAGGCCGTACAAAAGGTCAGGGATTACGCCACAAGGGCCAATTCTTATAGGGATGTGGTGAAAGAGGCGAGGGACGCTGCTGATCAGCTTCAATCACAAGTTTCTAACCTTTCTGCTAGCAAAAGAGAGCTGGCGAAGCGGATTTCCGAGCTTGAAAATGAGGTGGCGACTGAAAAAGAGAAAGCCAAACGTGCCGAGGGAATTGGCTAATCCTATGGCCTCAGCGAGGTAAAGAATTTGACTTCTTTTGTATGTCCGTATTCTTTTATTTTCCTTGTTAATTTTCCTTTTTATTTGTATAGGTGTCCGCTCAGTAAAAGGTGGAAATTGCTGAGGTGTTTCTCCGGAGTAGAACCTTTGAGGATATTAGCGCTCGTAGGTGTGCCCACGAGGCCCGTAAGGCTTAGGTTCTGACTGTTCATCAATTTTACAAGACGAAGAATGTCCGCAGGGGGGTTCAAACTAGACTGGATGGATCTTACCTTGGGCCCTGATCTAGAAGTTCTGTCGCTCCCAGCGAATGTTCAGTCCGCTTTCCCGAATGAGTTTGATATGCTTCTCTAAGGATGAAAGTCTTGTACTTCGCAGGCTCTCGCCGCCGCCTTCTATGCCAGCCAATTATCCTTCCCCCGAGGATGAGGATGAAGCTTAAGCTGACGCCTAAGGGCGTTCGTATTTATTTTTCTCTTTAATGAACAATTTCTAATTTGCTGTTTTTGTGGTGTTGCATCGCCTTTAAATGTGTTTGAACAAATTTTATTAATCGCATGGTTGTCATTTATGACCTTTTCATTTGTTTGTTTGATCGAAGGCTTGTAATCGTTGCCTTTTCTTTCAATTGCTATCGTTGCTTTTTACTTTATTTTGACAACACGAGCATCCTTTCATAATCACGGAAAGCTTTCGTTGCTTTCAGATGTTTAGGGAGTTGCGGTATCTCGTGCCATTCTAGACAGAGTCTCCGTCCCTTTTTAGTTATTTAGGGAGTTGCGGTATCTCGTGCCATTTTAGACAGAGTCTCCCTCCCTTTTTAGTTATTTAGGGAGTTGCGGTCTCTCGTGTCGTTTTAGACAGAGTCTCCGTCCCTTTTTAGTTATTTAGGGAGTTGCGGTATCTCGTGCCGTTTTAGACAGAGTTTCCGTCCCTTTTTAGTTATTTAGGGAGTTGCGGTATCTCGTGTCATTTTAAACAGAGTATCCGTCTCTTTTTAGTTATTTAGGGAGTTGTGGTATCTCGTACCGTTTTAGACAGAGTCTTCGTCCCTTTTTTTGTTATTTAGGGAGTTGCGGTATCTCATGTCGTTTTAGACAGAGTCTCCGTCCCTTTTAGTTATTTAGGGAGTTGTGGTATCTCGTGCCATTTTAAACAGAGTCTGCGTCCCTTTTTAGTTATTTAGGGAGTTGTGGTATCTCGTGCCGTTTTAGACAGAGTCTTCATTTTTTTTAGTTATTTAGGGAGTTGTGGTATCTCGTGCCGCTTTAGACAGAGTCTCCGTCCCTTTTTAGTTATTTAGGGAGTTGCGGTATCTCGTGCTGTTTTAGACAGAGTCTCCATCCCTTTTTTAGTTATTTAGAGAGTTGCAGTATCTCATGCCATTTTAAACAGAGTCTCCGTCCCTTTTTTAAGCCGTATTCGACAACGTTATATCCTGCCTATGATTGATTACATAATTTAAGTGGTTTTTAGATAGTTTGACCAAAAGTGTCTCTCTTGGAGACGAATTCATATAACGGGAGTAGGGTGGAGCTTAATTCATTATCTCGACCTACTATGTTTCCCAATGTAGCCCTCGGGCTCAATTCTTCAGTGATACTGCTTTAAGTTATTACACGCTTACCCCTCAAGCTCGTCATGGCCGAAGGGGCGGATAATTGTTCTTCAAATTATTCAGAGTACTAAAAACTTGCAAAAAAATTAAATTGGAGCTCCTTAGTCAGTGTGCTCCATCTGCATGTGGGCCAATGCCTCTACCGCCTCTTGTTCCTGTTGTGGTTGTGACCGAAGCGAGTTCAAGTAGCACTCCCATCCTTCAATGTGATCTCTGATCACTTCACCTGTACCTGAAGGAGTAGGAAATTTCACAATTTGATGGTAGGTTGACGGCAGTGCTCGGAATGAATTCAGTGCAGGCCTTCCTAAGATGTCGTTGTACGAGAAGCGCATGTCGACAATTACATAGTTGTCCAGTAGCGTTCTCCATTGCGGAACGGTTCCTAAAGAGGTAGAAAACACAAGCATTCCACGAGGCACAATCTCCGGGCCTCCGAAACCGCTAAGTGAAGTTCTCACCGGTTCTAACGTCTCGCCATTCACTCTCATCTTGTCCAAAGTAGAGTTGAACAACACGTTAACTGAGCTGCCTTGGTCCACCAGCATTTTTGTAACACCGAAGTTGGCTATATCCACCGTTATCACCAACGGGGAATCCAATTTTGTTGTTTGAACGACCCTGGCGCTCAATTTTCGCAGGTCTACGGTGGAGAAGATGATCGCTTCATGTGGTATTTCCTCGATCCTTTGGATACTCGCCATGCTGACAAATTTGTCCAAGAAGATGAGCCTCGAAATTTTCTTTCGAGCATTCGTGGAATATGCCCCCCGCCCCCTGGGCCTCCCGATATCATATCATGGCTTTCCTGATATTGCCATTCCCAATTTAAGGATAATCAAACAACTGTGGCGGCTCAACCATCTTTTGTTTGTCCTTCTTGGGGGAGGGTGTTCTTTCCATATCCGTGTTATTGTCCTGCTCTTTCATCTTTTTGACAAACTCCACGAGTTTACCATCCTTCAGTAACCATTCAATCTCATCCTTGAGATCCTTGCAATGCTCGGTGTCGTGTCCCTTCTGATTGTGGTATTTGCATTAGTGGGCTGAATACCTCGTTATCTTCGAGCTTTCATCTGTCTGGGCTCTTTCCGCCACCCCTTTCTTTTTGCAGCCCCGAATACTGTCATGATATTTATATTCAGAGGCGTGTACCTCTTGGGAGACGTGTCCCAATACTGGTTGTTCATGTTCTTGTTGTTGTTGTTGCGGTGTTGGTTTTCCCTTCCTCGCTCCTTCTCTTTTGGGGGCGCAACGCTCGATGATTTGGCCGCCATCATTTCTTCCAAATGAACCACACCCTGTGTTATCTTGTTAATATCTTCGATAGTGGTGGGTTTGCGTTTGATTAAGTCACTGCCAAACAACGTGTTGTTAGTCACTTGGAAGAGTATACTCATTACCATCTCTCCACTCGGGTTGTCTACCCTCAACAGTTCTACATTGAAACATCTCATGAAGTTCTTTAAAGTTTTGTTGGTCCCCTGCTTCATGGCTTAAAGGTGGGAGTGATCCAAAATCAATCTTGCTTGGCTTGAGAATTGATCCTTATACATTGCCCTCAAGTGCTTGTAGGTTTTGATCGATCCTGGCGTAATTCGAATAAACCAATCCATCGCCACCCCAGTCAGGGTGGTTGCAAATATCCTCGCCTGCATGTTCTCTTTAAACTCTTATAAAGACAGTTTCCTGTCCAGGTGAAAAATATGATCATGGGGATCAGTTTTCCCGTCGTAAGTTTTTAACTCAGGGATCTTCTCTCCCTGGCCCAAGATCTCAGCTTCCATCTCTTTAGAAAACAGACTGCTCCTAAAAGCACTTCCTTCTGGCTCCATCCGCCCCTCAATCGTGGCTTTTTCACTCTCAAACCTCTCTAGTTTCCTCATCATCTCATCATACTCTTTTCTGGAGTCGTGACTCTTCGCACGTCTCATGTCTTCATTATCTTCCCTCCTTGTTGGTTCGTCCTTGCGATTTCCTCTTTTTTCTCTCCTCCTCGTCTCACGGTGCCTTCTTGATTGCACCTCTATTGACTTTGGCTTTTCTCTTTGGTCTTCGCGGACCGATTTATCTCTGTTCTGCTCTCCTTCAGAGGCAGCTTTGCTCCTTCTGTTGTCCTAACGCGACTTCTCCTTATCAGCTCCCTTCGAAGCTCTGGCAGCGGATCCTTGTTCACTTATGGCCTCTGCATGCCCTGCCGGTGGCGGTGCCTGCGCTATTGGTGCTTGGGCCAAAAATTCATCCATGGAGGTTTTTACCACGTCCATGATTTCCTCTCTTATCATGTTTAGGACTGAAGCAATAGTTGTGGTTGCCCCGGTCGTACCAACATCTTCTCTTGGTGCCTCTTCCACTGGTGTCTCCCTTCTTGCGAGTGTTGGCACTCTTGTGAGCATTCTTGGTGGTTGCTCATTGTCTAGGACTGTCTGGCTTGCAGTTGCCCCATCAACTTCTTCGTCCATGCCCTCTACTAGTATGCTCTTCGATCGGGTACTAACTCTAGATGTCATGCCTAGTAAACTGGGAAAAATGTGGTGTTCCCACAGACGGCGCCAATATTTTGGTCTTATTTTGTCCAGGTAACAAAACACCGTAAAAGGATAAAATTAAGATACAATAGCCAAAATAGTGCTAATCAATAGATAATCGGACTAGCTTGGTCCGGAACACCTAATACAAGCTTACTAGATATTACAAATAGAGTACTAGTCTAAGTTGTGTGCTGATTGGGTGGCGTTCGATGCTGACGTATCGTACCTAGGTTATTCGATACTAATGGTACTGTAGTAATCCCGTGTCGAATTGATGTAAGTGGAACAGGCTTGATTCGATGTAGTGTGCTTGCCGAATGAGCCTGGTTCGATATTGTGTTGAATGTCGAATGATGTGTCTTCGATATGCTTCCATGTCGAATGCTCTGAGTTCGATATGAGGATGTGTCCAATGCTCAAAGTTTGATGTTGGTTAGGTTCAAGCGGGTCTTGAATGCCCTCTGAGAATAACACTCGTCCTGTGGACCCCATTGGCAATTAGGGAAAGTGCATCGAACCGAAGCGGTTCCATGCTCATTCCGCATCGAACGAGTGGTGTTCGGTGCGCGTTTAATGTCGAAGAGTGCCTGTTTGATGTACTATTTAATAGGCTGGTTGTGCTGAGCCGACCCAATATATGGTATTAGGCCAATCTTAAAATATTCCCATCACATACTAGGATACTTAGAGCACGGGCAAGTTTAATCCTAAGTTATTAATATAATTGTGTATTTAGAAAGTACGTCTAAAACTTTACAACTAAGTAATTATTATTTATAGAGTTTGTTTAATATAGATTTATATGTTAACAAATATGTTATGTTAGAATGTCAAAAATCAAAATTATTCATAAATTTACAAACTTGCTGTTTTTCGAAATGTCATACATGTTCTAAATATTTTTTCTTGGAATGTTAAATGTGCCTGTGAAAATCACTGGATATGAGTACGCATTAGACACGTCCTTTTTTCTACTCTTATGCCTTCTTAAATTTGAATTTATTCATTTTTTTTAATTATTGTTGTTAGCTTTCTCTAACAATGGATTTTAGCACATACATCAAGATTTTTTCTTTTTTTTTTGTATATCGATTTCTTTGCGTCATTAGTATCTATCTTAATCAAAAGCAATGGAGAAAGTAAATATTAACTATCAAAATTTGAGAGCAGAGCTATAGAACCTGAAAATTAATTATTATTTTAGAGACTTAGCATAGAAATTTGAAGGGGTACTACAACAAAACCATGCAAATGCATGGAAAGTCATGCATTTGAATTTGAATTTTCAGATGCATGATTTTTTACATTGCAAAATTCCCATGCAATTGACCTTAAATCAATTGCATGGGAATTTTCGGATGCAGCCACGTAAGCTGCATCCGAAATTTCTTATGCAGGCTTTGCATCGGAAATTTCGGATGCAGCTTACGTGGCTGCATCTAAAAATTCTCATGCAATTGCCCTTAAGGTCAATTGCATCCAGAAATTCGGATGCAAGGTCAATTGCATGGAAATTTTGCGATGCAATAAATAAGTAATTATATTATTAAAAAAATTACAAAAATTAACGAAAATTTGTAAAAATATATAATAAATGAGGAAAATTAAGAAAGAAAAGTGGAAAATAAGTAAATGTCTCAATTATTATCCAAAGACATTGCCAATTACACAAATTTTAATTATAAAATTACAACATCGATAAACACAAAAGTTTTTTAAAAAAAAAGACCAAACCGAAATGTACCCACTTTTCGTACAAGTGAAACGAGCACCGATTTATCATACCACTTTTCGTACAACTAAATTGAACACCGGTTTACCATACCACTTTTCGTACGAGTAAATCGAACACCTATTTATCCTACCAATTTATGTACAAGTAAAGTGATCACCGATTTATGTACCCACTTTTCGTATATTATATCGAACATCGATTCACCATACCACTTTTCGTACATGATATCGAACACCGATTTATCATACCAATTTTTGTACAAGTAAAAAAATACGATTTATCATACTTTTTTTGTACAAGTAAAACGAGCACCGATTTATCATACCACTATTCGGACAAGTAAACCGAGCACCGATTTATATACATACTTTTCGTACACTATATCGAACACCGATTTACCATACCATTTTTCGTATGAGTATATCGAACACTGATTCATCATACTACTTTTCGTACATTATATCAAACACCGATTCACCATACCACTTTGTATCGTCAAAAACGGAGTAACGAAAGACGCAAACAAACCTTTTGGGTGAAAATGTAATTATCTAAAAATTGCAAAATAACTCAAAATTTACTTTTTATTTTGCCAATATTTTCTAAATAATAAGTAGGAGTGTTCTTTCAAATCTCGTAAAAAATGGAGTAACGAAAAACGCAAACAAGCCTTTCGGGGTGAAAATATAATTATTTAAAAGTTGCAAAACAACTCGAAATTTACTTTTTCTTTCACCAACATTTTTTAAACCATAATTTAGGAGTCTTATTTCAAATCTCGTCAAAAACGGAGTAACGAAAGATGCCCACAAACTTTCGGGGCGAAAATAGAATTATTCAAAAGTTACAAAACAACTCGAAATTAATTTTTTCTTTCACCAACATTTTCTAACCAATAAGTAGGAGTATTTTTCAAATCTCGTCAAAAACGGAGTAACGAAAGACGCAAAGAAATCTTTTGGGGTGAAAATAAAATTATTCAAAAGTTGCAAAACAACTCAAAATTCACTTTTTCTTTCACCAACCTTTTTAAAAAAATAAGTAGGAGTGTTCTTTCGAATCTCGCCAAAAATAGAGTAATGAAAGACGCACAATAAACAATGTAACCATATAACACTATATGATCTTCAACTCTAAACCCTAAACCCTAAACCCTATATACATATACTCTACTAAACCCTAAACCCTAAATCCTATATACATATACTCTACTAAACCAAAATTGTATTTTCACATGTAGAGAGTATCAATCAATTCCACTCCTCGATTTTTTTTACCATACGCTATGTTATTAAAAATAACAGTGTTCTTCAAAAAATCGTAAAAAACAGAGTTAGGAAAGACGTTTAAAAATTATTTGGAGTAGAATATCTAATTATGCAAAAGATGGTAAACAACATCAAAACTCCATTTTTTAAACCACTATTTTAATAACACTTATGAGGCATATGTACATTCAAAATTTGTCAAAAAACGCAGAACGAATAACGTTTAAATAACTTTTTGGGTCAAAATGTAAATACAAATTTAATAAGTATAGTTTTTTTTTATAAATAATAATAAATTCTGCATAGAAATATTTCTATGCGAAATCAATTGCATGTGAATTTTCAGATGCAGCCACGTAAGCTGCATCCGAAATTTCGTATGCATGCTTTGCATCGAAAATTTCGGATGCAGCTTACGTGGCTGCATCCGAAAATTCCCATGCAATTGCCCTTAAGGTCAATTGCATGGGAATTTTGCGATGCAATAAATAAGTAATTATATTATTAAAAGATTTACAAAAATTAAGGAAAATTTGTAAAAATATATAATAAATGAGGAAAATTAAGAATGAAAAGTGGAAAATATGTAAATGTCTCAATTTTTATCCAAAGACATTGCCAATTACGTAAATTTTAATTATAAAATTACAACATCGATAAACACAAAGGTTTTTTAAAAAAAAAGACCAACCCAAAATGTACTCACTTTTCGTACAAGTAAAACGAGCAACGATTTATCATACCACTTTTCGTACAACTAAATCGAACACCGGTTTACCATACCACTTTTCGTACGAGTAAATCGAACACCGATTTATCATACCAATTTCTGTACAAGTAAAATGAACACCAATTTATGTACTCACTTTTCGTATATTATATCGAACATCGATTCACCATACCACTTTTCGTACATGATATCGAACACCGATTTATCATACCAATTTTTGTACAAGTAAAAAATCACGATTTATCATACATTTTTTCTTTCAAAAGTTGCAAAACTATTCAAATTTAACTTTTTCTTTCACCAACATTTTCTAAATAGTAAGTAGGCGAAGCTGACTTTAGGCTCTGCATCGGAAATTTTCGATGCAAGCGCTTTCTTGCATCGGATTTTTTCGATGCAAAGCTTTTTGCATGGGAAATTTTCCATGCATGTCTGCATCCGAAAATTACGATGCAGGGACCAATTGCATCGGAATTTTCCGATGCAATTCTCTTGCATGGACACCAGAGGCATGGAAACTATGCATCCGATTTTTTCCATGCAATTGATCAATTGCATGGAAAATATAGTCTATTGCATAGAATTTTTTCCATGCAATTGATGGGTTTTGTTGTAGTGGGGTGCAATGAAGCATTGGTTCTTCCAAATACAAATAAAGATTATTTAATAAGGTGTAGTTTTGATTTTGAGACTTTGAATGTCACCAAAAATAAGTATCCCAAAATTATTCATAGATATTTTCCGTGACAGGGTATTTCTATCTTTGTAGCAAAATACTAATATGGAGTAACAATTCAAAATTTCAACATTTTGCATACATATTTTATTACTCATAAAAAAGATAAATAAATTTATATTTTTTCCATCTTGTTTCTTCTTGTCCTGTGGCTAACTTCATCTTCTTCAATAGCATCACTCACTACAAAACACGTCAAGTTATTCATCGACTCATTTTCGACGTAGAACCACACGATTCGCATGTCAACATCAAGAAAGATAAAATATATCGATCGGCTCTTTGCCTATTTTCTTTCCTAATTTAAAGGTGTACTCCAATTATTTCGGTGCATATATTTGCCACACGATTCACTTGCCCACATCCAACCTGATAAAATATAGCGACCGACTCTTCAATTAATTTTATATATGCTAGTTTAAATATGTGTCCGAGAACTCCTGCTCAATCTTTTTTTACCATTTGGATATCTCTGTTATCTTTCAGTCCAAAAACAATGAGTAATTACAGCTTTTAAAAGTTTATGGGTCTTTATATAAGTTTTAAAAGTACTTTACTGCCTTGCAAGAATTTGTGTAATAATTTCCATTACTGATGGACAAATTATGTGAGATGCTTTTACAATTCATGAGTGACCAAAATGATAATAACAAATACTATAAGAAAATAACAATAAAAAATAAAAGAAAGAAAGAAAAAGGCACATTTAAGGGGAGTGAGTGGTAGGGGGCACGTGAGACTTAGAAAAGAGGAGAGAAAGGCTGAATTTATCAGGGGAGATAAAGTGTAGTGGGTCCACCCTAAGACAGGAGAGAGGAGAGAGAAGAAGAGAAGTAATTGTCCAATTTGTCCTGTATAAGAAAAGAAACAAATGCAACTCCAACAATGAGGCAAAGTAATAAAGAAAAACAACAAGGGCAAAATCGAAAGGAAAAAATTGGTTGATAAAAAGCCGACTATCCCCTTATATTATTATATATATAGTAGGGATATGTAATATATGTATTTGTATAACTATGCTAGTTATGTATTTATCTTCTACAAATTATAATTGCGTCGAAAGTTGTCACTATAATAATGTTTTGCATGTTGTGTTTAAGTACATCATTTTTTTATAAGACGTTCTCTATTCTTCTTCAATAATAGTAACATATTACTTTAAAATATACCAATTGACATATTACCGTTAAAAAAATATACCACAATATGTTCTCTATTCTTCTTGCACTTTGTGTTTAAGTAAACCACTTTTTATGCTTTTTAAAAGACCTGAAAAAGAATTGATGGCATATACAAAAAAGCAAAAAAAATAAAAAAAAAAATAGAAAACATTAACGAGGTGTTAATCATAAGCAAAAGCAAGTGCAAATAATTTTAAATTATTAGTGTCACATCAAATTTAAATAAAATGTGATAAGTAGCAATAATGAAACATCACATAACAGGAATTCCAATCCTCGCAAATGATATAGATGCACATATGTCATCGCAAACTTTATTCATTGATCCATCATCGGTGATGCCAGAGTCTGCTCTATTTGCACGGTTTACTTGTGCATTTTCATTTTCTGGATTGTAATCTGGATCATTATCGTACTGTAGAAAATCCTCGTCTAGTGCATCTACTTTACGTATAAAATTATGTATCGCCATAGTAGCTGGTACAAGTGCCACTTGATCTTCCCATGGAACGTTGACTGGAAAATCATTGATCATATAAAATCGACTCTTCCAACAACCAAACGATCTTTCAATAGTAGTTCGAAATGAAGATTGTACATGATTGAATATTTCATGATGATTGTTATATGTGGTTGCGCGTCGAAAATCAGGTAGATGATACATTTGTCCTTTGTAAGGCGCCAAAAAACATGATATATTTGGATATCCAGAATCCACCAAGTAATATTTACCTAATACATAAAAGTGTGTTAAGATAAACTTTTCGTAGTAAATACATAACCCAAAAAAGAATATTCTTGAACCTGGAATAGGCATCGGGAATTGCTTATTTTGATTTCGAATAGTGTCGTAAAATATTGCACTTCCTTCCCAACCAGGTAAGACAAATGTAAAACACATATTAAAATCACAAGCGGCCATTATATTTTGTGTTGGGACCCCTTTTCTACCAATATAAGCTACTTGTAACTAGGGGTGGAAACGGGACGGGATCCCGTCCCACGGGATCATATTCCCCGGGATTCCGTGTGCACGGGAATGAGAAATCAACTCCCGTTTCCGTCCCGTTGGGATCCCGTCATTGGCGGGATTAACGGGACGGGATCCCGTCTACGCGGGAATTCCATCGTTAGCGATCTTTCCGCGAGAATACCGCAATTTTTCAAAACACAAATGGGGGAAAAGGTGGGGAAAAATGTTTCTCTACTTTTTTCCCTTCGACAATAGGCATTTTCGAATACTTCGTATTAAAAAAATGTCTTCTTTTCGGCATGAAAAAGTAACAACTTATTAACATTAATCACAATTCAATACGAATCACATTCACAATTAATCACAATCGCTATTCGCTATCACAAATCACAAAAAAAAAAATATACCGCGACTCAAAAGGTAAAAATTGTCTAACGATTATACTCTAATGTTTTATTTATCTCCTTATACTCCCCTCCTTTTAATTTATTTTAGCAACAACCCCCAAATCCCCTCTAAATTGCATAGGCACTAGAAATTGGCAAGATTTCCGCCTCTCGCTGGAACCCAAAAATGATTCTCGTTCCCGTTCTGCGGCTGGCGAGAATCCCGTCCCGTTGGCCGTGATGAGTTGGGAACGGGATAGGGTATTTCCCACGAAGGAAATTTCCCACGGGATGGGACGGGAACGGGAAAATTCCCGTCCCGTTCCCACCCCTACTTGTAACTCTGTAGGCAATATAGCTTTTATATGAGTACCATCAATTGCTCCAATACAATTCTGAAAATAACAAAATTGTTAATAACTTAATTGCATATGTGATATATTCAAGAATAAAAGACTAGTTTACCTTAAAATAAATATATGCAGTTCAATCGTATGTAGTCAGGAGTCATAGATTGATCAGTGAATGAAACAACTCACTCAATAGACATCTTCTTGCATGCTTTTAGAACACTATGAAATGATCTATTTATTGTAAATCCGGATCGTTGCATTGTTTCTTGCACTTGTTTGTTTCCTTGTCGAGGCCCAACCATCATAAAAAAGGTTGCCACTTGTTCCTCTACTATTACGGACCTCGTTGCCCTAAGTTCGTACTCATCAACTAATATTTGACAAAGATGGAAAAATGTTTATTTGCTCATCCTTAAATTATTTCGACACCGTTTAGGATTACCATTTAAAATTGACATCAACGCAGCCCACCCACTATATTCTCTATTATAACATGGAGTCTTTTGGACATAAGTATGAAGACAGGTGAAAGCAGCTATAGAACAAGCTAAAAGAACATGTATGTTTCTTTTTTTTTTCTTGAGGTGGCCATTTGATTGTCATCATCACTATTCGGATCATCTAAAGAGTTGCTTGAGGAAAACAAAATTAAACTCAAATTTGAATGATATTGGTCATCTTTCATATTCTGCACAGTTCAATAGTTATGATACATTTGTTCAAAGAAAATCAGCTACAAACAATACATATATATATATATATATATATATATATATATCATGAAACCACAAAAAAAATGCACATAACAAAGCCACTGTCACAATTTCAGCAATTTATTCATGAACTAAAAGCAATAAGCATGCCATCATCAACCAAAACAATCGAAGTCAACACCAAATACTCAAGAATAATCCTCAAAGTGCATACTATCATCAACCAAAACAATCGAAGTCAACACCAAATACTCAAGAATAATCCTCAAAGTGCATACTAAGTGACTAATGCTTAATAACAAAGTCTAGATTTAAAAAGTATAGTTATTTTATCACTTCAAAATAGTTCATCCTCCTTGCCATGTGTGTCTCAATGTGATGCCAAATTCAAAGAAATATTAGGTCAGACGTTGTGCATTCAAGTCCATCTGATCTTGTAGCCACTTCAATTGGAGTTCACCTTTCTCCAAACAAAAAAAATATTCTCTAGAAATTGGTTTCTCAAAAAATCGAACAGCAAACAAAAACATTATATCCCCTTGTTCAATCTCAGGTATTGTCTTCAAAATATTTATGCACTCATGTACGCGGTATTTTTCGGCTCCATTAGTTGTCTGAAATGTTTTTGCTTCATGTTCCACTGTATCAACTACCCGCTCAATGCCCTTTGCAATTTTATCAACTGCAGAACTCTTTTTGGATTTCTGCTGACCAAGACGTGCAAGATACTCAACACTTTTTCTTTTTAAGGTAGATTTAGTAGATGTTTCAACTTGCGGAGATGTGGGTGAGTGAGCCTGAGGGGGCATCGTATCGTCACCAAGATTCTCAACTGGAAAAGTATCATCTTGACTTTCTTGCATGTGTAGTGGCAGCACTCCTGAACTTGGTGTCCATGAACTTGTTCCATCGGCCACCACATCATCAAAAAGTTTTTCTTGATCATCTTGCAATATGGGACCTCTTTCTTGGGAATTTAGCTACCTCGGGGTTTGCCAATAATTCGAATAAAGAAATATAGTAAAAATTGAGTTATGTGGTATAACATCAATATTATACTACTTTATTGTAGTTAAATTATACCTGTATTTTTTTATGCCACTAGTCATGACTTGCATCCATCATGCCTTTTTCTTGACTCCAACCAATACCAATTTAACCACGAAGCAGTGATTTCCATAGAGCCCAATCTTTTTTCATGGTATCCCATTTATTCTTCACTTGCATCTTATCATAATCATGGTTTGTTGCAAGGAAAAATTTATGCACAAGATTATTCCAGCCGTTTTTCTTAAAGTGGGTACAAGGTCGATTACCCAAGTTCACCTCTTGGACACATAATGTTATGAATATCTCCGTGGTTTTTGAATTCCAATTTGCCTTCTGAGCCGATTCACCTCTTATAGCTCCTTTTCTTTTACTGTTACCATCAACACTTCGAATTTGTTCAATTGGTGTAACCGGGATTTGTGTTGTAGGTTATGATTGAACAAAATAATTCACATGGGAATCCATAACCATAACACATGGTGTCATGTTAATAATTTATATCAAATGATTAGCTTTGTAGAATGATTCACACCAATAAACACAAAAATCATTCATAACACTTTGGCACATTAAACTCAAGCCGCAACTAAACTTGCACGATACTTATGAATGTACAAGATATAAAACGAATAAACATATTTATCTTAAAAATATAGTTTATTACTTGAAATGTCACTCACTTGAAATGTCCTCCCATTGCCTCTGGGGATTTGCGGTGTCTCGTGCCACGATGGACAGAGTTTTCGTTCCTCTCGTTGCCTTTGGGGATTTGCGGTGTCTCGTGCCACGATGGACAAAGTTTCCGTCCCTCTCGTTGCCTCTGGGGATTTGCGGTGTCTAGTGCCACGATGGACATAGTTTCCATCCCTCTCGTTGCCTTTGGGGATTTATGGTGTCTCGTGCCACGATGGACAGAGTTTCTGTCCCTCTCGTTGCCTTTGGGGATTTGCGATGTCTTGTGCCACGATGCACAGAATTTTCGTCCCTCTCGTTGCCTTTGGGGATTTTCGGTGTCTCATGCCACGATGGACAGAGTTTCCGTTCCTCTCGTTGCCTTTGGGGATTTGCGGTGTCTCGTGCCACGATGGACAGAGTTTCCGTCCCTCTCGTTGCCTTTTCCAATGTTATGTCGTGCATAATGTCTAATCATGCAGGTTAGATGTATTTCATATAGATCGATTAATCAAAAGGATATTTCTTGTAAACAGAATAAAATTAAGTGAGTAGATCGGAGCTTGATTCATAGTTCATTTTTCCCTACTTTCCTATGTTGCCTTCCGAACTCACGTTCTTGGTGTTCCTGTTTTAAGTTGATACATGTTTGCCCCTCATGCTTGTCATGGCAGAGGGGACGAATAAATATTAATAAAATATTCAAAATACTAAGGACTCTTATAACTCGAACTAGAATTCTTCAAGCAATGTGCTCCGTTCGCATGGGTGCCAGTGCCTTCGCTACGTCTTCTTCCTGCTGTGGCCGCGTCGGGAGCGAAGTCACGTAACACTTCCAACCTTCAATATGGTCTGCTATTACTTCGCCTGTGCCGACAGGAGTTGGAAATCTTACCATTTGGTGGTAAGTTGATGGGAATGCTCGAAATGCATTTAGCGCATGCCTTTCTATATTTCCGTTATATGCGAAATGCATGTCAACGATCACATAGTTTGCCAGAAGTGTTTTTCCCTTCGGCGCTGTACCCAATGAGGTAGAGAGAATAAGCATTATGAGAGGGACTATCTCCGGACCCCCAAATCCGTGGAGTGATGTTCTCACCGGTTTTAATGTTTGGTCGTTTAGTCCCATTTTGGCCAATGTGGAGTTGAACAACACGTTGACTGAGTTGTCGTGGTCCACCAACATCTTTGTGATTCCATAATTGGCTATGTCTACAGTTATTACCATAGGGCAATTTAGTTTTCACATTTGAATGGCCTGTGCAGTCAATTTCCGGAGGTCTGCTGTTGAAAACATAATTTCTTCATGCGGCATCTCTTTGATCCTAAGTATGCTAGACATATTGACGAAATTATCTGATTCAACGAGCCTCGTGATCCTCCTCCGGCATTGGTGGAATCTTCTCCCTTGGCCCTCCTGAAATCATGTTGATCATGCCTTTTCTGACATTTCCATCTTCAATCTGAGGATACTCGAACAAATGTGGTTCATCGACCATTATTTATTTGTCCTTCCTGTGCGATGGAGTTCTCTTCCTGCCGACATTATTTTCTTGTTCCTGAACCTTTTTTACAAACTCCACGAGATTCATGCAATCCTCGATTCCGTGTCCCTTCTGATTATGGTATTTGCAGAATTGGGTCGAAAACCTTGTAGCCTTGGATTCCTTCATCTGTCTGTGCTCTCTCAGCCAACCTTTTCTCTTTGCTACCCCGACTACTGTCATGATGTGAGCATTCAAGGCGTGTACTGCCTAGGCGAACTTTCTGGGTATCTATTATTTCTGCTCCTATTGTTGTTGTTGTTACGGTTTTGATATTTACTTTCTCGTTCCTTCTCTTTTAGAGGTGCTACAACGGGTATTTTGGTCGCCTTCATCTCCTAGTGAACTACCTCATGCGCTATCTTATTAATTTCTTCGATATTAGTGGGTTTGTGTCTGAGTAAATCCCCACTAAAGACTGTGTTGGTGGTTGCTCAGAAAAGTATGATCATTATCATCTCTCCAGACGGGCTGTCTATCCTTAGCAGCTCCGTATTGAAACGTCTCATAAAGTCCTTCAGACTTTCATTGGTTTCTTGTTTCATGGTTTAGAGATGGGAGTGATCCAAAACCAATCTAGCTTAACTCGCGAATTGATCTTCAAACATCTTCCTCAATTGCTTGTAGCTTTTGATTGATCCTGGAGTAATCCGATTAAACCAGTCCATGGCTACCCCTGACAGGGTTATTGCGAATATCCTGGCTTGGATATTCTCTTTGAAACCGTACAAAGACAGTTTCTTGTCCAAGTGGAAAAGGTGATTGCGGGGATCAGACTTACCATCGTAAGTTTTCAAGTTCGGGATCTTTTTCGACTGTCATAAGATCTCTGCCTCTATCGCTTGGGAAAATGGGCTGCTATTTGAAGTATCGTCCACATGTGCCATCCGCCCTTCGATTACTGCTTTCTCTCTTTCAAGCCTCTCTCTTTTCCTGGTCATTTCGTCATTCTCCCTCCTGGTGTCATGACTCTTCAGACGTCTTCTGTCGTCCCTACCCTCTCTCATTCTTAGTTTATCTCTTTGGTTTCCTTCCTCGTCATGCTCTCTTCTGGAGTCATGACTTTCCGGACGTCTCTTGTCGTCCTTATCCCCTCTCCTTCTTGATTCATCTATTTGGTTTCCCTCATTTCCTTTTCTTATCGTCTCATGATGCCTTCTTGATTGCACCTCAACTGACTTCAACTTCATTTTCTGATCGCCACATATCGATTTTTCTTTGCTTTGTCGTTCTTCTGATGCAGGTTTACTTCTTCTGTCATCCTGTCTTGATTTCTCCTTCTCCCCTCCTCTCGGTACCCTGGCCGCGGAACCTTGTTCCCTTATGGTCTCTTGATGCTCAACAGGCGGGGGTGTTAGTACGGGCGGTGCAGGAGTCAGCACTTTTGCCAGCGCGGCCTTTACCATCGCCATGATTTCATTTTTCATGGTGTTTGGAATTGAAACAGTCGTTGACATTGACCAAGTGGCACCTGCTTCAGTTCTCGGTGCCTCCACACCTTAAAGTCCCTGCATTTCTTGTCTTGCGGGTGTTGGTACCCCCGCGGGTACTGCTGATGGTCCCGCATTGTTCGAGATTATTTGGTCAGGGGTTATCCGCTCGACCTCTTCATTGGGTCCATCTACAGCTCTACTGCGAGATCTGGTAGTTCTAGAAGTCATGCCTAATAAACTATAAGAATTTAGTGTTCCCACAGACGACGCCAATATTTTGGTCTTATTTCGTCAAGGTAACAGAACACCGTAAAATTGTACAATTGGAATATAAATAACCAAAATAATGCTAATCAAATTAGTTATCGGACTAGCTTGGTCCGAAACACCTATTACAAGCTTACTAGGTTAAACATGTAAATTACAAGATAAGTGCTACGTATCGAATCTAGGGCGTTCGAGGCTGACGTGTCGAATTGCCTTTATTCGATGCTAAATATATCTAGAGGTCCTGTATCGAAATCTTATGTGTCGAATCTAACAGATTCGATGTTGCGCTATGTATCGAATTCGAAGTTCTTCTCTTAATATCGTGTCGAATGTTCCAAATTCGGTACAGATGAATGTCGAATGCAGTGTATTCGATCTAGGTGAATATCGAATGCTCGATCGTTCGATGCTGAGTTGGACAAAGTGATTATCCAATGAAAATGTACACGGACTACAAGGGGACATGGTATATATAGCCACCGTCCCGCGGGTCCCAATGCCAGCTGTAGAACACGCATCGAACCGGAGTGGGATGCACAAATCGAACAAGGGTCGTTCGATGCACATCCAACGTCGAACAAGGCTTGTTCGATGTACTATAAAGCAGGCTGATACTGCTGGGCCGGCCCAATATGCGGTAGTATTGGACCAATCCTAAAATATCCCCATCAAACACTTTGGCACATTAAACTCAAGCTGCAACTAAACTTGCACAATACTTATGAATGTACATGATATAACACGAATAAACATATTTATCTTAAAAATATAGTTTAGTACTTGAAATGTCACTCACTCGGATAGCTAACTACAAAATCCTAAGTATGTGATGTTGAATTGTTGATAGTGCTAATAAATCACCAAGTTCCATAACTATAATCACCTAGTTACTCTTTTGTAAGGTAGATCAGTAAATAATCTCATTAGTATATTAAAAAGAATGTAACAAAATTAGTTTTCTATACAGAGTAACGTTGGCCATTTGTCGAAAAGCTAGAGTCAATGTTATTTTTTCATTTTTTTTTGTGATAGAACACAAGTAAGTAATCATTTTGCATCCATTATCATGAACAGTAAGAAAATATGCATTTCAGAGATTTATTTTTTCTTTTTCTAATACACCAGTAAACCTTGCTCATTTTTCAACAAATCTATAAATATGATGCATTCAAGAAATAGTCCAGACTCAATATGTATAATTAGTAATTACATAGAAAACCATGTAATCATATATATTAATGCACCATATTTCATGAATTACTTTTCATTGAGACATTTTCACAAACATGTTGTGTATATGAAGCAACAACCTAGACTACAACTAGAAAATCAACTATTTTACAGTCAAATCACATAATTAATCTCAGATTTCTGACAATACGTGCAGCAAACAAGTTTCACATTAACAAAGTTTAAAAGAAAAATACTTACTTGGCGTGTGGTTTCTTCAACGGTGACGAAATTGACGTGACTTTCAGCCTATATCTATAAGAAGATCATATTGAGGAGGAGAAGAAAGATTTCTGTGAATATTGGGAAATATATCACTTTTGAAGAAAAAGAGAAATCATGGGAAGAAGTTCAGTTGTATATATCTTTTTTACTTAATTGAGGCAATTTTAGGGTAAATTTGGTGGATTAGAGAAAATATAAGGGATATATTAGTCCAAATAATATCTCCACCGGGATTTGTAAAAAAATGAGCTTATGGAAGCACCCCCTTACCTACTTTTGGGCTTCTCTTTATTTTTTACTTTTTTTAATAGAATGGGGAAAAAAGCATGAATTGCAAATATTAAATAAATATTTTCAGTGTTTTAAAGTTCGTAAGTAGCTTTTAAAAGCTCTTGCAAACACCCCTTAAGGGAATAGCTCCTACACTCACATACGGGTAGTTATAATACCAACTTTTGGATTTCCTAAATTACCCCTCTTTCCACTACATCACCAAACTACTAAATGCAGGGTATACATGTCAAACAATCATAACAAACCGTATATACACGATATGATTGAGTTCAAATGTAGATTTGATTTTATTTCAACCTCCGAACTTAGATTTCCCACAAAAATAGGAGTTGGCTTCTACTCATTCCGAGCACTTTCCCATGTTCTCCTTCTCTTTCAGTTTTTTTATATTTCTCCATCTAATGATTTTAATCATATTGTACTTTTATTCTGAAATAAGCCGCCACTACTCTCCATTCTCCATCAAAAGTGAGTGCATATATGCATAGTAATTTATGGTTTATTCACTCCCTTTTATCATATGAGTACAAGCAACTAACCGAATAAATCTCTCATGTGTTATTTATCAAAGATCAACGATTTAACTGAAAAAATTCATTTGGGAAGGTATATCGTGTTTAGATTTATTGACTTCTGATGTAGCATATTTTGGAATCTACACTTGGCATTCTCTCGTTTGATCACGTGTCGCACAAAGTTGTCGCATTATCGCATTCTATGGTACATCACAAACTCATTAATGTTGGGCTTAACCCAGAGTGCAAACTTGTTAATGTTGGGCCAAGCCCACTATACAAATCCAATGAAGCTGGGTCAAGCCAATCAGCACCTAAGCCTATCCTATGGAGCTAGGCCAAGCCCATCAACACTCAAGCCCATCCAATGGCCCATGAGGTATCTATAAATACCCCATCCCCTCAAGGAAAAAGCAGAGAATGATTGGAGATTCTACTTTCTCTCTCTAAGTTAGAGATTTCTCTCTCTAAACATGATGCACAATCTAGCACGTATTGTCATCCTATCCGACCAGCACGGTCCGAAGACATCTCATTCAAAAATTCAGCACGGATTGACATCTTATCCGACCAGCACGGTCAGACGACATCTCATTCGACATGGTCCAATGACCCACCAAGCTCTTGTGCGATGCACCATCCAACACGGATCGACATCCAGAGAAACAATGAACTACGTTCGGCTTGATTCCCTCTACGGGATACGTAGGCAACTTGGCTTTGTCCAAGTTCAGTCCGAAATCAACAAACCCCTACTTTGGGTATGGTGTTTCATGGTGCAGGTTTTTCGAACTCAAAGCTAACTCAGCACCAGCACGGAGCTTGAGTTAGTCTGACGTGGAGTGCCTGGTTAGCAGGACGAAAAGCACCCCGCATCAGTGGCGTCGTCTGTGAGAAACACTAAGTGCACTGTAGAAGAAACACACGTGTTTGTCACCATGACAAACTCTTCAAGAGCAATTGAGAGCACCAACGCCATTACTACTACTCAGCAGCCAGAGCAATCTTCAGCAAGAGCTGTTGAGAGAGTTGCAGTAACATGATGAAGCTTTGGTGATTGCAGTAGAGCCCGACAACCAAAATGCACTCGCGAAAGATCTGCAACCGCATGCTGATAACTACAAAAATGCAGCATGTGATTCAACTCATTCAAGCCATGCAATCCAATCTCGGAGGTGCAATGCCTTTTGTCCTTGTCGCACCTACTGTGCTACTTGAAGTTCTATCCAGAATAGGGGGACAAGCAGAAAACTTCTTTCACGCAGTCAATCTAGAGCATATATGTTGCACCGTCGTTTTCATAAACATGATGGAGCACATTCATGTTTACCACATCGTATGTCAACCACTAATCATTTTCGTACTACCTAGTCGTGATTCAAAGATAGCCACACTTTCTTCATGAACCCAGAGCAGCTGAATCAATGAGCTCACTACCCAACAAGTTGAGTGAGGCCTTCTCAAGCTGCTATGAAGCCCACAAGACGCTTTTCGTGATGAGGCTTTTATACGAGTGATGATCATCGGCCCTTGGACATAGATCATGGTTGGAACCATCATTCTTCTCAATCAAAGTGACACTAGATGCCATGCGAGCATCATCACATGTTTGACGCCTAAACTCCTGATTGGGAGCCACACCAGCACCAGTCCTTTGACCCTCATTTAGCCTTCCCCTTTTGTGCGAGCGGCGATCATCGCCCCTTGAGCGTGCGTCATGGTTGGAACCATCATCCTTCCCACTCAAAGTCACGCTAGATGCCATGCTAGAATCATCGCGTGTTTAATTCCTTAAGTCTTGATTGGGAGCAACGCTACCAAGAGTCTTTGGACTCCCATTTGGCCCTCTTCTTTCATGCGAGCCGCGATCATCAGTCCTTGGGAGTGCGACATGGTTGGAACCATCATTCTTCTCAGTCAAAGGGACGCGATATGCCATGCTAGAATCATCGCGTGTTCGATACTTTGAGTCTTGATTGAGAGCCGAGCCACCACGAGTCCCTTGACTTTCATTTGGTCCATTTCTTTTAGGAGGGTGATGAGCTTCATAGTTAGCACCATCATCTTATCCAATCAAAGGGATGCGAGACGCCATGCTAGCATCATTGCGTGTTCGACAGCCTGAATCTTGATTGAGAGTCACACCACCATGAGTCCATTGACTTTCATTTGGTCCTTTTCTTTCATGCGAGGGACGAGCTTCATGGTTTGCACCATCATCCTTCTCAGTAAAAGGGATACGAGATGCCATGCTAGCATCATCGCGTGTTCGATACCTTGAATCTTGATTGAGAGCCACGACACCACGAGTCCCTTGACTTTCATTTGGTCCTTTTCTTTCAGGCAAGCAACGAGCTTCATGGTTGGCACCATCATCTTTCCCCGTCAAAGGGACGCGAGATGCTATGCTAGCATCATCGCGTGTTCGACACCTTGAATCTTGATTGAGAGCTATGCGACCGCAAGTCCCTTGACTTTCACTTGGTCGTCTTCCTTCTTCCGAGAGACGGTCATCAACCATTGGATCTACGTCATGGTTGGCAAGATCGTCCTTCTACGTGGCTTGATTAAATCTCGCAAATTTTGTCATTGACAATCTCCTACAAGGAGCAAAGCAAGGAGAAAATCAACGTTCCGAAACCAAGAAAAGTTCTCTCGCTGGTTGCTCCACCTGTTCAAAGCCGAACACCACCTAGATACATAAAAAAATCATAAATAAAGCAAAGGAGTTTCACAATCAAAATTATTTGACGAAGGTGGCATGACGGGAGTAGCAAACTCCATATATAATATGATATAATAAAAACATATTTTTATAGACATATATATTGTCTTTATGACTATCGTATCATAAATAAATAAAAGAGGTAAAAGCTACAAGTTTTCTCTCACAATCGATCACGGCGGACAAAAATAATTCGTCGCCAAACAACAGCCACGATGCCATCTTTTCCACTCGCCGGACTTCACTCGAAGTCCTCGCCATGCACTAGCTGATTAATGCCGCCAACGATCTCAGCTTGCACAAAGAGCATCTCCGCCAAACTCCCTGCATGCTCCGCCTAAAATCTTTGCACGACCAGCAGCTTCACTGAACTCCTTGCGTGAATAGTAGCTCCGCGTGAACTCCTCGAGTCGAAGAACGGAAACACGCCTGAAATCCTTGCGCCAACGCCGCAGCAAACACCATCTAACTCTGAGCAGTTGCGAACATGCGCCAACGAACAGCGCAACCCGCGACACGATCTCCTCTGCCACCGAACACTCAGCTGCGCGAACTCCATCACGATCAGCAGCCACAAACTCCATGCACGCGCGAGTTCCTAACCTCCGAACGCTTGATCACTGAACGAACGCCTTGAACCCCCTTGCATGCACGAGCTGCTCCTTGAAGCATAAAATTTGCAGCTCTGAACTCCACCAACGCAGCAGAACTCTCTAACCTCCCTGGGATATAATTGATGTGGAAAACAATAGGCAAGACTTTTATTTATAGAAGATTTCGGAAGCAGAGTCCGTGAAAAATTTATACGATTCGTGAAACTCTTGGACGAAATAAGGAGATAGAAAATATTTCAAATGTGAATATAAAGCAAAGCTTTTGAAAGAGAGGAAGAGAGTTATAGGGATTTTAACTTCCCCTGTTTCGAATCCGGGAGAAAGAAAATAGAGTTCAGCTGGAACTCTGTTTCTGTTTCTGTTTCTCTATTACGTAAAAGTTGGAAGATAGAGGGAAGTATCCCATGTTTTGGTTCACATAAACCACAACAATAAATAATTGATAAAATATGTTACTTGTTATTTAAATAAATGTTGGGACCCGCGGTTGAATTGAAAATGAAATTGGACTTATAAGCAAACCAACGTAGTCAAAATTATGTTCAAGCATCGGTCAATTGCAGAAAGAATCTTGCCTTATAATATTGCATGATTGGTCCTTGGAGATGAAAGGAACTACATAAAGGTTCTTAAAGAAAACAAAAATCAGATAACAATCCTTGAGGAGATGGATAGTGTTAACGGGTTTGGAATTATTCCCTATTTAACGGAAGATATTTATTTGGGTCGAAACGCCCTGTCCGTGATTCAGAGGCAACGCGAGATGGACATAATGAGATTAATTGCAAGAATATTCCCTTCCTTTATTCACTGAACATTTCCTCCTCTTTTTATCTTACGTATTTGAGTGATAGATTGTAGTAAATAGGCTTAGTTACTTCAGCTTGTTTTCTTCTACTGATCACCTCCCTTTATATAGACTTTGGTAGAGGTAGGTGTCATTGTGCATGTGTTTTGGTAAGGATAGGTGTTGTTGTTACCTTGATACAGGTGTGAAAATTAGGATAATGTTTATCGTTTATCTACTAAGTGCTGACTGGATTAGCTTTTGTGTCTTCTGATATCTCCGAGGGCTTCTGATGTAGACTGTTTCTGATAGAGCTATTCTGATATCTCCGAGGGCTTCTGATGTAGACTGTTTCTGATAGAGCTATTCTTCCGAGGGCTTTTGTTTCTCCTTCTTGATTCGGGTATTTTCTTCAACAGTCAGGAGTGATCTCTGAGGGTGGAAATGTGATCTCCGAGGACTTGGTGTGACTTCCGAGGACTGCGATTTTGTGTCCGAGGGCTGTTTTTGCTTTACTGAAAGTGAGATTTCTTCATCAGAGTGCTCGGACTGTATTCACTGGGTGTTCTTGTATTGACCTTTTCCAAACTTGGGTTCTCGGATAAGTCCGAGTGTTGCCTTTTCCGAGGAGCGTTCAGCAAGGAAGTTTTCTTGTAAGTTCATAGGACTCGGGGTCCCTCTTGGTCCCTCTTGGCGCATTTGGTGGATATCGGAGTCATACGGGTCCATCGGGGTTTGCTCTTTTTCCGATGCCGTGTTGATATCTGTTTTTCATTCACCGTTTGACTTTCCAAGGGACGCTTATGTTTCTCCTCGGGTGCTCTTATAAACCTTTTCGGGTCAGTGACCGAGAGGTAGGGCAGTCCTCCGAGGGGTTTTCTTTATATGTACATCTCATCGGAAGTACTCGTGACAATTGTATTGTCCACATATTGTTTTTCCCGAGTAGGAGTGATCTCCTTTATTTTATTTTTTAGGGTTAACACTAGCCCCCCCAAATTTCGATTGTCCTCGTAGAAACAAGCAGGATTTTAAATCATCGTCCTCAGTGAGGTGAGGGGTTATTTTTTGCTTAGTGTCCCTATATTTATTTTTTCCTTTTTTGATATTTATTCAACATGTATATTTAGAGTTTTGCAAGTGATTTTACCTGAATACCCTTAGGGTATCGTTATTAGGCACGCGGAGATCTCGGGGCGCAGGTGACGGAGTGGTGTTTGACCAGCTTTGAAAATTGAAATATCTGACCGTTGGTAACGGTCAGAATAGTGATGGTGTGGCGTGATCAGGTGGCGGTTACGTGGAGCCTTAAACAAGTTCCACGTCTTAGAGATTTTTTGACCGTTTGTTGTCTCCGGCTATAAATAGGGACACTGTTAACCTTTTTTCTTCATTCTTCCAATTCATCTTTGCAATAACTTTCTCTCAGAGCAAAAAATTCTCCTCTTCGTCTTTTGTTCTTCAAATTCCCAGCAGATTTACTCGCTCTTCTTCTCCTTTTCGGAAACATCCCTTTATTATTACACCAATGGCTTCTTCCACCAACACTGATCCCATCGCCGCCGCTACCTCCTCTGCAGTCACTGCTCCGATTGACTCTTCTACGAGTGTGAGGGGTATTCCGGTGGGAGTTATTACTCGCAAACGTAAGGGAGAAATTGCTGCGGCTGCTGAAGGCGGTGCCACTTCTTCGAAGAAAGCTAGGGTTCCCAAATCAAAGGAACCGCCTCTTCGAACTTTTGCTAAGGTGGAAAAGACGAAGAATATTGCTACTCGTAAGCAGGTAGCGGATCTGTTTACCTCCACCGGAGTCCTTCAGAAAAATATGGTCTTCCGACTCCCGACGAAGGATGAGAGGGCATGCTATCCTCCCCCGGGTATGTTGACAGTATTCTTTGCTCAGGTGAAGTACGGGTGGCGCTCGTTTATGTCCCCTTTTTTCTGTGAGCTCTTTAAAACTTGTAATATCAGCCCAAGTCAGATGGTACCGAATGGATTTGCTGCTATCTGTATTTACGTATTTTGGTGCCACGTGAATGGGCTAGAGTGTTCGGTGGATCACTTTCTTTCGATCTTTGACGTGGCGGTATCACCCGGGGGGTATCCTTTCTATAACGTTCGTCATCGGGACAACTCGGGGGATTCCACGAAGAGGATCTTGGGGGCTGCTATTACCTCACATAGTGTCTGGAAGAACAGATACTTCTTCGTGGGACCTGTCAACGGTGAGTGGGATGTGCCCTTTGATTGGCGAGAGGGTACTACTCCCGTGCACGCTCTGGATCAGGAGGCGGTGTTATCTCCTATAATTTCTCAGCACAAATTGATGGAATCAGAGGACTTCACCATGTTGTACGAGACTTCTGGTCTTCACTACGTAATTTTTACCGACGACGCAGTGGAACGTCCTTTGTCTTTATCTCCCGAGGCGAGGAGTTTCTTTCGTAAGTCTCTTCATTCGTTCTTTTACTCTTTTATTCTTCCTCCGAGTACCGTGATAAATTGTGCTTATACATGTTATTGGTGGGATGATGCAGGGGATGTCATGGCAAACTATTATCTGCAGTCGAGTCCGAGGGAGCCTACTCCTAGTGGTGTCTCTGAGATACCAGAGGAGGGTGATCACGAGGAGGAGGAGGTTAATGCTCCCGAGAGTAGGCATATGGGTTCAGAGAAGGGTGGATTCCACGAGGACCATTCTCTTCTATGCATGGATGCGATGGGGGTCGTCAGGAGCGTTGTTCCCTTGCGCCAAGTAGCTCCTGTTTCTTGGGATTTGGCTTTAGTGCCCGTTTCCAAATCGGAGTCAGGGAATTTACCTGCTTCCGAATCTAATATAGGAATTTCTCCGAGAGGTTCCGAGGAGGGTATCTTTCCGAGTGGTGCGGAGGATGAATCTGCTCGGAAGGATACTGAAGTAATAGACCTGTCTTCCGAGGATCCTTCTCCTAAGCTTCCGACAGTTCCTGAATCCGCTCCTCGGGGTAAGTTTTCACGAGTTTTCAATGAGATGTTCATATCTTTATCTGCAATATTTGCTGATGTGTTGACACCTTTTCTTTTGATGTAGTGGCTATGGATAAAGGGAAAGCTCCGATGGTAGAAGAGTCTTCATTATATGGTGAGTATCCATTATTTGCCTTCTTTCTATAATTTTTTCTAGTTTCATTCTTCCTCTTACTGTCAGTTTGTATCTTTTGTAGAGGAGGACTTTCTGGCCCAATTCAGCATTCCCGAGCAAGAAGGTTTACGAGGGGACTCCGAAGACACCCAAGGGGAGTTTGATCCTTCTTCAGAGGACCGAGATTTGAAGGAAGGGATTCTGCAATCACTATTGGGAAAGACCAGCCCCTCCACAACAGTAGGTGGTTCACGGGCCATATTTACAAATTCAGAAGTGACGACTCCCGTAAAGGATACGACTCCTCCGAGGGGACATGTCCCGGTGACTTTGTCTCCGAGGGGTCATACATTCCAAGAGCCTATTCCTCCCAGCGGATCCGGGGGGGAATTTTCATCTCGCTCAGTGGGGGAGGCTTATCAAGATATCCTCCGATTTTTCGCCTCCTCCAGTTCAGCACCCGCCGAGGGGTATCAATTTTTGTACACCAGTCTTAACTGGTTGGGGCTCATGGTAAGCTTCTCTACATTAGTCTTCTGAAATTACACAATACATCTCTGTTGAATCTTTTATTGTTGACTTTTCTGTAGATTGGAAAGACTCGGGAGGCAGTTACTGCCGTTGAAGAGCGCGGTCGGAAAGATATAGAGGATTTAGAAGCACTCCGGGCACAATTGGCACCTCTCTTAGTCCGGGATAAAGAGAGTCAAATTAGGGAGGACCTTCTTCAAACAAAGATTTCTGACTACGAATTTGCTCTCAATGAATCAGAGAAGGCGAGGGCGAATTTGCAAGGTAGTTTAAGTGCTGCCGAGTCCGCTTATAAGAAGATGGAGAAGGAAAGGAAAGACTCCGAGGGGGTCTTTACTGCTCGTATTGCAGCTCTCGAGAAGGCGGTGGCGGACGGGAATGAGAGAGAGAGAGTTCTCCAGGAGACACTGGGCCAAGTTACTGATAGGGCAGAGTCAGCCGAGGGGAAGTTAGCAAATTTTCTTTCTCCCGAGGACGTGCAGGCTAAGGTGGATGCAGCTGTTCAGTTTGCCCAACGAGAGATTTCACGGCAGCAATCAGGAGCATCCGAGGCGCCTTCTCACGAGCTCTTGATGGGTCATCTTCTGTGGGGTTATTTGGAGTGTGCGAAGGTGGCGAAATCTTTGATAAGGTCGGATGTTAACTTCTCCAAGTCTTTCGATCTTCGCAAGTTAAAGAAGCCAACTCCCGACGACTGCCATTATTTTGTGGGGAGGTTTGGGGGTTTGCTATCCTCTCGGGATTCTCCGACACCATCTCCAATGCGCTCCGCCACGAGTCCGAGTCCGAGGGCTAGCGGTTCCGGGGGAGTATTTTCTCCAATTTCTCGTCTTGCTCCATTGGGTACTTCCGCCGAGGAGACAACTTCTTCCCTTCCTCCTTCCACGGGGGCTTAGTCTTGTTCTTTGTAATTTTTTACTTTTAGTTTTTTTAAATAAATATTCCTTGTGCTTATTATCCCTTCCGAGGGCTCTTTGGTTTAAATCAATAAATATTTTGTGCAATCTTCCTATTCTATATTTTATCTCCACTGTTTAATTAAAATGGATAATGATAATTCTTATAAGGTTGCTGACTAAGTAAAATTTCTAAGTAGGAGGTGTTGCTTTGCATGGTTAAATAGGGTACGTGTCATTCTTAATCAAAAAGTTTTTCAACACGTGTCCCTTAGTTAACCTAATAAGAGCTTAAGCTTCTAATTTTAACTCTTGGCTTAAAGAATATATATGCATGTAAGATCTTTACCAATTCCGCACTTATTTCCTACTCCTTACGAGTTTATTCATAATTGCAAGTACGAGGATAGTGCTTACCAAATAAGATGATGCCTCCTTATTATAGAAGAAGTGGTTCGAATCCATCTTGCGGTTCTTCTCGGGATACCGCTCGGGGTCCTTCTGGATCATCAAGAGTTCCCCCGAGGGACAATTTATCCGAAAATCAGGCGACACTTGGTGCTAGTTCCTCTCTCGGGGTAGCTCGTAGGCTTCCATCTACAAATTCACGGAGGATCAATCATATCAGGGAGATATTCATGAGGAGGGAGCCATATCCTTTGGCGGATGAGTCTTCGGAGTTCGATTTGATTCCTCTTAATCCATCTCGATTAATAGGCAGAGGACGTGTAGGATCTACCACGAGTACAGAATGTGAGAACTCGGTAAGATCTTTTTTTAGCGGCTATAACCTTGATTTCGAAGATTATGACATACTAGTGCCTTCCTCGGGCCATAGGGCTTACGCACCCCCCTCAGGTTACATGACCGTTTATACCGAACAGATGCGTTGTGGTTTACGGACCTTTTTCCATCCCTTTTTCCAAATACTCTTTCGGTATTGGCAGGTGTGTCCGAGTCAGTTAACACCAAGTTCCTATAGTCATTTGGTGGGATATGTCCTTCGTAGTGAGCTTTTAAACCTTCCGATGTCCCCTTATCGGGTGGGGACAATATTTACCCTTCAACCTTGCTCAGAGGGGACTCCCTTTTTTAGCTTGACCTATCGGGACAAGGAAAATATCTTCACTCGTGTATCCAGTTCCCACTCTAGTAGAGGGGATTGGAGGCGGAGATTTTTCTTTGTCCGTCCGAGAGGCCAGTCAGCCAGATCGTGGGGTGTACCCATCCGATGGGGTCTGGGGTATATCGCACCCAACACCGAAACACGAGGACAAGTGAGGGAGATATTGCTTCACTCGGGACTTTTCTCTGGTTCTTATGACATATCTGGGCTATTGGATTTCCCCGAGGCTCTGATTTTGGCAGGTTTACAAGAGGGGGTGGAAGGATGCACTTCTGCTTCTCGTCCTCTTCACAGTAATTTTCATTTTCGTAAGTTCTACTAATCATTCTCTAGTTTATAAACTTTATTGGTGTCCTCGGATCGTTTTCCTACTGACATCTTTTGCAGGAGCGGAGATGGGAGCTTTTTCTCTCGGGTCTTCTAATGACGTTTTCTTGGGGAGGGCATTGCATGGTATTCCCGGGGTGACGAAGGTTGGCGATTCTCCTCCCCTCGTAAGTGAGGCAATGGTTGAAATTTCCTCGGAGGAGGAGGAACCCGTTGCAGCCCCCCCAGTCAGTTATATAACTCCTTCTGGATCGTCGGATCTGATAGCAACTCTTTCTCAAACGGATTATCACATGAGTCCCATAGTATCACAGCCCATTCCTCATAATTCTACCGTAGTAAATGTATTAGAGGAGTATCTTCACTCTTCTAGTACAGAGGATATGCAGCCCCGGCAAGATATCCCTGGTCGTATTCCTGCACCACCGCCCGAGGAGCACCCTTCCCTCGGGAGAACTCTTCCCCCCGGGGGTAATCAGGATGTTTCTCCTCTCGGATCAGCAGTGGGATTTTGCCGAAACTTTCTTAGTGGGTTATTGAACGTAACATATTGTGAGCTGATAAAAACCCTTTCGGTACCCGTTCTCCAAGATTTAGCCTGCAAAGACCTGTGTGAGGTATCTATTCATTTTGTTTAATACTAACCTGTCCTCTGGTCTGATGCCATTCGCTTTGTGTTTTGAGCAGATTTATATGGTGTTGGACGCCCTCGGGTCTTACGGGAGTTCTTCCTCAGATCCGGGTTTAGTATACCGTCGTCGGGATGAGTTAGAGCGAGGTCTCTTAGAAGCTCAAGTGGAGGTAGCTCACTTGAAGGAGGTTCATGAATCCGCACAGGAGACTCACATCCAGGCGTTACAATTCGAGAAGGATAAGGCGTGGGAATTGGAACGCCAATTATTACTTGAAAAAGCACGTGTCTTGAACTTAGGGCGGAGAATGGAGGAGTTACGTGGCCAAATGCGGTCCTCGGAGGAGCAACTAACACAGGCTATACTGGAAAGAGATGCTTTGAGTCATCAGTTGCTAGGAATAACCCGCTCTCATGCGGTAGAGGTGATCATGGCCCGAGTCCAAGCTGTGTTGGAGGTGGTGGGTCCATCCAGTCTTCGTGAATCTCTTCGGGGAGAGATGCGTGACTTAGTGCATATAGGCTATAAATTGTGCCAAGATGCCGTACAAGCTTTGCCAGAGTTCCCCTCGGGCTTGCTCCTTCCTGAACTCAACATTCCTCAAGTCTCCGAGGAACTTTCTCCTTCACCTATTAGAGATTTTGCAGTCGGAACTGTGTTCTTGGATGATCCAGTCTCTCTTTCCGAGGAGCAGCGCCGAAGACTTATCCGAGAGGGGAAACGTCCTATGAGAGGGTCTTAGCTTGTTGAAAAATAGTATACAACTTAGTTCATAATACAGAGGGTATTTAACGTTATTGGGTTGTCTTGATGTCTCATATGTATAGCCATCATTTTGCCAGACAACTCTAGTTTCTTTTGTACTGTACCCCCTCATATATGAACGCTCTTCTTATTCATGTATAACTATTACATTAAGCATAATACTTTCTAAGGTTACTTGCGTTCCACGTGTTGCGAAGTATTGCCTCCTCGGAGTTAGCAAGCCGATAAGTCGCCGGTCCCACGATTTCCACTATCTTGTAGGGTCCTTCCCATCGTGGATCTAGTTTACCCACATTCTTGGAGGCCCCTACTCGTTTCATCACTAAATCTCCAACTTGAAAGGTTCGGAGTCTTACCTTGGTATTATAATATCGTGACATCCGAGCCTTGTACTCTTCCATTCGGAGGGCTACTCGGGTTCTTTTTTCTTCGAGAAGGTCAAGGGCGAGGGCTAAATTTGAGCCATTGGCCACTTCTTCGTATTCCTTGACTCGCCAACTTTCTATGGAGACCTCCGAGGGTAAAACAGCTTCACACCCGTAGGATAAACTAAAAGGGGTTTCGCCCGTAGCGACACTTTGCGTGGTCCGATAGGCCCATAATATCCCGGGTATCTCCTCAACCCACTTAGCTTTATGCCAATCAAGCTGGGCCTTCATGTTCTTCAAGAGGGTTCTGTTGGTTCTTTCTACTTGGCCATTTGCTTGAGGGTATCCCACGGAGGCAAAGCGATGTTTTATCTCCCAATGATCACACCATTTTTGCAATCCTTGATCAGTAAACTGCAAACCGTTGTCACTTACCAGGCTCCTAGGGACACCAAAGCGACAAATAATATTTCTCCAGAGAAAATTGATGACGGCCCCCGCGGTTACCCTAGCCAGGGGTTCCGCTTCCACCCATTTGGTGAAGTAATCAACAGCTACTAGCAGAAATTTCTTTTGGCCGGCATCAGGGACGAGGGGTCCAAGTATGTCAATACCCCACTTAGAGAATGGGCAGGGGTTCAGAGAGGGTTCCCAAGGGGCTGCGGGTAGATGGGTCCGAGGGGCGTAAGCCTGGCATGGTTTACATCTTTCGGCATGGCTTTTGCTATCTTTGGCCATCGTGGGCCAATAGTAGCCTTGTCGGATCAAGCGTCCAACCATGCTTTCGCCACTAGTATGGCTCCCACATACCCCCTCGTGAGTTTCTGCTAAGGCTAGCTGGGCCTCTTCTTCATTAAGGCATCGAGCGTGGGGACATGAATATGTCCTTCGGAAGAGTATCCCGTCTTTGAGGAAGTATCGGAGGGTTTTTCTGAACATCATTCGCTGAATATTCTTGTCCGAGGAGTATCCCTCGGGATTCTGCAAATAGGCTTTGATAGGAGTCACCCAACTAGATGAAGGATCTGAAACTGTGTTCACTTCTCGGCCTTCACCCTTTTCAGATTCATTGACATGCAGTAGAGTAATCTTCCGAGTATGTATTGCAGCTGTTTGTGTAGCCATTTTGGACAAAGCGTCCGCCTCTTGATTTTCTTTTCGAGGAATTTGAACTATGTCGTATTCTTCAAACCATTCGGACCTTTGGCTAACAACTCGGAGGTACTCTTGCATTCTTTCTTCTTTGGCCTCATATGACCCCTTAACTTGCTGAACAATCAGTTGGGAATCACTATGAAGGAGTACTCTTTTCATTCCCCCTTCTCTTGCTAGTCTCATACCAATAAGGAGAGCTTCATACTCGGCCTCATTGTTAGAGAGGGGGTAATCTATTCTAACTGCAAAATGGAGTCTTTCCTCCTCTTCTTCTTGATTTACCAAAACTATTCCGGCCCCCCCATGGGTACTCACCGAGGATCCATCTACATATACGTGCCATCGTGGCTCATTTTCCTCGGATCCAACGCCCGTGAGTTCTGTTACAAAGTCCGCCAGAACTTGCGCTTTGATTGACGGTCTCGGAGCATAGGAAATATCGTACTCAGTAAGCTCTACGGCCCATTTTATCATTCTCCCTGATGATTCCGGCTTGTTAAGAATTGCCCTCAGGGGATGCTTAGTAAGCACGGTAATTGGGTGGGATAAAAAGTAGGGGCGTAGCTTACGAGCCGTAGTAACCAATGCTAGAACGAGTTTCTCAGTTAGGGTATATCGGGTTTCGGCTCCGAGGAGAGTTTTGCTAACGTAATATACCGGGTGATGTTCTCCATCTTGTTCTTTGACTAGGACAGCGCTAATAGCCTCTTCTCCGACCGATAAATACAGAAACAACTCTTCTTGGGGTACAGGTTTTACCAGCAAAGGTGGTTTCAACATGTACCTTTTTAAGTCTTCGAGAGCTTCCTCGCATTGGGGGGTCCACTGAAATTCCTTGATATTCCGAAGTACCTTGAAGAAGGGAAGCCCTTTTTCTGCGGACTTGGAGACAAACCGACTCAACGAGGCCATTCTTCCAGTCAGCTTTTGGACATCTTTTACCGTCCTCGGGGTAGGTAACCCCATGATAGCTTCTGCTTTTTCGGGGTTTACTTCAATTCCCTTCTCCGTAACCATAAATCCCAAAAATTTTCCTCATCGGATACCAAAAGAACACTTCCGAGGGTTAACCTTCATGCCAAAGTTGTTCATAATGACTAACGCTTTCCGTAGGTCCTCGGGATGTTCTTCAGCAGTGTTACTTTTAACTACAATATCATCTACATAAACCTCTACTGATTTCCCAATAAGTCCTGAGAACATAAGGCTTACTAACCGTTGATAGGTAGCTCCAGCATTCTTTAATCCAAAGGGCATGACTAGATAACAAAAGGTGCCTGCATCCGTGATAAAGCTGGTCTTGTCTTGATCAATAGCCGCCATCGGGATTTGGTTGTACCCTTGATCTCCATCTAAAGTTGATAGTAGCGCACATCCTGCGGTAGAATCAACTAGCTGATCTATGCTCGGTAAAGGATAACAATCCTTGGGGCATGCTTCATTGAGGTTAGTAAAGTCAACACACATTCGCCATCTTCCTCCGTGCTTGGGAACTAGCACGACATTAGCCAACCACTCGGGGTAAATAACTTCTCGTATTTGCTTTAATTGGAGAAGGCGTTGTATTTCCGAGCGGATGATCTTGTTGCGCTCGGGGCCCATTTTCCTCTTTTTCTGTTGGACAGGTTTAGCTCCAGGCTTTACATTAAGGAAATGTTGACATACCTTGTTGCTGATTCGTCCGGGCGGCCCCCCTTCCCACGCAAAGAGGTGATGAAATTGTTTGAGAAGAGAAATCAATTGGCCTTCTATGATTGGAGCCATATGGGTGCCCATTTTGATTACTTTCTCGGGGCTTCCTTCTACTAATTCCACCATTTTTAATTCTTCCACAGGTTGGACTCGTGTTTCCTCGGTTCTACACTTTTTGTTATTTCCGAGTGAAGGTCCGTCCTCTTCTGAGGGAATGGCATTCATGCAGCATTCTCTAGCTTTTGACTGACTTCCTCGGACTTCTCCGATTCCCGAGGAGGTGGGGAATTTCACTTTAAGATGCAAAGTAGAAGGAATAGCCTCAAAGGCCCGAATAGATGGTCTTCCGCAGATCACATTATACGTTCGCGAAGAAGCCTCCACTACCCAAAACTTAATAGATTCCGTTCTTCGAAGGGCTCCTTTCCCCCATGACATTGGGAGAGTAATAGTTCCGAGGGTTTGGCATGCTTCCCCGGAGAATCCTACTAACGGGACCTCAGCGGTTTCCAACGTTTCTTGTTTCAATCTCATAGCGAGATAGGTCGGTAGGAAGAGTACATCCACAGAGCTGCCCGTATCTATGAGGATACGTTGGATTTCATACCCGTAGATGACGGCAGATATAACTAAGGGATCTTCGTGAGGGTATATTACATCTGTAAGGTCCTCGGGTCCGAAAGTGATACTAGGCAACTGTGACCCTTGAATGGAGCAGACAGCTAATCCTTGCTCTGCTCGTCGGGCTTCTTTCAAATATTTCTTCTTTTTGCCCTGAGGTGCCATGGAGATTTCACCCCCTTCTATCATATTGATGGTTCTACCTGTCGAGGGATTGCTCTTATACGAGTCCGGTGGAGGAGGTAGACTCGGATATCCTGTCGTTTTCTCTCGTGAATTTCGCCGGCGGTCTTTACTTCTCTCTCGGGGTCGGAGACGTCTAGTGGTCCCCTCTCGTGACTTCCGGCTAGGCGTCCTTTCTTCCCTTTCTTGCTCTTCCTCTTCCCTTCGTGATCTCTTCCAAACATTTGCCTTGGGCTCTTCGAGGTTATTTTCCTTAAGGTAGTTCTTCAAATACCCTATCTCCAATAGGCGAAGCACCTCTAAACGAAGGGTAGTACATTCTTCCGTAGTGTGTCCGTAAGTTTTATGGTACTTACAATATTTCCCAGTATCCTTGTCTCGGTTAGGAAATTTAGTCGGTCTGGGCCAGTGCAACTCGTTGCTACCCCTCATTATGTTGAGCACTTCTGGTGGAGTAACAGTCATCGGAGGTAAGTGCACGGGTCGGAGGAATTTCTTAACCACTCCTCCTTCATCTTTGCGTTGAGGAGGTTTTCCTTCCTTACTTTTTTCTTTGACCTTTGCTTCTTTCTCGGCACGCTCTAAGTGTTCACTATCCTCCTGCTCCATCTGCTTCTTTGTTCCCTCGGCTTCTTCCATCAAAATATGTACTTCCGCCTTTTGCATTAACTCATTCATATCCGTGATACGATTTCCCATAAGGTATCTAAAGAAATCCCCCGCTCGGAGTCCCTGAGTTAATATGTCCGCCATAATGGTCGGGCTAACATTTGGAACATCGAGTGCTTCATCCGTGAAGCGCTTTATATATTCTCGCAAGGGTTCATCCTTCTTCTGTTTAATAGTAAAAAGCTGCGTAGCAGATTTAGGGTACCTTCGGTTGCAGGCGAATTGTCGTACAAACAAATGAGCTAGTCGGTCAAAGCTCGTGATGGAACAAGGTGGAAGATGAGTAAACCAGGCTTGGGCCCGCCCTCCAAGGGTAACAGGGAATACGCGACATAACACATGATCAGGAGCGGAAGAGAGGTCCATTCCTGCCAGGTATTGATGGACGTGATCTTGTGGGTCCCTTCCATCAGCTTCTCCGGTATATAGCGGGATATTAACAGGTCGCATCCCCGAGGGAATAGAAGCTGAAGCAATTTCGGGAATGAAAGGAGAGGTCTTGAATGTAGGATCTTCCTCGGGAGCCATGGTTTTCTTGAGATCACCTAATTCTTTTCGTAAATCATCCATCATTCCCCATAAGGAATGTTCAACCTCTCCTCGATACTCTGAGGGGCGAGAAATTTCTACCTGACCCCTCACGGGAGTCCTTTCACGACATACATATCTTCGAGGACTTTCTCGGGGTGTCTGTCGCCAAGGATTCCAATTTGGGTTCCACGTCCTCGGAGGTGCATCTTCTTCCGAGGGGAAATCTCCGTTCTCGGAGAGCACAGGGGACGTGCGTCCGGGGGGATCATCCCTCCAGGGTGTTCTTTCAGCATATATAAGTCTTTCATAAACAGATCGGGGAATACTAATAAAATCTCTTGTACCTGGTTCATAATTGGACAAAGTTTCTTCTGAGTCGTTGTTCGGGACAGGAAGGTTGTCATTTTCGAAAAGACCATCCATCCTAGCTGACGTGTGCCTGAATTCTCTCGAGGACAGATGTTGTGACGTTCCCACAGACGGCGCCACTTTGTTAACGGGTTTGGAATTATTCCCTATTTAACGGAAGATATTTATTTGGGTCGAAACGCCCTGTCCGTGATTCAGAGGCAACGCGAGATGGACATAATGAGATTAATTGCAAGAATATTCCCTTCCTTTATTCACTGAACATTTCCTCCTCTTTTTATCTTACGTATTTGAGTGATAGATTGTAGTAAATAGGCTTAGTTACTTCAGCTTGTTTTCTTCTACTGATCACCTCCCTTTATATAGACTTTGGTAGAGGTAGGTGTCATTGTGCATGTGTTTTGGTAAGGATAGGTGTTGTTGTTACCTTGATACAGGTGTGAAAATTAGGATAATGTTTATCGTTTATCTACTAAGTGCTGACTGGATTAGCTTTTGTGTCTTCTGATATCTCCGAGGGCTTCTGATGTAGACTGTTTCTGATAGAGCTATTCTGATATCTCCGAGGGCTTCTGATGTAGACTGTTTCTGATAGAGCTATTCTTCCGAGGGCTTTTGTTTCTCCTTCTTGATTCGGGTATTTTCTTCAACAGTCAGGAGTGATCTCTGAGGGTGGAAATGTGATCTCCGAGGACTTGGTGTGACTTCCGAGGACTGCGATTTTGTGTCCGAGGGCTGTTTTTGCTTTACTGAAAGTGAGATTTCTTCATCAGAGTGCTCGGACTGTATTCACTGGGTGTTCTTGTATTGACCTTTTCCAAACTTGGGTTCTCGGATAAGTCCGAGTGTTGCCTTTTCCGAGGAGCGTTCAGCAAGGAAGTTTTCTTGTAAGTTCATAGGACTCGGGGTCCCTCTTGGTCCCTCTTGGCGCATTTGGTGGATATCGGAGTCATACGGGTCCATCGGGGTTTGCTCTTTTTCCGATGCCGTGTTGATATCTGTTTTTCATTCACCGTTTGACTTTCCAAGGGACGCTTATGTTTCTCCTCGGGTGCTCTTATAAACCTTTTCGGGTCAGTGACCGAGAGGTAGGGCAGTCCTCCGAGGGGTTTTCTTTATATGTACATCTCATCGGAAGTACTCGTGACAATTGTATTGTCCACATATTGTTTTTCCCGAGTAGGAGTGATCTCCTTTATTTTATTTTTTAGGGTTAACAGATAGTATTTAAGAGCCATATACAAAATGTGCAAGGAGATTCCAACTTTGTATAATTGCAGAATGGTACTTAGAAGAAGAGAAAGTGACAAAATGGATCTAGAACTACTGAAACTACTTCCCACTATCTTATCAGCAAGATAACACACTGCAAAGTAGGGGGATTTAATACGTACTATATTTTAATTCGACTTACTGCCCATATACAAGGCAACTTAGTTGACCTCAAGATTAAACTATCAAGGGTAAAGTGATGAAGACTTAGTTTTTCAAAGCTCTATGTAGACTTGGCTTCAATGTAGCTCAAGTGCTAACACTTAGTTTTTCTAAAGCTCACTGAGATTCTGATTTTGCATAGCTCAAAGAGTAACGACTTAACTTTCTAAAGTTGAACAAGACTTAGCTTTCTCCAAACTCATGAAGAGCCAATATCTCAACCTCAACCAATTGCGACTCAGCCTTTTTAAAAGCTACGTGCTCAAAAATAGCTTCATGAAGATTAAAGGTGGCCACTAGAAGGTATGCACCATTAAAGATTAAATCTGAAGCCGAGAAGGTACACGACGCTCAAGATTAAATGCGGCCGCAAAGAGGGGGAGAACCATTGACGACTGGATGCGACTCCAAGAGATTGTGCACAATGAAGATTGAAATCACAGATGGCACATATAGTAAAGATTAAATGCAAGCCAAGAGGGTTTGTAAAGCAAACAAGTGGGGGATGTCACCTATGCTATTATTGTAGACGCGTGCCTCACCTCAAGCAAAGTTAGTATGGCGTGATTGTTGCATGTCGACATATCAACTACCTCAATGAATGAAAAAGCTCGATCAACTACATCAAACTATGAACACATATCTCTCATCAAAATGCAAAAAGAACTTCATCAAGAGTCTAACTACATCAAACTACAAATTAGTACATTTGCATCAAACTACTAAAAGCGCTTCATGAAATGACTTATGCATCCACAATGCCTCAGTAAGAAATCCGCGCCAAGAATAGAGTTTCATTAAGCGACTTTCGTATCAACAATACTTCATTAAGCAACTTACACCAAAATAGCTCGCACAAGGCTTTCCAGGCACTTTCATCATTATCAACTGCGGTATGGAACTAAGGAACTCCGCATATGGCCCAAACAACTAACACAAATTATTATAGCTATGCAAGTTGCCTACAGTTACGAAGTAATATACAAAGTAGGCCCAACGTAAGCCCTACCAAAATAAACTAGGTGAAGAGCCTATTGGGCGAATATCCCATGAAGTAGGCTATCAACGTAAGCCTTACCGAAATAAACTAGGTGAAGAGCCTATTGGGTGAATATCTAATAAAGTAGGCTATCAACGTAAGCCCTACCGAAATAAACTAGGTGAAGAGCCTATTGGGTGAATATCCCATAAAGTAGGCTGTCAACGTAAGACCTACCAAAATAAACTAGGTGAAGAGCCTATTGGGTGAATATCCCATTAAGTAGGCTATCAACGTAAGCCCTACCAAAATAAACTTGGTGAAGAGCCTACTGAGTATGCCATCAATGTAAGCCATGCTTGCGAAAACCAATAATGACATTTGGAGACAAAGACAAGCAAGATCAAGAAGACAAGCAAAATATGAACCAAGAAATGCTTAATCTACTTCACAATGTCTTAGTCGTCTGATAACACACTGCGAAGTGGGGGACTTCTGATGTAGCATATTTTGGAATCTACACTTGGCATTCTCTCGTTTGATCACGTGTCGCACAAAGTTGTCGCATTATCGCATTCTATGGTACATCACAAACTCATTAATGCTGGGCCTAACCCAGAGTGCAAACTTGTTAATGTTGGGCCAAGCCCACTATACAAATTCAATGAAGTTGGGTCAAGCCCATCAGCACCTATGCCTATCCAATGGAGCTAGGCCAAGCCCATCAACACTCAAGCCCATCCAATGGCCCATGAGGTATCTATAAATACCCCATCCCCTAAAGGAAAAAACAGAGAATAATTGGAGATTCTACTTTCTCTCTCTAAGTTAGAGCTTTCTCTCTCTATACATGATGCACAAACCAGCACAAATTGTCATCCTATCCGACCAGCACGGTCCGAAGACATCTCATTCGAAAATCCAGCACGGATTGACATCTTATCCGACCAGCACGGTCAGACGACATCTCAACCGACATGGTCCAATAACCCACCAAGCTCTTGTGCGATGCACCATCCAGCATGGATCGACATCCAGAGAAACAATGAACTACGTTCGGCTTGATTCCCTCTACGGGATACGTAGGCAGCTTGGTTTTGTCCGAGTTCAGTCCGAAATCAACAAACCCCTACTTCGGGTATGGTGTTTTATGGTGCATGTTTCTCGAACTCAAAGTTAACTCAGCACCAGCACGGAACTTGAGTTAGTCTGACGTGGAGTGCCTAGTTAGCAGGACGAAAGCACCCCACATTAGATTCCATAAATTTTGCTAATTCGTGCACTTCGACAAATTTTCTATCCGTTATAATTTTTAGTGTCACTACTTATTAATATATTTTTTGCTTACTTGCTGCAGGATTCTTAAACTGCTAATCAGATTGAAGTGGGAAGAAGAAATTAAATTGATTGGTTCAAGGCAACTGAATAGTCTTTCACGTTAACTTTATGAAGACTTGATTTTTTTTCTTAGTGCATGTCGTGTTCAAGTTATTTGATTCTGTAAAAAAATGCTAATTCATGCACGTCGACAACTGTTTCCTTTATTTACTTAATTATTCGTCTCACTACTTCATCGTTTTGGTTGTTACAGTATTTTGAATTGCTATAAAAAATTTGCTAATCATATCACTACAAGAAAAAGGGGTCAATAGGGACCAAAATTAGGTCCTTATTGACCCCCAGCGGTCCCTAAAGGTCAATAGCGACCGCACGTAGGTCGCTATTGTGCAGTCCCTATTGACCTCGGTCGCTTGCCATCAGGGACCGCTGTTAGGTCCCTGATGAGGGAAATAGCGACCGGAGTATCAGGGACCGCTTTCCGGTCCCTGATACTTTAAACAATAGCGACCTAATGCCGGTCCCTATTGTGTTTTTGGGTCACTATTTTTTTCAAACAATAGGGACCGTCATTAGGTCCCTATTGTCGTAAAAACAATAGCGACTTGATTGCGGTCGCTATAATAAATATTAGCGACCTACATGCGGTCCCTAATAATATTAATAGGCACCGCAACTAGGTCGCTACTTATATTCATAGAGTAATCTATGAATATTAGAAGGGACCTAACTGCGGTCCCTATTACAATTATTAGGGACCGCAACTAGGTCGCTACTAATATTCATAGAGTTTCTATGAATATTTTTAGCGACCTATTTGCGGTCCCTATTACAATTATTAGGGACCGCAACTAGGTCGCTACAAATATTCATAGAAACTCTATGAATATTTGTAGCGACCTAGTTGCGGTCCCTAATAATTGCAATAGGGACCGCAGTTAGGTCCCTACTAATATTCAAAGGGTACTCTATGAATATTAGTAGGGACCTAACTGCGGTTCCCATTACGATTATTAGGGACCGCAATTAGGTCCCTAATAATATTCATTGAACTCTATGAATATTATTAGGGACCTAACTGCGGTCCCTAATAGTCTGCGACAAAAATAAAAAAAACAATAATATTTCGGAAATATTCCGAAATATTATTGTTTTTTTTTGTTGAAATATGATTATAATAAGATCAAAACAATAAAATAATAAAGAAAAATTTAATATAATGACATAAAAGTATTAAAATGTAAAAAAATGAATGAAATATGACTAATAATAGAATATAAAATATGAATAAAAACAAAAAGATGAATGAATAAAAAAACAAGTGAAATAAAAGAAATTGTAGATCCAAAAAAAATAGAAAAATAAGAAAAGAATGTGTAGATTCAAAATAAAAGAAAAAAAAGTGTAGATCCAAAATAATAGAAAAGTAACAAAAGAAAGTGTAGATCCAAAATAATAACAATGAAAGATTGAGTTAGTAATTTGTTTGTTATATTGTGTGATTTTTGTTTTGGATTTGTGTTGGTAAAAAGAAGAAAAGTTTTTGTGTTTGGAGAAAAGAAGATAGTGTTTTGGTGTTGAAAAAGAAGATAGTATTTTTGTGTTGGGTGTTTTTTGGAGATTAAGTAAATTTGATGTGTAAGAGTGGTGAGTATATATAGAGAAGAGGGTGAAATTTTCAAATTTTCGTAAAATTCAAATTTCCCCCTCAATCCCGCCTAAAAATTTCGCCAAAATTTCAAATTTTTGTATCTTAGTGACATAAATGCGGTCCCTAATTATTAATAGTGACCGCAGTTAGGTCACTAATTTTTAATAGTGACCGCATTGCGGTCCCTGTTTCCTTATTAGGGACCTAAGTGCGGTCCCTACTAATATTCATCCTTGAAATTTGATTTTTTTGGATTGATGTTGGTGTGTTTGTGATTCCTAGCAACCAAACTCATTGCAACATGTGAATTGAAGTAATAAATGATTGCAAAACCAACCTCATAATAGTTTAGTTGTGAAATAATAGATTTAATAAAATTGATCGAGTTATGAAAGTTCAACATATATTTCATGTTCTACAACTAATCATTAATAGCTAATTATAGTTGTTTGTAGTTATTAACTAATCAACTAATCAAGTTATTTGTAGTTGTTAAAAAAAAAATTAAACTATGAATAACAACTATAACTAACTATTGATGATTAGTTGTAGAACATGAAATATATGTTGAACGTTCATAAGTCGATCAATTTCATTAAATCTATTATTTCACAACTAAACTATTATGAAGTTGGTTTTGCAATCATCTATTACTTCAATTCACATGTTGCAATGAGTTTGGTTGCTAGGAATCACAAACACACCAACATCAATCCAAAAAAATCAAATTTCAAGGATGAATATTAGAAGGGACCGCACTTAGGTCCCTAATAAGGAAACAGGGACCGCAGTGCGGTCACTATTAAAAATTAATGACCTAACTGCGGTCACTATTAATAATTAGGGACCGCATTTAGGTCACTAAGATTTAATAGTGACCGCAGAGCGGTCCCTGTTTCGGTTTTAGGGACCTAGGAGCGGTCCCTACTAATCTTTATCCTTGAAATTTGATTTTTTTTATTGATGTTTGTGTGTTTGTGATTCCAAACAACCAAACACATTGCAACATGTGAATTGTTGTTATTTTAACTATTACAGTAGTAATTATGAACTAAACAAACCACGATGTACCTCAAATCATCGTAAAGTAATGATTTTAAAGTATGAATATTAGTAGGGACCGCACATAGGTCCCTGTTGGGTCAATAGGGACCTGATCTGCGGTCACTATTGACAAATCAGGGACCTAGTTGCGATCGCTATTGACAACGGCTATTGTCAATAGCGACCGCGTTTTGGTCCCTAATAACAACCGCCGTTGTCAATAGGGACCGCATTTAGGTCCCTATTGACAACGGATATTGTTAATAGCGACCGCATGTAGGTCGCTATTAACAACGGTTAGTATCAATAGGGACCTAACTGCGGTCGCTATTGATACTTACCGTTGCCAATAGTGACCTAAGTGCGGTCCCTATTGACTGTTAGTGGCCTATAAAAAAGCCACTCCATTCTCCTCTAAAATTCATTACATCCTTTACTAATCCTTAATGTATGCACATTTTTTTGCCTTACACTATCCCAAATGTTTATTTTCAATGTAATTTGTTATTTAATTATTCTAACTTAAATTTATTTATTTGGTGATAGGTAATATTACACACACCGAGAGTAATCGTGGTGTACAAAACATTCTTGCATCGCGTTTTTTCACGCTTCAATAAGTACGTTGATCATTCTATTTAGCTCTTTAAAATTCTTGTTATATTATTTGTAATTATTTGTTTTATATTTTACAACTTATTAGATAAATAATGGATTATATAGTAGATAAATCTTGGATGTATGCTATGTATGATAGTGATGGTTGTTTGAGCGATAGATTTGTGTTTGGGGTTCGGGCTTTCATTGAATATGCTACGCAACAAGGTCCTAGATTCGTAGATCTACGAGGCGAAATTATGTGTCCTTGCATGAAATGCAATAATATACGGTTTTTCGATAAAAAGGTTGTACGGGATCATCTTCATAAGTCGGGATTTACAAATGGATATTTAGAGTGGATTTTTCATGGGGAAACGTCAATAGATACTACACCGTCATATGTGCCCGATTCCCCCGGCTCGTCACACACCGATATTCCCGACAACCCAGTATATGTTGATGTGCCATTCGTAGACATGGTCGTGGATGCACGTGGAGGTCGATCATTTGAGGATGAGTCAACTAACGAGGAGCCCAACCCAGAAGCACATGCGTTATACAAGTTGATGCACCTAGGAAATATACCCATGTATCCGGATTCCGACTCGGGTGAAGATATAAGTATCCTTCAGTGGATGTCGGAGTGGTTGGAGTACAAGACACATCACAAGGCTAGTACTATTTATTCTGATAAGGTTTTTAATTTGGCGAAGAGAGGTTTCACGCCTGAGGTGCGAATGTTATTACCTAAGGACACGAAAGGGTTCCGTAAAATGCTGCAGTCAGAGTTAGGGTACGTTACGTATGATGTTTGTCCAAAACAATGTTTCTTGTTCTACGGAGAGGAGACGAAGGACTACGATAAGTGCCCGATATGCCTCACAGGTAGATACGTGGATGGACTAAAATCTAAGGTTGGGAAGAAGAAATTGTGGTATTTTCCTATTGCTCCTCGACTTCAAAGGTTGTATTATACAATAGGAACTGCAAAACATATGACATGGCATACAAAGTGTAATGGGGTTAATGACCAAATGATTCACCCAGCTTTAGGGGAGGCATGTCGCCACTTCGACCGGACACACCCAGATTTTGCAGCGGAGCCACGGAACGTAAGACTTGGTTTGTCCACAGATGGATTCACACCTTATGGAATGTCTGGCAAGATGTACTCTTGTTGGCCGGTGTTTGTTACCCCTTATAACCTTCCACCGGATCTTTGCATGAAGAAAGAGTTCATCTTTTTGAGTCTACTCATTTCCGGGCCATATAGTCCAACAAAGAACTTGGATCTTTTTCTTAGGCCACTTATTGATGATCTCAAGCTTTATGGAGCACTGGCGTCGAGACGTACGACGTCTCGAGGAAGTAACACTTTATATTACGTGCATCTCTCATGTGGACGATTAGCGATTTTCCCGCTTACGGGATGTTGTCGGGACGGAGTACGCACGAAAGGCTTTCGTGTCCTTATTGTATGGGTGACACTCAATCCTTTCTGTTGGTGAATGGGGGTAAGCCAAGTTGGTTCGATTGCCATCGCCGGTTCTTGCCTGAAGGTCATGACTTGAGATACGATGACTATAACTTTAAAAAGGGGAAATGCGGGAGGAAGACACGATTCGTAGAAAGACTGGTGCTGAAATGTTGGAAATTGTTAATGGCCTTGGGAATGTGGGGTTCGGTACCCAATGCAGACCACTCCCAGGTTTTGGCCAAAATCATAATTGGGTGCGGAAGAGTATATTTTGGGAACTGCCTTATTGGTCCACAAACTTGGTTCGTCACTCTCTAGATGTCATGCATTGTGAGAAAAACTTTTTCGATAACATCGTCAACACGATTTTGGATGACCCTAAGACAAAGGACAACATCAAGTCACGGAAAGATTTGAGACTTTGGACCAACCGTAGTGAGCTATTTTTAGATTCAACATCCTGAGGGGGGGAGGGGGGAACGAAGAAGCCAAAGGCATTGTACTGTCTCTCAAAAGATCAAAGGAGAAATTTGTTAGAATGGTTGGGCACGCTAAAATTTCCAGATGGATACGCTTCTAACTTGGGACGGTGTGTACATGTGCAACAACAGAGGTTGTCCGGAATGAAGAGTCACGATTGCCACGTCTTCATGCAGAGATTGATTCCAATTGCTTTTCGTGATTTCCTTAAGAAAGACATATGGGAAACACTTGTGGAGATTAGTTTGTTGTTCAAGGCAATTTGCGCATCAGAGTATCGGTAGAGGCTATGGAGGGACTAGAAAAATCCATTATTGTCACCATGTACAAGCTAGAGAGAATAGTCCCTCCTTCTTTTTTCGATTCTATGGAGCATTTGGCCATTCACTTACCGTATGAGGCTAGAGTTTGCGGTCCAGTTCACTACAGATGGATGTATCCATTCGAGAGGTAAATCACTTTTGGTGTATATATTGATGATTGTTTTTAATTTATTTTATTTGTAATGTAAGATGCTTCCTTTTGTTGTGTATATCAGGCAAATGTTTGATTTAAAGCAGTCAATGGGGAACAAAGCGAGGCCCGAGGGATGCATGGCCAATGCCTATTTAAATTCGGAGATATCATATTTGATTTCCCAGTATCTCGATGTAACCCCTGGTGCTACACACCGACGACTTAACAGGAACGAGACTTTGGAAAGCACGGATTGGGATGGAGAGCTCTTATTGTTCCGAAAGAAGGGACGACCGCTTGGCCCATCGGCGAAGATGAAGAAGTTAACAGGGGAAGAAATAGAACAGATTGAATTGTACACACTTCTTAACTGTGAAGAATTGGAGGGATGGGAAGAGTGAGTCTACTTCAATTTTCTTCATCTAGTATCATCTTCTTTTTTATGTGTTAGTACTAACTATTTTTTTGTAACATGCAGTTTGTTCATAGAAGAGGAGTGCGGTAGATTGAATGCCATGGAGGTGCAAACGAAAAGGAACAAGGAGTATGTGGCCTGGTTCAAGCAAGAGTACCGCAGTGGAAATTACATGATAGACGATAGGGTACTGCCGTTGCTCAACGGTCCACTGAACGATGCAATCACGTACGATGGATACATTGTGAATGGATTTAGGTTCCACATTGATACGAAATTGGGGCCCAAGAAGAGTGACTGCATAGCTCGGTAAACCTGTACCTCTGCCAGTCCCCGCCACCTTCTTCGTATGTCGTGCCTTATAAATCTCGTCGTGCCTGATAGGGTGGGTGCGGTTGGGCTAATTCCTCTCCTTCAAATTGTAAGTAATAGTTGGTTATAATTCTTTTTTTTAAATGTTAAAATTACATTGTTTTAAACTAATCAATAAATAATAATCTTAAAATTTAACTACAAATAAAATATATAATTTTAACAAAACATACCAGGCGCCGCCGGATCTCCTCGTAGTCAATGGAACCACCGTAAATGGTGGCGGGCGCATCGCCGTCCAACTTGCCGCCTCGTCGAGCCTTCTTTCCCTTCACGGACTTCTGCTTAAACTCCTCAGTGTCCCAGTGTTTTGCCGCCTGATCCTCCAAACTCTGGCTCATCCACGGTGTCTTAGGCTTATCTTTAAACTCCTCCTTGTCCTTTTTCTTCATGTACTGCTCATTCGCCTTGTTAAGCATACGATTATAAATCCCTCTCGCCTTCAACTGGTATGCCCTATGTACCTACTCCCTCTCTGACCGCCGAATCCCATAGATATTCTACAAAAAAGATAAATATTAAACAATAAATTAATACATTAATTTAATAAACCAAATTAAACAATATTTTGAACCTCGAGTAAATCAATAAATATTAATAATTCATTTAAAACTCACCGTAAATCTCGAGTACATCTCTCTTCGTACTTCCTCAGGAACCTTCAAGTAGGAGGGCCAAAACTCACTCATAAACTGTCGAATGAGTGAAGTGATCGTCTTGGAAATCTCGCGACTGGGGGTTTAGAAAAACAACCCCTCTTCAACTCAATAAGCTGCTGCTTCTGCCCTTTAGGAAGCGCCGTAAGCCCTACATTGGGTCCTCTACTCGGTCGAGTAACGGTCGGTCCTGGAGTATCGGTCGACCTCTGGCTTGGTCCAACTCCGGTGTCGACTGTAGGCGGTGGAGTTTGAAGTCTGCTAGACTCGACTGATGGGGGCATGTGAGTCCCAACTGAATCCGATGTATGTGGTCATGCCACCTGGGATGCGGTGGACTCTGATGATCGGGGTCTAACACCCGCTCCGGAGATGGCCGCCTCATCGTCTACAAATAACTGCCGATGTAGTGGAGGTGTCGTCGATGTAGATCCGTCACCTGACCCAGGTAGCGGGACAGACGACTTGGCTGGATGGCTCGGCCCTGCACCACGTCCCGATCGAACAACCCGTATAGATCGGCAACTACCTCGACCCCCGCTACCACTACCACCACCACGCCCAACGCTACCACTGCCACCACCACTCCCGCCACCACTGCCACCACCACGTCCAACGCTACCAGTACCACCACCACGACCTCGACCTCCACTACCTCCAACACCTCCACGAGCAACACTACCACTACCTGAACCCGATACCCCACCACGACCTCGACCTCCAAGACCTCGATCTCCAGTACCGCTAGGGGTCTTACGTCACGACATGCCGAATATATATATGTACTGTAAAAAAAAAATATCAATTCAACATTTACAAATCTACACTAATTACAAAATTTACAAATTATAATCTAAAAAACATAATCTACACTAATTAATATAATCTTACAAATTAACACTAATTAACAAGTTTTACTAATTAAATTTTAATAATCCAATTTTCAAAATCTAATTATAAACTAATCTAATCTAATCTAATTTCATTATTCACTAAATTTAACTAAATCTAATTTCATCATTCACTAAATTTAACTAAATCTAATTTCATCATTCACTAAATTTTTATTTCATCATTCACTAATCTAATTTCACAAATATATTTTTTTTTCCTTAACCATACACTAATTTATTCTAACAATCTAACATTCTTCACTAAATAACTATCTAATTAACAATATTAACTAATAATTCTTCAAAAAATTAACAAATTAACATAAAAACTCAAGATTAACACAAGATTAACACAATAATATTAACACAAAATTAACAATATAACAATTTCTTAACACAATTTTCGGATTTAACACAAAAATAACAAAAAATAAATAAAAAAAATGAAAACCGAAGCTATACGTTAGCACCGGCGGCGGAAATGGACAGAAATTCAAAGGGGCGGTGATGGAGGCGGAGCACGACGGCGATGGAGGCGGAGCACGGCGGATTTGAGGCAGAAATCGGAAGAAACGAGCGGGTTTGGGTTTGGTTGGGTTAGGGACGCGATTTGGGTCGCAACTACGCCTAATAGGTCGCTAATGGCGGAAATCCAAAGCGGGTCGGGTCGCAAAACGGGTGAAGGAGACGGATATTCACGTTTTGTTAAAAATGTTTTTTTTTCAATTTATAGGAAGCAATCAACGGCCGCTTCTGAGTCGCTGATTGCTTCCACGGTAATTAGGGCGGACGAGGCCCACAATTTGGCCCAATTTTGGGCCGAATTGTGTGGCCCACGTAAATAAAGGATTTCAGCGACCCAACGTGGGTCGTTGAACGTCACGTATTTAGTTCAGCGACCCAACGTGGGTCGCTGAAAGTCGTGTATTTTTTTCAGCGACTCAATGTGGGTCGCTGTTGTTCTCGAAATGTTCTGCGACTCAAGGTGAGTCGTTGTTGCCTTTAAAAGTCGTTGAAGGCGAGCGACTCACCTTGAGTCGCTAACTGGGCGGTCCCTATTGACCGGCCAGTCTTGTAGTGTATTAAAGTAGGAGGAATATTTGGTTCAGTTCGAAAGTGGTGTTTGAGTATTGGTTTTTTAATCTGATATTTACTCATTATTATTACGTTATTTTTGTAGGTTTTGTTTCAATTTAAGATCTTTTACATTATTTGTTTCTATCTAATTCTATGGTTTATATCTTTTCTACAAGTGTATCCATTAAAGTATCCACCTTTTAAAATTTTAAATCTCTTTAGGATCTTTTAAATTATTCAGTTATAATTATATAGAATGGATTCCAAAAACTTATGTCCCATGTCAAGGAAAAATTGTTATTTTTACATAGAACGTCTAGATGATTTTTTTTTTTTATGTGTTTTAAGGATTCATATTTCAGTTTTCTCTATTGCCATGATTTGTTGTATTAAATTAATTTGTTTCGAATCGGAACCTTTGATATATATTTGACTGTTTAATATCGCTATTATAGTCTAATTCGAAAGTCTTCCATTACAGTTTCCAAATGAATGGATTGACTGTGTTCTCTCTTGCATTAATCGACAACTCATGCATGCATAGACCAATTTTAATTTCTTCATTTACTTGATAAGGGCCAAAATACATATTAATTAGGATATTAAATAAAATGTATATTAGATTGGTTGAGCAGTTAGTAGGTGATTATAACTGGATAAGTATGAATAAGATTGTAACTCAAAATTTATGTATTATAAACAGTGTGTATAGTGTCAGAATTTGTCCAAGAAGAAAAAATGTTAATTAGTTTGTTAAACTTTATAAACCTCCAATGATCTCATCTATTTTTAAGGAGTTGGTTATTTCCCAAACAAAATACACTACAAGATTTGGGGGTCAATAGGGGTTTTTGGCAGTTTTGGTCCTTTATGTATACCACTCTGCAGTTTTAGTCCTTTATATATACACTGCTCAATTTTAGTCCTTTATGTATACCACTCTGCAGTTTTAGTCCTTTATATATACACTGCTCAATTTTAGTCCTTTATGTATATATTGCGCTCAATTTTGGTCCTCCAGCCAAATTAATTTTAAAATTTGTCAATAGACGTCGCATGCGAGTCACGTGACGCCTGAAACCGGTCACATTATTATTTTTATTTATGTTTTTAACTTAGAATTTAAGAAAATTTATACTTTCGTTAACAAAAACGAGAGTGATGACACTTAGGGATAATAGTTTTTGTTAACGAAACTATTTTTTTTTTTAAAATTCTAAGTTAAAAAACATAAATACAAATAATAATGGGACCGATTTCAGACGTCACGTGACTCGCATGCGGCGTCTATTGACAAATTTTAAAATTAATTTGGTTGGAGGACCAAAATTGAGCGCATTGTATACATAAAGGACTAAAATTGAGCAGTGTATATATAAATGACTAAAACTGCAGAGTGGTATACATAAAGGACCAAAACTGCGAAAAACCCGGGTCAATAGTGACCGAAATGCAGTCACTATTGACCCCCCTTGGGGTCCCTGATGGTCAATAGTGACCGCATTTGGGTCGCAGATGACCGGTCACTATTGACCTCGGTCACTTTCCATCAGTGACCGCAATTAGGTCGCTGATGAGGGTCAATAGTGACCGAAAATTTAGTGATCGCCTTCCGGTCCCTGTTTATAGGAAATGTCAGTAGTGACTGCTTTCAGGTCCCTATTGATTGAGAATTAGGGACCTAAACGCAGTCACTAAAAAAAATAGGGACCGTAATTCGGTCCCTATTTAATATTCAAAGAGTATCTAATTTTAAGAACAGTGACCGCAATTCGGTCCCTACTAATATTCATAGATATCTATGAATATTAGTAGGGACCCAATTGCGGTCACTAAGTTTAAAAACAGTGACCGCAATTCGGTCCCTACTAATATTCATAGATATCTATGAATATTAGTAGGGACCGAATTGCGGTCACTGTTTTCCTGTACGAAAAAAAAAAAACACTAATATTCCGGATTTAATCCGGAATATTATTGTTTTTTTTGTAAAATTATGATTTTAACAAGATCAAAACCATAAAATAATGAAGAAAATGTTAATATAATGACATGAATGTAAAAAGATTAAAAAAAATGACTAATAATAGAAACTATAATATGAATGAAAACAAAAAAATGAATGATTAAAAAGATCAATGAAAGAAAAAAGATTAATGAATAAAACAACAAGTGAAAGAAAAGTAAGAAAATAAAGTGTAGATCCAAAACAAAAAAAAAAGTGAAAGAAAGAAAGAAAATAAAGTGTAGATCCAAAATAAATATAGAAAGATAATAAAGTGTCGATCCAAAATAAAGAAAGAAAGATAATAAAGTGTAGATCAAAACTAAAATAAAAAAAGTGAAAGAAAAGAAAGTGATTTTTTGATTTATGTTGTTGTGTTGGTGTGTTGGAGAAAAGAAGAGAGTGTTGTTGTGTTGGTGTGTTGGAGAAAAGAAGAGAGTGTTGTTGTGTTGGTGTGTTGGAAAAAAAAGAAGAGAGTGTTGTTAATTATGTTGGTGATTTTTGGAGATAATGAAATTTAGATGTGTAATAGTGGTGAGTATATATAGAGGGGAGGTTGAAAATTTCAAATTTTCGTCAAATTCAAATTTCCCTCTCAATCCCGCCTAAAATTTTCGCCCAATTTCAAATTTTTTGGATTTCAGTGACTGCAATGCGGTCACTGTTTCCATATCAGTGACCGCAATTTGGTCACTATTTAGTAAATATGGACCGCATTTAGGTCACTAATACATATTTTCGACCGCTATTAGGTCACTAATATTTTTTAGTGACTGCAATGCGGTCACTGTTGCCACATCAGTGACCGCAATTAGGTCCCTAATAATATTTATCCATTTTAAAGTATGAATATTAGTAGGGACCGCAATTTGGTCACTGTTGAGTCAATAGGGACCACAATGCAGTCCCTGTTGAGTCAATAGTGACTGCTTTGCGGTCCCAATTGACCCAATAGTGACTGCGTCGCAGTCACTATTGTCTCCCATACTTTACAATCGATTTTTTTTAATTGATTTTGGTGTGTTTATGATTCTTAGTAACCAAACTCATTATAACATGTAAATAGAAGTAATAAATGATTACAAAACCAACCTCATAGTAGTTTAGTTGTTGATTAATAGATTGATTGAGATTGAACGAGTTATTAACGTTGGAGATCTATTTCATGTTCTACAACTAATCATCACTAGTTAGTTGTAGTTGTTATTCGTTTTTATGCTTTACTTCACTAATGTTAGCATATATATGATTATGAGGTATATATCATCACATCAAGTAATCATTATACTTATATGTATATACAATTAATTTGTCATTATGACATTCGTCATACAAAATAATAAGAGCATCGTCAAAGTGATCCGTTCTCTTTACTTAATATTTGGATTTACAATGCGTCATTGAAATTATTGTTGTTTTAACTCTTATAATGGTTATTATGAACTAAAAAAACAACGCGGCACCTCGAACCATCTTAAAATATCAATTTTAAAGTTTAGGGTTTAGGGTTTAGGGTTTAGTGTTTAGGGTTTAAAGTATGAATATTAATAGGGACTGCAATTCGGTCCCTGTTGATTCAATAGGGACCGCAATGCAGTCACTGTTATGACATTAGGGAGCGCTTGGCGGTCACTATTGACTCCCCAATGTCAGTAGTGACCGCAAAGCGGTCACTATTGATAACGCCCAATGTCAATAGTGACTGCAAAACAGTCACTAATCTTTTGTAGTGACTGCAAGGCGGTCACTATTGACCTTTGCGGTCACTATTGACAATAGCCATTGTCAATAGTGACCGCAAATGTCACTAGTGACCGCCTTGCAGTCACTAATCTTTTGTAGTGACTGCAAGGCGGTCACTATTGACCTTTGCGGTCACTATTGACAATAGCCATTGTCAATAGTGACCGCAAAGGTCAATAGTGACCGCCTTGCAGTCACTAATCTTTTGTAGTGACTGCAAGGCGGTCACTATTGACCTTTGCGGTCACTATTGACAATAGCCATTGTCAATAGTGACCGCAAATGTCACTAGTGACCGCCTTGCAGTCACTAATCTTTTGTAGTGACTGCAAGGCGGTCACTATTGAGCTTTGCGGTCACTATTGACAATAGCCATTGTCAATAGTGACCGCAAAGGTCAATAGTGACCGCCTTGCAGTCACTAATCTTTTGTAGTGACTGCAAGGCGGTCACTATTGAGCTTTGCGGTCACTATTGACAATAGCCGTTGTCAATAGTGACCGCAAATGTCACTAGTGACCGCTTTGCGGTCACTAATGTTTTATAGTGACTGCAAAGCGGTCACTATTGACAATGGGTTGGGACTCACTTTGGGTCGCAAATCCGGGCAATAGGTCGCTAATGGTGGCGGGTCGGGTCACAAGCGACTGAAACGGGCGGAGAAGGAAGCTGAAATGGGTTTTGCGATTTGGTAAGAAATTTTTTTTTTTTTATTTATAGAAGGAATCAGCGACTCAACGTGAGTCGCTGATTGCTTCAGATATTGGACGAGCCCAGACTTGGGCCACACATTTTGGCCCAATCGGGCCAAAATGTATGGCCCAAGTCATATTTTTGAATTCAGCGACTCATATTGAGTCGCTGAATTTCCTGAGGTCAACAGCGACTCAATTTGAGTCGCTGTTTGCCTCGTACAGATCTGCGACTCAGAGTGAGTCGCAATTGTCTTCACGAGTCACTGAAGACAAGTGACTCAACTTGAGTCACAACCCGGGGGTCACTATTGACCCCCAAATCTTGTAGTGATATCAGTTAGGATCTATTGTCTTTAATTTACCATTACCGCTCCAATTTATCTTTTGTTTCTTTTCAACTTCAATAGGAGATTCCAAAAAATATTGAGAGCAATGAATATAAGGGACGTGATAGTTTGATGTTTATATTCTTTATTGGGATACTTTGTATTTCTCGATTTGTTTTAATACTATTTTAGAACTATACTTTAATTTTTGCTTGATTTAAACCTATTACTTCTCTAACTTTGCAGGTCGAATCTTCTTTTCAAGTATGGCTGGCAATACTCAATGAGATTATCGGTTATTTGTTCGATTTGTTACGTTGAACAGTATGTAAAATTATAAATATTAGATTTTTTGAGTGTTTTTTTTTTTTGGATTACTTCTTCAACAGTAAACTTCATTGGACGGATGGTCTATTAAGGAATGCTCAAGAGGTGCAATTATAAATGGATTTTCTGAAGGGAGCATGTCCTGTTTAAAAATATTCACAGGGTGATCGAAGGCAAATTTAATACGGCACTTTCATATCACTGCCATTATTGATGCTAAAAATAGTTTGTTAACTAAGAAATATATATCATTTATGAGAATAAATGTAAGTGTCATCATTACTTAAAAGAGTTTTTTTTTTTTTTTTTTTTTTTTTTTATGTTGTTGTATTTTAAGCAGAAGGAGAAGGTGTGTGACAAACTTAAGACTAGATCTTATCGTTTTTACCATAGATCTACTAACGCTTTGATTACATATAATTTAATGTTTTGGAGTTGTTATGATGCTTACTTATACCACATAAAGTTCACTGATCACTAAAAAAAGGAAAAAATATTCACTATTCACTACAAGAATCCGGGGTCATCCGTGACCGCCGGCTCGTGACCGCACAGCGGATGGTACCGTGACCGCTCAGCGGTCACGGCCAACAATGTCGTGACCGCCCAACGGTCACGGAAAACAACTCCATGACCGCTGCGCGGTCACGCGATGCCATAGGTGGGAAACTTCCCGCCTATGGCTGCCCCAGTGGCATTCAAGCGGTCACGAAAGAGGGGTCATTCGTGACCGCCCGACGGTCACGAATAATATTCATAAAAAAAATGCATTTATGGATCCATCTTGATGTGTTTATGATTTTTAACAATAGGTCTCATTACTACATTTGAATTGAAGTAATAAATTAGTACAACATTAGTAATTAACATATTAAAATAGCGAATTAGATGTGATTAGGCAAGTTATGAACGAATAACCTATTTTATGTTCTACAACTAATCATCATATACACCATGTTGTTTTAGATGTAATGTGTCATTTTGTGATAAAATCTCTTTTAATTTACTTAGTGGTAACTATTTTATCAATTTAACAAATATCGCAGCTTAATTAAATAAACGAAAATCAAAACTTTCGAATGAGACTTATTCGTGACCGCCTAGCGGTCACGAAAAAGGGTCTTTCGTTACCGCTGGGCGGTCACGAACGAGGGGTCATTCGTGACCGCCCGGCGGTCACGAATAATATTCACAAAAAAAAAATTGATTTTATGGATTTATCTTGATGTGTTTATGATTTTTAACAATAAGTCTCATTACTACATCTGAATTGAAGTAATAAATTAGTATAACATTAGTAATTAACATATTAAAATAGCGATTTAGATGTGATTAGGCGAGTTATGAACGAATAACCTATTTTATGTTCTACAACTAATTCATCACATACACCAAGTTGTTTTAGATGTAATGTGTCATTTTGTGATAAAATCTCTTTTAATTTACTTAGTAGTAACTATTTTATCAATTTAACAAACATCGCACCTTAATTAAACAAACGAAAATCAAAACTTTCGAATGAGACTTATTCGTGACCGCTAGGCGGGCACGAATAAGGGTCTTTCGTGACCGCTGGACGGTCACGAAAGAGGGGTCATTCGTGACCGCCCGACGGTCACGAATAATATTCATCATAAAAAAAAAATTGATTTTATGGATTAATCTTCATGTGTTTATGATTTTTAACAATAAGTCTCATTACTACATCTGAATTGAAGTAATAAATTAGTACAACATTAGTAATTAACATATTAAAATTGCGAATTAGATGTGATTAGGCGAGTTATGAACGAATAACCTATTTCATGTTCTACAACTAATTCATCACATACACCAAGTTGTTTTAGATGTAATGTGTCATTTTATGATGAAATATTTTTTAATTTACTTAGTAGTAACTATTTCATCAATTTAACAAACATCGCACCTTAATTAAACACACGAAAATCAAAACTTTTGAATGAGACTTATTCGTGACCGCTAGGCGGTCACGAATAAGGGTCTTTCGTGACCGCTCGGCGGGCACGAAAGATGGGTCATTCGTGACCGCCCGGCGGTCACGAATAATATTCATAAAAAAAATTGATTTTATGGATTCATCTTGATTTTTAACAATAAGTCTCATTACTACATGTGAATTGAAGTAATAAACTAATACAACATTAGTAATTAACATATTAAAATAGCGAATTAGATGTGATTAGGCGAGTTATGAACGAATAACCTATTTTATGTTCTACAACTAATTCATCACATACACTAAGTTGTTTTAGATGTAATGTGTCATTTTGTGATAAAATCTCTTTTAATTTACTTAGTAGTAACTATTTTATCAATTTTACAAACTTCGCACGAAAATCAAAACTTTCGAATGAGACTTATTCGTGACCGCTAGGCGGTCACGAATAAGGGTCTTTCGTGACCGCTGGGCGGTCTCGAAGAATGTTCGTGACCGCTAGGCGGTCACGAAAGAGGGGCCATTCGTGACCGCCCAGCGGTCACGAAGAATATGGGGCGACCGCCAGGCGGTCACGAAAGACCTTGGAATTGGGGGGAAATTCAAATTATTTGAAAATTTAAAATTTTCACCCAAATTCTATATATACCCACTTTTCCTCCTTTCCTCATTTCCCAATCCAAAACATAAACACCAACATTTTTTCTTCTCCTCTTTCCTTATATCTCTAAAAAACAAAACACCAACAATTTTTCTTCTCCTCATTCCTTATTTCTCCAAAAAACAAAACACCAACTCTCTTATTTTCTTCCTTTCTTTACTTATAACCTAAATCATTCTCTTAAATGATGTTTTATATAAAAAAATCGCCCAACCATACATTCTATTCGCAAAAAACAAATATATATTCCGGTATTCTCCGTGACCGTCGAGCGGTCACGGATGACCCCGGCGGTCATCAGCGGTCACGGTGTTGTTCGCGACCGCCGAGCGGTCACGAATGACCCCGGGGTCATTCATGACCGCTCGACGATCGCGGATGAATGCCGTGACCGCCTCGTGGTCGCGGATGACTGCCGTGACCGCTCAGCGGTCACGGATGACCTCCACGACCCCGGTTTTCTGCGACTGGTCATCCGCGACCGGAAAATGGTCATTCGCGACCGACCTGGCGGTCGCGAATAACCCTTTTTTCTTGTAGTGATGTTTCACTACAGGTGTTAACACTAGAAAAATAAAATACGAGATTAAAGAGAACATTAGGCTTTAATATAGGAATTAATATATGGACAATACTATTGTCACGAGTACTTCCGATGAGATGTACCCACTCTCGATGAGGAGGCCCATCGGATGTTACCACACCCCTCGGTCATTGACCCGAAGCTGTATGAAGGAACATCCGAGGAGGCACCAAAGCGTCTCTTGGAAAGTCAACAATGAATAAAGAAATTATATCAACGCAGCATCAGAAAAAGAGTAAATCCCGATGGATCCGCCGACTTTGATATCCATCAATGCACCAAGAGGGACCACGACGGACCCCGAGTCCCAGAATCTCACGAGAACGCTTCCTTGTTGAACACTCCTCAACTTAAAACCGCCCTCGAAACAACCCTCCGGAGACCAAATATAAAGAGCAATGCTAGATCTAAATACAAGAGCCACTGAAAGGCACACTACGAGGACCTGGACAAGAAAGAGCTCTCGGAGTCCAAGTCACGAGTGAAAATACCCCTCGGAGAGCATATCTAGAAACTACTACACCCGGAGGAACCCTTATCGGAACAACGACACTCCCAGAAGAACGTCATAACTTGCCCATCAAGTCACTATCAAATATAGGACCCCTCGGAGAATAGAGTTCGGAAGAGCAACCCATCGAAAATCCAAAGAGCTATCTTTGTTCTCTTTGATAAGATCCTCACTTTTTTTAGTCACGGGCAGGGCGTTCCAACCCTAAATAATTCAGTTAAATAGGTTGTAATTCTAAACCTGTTAACAACAAGAATTTGGCAGTTTTCCCGACCAAAAATTTTCGACCGAAATCCGATCGGAAATGCGATTTCTGACTCGGGTCCGGTCAGAAATCTTAATATAAAATCCGTTCGAGAAATTTTATTTTCAACCGGGATCCGGTTGGGAAAAGTATCCCCGACCGGATCCCGGTCAGAACCCTTTGGCGGGAAAATTTTCGCCAAAGGGCGTCGCCCTAAGCTCGGCCCAGCTGGGACGAGTATTACCGACTGCAGTGCGGTCGGAAATGAGGGAGTTATTTCTAAAATACCTCATTTCACACTCTTCTCTTTCTCTTTCCCCCCTCCTGTTTCCGATCGCCCAGCCCTGTTTCTCTACCGAATTTCGGTCGAAAATTCGGATCCGGTAAGTTTTTTGTCTTTTCTCGTTTTTTATGTTATAATTATTGTGTTGATATTTGTTTTATATGTTTAATTGTCAGATATTGTAGAAAGTGTTAGGATTTAATTAGTAAATGCTTTTAGGAATTGTTAGGCTTTAGGAAATGTTAGAGAGTAGTAATTATTTGCCTTTAGGAAATGTTATTCAATTAGACTTTAAATAGTATGCATTTTTTTATGCATTGTTAGTCTTTAAACTTTATTTATGTACTTAGGGATTATTTGATATTGTGTTATTGGTAGACCTTCAACATTGTTTAGGCCCTTTAGAAAATCGATTTATAAATTAAAATTCATGATGCTTTTAGGGAATTATTATAAAGTAGAAACGATTATATTTTTAGAATATCTACTTGAAATTTAAGTTTTTAGCTACTCTCGAAATATCTATATTTCTTATTTACGTAATATTATTTATCTTAGCATTGTTTTATTTTATATGATTTTTATATGTGTTAATGTAGTAATTATGGCGTTAATTTTATGAAATGTTGTTAGAATAATCTTAGAAATGATAGTTTCTATAACATAGTTCATGCCTTTAGAAAAACTATATAACTTAGTAATGATTATATTTAGGTCATCTCTATAATTAGAAATATTCTAATGTAGATGCTTTTACTTAGTACGTAGCACTTTAGTCGACGACATGTCGGGCGATCCTCCACGCTCGTCTTGTGATACCGGCCATAGCCAGCCCTCCAAGAGAGGGCATAGTGGTCCACCGAGTGCCGGAGGGCCTAGTGCTACACGAAGATTAGGTCATCATCTTCGATTTGTTCATTATGGCGCTACACCACCCGATGATGTCGGTGCCCCTGCTACCGATCCTGCCGAGTCCCCTTCTACTTCCCAACCTCCTAGGCGTACTACGGGATCGAGGGGCGGCACCCCACCAGATCGAGTAGTAATACATCGACTAGATGACGATCACGCAGCATTGACGCCACCTACGTCATGTGGATCGAGGTGTAGGGCACATAGGCCACCATCTGCTGATTCTACATCAGCGGGTCCCAACACTTCTTCCTCGATAGACGTCATCGATGCAGGACCATCTACATCGACGCAGCAGCGACCGATCCAAGGCTTGTCTAGAGGCGATCAAGTTCCGTCTAACGATAGGGGCCGCCGTAGAGTTGTTTTGGATGAGCACGACGTATTTTTGAAGGGGCGCAAGATATCGACGACGATTACCGAGATCATTAGGTCATTTATGAAGACGTGTGTTCCTTCATACAATGCGGTCGATGAGACAGTCAAAGGTAAGATGTGGACTAAGTTTAAGGTGAGATTTCAGAACATATATATATATATACATATATACATAGTAAGAATTTATTTAACAAAACCTTAATTAAAACCATGTCTCAAAACATAAAAATCTTAATTAATTGCAGAAAACATACCATATTGGTCTGGATGAGTTGGGTCTGGCACATACGGCCTACGAGGCTAAGGCTAGGAAGAATTACAATGAAATAGTGTACAATGCGAAGAAAAACAACTATGCGAGGAACGTTGATCCGATGTGCGTTGGGCGTCCCAGGACTGGGTGGATGAACGACAAGTTGGAGGCTGAGTTTGTGAAGCACTGGGAGTCAGGGGACCATGTCAAGAAATCGGTAGAAGGACAGAAGAACAGGCGATGAGGAGAAGTCCTACACCTTGATCGTCCTATACGAGGGGCTCACGCTAGTGGGCTCATCAGCTACACGGAGATCTAGCGTATGATGGTATGTCTTATTAAATTTAGTTATATACGAATAACTTTTGTCTTAAATTTAAATAGTTTACAAAAAACTTATGTCGATATGCAGGCGCGTTCGAGACCTCCAGAGGCCCATGCGCCTCGACACGATAAGATGTATCGTTACCAGCATACACATGTTCCCGAGGATCTGCCAGAGGGAGTTCGACGTCGCCGCGTTTGGCTAGACTCCGTGGGCTATGTACGTAAGTATTTAACACGTAAAGCATTTTTTGATTACTATATTAGCATATGCATTATTAATTATGTACTAAATATTCTATCAAAATGAACATGATGCCTATATAGGCTTGATGACCGAGAGGTACACGACGAATCGTACTGATTGGCCCTTCATGGATCAGGAGTTGTGGAGTCGGGCATCTGGAGGAGTGAAGAAGGGGAAGGTTGCAGGCCTCTCATCGGATGCACGTCACGATCAGTTTGGTTTCAGACGAAGTAGGTGCCAGACAAGACAAAGGCCTACGCGAGGACCTTGGAGGGGGATAACCGTTGTCTTTGGACTGCTACTGATCGGAGGATTGACGTCCTCTTGGATCACATAGAGCACTTGACCCAGCACATCACCGACGCGACATGTACTCCTCCTTTTCGACCCCTTCCAACTGGATTCATGTACGCCGCTCGTCGAGCCTACCAGGGTACAGTACGACACCCCAGCTCCCACCATTGCCCCCTCATCATCCATTTGCCCCTACTAATTCGGATTTTATGATGTATGAGCTTGAGTACGAGGATGACTATGACGATGGCGATCTAGATGACACTCTCTATGGTGATGCTGCCGATCTTGGTGCTGACGATGATGAGGGTGGTGGAGCCTCCAGAGATGATACATTTGGCTTTCATGATGAGGACTATGAGGAGTAGTAGTATTAGTTGTTCGTTTTTTTAAGTATTGAAAAATGTGTTAGTTGTTTGTATTTATGTAATTCGTTAGATGCTTGGACAAACTGCTTTATGTTTATGTAATTTTCTATTTAGTGTGTAATGTTTATATTAGTACCAGTTTGTTCGTAATAAATGCCCTTAATTTTTTTAACTATAAAAAAACTCAACACAAATGCAAACTATAATATGAAATTAAATAGCGTGAATCCAAATTTATTATAAAATAAAAATCGATCACTAAACTATAATCGCACGCTATTCATACATACTATCCTTAGACTCTCAGTCACTCATTAACACTTCCTCGTTGCCCTCCTCTGCCTCCTCCTCGCGTCTTCTCTCGTCGACCACATCAAATCCCTCGTCAGCCAATTGGATATTCATATTGAATGATGAAAGGTCTATACATAAGTTGAACCCTTCAAATGCATTCTCTTGTAGCACTTGGTTCGGCATCCCCGCGTCGACATCTTTTGATCCGAAACTGATGGCATATCGATTATGTGTCTGGTAGGAATAATGGACACGGCTAACCATCCTCTATGTACCGGTCTCCCCGTCGTCTTCTTTGGATAGGGCACATAGTACGCCTGTTTTGCTTGGTTAGCAAATACAAATGGCTCATTGGTGCCGAGGGTACGCCTCGGGTCAATGTCAACCAACTTGTACATTGAATGCTCTTGCGTACCTGCGTTTATATCATACCAAACACATTTGAACAAGACTATGTACAGGGGTCTAATCCTGCCTCAATATTCCACCTGTATTATGTCTTTCAACGTTCCATAGAAGTTGGTAGCATCGGATCCTCCCACATCTCTCTTCAAAAAAACACCGCTACAATCACTCCTCTTCTGGCCCAACGTCATATCGGTGTGAAATCTGAACCCATTCACAATGTATCCCTCATAGGTTGCCACTATATTAGTTGGACCTGTGATTAGAGGATCTATTCGTATATCGCTCTCGTATTTCCCACATGAATGTGTCTGCTTGAACCATGCTACGTACTCTCGGTTCCTCTTAAATTGTATCTCCATTGGACTAAGTCCACCGCACTCCTCTTCTTCAAACAACCTGTATAGAAAAGTTTTCATAAGTTAGTATTCTACTTGTCTTTAAAGCGTTTAATCATTCCGTTATTACAAATAATTAACAACAACTTACTCGACCCATTCTTCAAGCTCTTCACAGTATAGAAGGGTGTAAAGCTCTATTTGCTCTATTTCATTGGAAGTCAAGTATCGCCTATTGGTTAGTGGACTCTCCAATGACTTTAAAAATATAAAACCGTACCTCTCTAATGGATACATCCATCTATAATGGACTGAACCTCCAACTCTAGCCTCCTAAGGAAGGTGTATGGCTAAGTGCTCCATAGAGTCAAAAAATAGAGGAAATATCATATCCATCTTGGACATGGTAACAATAAACGATTCCTCCAATTGCTCCATATCCTTGGCCGAAACATCTGAGGCACAAACTGCCTTGAAAAAAAAGACTAATCTCTACCAAGGTTCCCCAAATCGCGGGTTCCTAGAAGTGCGAAAGGCAATCGTGATCAATCTCTATATGAAGACGTGACAATCATGACTCTTCATACCATACAATTTTTCTTGTTGTTTTTGCACACATCGTCCCAAGTCCGAGGCATATCCATCTAGAAACTTCAGTTCTGTCAACCAATTAAGAACCATGTTCTTTTGCTCTCTCGTAAGACAATATTTTGCCTTTGGCTTTATATACTCACTTCCTCTACTAGTGGGTACTAAGAATAATTCTTTACGGTTGGTCAACAGCTTAAGATTGTGCCTCAACTTAATGTTGTCCTTCGACTTAGCATCGTCTAACACCGTGTTGATGATGTTCTCAAAAAAGTTCTTCTCACAATGCATGGCATCTAGATTATGGAGAATCAAGTTTGTGGACCAGTAAAGTAGTTCCCAAAAGATGCTTCGGCGACACCAATTATGCGTTGTATTGAAAGCCGGAAGCTTTGTGGAGTTTGGCCCAAATCCAACCAATCGCAGCCTACCCACAATTGCCTTCATCTACGCTCTTGTCTTCCTTCGAATAGGCACTGCAAGTATCTCTTTATCCTTGTAGAAATCCTTCTTGTTGTACCTCCATTCATGATGCTCTGGTGATAACCGACGATGACAATCGAACCACGAGGCTTTTCCACCATGCTTAAGTGTAAAAGAATCTGTCTCACCCATGCAATAAGGACACGCCAGCTTCCCATGCGTGCTCCACTAGGACAATATTCCATAATCAGGAAAATCGCTAATAGTCCACATTAGGGCCACTCGCATTTGGAATTTTTCTTTTCGTGAGCTGTATATGTCTACAAACCATTACTCCACATATCATTCAACTCATCAATCACCGGTCTCAGCAAAACATCCAAGTTCTTTCCGAGACTCTTTGGACCGGGTATAATAAGGCTGAGAAAAATAAACTCCCATCGCATGCATAAATCCGGCGGGAGGTTATAAGGGGTCACAAACATGGGCCAACAAGAGTAGTTCTTCCCAGATTGCCCAAACGGTGTGAACCCATCCGTATAGAGACCAAGTCGAACATTTCCAGGCTCTGCTGCGAAGTCCGGATACGCACGATCAAAATATCTCCACGCGTCGCCTGCAGTTGGATGAGTCATTCTTTCAGTTGACTGTCGAAACTTCAAATGCCAAGTCATATGTCTTGAAGTGCCTACAGTATAGAACAACCTCTGTAATCGAGGGCCTAGGGGGAAGTACCACAATTTCTTCCTTGCGACCCTGGACTTTCTACCAGCCTCGAACCTATCGGTCTTGCATATCAGACACGATGTGATATCCTTGTTGACATCCTCGCTGTAGTACAAGAACCAAAAATTCCAACAGACGTCTATATTTGTGTACCCTAAACCCAAACCCACGAGCATCTTATTCATGCCTGGAACCGTATTAGATAACATTTCCTCAATCTTTGGGTCCATAAGATATTTAGACAACCTTAAGTCCTTTTCGCAAGAGACATTAGGTACTATGTGCATTATCTTGGTAGTCAAGAACTCGGCATACCACTGGAGCACAATCTTCGGCTTCTTACTGTGCATTTGTATGCCTTCCAAATGAATCAATTTGTAGAACTCCTTCGCCTCGGTACTTGGATCTTCGTTGCACACCTCTCCCTTAACAAATCGACCCCTATATGCATCCACCACCAATTCTCTAAACGAAGTATCAACATGAACCGAACTATCCACGTGAATACTAGTGGACGATGATTCATGTACATACGATGTGGATGCTCCGCTCACCTCCTCTTCATGTAACACCTATACCCAATATTGATACGTAATGGCCGACTTACGAAGATGATCCCGGACTACGTTTCAATCAAAAAACTTTAAATTGTTGCATTTCTGACACGGGCACCTAATACGATTTCTTAGATCTAGGTAATCTTTCTGTTGTGATGCAAATTGTATGAATGCACGAACTCCAACCATGTAATGTTGATTCAAATAACCAGTATTACTATATATCCAATCGTACATCCATGATCTATCGGCAAGATAATCCATTTCTAATCTAAGAATATTAAAAATAAATTGTTACAATTAATTCCACCAATCAATATCTTTATCATCTATATTAAATTTCTAAAACATGACTACATAGAAGTCAAAGAAATACTTACTTGTTGTAGCGTAGAAAATACTCAGATCAAGTATTGTTTGCACACACACGCCTCTAGTTGCATTTACCGCAATATCTAATAAAACACATTTCGTAGTGCTACGACGCCACAACATTGTGCCACGCGGCTACAAGAATAAAGAATAAAACCCAATACCAGCAAGTGAAGAGAGCCACACATCAGTCCAATGGAAGCAATAGCTCAAGACCTTTCAGAATATTTTTTTGAATCCTTTAGAACAACTTTTTGATAGTTTACTACTCCAAAAATAATCCACGCATATACGTATTTGCTTTCTGTTGGAAAAACACTAACCATGGATCCATTGAAAATCGATCCCTATGGATACTTTAATTATGTTGATCTTCGACCGACTCGAATCCATGATGTTTTCCGCATTTGATCCGCTCCAAAATAGTCGGATTCGAATTACAATTGGAGAGGAATCATTTCCACAATCCAAGAGCCCAAAACGGATGAGTTTTTTTGGTGAAAATTGGCCACAAATGGCTTTTCTTTTTACCCTCATTTTGTTATACGGAAATACTATATTTTCCATGTCCTTCTCTTTTTATTTTCTGCATAAAATGAAAATCAAAGTTGTTTGGGAGTTGGTGAAGTTTTTTCCTTCAAATAGAATAACTTCTCCGTCTTATATTTGAATTCAAATATAATATGAGTCAGGTTTACCCACATGGGCGTCCCATTCGTTGAACTCATCATCTCCCGCTCGCACATGAGGGTTAGACATTGTCTAGTTAGAACATAATAACAACTCACCAATTTTATACAGGCAAATGGATCATATGACCAACGAGCATACCTAGATTTGAGGCTATACACTAGTTAATGATATATAGCAGCTCAACACTTAAGCATAAAGCTATACACCAGTTAAGGATATATAGCAGCTTAACTTCTTCACCACGAGGACAATGTATCTCGATATACCTTAGACTTCACTTACTTGCATTAAGTAGAGTATCTCCAAATTCCTTGTTATATAAACACTCTTCTTTTAACTCTATACATTGTATTCACAATGATGTTCAAACCTAGAGTTTGACACAATTGTGTGCACGTTGAATACAAGATAGGCGCAAGTTGTAGAAAGTCTTCTTTTTTAACTTTAACCTCTTAACATTAAAATGGTTGCTTTCATAGACATGCACCGCATTGCCAAATTTGTCATGGCTATTAGTAACATGCTAAAGTAGCAATACTGAAATAAAGCCTCGAGAAAAGTTTAAAAGTCATAATGATATATTTTGAGGTCTTTTAAACCTCTGGGTCTCACACAAAGTGGAAACAAGGATCGATTCACTCATTACTCTAATGGTCACAAAAGCACATGTGGTATGAAAACTCATGCTACGATGCTTTTCTTTCTCTTTGGAAGTGTATGTCATATTTAATACTAATTCACATTGTACATATCTTAGATCAAGTGCCTCTAACACTTAACTTGAGTTTTCTTTTAGTTAATCATCTAAATACACAAATCACAAGAAAGCTCAAGACATATATAATGGATGGCGGGGATCTATATCTATTACTTAACTTTTTAATAGTAATCTCATCTTGATCATCTATCAAGGCGACATTAAAATAAGTATGATTTATTATCCAAACAAATCACAATTGGCTCATTTCTGCACACTACTCAGTGTTAGAGGCGATTGCTCGTGTGAGAGAGCCAATCACCACTTGTCAGACAAACCTTTAGAGTTTGAATGTTTGTACCAGCATAGTAGCTACTTACACAACATTCAAGTCTTAAACTTGTGAGCATAACTAACTGGACATCATCTAGTCCAATTAGACTAAAACGGTCAATGTGGCCACCGTTGACTTGAAATAAACTGTTCAGGGTTTGTAAGAAAATCTTGACGTTGTGCAGGTAGAAATTGTGAGGGAGTGGGAGGAGCGGAAGCAGGAACGAATTCGTGACCGAGAGGAGAGAGAGCGGCAACGAATTCGTGACCGAGAAGAGAGGGAGCATTATCAATGGAACAACCTCCCCAACTTCAACCCCAACAACTATATTTCAAGCCCCTTTCCTCCAAACAGTTTCATAATTTTTTATTTGCCACATGCTTCTTTGTACCTACGGTTTCATATCTAGATTCCCCGCATTCAGGACACAATATGTAATCGGCAGATGCGAATTCCCCGTAGAACAAGAAACAATTGTATATCACACATCGATTGTTTCGTATCCTAACTCCAAATTGTTCATCAACTTCTCGGCAACATACATATCTGCGGGCAGACGATGGCTATCTTCTGCCTTATACACTCGCGTGATAAGTTGTAAAACGGTTCACACCCAACCCTGCTATAATTATGCTCTAGCTTGGCAGTAAAAAACTCAGACACCCACTCCAAAACAGACTTGTTTCCCTCTCCATGCAACTTAATCTCAGACCATTTCACCAATTCAAACCCCGAGAAGAATAGTTTACGCCGCCACGTATTTTTGATACTTAATGGGGCTAATTCTTTTGCATCGACGTTAGGTTTCTCATCGCAATCGACATTTTGAAATTGGCATCGGAAAGTATCATCAACTAAAACTCCAAAAGAATTGTTGTGCTGAACATTTATGGGATCGTTTCTAACTGCATGACTTGACGACAACGCCCATATGAGTCTATTATGCTCGTTATAGTTTTCCCCATGAAACACCCATACACGATACCCATCTACAAAACCCCATCGATGCAGGTGAGCAGCTACTACGCTAGGTTTCAAATATTTTTTACTGGTGCATTTTCTACACAGACATTTAAGATTTCGACTATCGTCTAGATAACGCTCATGAGCTAACGAAAACTGCGAAAAATTGTATACACCATCGGCAAATTTATCGTTCACTCAAACCTTCTCGGCCAAGCGATCGTACATCCAATTTCTATCTTCATTTGGATACATTACTATCTATGTTGCATGGATACTCCGAAAATAGCTACGTATCCCATATCGGATACTAAACGGATTAGGATACGCCTCGGGTACGCCTCAAATACGTGTCGGATACGCCACGTGGCGTATCCTACTTATTTTTTTTTTTAATAAATTGGATACGTATCGGATACTATCCTAAGGCGTATCCGATACGTGTCCTCAATAAAATAGGTTATTTTATTGTTTTTTTAAATTATAGAGGTGAAGTAATTTATTTATACTACAAACACCAAAATGCAATTTTCTAATTTATTAATTCATTTAAATCATATAATAGTTCATCATTTTCCCTTTTCACTTGATGAACCCGACTTTGAGTTGGTTTTGTTTGTTGATGATGTTGTTTAACAATAAATAAGCTATTGCAATATTAATCTTTGTTATATTAGGAAACTTTGTAATATTCATGTTGAACATATTTATCAATTAATATTTGAGTTTGTGGAATGGTTGATCTTTGTATATGGCTATATGTTAATTATTTTTTTTATTTTATAAGTGTTTAATATTCATTATTTTATATATTTACTTAAATAATATATATATATATATAATTTTTAATATTAAATATTTAACGTATCTCAATCAGTGATTTTAAAAAAATCTGTATCTTCTTATCCGTATCTTGTCCGATACGTGTCCACGTATCCGTGTCCGTGCAACGTATATTACTATCTTTAAAATTAAATTTTTTTACCATTATCAATACGATAAAATTACTATTCGAGTTTACAGTTAAAAGAGATTGTACGAATAAATATAAACGTATTGTAGAAAACAACCCCGCAAACAACGCTCGAAAGAATGTCTAACGCCCGCCTCGTTGCTATTCTTTAATTTGCAAATAAAAATAATGCGAGTTAGATTAACATATAGCGTAAATTTAAAAAAATATTACGCAAAATCATAATTAAATCCGAATACAAACCTTAACTTTTGAAACGAAACGAATTGTGACTTGAAAATTATAAACTGATGGGACTATCTTTATAGCCGATCCGGGCAAAATCAACGCCCGAAAATGGTCTTTTTCGACGGCACTATTGATGTTATTCTCGTAATAAATAATACTATTTTTTTTATTAACTATATATGCAATAAAACCTATTTTTGTAGCCTTTTCCGAAATTCCGGACGAAATTGAGAGAATATTTAACAAAAAAACAGTTTTTCCCGGAAAAACAAAATTTGCCGATTTTTTTTTATGAATATTATTTCCGACGGCACTATGCCGTCGGAAGTAATCTTTAAATATTATTTACGACGGTTTTAACCCGTCGAAAATGATATTTTCATATATTTTAAAATTTTTATTATTGATATTATTTAATACGTATTAAAAATTATATAATACATATTTTCTTAAATACGCATATACCAAATAAATATTTTTTTTATGATCTTTTTCGACGGTAATATACCGTCGGAATAGGGGTTTTTCCAACGGCATTGTAACGTCAGAAAAGACTATTCTGACGGTATATTACCGTCGAAAAAGGGGTCTATTCCGACGGTCCGTCGAAAAAGGCCGTGGATACTTTCGACGGCACCATGCCCGTCGGAAAAGAGCTTTTTCGACGATCTTTTCAGACGAGAAAGGGGCCTTTTCCAACGGATTTTTCCCCGTTGGAAAAGACCGTTTCTCTTGTAGTAGAATCCCGTAGCCAACAGGAACCAAACTTTTGTTTTGTTTATTTTAATATAAAAAATAGCCATTGGCTATTTATCTTTTCCGTAGCCAATGGCGTAACGGTATTATGGTCTTATGTTATTGGCTACGACCATCCATAGCCAATAATCATTAGCTACGAGGCATTTCGCTACGACCATTGCCGATGGATAACCCATAGCCAGGGGCGGAGGAGCCTTGGGGCTCACCTGGGCTTCAGCCCAGGTGAGAATTTTGGGATTTTGTTTTAGTAGGTAGTAAGAAAAAAAAAAGCCCAGCCCAAATATAATGTATCAGGGTTTTTTTTTTTGGGTTTAATTTGCAGCAGCCATATAACAACTTTACCAAATAAAATAATATAAATAACATTACAATTAGATACAAAGTGCAGAGAACGAATCAGAGGACAAAAGAAGAGCTTCTCCTTCTTCAGTCACCGTGCGGCCGTGTAAGAGTTGCAAATAATTATTTCTTAAGATCCCAAATAATCAGAAATTGCACAAGACATCAAAATGTATTATTTGTTATTTGATAGTTTTAAATTGCATAAACCCTATATAATTTTATGTCCAAATCTAATCGGATATATATATATATATATATATATATATATATATATAATCTGTCCAATGTCCGGTGTAGCTAAACTTTAACCACTTCTGATGGATATTAAATAAAAAAAGACTTACGGGTACCAACTAAGTTAAATTAATATTGATGCTGTTATTTTCAGAAGTGTGGATTAGTACTGTTAATATTGTTAGTACTGTTATTAAATTAATATTAATACTGTTAATTTAATTGACACCTAAACCTAAGCATGGTATTAATTAAGTCTCATAACAAGTGTGGATTAGTACTGTTAATATTGATGTTGTTATGACAAGTGTGGATTAGTACTGTAATTAACGCGGAGTGTATTAATTAAGTCTCATAAAAATGAAATTATGTTAAATTAGGCATCTTTTATGTAAAAAATAAAATTAAGCATGGTTTTTATTTCATTAAATTATTTTCTTATTAGGCACTTTTCAATTTTCATGTTAGTGTATAATATTTATATGAAGTATTGATGTTAAATGTATTTAGATGATAATGAGTTCTCAAGGAAACAAGAAGAAGAAGAAAACTATGATTTCTTTCTATTTTTTGTGGATATTGTTTTTTAATATCTTCATCGAGTATCAATTAGCCCAGGTGAAGAAAAATTTCTGGCTCCGCCCCTGCCCATAGCCAATGAGTATAAGCTACGCAAAAGGGTCTTTTCGCTACGGATTTGACCGTAGCCATATATGCTTTTTGTTGTAGTGAATGTGGCAAAAGTGAGGTGGAAAAGTTGTGAAAAAACATAGAATAGTTCGTTATCAAAGTTAAAAATCAACCAATGGAAGTTGAAATTTAACTTATCAATATCCAAGCAACGCTTCAATTGTGATTACTCACTATTTCAGATATTCTGATATTGTTCCATAATGTTGTTATTTATACTGCTATGGTATCCTGTATAATTGACGATAAACATTTCTATGATATAAAATAAGTTGTTCCGATACATTTCGCAGGGAATAGCGAGATATCAATCATGGGAACTTCACATTTTTATATGGGCATGGATCCTTCTGAGGCTGAGGACATGGGATGACCGCTATTGCGATGGTCTTAAAGCATATGACAACTTCGGTCAAATAATCAGAGGGGCATTTCAGTATGGGGGTACCACCAGTGGCTTGGGAGATGGTCTTGTTTAATTGATAGACAGAAACAGTTTGTGAGTTTCCAGGTACCAAGCTGTCCTGTTCAAGAATTGTTAGAACGTCGACCTTATCTTTTAACTCCAACGCTCTCGAGAAGTATGTTTTCTGTTTGTAAAGAGGCCAACAACAGGATCCATGTTTATCCCATTGCTCCGTCCAGAATTTGTAAGAAAAGGCCGTCTTACTACTTTGTCTGAGGTCAGGCCAATTTTCTTCCAGCCTCTGCTCAAACTTTTTGTCCTTCAAATGCATGTATCACCACTATTATAAGATACTTAATTATTTAGGAAATATAGACATAGGCGCGTACGTCAAAATTAGTAAGAGTTAATTTTCTTGGGGAAACAAATAAAAAATGATCATTTATTGTGGCTGAGTTACCAAAATACTTGAATATTGTGATCTTATCTACACCTAGTCTTTTATTGTGTATTTACGTCACATGTTATCCCTCAGATTGATTTTTTTCGTGTTAATTGTATGTGACAACACCTGCCGGCAAAATTTGGGGAAACCACATTTCAAAATGGTCCATTATTGTGGTTGAATGATCACCTTGCCTACGACCTTATTGTGTATTTTTATTCAATTTATGCCATCCGGTTAATGCTTTTTTTTCCGCTATGAATTGCACTTGACAACACGCGTCCGAACAAATTTAGGATTTTAATCACCACACGTGTCAGTTCACACGCGAGAAGGGCATGGCCACTTTTATGCGTTGAATGGTTTGTGTTAGTTACATTTTGTTGTATTATTTAAATTTTATGCGTTTAATAATTTGCTATAGGGACAACACAAAATAGACATGCCATTGTAACGTCAATCATTACCAAATAACGAAAACTGACAATCATTACACCCTTAACGTAAATCAAACGACCCAAAATACACAATTTTCTAACGTCGTACATTAAACATGTGTCGACAATGCCCAAGTTCATCAAAAGACATATCAATAATAAAATAAAATAAAAATGTGGCAGCGGTTCTAACGTGTGAATTGGTACGTATGTGTCCTAGTAACCTCATTTGTTTCCAGCATGTGTTATCAAGTTCAGTTCACGGAAATAAATATCGATCGAGTTACTTAAATTGAATGAAAATACACAATGAGGACTAAATGTGGAAAAGGTGGTAACTCAGACATAATAAGAGAATTTATTTTTCTCCCAATTTTTGCCGACACATGTTGTCACGTGCAATTCATGGTAAAATATTCGATCGAAGAAGTAAAATTGGAGTACATATGGACAAAAACGACCCAACATGAGACTATTTTGGTAACCTGGCTATATTTTATTTTTCTCATTCTTTTTGGGAAGTATATAACTAGTGAAATTGGTTAGGAGACCGAGTACAAGGGCATGTGAAAATGATCATTCCCCAATGGAATGTTAGATAGTTATAATCTTTAGATTCATTATTTAGGAAGTCATGCATAACTAAAGTACTTCAATAAATATGACACATGAACTAATACGTGCATGAATATGTATTTCTTTAAGGTAGTTGCGTGTATTTAATTGAGGATATATGAACTATGATAGGTTCATGTTCATAGAACTCTATAAATTACTATGAAAAATTATGGTTATGTACTTTTATTGTTGGTTTTTTGGTAAATTACTTCTCTGTGTTATGGTAAATTGACAAGTTACCTCCCTGTGAAAAATAAATTGGCCGAATACCCCCTTATGATCTCAAAGTTGGCACACACCACCTCCCTGAAAAACTTTGTACTGTAACTTTTGTATTAAAGACTAAAATCAATACTAATAATTTCATTTGTGAAATTTCGAATTTGATTTTACTGTATGTTTCTATTTTTATATATGAAAAAAGTTTAAGAAATAAGACATTACATGTATATATCCTAGACTTTTATTTTAATTTGAATTTTAATTTAGTATTCCAATTTTTATTGTTTAAAATATTAAATTAAAAGATATAATATTTTCTTAAAGCAATAGGGGTATAAAAGTCTTTTTAAAAAAGAATTCTAACCCTCACTCTCATTTAAGGGGGAGTGAAATACAACTCCAACCATAAGGAAGTAAAATGCCAAATTTTGAGATCAAAAGGAGGTATTTGGCCAAATTATTTTTAACAGGGAGTTAATTTACCAATTTACTATAACACAAAGAGGTAATTTACCAAAAACACTTTATTGTTTATAGTTTTGTGTATATGGTGAATTACTATATGGTTGCTGCTATTGTTTATACATTTGTAGCACAATTACAAGTTACCCCCTAGTTAAAAAGGTTTCAAGTACTATCTAAAGTGTAAACGAACAAAAATGAGTATTAAATATTTGATTGTCAGACTTTTTACCATAACACAACAAAGGTGAAGATAAAATGTCTTTTAATGTTGGTGTTAACGCCTATATTGCTAAAACAAACGTAGGGGAGAATGGCAAAAGCTCTAGGAGCAAGAAGCCTAAACTTGGGCCAAAGATTCAAGTGAAGTGATGAATTTCTAAGAAACATAAATTCGAGGGGAAGTGGTATAACTACAGGGAGAGCACATGAATTGTTACTTTATACTATCAAAAAATAATAAGGGCAAAGATAGTAACAGAGCTAGCGTAGTGGATACTAAATGTAAGAAAGTGTCTGACCTTGACCTTTGTGTTGTTGTCTATGAAGTCAACCTTTGGGATAATATGAATGGGGGAGAGGATCTTCTATCCCACTATTATGTCCCACTTTGTGTCCCATTTCCTAAAATAGTATTAATTAACTGAAATCTCTAATAAATTCATTATACCCACCCTAATTCTTTTTACACAAGGTAAATCATTCTCTCTCCTCTCTCATACTAACCACACACTCTCTCCTTCTTGGAAATAAAAATTGTAGATAGCATTATATAAGCATCTTTTTCTATTTATCTTTCCTTACTTAGCCGACTGGCTCCTAAAAATTACGGCACTAATTTCAAATTAAATTGTTTTAGATAGATTTAATATAAGATAACGTATTTTCATATTCTTTTATATAATCATCACATTCTCTTGTGATACAAATTAGTGTGTTCATCACTATTATTATCATATATACCCAAAAGACTCATCATGCCAATTATGACTATAAAGAAAATAAGTTAATGTAATGCAGTTTTTAATTCTTATATAGTGTGCACTATTTATATTTTTAATTACAACATTGTATTCATGGGTTTGTTGTGTAGTGTTTTTTTTATTTTTTTGTATTTTTCATTATAGAGTGGGACAAGTGGCACGTAAAGAGCGATGTTCATCTAATCTGGACTGTCTTACAATAATAATTCCAATGAAGATAATGTTCTTCGCCATCCGAAATGAATGTAATGTAATGTAACCACCATGTAAACATCGTACTTTTTTCAAGAGTAGTGTTAGATAGTACCATGCGGAAGACTAAACAATAAACATGTATAACGGTTTTTGTTGGTTATTTAATGTGTATAACTTCTTGGTTGTTTCTTATTTTCTGAAGAAGCACAATCTCCTTTCTGTTCCAAATTAAATGTGAGTGATGTTCATCTAATCTGGACTGTCTTACAATAATAATTCCAATGAAGATAATGTTCTTCGCCATCCGAAATGAATGTAATGTAATGTAACCACCATGTAAACATCGTACTTTTTTCAAGAGTAGTGTTAGATAGTACCATGCGGAAGACTAAACAATAAACATGTATAACGGTTTTTGTTGGTTATTTAATGTGTATAACTTCTTGGTTGTTTCTTATTTTCTGAAGAAGCGACATGGATTTTATGGATTTTTTAATTTTTTTCAGTTCAGATTTTTTTTTCTTTTTTCTTTTTAAAAAAGATCAAAACTACTAATTCGTGGTTTGAAAAATCAACACAAAACCTAAAGTTGTATATATTATTAAAAAACTTGAAAAATTAAAAATATATTATTGTTTACTAATAATTATAAAATTACTAGTTAAAAGGATTTTCAGTTCGATTTGTCCATACGTACACTAGTCTAATGTAAGAAATAACACATACTATAGTAAAAATAAAATTTTAATGTATTTATTCCATCTCTTATATGAGAAACAATCGTGGTCTAATGCAACCAATTTCTTTTAATTATAATATTTTCGGATTTATAATTTTCTTATATGAATAAATCTCTTTTTTATTTAATTATAAGCTAATGACGAAAATAGAACAAAAGAATTAATTCTTAATCAATCAAAGTAAGAAAATTTAGTCATTAAGAAATTTAGTTAATAATACTTTGAATTTGACTCAAAACACCAATGCAATTCAAGGAAATAGTCAAATCAATGTCGGGTATTGTGGTGGTATTAATAAAAGTTGTTTAAACAACATGAAATATACTGCTGCGTCCAACAATCCTGGCGTTTGATCATTATCCATTATTTTTGACACTGAGACATTATGCAGAGCCACAGTCTGCAGATCTTGAACTTTGGAAATCTAAAACGTAGTCAAATATATTTGCGGAATAAACATCAAATCACCCAATTTGGGTCGTTTGCAGCTTACCCTAACTTTGCTTTCTTTGCTTTTTAAACATGTTGCCCCCAGTATTTGTAAATTTGTAAATCTAACCGTCAAAATATTGACACATCGATAAATCCTACCGTTAAATGTGCATCAGAAAAAGGTTGGAGACAAGTTGCCAAAAAACAAAGTTAGGGAGGTAAGCTGCAAACGACCCCAAACGTTGAGGACTTTGATGTTTTTTCCCCAATATACTTTAGAATTTAGCGATGTGGATTTTATTTTTCCTTATCCTGGTTATGTGTTTTATATCACTTTCCATAACAACTGTATTATTTCATACAGAATACATGTTTTGAGTGCTTGAAGTAATTTGAAACTTAGGACTACACTTACAGTGAAAGTTAAGAGAGGGTGCTGCTTGCAAGGGTTCATTGCTCCTTTCTGTTTATCTGGCCAAAGCCCGTGAATAGTAAAATTCAAAGGGAGGGGACTTCTGTAGCATTTGCCTGGATTCACGAGGCAGAACGACTTGGGCCATGTGAGAACCAATTTGAAATGGTCGAATTGGGAAAAAGTTGAAGAACTATAGTACAACAGAAGAACAACATATACCATAAGGATACCAAATGCGCGGTTATGGCCGTTTCTGCTCGCAACCATCTTGCCTGTAACTTAGTCTTCCCATTGGAATGTTTTATAAGCCCTGCCTAACTGTCCTGGCCCGTCCACCTTGTTTTCAGCCAACTGTAGAACTCCGGTTTTTCTTTTACTAATTTTTTCTTTTCATAAGAACATATTTCACCTCGCGGAAAAAAGAAACTTCAATTAGTTTGAAGAAAATGATACCGTTGAGGAAAACTTTAATACAAGAAAAAAAAATTGTTATGCGTTAAATGATAAATTAAGTTTTCAATAATATCACAATTACCAATCTAGGTTTTCAAGTGTAAGTGGTATTTATTTAGCTTTTCACTATCTTGACTTGAATTGAAAACTTTTGGTATACACGTGTCAAAGATTATTAAAAAGATATCAATCAGATTGATTAGTTTTTTTTTTTGTCCTGAGTTCTCCTAATACCTAATTGTTGTAATTTTATTTAAACTTTAATTAAATGAAATGACTCATTGATTGAAAGGCGGGCATGAAGCGGTCGGTAAACTGAATGAGGCGTTGCATTACAACAAATCAGATACATCGGACTACAAGAAAACGCATCAAATGCAAAGAAATGTCCTAGTCAATGAACTGATTTTCGTAGCAATTGGTCAATTACAACAAAAATTCTCAATGCAAAATTCCACTTTATTAGACCTTGTTGCAATAGAAAGCAGGGAAATACTTCGTAACAAAAGGCAAATGCAAGGAGAATTTTCGCAGTATCTTTTAAAGTACTACAACGAAATATTGTTTTGCAATATGTGCTGCAAAGCAATATTTCGTTGCATTTGGTAACGTCATGCAACGAAATATTGCTTTGCAGCACATGACAAAGCAATATTTCCTTGTAGTTGAGACATGTATAGTACAAAGACTGCTGTACGCGGCGGTGCAGAAGCAAACAAGTGGCAGCGTGTGAGTGGTTCGTTTCTATGCAACATAATTTTTCCCTTTATCCTATTATGCAACGCAAGATTGCGTCGCATGACAGAGACGAGCAATTGTAACGCAATTATTCTTTGCAAGCATTTGCATGCAATAATTTCATTGTAATTTTTTTTTTTTTGATAAAAGAAGGAAAAGCAGATACAATTACATCCTATCCTTAGCTAGAAGACTAAAAATACAAGAAGAAGAGGAGTTTCCCAAAAGATTTCCTCCCCAACACAAATGCTATCAATCTTAGTAAGAGCATCAGCCACCTTGTTGGCCTCTCTTGGAATCCAGTTAATGGTGCAATTCCATGGCATATGAAGCAACTTAATACATTCATCAACCAACCATTTAAGATGATCCGTTGGCGCCAAATCTCCTTGAACCATGCGAAACACTTGCATGGAATCCAACTCAACGTCGAGGTTAAGAATCCTTCTATCCCAAGCAAACTGTAGACCTTTATGCAGCGCCCGCAACTCCACTTCGTCGACAGTAGGCGCCTGGATAACATGAGCATAACCCCAACACAGTCACCATTGGAGTTTCTAAGCAGGCCTGCTGCTAAGCCTGAGTTGAAGTCTCTGTTCAGTCCTCCATCAGCATTTAGTTTGAAATGGTTGGTTGCTGGTTTTTTCCAAGCGCGCGAGTGAGTGATCAAAGGTTGCTTCCTTCTGCCAGCATAAAGTTGGAAGCTCAATTTCTTGATCTGAAATATCCTTCCTTGCACATTCACCTCTAACTTATCGAAGACTCTAGCATTTCGAAAATTCCAGCAAGTCCACAAAGTAGCTATAAAAATCCAATGCCAGCTAGTATAGGGAATGAGAACATTCCTGATATTAAGTCTCCTCAGGTTCTCTTTCAACCATTGTTCATCACTAAGCGAGTCAAATAGAGCAAGATCTTCCTTGAGAATGATCATAGTCCATAGTTCTCTAGCAGCAGGGCAGTGTCTAAGAAGATGTATTCCTGATTCCTCATGGTGATCACAGAGAGAACACATTGCAGTTAGAGAGGCATGTCTCTTGAACCTCACAGCATTGGTGGCAAATCTTTCTTGAGTAAGCAACCATATGAAGTGCTGGAGCTTAAAACTGACATCAACCTTCCACACCCAAGCATTATGAGAAGGATATCTCACTGAACTCTCATGTCTCTGGTGGAACAGTCTATAAGCTGACTGGCAAGAGAATTTTCCATTTGAAGTGCCCTCCCAGATAACAGAATCTTCTTGAGCAGTGAGAGAGAAGTTCCTAGATTCAATGTCTGTCTTTGTTTGTTGTGGGATTTCAGATAAAAGGTTATCCCATCTCCAATCACCATCAGGGCTTAAAACATCACTGAGAAGCAGGTTCCTCTCAGTAGGGTGAATAGAAATATCTTCCATAGCCAGACTGCCACTACCCATCCAGTTATCCTCCCAAAAAGAAATGGTAGAACCACTGCCAATTTTCCATCTCATATGGGGTTTCATCAGATTGAGGCATGTGATGATACCCTTCCATGTTGGACTGTCAGCACTCTTGATAACATAGGAAGAGAGAGGCAGATGTTTCAGATATTTAGCCTTCACCAGGCTGTACCACAATGTTTCTTCTTTTATCAAAACCTTCCAAGCAAGCTTGGCCAGAAGGGCCTCATTAGTAGTTCTAGAACACCTGATCCCCATACCACCTTCTTTTTTAGATTTAATCACATTATTCCAATTCACCAGATGAATTTTCTTCTGAGTCAGATCATTAGACCACAAGTAATCCCTATTCAGTCTATCCAATTTATCACAAACATACTCTGGTAGATAGGAGGATTGCATAGTGTAAACAGGCATTGCTGAAGAAACAGAAGAAATGATAGTCTCTCTCCCTGCCATAGAGAGAAGTCTACCCTTCCATGTATCAAATTTGGCTAGAACTTTATCAAATGCTTCAGCATGATCAGCCCTTGTGATTCTCCCATGACTGAGCTTAATTCCCAGATACTTCCCAAGATTAGTAGTCTGACCAAATCCAAGGATATCACTAATCTGTCTCTTGATGGAAGCTCCATGAGATTTAGAAAAAAAGACTTTAGATTTCTGATAGCTGATCTTGAGGCCTGATGCCTGACAGAAATCTTCAATAACTTTATTGATAGAATGAGCTGTACCATAAGTTGCTTTACCCATTAGAATGAGGTCATCTGCAAAGAAAAGATGGGACAACAATGGACCTCCTCTGCATGGTACAATTGGACTCCATTTGCCATTCTCCACTGCTTCCTGGATCATGTAGGATAATATTTCAATGCACAGCACAAAAAGATAAGGGGATAGAGGGTCCCCTTGTCTCAGACCACAACTATGATCAAAAGCCTCCAGAGGGGATCCATTCCAGAGAATTTTAGTGGAGGCACTCTCCACACAGTACATTATGAGATCCACCAGAGAGGTTGGAAAACCAAACACATGTAGAGTATCTTCTAAATATCTCCAATTGACCTTGTCATAGGCCTTTTCCAGATCAAGTTTCATTACCATGCAACCGACTTTGTTGTGTTTCTTTGTTCTCAGTGAGTGGAGCACCTCTTGAAGGACCACAATGTTGTCCTGAGTACCTCTGCCTTTAATGAAGTTGGACTGAGTAGGTGCAATGATTTTAGGCATTATACTCCTCGGCCTTGTTGTGATGCATTTAGTAATCAACTTGTAGACTACATTGCATAAGGCTATTGGTCTGAACTGAGTTATGGTTTCTAGAGCCTGCATCTTAGGCACAAGGCAGATAAATGCTTCACAGATCTTCTTATCAAAACTTTTGTTGATAAAGGCATTCTCCACAAAGCTACAAACAGAATCCTCTATCCACTTCCAACTTTTTTGAAAAAAAACTAGCATTAAGGCGATCTGGACCTGGAGCCTTCAGGGGATGCATAGCAAAGATGGCTTCCTTAATCTCTTTTCTGTCTATCATAGCTCCAAGAAAAGAGAGATCATCAACATCTAACTGAGCTTGGAAGCTGGATAAAGGGAGAGTGTGGGCTGAACTGCCACTGTGAAGGACAGTCTCTCCTGAAAGCAACCTTCTGAAATAAGTTCTAGCATGCCGTTGAAGGGCATCAGTGTTAGTTTCCCATAAGTCTGCAATTTTCAACTACTGGATAAAGTTCCTCTTCCTCCTAATCAAGGTAGATCTATGGAAGAACTTAGTATTTCTCTCCCCCTCCTTAATCCATTTAGTTCTGGACTTTTGTAACCAGAATACTTCTTCTTGCTGAAGAACAGTACTGAATTCTTGCAGGAGTTCATTTTCCAGTTGGACTAGGAAGGCAGAAAACTTTAAGCTGAGAGCTCTATGAATGCCTCCAAGTCTGGCTTTCAATCTCCTTTTCCTAGCAAAAATATTACCAAACTTAGAATCATTCCAAGGTTTGAGGACCCTAGGAACTTCTTCTATGGCATCAAGTAGATAGCTTTTATCCTTCCAAATGTTTTGGAGAAGAAGCTCACAATCAGGATTAGAAAACCACATCTCTTCAAAGCGAAAAGGTCTGACCCCATATACCTTGCCTTTCCCAAGATACCAAGTAGCAATAGGATGGTGATCAGAGTATGTTCTTGGTAGAGGTTCAACAACACACTCTGGGAATAAATCCATCCATTCTTGATTAGCCATAGCCCTGTCAAGTCTGGCTTGGATTAAAGCTCCATTATCTCTCTTGTTAGTCCAAGTGAACTTAGGGCCTGTAAAACCAAGATCAAGCAGTTGACAGTCTTCCATAAATCTCCTAAAGAACTGCAGTCTGTTGAGGGACCTGGTTCTGCCACCCCTCTTTTCATGAGAATAGCTGATTTCATTGAAGTCCCCAGTGACTAACCAAGGCATGGGGCTGTTGTTAGCCTGTCTAGCTAGTTCTTCAAAGACTATAATCTTAGCTCTTTTGCGTGGTTGGGCATACACTCCTGTCACTCTCCAGGGTTCCATCATATTAGGTCTTATAATGGCACTGATAGATTGATCATCAACATCAGTAATTTCTACATCTACTTCATAATTATTCCAAAGCATCCAAACTCCTCCAATCATGCCAATAGAAGGAGTAATTTGGTAGTTATTATAACCAAGAAAAGGCACAATGTTCCATGCCTGATCTTCAGAAACTCTAGTTTCAAAAATAAATACAACAATAGGATTATGAGATCTAACCAGGTCACGAAAATTACGATGAAAATCTTCATCTCCTGCCCCTGACAGTTCCAAGAAACCACCTTCATTCTTGGACTGTAAATGTGAGTAGGGTGTATAGGATTCTCAATGGAACTCCTGTTCCATTGAGCCATGATCTGACTCAGGGTCTCCAGAACTAGAAGTCTCTGCCTGGTATGTTCCCAAGGAGTAAGCTCCATTCTCAGCCACCACAAGTGGTCCAGATCCAAGTGTTCCCTCCTGTGCCAATTCACCTGAAGTTCCCAGTTGGTTGGTGGAATTGAAGTGGCTAGAATCACCCTGTCGAGAACTCTTATGTTCGTGATCATCGTTGGAGCCTGGAACGGTTGATGGAATGTGTGGAACGCCCAAGGGTGAATCCAATCTGCTTCCCCCAGTACATGATCCATGAGTGATTGGAATCTGAACTAGAGTATTAAGACTGCCAGTATCCTCTATAAGAGAGACTTCGGTAGGTGAAAGAATAGCAAAAGAGTTATGGTTAGCAGTGGAAACGTTGCCACGATTGGCATGAAGTGGTGTGACTCTTGGCTTTCTTTTTATCTGAGTAACTGCTTTTCGTGCCAGTGTAACTGCTCCTTTGCGGACAGAAGGATTAAGAGAAGCATGCAGTATTCTTTTAGACTGAACCTCATTACTTTTGACAAAATTGTGACCTCCAGAGATTTTGATAGTCTTTACCTTGACCTTTACGGATCATGTTGAGATTCTGAGGTTGTGAGAAAGTCTTCTCAGCAATCTTCTCCTTTGTACCCTTAGTATCTTTCTGTTTTCGATTCACTAGCATCCAAGTGCCATACTCATGTTCCCTAACTTTGTCAGTTAACCACTGAGCTTTCTTGTCAGTTGTAACATTGTGATCAACAGGAACCACATTATCCTCAGTCTCCATGGATCCCATAGGTAGTGACTTATCAGGGCATTGAGGCTTAAGATGTCCAATCTTTCCACAAGAGTAACATAATGTGGAGATATTTTCATAAACAACTTGGTATACCTTACCTTCAATCCATAGTCCTCTTTGCAGCGCTTTATCAGTGTGGAGTTGGACACAAAATCTCGCAAAATTGCCCCTAGATACATTGTAAGTGTTGTTATCTATCTTGATAGGGTCTCCAATACAAGCAGCCAGAGATTGAATCATAGCAACTCTTAGGTATTCTATTGGAGATTGAGAATACGCACCCAAGAGATAGTACTCTTAATCTCATCAGACTCAGCGTTGAAGTTAGGACTCCATTTTCGAATTGTCATGAAACTGCCAGCAAGAAGCCAAGGGCCTTTAGACAAGATCATTTCTCTCTTGTCATGAGATAATCCTTTGAGGACATAGGCGCCATGTCCCAGATCAACAAGTTCAAAGCAATTATGAAGTTTCCACATGATATCAAGTCGGGTATACAATGTCGCGTAATACCATGGCTTCCCACCAATTTTGATAATGATAGCATTCTCCCATTGCTTATGCATGCGGTCTCTTAATTCAGGGTTGATGTGGACCTGTTTAAATGGAATAGCATCAGTTGCATCCGAAACATGAATAAGACTTCGTTCCTCATCGAACACCTGATTGTCTATTCTGATGTCCTTATGCTTAGCATTATGGGAAACCATGTCAGCATACGAGGCGTTGTACCCTCTTTTGCCGAAGAGAAGATATACATTGGTGACGCAGAGATGTCCTGGGGAGTTGGCGGTGGCGGCGGAGGAATATTTTCCTCCTCCATCCCTGAGGAGTCAGTTTCCATAGCCGTTGGGGCGGTTATTAGAATTCTATCTATTCAAATTGGCGGTTAAAATTTTAACTGTAGCAGAGCGTTTTAACTAATAAGATAGCAGATTGAGCGTTGTTATTTTGAAAAAATAATTTCATTGTAATTGATTATTATGCAATTAAATAATTTCTTGGGGTATATTTGAGAAAATTTAAAAAGCAAATGTGGCGGGATTCCGCCACATTCAAATTATTATTTTCAAATAATTAGTTATATTTATTTTGTAATTATAAATACTATTTTATTAGCTTTTCGTATAAACGGATATATTTAAACACTTGAAAAAACTATTAAATATTTTTCGTACATGTATAAATACATTTTTGATTATACCTTTCATATTTGTATAAATACATATTTATATCTTTTATATTTGCAGTATTCCTCTAAATACAGATTATTAAATACCTCTAAATACTAATATATTCTAATAAAAAAACTTTTAAAATTTAAATTCTGTAAATTCTGAGGAGGAGAGATGGAGAGGAGATTGTTGGGTGAATGAGAGATGAATGGAAAGTTGTGGTATTTATAGGAGAAAGAAAGAAATTCTGCATGAAATTTTTCCTTGCACAAAAGCAGTGCAAGGAAAAATTTGGTTGCATTTGATACCTGCTATGAATAATTTGGTTGCAGAAAAATGTCCAACCAAAAATTTCCCTTTAGCTTTATTGTGCATGGAAATATTATGTTGCAGGTATCAATTGCTACGAAATGTTTCCTTGCACTCTGAATGCATAGGAATATTTCCTTTCATTTGAGTAACAATTTTCAAAAAACCCCCTACTTATTAAATTTTGTAATTATATTTTTGACTCCAAATGTATTTTAAACGTCTTTTTCTCGTTTTTGACAATATTTGAATGTATGCCTCATTAATAGTTTTTGTAAATTGTGGTTAAAGAAAAATGGAGTTTGGAGTTGTTTTGGAGTTGTTTTGCAATTATGGCATAATTAGACTTTGCTCCACAACACTACAAGAATTCGAGGGTTTTCCAGACTGGAAAATCCCGACCGAATTTTGGTCGGGAGCATTCTCGAACGAATGTCGGTCGAGAATACTTTACCCTACCGATATTCAGTCGGGAAGTTTTAAAATAACATTCCCGACCGCGGTTCGGTCGAGAATACTTTTCTCGACCGAATTTTGGTCGTGAAAAGTATTCTCGACCGAACCACGGTCGGGAATATTAATGGTCGTTGTTATTGCCGACCGAAATTCGGTCGACAATATTAGGGTTTAGAGTTTAGGGTAGGGTTTAGGGTTTAAGATTTAGGGGTATTGGCGACCGATTTTCGGTAGGAAATAATATTCGTATTCTTAATTTCACAATTTTGCTCTCCATTTTTATTAAATCGTTGATTTAATGATCAAGTACATCAATATTAGTTATATATTACTAAAAAAATAAAAAATAAAATATATTCAGTTGCACGTTGATGAATCGTTTGAAGCTGCTAAAATAGATTGGTATATGTAGCTGCTAATAACGTAACTACTTACGATTATGTTAAACATATTGTTAACCCTCTAGAAATAAGGAACTATCGGATAACTAATCCCTCGGGACTTAAATGACTCGAAGAATAAAACGATACAAATATACAACTCCCAGAGCATCTGATATACAAGGCACTACTAGTCTTAGATGACTATACAATGCCTAAAGCAATGATCGCCAATGCTTTAGCAAGTTGACAAAGTATCGTAGATTAACTAGTATCGCAACTAGTATCGTAACTAGTATCGCTACTAGTATCGTAACTAGTATCGCAACCAATATCGTAACTAGTATCGTAACAAGTATTATAACTCCGACAGGAGAATTGCTCAAACGGTGCCCGATGAAAAAATAGAGTTCCCATAAAGAATAAAGTATCGTAGCTCCGATAGAAGAATTATTCAAAAGATCTTTTATAAGATTCCCATGAGGTTCCTACATATGTCTGAAACCAGGTGTCATCACAGTCCAAGATGTAGAAGCACGATAGATACCAGATGTCATCACAGTCCAAGATGTATCAGCACAAAAGATACCACGTGTCAACACAGTCCAAGATGTATCAGCACGATGTATGCGAGGTGTCATCACAGTTCAAGATTTCTTAGTACGATAGATACCAGGTGTCTTTGTATCAAACATATACATTTTATGCTTAAGGGGCTATAAATAACTCTATTATGGGAAGGAAGAAGGACAGGTTGAAAAGGAGAACAAAAACAGTTTATGCAATAAATTTCGATATTAATAAAAGAGATTCAAAGTTAGCGTTCAGGCAAGGCGTTCCACAATACTTAGATATAATTTCTCATGCTTGAGTTAACACATATGTTAATATATATCACAATTAGCCTCTCTATACTAACGTTTGTAACAAATGTTAATCGCCAATTAGTAATACTCTATACTACGTATGATTAATATATATAAAACTCCAAACTAACTTAACTTATATGTTAATCTATACTAATTTCATAATTAGAAGAACATTAAACTAACTAAATATTAATGCAATTCAGGTATTTAGTGAGATTCTATAGTTATACTTAACAAACACATCAAGATTTTCCAAAAGATCGGAAAAAAGTAGCATTTACTCTTTTTCCCGACCGAAAATCAGTCGGGAAAAATTTCAAACTCATTCCCGACCGAAAATCGGTCGGGAAAAATATTCAAACAAATTCCCGACCGGAATTCGATCGGGAATAATAATCAAGATCAATGCCGACAGAATTGCGGTCGGCATTGACCGCGTATCTAGGCACGAAAGAATTGCCGACCGAAATTCGGTCGGCAAATGTTAAAAATTTGGCAGGTAGGCCAAAATTCAAACTTTTTTCCGAACGAAATTCGGACGGGAATACTTAATAAAATTGGCGGGATTTGGGGGGAAATTCAAATTTTTCAAAAATTCGGTAGGGAATAATATTCGTATTCGCTCTCCATTTTAGATAAATCGTTGATTTAATGATCAGGTACATCAATATTAGTTATATATTACTGAAAAAATAAAAAAATTAAATTTAGTTGCACGTTAATGAATCGTTTGACGCATTGATTCATATTGTCACTTATAAATAGATTGGTATATGTAGCTGCTAATAACGTAACTACTTACGATTATGTTAAACATATGTTACTATATATCACAATTAGCCTCTCTATACTAACGTTTGTAACAAATATTAATCGCCAATTAGGAATACTCTATACTACGTATGATTAATACATGTAAAACTCCAAACTAACTTAACTTATATGTTAATCTATACTAATTTCATAATTAGAAGAACATTAAACTAACTAAATATTAGTGCAATTCATTTATTTAGTGATATTCTATAGTTATACTTAACAAACACATCAAGATTTTCCAAAAGATCGAAAAAAGTAAAATTTAGTTTTTTTCCCGATCGAAAATGTCGGGAAAAATATTCAAACTCATTCCCGACCGAAAAATCGTTTGGGAAAAATATTCAAACAAATTCCCGGCCAAAATTCGGTCGAGAATAATATTCAAGATCAATGCGACCGAAATGCGGTCGGCATTGACCGCGTATCTGGGCAGGAAAGAATTGCCGACCGAAATTCGGTCGGCAAATGTTGAAAATTTGGCGGGTAGGCCAAATTTGAAACTTTTTCCGACCAAAATTCGGTCGGGAAAATACTCAAAACAATTGGCGCTACTTGGGGGAAAATTCAAATTTTCCAAAAATTCAATTTTTTTTAACTTTTTCTATAAATACACTTTACTTTTCTCTTCATTTTACATCTACTTTACATTTTTTCTTCAACTTTCTCTTCATTTCAAAACTTTTTTCTACAAACACAATTTATTCTTTAATCTTCAAATACTTTTTTCTACAAAAGCTAAAATTTTCACTTTAAATTTCAACAATTTTTCCTCTTCTTTCTTCAACTTTTAACAAGCATTTTTTTCCCTTTTAAATAAGCACTTATTTAACTTTTTTGTGCTTTAGATTGGGCATAAAATCCAAAATTTAATTGTCCATCTAAAACACAAAAAACTAAAATATTTTAGATTGGATAATAAATCGAAAATATTTCAAAATAATAATATTCTGATAATTATTACCGGAATAATTTTTTGATAATTAGTCTCACGAGTTTTTAATAATATTCTGATAATTAGTCTCACGAGTTTTATTCCCGACCAAATATTGGTCGGGAATAATATAAATATTACTCCCGACCGAAGTGTGGTCGGGAAACTCCCGACCAACTTTTGGTCGGGATGGACCTGTCGGGAAAAACCCGGGTCGACCGAACTTTGGTAAGGAAAACATTTCTGACCGAAGCAATGCCGACCGGCCCACCTTGACCAAAAATCGATCGGAAAAGGGCCATTCCCGACCGAAAAATGATCATTTCCCAGTCGGGAATGGCCCAAATATCTTGTAGTGCAAATATTTTTTTGTTCGTCTTTCGTTACTCCGTTTTTTGACAAAATTTGAAGTGAAACACTTAGTTTTAATAACGTAGTATATGGTCAAAAACATTGAGGATTGAAAGTGTTTTATGATCTGTACATATGAAAATAAAAGTTTGACATAGAGAGTGTACACTGGTGTCTAGGGTTTATAGGCTGTAGTTTTGAGTGGTTTAGTGTTTAGAGTTTAGGTTTGAAGAGATATAGTATTTTATGCTTATAACGCTTGTTTAATGGCTCTTCTTACTCTGATTTGTACAAGATTTGAAAGAACACACATACTTAGCATGTAGAAAGTAGTGGTGAAAGAAAAAGTGAAGTCAGTGTTGTTTGTAACTTTGGCATAATTACATTTTTCGCCCAAACTATTGTGTTTAACGTCTTTCGTTACTCCATTTATGACGAGATTTCATAAAGCAATTCTACTTATTATTTTTAAAATATTTGTGAAAGAAAGATCAAATTCAAGGTTGTTTTTTAACTTTTGCATAATTACATTTGCCACCCATAATGTTTGTTTAACGTCTTTCGTTACTCCATTTATAACGAAATTTGGTACAAGTCACCTACTTATTATGTTTAAAACATTTGATAAAGAAAAACGGAATTTGAGGTTGTTTTGTAACTTTTGCATAATTACAGTTTCTCCCCTAAAGTTTGTTTAACATCTTTCGATACGCCATTTATGACGAAATTTAACAAAACAACCCTACTTATTATGTGTAAAATTTCCGTGAAAGAAAAACTGAATTCAAGATGGTTTTGTAACTTTTGCATCATTATATTTTTCACCCCTAATGTTTGTCTAACGTCTAATGTTAACCCTAGAAAACAATATAGGGATTAAGCGAAACGTTAACCCTAAAAAACAGGGATTAGCTTAAGGACGGTACTACCGTCACATCACTCCCGATGCCACGAAGTATGAGGAGGGCCCATCGAGTGCTCCAAACCCAAAGTGGTAAAAACACGGCACCCGCAAGAGGCACCTAAGCGTCCCTTGAAAAGTCACGATGAATAAAAATAAGATATCCACGCGGCATTGGAAAAATAATAATATCACGATGGACCCGCGAGACTCCGATATCCATCGAAAGCGCCAAGAGGGACCAAAACAAGGACCTTGAGTCCCCCAAAATACGAGAACATCCCTTCACTGAATAATCTGAAGACAACCAGTTATCGGAACATATCTCACGAAGAACAAAACACAAGATAAAGGACCCAAAGATAAAGTATAACTCATCCACTCATGTACATTTCGACACCTGTACTTTACTAAACGCATGCACAGCGACACCTGTCCCTAAATACCTCTATAAAAAGGGGTATCCTCCTTGTCAAAATGAAGGGGAGCCAACAAAAAAAAAAGGCACACACATAAACACACATAAACAAGTTGGACTCAAAACAAGATTTAGTGAATAAAAAGAGGGATGTTTTCGTCATAAGCAAAATTCTGAACCTTCAGACAGGGCGTTACAACCCTTGTACTCTCGTTAATCCGGTTAAAATAACAAACATGTTAACAGGTTGAATTTTGTAAATGAGAAGTGGTTTGGCTTCCTTTGCTGAGGAGCCCAAATTCTTGAGCTCTAACCTCTTGACCAGTATTTTCATGCGGCATGCTTTGATCATCGCTTTCCACGAGTTCTTGATTTTGGAGGTGAGGGCAGACTTCAAATTCAGCTATTGTAGTCTTGACGAATCCTTAAACTTCGGCTTTGTCAATAACTTCTTCAATGTTGTGATTTCCTTCTTGGATTTCTAGATTTTGTAGAAGACAATTCAAACGCTCTTCACGCCTTTGCACTTCTGTTGTAAATCTCTCGATAGCTCTTACCAATGCAGCAACTTGCTCCTCCATTGATGATGTTTGAGTCTTTTCTTTAGCTTCATGTCTTGCCCCCGGTACAAGTGGAGCTTTCATCATCAGTTTCAAAGAGCATTCATTTCTTGCCCCCATTGACTTGTCCATCGTTGAGCAACACTGGCTTCTTGTGACTTCGGACTTGCTAGAAAAAAGATGAGAGATAGAGATTGTCCCACTGGGCGTGCCAAATTTGTATAGTTTCCATTATCTCTCCAACAATAGCTGCTCTTATTTGAAATATCAAAGTTTGGTTTGCTCTGGATTGTTGGAATAAGTGTATCCATGCTTTCATATCAGCTAGACAACTACTAAAAAAATATGCACAACGCTTAATAAGACCAAGAGTAGTGGTAAGATAGGTGGTCGGGTGATTCATTACATTCTCCACACAGTATACATTTTAAATCACCGGGGGCTCCATATCTACTAATTCTGTCTTTTTAGTAAGTCTTTGTTGTACAACTAACCTGTGTATAAATGCAATTTTAGGTAGGGAGAGTGAATTCCATACATGCCCCTACCATTTAGCTTCAGGTTGTCCTTGTACTAGACATGTATAAAAGGGCTTTTGGGCTTTTAACCCCTTCATGTTCTTCACTTTAATTCCTCCTCTTTGTCTTGCAGATGACATAATATCATCTAGTTTATGTCTTAGTTCTAGCAAGTACTTCCACTATGTGGAGTCACTAGCCCTCTGCTCCACTTGCTATATGGATTTTCCTTTTAGTTTGTAAGTTTGAACCCATTTCTTCCATATGGTCCTATCTTAAATGTTGCAACACCCGACATTGTAGCTTTTCTACGTGTTCGAATAGGCCCATAGTTCCTTCTTCGATGTACATGATTTTCCCATAGCTGAAAGCAATAGGGTCGGATAAATCATTTGATTCCATAGTGATGGCATATTAGAATAAATATTTGTACATTAGTAAAGAAATATTTACTTAAACGAAATTGCTTCATACCAGAGTGTATCCAAGAGACATGAGGATGTTGATTTTCACTTTGTTGTCCAAAGTCTTCTTCTAGATACACAAAATAAAATCATTTCTTTTTCTTTCTTGAAATTGATTAGGTTCCATTTTGTGTGTTTTGGGTTTTCTTTGGCTGGGTATCTTTCGAGAGGATTTTGGTGAGTTTTTCCTACTCATTTTCAATTGCGATACGTTGTTGAATTCAATTCCAACCTTATCAGCAACAGATCATTGTAATTCTATAATTTCATTGAGTTTATTAGTTCAGAACTAAGAAGTTTGACATTGTTCTTGACTGATTCCAGATCATTTGGTGTCTCAGTCAGCTTCTGTTGTGCCTCTTTAGCAGACGTTTTTGCTTGTTTCAACTCTAAGGTTAAAGTGTTGTTTGTTTTCTTGAGAACTACATTTTCTTTCGAGATTTATGATATTATTATCCTTTGTCGATGAATTTTCTTGTGTTTCAACGAATTTTATTTGATCTCAAGTTCAACATTTCCTCATATGACAACCTCACATTTTGTAAGAGTAGCATTTATCTCATTGCAAATTATGTGAGAATGTTTGTTGCATGAATGGTTTCTAATTTTGGCAGTAAGTGCGACATCAGGTGGTGATTCTTTTTCCTCATTTGTTTTGAAAGTGCAGGGTTTTCTGGAATCAATGTTAGACGATGCAATGTTAGACGATGTTGGGTCAACATTGAGGATAACATTGAAACCCGAAAGTCTGTGCGAAAACTATTCTTTAGTTGCCAAATTTGAGTTGTGCCTTTATTCACCTATTAATCAAGTTCCACGGTTTTAGTTGTTTATGTTTATGTCCAAGAAGGTATCTTAATCATAAGGAAGAGATATGGAAGATTCCTTACTTGAAGTTTCCATAATTCAAGCTAAGTTGAACAAGTCAACTCAACACAACACGGTTTAAAAATAAGGAAACAATATTGGCGGTTCTTTGCAATGCGATTCTTTCCAGGATTCTCTGATTTGAAGAAGATGTGTTACCTTGCTAGCTCGGTAATAAAGGAAACGCATATTCAGGAAAGATACAGAATTCACAAAGAAGACAAATTTCAACAAGGAAACAACAAGATTTACCAAAGCTGTGAACAACACATCTTGGCGTACAAGATTCAAGAAATCTATAAAAGATGTGAAGTTCATCAAGATGAAGACAAGACAATCGTGCTAAACAATCTAAGAGATTAATCATACTTTGTATTGTCTTCGTCTTGCTTTTGCGAAGTTTTTGAATCAACTATTTACATCTAGTTCATAGAAGTTAAGTAGTTCTTACTTGTCTGCTTCGTTGAGTCCGATCAACAAAGAGCGTGAGTGAATTATTGTGAGGAACATTCCTTTGTTAAAACCTTTATGATTATTTGGCCTAAGGCTCGGAAGCTTTTAATAATATTGAAAACTTCTTAAAATTATATCTTCTTGCATTTATATTCCGCTGCACATTATTTTAGACAAGAAGATCACAATAGAGTTGAGGCAATTCCAGCTTAACTCTCAAAGTTGTTGTGTCAATCCACGATCCAACAATTTCAATTGGCGTCAGAGCTAAACACCGACTACACTGGTGGTTTGGAGGCGATACAACACAATGGACAGTGTCAATCCTAATACCAACAGGATTCTAGTTTTGGATGGCTCCAATTATGCATATTGGAAGATTAGGATGAGGTCTCAAATCAAAGCTATTGATATTCGAGCCTGGCAATCCATGATCAATGGATACTCTCTTCCAATATTACCAAGAGATGGTGAAGGTGATCTAGTACCAAAACCAGAAGCAGACTGGACAGCAGCAGAGGTAAGTCTCTATAACTCTAATGAAAAGGCTCTTAATGCTATCTTTAGATGGGTTAATATCACATGTTCAAGTTAATCCAGAATTGTACAAAAGCCAAACATGCTTGGGATATACTTGAATTACATTGTGAAAGAGATTCTGCTATTAAAGACTCTAAATATAGACAACTGCTTTTGCAATTTGAAAAACTTGAGATGGGTGAAGATGAACTCATGAAAGTGTTGACAGTTATTTTGAGAAAATTCTTGATATTTCTAACCAATGTGAAAATCTAGGTTTTGCTATGACTAATCAATAAATGGTTAATAAAGCTATGAGAACACTGTCATCAAAATTTTCCCTCAAGAAAATTGCAATGAGTGAATCTAGAAACCTTGCTAATCTTCAGTTTCAAATCTTGATGAATACTCTTAGATAATTTGAGATGGAGCTTGCCTCACAACCTAGCAAACATAGGGTTGTTGCTTTAAGAGGATAAAGTCTTGACAATGAAAGTGATGATGATTATGAAATAATTTATTCAAACTATGGTAAAATTACTAAAAAGTTCAATAAGCTGAATCTTAAAGGAAAAGGTAAAGAAAAGAATCTTAGTAATAGTTCCCCAGGTTATAAGAAATTACCTCCTAAGTTTGTGAAGTACATGGCATCAAAACCTACTCCTTTAGAAGCTGATAAGTTAAAAGATGTTCAATGTTTTGAATGTAAAGGATATGGTTATATGGCTAATGAATGTGCTAACACTCTTAGAAAAAGATGAGATTCTGATTGGGTTTTTGTAGATGATTTCAATAAAGATGAATTTAGTTATGGAGAAGCTGAAGAACAATCAGAAGGGGTTCAAACTGTTGCGCTACTCACTCAGATTGACTGGACGCCAGAAGACTCCCTGAACTGTTTCGGATCTCAATGTTATCCCAACATTTTGGATCCAACATCAGAACATGAGACCTTTTTTCAGATTGGGATGAATATGATACTGATACTGAGCCTTATCTTGCGTCCTACTTTGATGAATCTAACATTGATTGTTTTCATGGTTCAGTGAATATAGATGAAGAATATTTCTTTGAAGGATAAATGTCCCAGGGGGAAATATTTGAAGACCTGAAGTCTATCTACCACAAAATGCTGCTTGAGAATCACAAGCTCATCAAGAGCAACAAAAGCTTGAAGGAATAGATTGGATGCATGAAGGAGATGCTGAAACTGTATGAGAAAGACCTTGACAAAACTGAGGCTGAACTGAAAGAGGTAAAGGTAGAATTAGATAAAGTTGAACAAACCATTGACAAATGGAACTCGTCTACATATATGCTTGATGAAGTGCTGAGTACGGGAAATCAAGGTAAAAATGGTTTGGGCTATGTTGAGAAACCTTCCTCTGAAGATGTTGATTCTGCCTATTTAATAGCTAGTTGTATCAAGGAAAATAGTAGTGTGAGTAGTGAAATTCCTGTCAACACTGTGAAAAAGCCTACTTTTATCTGTCAATATTGTTTTCAACGTGGTCACATTAAGCCTTATTGTAAAAAATTCAGAAGTGTGATTGAGAAGAAAACAGGAATTAATAGCAGTACCAATGTTAGGAGAACCTCTGATCTGAATGTTATCCCAACATTAGGTAACAAAGCTGACTGGCATAAAAGTAGAACTTGGATAGAAAAGTTAAAAACTCCTAAGGTTAAAATTGTTTGCAATGTTGTCTTTTCTGTTGTTTACTCTAACCTTGCAGGTAAGTGGTATTTTGGCAGTGGATGCTCAAGGCACATGACTGGAAATATTGACAACCTGAAAGATGTAATCCATTTGACTATTGGAACAGTTACCTGTGGATGAGGCACTAAAGGGAAAATCATTGGAAAAGGAGTACTGAATGTTGAAGCATTTCCACCACTCAATGATGTGTTGTTGGTTGAAGGATTGAAAGCAAATTTAATTAGCATAAGTCAACTTTGTGATCATAACTTGCTAGTTACTTTTGATAAAAGTTCATGTGATGTGTTTAATAGTGACAATGTCTGTGTCATGACAGGTACAAGATCAAAGGATAACTGCTATCTTGCACAAGATGAAGCTGAATGCTACCATGCCAAGGTAAATGAATCTGTCATGTGGCACAAGAAGTTAGGACATGTGCACTATAGAAATCTGGATAAACTTCAGAAGTTAGAAGCTATGAGAGGACTGCCTAAGTTGACTAGCCCAGGTAAAATTGTTTGTGAAGACTGCCTAAAAGGTAAACAAACAAAAGCTGTTCATCCACCACTTCAGGTACAGAGTACTAACCCCAGAACTAATAAGTGCTTTGAATTGCTACATATGGATCTCATGGGTCCTATTGAGGTTAGAAGCCTGAATGGTAAGAAGTATGCTTTTGTTATTGTTGATGATTTTTCAATATATACCTGGATTAAGTTTTTGAAACAAAAATCAGAGGCATTCAACTCATTCATGATTTTACATGCTAGTATCAAAAATCTGTATGGCACTTCTGTAGGTAGAATTAGGTCTGACCATGGAAAAGAATTTGAAAATGTAAGCTTTGCTAATTTTTGTGAAACTAAAGGCATTTTTCATGAGTTCTCTACACCTAAGACATCTCAGCAAAATGGGATTGCTGAGAGGAAGAATAGAACACTTCAAGAGATTACTAGAGTAATGTTGAATTCTAGAAACCTATCTAAGAAACTCTGGGCTGAAGCTTTGAATACTACATGTCATATTAGTAATAGAGTTTATCTTAGACCTGGTACTACAGTTGCACACTTTCATGAGTTTGGTATTAATTGCTATTTGCTAAAAGATAGAGACTATTTGAGCAAATTTGATCCTAAAAGTGAAAAGTGTATATTTGTTGGATATTCTCCTAATAGTGTTGCTTTCAGAGTCTATAATCCAAGATTGCATACTGTACAAGAATCAGTTAATGTCATTTTTGATGAACTGACTGTTTCTGCAGGTATTGAAGAAGTCACTGGTTCAGATGTTGTTCCAACATTGGACTCAACATTGAACACTGAAATTGTTGGATCAGGATTGATACAACTTTTCCAAAGTTTCAGAGCTCAAGTTAAGCTGGCGTTGCCTTAACTTGATCTCAAACAATCTTCTTGATAGAGTATAATGTGCAGCGGAATTAAAGAACACAAGAAGATAAATTTTCAATGGTTTATTATAAATAATCAACCATCTAGCCTTACGGCAAAATAACCATGCAGGTTTTATCAAAGATGTTCCTCACCACAAAATCACTCTCGCTCTTTTGTAGATTGGACTCAACAAAGTAGACAAGAATTTTCTACTTAAATCTAATCCTAGACTTAAATCACAAACTTTGCAAAGCAAGAAACACAACAACAATGCTTAAGATATAATCTCTACGGACTTGTAAGCTCTATTGTTTCTTATGTATCTTGATGTACTTCACACCCTATATATAGGTTTCTTCAAACTTGATCTCCAAGGTGTGTTGTACACAGTTTTGGTAACTTATGTTGTTTCCCTGTTGAACTCTACTTGCCTTCTTGAACTCGATCTCCTTCTTGAATAATAATTCCCTTTATTAGATTGAGTTCTAATAACGAAATACTCCTTCTTCAATTCAGAGTTGATCTTGGAAAGATTCCTAGTTGCACTTGAACTCCAAAACTTTCCATCTTTGAAACCGTGTTGACTTGACCGATCTCCTCCTCTTGAATTATGGAAACTTCAACTTAGGAAACTTGTAATGCTCTTCCTTATGATTAAGAGATGTTCCTGGACATAAAAAAAGATAACTAAAATCGTGGAACTTGATTAATAGGTGAATAAAGGCAAAACTAAAATAAAGCAGTTAAAGACAGATTGACAGAATAGTTTCTGGTTTCAATGTTGTCCTGTGAATGTTGGCTCAACATCCATCCAACATTTAATCCAGAACACCTTACTCATGTTCAGAATTTCAGAAACATGTTTTAGGTTAAGACTGTTCTCGGGTTTCAATGTTGTCCTCTGGATGTTGGCACAACATCCATCCAACATTGATAACATAACATCTTACACTTTCAATCTCCCCCTTTTTGCCTTTCTTCACAAAACCAATCAACCTGTTCACACAAAAGATAATATGTCCAAATATCAATTAATCATAATAATCTAAACCTACTAAAACTGCTCCCCCTTAATGCAAACTATCAAGCATTAACTTGGCATAACAAATATTATTCATTAAAGTCATCACCACAACTCAGCAAAGTTGTTTAGACATTTAACTCATCAATGTTGTCTCAACATTAAGACCCGAATGTACCTGCACATAATTTTATCTGCAGAAACAGCAGATATAAACTATCTTCATAAGCACAATCATTAAGGGCAGTTAAAGCTAAGTAGCATTATCATTACAAACCAAAACAAAGAAAAAAACTAGTAGCAAAATGGAAACAATTCAAAACATTTCAAAGCAAAAACATAAAAACCAGAAATCAAAAATTAAAAACTAGATCACTCTCCTCCTTTTTGTGAAGAAAGCTCCTCCATGTTCTTAATCAAGACATCTAGCTCCTGCATTTGTTTTTCCTTGAAAGCAATTTCCCTCTGAAGATTGGCATAAGCACTTCTATACCAAGTCAACTGCTGATCAACAAACGATTTTGTTGTTACCCTGGTTTCTTCCTCATCAGATTGAGGCACTGAAGCTCCAACAAATTATTGAGCCTCCTTTTCCTCTCTAGGTGCAACTCCATCTTCAGGATTCCAAGGTAAGTCCTTCACTCTTGTGCTAGACAAGTAGGATTGAGTGATGGTGAACCTAGCCTTGTTCTCTGACATTCCTCCAAACTCTTTCTTGTTCATCTTCTGTTTAAGCAGCAGAGTTGTGATCAAAGAAGGAAATGGTAGAATCCCTTGCTTCCTTCCAGCACCATCTTCCATAGCCTTTAAAATTCTCACCCCAATATTCACAGAAGCCCATTCTTCAGTTTGTAGACCAAGTAAGCTGACTCCTTAGTCAAAACAGTAGAATTTTTAGTAGGCAGCCAATTATAAGATGCACATTTGTGCAGAACAGCACTTAGGGCAGAGAGCTTTGTTGTTGGTAATTGTTCAACCCATGTTCTCTCTAGACCACCTGTGATATCCTCAATCACCTCATCTGGCTTGGGATCTTCAGATTCCTCATCATGTGGCAGTCCCCAAATCTCATTTATCTTCATAGAACTAATGTCAAACACTTGTCCTCTTACCCATGCTTTACCATATTTGGGAGACAACTCACTAGTTATATACTTTGAGAGATTTAGGTAGAATTCTTGTACCAGCTCAGGAGCATAATCACCATGCTTTTTCATTGAATTCTGAACCCCTCTTGCTTTCAATAACTCAAAAACTCTGTTTCTTTTAAAGCTGTCCATGTCCATGACCCTCTCTTAGTGAAAATCCCTCTTTCTAAACGTATAAGCCTTGTCCTCTATCTCCTTATTAAGATAGTATCTAGACCTAGCTTCCCTACTATGATAGGATAACACAAGAGTGTCACAGTACTCTTCTTCTTCATCATCATCATCATCATCATCATCACTAGCTTCAAACTCTTCAGCATCAGGTTCCTCTTCCTCTTCCTCTTCTTCTTTCTCATCCTCTTCTTCTACATCAACTACCTCAACTTCCTCATCCACAACCTGTTTCCCTTTCCTCACTCTCTCAGCCTCAGCCTTGGCCTTAGCCTCAACCTTTTTCTTCTCAAGTCTATCTCTCTTTGAGCTCCTCTAGCCTCAATTCTTTGTAAGGCTATTTTACACATTGGTATAGACCCAATTGGTGTTATCTTTCTACCAGAACCAGATCCCTCCCCCTCAATCACATCATTAAGAATATTCACTTGGGGTTTAGGGTTAGCCACATTTACCTCAGATTCAGATTCATTGGTTTGAGGAGTATGGGCTTCTGATGTTGCGCCAACATTCGACTCAGATTCCACATTCTTAGCTCTCTTTGACCGTCGTTGATAAGGAATCGTTGGTCGTTTTGTAGCAACTTGAGCAGCAGGCCGTTCTTGTTCCTCACGCGCAGTAGCCCTGGTGCGTGTTGTTGTTTGCTCAACATTCAAAGCCATATCTGCAAGAGTGTCTAAAGGGGTCTTGCTCACCATGTTAGTTTAGAAAAATATGAGAGATTTTAGATAACTATTTGCAGAGAGAAAACAAATTGTACAAGTGAAAAAGAAATTAGGGCAAATTGTTCATTTAAGTCGTGTTGAGTGGAGAGAGAAAGGATGAATGATGGTGGGATTGTGAAATGTGATCAATTAAATTTTCCCACTACTCTATTCCCGCGTAAGAATTTCACCACGTGTCATTTAAAAACAACAAGTAACCAGAGCAGTTCAAAATAAAACAATAAAAACTCAGTTTTTAAAATTTTAAACAAACCTATAAGTTACTGTCTTCAATGTTGGGCAGACAGTGTGGCAATGTTGGAATAACATTCAGATCATAGAGTAGAGTAACATTCAAACTGGAAAGTTTTTAAACCACAATATTTGAGGTTCTGGGCTTCTTCAAGGCAATTTCATGTGTGAGCGTGAGATATATCCAAACTTATATCTGAAACTTCACCAAAGTAGCAAGTGAGTATCAAAAACATTAAGATTTAGATCAAAATCATGAATAAGAAATATATTAAACAGAAAACACACAGAGATAAGCAATCATGAATTAGAGAATTAATCCATTTCCACAACATAGAAAGTCACAGATAGTGTGTCACCTGCAGTATGTCACCCAAAGAGTATGCCTCAACACATGAAAGGGACTATATACTACCCCTAAGCCCAAACCTAGTCAAACACACTAATCAAAGATGAAAAACAATGCAATTCTAACATGAATGCAACAATGTTATGACAACATTGACATATGGTATACACAGTGAATCACTTTTTAAACCAGCAACAGATCACATCACATCAAATCTTCAAGAACAAAAACTGAAAGTTGAAAAAAAAGGATAATGACATTACTGAATGAGGGCAACCCTAAACTCCACACACCCCAATAACACCATTATCAGCAGCAAGTTAGGCAAGTACAAAGGCCTTGAATACTGGCAACACATTTATCATGCACCCCAATACCCCAATTCCTGGCAACACATTTATCATGCACCCCAATACCCCAATTCCTTATGCATACTTGTTTACCAACCTGCATACAAGAGAACACTAAGTGATAAATGCTACCAAGTGAAGGCAATCGAAACCGCAAACACCCTAGTAGAAAGAACCACTTTTATGTACCCCTTGGCCAAACTAAACAGAGACATGCAAATAAGCACAACTAAATATCATTGAAGCTGTCAACATCATGAACCCCAGCTTCTCCACATGTCCTGTAAAACCTTTCCATATGAATACGACACAACTCAATAGACATCAAAGTAGTGAACTTTGTGTACCCCAGCTTCTCCATATGTTAGGCTAACACAACATCAGACACACTTTAGAGATTTATACTTTTCAAAACTTAGATGTGAATCTGCAAGCTAGAAAGATTAGTAAAACACAGTGATCAACCACACACTCAAATATGCCAAAACCAAGATCAATGTGACTCAAAAAGAAAAGAAAGAAACAAACAAAAAAACAAAAAGTTACATACTACACCACAAACATTAACCAGTGCTAGACAGTGGTGTTATGTCAACACTGGGATCCTAACATTCTCACATATTGCACATGCCAAGAGATTTCCTCAAACTGAAGAATCTATCACTATCTAAAGGTTTAGTAAACATATCAGCAAGCTGATTATTTGTCTCAATATGCTCAATGTTAATCACTTTATCCTCAACCATGTCTCTCAAGTAGTGATGTCTTATATCTATATGCTTAGTCCTAGAATGCTGAACATGATTCCTTGAGATACTAATGGCACTAAGATTTCCACAAAACATGAGGAGAGTATCACTATCTAACCCATAGTCCAGCAACATGTGTTTGAGCCATACTAGCTGGGTAACACAACTACCAGCAGCTACATATTCAGATTCAGTTGTAGATAATGACACACAATTCTGTTTCCTACTATACCATGAAACAAGATTGTTTCCCAAGTAGAAATAGCCCCCACTTGTGGATTTTCTGTCATCTATATCACCTGCCCAATCAGAATCACTAAAACCAACAAGATTTGTATTGGTATCAAAAGAATACCAAATGCCCAATGATGAAGTTCCAGATATATATCTTAATATTCTCTTCACAGCAATCAAGTGAGATTGCCTTGGATCAGCTTGGTACCTAGCACAAACACAAACAAAAAACATAATGTCTGGTCTAGAGGCAGATAGATATAGAAGACTACCAATCATAGATCTGTACAATGTTGGGTCAACATTGTCTCTAGTGCCATCCTTAGTAATCTTCATAGAAGAAGACATGGGAGTTTTGCAAGGTTTTGACTCATGTAGCTCAAATCTCTTTACCAGGTTCCTTGCATAATTCTCCTGGTTTAAGAACATACCATTCTCCAGTTGCTTCACTTGCAATCCCAGAAAGTAGTTCAGCTCTCCAATCATGCTTATCTCAAATGTCCCCGTCATTGACTCAACAAACTTGTCTAGAGTAGACTTGTTAGTAGAACCAAGTAAAATATCATCAACATAGATCTGAGCAATACAAACATCAGAACTCTTTCTTAGAATATACAAGGTTCTGTCTCCATCTCCTCCATTGAACCCAAGACTTAACAAAAATTGAGTTAGTCTTTCATACCACGCTCTAGGTGCCTGTTTTAAACCATACAAAGCTTTCTCAAGTTTATACACATAATTAGGATATTTAGGATCAGCAAAACCTTTAGGTCGTTCAACATATACTTCTTTGTCTATGAAACCATTAAGGAAAGCACCTTTTACATCCATCTGGTAGAGATTAATCTTAAGACAACATGCAATAGCAAGAAGTAATCTAATAGATTCTATCCTAGCTACTGGAGCAAATGTCTCATCAAAGTCAATCCCTTCTACTTGAGTATAACCTTGTGCAACAAGCCTAGCTTTGTTTCTTACAATTACACCATCTTCATTAGTTTTGTTCTTGAAGCTATAACATTCACACTAGAAGGTCTAGGTACTAGATTCCAAACATGATTTTTGGTGAATTGCAACAGTTCATCTTGCATAGCATTTATCGATTTACTATCCTTAAGAGCTTCAGTCACATTCTTAGGTTCAATATTCGAGACAAAACAGGAAGCATTACTTACAGTGCAAGTGGAAGCCATGCAGACACACAACCTTACCATATTTTTATAGTTTACCCTGTCTTTGTTGCGAGTCTTCATGAGTCCAGTGATTTCACCTATCACTTGTGAAGCTGGATGATCCTTTTGAATCATAGTAGGGGGATCTCTCCCAGGTTCATCAACGATGTCATCCTCTGAATTTGACTGTGGGGATGTTGGCCTAACAGCAGCAGGTGTCAGCTCAACATTAGAACCAGTCCCAATTTTAGTGTCTTCACCTTCTGCTCCTGATGTTAGGACAGTCTCTGTTTCCAATGTTGGGGCAACATCAGAGACAGTAACTTCATCAGTAAATGTATCAAAGGTGGAATCATCAAACACTATATTCACTGATTCTTGAATAGTCTTCAATCTTGTATTATAAACCCTGAAAGCAGAACTATTCACAGAATAACCAACAAATATGCACTTTTCACTTTTTGGATCAAACTTACTAAGATAGTCTCTATCATTCAACAAGTAACAATCACATCCAAATTCATGAAAATGAGCAATATTTGGTTTCAAACCCTTCAGGATTTCATATGGTGTCATATTTCTACCAGGTCTAACATAAGCCCTATTACTTATGTGACATGCAGTATTTAAAGCTTCAGCCCAAGGTCTTTTAAATAGGTTTCTAGCATTAAGCATAACTCTGGCCATCTCTTTAAGTGTCCTATTTTTCCTCTCAGCTATCCCATTTTGCAGAGGTGTATTAGGTGCTGAGAACTCATGGAAAATTCCATTCTTATCACAGAAATCACTGAAACTAGCATTTTCAAATTCTTTCCCATGATCAGACCTAATTTTACAAATAGAGAAACCATACAGATTTTTGATGCTAGCATGTAAGATCCTAAATGTGTTGAATGCATCAGATTTTTCTTTAAGAACTTAACCCATGTATATCTAGAGAAATCATCTACAATAACAAAGGCATATCTCTTACCACTTAGGTTGCTCACCTCAATTGGACCCATGAGAACCATGTGTAATAATTCAAAACACTTACCAGTCCTGGGAATTGTACTTTGTACCTTGAGGGGTGTATGAATAGCTTTGGTTTGCTTACCCTTCAGGTAGTCCCCACATACAACCTTACCTGGGCTGGATATCTTTGGTAAGCCTCTTACAGCATCAACTTTATGTAACTTTTCAAGGTTCCTATAGTGAACATGTCCTAGCTTCCTATGCCACAGAACATCATCATCAACTTTAGCATGGAAGCAATCTGCTTCTTCCTGAGCAAGGTAGCAATTATCTTTAAATATGATACTTGTCATAACAAGGACATTATCACTATTAAATACATCACAAGAACTTTTATCAAATGTAACAAGCAAGTTATCATCACAAAGTTGACTAATGCTTATTAGATTTTCTTTCAATCCTTCAACTAGCAGAACATCTTTGAGTGGTGGAAATCCTTCAACATCTAGTATTCCCTTTCCAATGATTCTTCCCTTGGTGCCTCCTCCATAGGTGACAGTTCCAACATTGAGATGAATCAGTTGTTTAATATTTTCCTTGTCACATGTCATGTGTCTTGAACATTCACTGTCAAAGTACCACTTACCTGCAAGGTTAGAGTACACAACAGAAAAGACAACATTGCATGCAAGTTTTATCTTAGGAGTCTTTAACTTTTCAATCCAAGTTCTACTTTTCTGTCCTGTTCCTAATGTTGGGATAACATTTGTACCACCGACCAACTCAACATTAGAGACAATTTCTATTTTCTTCACATTTTCTTTCAAATATTTCTTGATATAAGGTTTTATGTGACCTGGTTGAAAACAAAATTGACAGATATAAGTGGGTTTACTTTTGTTGGGATTAGCACAACTCAAGTCTTTTGATTCCTTAACAAAACCTTCTTTAATGAAAACAGGATTAGCAACTTTAGAGGTAGGTTTCTCAATATATCCAAGACCATTTGTTCCTTGATTACCCATACTCAGTACCTCATCAAGTTTAGATGTACCTGAGTTCCATTTAGCAATGATCTGATTATCTTTTTCAAGCTTTCCTTTTACCTCTTTAAGTTCAGTTTCTGTCTTGTCAAGGTCTCTTTCATACATCCTCATCAATTTCTTCAGTCCATCAATCTCCAGTCTCTGAGCTTCATTCTTCTTGGTGAGTTTCTGATTTTCTTTCAGAAGATTATGAAAAGTAGACTTCAAGTATTCAATGATTTCCTCCTGGGACATTTCACCTTCAAAGTAATACTCTTCATCTAGATCAACTGAGCCATGGAAACATTCAAAGTTAGATTCATCATTATCAGACAAAGAATTGAGATCAATATGGGTATCATATTTAGTCCAATTCCCAAAGACAGTCTCCTGTTCGGATGTTGAGTCCTGGATGTTGGAGCAACATTGGGACCCGTGGCAGTTATGGAGATCTTCTTCTGTCCAGTTGACATGAGTAAATAGCGCAACTGTATGAATCTCTTCAAGGTTTTCTTCAGTATCAGCACATGATCCAGAGTTATAATCCTCTTTATTGAAATCATCTACACAAACCCAATGAGACTTTCCCTTCTTGCGGAGGGTGTTAGCACATTCAACAGCAATATGACCATAACCTTTACATTCATAACATTGAGTAGATTTCAGCTTTTCAATTTCATCACGACTAGATTTTGTTGCCATATATTTAACAAATTTGGGAGGCAATATTCTATAACTAGTGGAAGTATTGCTAGGTTGTTTCTTTTTAGATTTATCTTTAAAGTTCAACCTACTGAGTTTCTTGCTAATATTTCCATAGATAAAAGAAATAATTTCATCATCATCTTCACTCTCATGATAATTTGTTCCTAACAAAGCAATAGCTTGTTGTTTGGTCGTCCTAGCAGGAAACTCTAGCTCAAATTCTCTAAGAGTGTTTAACAAGGATTGAAATTCCACGTTGGCAATATCTCTTGTCTCTCCAATGTTGAGCCAACTACTGAATCAACCACTCCCATCATCAATGAGCCTCAAATTGAGGTAAACACTGCTGAACCCAACCCTGAATTTGATGCTGATATAACTGTTGAAGGGGAGGGTAGTGGATCTGATGATAAATCTGTTGAGAAGTCCGTGGATAAGTCTATGGACAAAGCGGTGAATAAGTGGATTAGGGCTCAAAAGAAAAAGGGCAAGGCTGCAAGGGAGAAATTGAAAACTATGTCTGAGACTGCTAAGGCAAGGGCTGAGGCTAGAAAGAGACATGTGGAGAGATTAGCTAGGAAGAGGGCTGTTGAAGCCGAGAAGAAGGCTGAGGAAGAGAAGAAGGGTGCTGCTGCTGCTGCTGAGAGAAAGAGGAAGGGAAAGCAAGTGATGGAAGAGGAAGTAGAGGTGGTGGATGTTGAAGATGAAGAGAAGGAAGAGGAGAAGGAGGAGGAGACTGAGCAAGAGCAGGATGTTGCTGCTGATGTTGCTACTGATGTTAAGGCAACATCATGGACAAATGAGTATACTAATCGGCTATATGTGATCTGCCTCGAGGATGAGGAGGACTACTTGTCTCCTTACTATATTTCACAAGAACTGGAGAAGAAGTGGGATTCCTTCAAGAGAAGGGAGATTCACACTGAAAGAGCTATAGAGATGGCCAGCTTCAAAGAACAAAAGGTGATGGACTTGCTTGAGGCAAGAGGGTTGCAACAATCAGTGATGGAGTTGAGTGACTATGCTCATGAGGTTGTCATGAAGTTCTACCTGAATCTCTTCAAGTGGATCAGGGACTACAGATCACCAAAATATGGAAAGGCTTGGGTGAGGGGGAGAGTCTTCAACATTGAGCCCTACACCATCAACAAGATCTGTGGCTTCCCTAATGTTGATGAATCTGAGGACCCCTATTATGATGATGTAATTGAGGACTTAACTGGAGGATATGGTGAAAAAATTGGAGAAACTCCCTTCTTCACAAAAAGGGGGAGAATAGTTCCAAGTTTTTTTAAATTTCTAATCTTCTAGTTTATGTTGTTTTTTTGAACTGCTGATATGGTTGCACTGCTGGTTCATTTATCTCTATTTGTTTTTTATTTGATCAAGGGACATGTCCTTGATATTTAGCTATGGCCTGTAACTCTAAGTACTACTGTTGAACTGCTCGAACTGCTATTTCTTGCAATTTCTTATGAAAGCGCTTTTTGAACTGCTTGTCTGGTTAACCTTCTATGCAGGAAACTCACTGGTTTCAATGTTGAGGCAACAATGATGAATGTCGGGGTCAAAAAATATTTGGATGTAGTGATGACCTTAATGCTTTCCTTGTTAATTTAACTTTGAATATGTTAGCTTGTATTAAGGGGAAGCAGTTAAGTAGTTTAATGTGTTTCTTGTTGATTATAACTTCTGGATATAAAACTTGATTGGAACAAGTATTGGTTTTGTGAAGAAAGGCAAAAATGGGGAGATTGAAAGTGCAGGGTTTTCTGGAATCAATGTTAGACTATGCAATGTTAGATGATATTGGGTCAACATTGAGGATAACATTGAAACCCGAGAGTCTGTGCGAAAACTGTTCTTTAGTTGCCAAATTTGAGTTTTGCCTTTATTCACCTATTAATCAAGTTCCACGGTTTAGTTGTTTATGTTTATGTCTAGGAAGGTATCGTAATCATAAGGAAGAGCTATGGAAGATTCCTTACTTGAAGTTTCCATAATTCAAGCTAAGTTGAACAAGTCAACTCAACATGGTTTCAAAATAAGGAAACAATATTGGCGGTTCTTTGCAATGCGATTCTTTCAACGATTCTCTGATTTGAAGAAGATGTGTTACCTTGCTAGCTCGGTAATAAAGGAAACACATATTCAGGAAAGATATTGAATTCACAATGAAGGCAAATTTCAACAAGGAAACAACAAGAGTTACCAAAGCTGTGAACAACACATCGTGGCGTACAAGATTCAAGAAATCTATAAAAGATGTGAAGTTCATCAAGATGAAGACAAGACAATTGTGCTAAACAATCTAAGAGATTAATCATACTTTGTATTGTCTTCGTCTTGCTTTTGCGAAGTTTTTGTATCAACTATCTACATCTAGTTCATAGAAGTTAAGTAGTTCTTACTTGTCTGCTTCGTTGACTCCGATCAACAAAGAGCGTGAGTGAATTGTTGTGAGGAACATTTCTTTGTTAAAACCTTTATAGTTATTTGGCCTAAGGCTCGGAAGTTTTTAATAATATTGAAAGCTTCTTAAAATTATATCTTCTTGCATTTATATTCCGCTGCACATTATTTTAGACAAGAATATCACAATAGAGTTAAGGCAATTCTAGCTTAACTCTCAAAGTTGTTGTGTCAATCCACGATCCGACAATTTCATGTTTCATTAGAATCATCATCACTTCATGTTGTGACAAGAGCACAATCTTTGTTCCTTTTAAGCAGATTTCCAGAATCTACTTTAATGTGTCATAAACCTTGGCATTATGTGCATTAAATACCTTTTCATTTTATTTTGACTACAAGATCATTAGCAACGAAAATATTAATATCAGAGTTAGATGAACTAGGTGATGAAGATTTACCTATGAATTTGTATTAGTTAACTTCATTTGTTCTTAGTTAGAGGAGGAATTTACTTTTTAAGATTAGTTCCCTGCTCATTCTGCGAGAGAGATGGAGCTGTGAAATTTTTTGCAAGACTTTTGGCGACTTTTTCCCCTTCTTGTTTCACCTTCATTTCATATGTTGTGAATGATCCCATAAGAATTTTTAGGGGCACATTTTTGGTTTCAATTTCTTCTTTAATTGCCTCAACATTGATGGCAAAATTTCTTGGAAGAGATTTGAGTGTTTTATGGACCAACTTTTGCTTCAATTATTCTTCATCAAGTAAAGCTGCCCTTGTCGCGATTCGTCTAAGTTTCACTTTGTATTGAGATTTTTTAAGTTTCCTGCATCTACATGTTCTCAAATTAAGTGGTTAGTAGTTGTATCTTAGATCTGCGAACACGTGAAGTACCTTCATGAGCAACACATATGATACCTTGCAAACCTTCATTAGTTCATCCGATTTGATTTTGTCAAACAAGTAAACAAATATTGCAAATATTTGCATTTATTATTCAATCCACATTCACTTTGAATATAATCAGATCATTCAATGACAAATGAAATACATAATCTTGTTTCCTTAAATAATCTGATGCGGCAGAATCTAACCCACCAAGGAAACTTTAAGATACCATTCCAGAATCTCACAAATCCTCCTTCCATAAATGACTGTCGTGATAGGATCTTTGATCATAAGGACAAAAACATAAACACATACTTGTCGAAATATTACAAAGCATGATCAATTAAACATAAATAAAAAAATTCAATTAACTAATTAATTAAGCATACTTAAGTCAACACTTTTGGTCCTAACACATAGAGTGTTGAAACTGTGGAATGTTTGGTCATTACAAGAAGCAGTAAAAAGCTCTGAAGAAGACATGGAGGTTGTTAACTCAGCGAGTATAGTTTTGGAGGATATTGGTGATGCATTAATATCGAGTGTATGTCGTCCATTGGAGTTACGAGTTTTAGACTCTAGAGCATCTCATTCTTTCGCGAGCGTAATATAATGGAGGATTATATTTCTAGTAAATTTGGAAAGATTCCTCTTGCTAATGATGATTCATTGGGAATTTTAGAGAAAAATAGGTGTCATGATTCTGTCGATGAATTGATCCATATGGTGGTGCGTGAAGTTAGACATATTATGGGTTAGAAGAGGAAACTTATGATTGTGAGGCAGGTGAATAATGAAGGTCATCATTTATCCTTTGGCTCGGGTGTTTGGGAGATAACCACAAGAGGCGTGGTTTGGGCTCGAGGGTTCAACGAGAGAACTCAAGTAATGTTGCCCAAGATGGTATCGGTCTTGGAAGTGCAAAAGTTCGTGGTTGTCAAAGTAATACAAGTTTGTGCTACTATGGACATTGACACATGAGTGAGGATTTAAGCTAGTGGGAGTTTGATGATCTGCTGACTAAGGTTGTTGCCTTAAGGAAGTTGAATTTGTTCGTGTCTTCAACGGGATTTCAAGCTTGAAGAAGTTTGAGGATTGTCGTTGCTAGGGCTCGATGGATAATTACTATGAGAATGATGGAATGGCGTTGAAGTGTGTGATAATGGGTTTAGTCTCCAGTGTAAGATTTTTAGGTTTCTGAAGCATGAAGGAAGGATTCAACGCATGTCGCACAGCGTCTAAGCGCTTGTCGCACTCCTCAGGCAACAAGAAGTGCAAGTTGCACAGCTCAGGGGCACGTCGAGCCAAACCTCTACAAGTCAGGCCAAGCGGTAGTTTGTTGACGAACCGGGTAAACAAATTATGACTTGTGTGCTTTCATTGTTTTGTCGCTTTTCGTAAGTTGTGTAATTATTTGTTCTTTTCGTATATTTCGTAAGTTGGGTAATAGAGCTACTCGTTGTGATATATTATGATTCAACGGTTTATAATGACACACAATTATGTTTATAAATAATTGTTCTCTCCGACGTGTCAAATTTTTCATAATTAGTTTTCTAACTCTATGTTCCATCACGCGAGTTGTACATTGGAAACTCTATAGATAAATATTCGGTCACTTTTTGCCTTAAAGTTGACATGGTAGAAAATAGGATACATCAAAGGTTACTTTTCCTTTTTTAAAAACCTCGGAGGCAAAGGGCGAGAGGCAACATACGTAAAGGAAATATACGAAATTTATCGAAAACAATACTATACTGATTGACGCAATTATTATATTTCTCAATAGGCAATAGACTTAATGACTTCTGGCAATTTTTAGATTTCTTAGCACATCATGCAGCTGGCTGCTGCCTTTAATTCTCTTCTAAACTTGTCTCAAGCAAGATATCTAAGAATCATCAAATAATTTGATAGGCTAAGATCACCAAACCTTAGATTGTAGGACTCTAGCGTAATTATTATTCTTATAAGATATAGCAGCAAAGCATGTGCCCATAGCTAACTTATATGCAGACAATACGTCAAAACATAATATTTTGGGTAACAAACCAGGCACATGCATGTAAATGGAGAATAGACTTTAATATACTTCACCGCGAGTTATGACTTTTACAAATTTTCCTTTTCAAGTTACGGCATGTAAAGCAAGTAAAAATTATGTTATATGTCTGAAAATGCCTTCATTTACACGGGTTATAGGCTAATATCTTCTGAGGCTCTTATAAAAAAAGAAAATTATCGTATACACAAAAGGCAAAAACCCACGTGTATACAATAAGCAAAAAACCATTTTTGTATTGCATAATTTGCAAAAAGAAGGGTGTTTTCAAAAATGATACTTTATCGCGGGCTCATTACGAAAATAGTCATTTATCGCTGTTTTGTCCAGTTTTAGTCATTTATCGTGGTTTTTCATCCAATTTTGGTCCTCTCCCATTTTTTAAATTTGTTTTGCCCCTTGAACTATGTTATTTAAGAAAAAAACTCCACATAAAGTATTTTTAATTAGTAAAAAGCTCCCATTTGTTATATATTCACATAAATATATATATTCACTTAAAAAACCTAAAAAATATACAATAAACTTAAATTCACAAATATTAAGTATTGAATTAAAAAATATTCCTTTATAAACTAGTTAAATAATTTTCCTTCAATCCTGAAATATACGCTGAAAAATGTTTCGTTCTATATTTATAATTTTGGAGATACTTATAATTTTATTTTTAAACTCTTAACAAACTTAATATGGAGATTAATATATTATATTTCTCAATTCAAAAATATTATTAATTTTTAATTATATAGTATCAATATTAATTCCTACATATAAATAAATTTTAAATATAATATAAATAACAAAAGTACGCAAAAAGTACTTAAATATATAATAAACAATTAATAATATTTTTGAATTGAGAAATATATTATATTAATCTCCATTTTATGTTTGTTAAATGTTTAAAAAAAAATTATAAGTATCTCTAAAATTATAAATATGCAACGAAAAGTTTTTGAGCTTATATTTTAGAATTAAAGAAAAATTATTTAATTAGTTAATACATGAATATATTTTTTAATTTTATACTTAGTATTCATGTATTTAAGTTTATTATATATTGTGTTAGCCTTTTTTAAGTGAATATATAATTTTATGTGAATATATAATAAATGAGGGCTTTTATTAGTTAAAAATAATATATTTAGGGTTTGTTTTGATAAATATACTTAAGGGGACAAAAAGAAATTAAAAAAATGTCTGAGGACCAAAATTGGATGAAAAACCACAATAAATGACTAAATGTGGACAAAACCACAATAAATGACTATTTTCGTAATGAAGCCACGATAAAGTACCATTTTTTTAAAAACCCCAAACAGAAGGAACCGTTAAAACGCGACTAATACTCGACGGGTGAAGCAATAAGTGAGCCATTTATATGTTGTATCTTTGTTAAAATCATTTTGCAACTTAGATATATTTATACGTCAAAAGCATCTAAACCCCATGCAACCTATCACATGTTTTGCAACAACATTGCAAAATTTATATAAGCGCTTTACTCACTCACCTTTGCCAACTTGTGGGATTGATCCCACAGTTTATTTTCAGCCATTTTCGTCAAAATATCTCTGGTTTGGGTTGTTTTTTGTTTGTTTTGTTTTGTTGCCAATAACTTCCTAAATATATCCAATACAACACTTATCGAGCACGTAGGAAAGAATACACTCGTCATTTTTAGCCGAAAATACACTAACAGGGGAAATTGCACTAGTTAGAAAAGATTAAGAGGTAAAGCACGGATATAATTCTGGGAGAGGAGTTGTTGTTGCCGATGAGGTAATAAGTTGGGAAATTTAATGCTTTTATCGCTATACCTATTAACTTATCATTATTAAACCCATGGGCACAACTATTAGAACAATATAAAGAAGCAATTTAAACAACTTATTTAACTTCGTTAAATAAGGCACTAGATTGATGTTAGCACCTAAATCACATAAAGAATGCTCAAATAAAACATTATTCATAGTGTAAGATAAGGTAAAACTTCATGTATCCATTAGCTTGGTTGAGAAATTGTTGATTAATTGAATTGCACAAACCTTTTGGATCTCCGTCTCTTCTATGCTCTTATTGATCAAGGCCTCCTCGATCAATTATTTCACACACTGTGGTATTATCTAATGTCTTCATCACGTGTAATCAATCCTGCTAACTCTGTGAATATGGCACCAGACTGGTCCACTGACTAAATACTGAAAGGGTATGGAATCGTTGGATAATACCCCTTAAGTACTAGTTCAAATACAATGTCCAAAATATACTCCTCGTTTGAGATCACATTCATTTGTTCTGTTAGATTTGTTTCAGTGTTACTCGATAGTGCTCTGGTCGGTCGAATACATAGCTGATTTGCAATTTCTCCAAGTTGTTTCTCAATGTTCTCTAAAGTTGCAAAAGTGTTTTTACATCTTACTTCACTTTGTCCCATCCTTGCATATTTCTCTGCCATGTGATTAAACATGATTTCTCCAAGATTATAATTCTTGTCGGTTGGTTGAAATCCCGATGGTATTTGAGCTCTATTATTTCCTCCCTTTTGTTGATTATTTTGACCGCCCAAGAAAAATTGGGTTGATCTCTCCATCCCATGTTGTAAGTACTTGAATAAGGATTGATTTGCCTTCAGTAATTACCCACAAAGCTCTTTTTCTTTCGTGCATTAATGCATTTATCCATTTGCACTCGTTGTTTGCATGGTTTCCTCCATAGTTGGTACACACAATGAAAGTTGTATGATAATTAATATGCTTCAATTTTTTGTTAATGAACTCCACTTGTGCGGTCAATTGAGTTATTGCTTCTACCTCATGGACCCTCATACTTCTCTTAACTGATGTTCGTTCTATACTCCACTTAGATGTGTTACTTGTGATTGAATCCAATAATGAAAATGCATCTTCATCAGTATATAGCATGAAACCCCCTCCTAATCTAACATCAAGTGTATGTCTACGCCTCATGGTTAACATATAGTAAAAATTCTTAAAGTAATATGTCATCCTGGAAGCTGTGTTGTGGACACTTCCTCGCTGTACCTTGGAATCATTATCATGCGCCTGATAGTGATTTGTTCTCCATATGACGAAAGTTTACTATCTCGCTCCTCATATTGGCACTCCTTGCTGGTGAGCAAAATTGTCTCAAGAATAGTTTTGCGAAGTGTATCCATTGGTCAATGTTACTTGCAGGAAGCTTGTCTAGCAACCTCTTTGCATCTCCAATAAGTAAGAATGGAAAGAATTTTAATATAATAGCATCTTCATTGATTTGAACAACTTCCATGTCCCAATAAATTCTCTGAGATGGGTGTTTGGATCTTCCTGAGCTTCTCTTTTAAATTGGTTTTGATAGATCATGGAAAATACAACCATATTGATTGGCTCGTGTTCTCATCAGCTATAATGCACAATCATGTTCCTTTTAGAGTCAGCAATGTCTCACATCTGGAGAGTCAAACATAGAAACCTCGTCCTATGTGTTAGGCATTTATCTCAACATTGTTGGTGTGATTGAGCGATCGTTTACATTAGACATGTTGATTCTTTCTTTTAGCTTTCGTCTGTGTGTCGTGGGTCATAATACAACGGTGTCAGGGTTTCTGATAGATCATTTGATTTGCATTTTTTTTGGGTTGTACAACAAGCGTGTCGGGTTGTCTTTGTGGTCATGCATTGTTGTTACGTAAAATAAGAAGTCAATAAATGCTTATCAAAAATCAACAATGCAGTTAAATTTCTAACAGATGTCGCTACTTCCTGGAAACAACACCAAAACTTGTTGTGTTTATTATAAGGCAATAGTAATACAACTACGTTCGCAAAGAATGGTCAAGTGATAATAAATGGAAGGTGTCCCAGCAGGAATCCCAAGAAAGTACTTATTTGCTTAGCAATGTAATGTTGTAACCAAGTAAAATAACTACTTCGCGTTAGGAAATCGAAAGAATGATGTTGAGGACTTCAAGAACGAAAATAATAGAAAATAAAAGCAAAGACAAAATTTAATGTAGTTATTGATTGATTGGGTTGTTTTCTAGATTAAAGAAAACATATCTAGGAATTATAACTTGGTAACCTCAAATGTGTCTACTCCATGCCTCTTCCTATTGACTATTCTTTTGTTATAAAGTTGACGAGATAAGTTAAGTGCACCATATCACTTAAAGAGCCACTAGCGCTTTAATGGCGCCAGCCCGTTAGGTAATGTCTTCTCTCTAGAAGTTTACTATGTCAAGAATCCATATCGAATTCTAGAAAAGTACTAGAGTTAACAACTGGCATAGGGTGTTTTTCTTAATGTTGAGAAACCTCCTTAACCAGACTCTCTTGCACCTTATAGGCAATATAAGAAGAGCTTTTAGTTCGATGGAAACCTGCACTAAGATGAACAACGTTAGATGTAAACAATTAATAAGAATGTAGACCTAATTTAGGGATGGATACCGGTTTCTTGTGCTTGGAACAGGTACAAGCTCCGTACGATTCTCTTTGAGAAAAAGGAATCAAGTCGGACGTAGTTCATTATTCAATTATGCCCGTGGAGGGTCTTACGAGATATCATGCTTAGCTTAGAAGTTGTATGCATTAATCTAACACTTTAAGCTTGGTTGGATGACCCAGTAGGGTGTACATCACGTACACGAGGCTCGGCCGGTTGTAGATTTATCCCAAGAGAGCGTAAGTCTCATTTAGTGATCATTTGGTCGGCCTAACGATGCTTATATTCATCGAGCTACTTTGGAGGCTCAGGACTCGGATGTCGAGTGATTTGTACTACGGAGTAGTCAAATCACGGGTCAAAGTTCATATTCTTGACTTGGGCGTACATTTTTTCTAATACTTTCTATAATTATTGACATAGTTATGTCTATGAAAAAGTAGACGTAAAATGGTTGAAGTACTTTGTTTGACGTATTTATGTTTAAGGTGCTCTTGTTTAACGTGCCACAAGTTGACGTGCTATAAGTTAACGTGCCAAAAGTTGAAAGTGAGTGTGAGGGCAAGTTTCACCAACAATTTTGAAAAAGTAAGAAACCCCGATCATTTTTCCTTTTTTTTTTTTGCAATTTTTGGGCGTGTGGGCAAGTGTCACGTGCCATGTCTTTTGGGAACGATGTGGCCATGTGGCATATTGGTTAATGAACCGATGTGCCACATTGGATTTAGTCCGACGTGGACATTGAACAGACATGGCTCACATTGGTTCAAATTCTGAGGTGCGACATCGGTTTAAATTCGACGTGCCATGCTCGACATACCACATCAGATTATTTGACATGGTCTTCGGTCTAGGTAACTTTTTCTTTGTTTTTTTGTAGGTTTGGTTTGGTTTTTTTGATTTTGTTCCCTTTTGTTTGACTTTTCATATTATCGTGTGTGTGTGTGTGATTTTATACCTCATTTTTTGACCATTTGGTGCAAATTAAATTGCATGTAGAAGTCAAGATTGGATCCTCACCTGATTGACGCTCGACCGAGGCCTTTACCTGTGAGGCGTTCCAGACACTCGACTCCACTAGAACTTCTTGATCAACTTTTCAATTCTGGTAATTGACTACCTCTACCAACCTTCTTTAGTTAAGAATCATGGAAATACAAAACATTTACCCTTAGCATATAGGCATACGCGTGTTGGTACAATTTTGAGTCTTATGCTGGGTCCATATCTGTTAGTGAGGGTGATGAGATGTCACTGAATGTTGGTAGTATTGAGTTGACCTCGTGCAGAGAAGATGATGACAATTATTACTAGGGTGATACTCACATAAATGGCGATGTTGCCAATTATTAGGAGCATGTTGATGGGCTAACAATCCGGATATACTATCTAATGAGGGTGATGATGTATATGACGAGGTACTTAAGTGTCCTACTCACATCCATCAGACTCGAAGAGCTTTTGATGAAGAACTTTGTTGGCATCCAGCGTATAGGACGCTTGACTCAATTAGATATGAGTACGACAAACCGAGTGGGCATGAGATTATTATTCTGGGTTATGATGACTGTATGATCTCCACTGGCTGGGTGTATACCTATATTTACCTCATATTTGTCTAGTGGTCTCGTGTTTCCCATTCTACAAGAGATACGAGATATTCTTCTTGACATTAGTTTGAACCTTGCTTAGTTCACTCCGAAGGTATATGGTGCCTATAAATGTGAGGACCGGGATTGGTACCCTTTTACTTGATTCACACACTATGTGTACACTGAATGTTGTGCCAACACCGACCGTATTCGGTATTGTCCCAACACTCGTTGTAGAGTAATAATGCAGTGGAATAAAGAACACGGTGAGATGAATTTTAAGCATGTTATATGAATATCACATGTCGAGCCTTACGGCCGAATAATCACTAAATGTTACTTCAATGATTTTACCTAATACAACTGAGCAAGGAACTCAATCCTAACACTAACTAATCTATGAGCTATAGATTAGCTAGATAAAACTCAGCATAACAAGACCAATACAATAAGAAAACTTCTTCTAATCGCTCAGAACTTAATTCTAGTCTTGTTATCAGTCTTGATGTCGAGCACGCCCACTTATAGGATTTGATCATCCTTCTTATGTGGCGTGATAGACAAGAGTTGTGATCGTTCTCTTCTTCATTGGATTCTCCAAAATCTTCCTTGATGTTATCTTCATAAGATCTTCTAATATTATCTTCATGTATCTCTAAATATCTCCAGCTTATCCTCTCGTTCCACGCATAGATCTGCACGATCCTTAATCCCCTAAAATAATCACAGATCACTACAACTTTTGGAACTAGGTGAGTTTAATAATAAATGCAAAATAAAATATTCAACTTAAATAAATCGAACAGAGCAGTGTTGAGTTCAGTGTTGTGCCAACATCTCTTTCAAAATGTTGGACCGACACTGCCTGACAACACCTGCACTTTTAATCTCCTCGTTTTTGCCTTTCTCCACAAAACTCCACCTGCTACCAATTTTGCTTAAGAACCCGTATTTCTGAATATAATAACATATACTTATTCTAATTTGCTCCCCCTAAATCTAAGAACAGAGAACTGCACTGTTGAGCCAACACGGTTAACATTTGTGTTGTCTCAACATTTCCATCTGTCATTTCAACACCTGCAGTTAGTTTAACAGTCCAAACCAAAGGAAACTAGAATAATTAACAATGTGCAGAACCATGTTCAAATTACATCCCATCAGAAATAAAACAGTGAAAATGCTCTATGTGCCAAAACATTAATTGTTCAAAATAACTTAAAAGTACAAGAAACAAAAATTGGTGGCCTTAAACTCCCCCTTTTTGTGAGGAAAGCACCACCAACAGGTGATTCTTGATGTTGTCCATCTCCTTAATCTCCTCATCACTGTCTATAATCTCCCTTCTTCGGTCAGCAACCATCCTATCACACCACTCCACCTTTTCTTCAATGAAGGCAGAGCTGATAGCCATAAATGGGGTAGAGTCATCCTTAGCAACTGAGGCAGTGATGAAGTTGTGTGCCTTCTTCTTCCCCTGCTATGCACCACTACTTTCTGGAGTATGTGGATCCTTCCATGGGAGATCATTGATTCTTTCTCCTCCAATGTATTTTTTGATGAAGGGCAGCTCATAAATCTTGTCCACAAAGGTCTCATTTTCACCTTTCTTAAATCCTTGATCAGTGAGAATTTTGTTGATCAAGGAAGGGAAGGGCAAGATTGCATCCTTCTTGTGCGCAACCTCCGTAATCATTCTGAAATTTTTCCCCCCATGTTCATTAGATGCCCTTTATGCAGCCTGTATATGAACACAACCATCTCAAGAGTGAGGACAGTGGAGTTGGTTGAGGGTATCATATTGAATGAGGCAGCTTTGCATAGAACAACAGTGAGGGATGTGAGTCTAGTCACCTTTTGCTTGTTCTTCCACTTCTTCTCAAGTCCATTTGCCAGGTCATTCATCATGTTGTTATCATCAATTTCTTCCTCTGTCTCTATTCCTCTAGGCATTCTCCAAGTTTGATTGATGATAGAGGGATTGAACTTGTAGAACTTGTCCCTCACATATACTCTTTCATACTTAGGGGACCCTTTTGCATGCACAAACTTATACAGGTTACGGTAAAATTCCCACCCTAAGGGACAAAGGGGACAACCTCAATCAAGGAATATAACAATCTCCTAGACTCCAGGAATTCAAACACCTTGTACTTTTTAAATCTTCCTAGCAGTCATAATATCAGTAATAAGACATTGAGGGTAAGAAATATAGTCATCATCCTCCTAGTTGTCAAAAGAGTCTTTCTGTTCTTCTGGATCTCTCTGAGTGTTGAGCCAACATCCATTCGTCCCGATGTTGTCCTGACACTCTGTCCAGTTGCCATCGGCAGACATAGCTGTTGTGTGGACTTCTTTAGACCCCTGTTGTTATGGTAACTCATCCAAACCTGTCTCGTCATCAATATCAACTATGCATACCCAATTATAACTACCTTTGGTTCTCAAGGTATTAGCACACTCATATGACATGTGTCCAAAGCCTTTACACCTAAAGCATTGGAGTTCTTTCATTTTCTTAGTGTCACTCTTAGTGGGATTTTTGAACGAGTACTTAACCATTTTACCAGGAAAGCTCCTTCTTAGATTAGAATGAACATTCTTCTCTTGTCGTCCCCACAACAGTGCCAAAGCAACGGCTAAAAGGGGTAAAGGTCTTGCAGGACATGCCACTTATCTAGACTTGCCAGTCTCTTGTCCAAACCATGTAATTACGATTGTATCTTACTAATTGATATAAACATTGCTTTAGTTCATAGATTAATAAGACGACTCTTTACCAGTTTCCAGAATATACATACAAGGGATCTAACCCATCACATAACCAAGGCTTAGCCTTCCATCAGGCTAAGAATAAGCAAAGCAGTATAAAAGAACTATAAAATAAAACTTACTTGAACTCAAGATCTTGTACAAAAAAGCTGGATCTTATTTCCCACCGATAATTTTTACAAGCGAAGGGAGTGTTTACAAGAACGATTGAAAAGGAAAATTATCAAAACTGAAGTCTGAAAACTCTGGCTAATAACTGAGACGGAAAGGGCCTTATATAGATGGCCGGACTTCAAAAACATTACATTCTAACATAGACGGGGTTTCAACCCTTTTTTTCTTTTTTTTTTAAGTACCAAAAATAAAAATATGACATAGTTCCAAAAAAGTCATCTGGCTAAATTATCCTTGCCATGATGTCACGGCTTTCGTCATTGTCTTCTGGATGGTTTCTTGTGCCCATCATACTTTTATCAGACGTAGAAGTATTATTTCCTCTTTTAGGTATTTTAACCGCATCCATCAAGATTTTGAAAATGTTAGGAATGTCCTGTTGATTGGGGTCTTGTGCGTCCTGGAGATTGTCATTTGTCAACTCCTGGGTTTCTTCAGTATTTGATCCCATTGAGACGTCTTCGATTTCTCGAGTCAAATCTTTCTGCATTTCTTCAATATATGCTTGCAGAAGGCTTTGTTTATCAATTTCTCCTGTTCTCATCTGAACTTTTCTTTTAATAAGATCAAAAGAAGTATTAACCTCATTTTTCTTTCGACTATTAGTCAATTTGCTATAAATCTCAATTTTCTCATCAATTTTTTTAAGGGTATCATATCCTTCTAGCTGATTGGTTTTTGGGTTAATTTTCATCATTTTTTCCCAGAATTTTGAGTATGTTTTCCTGAGAATGCAAGGAATATCATCCTCGTCTCTTCCCACTTCAGGTGACCATTTCCATATATATGGAATAGAGAATTCAACAAAGAAGAAAAACGAAGATAGGCCTGCTGGACATGCAATATTATGCTGTCTTTCCAAAATTTTTGCACAAATATGAACCCAAAGTTTGAATTTTTCTTTAAAATTTGCCGGCAAATGTTTTACAGAAGTACCGTGGAATTTCCACCACTTAATAAACCAATTTGGTATATCTTTCTCAAAAAGATTGCCACATAATTTTATAAACCATGTGTGCTTGGCCTTACCATTTTCATATAAGAAAACCTTTTTGAATACTTTTATATAATCCCAATAATTATATTTAACTGGGGTTTTCAAAACGGTATGTATGAATTCCCTTTCTTTGTTTGGATAAGATTCCCATGCATCCACATGTATAACTTGTTTGATAATAATTTTTGAGAAATTATAAATTTCTTTTTGAGCTCCTGTGAAGTGTGTTATTTCACACGACCCAGTGTGCTCTAGCACTTTTTCATAGAACTTCCACGATTTATATGAACCTGTTGTGAAACAAGCAGTATCAAGCTTTTTGCGGACAATAGTCCACGGCTCTTTTTCCCATCTGAGATCTGCATCTTCTATTAGAAGAATGGGTTTGACATTAGGATTTTCAAAGAATCATGTATTAAAATCATCATCTGACGTAACCTTGGCATATGATGCCGTTTCTTCTGGACTATTCACAGTTTCTTGGGTATTTCCCTTTTGTTGTTTTTCCCATTCCAGAAATTCCTGATATCTTTTATTATTTGACAGATCAGCAGCTATTAGCGTTTGATTCCCATGTCTAACCAGAATATCTGGTCCTCTGCCTCTGCCTCCTCGTCCTCTATAAGAGGATGAAGCCGATCCTCAGCCCTGCAAATCTGCAATCATGAAATAAACATTAGGCAAGTAATAATCTTGCAAGCTTTTCATGCCTTTTCAAAACCCTTTTTCGGATTTCAATATAAAATTGGCGTTCTTCTTCATTATTAAAATCCAATTCTTCAGCAGTATGTTTTTGAAGTGTTGAAATAAGATTATTATCAGTTTCAATCCACCTAGCAAATCTTTTTAGGAAGTTGTATGGGGGACGCATTGTATATATTCTCTGGTGAGGAAGTCTGGAAGACTATTGTCTTCTCCTTTCTTATAAAGAATTTCGAAATCAAAAGGTGCTAAGTGTGCTTGCCATCTGGCAAACATTTGTTTTGAAACATCATGCTTAAAATCCTTATTAAACATGAACTTTGCTGATTTGCAATCTGTTTGTATAATAAAGTGTTGATTATATAAGTCATCTTGAAACTTTAAAACACATTTTACAATTGCAAAGATTTCTTTTGCAACTGTAGGATAATTCTGTTGAGCATTATTCCATTTCCCAGAATGGAATCTAACAAGAATTTCTTGTTTGGTATCTGGATTGATTTGTTTTAGAATTCCTCCAAACCCAATATCTGAGCTATCAGTATCAATAACCTTTTTCCAATTAGGATTGCTTAACATTAAACAAGGCAGAGATTTAACTCTTTCTTTTATTTTTCTAACAGCATTAGTATGATGTTCTGTCCAACGACAAGGTTTTTTCATAAGTCTTTCATATAAAATAGACGAATCTTTAGTAAGATTTTTATAATAAGGAGCTATATAATTTAGACTCCCTAAAAATCTTTGTAATTGAGTTTTATCCAAAATTTCATCTGGAAATTTATCTGCAAAATCAATACTTCTATTGATAGGTATTATACTACCCTTTTCAATAAAATGTCCAAGAAATCTAACTTTGGTCTGAAATAAAGACATCTTAGGCTTAGATATGACTAAACCATTATTTATTATAATCTGTTTAAAATTTTGTAAATGCTTAAAATGCATTTCAATTGATTTAGAGAAAACCAAAATGTCATCTATATAGACAATTATAAACTCACTATAAGGGGTAAAAATATCATTCATGATCTGTTGAAATTCTGAAGGAGCATTCTTTAGGCCAAATGGCATAACATGCCATTCATAATGTCCTATTGGAACATTAAAGGCAGTTTTATATCGATCCTCTTTATTAATTTGGATTTGCCAATATCCTGATTTTAAGTCAAATTTAGAAAATATGATAGAATCATATAACCTATCTAACAAATCCTTTTTATTTGGAATTGGATGTCTAATCCATTTTAAAGCCTTATTAAGGGGTTTATAATTTATGACAAGACGAGGAACACCTTTTTCTTGTTCTGAATGTTTATTAACATAAAAAGCAGTACATGACCATGGTGAACTGGATGGACTTATTAATTTCTTTTGTAATAAAGAATCAATTTCTTTTTTACAAAATTCCAGATGTTCTTTGTTCATCTGGCAAGGTCTTGCCTTGGTTTTAATTTGAGAATTATCAAAACTTTCTTCATAAGGAAGGAAAACAATATCTTTCTTTCTATCCCAAAAAGCATTAGGATGATCATTACAAATAGTAATAGAAAAATTACTTATCAAAATTTTAATCTTTTCTTGTAATTTTGGATTTTTAAGATCATTCTCAATATTTAGAGAAGCAATTTCATATTTTAAGAAATTAAATTGTTTTTCTTTATGAAAAATAGAATCAAATATTTCATGTAGGATTCTTGTGAGGAAGTATCATTTTCAAGCTTAGAGACCCTTTTGTCCAAGGTTCTGGTATTTCTTTTGAGATTTTTGATTTCTTCTTTAAGGTTATCAACCTCTGTCTGTAAATCAAGTACAGATGTAGGAGTTTTACTCACTTTTCTATCTTTAAGAAGCTTATGAACTTCTGACATAGTATATGGCCCTTTTGGGACCCTAGGTTCTTCTGGTAATTCTTCAAGATTCTTCTCTTTAGTACCAGAAGTCCCTGGCTCATTTATAGCAAGATGATCTATTAATTTAGATCTAAGGTCATTATTTGTCATATTCTTAAGGATATCAAGAAGAGTATTGTCTGTTAAAACATTTATGTCATTATTTTGAAATTGGGATAAGAGTTTATAAAATTCATCATTTTCTTCTGGGGATTTTTTCTCACAAGGAAGCCCAAGAGGACATGTATCACATTCCTCAGATCCAGAGGAAGTAAAATCTTCCTGATTTAACTCAGCATTAATATTGTCTTCAAGACTAGAGTCTTCATCAGTATTATCTTCTTCATCAGGTTTTAACAATAACTTGGACAGGGATTCCTTTAATCCTTCGTCTATATCAAGATTATTTAATTTTTTCTTAACCCAACAATTTTTGGCATAGTGGCCAATTTTACCACACCTATGACAGACTATAAGATTCTTCCTATCTTTTTTGCGATTTTCACGTTGAGCTTTTCTTTCTATATTTCTCTCTATTCTTTTATCAGAGAATTTTCTTTTCCTATAAGGGTGTTCAATACCATTTCTTTTATGCCCTATTCTGTTAGATGTCCTAGGTTTATTAATTCTAGGCGTATCAATACCAAATTGATCACAAAATTGTCCTAATTGTTTTCTTTCAACTAGGTTTTGTCTTTTTATTTGTTGATTAAGCTTAATGTCATTACATAAGGCTAATCCTTCTTGAATACAAGTTCCTATTAGGTTCCCATACGTATAATTATCATAAGGAACTGAACTATGATATTTTCTCAAATTTCTTCTGATTCTTTCAGCAAATAAGCTAGGAAGACCATCAACAAATTTTGATTTTCAATCAGAACTATTGCACTCAGGAAGTTCCATAACTCTACTTAAGAAAGTATCTTTATACCATCTGAAATCAGTTAGAGTCTTGCATCTTAGATTTTGTAAAAGAGTACGAATAGTTTCATTATTATCCACAAATCGTCCCGTGAAATGTTCTATAATAGTGACAATGAGATTATACACTGAATTTTCATATTGAACATTATTTTCAATTTTTACTATACTAAGAATATTAGTTTTTGCTTCTATGGATAAATAGTTATCCCACCATCCTTTAAGTTGTCCAGTAAAACCGGCAATGATCATATTAGCAACATTTTTATCTGTATTCCCATTTTGTTTACAGATAGTAGAATACCTTAACATTCTATGAGCTACATCATAGATTTGCTTATCAGTATTTCCATCAATATTCCATTCATAAATACTTTTACCATTGTAAGAACGGTGAGGTCTTCTCTATACACCGGAGCCTTTAACTTCATTTAATCAATGTTATTGGTAACTTGTATAGTTCACACCACACTCTTTGGCTCTACCCATGAATTATCTAGTAATAGGTCTTTCACAATGAGACCCACCTATACAGTAACGGTATTTAATTAGGAAAGTTAGCTCGGTAGCTGACCCTCGTAGTCCGTTCTTGACCGAGTGGAAACTTCATTTTTTTATTTTTTCAATTTCAATAAGATTTCCTCCGCTTAATGGATAACCATTTGCTACCAATGGAGAATTGCTTCTCATCTTAAATTCAGGTGATTGGATTTTCACCAATGAAATAGGTCAACTAAATGGTATTTCCGTAGCGATGGGGGTTATGGATTTTCAGTTTATGGGGGGTAGTATGGGATCCGTAGTTGGGGAGAAAATCACCCGTTTGATTCAGTACGCTACCAATCAATTTCTACCTCTTATTATAAAATCTTTTGTTTTAAACATCATTGAAACAAATTTTTTTTAGGGGAGGATTATATCCCATAATTATCAACAAACTCTCTTTCTTCATAAAGAGTGTCCATAGGAGAGGGACGTCTATAATAATATATCTGCCCACTTAAGTTTTTCAATTTGCTCATTAATTACAGACTTATAATCTGGATTTTTCTCTATTTTCGAGCTTAAAGTGCTTAATTTTAAATCTTTAAACTTTTCATCTAACATTTTTTCTAACTCTCCCATAGATTTTAATTTAAAATCAGTAATTTCAGGGGGTGGTTGAATACTTGGAGTGGCTACTTTAGTGACTTTAGATGTAGAAGCAATATCTTCTACTTTAGTAATTTTAATATCATTTATAGCTTCGATAATCTTATCAAGTCTGCTAAGCAAGATTTTAACTTGTTCTCCTATGATATTAATACATAGGTTAGTATAATTATTTTGTCTTATCAAATCATTTATATGTTCTAAAGTTACAGTTAAAGTATCTGTTTCCAGTAATTTAGCAAAAGCAAGAATATTAGTCTTACCCATATAACAAGCTTGTTGTGGAGGATACACACTTGTAACAATCCTTCTGTCTAAAAGATGATAATTTCTTTCGACTGTTGAAATATAATTTTCAACATAGGTATGGATAAACCAAGGGACAAAAGCATATTTAGTATTGTGTTCCTCACAGAATTCATAAAAACTATCTTGTATAATTTCTTTTTCTTCTTTTAGGAAATTTCCAAAAAACCATTTTCTAAATTCTTCCCATCTGGGATGTTTGAATTCTCCACTTATTTCTTTCCTGCCTGGATACCCAGGACTAAAATCAATTTTAGACTTAAAATCCATTAAAGATCAAAATTCATTTCTGATGCAGTCATATCTGCTTCCTTCATATGATGAACATTACCATACATACCATGAACAATATTTTCTTTATTAATAAAAATATTTTCAATCTTTTCTGAGGGGGTATATATCGTTTCTCTTTTTTGAGAAGTAGAGGCCTCAGATGGTGTTTCAACAGTATAGTCAAAATGGGAAATAAAAGATCTCGAAGACTCGTTTTTTCTAAGTCTTTTATCTTTTTCAAACTATATTTGAACAGTTCATTCTGATGTTTGGACAACATCAAGAGAATCGTAATTTATCATTGGTTGCTGTACGGGAACAACTTTGTTGATAATCCAATTATCTGGAAATTGGATCTCATCCCATTCAATAGTTCTTCTAGTCGTAATCTTAGACTTTTTGAAATTAGTTTCTATTAATATAGTTTCATTTAAGGCTTTATCGACTCTCCTACACTGAGGATTAAGAGTGTAAAGAGGTTTATAATAAACACGGTAACATATATATATAACTTCTGACTCTGGTAAATAATTGTATCCATGAGTTTTAACATTTAATGTTATAGCATCAAGAATATTAGCATCTGATAATGATAATTGCAGGTTAGGATAGACATCAAAGTAAACTGGACCATGTGCCAGACTGGACTGAATCATTCCCATTAATGACTTTTTCTAATCTAGATTTCTGCCGTCTCTTAAAGCTGCTATAAAACTTTCAGGTAGACCTTCTACTGTAAGGGGTTCAAAAGCAATTTGTATTAAACCAATATGTATGAATTTATGTGTATTCTTATATAAAGAAATATCTTTCTCTCCTAGAAGTCTAATTATCATTTCTTCATTATTCAAAGAAATAGATTCTTCTGTAGTTTTAACAATTTGTTTCAAACCTAATTTCTCAAAGGTTCCCAACTTATAAATAATCTTGGGTTCGATTCTTGGAATCGTCCACTTATTAAGAAGTTTCAGATTTTCTGGAATTTTGCATTCAACATTAATACTGTTTTGAACAGTATTAGATCTTCCAATCAGATCCATGATTTGAAGATGTTATGTAATGGATTATTTCCAAAGTATGTATATCCCTTCCCCGGCTCTGAAGAAACCCATGGGTTGACAAATGACAATCTCCAGGACGCACAAGACCCCAATCAACAGGACATTCCTAACATTTTCAAAATCTTGATGGATGCGGTTAAAATACCTAAAAGAGGAAATAATACTTCCACGTCTGATAAAAGTATGATGGGCACAAGAAACCATCCAGAAGACAATGACGAAAGCCGTGACATCATGGCAAGGATAATTTAGTCAGATGACTTTTTTGGAACTATGTCATATTTTTATTTTTGGTACTTAAAAAAAAAAAAGGGTTGAAACCCCGTCTATGTTAGAATGTAATGTTTTTGAAGTCCGGCCATCTATATAAGGCCCTTTCCGTCTCAGTTATTAGCCAGAGTTTTCAGACTTCAGTTTTGATAATTTTCCTTTTCAATCGTTCTTGTAAACACTCCCTTCGCTTGTAAAAATTATCGGTGGGAAATAAGATCCAGCTTTTTTGTACAAGATCTTGAGTTCAAATAATTTTTATTTTATAGTTCTTTTATACTGCTTTGCTTATTCCTAGCCTGATGGAAGGCTAAGCCTTGGTTATGTGATGGGTTAGATCCCTTGTATGTATATTCTGGAAACTGGTAAAGAGTCATCTTATTAATCTATGAACTAAAGCAATGTTTATATCAATTAGTAAGATACAATCGTAATTACATGGTTTGGACAAGAGACTGGCAAGTCTAGATAAGTGGCATGTCCTGCAAGACCTTTACCCCTTTTAGCCGTTGTTTTGGCACTGTTGTGGGGACTTGGTTGTTGCTTTTTGCCCTGTCTGGATTTCGACAGACTCCAGTTCTAGAATATCTGCCCATGTATCACCTTTGTAACTTACCAAATCGATATGAACTAGATTGGATAAACCCGAGGTTCTGGGATTAGATAGATGGATAAAAGATGGATAAACCCGAGGTTCTGGGATTAGATAGATGGATAAAAGATGGATAAACCCGAGGTTCTGGGATTAGATATCTTCTGGATCTCTCTGAGTGTTGAGCCAACATCCATTCGTCCCGATGTTGTCTTGACACTCTGTCCAGTTGCCATGGGCAGATATAGCTGCTGTGGGGACTTCTTTAGACCCCTGTTGTTATGGTAACTCATCCAAACCAATCTCGTCATCAATATCAACTATGCATACCCAGTTAGAACTACCTTTGGTTCTCAAGGTATTAGCACACTCATATGACATGTGTCCAAAGCCTTTACACCTAAAGCATTGGAGTTCTTTCATTTTCTTAGTGTCACTCTTAGTGGGCTTTTTGAACGAGTACTTAACCATTTTACCAGGAAAGCTCCTTCTTAGATTAGAATGAACATTCTTCTCTTGTCTGACTCTATCACTTAAAGAAATTTTATTAAAATTCTTCACCACTAAACATAGATAGGCACTTATTTCAGTTTCGTCATCTACTTCTTCTTCAGTAGCTTTTAATGCTAGGCCTCTGTGTTTGTTAGTGGGTTCTGAGTTCATTTCAAATTCTTGTAGTACATTCAGAAGAGTGTGAAAGTTAAGTGATGACATGTGTCTGGCTTCTTACATAGCCTTCTTCTTGACCTCAAACCTAGGAGACAGAGTTCTCATAGCTTTGTAAACCAGTTGTTTGTTAGTTAGAGGATCACCTAGACTTTGACATTCATTAGATATATCCATTAATTTTGAAAAGTATGAAGTAATAGACTCATATCACCCATCCTAATGCTCTCAAGTTTTTGTAAAGCAATTTGAAGTCTAGCTTCGTTGACACTGGCATCTCCTTCACAATGAGTTTGTAGGAGCAACCAAGCTAGTTTAGCAGTTGTACAAAATTGTACTAACCTGAACATGTTTTGATCAGTCTAACTGAAGATGGCATTCGGTGCTTTCTCATTGGTGGTTGCTTCAATGACTTCTGCTTGAGTCCAGTCACCTTCAGGCTTTAGGTGTACATCATTGTCATCGTCTTTGACCATCCTTGGTGGAGTGTACCCATCAAGGATTTATTTCCACGCCCTTAGGTCTAAGGATTTGATGTATTGTCTGGGCCTGATCTTCCAATAAGCATAAGATCTTCTAATATTATCTTCATGTATCTCTAAATATCTTTGGCGTATCCTCTCGTTCCACATATAGATCTTCACGATCCTTAATCCCATAAAATAATCACAGATAACTACAACTTGTGGAACAAGGTGAGTTTAAGAATAAAGTCAAAATAAAATATTCAACTTAAATAAATCGAACAGAACAGTCTTGAGTCTTTTCAGAATGTTGGACCGACACTACCTGACAACACCTGCACTTTCAATGTCGTAGTTGACTTCATAGTGAGCACAAAAGCTCTATGATTTCATTGCAGTTTGGAGGCGTTCGGGGTATCTAATCCATATAAATTACAATCGGGAAAAAGTGATTAAGTACGGTTTCGATTATGCTTATACAAGGTCCAACTGAATGTTCACTGATGGAGCACGCGACAGTTTTGGCAAAAAGTGGAAGCGGGAGTTTTTATTTTTAAGGGACAGTGTCCTTGAAGAATTTGAATACTACGATCGTGATTTGATCGGTGAAGTGGATGATTGGCATTAGAGACCCGATGATGGGGAGGGCCAAAATGAGAGATTATATGAATTGCAGATGGACCACTTGTATCATCCAACCTTTTGCATAGGCGATATATTGAGAGCAAGTTGGATCTCATCTGCTAGACACCTAGGGACAAAGCCCCTATGTATAATTTTCCCGCATTATAGCATACTTCTATACTTTTTACCTTTGCATATTATACTTCCATCTTGATACATTTGGTACGAGCCATTAACCCTTGTTTTATCGCATGCAGCTATCATGGTGAGGGATAGGTCCCGAAGTTGAGGAATGCTAGCGCTCATGCTAGAGTGACACGTGGTGAATGATCTTCACATAGAAGAGGTAGGGGTGGCCGAGGTAGAGGTCGTAGTTGTGATGCAATTGTTGATGATGTGATGGTTGATGCATCTCACGCATATAATTTTTTGACTGAGAGGACTGGTTCACCTCGTGTTGAGGGTGGTTCTCGGGGTGTTAGCTCTGTAAGAGTTGTGGTCGAGAAGGATTTTACTCTTGTTACTAGGACCCACTCGTGGGTGTTGATCCTGTTGGGCATGTCCTTGAGCAGGTGAGATAGTGCGAAGCTACTTATTTATGAGGTTAGGCCGAATAATGCTCGTAGAGGTACTTGTGGTAGAGATGGTCCTTATTGTCGCTCATATGTGACTACAAACTTTTTCACTCATGTCTCTTATAACCTCAGAGCCAAGAGATTAGCAGATGAGGCTACCGCCCGGGCAAGGGAAAAGCACAAGCAGAGGAGCGTACTAACGAGTCTGGAAAAAAGAAGAGATTGAGAAGTGCGCCACGTGCATGACCTAGTGCCTCTGTTCGGCGCATTTGCCGTAGTGGTTGGAAGACAACCCCAGTCATTAGAGGTGACCACAATGATCATCCTGATGACATAGTGCGTTTGTGCACCAAATTGGGCCCCATTGGGCAGCTTACTGATGTGTATGCCCTATAGCACGTGGGCAACATAATGTCGTATTGGGATAGCGGTGGGTTTATTACTACTATTGGAGGGCCGAATGGGTTAAGGCGGTTTGCCAGCCACTTTGATACAATGTGGAGCATCTTTTCTCCACTCCTAACGTATTTGTTACCAATACAGTTGTTGGAGTTTGTTAACTTAGTTGTGTGTTTTCTTACATTTCTAGTCCCTGCTAGCCACTAGTGTTCTTATCAACAAGTATGATAGCTTATTGACCAAGCAACATGAGCGCGTGATGAGGGAGGTTATTGCAGCTGAGAACACAGATAAGAACTTGAAGGCGCGTGATGAGAAATTGAAGGTTTTGGAGTAGAGCTTGGATGAAAAAATGGTTAAGACGCAAAGTTTGGATGGTCTTTTGGATTCGCCTCTGAAGGATAGGGCCACTCTAGAGGATGATTTGATTGTTGCTTGTTCTATAAGTGTCGTCAACTTTCTTTGGATGAGCGTAATTCCATTATCAAGGGGCTTGAAGCTGAGTTTGTCATTGCTAAGAGGGAACAAGTAACAGCATTTAAGAGAGAACAAGCGGTGGTAGGAGTTTATTTTGTCAAATCTCTTCTTAGCTTAAGAGAGGACAAGGTCGAGGTTGTTTATGGGTTCTTGGTCTCAAAGACATGGCGGCATATCACTAGAAGAGATCAATATTAGACAACAACAAAGTCTACAAAGAATGCATCTGTGGTGTTGTGCTATTCGCAAGGGTAGACAAAAATTCAAGGAAACCAATTACTACTATGGGTGTAGATTGAAGCATGAAGGTTATTTGGCTCCCTTGCATGAAAAAGAAACGGTCCCTAATGTATCATCCAGCTCTGTAGTTGCATAGGCTCCATCTAACGATGCCTTCATGAGTCTTAGACGTCAACATAGCCTTTGGATAGGTGACATGGACCCTCAAGAGATGGACATCGAGACGATTGATCATGCCAAAGCATAGAAGAGTCATGCGAAGGAGACTTAGGGAGATGATGTGGAGCCACCAACTGCAGACTCAGTTTCCTCTTTTACCTTTGAATTGTCGGAGCGCACCAAGCTACTCATGGCCCATGCGGCTATAATTACTGTGACACTGTTATATGTTTCTCAAATCTCTAGTTTTAACTCCACAACTCAAGATATCCCCATTGTCAATATATCCGATTTGAGCACCACTACGCGGGACATCGTGGATTTACATGTGACCTGTATATCGATTTTAGACAATTTTTTGGGAAAATAGAGTTTTCGTTGCTTAGTGGACATGTATGTAATCCATAAAGAGTTAGAAGCATTTTCTATTCTGAGAGAGGGTGATCTGGAGATTAGTATGAGAATGATGCTTGATGGAGTGGGCGAGCCTACCATTTGAGGTTTCAACTTGTTTGTTTAGCCATGTTGGTTGTTTGTTAGCATATGTGTCATTCTATCCATTTGTTCACTTTTTCCTCGTCTTTCCTCTTCCAATTCTTTTTCTTGAAGAAGTAATTCATTTTACGTGGCCTCTATTTTATTTCTTGCAACAAATTAAATGGTAGGCTCGTAAACAAGAATGTTGATAAAAGAACTTTGATCTGGTGAATTCAAACTAATTTCATCCAATATGCATTGATACACTATACTCAGAACAAGATAGAGATTCTCTGCGTATTACTCATCAGTAAGGCAACAAGGTGACCAGGCTCACTAGATGTGTTTCTCCCATTCTATAGTTATATCCTTACAAATCTTTTCCATATCACCCAATGCTTCCGTAGAAGTTGCCCACCCTTCCTGACGAAATGTGAAGAGTTGTTTCGTCAGTGTTTTTACAGTTGGGTCTTTCATAAATTCCCGTGTTGACTTCTTCACGGCTTCACTTCATGTCGTGATGGTCTTGTTAGAGTTAGTATACCACTTGGTTTCTTTTCATTTCAACGAGTAGGGAAAGACTTCACAAGTTTTATGTTCATCTAAAATTCTAAAATAGTGGTATATCTCATTGAATTCCTCAATGTGATGGAGAAGATCTTCATTGTGTTTTCCATAAAATTTCTTGTACCACACCATGCACTTTCGATTATTCTTCCACTGAGGTGTAACTAAACATGGATGAGTGTTTGGCTGGTGCCTTTTGTAATTGTGCTTCGAGCCCTCCACTAGTGAGTTGTTGTGGTGTACCTAAGAATGCTTGGAAGAGGAATTGATTAACTAACAAAACTAAGCTAGAGAAAAAAATTATGATTGATTGATTGCTTTTGATTCTAAACAATAATTGCAACGATTGTTTAGAAGTCGGGTTTTCTCAATGATTTCACGATAATAGTTCATAAACAAACTACCTATATCTACTTACAGTGCTTGATAGTTATTTGATGTTTGCATGTCTAATGGATCCGTGACATATGGCAGGAGTTATCCCAACCATACACCTATGAGTCTCTAATAACCTACCGTGTTAACGGGTCAGCCCAATTGTCATTTGTTTTAGAAGAGATATCAAATCTACAATGCAATTAACATTTTCGAATCGAGTGAACAAAAAGGAACTTAATCAAGATTGATCTAGCGTGATCTAAAGGTTGCACAATAGTTTCTTTCACAAATCCAAAGTCACAAATTATATATATATAATTTATATATATATATATATATACAACTATCCCTAGCATTCTACACTCCGAGAGTCCCCACACGGGTGCTTCTGTTTTATCCCAGTGAGAGTAAGGTCAGTCACACAGCATAAGTAACTATTCAATCTAGAAATTCAAGATCATCTAACACACAAGCAAATAAACATATTCATAAATCATAGTTACTCGCCTACTCTAAAAACGAGTAGGTCAGCTTGTCATATTCACGAGTTCAATAATCAATAAAGAGGCAAAAACGTAGACAAAGTAAAAAGGTAAAGTATAGGTTATCGTATCTGGTAGAACTTTGTAGCTTGACCCTTTTTCGTACTCCATATGCGATATTCTTCTTCACAAACTATTTTCTCTATAACAATGACTCTACTAAAATAGAACAAGATATTGATGGTGTTTTCTCTCTGGGGACAACTCTCACGGTTTCTGTATCAGGAAGTGAGCGAAAGTGGTTTTGAAAGTCATGAGCGTGGTACCCTAACTACTAAACATAGCGTGATATTTATTGTTTTCCCCTATTATAGGCTGCGTTTTATGGTTGTTGACTTTCAACCCAATTTTTGTCTGATTGCGCAGCACCTTGCGATGTAAACTTCTTATTGCGCGCCACCCGCGCAATGCGGTGTTAACCGCACTAGCTTATGATTTTCTCCTTGCGTCCTCTAGTGTCTTCTCTTCAATCACTCTATGTTCATAATTTCACCTTTTTGTAGTGTCGTAGTGCTCTCGTAGCACTTGAATATCCCAAATAGTATCTTGACCAATTGTCGTCCAAAACACCCATTTTTTGCCTTATTTAGCCTTGTTTTGTCTCGATTCCCTAAATATCTTAGAAAACATAAAACAATACTAAAACAAGTAAATACAACATCATAAGTATTCAAAGGCATAAGTAAACATATACTTAAATCACGTTAATGAGATGCTTATCACATGCATATTATAAGTATCTTCTCTTTCTGATGTACTTGATTTACATATTCCTCTCTCGGTTGGAGACGGAGTGTCATAGTTGGAGTTTAATCTCTTAATCATGTTGTCACGTTGTTTATTACCATTCATGCATTCTGCAAGGTGGGCTTCTTTAATCAATTGTACTATCTCAGCATATAGTGCACAACTTTTAGAAGTATCGTGATCATATTGCTCATGATACTTGCAACAACATGTAGATTTTTGTGTCTCATTCATTTCACATGTCTTCTTTAGAGTGTTGAGGAGATCTTGCCTTTTTTTCCACGATGTATATGTTTTGCACGCTTGTAGTAAGTGGAAAAAATTTCGAAATTATCCCTCGCATGAGGGTTTGCATGCGTCTCTAATTTTTAGGGCAGCTCTCGAAACTTTTTCGAGTAAGGTCCATTGTGATCTCGGCAAGGTTTCATCGGCAGCAACTCAACGTTATCAGCACCAACTCCCTGTCTATTCCGTTCGCTATCGAGTCGGGGTCGACGGCTAGGGTTTTGGGGTTTTTTCATCTCTTTTCTTTAGCTGCGTTTTCTGTTTCTTCTTCGTTTCTTTTTTGTTCAATTCAGCTGTGTTTTGGGATCTAAGTAGGTACTGTTTTTGTGTGTTTTTTCTGGTTTTTTCCGGTGTAACTGGACGTGCTAAAGCTCACGGTTCACCTCTCGGACGGCTGTTGCGTCTTCAACTGCAGTCCCAATCCCTCGCTTAATTTTGGGGACCATGGAGGATGCTTGTAATTTGCTGCGCACCGGGCTATCTCTGAAGGATACGGAGGGAGAGGGAGGGGGTTTTTTGCTGCCTGATGACTCTTGGAAACAGGATAATGTCGGGGCTGACTTGGTGGTTGTGGGACGTCTTTTATCGGGGAAGACCGCAAACTTCAACTCGTTTTGTACGGTGATAAAATCTGTGTTTAAGGCGGGGAAAGGACTGGATATCACTCGCCTCGGTGACAATCGGTTCTTGTTTCAGTTCTACCATAAGATCGATATGAACTACGCATTACATAGATGTCCGTGGTCGTTTGACAAGAATGTGTTAGTGCTGGCGGCGGTTGACAAGAACGAGAATCCCATTGACACAAATTTGGATCTATGCAGTTTCTTTGTGCGTATATACAATATTCCGTTAATTCGTCAAACCCGCGCTACGGCGCATGCCATTGGCAGCTTGTTGGGAGTTATGGAGGAAGTAGATCTTGCGGAGTCAACGGGAGTTAGTATGCGTATTCGGGTAAAAATTGACGTGACAAACCCCTATTACGCTTCATGAAACTCCGCGGAAAAGAGGGGCAGCCGATGGTAGTGTCGTTCAAGTACGAGAGGCTCCCGAACTTTTGCTATTTGTGTGGGTTACTTGGACATATTCTTGCGGACTGCGAGTCCAAATACGATTCTGAACTTGGGGATGATTCCCCGTTACCATATGGCGATTGGTTACGAGAATATACGACGGGGTCGGGGTCTAAAGGGGGGTAGAGATTTACGGATAGGGGATGGGCAGGTTATTCGGGCAGGGGTCGTTTTTCGAGCAGGGGTCGTGGCTTTCCTTCAGCTGGACGAACGGGTTTCAGTGCTGCCTCATGGCGTGATCCGCGAACGGACAGCGCAAACTCTTCAGAACGTACTCCATCAGCTAGTTTTGTGCGAGGGCAGGGTAGGGATACACATTCGGATCTGTCTAAAGGGGAAATTACATCAGGTATGGCACGCATGGAGGAGCAGCAGATTTTGAGACAGCAGGAGATACCATTTCGGCCTACTATTGATGACGGAGCAGTAAAGGAGGATGCGCATAATTTAATAATAAGAACGGATACAGTTCAGGTGGGGAATGAGGATGCGCAGGAATTCATGAAGAGTCCAGGTACTGTTCAGGTCCGAAAGGTGTGTCAGCGGCTGGTGGGGGAACTGACTAGGGACTCCGTCAGACACGAGGGTGAGGTTTTTATCGAGACAAATGGGGTGACGAGGGAAGAGTTAACAAGGGTAGAGGTTACAGATCAACATAAAATCCGAGGGGTCCGTATCATGCGACGGGAAGGTTATACCAATAGCAGTTTGGTAATTCGGGAATCTACTGTGGGACAAAAACGTTTGCATGCAGAGGATACGAAGGGAACTCGGCCGATAGACAAAAAGGCACGATTGGAGGTACTGTCTAAGGATATTGATGAGCTTTTGGCGGCGACTGCGATGCAGTCCCGCCGTATCCAATGAGTCTGCTTTGCTGGAACTGTCAGGGTGTGGGGAACCCTTGGACAGTTCGGGAACTAAGGGAGTTAGTTTCCAAATTCCGCCCCCCTCTAATTTTCTTGTCAGAGACTAAATGCAAGACAAGGAAAATAGAGGCTTTGAAGAGTAGGCTTAATTATTTTGGAGTTTGTGTTGATGTGAAGGGTCTGTCTGGTGGGTTAGCATTGCTATGGGTTAAAGATTGGGATGTTCAGTTGCTTAGCATGTCCGAGAATCATATTGATGTAGTCGTGGTGGGCAAAGGTGCAGAACTTGATTGGCGGTTCACTGGGTTCTACGGAGAACCGGATGGAGCAAAACGAATACGCACGTGGAACTTACTACGACAACTCAGAGGAGTTTCAGTGTTGCCGTGGCTTTGTGCAGGAGATTATAATGAAATTTCAAGTCAACAGGATAAACGGGGAGGTCCTCTACGTCCAAATAGGTTGATTAGGAATTTTCATGACACTCTCGTGGACACTGGCCTCAGTGAGATCAATTTTTTTGGACCTCGTTTTACTTGGTGTAGTCGACGACCCACTCCTCATACGGTATGGGAGAGACTTGATAGAGCATGCGCGGACGTTCCATGGCACGACAGATTTCCGCTTGCGCGAGTGGAGCACCTTGTGACTCTTAAATCTGATCATCATGCTATCATTATTCATTTGTCGGGGACGCAGGGAAGACAGAGGCGTACACATAGGTTCATGTTTGAGGCTACATGGGCTATGAAAGGGGATTGCAGGGAGATTATAAGGAGGTGTTGGGATAGTGGAATGGAGGGGACGCTTTCTGAGAAGCTTGATGAGTGCAGGGTTGGTTTGGTACAGTGGCATAAGCTGGACGGTGTTGATTTGCAGAGACGGATGGAGGCTCTGAGACAGGAATTGGGGAGGCTCCGCACTGGCACTATTACCACAGCCTCAAAATCGGAAGAGGTACGGCTTAGTAAACAACTTGAGGAATTGTGCGAGGTGGAAGAGGTGTACTGGAAGCAGAGGGCGAAGGTGCAGTGGCTACGGGAGGGGGATAGGAATACGGCGTATTTTCACAGGCGTGCGAATGAAAGGCGAAGGAAGATTAAGGGCCTTCGGGATGAGGGGGAGTTCTCCGTACGGATCCAGCTGAGATGGACCGGTTAGCATCAGATTATTTCATCAATTTGTTTCGTTCCAGTGGGCCGTCTGAGGAGGCGATCGAGGAGGTTTTGCAGAATGTTGACGCGAGGGTCAGTCCTGAGGTGAACACGAGCTTGGCACAACTTTTTACGGCGGAGGAAGTCCAGAGAGCTATCAAAGATATGTATCCTTTTAAATCCCCGGGACCTGATGGATTTTCTGTTGTCTTTTATCATAAATTCTGGGATATCATTGGGGGGGATGTGACTCGCTTTGTGCTTTCTTTTCTCAATGACCGCATTCTTGATCCGTGTGTTAACTTTACTCATATTGTGCTTATACCTAAGTGTCCAGATCCTGATTTTATGACTCAGTTTCGCCCGATTAGTCTGAGTAATGTGTGTTTCAAGATGGCGTCTAAGACAGTGGCTAATCGGTTAAAACCTTGTCTAGCGTCTATTATATCTGTTTCTCAGTCTGCTTTTGTCCCGGGTCGCCTTATCACAGATAACATACTGGCAGCTTTTGAAGTCAACCACTACCTTAAAAACAAAAGGACAGGGAAACGGTGTCACATGACGTTGAAGCTGGATATGAGTAAAGCCTATGACCGAGTCGAGTGGCCCTTTCTTGAGAAGGTAATGCTTAGATTAGGCTTTGATGCAAATTTCGTTGATTTAATTATGTTGGGCGTGCGCTCGGTATCTTATTCTATCTTGCTTAATGGTCGCCAGTCGAGTGTTTTTTCCCCCGAAAGGGGTATCAGGCAGGGGGATCCTCTATCCCCCTACCTCTTCTTATTCGTTTCTGAGGCTTTTTCAGCGCTTATTGCTAGAGCTGAGGCGAGAGGAGAGCTGAAAGGAGTGAAAGTCAGCAGACACGCACCCCAGGTGTCCCATTTACTTTTCGCAGATGACACTCTGTTGTTCTGTGATGCGGATGTTGCATCAGCAAATTGCATTCGGGGTATATTAGAGCGGTTTGAGGTAGCATCAGGACAGAAGATTAACCTTGAGAAATCAGTGGTGGTATTTAGTAAGAATACGGATGCTCAGACTAGGGGCATGGTGGGGGGCGTGCTGGGAGTCACGGTGGCGGAGAAGCATGATAAATATCTTGGCATGCCTTCAGTGATCGGGAAATCCAAACGTGAATTATTTGATTTTCTGAGGGAACGGTTGGCGAAGAGGGCACATGGTTATAAGGGTAAAACCTTATCGGGGGCGGGTAAGGAGGTATTAGTAAAATCTGTGATGCAAGCTATTCCTACGTTTATTATGAGTTGTTTTCGTCTTCCTGATTTTTTAATCAAGGAGATGGAGTCGATTATTTGCAATTATTGGTGGAGTAGTGGGGAGCAAAACAAAATTCATTGGATTGCCTGGGACAAGCTGTGTCGGAGGAAAGAGGATGGGGGTTTGGGGTTTCGGGACTTACGAGCTTTTAACCTTGCATTACTTACTAAGCAGGCATGGCGCATTCTGTCAAACCCAGATAGCTTAGTTAGTCGAATTTATAAAGCAAAGTATTTCCCGAATGCAGATTTTTGGGATGCACCGTTGGGGGCCGCGCCTTCCTTTTCATGGCGAGGGATTTGGGAGGCTATTCGGGTACTGAAACGGGGTGTGCGGTGGCAAGTGGGGAATGGGGAGGGGATTACAGTGTGGCATGACGCATGGCTGCCTCGGCCTTTTTCTTTCCGGCCTATCACTCCAGTTGACGTCGATGAGCCGTTTCTCTTAGTTCAGGATTTGATTGACAGTGAGACGGGGTGGTGGGACGTTGATGCATTGCGTAACTTCTTGTGGGAGGTGGATGTGGCAGTTGTGTTAACTATACCGTTGGGGGATTTGGGAAATTTTGACCGACGTGTGTGGCATTTTGAGAAGAATGGGAAATTTTCTGTTAGAAGTGCGTATCACCTTATAATGTCGCAGGGTTTGGCGCGAGGAACAGGGGAGGTGGTTGCAAGTTCAGAGTCTCATGCGTCTTGGAAGAAACTTTGGCAAATTAATTGTGCTAATAAGATTAAGCTGTTTATGTGGCGTAGTTGTATGGATAGCCTGCCGACAAGGGGGAATTTATTGCGGCGCCATATTTGCGTGGAGAAGGAGTGTGTCGTTTGCAAGGGGGAAGAGGAGACGATGCGACATTGCTTGTTTGAGTGCCCTTTTTCTAGACAGGTTTGGGCGCTTTCACAGATTCCGATGAAGCTTTGGATTAAGGACAATGAGTTGATGGGCGATTGGGTGGTGCGAGTGGCGAAAGAGGCTTCACGTGAGCTCGGCTTGGTGTGCACGGTTTGTTGGGCAATATGGAGTAATAGAAATAATATTTTGGCAGGAGAACGAGCTAAACGGGCGGATGAGGTAGCAGTGTTTGCAGTGATTTACTCAACAACATGGAATTCTCATGTGGGGAAAGGGCGTTTGGGGTGCGACGGGGAGGTGATGGAATGGGAGGCACCGAAAGGGGAGGTAGTGAAAATTAATTTTGATGGCGCATGTTTCGTGGAGGAGGAAGAGATTGGTATTGGCTTGGTGGCACATGATTCTCAAGGAAACTTAATTGCATGGCGTCAACGGCGTCTTCCTTCTTTGATGAATCCGAATGGTGTTGAGGCTTTAGCGGCATGTGGAGCGGTCTCTTGGGCAATTGAAAAGGGTTGGCGTAGTGTGCTCTTTGAGGGTGATTGTCTTGGAGTTATTCATGACATTGCGCACGGTACTAACGGGGATGTGCACCTTGTTAATATTGTTAAGGATGTTCGACGATTGATTCGGGTGAATAAGGACTTTTACATTAGATGGGTTCGTAGGGAAGCTAATGCGGTGGCACATGCTCTAGCCCGGAACGCTGTAGAAGATGTTGACGGGTTTGATAATTAGTTGGTTTGGTTTTATGTTGGTTGGGTAGTTTGGTTTTTAACATTGTTTGTCTTTAGAGGGACTGTTCATGCAGTTTTTTGGGTTTGCTGCTCTCTGTTTCAAATTGTGGAGAGCAGCAGGTTTTTTCCTCTTAATAATATGTTACTAAGTTTCAAAAAAAAAAAAAAAAAAGTAAGTGGAAATTTCTCTCACGGGGAGATCTTGCTTGGTTGTTGTTAATGTTATCATTTATGCCATTATCACGAGGGTAGTTGGACTTAGATTGAATGTCGTCACTTTTGACATTTCTCATTTTATTACATTTTTGGATCTCCATGTCACATTGTGTGATCACGTTGATCTGCTTAATCGTTATCAAGAAACCTATTTTTCAAGGTGTTGAAGATAATAATGACAACAATTTGAGCGGAGGGCATTTCAACCGTTTGCATCTTGGTATTAAATCATCTGATATAATGTCTCTTTGATACATCACTGCCTTGAATGATAATTTTGAGGCACTATTGTGTTAACATATTTCGCTTATTAGTGGCAAACTTACTCTTGAACTTAGTCCTCAATTGATCACAAACGTTAATTGTGAGAGAAGAGATCCTCGAGAACTAGTCTTGTGCGATGTCGACCAGAGTTATGGCGAACAGTCAAGCTTGGATAACTCTATTGTATCTTCCCAGATTTAGCATTATTTCAATGAGATGAAATTGAGCACTTAGGTCCCCTTCGCCATCATAAGTAGGCATTTTAGGGATTTTACGTCCACGTCCATGCCCAAGCGTAACTAGTTGCAATTTCGGAGAGAATGGTGATGTCACATCAATCAATTCATCATCTACCTGTAAATTCGTCCTTGCTTTGAGTTCTACAGAGTTGTAATGGCTGGATCACCTTCTCTTCTTTCGTGGAGCAAAGGCTCTGGCCTAACGGCGTGTCGTGGCCTTTCTCTTTAGGTCTCATGATTTTCACGTTATCAAGTACAGGTTGTATAGGCAGTTGAAATTGACGGTGATGGTGATGGTTGAACTCTCCTGGCACGAGGATATCAGTAGTCCTCAGAGGGACCAGTCGTAGTGTTAGTTTTCCTTCTTTGAGAACGACCGCTTGGGTTTGAATCCTGGGAATTCTCCTCATTTTGACCTAGGTTCATAACACGAATTGGCGGTGGTGGCACTAGGTTGTTTACAATGTGTTGTCTCATCATATTCATTAACTGTTCAAAGTGTTTCGGTGTTAAAATCGGTGGGTTTTGAGTTCCCATATTTTTAGCTTGAGGTTGTTACTGCCAAGTGTTAGATGTTTCCCCCTAATTGGTATTGGGAAGAATGCATTGTTGAGTTTCTTCCAGGATTCCAGACTAAGTGGAACGCGTAAGTGTTAGAGCTTTACACGACATATTTTCCCCCAAGCAGTGCGTCTAGTTGTTTTCTACAGACGTCGCCTCTAGTGCGGGGTGTTTTTGCTAATCTTGAGCAAATTCCCTCACCAAAATCTCTCGCACCTTATAGGAAATACAAGAAGGGCTTTTGGTTCGATGGAAACCTGTACTAAGAGGAACAATGTTATAAATAAATAGTAAGTAAGAAAATAAACCTAATCTACAGGTAGATATGGGTTTATCATGCTTGCTGAACTCAACACGGGGTCTACGTATCTCTTTGCGGTTGATCTTTGCATGCGGTAGGAATACTTATTTCTGAGCCTCATTACATATAGGCTAAAGAGTCCCGTCAATAAGCTTGATGTATTCTTGAGACCACTGATTGATGAGCTGAATGATCTATGGAAGGATGGTATGTGGACGTATGACAACTCTACAAAACAAAACTCTATATTACGAGAGGCTGTGATGTGGACAATCGATGTGCACTAGAAGACCCTATTCTAGTTAGAACGAGTGAGGAAATAAGAAGAATTGTGCAATTTTTGGGAATTACCTGATAGTTCCACAAACTTGATCCGTCATAATCTCAATGGCATGCACTCTAAGAATAGTTTTCTCGATAACATCATCAACACTGCGATGAAAGACGCAAAGATAAAAGACATGTCAAGTCTACACTAGATTTAGAGATCTTGACTAAACATAAAGAACTGTTTCTAGTTCTCTTTGATAGAGGAAATGAAGTTAAGAAGCCCAAGGCATCCTATTGTCTTGAAAATGATCAAAAGCATATGGTGTTGGAGTGGTTGTCTAATCATAAGTTTTCCCATGGATATGCCTCGAATTTAGGTAGATATGTGCAAAAGCAACATGGGAATTGTATGGGACGAAGAGTCATTGATAAACGTCTCATTAGCCTGATTTAAGTATCTTTTTATATATTATTTTGAATACTTATGATGGCATATTTACTCGTTTTAATATTATTTCATGATTTCTTAGATATTCAAGGAGTTAAGACAAACCTAGGCTAAATAAGACCAAAAATGGATGTTTTAGACAATAGTTGGTCAGAGACACTACTTCGAGATGTTCAAGCACTATGGGAGCATTACGGCACTACAAAAGCATGAAAGACCGAATATAGCGCGACTGAAGAGAAGACACCAAGAGACTGCATGGAGTAAAAAGTAAAGTAGTTCAATCACCACCGCATCGCGTGGGTGGCGCGCAACCAATGTCCCATTGCGCAGGGGTCGTGCAATCAGAGAAAAATTGTCCTGTAAGTCAAAAACCCTTAAACGCAGCCTAAAGTGGAAAGAAAAGCTATAAATAAGGGGCTACGTTCACCAGTTAGGGAGGACCATGCTCATATTTCTTAAACCACTTTTCTACCACTTTCAAAGAGAAGAAACCCTAAGAGTTGTCATAAGAGAGAAAAACACCATCAAAGTCTTGTTCTAGATTAGTCGAGTCAATGTTTGAGAGAAGATAATTAGGGAAGAAGGAGATAGCAAAAAGGAGTACGAAGACGTCAAGCGACAATGTTTCACCAGATCTGAGAAGTTTTTCTTTACCTTTTTACTTTGTCTGTGATATTTAACTCTAAGTTGATTGTTGAACTCCTGACTATGAGGACCTAAACTACTCGTTGTTTAGAGTAGGGGAGTAACTCTGATATTATTACTATATTTATTTGTTTTACTTAATGTGTTTTTGATGACCTTGAAGTGTATTTATATGCGATTTGTGACTATTGCGCAACCTTTAGATCACACAAGATCAATCTTGACTTTGCACGTTTTGTTAAGTTGAATCGGATGAGTTAATTAGATTGCAGATTTGATATGTCTTTCAAAACAAATGACAATTGGGTTAAATAGTCACGGTATGTTATTAGAGACTCATAGGTGTATGGTTGGGATAACTAATTAAAATAGAATAATTGATTATTCTATTTTAGTTTAGTCTAGCATTAGTTAATCTCTCATATTCCCAACATTCATAGTCTAATAACTTTCATTGGATTTGGTAGTTTAATTGTTTTCTTGCATTCGAAAACCATAAAAACCCAAAAACAAAATCGACTTGATTGCATTCTTAGATTAGTCCATTACATTTCTTATAAAGAAATCATAACGTTCTTAGTTTAAAAATCATTCATAGCATTCATCATATTTGGAAAACACAACATAAAAGAAATTTACAGTAATTAGTATTTTTGCATTTAAGTGATTGATACATACAACCATCACTTCCTTGGGATACGATGCTTGATTTGTAACTGTACTTACCATTTTACTATTACTGGATTCTTGCATTTGTGACATAGTGGGATTTAGGTGTAATAATATGTGCTAAAACATATTTTATTTTATTTACACCTACGCACGCTCCAATCAAGTTTTTGACGCCGTTGTCGGGGAGTAATGGTATTCTTAGTGTTTGTGTGAGTCCTTGAGCTTATTTGTTGAGACACTGGTATCTTTTGTTGTTTGTCGTTGACGATGCCTCATGGATCGATAAACCTCCTCTTGCACTTCTTAATGAAGAAAAAGAGGGACACTTGAACACTCTTTTTGTTGTAATACTACCAATCAAATGATTTGAAGGACGGTTTGCATCTGAAATTGGAAATGTAAAGATTGAAGGGGACAAGAATCTGCGAGAAATCATGCAAGCCAAATACAGTCTGGATCTCTTGAACTATATTAAAGAAAAACTGTTCAGCGGAGACTTGGAATGAGACCGTGACCCACATGTAAAAGCACTAATCCAAACATGTGACAAGTTTGTATGTTGTGAGTCGACATAGCAACATGTTGGTTCCCTGTTTCACTTTTGAGAGCAGCGAGAGCCTGGTATGATGGAATCTATAACAAATAATCATACTAATTGAAGCGGTTGAAGGAGAAATTATGCAGCCAATTCATGACCATTTAATGGAAAAAGAGGCGACATGAGGAGATTCTTAGCTTCAAACAATATGATGGTGTATAAATTATTGACGCCTGGGAGAGGTATCAACATATGATTATGGAATTTCCAAAATGCAACCTATGAGAGGAAGCATTACTGAAGAGCTTTTACAATGGGCTTAAATTTGAGAACAAAATGTTCATAGATTCAATCGCTACTGAAGGCTACTTGAAGATACCAGCGGACGAGGTTCATATCATGATGAATTGTGTTTGTACGGAGCTCAGAAAGTGGAAGCAACACATCATGATGGACATATTGGTAGATCTGAAAAACGATAGTGCATCCATTCCAGAAAAGGAGGGGAGAAGGGTATTGTTAAAATTCAAACAACCAGAGGGGAGTTCAAAGCTTCGTCATGGAGGCGATATGGAATGACTTCATGACTATGCCCTCGTAACACTATTACAACCCTTCACCATATGACCATATTTTACTACAACCTGACTCCAATTAGTTAAGAACATTATGGACACGATGCCAAATGGATGTGATTTCTTGAGCTAGTCATACAACAAGAGTCAAACTTTGCTATCCACTCTGGCAAGGTTTGAAGACACACATTTTTAACCAAATGTCAAAACGCCTACAAGAGGGAAAGTGATGAAGGGAGCATAGGAAGAAAAAGACTACAGTATAATTGGTGCACTAAAGGACCCCTGATTCTTCCCCATAATTGTTGAGCTAACCGACAATAAACTCAGCGCTATGTGAGAGGCAACCCAAAATATTAATTTTTTAATTATCGAGTCTTTAGTTTAATTCTATTTTGAGTCATATACAACATTTTATTTCAATTTCTTGTTGAGCTAACAAGTGAGGTATGAAAAGCAAAGAAAATGAAAAGAAACCATAAGTGAAGAGACGAAAAGGAAAAAAGCAAGACGATAATGGACAAAGTGAGAACTGCACAAATTAGAGCACGCATTGCAGAGTTTTGAGTAGCACACGCGACCGCTGCTCCCATTGCGCCTCACATGCACGATCCGTGGGGCGATCTGATTTGGTGGCGCCAGCATTCCAGTACACACCGCGTCCAATACAACATCGAAGTTTTGATCATGCCCCAGCAATCAGGGCGCGCGCCAACTTTTTTTTGTAGCACACGTGTCTCAGTTCGAAGGGCAATAAGAGAGATGCAAAAACCATAATCTGCAGAATTTGGCTGAGAAATCTCTTACTTTACGTTTCTTACCATACTTATATTTTCTTTATGATTAAATTACATTGATACATGAGTTGTTTCCGTTGTAATTTTATTTATTATAGGAGAGTTATGCAACTTTATAAAAATTTCTAAGATCTAATTAAGAATTGCCCTATTTATAACCCTAATTACTCTTACAATTCCACTATCTCTAATAATTCATAAGGCTATTTCTTTCTATATATGTTTATTTGTTCCTATTTGTGTGGAAATCTACTTGTTTATCTGTTCAAGAATCCTTCCGCCAGATTCAAAAGACAAGTTTTATATGAACAAGCCAAGTTTATGGTATGCATCAAAAAAGGTGATTTGACAATAGATTGTATTATTTATATATATATATATATATATATATATATGCGTGTCGGTTACAAGTGAATGGTTTAGTAATACAACGAGTCTATCTCAAATCAGGCCTACACTATGTATCTCGCGTAGACTTGGTCCGAAACACCTCGAACCAACGCCTCGATGCTTGGATGGCAGTGGGATATCAGTGACTAGATCAGATGTATGTCGGTGATTGTCTTCAACATGATATCGAGGATGCCCCCCGACGTGATATCGGTGATGTGGTGGTGTGACGTATCAAAGGTACACGAGGTAATCCCGATATCGAATGTGATATCGAGAGTGAGATCGGGGATGTATTTCGATGTGACGCGTGGTAGCTGAGGGATAATAATTGCTTACATTGGGATCCGGGTACCGCGTATTTATAGACCTCGGGATCCGGAGACCACAATAACATATCGGTGATTATTACCGATATGATATCGAAAGTGGTCCCCGATATGGTCAAATAGGGGCCTGGTTTGGGCCAGACCCAATATGCGGGAAATGCCCATATCATGTAGTCCCCCAATTTGGATTCTTATCTTATAGATAAGAATTCGCAACTCTAATTTTAACTTTCTGGGTTACATGTACCCTTCGTCCTGCCAGTTCAAATGACGGAGATCAAATTTGCGGTAAACGCACCTTGTGATGAACTTCGATGGGTCCCCTAATGCAGTGGACGCCTAGTTTGAGGTCCTCGTTTGAATTATTCGTTTCTTGGGATTTGAGTTTCTTATAAATATGGGAATTGCACTTTGAGAATTGTGACGGAGTCCTTTACAATGTAATTCAAGTATATCCCAAGCATGTTTGGCTTTTTTTATAATTGTGGATTAACTTGAACATGTGATGATTAACCCAACTAAAGATAGCATTAAGAGCCTTTTAATTAGCGTTATAGAGACTTACCTCTGTTGCTGTCCAATCTGCTTCTAGTTTTGGTACTAGATCACCTTCACCATCTCTTGGTAATGTTGGAAGAGAGTATCCATTGATCACGGATTGCCAAGCTCGAATATCAATAACTTTGATGTGAGACCTCATCCTGATATTCCAATATGCATAATTGGAGCCATCCAAAACTGGAATCCTGCTGGTATTAGGATTGACATTGTCCATTATGTTGTATCACCTCCAAACCACCAGTATAGTCGGTGTTTGGCTCTGACGCCAATTGAAATTGTCAGATCGTGGATTGACACAACAACTTAGAGAGTTAAGTTGCCGTTGCCTTAACTCTATTGTGATCTTCTTGAATATTGTGACATGCAGCGAAATTAAAAACACAAGAAGATATAATTTTAAGAAGTTTTCAATTTTATTAAAAACTTCCGAGCCTTGGGCCAAATAACCAATAAAGGGTTTAACAAAATGATCCTCACAATAATTCACTCACGCTCTTTGTTGATCGGACTCAATGAAGCAAACAAGTACGAACTACTTAACTTCTATGAACTAGACGTAAATAGTTGATACAAAGATTTCGCAAAAGCAAGACGAAGACAATACAACGTATGATTAATCTCTTGGATTGTTTTGCACTATTTTCTTGTAATCATCTTGATGAACTTCACATCCTTTATAGATTTCTTGAAACTTGCACGCCAAGATGTGTTGTTCACAGTTTTGGTAACTCTTGTTGTTTCCTTGTTGAATTTTGGCTTCTTTGTGAACTAAGTATCTTTCTTGAATATGTGTTTCCTTTATTACCGTTCTAGCAAGGTAACACATCTTCTTCATATCAGAGCAATCCTGGAAAGAATCTAAGTTGCAGAGAACCGCCAATTTGTTTTGTTCTTTGCAAACCGTGTTGAGTTGACTATTCAACTTAACTTGAATTATGGATACTTCAAGTAAGGAATCTTCCATAGCTCTTCCTTATGATTAAGATACCTTCCCAGAACTTGATTAATAAGTGAATAAATGCAAAACTTAAATTTAGCAGTTAAAGAACAGTTTCTGCACAGGCTCTCTGGTTTCAATGTTATCCTCAATGTTGTCCCAACATCCCATAACATGGATTCTAGAAAACCTTGCACTTTCAGTCTTGTACACAATCCGAAGGGAAATATTCAACTATCTTGTATCTTCTTTTAAATATATCATTATAAACTAGATAAAAAGTATATTCTTAATTTGCTCTACAAACTTATGTATGATAACTTTTAGTATTACTAATTGAAATTGGTAACAAAACTACGTATATGTATATGGAGTAAATATTAAATATGATATTTGATGCCGGATAATTTCGTTTGCTGAGTAACCACTCCACGTCAAACTAATTCAGGCTTGTTACTGGTCATAAGCAAGATCACATAACACGAATGGGCATGCGTGTGCGTGGGTGGATGCGGGTACGTCAATGCGCCTATTTTGAAAAATCAAATTGTTAATGTGGTCTTATTGAAAAAGTATAAAATTATTGCAAATATTAGGTGAAGCCATCTCTTTTAACGTGACAAAGAAATAAATATTGATTACTTGTATTTAAACATGCTCTAAATATTGTATTTGATTTATTTGGTAATTGAGATAAGAGTTTCAATGTATTTAGTCATTAATTTTTATTTTTTTTATTGTTTCTCCTCGGAAGATACTCAAATTATCTCTCACTATCCTTCTTATAAAAAAATAGAAAGAGTCATAAACATCACCTTAATTCACAATAGATGTCGAAAAAAATACACAAACTTAGTCATACTTCTTAGTTCAAGAATTAAGGATCCTTAGTTCGCATTAAAGTCGTGCACACGCACTGAATTCGCCAGTTCGCGACTAGTGCTCTAGTGTGACATGGGTAGTAGGAGGATTATGTGACTTAGGTCATGAGTTAGCTTTAAGTTTAGAAAACATGCACTGAAAAATACGGCACGTGAACGAAGTCAAGGTTGAGCCAGCTTAGGCATTATGGTGCCTAAGTTGGTTGGTGTCCGATTGATGCGAATTGGGATTATGTTAGTTTCTGATTGATATTTGGACTAATACAAGCTGCCTATGTATCCTGTTTAGAGAATCAAGCCATATGTAGTTCATTGTTTCTTTGTGGTTTTTGATCATGGTCGAAGATGAAGGGCGGACTTCTGAGGTCATGCATTTGGACAGATAGCACTATAGCAGTTAATGGCCATGTATTATGCGACTTCACGGTTTTCCTCATAACTCTTTTTGTAGAGGTCCAATTGAAAAACTGTTTGTTGATCTGGAAACTAGACTCAAAAGCTTTGCATTAGTACAAGGCATATTAGTTCCTTGATGAGCCCATTTAAGTTGGGGAAGAGTTCAGTCAAGGAACAATTTGGTCATGGAAGAATTAGGTCGGGAAGAGATTGGTCAAGAAGAGATTGGTCACGAAGATATCGTTTACGAAGAGATCATTCATGAAGAGATCAATCATGACATGTGGTATCAAAGCCTCAAATCGTGATCCACCTAGTTCAGACAATGTTGGGAGATACATCGTATTCAGTGCAACAGTTCGCTGAGAGTGTGAGATTGGATGCCAAGGCACAATTAGCGGCTCTGAAGGAGTGGAGTGCACAACCTACAGTGAGGATCTACTCTTTAAAGTGGGAAGTCAAAATTCTAAAGTCAGAGAATATACATTTAAATTCTCAACTGAAACATAATAGAAATTGTTCCAAGTAACTTATTGCTTCCTTGGAAGCCTTAGGGGCGAGGTTTGACGCCCATGAGGTGAAGATGGAAGTAGTGTACGAGACTCTAACTACACTGCGATGAGTTGTGAATAGTAGCCCGGTTGGAGCCTCGGAACCATCATCTCAAGACCAGATTCCTGAACCTCAACTGTTCGAAGGCGTGGGTTCCTTTGTTTGCTACGATAACTCGGACATGCACCCTCGCAGCGGGTGCTCGGCTATACTGTGGTCTGCACTCTCGCATAGGAAATAATATTTGACTTGGGCTCCTCGTTTGCCACCCAGCATGGTTGGCTCGTTATCCATGGGTTATTTAAGTTTCCATTGGTAGGCGGGAAGATGTACCCCCACCTTTGCCTTTTCCTTCGTCACAACATCCCTTGGTCCTCGGTTCCCTGCCCTCAGAAGCCAGGTGTAATTAAATCATAGACTATGTGGCGGCAATGGCTGAGTGAAGGTCCTGAACATTCCAGGTTGGAGCTCTTGCTTCGCCCCACGGCTTAATCCCTTTCCATAAAAGTGAACAGGGCATCTTTGTCGCAAAGGGTCAAGATCTCGAGAACAATCTCTTGAAACTCATTCACATAGTCATAATTAGTGTTGTGCATGATGTGAACACCAGAGACATGCCCGAGCTTTGAACTCCATATTCTCGAGATAGAATTACGTCTTGATCTACGCCTTAAAGTCGTCCCAAATGATGATGGTGCACAAGTCCTCCTCGATATCGGTCAGACACCGTCTCTACCAAAACATGGCAATATCAGTTAAAGAGAGTGGAACGTAGTGAAATTGTGTCTCATCGTCATCCACGTTAAAGGGAATAAGTGCAATTCTATGTTGTACATGAAGTTCCACTAATGGGCGTTCCTTGCCCCATTGTACGGATTCGTCTTAGGAATTCCCACCTTCTGCTCCTTCGGGGATCTGTGCTAACACACGCGCATGACGGCTCCGCAACTCACAACAATCTTCTTTTTCATGGCCGCGAACTCCATTTGTATCTCAGTCATGGAAGTATTAATGGACTGAATTTCAAAAAAAAAAATAGAATTAAGATTAGAAAGTATATGCTCTTTTAATGAAGACCGTGGCTCATCCAAGTCCCCAACGTCTATATCCTCTATGACGTTGACTCGGTCGACCAGGTCATCGACCAAATGATGCACCTCCACCATCGCGGATTGAACCCGTTCAACGCGTGCCTCAATGTCGCATCGGACATTGGGTCTAGCGACGGTTCAAAAGATGGTGCGTGCGCAAGCCTGTTGCACATTTTCCTCTTAGTGACGACCATCGTGGCTTGCTCCACTTTGTTTAATCACGACATGCTTGCCCTCGTAAACCTCCAAATATTGCAACAATCTCACTTGTATATAAGCAAAAGAGCCTTGGGTTTCCAAGACCGTGTCTCTAATACCTCATGTCACGTACTTAGACTTATTCCCCTTAATCCTGACTCGTGACGTGCATCCTTGCCTAGCATTGCCGCGGTGCTAAGACAAATCAGCCTACATAAGTGAATCGCAAGAGTGTGCGAAAGAAAGCAAGAACGTTAAAGTATGTGCGCTGTGCGGAAGTGTTTGCTCGAAAGATTGCTTGATATTCAAAAAATATCACTGAGGTTACACATCTATAGATGTCGACCGACGTAACAGACAACGAGGATCTGATGGAAATTTTTGGACACTTAACATCTGAGCATCTACTTCTGCCACTACTTTACTTGAATAACCACCTTGTTAAGGTCGGTGCAATAGTTACAGCGGGTTACAATTCTCTATAATTCTAGGCCACTATAGACTATATGTATTTACAATCTAATCCCTCAAAGACGTAGTATTTAAAAGATAGCCTACAAAAATGTTAATCCGCCTAAGTGTTGGACTCTCTTGTCCGCGCGCGGAACGCGACTAAGGTTTCGCGTAAATTATGGGCGCTAGAGCGGAGCACTGGTGTTGGGTTGGGTGTCTAAGTCACGTGTCGTGACGTTACGCTGTATGTCTCTAGGCTTATGCCTCGCTCCTAACTCAATAGATATCTCTTTATACTCCCAACGCCTTTAACAACATTGACTTGAATCGACCGACTCTTAGCTCAATTTATGAGGAATTAGTTTTAAATTTTTTGTTTGCTAATTTATAAGTTACTTAATTTTTATAATAAGTTATGATACTTTTTTTTTGTAAGTAATTAAATACAAACGATCCATAAGTTATTCTGTTGTTATTAATTTATAAGATATTTAGTTTGTTTAATCACCTTTTCTTAATTAGTTTATAAACTTTTTAAACATACACGTACATGTGCCAAAAGTTTTATTATCAAAGAAACCAGTTTTGGATGAATTATCTTGATGTTTGGCGCCCAAATAGCAAATTCTGTAGTTATCAATAAAAGAAAGATAGCAAATTCTGTGCTTGTCAAAAGGAAAGATAGCAAATTCTATGGGAAAGAAATCGGCTCTCACTTGTCCCAAAAGAAGAAGAAAAAGAATCTGGCTCGGCGTTCAAATATAAGAAAAAAATGGCTGAACGCCTAGGCGCCAAAATATGAAGGGGGGAAACTTCATATTTGTGCCGCCTAGGCGTCCGCCAGCTGAAATAGGCTAAGCCATCACCGTCTGATATGGTAAGATTAAAATTCTATATTGTAAATAAGATAAGTCTCTGTTTTGAAAATAATTATATTCGATTTATATATTTGTATCCTAGGAGACGTGATGCAAGGGCGATAACATATTCAGGACTCTGCCTCTTCGCTTGAGGTGAACTTCTAGTAATATCTTGTTATGCTCCCAATGTCAAGACTCAAGAACAATCATGCTATATGTTTATATGTTATAGGTGAAGTTCCAGATCTGAATATTGGATGACAGAGATTTCTTTTACAATCGTTATCCAACTCGTAAATAAGTGATTATTTCATACGGGACAATGCATCTTGTTTTCTCTGTTGCACACACAATAGCGGAATCGTTATCTTTACAATCTCTGCTCTTGATGTCATGGAATGTTGTTAAGTCATTGATTCAAAAGTTATTTTATACCTTAAAAAAGTTATTGTAAGAATGTAAGAATGTATTTTGCTGAATGAGTTTGATGGGGGTATTTTAGGACTGGGCCAGCAATATAGATTGGGTCGGCCCATAAGCGTATCGAATTGGCCCAATTCGATACCTTCAGCGCATCGAATACTCATCATTCGATGCGTATTTTACAGTTGTCCCCGGGCCCCACATAGCGAGGTTGCTATATATATGACGGTCTTGAGCATTCAGAGGCAGATCGAACTTGAGTCCCAACCCGACCACATCGAATCCTGCTATTCGATACGTTCATTTATTCGATACGCCTCTCGGTTCGATACACTCCACTATTCGATACGCTCCAACTTGTTATCAAGGCCATATCGAATTGACTCGGCATCGAACCTGCACCATTCGAGGCGCACATCGAACAACCACAATTCGATGCGTTACATATTTAGTGTTATCTTTGTATTTAAATCTGTGTAAGATCTGTAATAGATAGTAGGTGTTTCGAACAAAGTTAGTCCCGTTAATTCTATTGGATTAACATTATTTTGGTTATTTATATTCCCATTGTACTGTTTTACCGTGTTTTATTACCGTGACGAAATAAGACCAAAATATTGGCGCCCTCTGTGGGAATACCGTAAACACTGTTTTTAGATAGGGTAGAAAGGATGACGTATAAAAGGCGCATAAATGTGGTTGAAAAACAGCAAACAGAGAAAAAGATCAAAACAAAGACAGATCTGAGTCAAGAAAGGATTGAGCCTAAAAAACAGGGGCAAGATAAAATAGAAAGTCAGTTGTTGAAGCAATGGCAAGAATATAAGATGAAACCATTAGGAGGATTTAAAATCGTACAGCTTTTCAAAGAAAGTTTTGATAAAGTAATCAAGATTGGAGCCGAGATGGACTGGATGATAGAGGCTGCGTTGGTAGATTGCCTTCGCCGTAATTCAAATATTTACATGGTTCGATTCTGACCTTCTCGGGATAGACTCACGAATCATTGTACATCATCTGAATGTAGACAAGAGTGCAATACCGACACGGCAGAAGAAGCGAAATTTCAGCAAGGAAAAGAATGAAGCAGCTGAAAAAGAGGTGCAAGATTCTCAGAATGGTTGAGCAATATTGTGCTGGTTTTAAAGAAAGAAGCTACATGGAGAATGTGTGTGGACTATACTGATTTAAATAAGCATTGCCCGAGAGATCCTTTTCCTTTGCCGCGGATAGATCTACTTGTGGATTCTACAACATGATGTGCATTATTGAGTATGATGGATGCAAAGAGTGGTTTTCATCAAATCTTCATGGCAGTGCAAGATCAGAGTAAAACGACATTTGTAACTGATACCGGAGTGTACTGTTATAGGGTAATGCCATTCAGATTGAAGAATGCGGGAGCAACATTTCAGAGGCTGGTGGCTAAAATGTTTTACCATCAGATTGGAAAATCGATGGAAGTATATATTGACGATATGCTTGTAAAGAGCCTCAAAGCTGATGAACATGTGCAACATCTGGATGAGGCATTCAACATAATGAGAACATATGGAATGAAATTATACCCTAAAAAATGCACTTTTGGAGTAACGGCTGGAAAGTTTCTAGGATATGTGGTGAATGAGAGAGGAATCGAGGCCAATCCTGATAAAATAAAAGCAGTACTAGACTTACCCTCACCAAGGACGGTAAGGGATGTACAATGTTTGGTGGGCCGTCTGACGGCCTTTGGGAGATTTATATCAACATCTGCCGAAAAGAACCTCCCTTTCTTTAAGGTGATGAAGCGGAACAAAGATTTTATTTGGACGACGGAATGTGAATAAGCTTTTAGACAAATGAAGAATTATTTGGTAAGCCCGCCGTTATTAGCAAAACCGGAGGAGAATGAAATGTTGTATCTCTATTTGGCAGTATCTGCAAATGCAATCAGTACGGTACTGCTCAAGCAAAAAGGAGCTCAACAATTACCCATACATTATGTGAGCAGAATACTGCAGGGGGCAGAGAGAAATTACTTGGAAATAGAGTTGTTTGCGTTAGCAATTGTTGTTACAGCTCGGAAGTTGAAACCGTATTTTCAATCTCACCCAATTACTGTGGTAACAGATAAACCATTAAAGCAAGTGTTGGCAAAGCCAGAAACATCGGGCAGATTGGTGAAATGGGCAATTGAACTTAGTGAGTTCGGATTGGAGTTTAAGTCGCGGATTGCAATCAAAGCGCAAGCTCTAACAGATTTCATGACCGAAACTCTCGGAAACAGTGTAGTTGAGACAACAAGCTGTATTTTTTCTATATCGAGTCAAGTGGGCACCAATAGGGCAACATCGACATGGATCATACACACAGATGGATCTGCCACAACTCACGGAGGGGGAATTGGAATACATTTTTTGTCCCCAGAGCGGAGGGAATTTGAATTTGCTATCAGCCTGAATTACATGGTAACGAATAACGAAGCTGAATACGAAGCAATAATTGTAGGGATCAAAATGGCACTCGGACTCAACATCGAACATCTAGACGTGTTCACCGATTCGCTCTTGGTGGCAAATCATTTCTCGGGAAGATATGAAACACGTGAGGAAACTATGAAGTTATATGCCGCTAAGGTTAAAGAGTTGGCAAAGAGGTTCAAATTTTTTGATACAACTCAAATCCCCAGGGACGACAATGCAAAAGCAGATGCGCTTTCTAAATTTGCAAGTTCTTCAGAGATTTTGGCAGAGAAACGAATCACACTTATGGTCGCTGATAAACCTTCGATTGGGATATCAAAATATGTTACCACAGAAGTTAGAGTGGAATTTATAATGACAATACAAGAGGACCCGTCTTGGAAGGATGAAATTATGATCTATCTTCAACAGGGCATTTTACCAGCGGATCCAAATGCTCAACGCAGGATGCGTTACAAGGCTTACAGGTTCATTATCAGTAATGGAGAGTTATATAAAAGATCTTTCGAAGGACCATTGTTAAGATGTTTGACTCATACTCAAGCTGAATATGTCATGGAAGAGATCCACGCAGGTTGCTGCGAAAATCATTCCAGGGGACGAGCATTAGCTCAATGAATATTGCGTCAAGGATATTATTGGCCAACTATACGTAAAGATGCAACAACTTATTCTAGAAAATGTGATAGTTGCCAATACCATGCTCGCCTCATTCACAGACCGGCACGTCAACTGCAACCCATCGACGTGGCATGTCTGTTTGATCAATGGGGAATTGATATTGTGGGTCCGTTTCCACATGGCAAAGGTCAAAAACGATATTTAATAGTAGCAGTGGAGTATTATACAAAATGGGTTGAGGCAGAAGCTATAACGTCGATCACAGAGAATAATATGATCGAGTTTATTTGGAAGTACATTATATGCCGATTCGGCATACCGAGGTCCATTGTGTGTGATAACGGTACGCAATTTACTGGGAAGCAGATTAAATCGTGGTTTGGGGAATTAAAGATATCACACAATCTCACGTCAGTATATCACCCACAATCCAATGGCCAAACAGAATCCACTAACAAAACATTGAAGGATTATCTCGAAAGGAGAGTCAGAGCCACAGGAAAAACGTGGCCAGCAGAGCTTCAAGGAATATTATGGGCGTATAGAACGACCCCGAGGACATCCACAGGGGAAACCCCATTCGTTCTTTTTTATGGCACTGAAGCTGTATTGCCTGCGGAAATAGGTATGCCAACGCGCATAATTACTGACTATGATCCAGAACAATCGGCCCGGTTGCGACAGATGGACCTGGATATGATAGGATCCACAAGAGAGGATGCTTATCAGCGTACTGTTGCTTATAAAGCTGCAATGGCCAAAAGCTATGATAAGAGAATTCAATTCAGAATTTTTGAAGTAGGAGATTTGGTTCTTATGAGCATTGTAGCTAAACAACATATCGGAAAGCTTGAACCAAAATGGGAAGGGCCTTTTAGAGTCACACGAGCAAGTTCACGAGGATATTATTATTTGGAGACTCTAAGAGGAGTTCAACAGAAACGCCCATGGAATGTGCAACATCTCAGGCGTTATTACGCATAAATTGAAGAAATTTCATTAAATATATGTTTCTTACCCTTTAATTTATATTGATTCTTTTCAAAAATTATTAACTGAAAATTTTCATTCGTTGAATGATATAGAAGGAAGAACATGATGGAGGGGTAAGAAGGCCCAGAGCGGTCCACCCCGCATGCCAGAAGGAAGAACGTGACGGAGGGGTAAGAAGGCCCAAAGCGGTCCACCCCCGCATGCCAGAAGGAAGACCATGACAGAGGGGTAAGAAGGCCCAAAGCGGTCCACCCCCGCATGCCAGAAGGAAGAACATGACGGAGGGGTAAGAAGGCCCAAAACGGTCCACCCCCGCATGCTAGAAGGAAGAACATGACGGAGGAGTAAGAAGTCCCAAAGCGGTCCACCCCCCATGCCAGAAGGAAGAACATGACGGAGGGGTAAGAAGGCCCAAAGTGGTCCACCCCCGCATGCCAGAAGTAAAAATAAGACGTAGGGATAAGAAGGCCCAACGTGATTCATCCCCGCATGCCAAAACAGCGACGTAAAGGGATCTAATCTCTCAAATAAAACATGAATGCCCTAAAGATAATAATAACAGCTCAAAGTGCTCATATTTTTCATGGCAAGTAAAATCATAATATTAGACATGCACCATGACGTCAAACATCATTATTAAACGTCAGAAAAATATTCACTCAACAGTAAACAAATAAATTAAATGATGTGTCTTGATATAATCGCAACGAAGCAATACAGGAATAAACCTAAATTACATAGCTAATGTTAAACGGTTGAGTCGTTATCATTACCGAGCAATTGATTAAAGTTACATGACTCTATACAAAACAAAAGGCTGATATCCACAATTCAGTTTAGCAAAATATCACGACTCATTCGATGAATGGGGGGACTCCGGACGAAGAACCACACCCACTGAACGCGAAAATTTAGCACAGTTACTTTGAATTTGATCCTCTGTGAGAATCAATTCATTCTCTTGTGCCCAATTATCGGGCAAAACAACTTCAGTTCTTTCAGAAGGATCATTAAGTTGATATCTACTAGGAGAAATAAGATTTTGTGCACTTAACGATGGATCAGGTACACTACTGGCCAGCACAAAAACCTTGTCACCTGGAGTAGAACGCACTCCTCCTGGTAAAACTCCTTTAGGACCAGAAGTCTTAGGTGCGTTTAATGCCCTACTTCTTTTATCCAAGGCTACAAGGGAAACATTTTCAAAACCCTTTCTCTTTGGAGGACTTTGGAGGAAGATTGTAGACCTAGAGGTTCTCAGAGGTAATTTTGGGTCATCATCGCTTGAACCAAAAGCATCGTGAAGTGCTTTTTTGATACTCTCTGAATCCTCCATAGTTGCGCTAGGACTGGTTTTCTCTTTTCCCTTATACGATTGAGGTGAACTTGATTTTACGATACCTGAACCGATCACATTCGGTTTTTTATGGTCGCGCCACACAGCATAAAATGGATCACCAGGATTAGGAGTATGTAAATCGTCATCATCATCACTGCTACACTCTGGGATCTCCATTTTAGAGTTACGCGTTACATCTAGCATATCCTTCCGGAAACCATCTCAGCAGAACCGCGAAGTAGTTCCAAAAATTTATATACGTTACTTTGTGTAAAATCTCGAACGATTGCATATTTGTAATCTTCAGATTCGAAATACTGGATTCGACGGCGCAAATTGGAAATGGCATTTTCAGCATCCGTATTTGAAGCTTGAAGAGAACAGTTTTTCCGTTTCAGGGATTCATTATCCTTTTTTAGCGCAATAATTTTAGCACGTAGAGCATCGGCGTCCTCTTCTGTTTTCTTAGCCTTAACTTCGGCATGATGTCTGTCGCGGATAGCTTTCTATGCTTTCGCCTCCGCCTCCTTAGCGCGTTTCAGTGCATTTTGGCGACTATAATTCCCATTATGAATAGTAGTGCGAAGATTATCAACAACACTATTATGATGGTTCTGCACCTCGGCTAACCCGCTATAATCCCTGCATAGTCGATAAACCGCTAAGATGATGGCAGCAAAGAATAAACGCCCAAAGGGCGCCAAATCCTGATACCCCAACCGATTTATTACGGTTCGTCGATCTAACTGAGGCCATAAACTCTGCATTTTCTCTCCAGCTTGCTCCTCTCTTAGTCTGTATCCACCCAATGTGGCACTTAATGATTCCGAATTCTCATCATTGAGAAAATCGTAATTAACAAGACTTCCTGGAGGGGCAGGTCTTGGATTCCCGGAAGGTCGAGGTCGTCTTGGGGGAGGTATGTCCTGAGCGTCACGAGCGGATTCATCCTCAACTAATTTTCTTTTAGCAGAAGTATACCAATCCTCATCAAATGAGCGGGAGGAGCTTGCTTCCTCTGCACTTCGCTTTTGTCTGAATGTAGGGTTCGCTGCATTGAATCTGGCCAAGTTACTAGCAATTCTATCATCTTCAGAATCGATATCTTTCATTATTCGGATTTGACGATTAGTCCCGACTTTTATCCGTCCACCAGTAACGGTAGGTGTTACCACCACTCTCCGCGTATCAACATTCTCGTTGCGTTCAAAATCGCTCACAATGGGCACTCGAGTGCCAGCACTAATACCACCAAGCCTTATGGTAGAATAATTTGGGGAGGATAAATTAGATGGGCCCGCGCCTGAGGGCTCATTTTGCTCATTTCGTTCGCTCCTTCCCTGAGCATCGTGAATATTCTCATGAGATAACACAATTTTGCTGCGACTTCGAGATTTTATACGAGCCATATCAACCTAATAATAAATTTTAATACTTTTTTTATAAAAATAAATAATCAGTAACGTGTCGAATATCGGCGATTCGATACGGGCCATGTTGAATAGACTCCGTTCGATGCGGTTCAGAAGCAAACAAAAATTCCTTATCCGAATAAAAACAAGAAATGTCAGACATGTGGTCCCTTATATATAGGCCCATGGGCCGCAACTGTTCTGAACGCATCGAATTTTCGTAATTCGATGCGCGTATCGAACTCATCAAAATTCGATGCCTGCAAACTGACGCATCGAATTGTTACAATTCGATGCCCATAATTTATTATGACGAATATGTTTTGAGTCTGGAAGTCGTCATCACTCCATTAACGTCTCCCAAACTGGGGGGACTTTGTGATGGGGGTATTTTAGGACTGGTCCAGCAATATAGATTGGGCCGGCCCATAAGCGTATCGAATTGGCACAATTCGATACCTTCAGCGCATCGAATACTCATCATTCGATGCGCGCATCGAATCGGTATGATTCGATGCATATTTTACAGCTGTCCTCGGGCCTCACATAGCGAGGTTGTTATATATATGACGGTTTTGAGCATTCAGAGGCAGATCGAACTTGAGTCCCAACCCGACCACATCGAATCCTGCTATTCGATACGTTCCTTTATTCGATACGCCTCTCGGTTCGATACACTCCACTATTCTATACGCTCCAACATGTTATCAAGGCCATATCGAATTGACTCGACATCGAACCTGCACCATTCGAGGCGCACATCGAACAACCACAATTCGATGCGTTACATATTTAGTGTTATCTTTGTATTTAAATCAGTGTAAGATCTGTAATAGATAGTAGGTGTTTCGGACAAAGTTAGTCCGGTTAATTCTATTGGATTAACATTATTTTGGTTATTTATATTCCCATTGTATTGTTTTACCGTGTTCTATTACCGTGACGAAATAAGACCAAAATAGAGTTCTTCATTAATCTTGAGGTCCATATATAGTACAACAATGAGTCTAAGTAAGGTAAACCACCTAATCTAAATAAGTACAAAATCAATCTAAGATATACACAACAGAATATAGTAGAGAATATACTAGAGAATATACAACATATATCTAATACATCCCCACTGTCGAAGCGGGAGGATCACGAACGGTTAGACTGTTCGTGATCCTAGGGCAACCCCTTAGTGCAAATATCGACAATTTAGGACCGAGAGGGGACGTGTAGAACTCGAACATGGCCCGAGAAACTTTTTCACGAACAAAATAGATGTCTAACTCAATGTGTTTGGTGCGTTGGTGTTGCACCGAATTAGTAGTGGGATAGATGGTGCTCACAGTATCACAATAAACAAGGTTGCTTTTGAGAGAGGAAGGCACAACTCCAAAAGAAGATTACGAATCCAGCATGATTCGGATACTACATTAGCAACCCCACAAGATTCAGCTTCGGCACTAGATCGTGAGATAGTGGGTTGCCGTTTAGAAAACCAAGAAATAAGGTTATCGCCAAGAAATATGCAATATAGAGAAGTGGATAGTCGAGGGTTGGGGCAACCATCCCAATCAGCATCAGTATAAGAAAGTAGAGAGTCGAGCCGTGAACGAGAAAGATGAAGGACAAGATGAGTCGTGCCTTGAACATACCGAAGTACTCGTTTTAGGGCTGCCATGTGTTCTAATCAAGGGTCATGCATATGAAGACAAATTTGTTGAACAACATAAGATATATCCGGTCTCGTGAAGGTAAGACACATGAGGGCGCTCGCCAAGCTACAAAAAAAAGTCAGGTCGGAAAAGGAAGGACCCGAGGAACCGAGCTTCTGTTTAGCGTCAAAGGGTGTAGCTGTAGGTTTACAAGAAGACATGCATGCACGTTCTATAATTTCTCTAGCATACTTGCTTTGAGACAAGAAAAGGCCACATGCATGATGAGTAACAGCAATGCCCAAAAAATAGTGAAAGGAACCCAAGTCCTTCATGGCAAATTCAGAACCAAACTGAGCATTAAGAGACCGGCGAAGAGCAATAGAAGATGCAATCAAAATAATATCGTCAACATATAGGAGCAAATAAGCAATACCATTACCCCGCTGATAGATAAAGAGAGAGTGGTCGGATTTGCTGTGAGAGAAACCGATGGTGGAAGCAAAGTCTGCAAACCGCTGATACCACACCCGGGGGGCTTGCTTAAGCCCATAGAGAGACTTCTTAAGTAAGCAAACATAGTCGGGGTGGCGTGAGTCACGAAAACCAAGTAGTTGGTACATGTAGACCGTTTCATCCAAATTCCCGTGAAGGAGAGAATTCTTGACATGCAACTGATGAATGGACCAAGAACGAGAGAGGGCAATGCTGAGGACGGTCCGGATAGTGGATGGTTTGACCACCGGGCTGAAAGTATCCCAACAATCAATGCCAACCTGCTGAGACCTGCCATCACCAACAAGACGAGCCTTATATCGCTAAAAAAACCCGTCAGCGTTAGTTTTGTGACGAGAGCGGATAACATTCACACTAGTAGAACGAGGGACTAACTCCCACATTCTTAATCAAAGCATTATATTCATCTAGCATGGCTGACTTCCAGTTAGGATCAGATAACGCAAGAGTAGAACTTTTGGGAAGAGGGGAGGGAGATGTAGTGAGAGAGAGAGATTAAAATTACGTTTAGGAGTGTGAATGCCATGAATGCTGCGAGTGACTATAGTGCGAGAGGGAGGAAGGGGCGGTAATGAGGAGGAGATAGCGGTCGAAATGGGGGAGGCGGCAGACGGAGGACTAACCGCAGGCTGGATTGGGGCTGAGATGGACGGGCGCTGGGCCGGAGGGGAGGGGCCATCAGAAGTTGGGCAAACGGTGTAAAGGGTCGGGTCTAATGGGCCAGTGGTCGGGTAGGGCGAGTGACAATGGGCCGGGGCGTCTGTGGCTGGTTGGGCCGAAGTGGTGGTGCGGGCGTCTAGTTTGTGGAGGAGGTAAGGGTGAATGGTATTGTCGAGGAAAGAGTAGTTATGTGGAGAGAAGGGGGGAGAGGTATTTGAAAGGGAATTTGGACTCGTCAAAAAGAACGTGACGAGATAGGATAAATTTGTTGTGCTGAAGATCAAAGCATTTGTAACCCCTATGATGCGAGGGATACCTGAGAAAGACGCAAGGGGAGGAACGAGGTTGGAGTTTATGGATAGTAGTGGAGGGAGAGAGTGGGTAACACAAACACCCAAAAGTTTGTAGGTGCGTGTAAGAGGGTGTGCGGTTGTATAATATTTTAGTGGGAGAGGAGTGGTGTATAGTTTTATGTGGGAGGATATTTGAGAGGTAAGTGGCAGTTTGTAAGGCGTGAGGCAAAAGAGAGGGAGGGGCAACCGATTCAGTGAGGATAGTGCGCATAATGTTATTAAGAGACCGGAATTGGCGTTCAGCTTTTCCATTTTGGGCCGAAGTGTAGGGGCAAGAAAAGCGAAGAGACATGCCAGAGTTGTGACGTGGTGACTTGAATTGCTCATTATCAAATTCCCTGCCATTGTCACATTGCAAACATTTAATAGGGATATGAAATTGAGTTCTTATAAATGTAGCAAAGGCAGTGAATATAGAGAAAACATCAGATTTTCGCCCAATAGGAAAAGTCCACAAGAATTTAGAGAAGTCATCTAAAAACAAGACGTAATATTTGTGACCACTAGCCCCTAAGACCGGCGAGGTCCATAAGTCACTATGAATAATATCAAAAGGGTGCAAGCTTGCATTAGAAGATAAAGAAAAATGAAGTCTAATATGCTTTCCCAAAACACAAGGTTCACATAATGTTTGTATTCAAAGTACGACAAGAAATAAAATTGTGTTTATGTAAAAACTGTAAAATAGAGGATCCCGGATGTCCCAAACGGTGATGCCAAAGTGAGGGTGAGGTGGCGGTGAGGGCGAGAGTGGGGCGGGTGGAGATAGGCGGCAGTGAGGAGGGAGTGACGGGATATAGGTCACCGGTACTATTACATCGCATGATTGGGGTCCCCGTCCAATAATCCTTCACAGAAAAACCAAAAGGATCAAACTCAATAGAAACACAATTATCAGTAGTGAAGCGTTGCATAGAGATAAGGTTTTTAATAATATCGGGAGCATGTAAGACTTTTTGTAAATAGAGTGGATAAGAAGAGAAAGGGAGCAATGCGTTACCATGACCTTTTATCGGAATATGAGAACGATTGCCGACTAGAATATTATGATGCATGCCTGAAAAAGAATAAGACGAGAGAGTACCTTTCGCCGAGGTCATGTGAGATGAGGCACCGCTGTCCAAGTACCACTGCTTATCCGGAGGTTGCAAGGAGAGAGTATGCATAGCACTGTCAATGTCCATAGGCGCATATCCGTGCAGAGGTTGGGCTTGGACTGAGTATGCTTGGGGGCATGGGCCCAAAGTTCGGGACTGAGATGGAGCAGTGGGCCGTGTCCAACCAGTGGTAGGGTAAGGACACGGCAGATAGGGGAGCATTGGGCCACGGATAGGATGCCCAAGGTTAGGCCGAAAGAGCCCATGGGCACGATGCGGCTTATCCGGAATAGCTGCGACCCCGACCACTTCCGCGGTTACCTCCGCGACATCCTCGGTAAGAAGAGGAGGAGCCGCAGTTGGGAGATGGCGTATCGCGGTCGTGGTGAGGGGGTCCGGTGGTGGTGCGGTGTGAACCATAGTGGCGACAACAGCGGTAGAGGCTTGCTTGGCCTTGCGGGTCTCTTCTATGATGAGACGGGAATGAGCCTCATAGACCGGAGGCAAAGGATCAATCTTTTGAATGAACGGGGCTACACCATCGTAACTCTCATTAAGGTCGGCAATGAGTTGGAGAACGAGATGTTGGTTTGAAACGGGTGCACCAACATTCGAGAGTTGATCTGCAAGGACTTTGAGTTCTTGACAATAAGAGGAAATATTTACAAAATTATGCAGAGATACCTGAGAGAATTGGTTTTCCAAATAAACCGCTCATGAATTCTTGTTGTCCTGAAAGATGTTCTCAAGACGGACCTAGGATTTGTGTGCTGTGGAATCCTTCTTAATGATGGTGTGCATGAGATCGTCGGATCTAGTGCCATATATCCATTGTCGGGACCAGATGTCAGAGTCGGTAGCGGGAGAAGAAGTGAGTTTGTCCTTCTACTTGTCCGCGGTGGTGTCTTTGTCTGTGGTTTTGGTGGCGAACGTGGTGGGGGCCGAAGGTGGGGGAGGAATTATGTGGTCGATGACTTGATATGCACGGCAGTGAATACGAAAAAGTTCTGCCCATGTGGAGTATTGACCTTTCTCTAACTCAAGAGTGATCAGGATGAAGTTCCGAACATTAGAGACGGCTAAAGCGGGATGAAACTGGGATTCAGCCATGAGAGAGAGAAAGGAGAGGGGGGGGGGGGGGCAGCTATTGAGAGAGAGAGAGAAGGCACACGGCTAGTGTTAGACTCGTTATACCATGTAAGAATGTAAGAATGTATTTTGCTGAATGAGTTCTTCTTTAATCTTGAGGTCAATATATAGTACAACAAGGAGTCTAAGTAAGGTAAACTACCTAATCTAAATAAGTACAAAATCAATCTAAGATATACACAACAGAATATACTAGAGAATATACTAGAGAATATACAACATATATCTAATAGTTACTACTGACCAGCCTGTTTATTTCAAATTTATTACAATTTTTGGGGTAATGATCAGTATGAAGATTTATTATCAGTTTATATATTTCTTGTGTTTATGATTTCTGGCGTCGTGGCTTTTCATGAAAGAATTGTCCTTCAGATTTAGTATTTGATCTTTTTATTCTTCACAGAATTGCTCAGATCTTTTCACAGATCCAGTATTTAGCAGTTTTTAACTTCTTTGTTAAACTAGAATTCTATTCTTTGAAAGAAATTATATTGTTTCGTTCATCCTAAAAAGTATCAATACATATTTATACTCAGAATGTGAAAAAATCATGAATCAGTGCTTAAATTCGTCATAAGAGACGTGGTTCAAGCTGGAGCTTGTCTTTACGTTTTGAGGCAATTCTTTCCAAGACTGGTGGTACTCTCAACGTGTTTGATGAATTTCTCCGGTGAACTGCTGTAACCTTTTTTTCCGCTCTACAAATATTGAATCTATTTTATCATTGTTACACCATAAGCTTAACTCTATCTGAATTTTTAATATGTGCACTTACTTTTTTTCTCTCTTTGCTGGATATGGAGGAGCTCCACCAATTGACTACATCTTTAGGATGGAAAGCAATTCATGAAATTTATTTGAATAGCGTGCATTATGTACTTATAAACAAAATGTTCTGTTAATGAATAAAGACTACTAGCAAACAGAAGCCTACTAGTATCTTATTATGTACTCAAATACTATGTACTCATATACCTGAGAGTGTCCATTATGTACTCATAGACCTAAATAGTGTATGATAACATGCACTATGTACTCATATACCTATTGTTTTTCATACAATAGGGACCACCATTAGGTCCCTATTGACTAAAAAACAATAGGGACCTAACTCCGGTCCCTATTGCTTTTCCTTCAATAGGGACCTAACTGAGGTCGCTATTATCGTTATTAGGGACCGCAAATAGGTCCCTACTAGTATTCATAGATACTCTATGAATATTAGTAGGGACCTAACTGTGGTCCCTAATAGTCTGTGAGAAAAATAAGAAAAAACAATAATATTCCAGAAATATTTCAGAATATTATTGTTTTTTTTTTGTAGAAATATGATTATAACAAGATTAAAACAATAAAATAACGAAGAAAAAGTTGATATAATGACATCAAAGTATTAAAGAATGTAAAAAAATGAATGAAATATGACTAATAATAGAAAATAAAATATGAATGAAAACAAAAAGATGAATGAATAAAAAAAACAAGTGAAAGAAAAGAAATTGTAGATCCAAAATAATAGAAAAGTAAGAAAAGAAAGTGTAGATCCAAAATAATAGAAAAGTAAGAAAAGAAAGTGTAGATCCAAAAAAAAAGAAAAAAAAGATTAAGTTGGTGATTTGTTTTTTGTGTTGGGTGATTTTTGTTTTGGATTTGTGATGGTAAAAAGAAGAAAAGTTTTTGTGTTGGGTTTTTTTGGAGATTAATGAAATTTGATGTGTAAGAGTGGTAAGTATATATAGAGGAGAGGGTTAAATTTTCAAATTTTCGTCAAATTCAAATTTGTCCCTCAATCCCACCTAAAATTTTCGCCAAAATTTAAATTTTTTGTATTTTAGTGGACCTAACTGCGGTCTCTGATTATTAATAGTGACAGCAGTTAGGTCACTAATTTTAAGTAGGGACCGCAGTGCTGTCTTTGTTTCCTTATTAGGGACCTAAGTGCAGTTCCTACTAATATTTATCTTTGAAATTTGATTTTTTTTTATTGATGTTGGGGTGTTTGTGATTCCTAGCAAACAAACTCATTGCAACATGTAAATTGAAGTAATAAATGATTGCAAAACCAGCCTCATAGTAGTTTAGTTGCGAAATAAGAGATTGAATGAGATTGATCGAGTTATTAACGTTCAACATATATTTCATGTTCTACAACTAATCAACACTAGTTAGTTGTAGTTGTTATTCGTTTTTATGCTTTACTTCACTAATGTTAGCATAGATACTATTCTGGAATATTACAAACACACCGACATCAATAAAAAAAATTAAATTTCAAGGATGAATATTAGTAGGGACCGCACTTAGGTCCCTAATAAGGCAACAATGCTGTCCCTATTTAAAATTAGTGACCTAAGTGCGGTCCCTAATTATTAATAGTGACCGCACTTAGGTCACTAATTTTAAATAGGGACCGCAGCGCGGTCCCTGTTGCCTTATTAGGGACGTACGTGCAGTCCCTACTAATATTCATCCTTGAAATTTGATTTTTTTTTATTGATGTTGGTGTGTTGTGATTCTTAGCAACCAAACTCATTGCAACATGTGAATTGAAGTAATAAATGATTGCAAAACCAACCTCATAGTAGTTTAGTTGTGAAATAATAGATTGAATGAGATTGATCGAGTTATTAAAGTTCAACATATATTTCATGTTCTACAACTAATCATCACTAGTTAGTTGTAATTGTTTAATTTATTGTTTAATATCTATGCTAACATTAGTGAAGTAAAGCATAAAAACGAATAACAACTAACTAGTGATGATTAATATAATCTAACAAATGTTTTACTAATTAACAAATTTTACAAATTTTACAAATATAATATACACTAATTAATATTACACTAATTATAATCTACACTAATTATAAATTTTACAAATTATAATCTTACAAATATAATATACACTAATTAATATAATCTTACAAAGTTACACTAATTAACAAATTTTATAAATATAATCTTCACTAATTAATATTACACTAATTATAATCTAAACTAATTACAAATCTTACAAATTACAATCTTAAAAATATTATCTACACTAATCAATAAAATCTTACAATTTTTTTACTAAATTCGGATTTTAACACATCTAACAATATAATTAACACTAAACAAATCTAACAATATAAATGCTAATTAACACTAATTAATATTAAATTCGGATTGTAATCTAAATTAAACAAATCTAACAATCTATTAACACTAAAATCGGAATTTAATAAAAATTGAGTAAAAAAACAAAAAAAAATTGAAGGATAGTCGGACCTTTCACCGGCGGTGACGAGGCGGCAGAACGACGGAGATGGAGGCGGAGAAACGGACGAGCGGAGAAACGGACGAAAATCGGCGGAGAAACGGACTCAATCGCCGAAAATGATGAAGATTTGGTGTGGTGACTCAAAGTGGGTCGCAAAATTTAAAGCTGGGTCGCTGATTTCGGAGCTTTGATGAGGGCGGGTCGGGTTTCGCACGAACCGGGTGAAGATGGTGAGTAATTGTGAAATAAAAAATAAAGTTTTTTTTTACTTATAGCTAAGAATCAGCGACTCAATTTGAGTCGCTGATAACTTCTGCCAAAATTAGGGCAATGGAGGCCCTAATTTGTGGCCCAATACTCTAAAGAATTTCAGCGACTCAGTTTGAGTCGGTGAAAGTCCATGAGGACAAACGACCACTCAACTTGAGTCGCTGAAAGTCCATGAGGACAAACAGTGACTCAATTTGACTTGCTGTTTCCCTCGTGACTTTCTGCGACTCAAGTTGAGTCGTTGTTCCCTTCAGAAGTCGCTGAAGGCTAGAGACTCAACTTGAGTCGCTACTGGGCGGTCCCTATTGACCGCCCAGTCATATAGTGAAACTCATTGCGCATTAGTGGCAGAAATTGCTTCACGTATGAGAGCTCCCTTTGTTGTTTCACCAACTCCGTGTATCTGAATTAATGCAGATTGTTGTCTATGGATATCGGCAAAGATCAAATCTTCAAAACAGAATGGCCAAGAGAGATTTACAGAGTGTTTGCAAATGCTTTTAAAAGGAGCTTGTGGGCTTTTGTCTATAGAGAAGCCATAAATTAGTGTTTGAATATAGGGCTTTTGCTTCTCCGTGTCTTAAAATAAGCCAAAAAAACACAAGCCCACAAGTTGAGTAGAGGTGCTTTTAAAAGCTCCTTTTAATTATTGTATTTTAAAAATATTTCTATCTCCTAAATTCCCTCAAAGTGCCGTCCATACCCCCAAAATTAGAGAAAAAATATTCCTTAATCATTTCTCTTTCATGTTCAACGTAAAAAATAAGCTCTAATCGTTTATCTTCCATGTTCAATGCGATTACCAATTATCTATAGTTATAAAACCTATTAGTTCTTATTCTATGCAATTCATCATCAATGTCTTCAATTCATCATCTTTAGACGAATTTAACATCCAAGTAAGTATGCAATATTCGCTCTCTCTCTGTCTTTTTTTTATTTTTTTTTACTTTCAATTCTGAATCATTGGTTGTTATACACAACAACGTATTTGTGATTTTGGTTTTCTTGATAAAGAAAACGTATTTGTGAAATTGTGAGAACGAATAGTACTTCAAGCATTGAGTTATTGGGATCTAAATTGTGTTTTATGAATTTGGGTTGTTGAGGTATAGTTCTCTGTTTTTTTTCATGAATTTCAGCAAGAGTTATAGGATTTTTTTATTCATGTCCATAACCTGTTTATAAAAATGTCTGGGTGAAGAGTGTTATTTGATTATCTATGAAAGTAAGAGGAAAAAAACAATATTTTGTCATACATATTTGATGCATAACTGTTAGCATACTTTTTGAATTGGAGTTTGTACACTAAAATAAAAGGTGTTGTTTACTAATCTCTAAAACTTACTGGTGGTTGCTTGTTCATAACAAGCATGTATAAGTACAATATTTTGAAATAGTTATTGATTCAAAAGCATATTATACAAATAAGTATGCATTTTCATGTAATAATCATAAACATTGATTAAACTATATCGAAACGATTTCCTATTAAATTATTAAATATATTTAAGGGAACGTATGTCTAAATTAGGTGCATATTAAAAACAATTATATTTTATAAATAAGGGTGCTTAAGTCTTGTTGCATTTTAAAAGCTGCTTCTTACTTATTATTGCAAACACCACAAAATTAATTTTAAGTGCTTTAAGCTGCTTTTTAAAGAAGGTTTGCAAATACTCATTGCTTTAAGTCAAAAGGAGCTTAAAGTAACTTTAAGTAAAAGTCTAGAAGAAGGAGCTTCTATAAGCTCTTGCAAACACCACCTTATTTGTTGCGTTTGTCAAAATACATTTCTTTCTATCATGTTCTTAGAAATATATTTAAGTGAATCAGGGTTGAAAACAAGGTTGAGGACAAAGACAAGAATCAAGGGATTTTCTTTTCATTTCTCAACCAGTTCACTATCTTGCTATATGATTGCTTTTTGGGTTCCTTTTTGAAGGATTAGTTGAGGCTACATCTCTTAATTCTCTTCGTACTTGGATTTTGATGTATTGGGTTGAGGAGGAAGTGATTGAACATATTTTGATAATTTTGGGTTTGACAGAGGATTTACTGGTTATCACTTGATAACCACAAAGAAAAGCATCTAACTTCCTCAAAGAAAACTCTCAGGACCATCTCACAGTTCCATCACTTGCATAATCTTTGACTCCTCAGGTAGCCTGGATTAAAGTTGGTACTGATGCTGCAGCATTCCTCGCTCGTCAAGACAGTGGTGGGTTTAATGGGGCTGTATTCTTTTTTTCTTTTCTCGCTCGATGCAACCGCAACGAAAATCAGGGCATCAAAGCGGCAGTCCAATTCTTTGAATTTTGGCTTAGAGGATGCATTAAGAAGCTAGACAAAGCTCTAAGTAGCGGTTAATAACAGGTTTAGTTTGGATACATTTAATATTAATTTTTTAAAAAGAGCTTATTACAATGGACCAGAATTGCTCCACTGCTCCGAATCTACCTATTGGCCTCCATATTGAACACGACACAGTACACACCACCTGCTGGTATTTAATGGAGAGGATGATTATGGCTCCATTTCTCGTACGTCAAATCGTTTTTATGGAAGAGGATTAGTCGCCCAAACCGGTTCATGACGTACCGCAAATTTTATATATAGAAACATGGGCAATGGGCAAGCTCCTGCTCTCTATTTCTTATCCTCTGCATTATTAATATCTGTTTCAATGTGATTTAAAATAGGGATTATTCCATGAAATCCCCTGAACTATAGCCACTTTATGGGCTCACGGTCAGATCTTTATTTTTAGACCCAATGAGGTATAAACTTTAGTAGTTTGTGCGGAGTTTCGGCAATTTTTCGACCAAAAATCATAGAAAAAATTATTTAAAGTTTGACATTAACCTTCCTCTCGTTGAGACGGCTCCGATGGTGGTGACAGTGTCGCAAAATTCAAAGTCAATACACAAAATATTTTATTTAAGTGTATTGAACTTAAATTAGAATTCCCGTGTTATAACTTTGAATTTTGCAACACCGTCACCACCATCGGAACCGTCTCATCGAGGGAAAAATTCTAGTCAAACTTTAAATATTTTTTTTGGTCGAAAAATTACAAAAAAAAGTGAAAAATGGGCAATTCGCACAGGCAACAAAGTTTAGACCTCATTGGGTCTAAAAACAAAGATTTGGCCTTGTTTGCGTAAAGTACCTATAATTTGGGGGATTAGTGGAATAATCCCATTAAAATAAATCATTTGTAGTCCGCTTCTTTGAACTTCTTAGCTAGTTGAGGTTAGAGTAAAGTTCAATTAACAATCAACTTGAACTGTAAATCATTTGTAGTCCACTTCTTTGAATTTCTTAATTAGTTGAGGTTAGAGTAAAGTTCAATTAACAATCAACTTGAACTAAAATTGAGATAGGTTTTGTTACTACTTGGTAGCTAGCAACGACGGATAATTGTTTGTTGTAAAAATGCGTTGTTGATGCTCTAAACAAGATGCGTAATATTCATTTCCAATGAGATAGCAACAAAATTGCAACATACAATTATTTGGCTGGATATTTTGTAGGTGAATTGTTGCAAAAGTAAGATCTAATAACTTTATCGTTGGTACTCCGTTAGAAGTTTGTTACTAATAGCAATGGCTATGTTGCAATTGCTTTGTAGCTGTTTTCTACAATAACTTTTTTGTTGGTAAATCGTTGGAAATTTGTTACTACGAGCAACATATATATTTTTGGTTGGACTCACTTCGTAGCTATTGCCTACATAAACTTAACTAACTCAATACTCTAGCAAACTCTGAACGCTCCCCAGGGCCAAAGCCACCCAGGTATTGACACGGTAGTAACCTAGTTCGTCTTAATCTGGAAGTAAGGAAAAGAAACACAAAATATTACATGAGATGAAAATCTCAGTAAGTGCTCATGCGTGGGTGCAAGAGTAGAAATAACTTTTTCCTTGAAAAACTTTCATTTGAAAACAATTTAACAAAAGAACTTAAAAGCACACACATGTAATGCAAGAGTATCGTGAAATCAAATTTAACAGAAAACACTTTTTACATATAAACAAAACCATATTCTGATGATCGGTGTCCATGTTATTCTGCTACTGATGCAACCAATCTTATCACCTCATAACAGTTCTCTATCTCCCCGTCCAAGGAGCGACCTTGGAATCGATAACGTATGCTATAGTACATACGAAAATCCTACGACCCAACAAAGACAAAACTTCCTCATGTTATGTCTGAGAGATAATATGCACATGGGGACAAAAAGGTCCTACCGGCAACCCCGCCGCCGCTCGGCGGTACCCCTTGCACTCCCACGCCAAACACTGGATCCAGTAACTAATCAAATTTGAATACAACCAACGAGGCACCATTCATCATATCGATTTCAATCATTTAAAGCAATTAACCAATTTGCGGGTAACTTTCTTTTATAAAACTGAACAGTTCAAATACTGATTCACATAAACTTTTTTCAAGAAATGAACATTTCCAGATACAAATTTATTTAAATAAGTGACCGTTCAATATGCAGAACACTACAAGAATAATCCGCATAGGGGACGAAAATATGGGCACCAAAATCCTTTCCTACCTAATTGGAACGACATTTCCGTTCCCATTGCCTGTTATCCATATTATATATTAAAGCACTATATGCACATATTAAAGGGGACTAGTATTTGGTTCTCACTGAGTGTTGTGCCCGTTAGTGACACCTCATCGCAATGGGAACCAAAATGTGGTTCCCATTGATTAAAAAAAAACAAAAAAATAATAACTTTTGGAACAATTTTGTGGTGGTGGTTTATTTTATACTGTTTGGATAAATAATGATTGTTAATTGGTAGTATTATGATTTAATCTCTTTTAGTTGGACTCATATTTAATAAATACCTTATGTTTTTTTATCTTGTAAAGGGTAATTACTACAATTGAAACTTTTGTATATTTTATTTCACAAATCAATCACTTATTTAAAATACGTAATGTTTAACGAAATACGATAAATAAATAAACGGGAAGAATATATAATTATAGAAAACTTAAAGAAATGTCCAAATTAAGTTTTTTCTTTTACCAATCATTTGAAAACACTAATTAAGCGTGTCATTCCAAATCTCGTCCAAAACGAAATAACGAAATACGATAAACAAATAAACGGGGGGTTTATGTAATTATAGAAAAGTTAAAGAAATATCCGAATTAAGTTTTTTCTTTTACCAATCATTTGAAAACACAAATTAAGCGTGTCATAACTCTTCTAGTGCAAAACGAAGTAACGAAATACGATAAATAAATAAACGGGGGTTTTATGTAATTATAGAAAAGTTAAAAAAATATCCGAATTAAGTTTTTTCTTTTACCAATCATTTGAAAACACAAATTAAGCGTGTCATTCCAAATATCGTCCAGAACGAAGTAACGAAATACGATAAACAAAGAAACGGGTGGTTTATGTAATTATAGAAAAGTTAAAAAAATATCCATATTAAGTTTTTTCTTTTACCTATCCTTTAAAAACACTAATTGAGCGTGTCATTCCAAATCTCATCCGAAAAGAAGTAACGAAATACGAAAAACAAATAAACAGGTGGTTTATGTAATTATAGAAAAGTTAAAGAAATATCCGAATTCAGTTTTTTCTCTTACCAATCCTTTAAAAACACTAATTAAGGCTGTCATTCTAAATCTCGTCCAAAACGAAATAACGAAATACTATAAACAAATAAACGGGTGGTTTATGTAATTATAGAAAAGTTAAAAAAATATACATATTAAGTTTTTTCTTTTACCTATCCTTTAAAAACACTAATTGAGCGTGCCATTCCAAATCTCATCCGAAAAGAAGTAACGAAATACGATAAACAAATAAACAGTTGGTTTATGTAATTATAGAAAAGTTAAAGAAATATCCAAATTAAGTTTTTTCTCTTACCAATCCTTTAAAAACACTAATTAAGGCTGTCATTCTAAATCTCGTCCAAAACGAAGTAACGAAATACTATAAACAAATAAACGGGTGGTTTATGTAATTATAGAAAAGATGAAAAAATATCCATATTAAGTTTTTTCTTTTACCTATCCTTTAAAAACACTAATTGAGCGTGTCATTCCAAATCTCATCCGAAAAGAAGTAACGAAATACGATAAACAAATAAACGGGTGGTTTATGTAATTATAGAAAAGTTAAAGAAATATCCGAATTAAGTTTTTTCTCTTACCAATCCTTTAAAAACACTAATTAAGGCTGTCATTCTAAATCTCGTCCAAAACGAAGTAACGAAATACTATAAACAAATAAACGCGTGGTTTATGTAATTATAGAAAAGTTAAAAAAATATCCATATTAAGTTTTTTCTTTTACCAATCCTTTAAAAACACTAATTGAGCATGTCATTCTAAATCTCATCCGAAAAGAAGTAACGAAATATGATAAACAAATAAACGGGTAGTTTATGTAATTATAGAAAAGTTAAAGAAATATCTAAATTAAGTTTTTTCTTTTACCAATCATTTAAAAACACTAATTAAGCGTGTCATTCCAAATCTCGTCCAAAATGAAGTAACGAAATGCGATAAACAAATAAACGGGTGGTTTAGGTAATTATAGAAAAGTTAAAGAAATATCCAAATTAAGTTTTTTCTTTTACCAATCCTTTAAAAACACTAATTAAGCGTGTCATTCCAAATCTCGTCCAAAATGAAGTAACGAAATACGATAAACAAATAAACGGGTGGTTTATGTAATTATAGAAAAGTTAAAGAAATATCCGAATTAAGTTTTTTCTCTTACCAATCCTTTAAAAACACTAATTAAGGCTGTCATTATAAATCTCGTCCAAAACGAAGTAACGAAATACTATAAACAAATAAACGGGTGGTTTATGTAATTATAGAAAAGTTAAAAAAATATCCATATTAAGTTTTTTCTTTTACCTATCCTTTAAAAACACTAATTGAGCGTGTCATTCCAAATCTCATCCGAAAAGAAGTAACGAAATACGATAAACAAATAAACGGGTGGTTTATGTAATTATAGAAAAGTTAAAGAAATATCCGAATTAAGTTTTTTCTCTTACCAATCCTTTAAAAACACTAATTAAGGCTGTCATTCTAAATCTCGTCCAAAACGAAGTAACGAAATACTATAAACAAATAAACGGGTGGTTTATGTAATTATAGAAAAGTTAAAAAAATATCCATATTAAGATTTTTCTTTTACCTATCCTTTAAAAACACTAATTGAGCGTGTCATTCCAATTCTCATCCGAAAAGAAGTAACGAAATACGATAAACAAATAAACGGGTGGTTTATGTAATTATAGAAAAGTTAAAGAAATATCCAAATTAAGTTTTTTCTTTTTCCAATCATTTAAAACACTAATTAAGCGTGTCATTCCAAAACGAAGTAACAAAATACGATAAACAAATATTATAATATAATATACTATATCTCTTTTCTACCCTAAACCCTAAACCTAAACCCTAAACCCTATCCTTAAAACCTATACAACATAGTTCTAACTTGTATTTTCATACATAAAGGTTGTAAAACACCTTTAATCACTATTTTTTTTCACCATACACTAACATATGTAAAATAGGAGTGTTCCTCCAAATTTCGTACAAAACGGAATGTCGGAAGATGTTTAAAACACAATCTGGGGAAGAAAGCACAATTATACAAAAGATGCAAAACAACTTCAAATTCAGTTTTTTCTTGAACAACTATTTTCACAACACTAATGAGGCATGTAAATTCAAATTTTATCGACAAATGGAGAAGCGAAACACGTTACAAATATATTTGTGGTCAAAAATATAATTTTATTTTTATAAGTCTGGGTTCTAACGAAAACCAATTAGAGTAGTCTTGGTGCTCTTAAATGGTTGAATGTATTGAAAATGGTTGTAAGTTTTAGTGCTGATTATTTTGACCCCCTTACTAGACAATATGAAAACTCGTAAAATAAGTCAAATACATGAAAAGTAAAAAGAATAAAGACCAAATGAGTAATCTAAGAATATCTAAATTATGTTTTTTTATACGAACTACATAAATTAGTCTAATATACGATAAGTGAGTCTTGTGCAAACACGTGAATCCATTAAAAATTCGTTTATTCGCACAAAATACTGAATTTGAAAACATATGCCTGAAATCTCACAACATATGATTTAATTTCCACAAATTAAAAATGACATAACAAAATATCAAAGTGAATCACGAGAACACGCAAACAAAGAGAATGTCGATTAAAAAAATGCACATTATAATTATCTTAAACGGTTAAAACACTTATTTAGTAGTATTCTAGTAATTTCTAATTTTTAGACACTTAGTTAATTTTTCTAGTTATTGAAATACTTAATATTCTTCAAAGATTCACACTTAGTTAATTTTTACTTTACAAACAATATAGTAAAACACTATGGAATTCACAGTCAAAAAAACTCTTTTCCCTCCAACTCACTTTTCTCCCGCTAAGTTTATGAGCCCATTTCTATAAAATAGCCCAAATCTCCAACCTACAGTTATGTTGCCCTAGTCTTCTCTTTCACCGTCATTTTTTCACCTCTTTTTCTTCTCTCACAATCGCCGCCGTAATCCTCTTCATCTCCGTCGCGCCGTCGTATTCACGGATCTAACACATGTAGAGAGTTTCTCCTAACTCGATTTCCATCTGCAATCTGCGATTCGTTCGTGATGAGTTCAATTTCGATTTGAATTTAAGTCGTCAATCGGCATGGAATTCGCAACTCACAGCGGCGCGTTGAGGAAAAAGTCACCTAGGCTCAGATTTGGTCCACTTTCGGTGTGGAAGGTAAAACTTTGAGCTCTACACCGTTCGATTGACTCATTTTTTTCAGACCTAGGGTTATGTGAGTCTCTTGTCAATTGTATTGACGAATTGTTCGCTTTGAGTTTGGTAATTTCTGATTTCACAGCTCTAGGTAGTTCAATTTCTTATGTTTACTGTTACACGGTTGAATTTTTTTTTGTTATGTGGTGGTTATTGATATTTGTTTCTGACTGAATTCAGCCGATTAAGGGTGATAATCTGTGAATTTTAATGGTAATCATTTTTCATATACAAAGGATAGTATGAGTTTGGTGTTGTTTTATGATCTTTTTGTCATAATTGTCAACAATTGGTATTGTTGTAGAGACGGAGGAACAGAGTTCGAGATTTTTTCGTGGTTTTATGATCTCTGTATTTGGGGAAGAAACTTCCAATATGCATGAGTGTGTTTCAGATAAGTATGGTAAGGTGTGCATAAGCTCTCTTTTGAATTACATCGAATTTTTTGATGGTTCGGTTGAGTTACAGCAATTTTCCAATGATTGTGCTCTGTTTTCAGCTGTAATGGATCCTGATTTGTTGTGCGGGTAGTATCTGAAGCAGAGTATTTAGATACTATTCAGTTCGTGTTGTGGTTGAATAATTTGATGCACATAGAATCTGAGATTAGCTACTATTTAGTCGTGTGGTGGTCTAATCAATTTGATGCATGAAGGGAGTTGAAACAGAGTACCTAGCTACTATTTAGTTGCTTTATGGTTAATCGATTTGCATTTGTGAGTTCTGATAAGTTAGGATTGGGTGTACATTAGCTCTTTTTGAATTACAACATTTTTTTGTTAGTTCGGTTAAAATGCAGTGATTCTTTAACGAAATGCTCTGTTTTCAGTTATATCGGATCGTGATTTGTCGATGCATGTGCGCGTTTGGAATAAGGTGTACTGAAGCTTGATGGAAATCATTAATATGTGCGCGTTCTCAAAGTTTTTTAGCGAGTTGTTTGATCTTATATGATATGACATAACTGTGGGATCTTTGCATATACGATCTGTTTGAATTTGTGAGATTTCACTTCATTTGGTTCTAGATTGGAGATAGATTTTTTTTTTTGAAATTAGCTTACTTTAATCTTTTGTTATTGTTTGTCATGGTACGGCAGATGTTAGAAGAGTCGAGAAAAGGGCTTGGAAGATATTTTTGAAGACAGTGGAGTACCAGATCATTTGTAACCTTTTGATATTTTAGTTTGAAATAGATGATTTCTGTATTGAATATTCAGTGTAATGTGGATGATTACTTCCATTATTCATTCAAATAAAAAATGGTTTTTGATCTGGTTTGTTATAATTAGCTTTCAGTACTACTTAGTAATTTTGTTGAATTTCAATTTGGATGTGCAATTTTTTGTAGTGATTTTTTTTTTAATTTTGAATTAAGCAATAGGAACGAAGATTTCGTTCCCGTAATTTGAACAAGTTGGTTCCCGTTGGTAGAATAATGTGTATCTCATGTCAGTATTGGGGGTCCCAGTCCTAAAGCAATGAGAACCAAACGGAAACCAAACACGTTCGTTCCTATTAGCAATGGGAACCATTTAATTCGTTCCCAAGGCAATCGCCACGGGGGTAACGGAGACAGAGCCTTTGGTGCCCATAAGTGGTTCCCATATGGTCTACGGGAACCAAAAAGGGGCAATTGGAACGCATTCTTTCCAGTTTTTTTCCAGTGGTTCCCATATAGATATACATGCATTCTTTCCAGTTTTTTTCAAAATAGTAGAGTTAAGGAGCACTCACCTGAAATACGACTATTAAGGGACCAGACAAAAAAGAAACGCGCGACAACATCTTATTGTAACCACCTTAGAAGCCAACAAAATTATCAATGAATATTACTTAACCTAATTAAATTAAGTGGAGCAGTCCAGCAAATCGCTAACAGTCAAAGGCTAATTCCAATATAATAATGAATAAACAAGTTCATATTTCAAATCATTGCTGGCACATACTACATGCAAGTCGAGTTATATAGGAAACTCAATCCAAAAGAGTTAGGCTTTACTTGAATTTCCCTTCAAAATCTCATACTAAACACATTTGTTTACTCATAAACACTTCATTCACCGCAAGGTACAGACTTTAGGATTCAAATGATTTAATGTAAAGTACAACTCACTAATTAATTAAGATCACCATGACATTGATCCATAATATTTAGGACGAATTATTAATATTGTCCCTTGTTTTTTTCAAAAAGCTAATATACCCTTTTTTTGGGCCTTGTATTTATGCCCCATATCTTTTAAAAAGGTCTACTGAAAATGCCCTCGACATTTATTCGGGCCAAAATTGCTTATGCGGCGGTTCAAAATTGCACTTTGCACCTTAAAATATTTTGGGGTACAATAGATTTGACCCGAATAAAGGCCAAAGACAGTTTTGTTAAATAATTTAAAACATATGAGACATTTAAACAAGGCACGAAAAAATTGGACAAATTAGCTTTTTCAGAAAAGATAAGAGGCAATATTAATGATTCGTCATAATACTTATATATGACCAAAAGTGCATGTCATTATTTTATAGTTTCGGAGTTATGAAGAAAACGTGATGCTATCATTTCTTTAAAATTAAGTCTAGAGTAATCAGAACAATCAACCACCAAATTAGTTAATTACTTTAAACTAGAAACTCAGTTCCTTAGAGATATATGTTGTTCAAAAATAATATAAACCTTATTTATCTCATATTATTAAAACCATGCCCATCCTACTTAACTATAGATTACATTATTTAAAATTGAGACTTAATCATACAAAGCCTTCATTATTTACCTGATGAGGTTATTGATATGTCAAACGAAATTTTGACATCCAACCGATGCTTTTATGGAGTACTTGTATGATGGTCATGAAGGACAACATAAAGATTGACCATCAAGTTATTTAATATAGGGTGAAGCCATAGAGGTAACTTTTTGGATTATAGAATGATCTCTCTCAAGAGTGCATGCGGGTCAATAGGTTTCAGCTGAAGGGATTGGGGATATATATACATAAAGCTGGATTGAAATGTGAATCAGCGGTGATACGTGTTTCGCCAAGACTTTTCCCCCAAAAGCAATGCATGCATAATTATTTATATAAAATATATGGCTTTTAATGTCATAATTATCCTTAGCCTACAATATAGCATCTACATATTGTTTTACTTCTTAATATAATGTTCTAATATTTCATCCAACTTATGTTTCAAGTTCGAGCTTTCAAATCTATTAGTAGGATTTATATTAACAGGATTTTTAAGTAATAATCATAACAAAACAAACATACACAATTATTATAAGTACTCCTTTGTACGTTTCCAAACGAATACAAATTAACTATATATAAAAAATGAATGTGAATTACTAAATCAAAGCATACAAATATTCCCATAACTAGTTAATCAATTATTAAAATTATCCTGATTTGGCTAATAATTGTAGTATACTTTATTTTGATGGATAATACGAAATAGAAATGTAACACAATTAATTGACATATAATTTCAGATTACAATTACCTTATACATTATTTCGTAGATAAAGTAACTTAAAAGTGTGAGGTGTTCACATATATTATATAAACATATATATATATAATGAATGTGACTATTGAGTCAATAAAGACAATAATGTTTTAACGAACAAAGTTAAACTCATATTTAAATAATAAATTTAAAATTATAATCACGTGACCAGACGGGGCGTTACACCCTCCCCTGCTTAAAAGAATTTGGTCCCCAAATTCATATTGAATATAAAATTTAATTAGTTTTCTGATACAGTATGATTCCTAACGTATTGAATTGTTGGATAAGAATAGATTGCCTACCAATGGAGAGCTCTAGTACGTAGCAATCGACAAAAATGACTTTATAACTCACAAGTTATATGATAATAACATCTACAGGTTTTGACAATTTTAGTTATCATCGAAGAAAGACAAATCATCACAATTATGATATACGCGCACACAAAGGTATACGGTGAACTCTAAGGTAAGTTACATTTTACGTAAATAATCGAGGGTCAAACCAAATATAACAAAACACCAAGCTTTCCCATACTTTATAAGAGAATAAGATGCACATGTACCGTATCATAGCGAATCAGGCGTAAGTATGACGACACCTCGGTCACTTGAAAACTACATTATGACAACTAAAAGGCACACCACAGGCTCACGCATCCCCGGCACCCTAATCGATGCTTTAGTATGTATCGAATTATTGTCAGTTGGCAAGGCTGATAGTAATGCATAACAAATTGAGCAAAGAGAAACCTAGTTCTAATTCTAAAGGACAATATCAAATTGTACGACTTACTTCTATCGGTCCTAAAACTCCAAAGTCCGAATAACTTATCCCAGCATAGCCTAGGTACATTGATCTCAGCTCTGATACCAACTGTAACAGCCTGATAATTTCGAGATAAACAGAACAATAGGAGAGCAACTATTACTAATATAAACGTTAATAGCTGAACTAGTTACACCTAAAGTAATAAACTAATAAAAAAACATAAACTTAACTAACTCAATACTCTAGCAAACTCTGAACGCTCCCCAAGGCCAAAGCCACCCAGATCTTGACACGGTAGTAACCTATTTCGCCTTAATCTAGAAGGAAGGAAAAGAAACACAAAATTTTATGTGAGATTAAAATCTCAGTGAGTGCTCAAGCGTGTGTGCAAGTGTAGAAATAACTTTTTCCTTGAAAAAATTTCATTTGAAAATAGTTTAACAAAAGAACTTAAAAGCACACACATGTAATCCAAGAGTATCGTGATAATCAGATTTAAGAGAAAAACCTTTTTATATATAAACAAAATCATATTCTGATGATCGGTGTCCACGTTATTCTGCTGCTGATGCAGCCAACCTTATCACCTCATAACAAGTCTCTATCTCCCCATCCAAGGAGCAACCTTGGAATCGATAACGTATGATATGGTATGTACGGAATTCCTACGACCCAACAAAGACAAAACCTCCTCTTGTTATGTCTGAGAGAGAATAGGCACATGGGAAAAAAAAGTTCTACCGGCAAGCCCGCCGCCGCCCGACGATACCCTTTGCACTCCCACGCCAACCATTGGATCCAGTACCTAATCAAATCCGAATACAATCTGATATGGGCATTTCCCGCATATTGGGCCAGGCCCAAACCAAGGCCCATTTTGGACTATATTGGGGATCATTTTTGACGTCATATTGGTAATAATCACCGATATGCTACTGTGGTCCCCGGATCCCGAGGTCTATAAATTCGCGGTGCCCGAATCCCAAATGAAGCAATTATTATCCCTCAGCTACCACTCGTCATATCGAAATACATCACCGATATCACTTTCGATATCTCTTTCGATATCGGGACTACCACGTGCACTTGTGACACGTCACACCAGCTCATCACCGACATTAGATCGGGGGTCATCCTCGATATCACATCGAAGACAATCACCGACATCAGATCAGGGGTCATCCTCGATATCACATCGAAGACAATCACCGACATCATATCAGGGGTCATCCTCGATATCACATCGAAGACAATCACCGACGTCCGTTCGGTCGAGTCACCGATATTCCTCTCCCATCCAAGCATCGAAGCGTTGGTCCGAGGTGTTCCGGGCCAAGCATACGCGAGACACGTAGTGTAGGTCTGATTTGAGATAGACTCGTTGTATTTCCAGACTACTCACTTGTAACCGACACTCGCAAATATATATAAAATGCTCTATTGCGAAATCAGTGGCGCCGTCTGTGGGAACACCGATTCCTGGAAAAGGACGCCGAGATGCAAGGAAGGTGGACCCGATCCGAACTTAGCGGAGTTGTGACTTGGAGCGCCAGGATGGAGGACGCACCACCCTCTCAACAGCCTATTGACCAAGAACATACGATGACCCAAGCTGAGATGGAGCTTCCTCCAGCCCAGAATGAACCGCGACGTAGGTGCGGGCCCGAGAGACCACCGCGAGCCACGAATCCTGGTCCAACCACTACCATGCCAAATACGACGGAACCTGCTACTGAGGGCCCGACCACTGAAAACCCCACGGCAGATGTCCCGATGACCGAGATGCCAAACGCGGATCTTCCTGGCTCAGAAGAGACAATGGCTGTAGTCAGAGCACCATTCCCCCTGCCGCCATAACCCCGGAGATGCTAGCGCAGATCAACGCTTCTGTAAAAGCGCCGCTTGACGCTACATTGGAGACTTTGCTTCCACGACTGGCGGAACAAAGGACAAGGGACATTCGGGGCAAGGCCCCATGAATCCCGAGCAGGTGAGAGAAGGGCAAGGCAGGGATATGACGAACATGAGGATACAGGGGACTCATTCAGAGAGATATCGTCCGCTGCTTACGACAAGTCGGAGAGATGGGACCCTAGAACCCTGGACCGAGAGATAGCAAGAAGGGTGGAACGACTTGACCACGATAGGGCAAAAATAATCCAGAGAATGGAACGCGATCGCGACCACGCTGAGATTGCACATTCAAAAAATGAAAAAGCAGAAGTACTACAGGTAATATCGAGGAGGATGGAACAACCAGACCGCGAGAGGGCAGAGTTGACGGGGAAGGTGACTCATAGTCATTGGAAAGGTCGCAGCAGGACCCCGTTTTCGGACGAGATGATGGCAACACGTCAAGGTTCATTTCCCAATAGGAATGCAGACATAGATCGCAATAGAAAAAGGCCTCCGAGGACGTACACATACTTGAATAAAGGCATTCTGGAAGTGATGGTCGTGGCAAAGAGAAACAGATGGTTGACGGAACCCAGGCCATTGAATGAGACTCCCGAGATGAAGTCATCGGGCAAATACTGCGCGTACCACCGTCAGCCTGGACACAGGACGGAGGATTGTACGCACCTGAGGAATGAAATTGAAAGGTTGATTAAAGAAGGAAAATTGATCGAGTTTGTCAGAAACGCCAAGGAAGATGCCAGGGGGACAGACAATTATGTATCCCTTAGAAGAGATTACTCACCCATGAGGGGAAAGCAGAAGATGATCGAGGCGCCCGAGGAGCATGGTAGGACCATAGTGAATGCCCCGAGCAGAGGCATCATTAACATGATTAATGGAGGAGCCTTAGGAGCCGACACTGATCGTGGCCGAAAAACTATAACACGAAGAGTCCAGGGTGGAGCCTACATTGGGTACACAAATGCAATCGTGCCGGAAGCGTACTTGAAGCAGGAGATCTCTTTCACGAGAAGACACTTGGAGCAACTTAGTCCATTGACCTTGACTGCAGGTAAACTAGATTGCCCATTGGTTATTACTATTAATGTGGATGAATACCAGGTGCACAAAGTTCTGGTGGATAGCGGAAGCTCCGCGAACCTGATATTCTCAAAAGCCTACGAGTAGATGAGGGTAGCCCCAGACCGGCTAAGGCCGATATCCACCCCATTTACCGGATTTGGAGGAGCAGAGGTAGTTCCACTCAGACAAGTTATATTGCCCACAGTGTTTGGAAAAAGCCCACGCACTCGGGTGACGCCGATAAAATACACGATAGTCGACATCCCGTTCCCCTACCACGCCATCATTGGCTGGCGAGCACTCAACCAGATCAGGGCAGTGGTCTCTACTTATTACCAGAAGATTAAATTCTCGACATCTCAAGGAGTTGGCGAGATTATGGGTGACCAGATACAGGGATGGATGTGCTATGTGAACTCGCTGAAGCACCCAAGAGTCAGAAGAAGACAGGAAATGCGAGTCCCACACCAAGAATACATCCCGCGCACGGAGTGATCACCATGAGGAGCAAACAGAACGATATTTTAAATTTCAGCAGTTTTTAAATTATGTTCGAACAACGGAAACATTGCCCCATCGTGGGTTGGTCTGTAAACTTAAAACAGGGGGAACTACGCCGATTTGATTCCCCACTCAACGGGATAGGTAGGCGGGATAGGTTTACCTAGCCCTCGACCGTTATCTCTTATTTTGCCCCATCGTGGGTCGGCATGTAACTTAAAACAGGGGGAACTACGCCGGCCTAATTGCCCACTCAACGGGATACGTAGGCGAGATAGGTTTACCTAGCCTTCGACCGTTATTCTTTATTACCTTTTTATTTGTTGCTTGGGGCAATCTCATATTTCATGCAGGGATATGTCCTAAGCGGGCATTATATAAGTGCAGAAAATGGCACAAAGAATTGGGGAATGTTCCCCTAGAAATATGTTTATCACATCTCCCTCTTACAGGTACATGGCTCAAAGGATCGCCCATTACTATATCCGAAAAGGGCATAGAGTATAATAAAAGGGTGATTCAGGGGGCATCGCCCCATATTATTCTATATTTTCTATTCAAACAGGTACAACAGGTACAAATAGGTACAACAGGTACAAACAGATACAACAGGTACAAACAGGTACAACATGCGCGATAGAACATAATGGAAACACTGTCTCTTGTATAAAACTAATATTCCCAAATTGAGGGGACATCCCGCAGATAACACATGCACATCATTTTGTGCTTTCGTATTAGCTTTTACGTCGAAAATTTTTCTTGTCTGATCTGTTTTACAGTGCTTAATGACATACAGATTCAACGACGACAGAGTCACCAAGAGACATAGTCAAAAAGACAACGCAAAGGCTCGCCTACAACACAAAAAAAAAATATCCCCTGTGATAACGGGGTCGATCAAAAACAATTCAACGGCAGTGGGTTCCCTGTGATAACGGGATGTGCCCCTACCTATAAAAAATATCTCATGTGATAACGGGGTCGATCAAAAAATATCCACTGTGATAACGGGGTCGACACAAAAAAAAATCCCCTGCAATAATGGGGTCGATCAAAAACAATTCAACGGTAGTGGGTTCCCTGTGATAACGTGATGCGCCCCTACCTATAAGAAATATCCCCTGTAATAACGGGGTCGATCAAAAAATATCAGATGTGATCACGGGGTCGATCAAAAAATATCCCCTGTGATAACGGGGTCGATACAAAAAAATATACCCCATGTGATAACGGGCGGGCTCCTACACATGAGCGGTAACGGGTCATCTACAAAGAAAATGCTCTTACCCATGAACGGTAACGGGTTCTCTTGTGATAACGGGAGGGTTCCTACCCATGAGCGGTAACGGGTCATCTACAAAGAAAAGACTCCTACCCAAGAGCGGTAACGGGTTCCCCTGTGACAACGGGCGGGATCCTACCCATGAGCGGTAACGGGTCATCTACAAAGAAAATGCTCCTACCCATGAGCGGTAACGGGTTCCCCTGTGATAACGGGCGAGCTCCTACCCATGAGCGGTAACGGATCATCTACAAAGAAAAGGCTCATACCCGTGAGCGGTAACGGGTTCCTCTGTGATAACGGGCGGGCTCCTACCCATGAGCGGTAACGGGTCATCCACAAAAAATATCCCCTGTGATAACGGGGTCGATCATAAAACGGTAGTGGGTTCCCTGTGATAACGGGATGTACCCCTACCCACAAAAAATATCCCTTGTGATAACGGGGTCGATCCAAGAAAAAATTCCCTGTGATAACGGGGCCAATCCAATAAAAAATCCCCTGTGATAACGGGGGTCGATCCAAGAAATAATTTCCTGTGATAACGGGGCCAGTCCAAGAAAAATCCCCTGTGATAACGGGGTCGATTCCAGAAAAAATCCCCTGTGATAACGGGGTCGATTCAAGAAAAAATTCCCGGTGATAACGGGGCCAGTCCAAGAAAAATCCCCTGTGATAACGGGGTCGATTCGAGAAAAAATCCCTTGTGATAACGGGGTCGATTCAAGAAAATATTCCCTGTGATAACGGGGCCAGTCCAAGAAAAATCCCATGTGATAACGGGGTCGATTCAAGAAAAAATCCTCTGTGATAACGGGGTCGATTCAAGAAATTCCCTGTGATAACGGGGTTAGTCCAAGAAAAAATCCCATGTGATAACGGGGTCGATTCAAGAAAAATCCCCATAAATTACGTTAGGCGAAGAGCCTATCTGGTGAAAATCTCATAAATCAAGCTAGATGAAGAGCCTATTGGTGAAGAGACAGGCTCTATGGGCCACTAACCACAAGAAGAATATCCCCTATAATAATGGGATCGATCCTACACACAGAAACAGTGGCAGATTACCCACGTTTCTACCAACCCCAAGGAAATTCTAATCATTCCTTGACTGACAACAGACAGATTAAACGAATCTGATCAAATACGAGAACGAGATGACTGCGTCTCAGATATCGGAATACTGCGTATTCTATCATCACGACAATAAAATAAATCAACAAGTTATCAGACAACAAGGCCGTGAAGAGTCACATACTATGAAGACAACAGAGAAATAAATATTCAGTTACAGAACCACGAATCAAAGATAGTCCGAAAAGGGATAAATTCAAATTACAATGAGGGCAGTAAACAGCTACTCCCACGAGGACCCTTCAGTCTTTTTCTCCATGACCTCGGAAAACATGTCAGGGTCGGCCGGACTCTCTTCCACCTCATCTAGGCCACCAATCGGCAGATCATTGTGATCATGCCTTGGGTTCAACCCACTCAACTCGAGGGAGTCCTTCAAACCGTCACTTCTCAATACTTGCCCTATGCAAGCATGAAAAGCTTCATCTCAAACCTTCAAAATTAGACTTCGGAAGCTCGATCTTTCCATAAACTTCATCGCCCCGACCCCGAGGAGATCAGGACGAAGTTCCTACAAATTGAACTCTATTAAATACAAGAGGACAAAAAACAGAAACAGATATCGTACACAAGATATATACCAAGTCCAAGGGAGCTAATTTGGCAGCGGAGAGCTCCAACGAGAGACGTTTGTTAGCAGCCTTCACCGCCGACACCTCAGCCTTCAGTGTTTCTAGTTCTTTGTTGACCGCAGATTCACGCGCCTTTCCTTGATCGAGCTCAGTCACTAATGTTTTTGAAGTTTCCCTTTAACAAATCGTACTCCTCCCGGAGCGTACGACATGTCTTCAGTGCATCCTCTTTTTCAGCCTCCAACCTCTCCAACACCATGGGTTTGTATTCCCCCATCTTCAAGATGTCAGCCTCGAGCTCGACAACAACCGCGTTAGGGTCACCCTTGGACTCGCGAACGGTCTTCAGACACGAGACCGCCAGTTTGGCCGTCTGCACAATACAATGCATAACATGATGCTAAACATTCAAATGAAAACGATAGAAGTCGTGTTCAGATACATACACTTTGGAACAGGTGAACGCTGCGGCGTATATTCTGGGCCCGCTTAAATTCTGTGAGCACCCGCACATTCGCAGGAGGAGGGAATGCCCGCATCATGCCCCGTACCTGCTTCCGGGAATTCTACTCGCTTTGAGGGTTTGACTGCACCCGCCTTCCGAGGGCCCGAACTCGAAGATGAATGGCCATTGTGGACAGCTCCCTCACGAGACCTTTTATTACCTGATATCCTACTTAGGTCAACTGCGGGGTTCGCAATCGGGATCCCAGGAAAAATAAGGGCGCGGCCCCCCAATATCGAGGGCTCCTGCAGTGGCCCCTTACCCTTGTCGGTCATACCTGAAACGGGCGCCTTTCCTTTGTCATTAATAAGGTTCGGGCGTGAAGAACCCGACCCCACTAGAAAAGGCGCATCCGCAAAATCACCCAGGTTGACAGGGGTATTCGATTCCGAACCTCCAGCGTCCTTGGTCAAATGAATATCGGCCAACGATTCAGAACATGGAGCGACATACTCACCAGAAGGAGACCTCGCAAATGGTCTCTCTCTCGCCACAGCCCCGTCAGGTTGAGGAGCCATACCCCCTTGTTTCGAGGTCAACACCTCCAGGAGGTTGGCCGCACCATCCGGGCCTCCCACCACATCAAGGATGTCTTGGCTAAGGGATCCAACCGTGGCAGAAACATTGTTAAAACCTTTTTCATTAACACATTCAGGCACTACAGTGCTAGGAGGAGGTCGCTCGACTCCCGACGCCTCTCCCAGAAACCCAACGGTTGCATTATTCAGGTCAAAGCTAGACGCAGATCTTATTTCAGGCGCCACCGCGACTGCCGCTGTTTCAGCAGCTTTCTGAGCCTAACGGTCGGCTTGAAGCCTAAGCATCAACTGTCTAAACCCCATTCTAACGAAGTATCTCAGAAAAAGGTAATGTACCTGCAGAATAATCAGACTATCAGCATGAGGAAATAATAATAAATAATTCAAGTATCACGGTGAGGTCGAAACACAAGTCGGGGATCATATCGAATATGATTACCGATATACTTACCGATGTGGTTACGCTAAACGACAGAGAAAACGCAGAAAACTATGAACTTCAGAGTCTCTTACAAGCCCTACTTATAGACGGAGGCCTCAACTACATCGAAATTTACTTTCGATGTCATATCGAATATGCATTTCGACATAATATCGAACATGAAACCCGACATCCTACTGTACTAAGCAAAGAGCCGCGAGAGTATAACAACTGCCCCGGCAACCCCATCATAATTTTCAAGGAACCCAAATACCAAGGGAACTATAATTCAAACGAGGACCTCAAACGAGGCGTTCATCACAAGTGCACTCCCCACAAGTTTGATCTCCGTCATTTAAACTGGCGGGACGAAGGGTAACCCAAAAAATTTAAATTAAATTTGCGAATCCTTATCTCTAAGATAAGAATCCCCAAATTGGGGGACTACATGACATGGGCATTTCCCGCGTATTGGGCCAGGCCCAAACCAAGGCCCATTTTGGACTATATCGGGGATCATATTCGACGTCATATCGGTAATAATCACCGATATGCTACTGTGGTTCCCGAATCCCGAGGTCTATAAATACGCGGTGCCCGGATCCCAAAGGAAGCAATTATTATCCCTCAGCTACCACTCGTCATATCGAAATACATCACCGATATCACTTTCGATATCTCTTTCGATATCGGGACTACCACGTGCACCTGTGACACGTCACACCAGCTCATCACCGACATCAGATCGGGGGTCATCCTCGATATCACATCGAAGACAATCACCGATATCAGATCGGGGGTCATCCTCGATATCACATCGAAGACAATCACCTACGTCCATTCGGTCGAGTCACCGATATTCCACTCCCATCCAAGCATCGAAGCGTTGGTCCGAGGTGTTCCGGACCAAGCCTACGCGAGACACGTAGTGTAGGTCTAATTTGAGATATACTCGTTGTATTGCCAGACTACTCACTTGTAACCGACACTCGCAAATATATATAAAACGATCTATTGCCAAATCACAATCAACGGGACACCATTCATCATATCGATTTCAATTATTTAAAGCAATTAACCAATTTGCGGGTAACTTGCTTTGATAAAACTGAATAGATCAAATACCGATTCACATAAACTTTCTTTCAAGAAATGAACATGTCCAGAGACACCTTTCTTTAAAGAAGTTACCGTTCAATATGTAGAAAATCATGTTTACATATATATAGAAGCATACATAGATATACAAAGCATTCCTTCAAGTTTTTTCCAAAATAGTAGAGTTTAGGAGCATTCACCTAAAATACGACTATAAAGGGACCAAACAAAAAGGAAACGCGCGACCATATCTAATTGTAACCACCTAAGAAACCAACAAAATTATCAATGAATATTACTTAACCTAATCAAATTAAGTGGAACAGTCAAAGCATAATTCCAATATAATAACAAATAAACAAGTTCATAATTCAAATCATTGCTGGCAAATACTACATGCAAGTCGGGTTATATAGGAAACTCAATCCAAAAGAGTTATGCTTTACTTGAAATTTCCCTTCAAAATCGCATACTAAACACATTAGTTTAATCATAAACGTAACACTTCATTCACCGCAAGGTACAGACTTTAGAATTCAAATGATTTAATATAAAGTACAACTCACTATTTAATTAAGATTACCATGACGCTAATCCATAATACTTATATATGACCAATAGTGCATGTCATTATTTTATTGTTTCGAAGTTATGAAGAAAACGTGAAGCTATCATTTCTTTAAAATTAAGTCTAGAGTAATCAGAACAATCAACCACCAATTTTGTTAATTACTTTAATTAACACTTGAAACTCAGTTCCTTAGAGATATATGTTGTTCAAAAATAATATAAAACCTTCTTTATCTCATATTATTAAAACCATGCCCATCCTTTCCTAGTTAACTATAAATTACATTAATTAAAGTTGAGACTTAATCATAAAAAGCCTTCATTATATACCTGATGAGGTTATTGATATGTCAAACGAAAGTTTGACATCCAACATATGCTTTTATGAAGTACTTGTATGATGGTCATGAATGAGAACATAAAGATTGACCAATATTTTATTTAATATGGGGTGAAGCCATAGAAGTAATTTTTTGGATTAGAGAACGATCTCTCTCAAGAGTGTTGCGGGTCGACAGGTTTCAGATGAAGGGATTGGGAATATATACATAAAGCTGGATTGAAATGTGAAGCAGTAGTGACTAGTGATACATGTTTCGCTAGGGATTTTCCCACAAAAGTAATGAATGCATAATTATATATATAAAATATGGCTTGTAATGTCATAATTATCCTTAGCCTACAATATAGTATCTACAAATGATTTGACTTCTTAATATAATGTTCCGATATTTCATCAAATATATGTTTCAAGTCACAGCTTTCAAATTTATTGGTAGGATTTATATTAACGGGATTTTTAAGTAATAATCATAACAAAACAAACATACACAATTATTATAAGTACTCGTTTGTACGTTTCCAAACGAATACCAATTAACTATGTATGAAAAAAAATACAAATTACTAAATCAAAGCATACAAATAAATTCTCATAACTAGTGAATCAAGTATTAAAATTATCCTGATTTAGCTACCAATTGTAGCATACTTTATTTTGATGGACAATACGAAAGAGAAATGTAACACAATTAACTACACAATTAACTGACAGATAATTTCAGATTATTATTACCTTATTCAGTACTTCGTAGATAAAGTTGTAGACACATTAATTTTGTGTCTAATTAAATTAAACGTAACTCTTAAGATGCAAGAAATACAAAATATATTTTACTTAATCTTAATATTTTGAGAGATTAAAATAAATATATTAATTAAATCGTAAGACAAGGAAATAATTGCTCATCAAATCTCAAGACATGGAAAGTCTTCTCCTCCATGTCTAAATCTTCAAGAGATGGAAAGAATTCTCCACCAAGTCTCAACACAAGGAAAGAATTCTCCAGCAAGTCTCAATCTTCAAGAGATGAACAGAATTATGCAAGATAAAGTCTTGCATATCAAGGAATTGTAGACGCGATCACAGCACTACAAGATTTCGCATTATTAGCTACCACAAATTAGGTACCGAAATTTCGTAGCAAGTCATTAGCTACGGAAATTCCGTAGCTAACGAGTCTCTCGATGGAATTTTTGGCGCTGAAATTTTTGGCGACAACCAATCAGTGGCCATCCAATCTGGCGACGGAAATTCCGTCGCCAATTTCATCGCTACTGATTAGTAGCGACGAAAAATTCGTCGCCAATTTCCATCTTTCATTACCTACAACAGTGCGGTAGGCAATTTCAACGGTAACACCTAATAACAACGGTAACATTCATTAGCAACGGAAAGTAGCTAATCTTTCTTACTGTTGACATTAGCTATAGCAATGCCGTAGCTAACCTTTCTTAACGTTGACATTAGCTACCACAATACCATAACTAACCCTTCTTACCGTTGACATTAGCTACCGCAATGCTGTCGCTAGCCTTTCTTACCGTTGACATTAGCTACCACTTGACGGTAGCTAATTGTCAAATTTAAAAATTTGAGTAAACCCTTTACCCAAACCCTAACAGTAGCCACCTAATAGCGGTAGCTCATATTTATACCCTAATAGTAGCTTTCACTAGTCCGTAGCTATTGGCTACATACTAATATTCAAGTGCTTAAATTATGATTTTTCAACGATTATTTTAAATATAATTGATTGTTTGTTATCAATTACGTCAATAACAAGTAAAAAATTAACTAAATAAACATAAAATGATGATTTCATTGCACAATCAAATGACATTACTAATGTCGGTTCATAACGTAAATGATACATAATGTCGTTTGTTTGTCAATAGTATATATATGTATCTATCTCCCAATAAAACGGTAAATAAAGAATGTAACTTCACATCATTACCAATCATCACATTTTATCGATACACTATTCAACACGTCACAACGATATTTCAATCACATATGCACGAGACATGATTAAGTGTAGAAGTAAAACTAATATATATGTCACACAACAATACATTAATCGTAATAACAACTCAATTACTATCAAATAAGTTAATTATTACTTAATATTGGTAATATTACTAAACTGAAAACATAAAGAAATCAAAATCACACAAAACAATATACAAAATAGAAAAAATTTAACTTTGGAAATAATCCATTACATAACATCTTCAAATCATGGATCTGATTGGAAGATCTAATACTGTTCAAAACAGTATTAATGTTGAATACGAAATTCCATAAAATATGGAACTTCTTAATAAGTGGACGATTCCAAAAATCGAACCCAAGATTATTTATAAGTTGGGAACCTTTGAGAAATTAGGTTTGAAACAAATTGTTAAAACTACATAAGAATCTATTTCTTTGAATAATGAAGAAATGATAATTAGACTTCTAGGAGAGAAAGATATTTCTTTATATTAGAATACACATAAATTCATACATATTGGTTTAATACAAATTGCTTTTAAACCCCTTACATTAGAAGGTCTACCTGAAAGTTTCATAGCAGCTTTAAGAGACGACAGAAATCTAGATTGGAAAAAGTCATTAATGGGAATGATTCAGTCCAGTCTGGCACATGGTCCAGTTTACTTTGATGTCTATCCTAACCTGCAATTATCATTATCAGATGCTAATATTCTTGATGCTATAACATTAAATGTTAAAACTCATGGATACAATTATTTACCAGAGTCAGAAGTTATATGTATATGTTACCGTGTTTATTATAAACCTCTTCACACTCTTAATCCTCAGTGTAGGAGAGTCGATAAAGCCTTAAATGAAACTATATTAACAGAAACTAATTTCAAAAAGTCTAAGATTACGACTAGAAGAGCTATTAAATGGGATGAGATCCAATTTCCAGATAATTGGATTATCAACAAAGTTGTTCCCATACAGCAACCAATGATAAATTACGATTCTCTTGATGTTGTCCAAACATCAGAAGGAACTGTTCAAATACAGTTTGAAAAAGATAAAAGACTTAGAAAAACTGAGTCTTCGAGATCTTTTATTTCCCCTTTGGACTATACTGTTGAAACACCATATGAGGCCTCTACTTCTCAAAAAAGAGAAAAGATATATACCCCCTCAGAAAAGATTGAAAATCTTTTTATTAATAAAGAAAATATTGTTCATGATATGTATGGTAATGTTCATCATATGAAGGAAGCAGATATGACTGCATCAGAAATGAATTTTGATCTTTAATGGATTTTAAGTCTAAAATTGATTTTAGTCCTGGGTCTCCAGCCAGGAAAGAAATAAGTGGAGAATTCAAACATCCCAGATGGGAAGAATTTAGAAAATGGTTTTTTGGAAATTTCCCAAAAGAAGAAAAAGAAATTATACAAGATAATTTTTATGAATTATGTGAGGAACACAATACTAAATATGCTTTTGTCCCTTGGTTTATCCATACCTATGTTGAAAATTATATTTCAACAATGGAAAGAAATTATCATCTTTTAGACGGAAGGATTGTTACAAGTGTGTATCCTCCACAACAAGCTTGTTATATGGGTAAGACTAATATTCTTGCTTTTGCTAAATTACTGGAAACAGATACTTTAACTGTAACTTTAGAACATATAAATGATTTGATAAGACAAAATAATTATACTAACCTATGTATTAATATCATAGGAGAACAAGTTAAAATCTTGCTTAACAGACTTGATAAGATTATCGAAGCTATAAATGATATTAAAATTACTAAAGTAGAAGATATTGCTTCTACATCTAAAGTCACTAAAGTAGCCACTCCAAGTATTCAACCACCCCCTGAAATTACTGATTTTAAATTAAAATCTATGGGAGAATTAGAAAAAAATGTTAGATGAAAAGTTTAAAGATTTAAAATTAAGCACTTTAAACTCGAAAATAGAGAAAACTCCAGATTATAAGTCTGTAATTAATGAGCAAATTGAAAAACTTAAGTGGGTAGATAGACCTACTCAACGTTTATATTATTATAGACGTCCCTCTCCTATGGACACTCTTCATGAAGAAAGAGAGTTTGTTGATAATAATTCTTACAATGGTAAAAGTATTTATGAATGGAATATTGATGGAAATACTGATAAGCAAATCTATGATGTAGCTCATAGAATGTTAATGTATTCTACTATATGTAAACAAAATGGGAATACAGATAAAAATGTTGCTAATATGATCATTGCCGGTTTTACTGGACAACTTAAAGGTTGGTGGGATAACTATCTATCCATAGAAGCAAAAACTAATATTCTTAGTACAGTAAAAATTGAAAATAATGTTCAATATGAAAATTCAGTGTATAATCTCATTGTCACTATTATAAAACACTTCACGGGACGATTTGCGGATAATAATAAAACTATTCGTACTCTTTTACAAAATCTAAGATGCAAGACTCTGACTGGTTTCAGATGGTATAAAGATACTTTCTTAAGTAGAGTTATGGAACTTCCTGAGTGCAATAGTTCTCATTGGAAATCAAAATTTGTTGATGGTCTTCCTAGCTTATTTGCTGAAAGAATCAGCAGAAATTTGAGAAAAGATCATAGTTCAGTTCCTTATGATAATTATACATATGGGAACCTAACAGGAACTTGTATTCAAGAAGGATTAGCCTTATGTAATGACATTAAGCTTAATCAACAAATAAAAAGACAAAACCTAGTTGAAAGAAAACAATTAGGACAATTCTGTGATCAATTTGGTATTGATACGCCTAGAATTAATAAACCTAGGACATCTAAAAGAATAGGGCATAAAAGAAATGGTACTGAACACCCTTATAGGAAAAGAAAATTCTCTGATAAAAGAATAGAGAGAAATATAGAAAGAAAAGCTCAACGTGGAAATCGCAAAAAAGATAGGAAGAATCTTATAGTTTGTCATAGGTGTGGTAAAATTGGCCGCTATGCCAAAAATTGTTGGGTTAAGAAAAATTAAATAGTCTTGATATAGACGAAGGATTAAAGGAATCCCTGTCCAAGTTATTGTTAAAATCTGATGAAGAAGATAATACTGATGAAAACTCTAGTCTTGAAGACAATATTAATGCTGAGTTAAATCAGGAAGATTTTACTTCCTCTGGATTTGAGGAATGTGATACATGTCCTCTTGGGCTTCCTTGTGAGAAAAAATCCCCAGAAAAGAATAGGGCATAAAAGAAATGGTACTGAACACACTTATAGGAAAAGAAAATTCTCTGATAAAAGAATAGAGAGAAATATAGAAAGAAAAGCTCAACGTGGAAATCGCAAAAAAGATAGGAAGAATCTTATAGTTTGTCATAGGTGTGGTAAAATTGGCCGCTATGCCAAAAATTGTTGGGTTAAGAAAAATTAAATAGTCTTGATATAGACGAAGGATTAAAGGAATCCATGTCCAAGTGATTGTTAAAATCTGATGAAGAAGATAATACTGATGAAGACTATAGTCTTGAAGACAATATTAATGCTGAGTTAAATCAGGAAGATTTTACTTCCTCTGGATCTGAGGAATGTGATACATGTCCTCTTGGGCTTCCTTGTGAGAAAAAATCCCTAGAAGAAAATGATGAATTTTATAAACTCTTATCCCAATTTCAAAATAATGACATAAATGTTTTAACAGATAATACTCTTCTTGATATCCTTAAGAATATGACAAATAATGACCTTAGATCTAAATTAATAGATCATCTTGCTATAAATGAGCCAGGGACTTCTGGTACTAAAGAGAAGACTCTTGAAGAATTACCAGAAGAACCTAGGGTCCCAAAAGGGCCATATACTATGTCAGGAGTTCATAAGCTTCTTAAAGATAGAAAAGTGAGTAAAACTCCCACATCTGTACTTGATTTACAGACAGGAGTTGATAACCTTAAAGAAGAAATCAAAAATCTCAAAAGAAATACCAGAACCTTGGATATAAGGGTCTCTAAGCTTGAAAATGATACTTCTTCACAAGAAGAAGAAAATATTTCTTCTCATAATGAAATTAAAGATTTTGAAGTAACTATTTATAAAGAAGATGGTGACTATCTTTCTGTCATGGATATAATTAAGTCCCAAAAATGGCACACTGAGACAACGTTAATGATTGATAATTATTTCATAAAACCTTTTGATGTTTTACTTGATAGTGGAGCTGACTTAAACGTCATCCGGGGAGGTTTAATACCAACTCGTTATTTTCAAAAAACAACTCATGCATTATCTCATGCAGGAGGGAAACCGTTACAGATTGAATATAAACTTTGTAAAGCGTATATTTGTAAAAATAATACATGTATTCCTACAAGCTTTTTGCTTGCTAAGGATATAACTAACCAAATGGTTTTGGGAACTCCCTTCCTTACCAAGTTATTTCCACTTGGTATAACCTTTGAAGGTCTAACAGGCTCTTATGAAGGGCACGAAGTTTTCTTTAAATTTAAAAATAAACCATACACTAGAATCCTACATGAAATGTTTGATTCTATTTTTCATAAAGAAAAACAATTAAATTTCTTAAAATATGAAATTGTTTCTATAAATATTGAGAATGATCTTAAAAATCCAAAATTACAAGAAAAGATTAAAATTTTGATAAGTGATCTTTCTATTACTATTTGTAATGATCATCCTAATGCTTTTTGGTATAGAAAGAAACATATTGTTTCCCTTCCTTATGAAGAAAGTTTTGATAATTCTCAAATTAAAACCAAGGCAATACCTTGCCAGATGACCAAAGAACATCTGGAATTTTGTAAAAACGAAATTAATTCTTTATTACAAAAGAAATTAATAAGTCCATCCAGTTCACCATGGTCATGTACTGCTTTTTATGTTAATAAACATTCAGAACAAGAAAGAGGTGTTCCTCGTCTTGTCATAAATTATAAACCCCTTAATAAGGCTTTAAAATGGATTAGACATCCAATTCCTAATAAAAATGATTTGTTAGATAGGTTATATGATTCTATCATATTTTCTAAATTTGACTTAAAATCAAGATATTGGCAGATCCAAATTAATAAAGAGGATCGATATAAAACTGCCTTTAATGTTCCAATAGGACATTATGAATGGCATGTTATGCCATTTGGCCTAAAGAATGCTCCTTCAGAATTTCAACAGATCATGAATGATATTTTTACCCCTTATAGTGAGTTTATAATTGTCTATATAGATGACATTTTGGTTTTCTCTAAATCAATTGATATGCATTTTAAGCATTTACAATTTTTTAAACAGATTATAATAAATAATGGTTTAGTCATATCTAAGCCTAAGATGTCTTTATTTCAGATCAAAGTTAGATTTCTTGGTCATTTTATTGAAAAGGGTAGTATAATACCTATCAATAGAAGTATTGATTTTGCAGATAAATTTCCAGATGAAATTTTGGATAAAACTCAATTACAAAGATTTTTAGGGAGTCTAAATTATATAGCTCCTTATTATAAAAATCTTACTAAAGATTCGTCTATTTTATATGAAAGACTCAAGAAAAAACCTTGTCGTTGGACAGAACATCATACTAATGCTGTTAGAAAAATAAAAGAAAGAGTTAAATCTCTGCCTTGTTTAATGTTAAGCAATCCTAATTGGAAAAAAGTTATTGATACTGATAGCTCAGATATTGGGTTTGGAGGAATTCTAAAACAAATCAATCCAGGTACCAAACAAGAAATTCTTGTTAGATTCCATTCTGGGAAATGGAATAATGCTCAACAGAATTATCCTATAATCAACACTTTATTATACAAACAGATTGCAAATCAGCAAAGTTCATGTTTAATAAGGATTTTAAACATGATGTTTCAAAACAAATGTTTGCCAGATGGCAAGCACACTTAGCACCTTTTGATTTCGAAATTATTTATAAGAAAGGAGAAGACAATAGTCTTCCAGACTTCCTCACCAGAGAATATATACAATACGTCCCCCATACAACTTCCTAAACAGATTTGCTAGGTGGATTGAAAATGATAATAATCTTATTTCAGCACTTCAAAAACATACTGCTGAAGAATTGGATTTTAATAATGAAGAAGAACGCCAATTTTATATTGAAATCCGAAAAAGGGTTTTGAAAAGGCATGAAAAGCTTGCTAGATTATTACTTGCCTAATGTTTATTTCATGATTGTAGATATGCAGGGCCGAGGATCGGCTTCATCCTCTTACAGAGGACGAGGAGGCAAAGGCAGAGGACCAGATATTCTGGCTAGACAAGGGAATCAAAGGCTAATAGCTGCTGATCTGTCAAATAATAAAAGATATCAGGAATTTCTGGAATGGGAAAAACAACAAAAGGGAAATACCCAAGAAACTGTGAATAGTCCAGAAGAAACGGCATCATATGCCAAGGTTACGTCAGATGATGATTTTAATACAGGATTCTTTGAAAATCCTAATGTCAACCCCATTCTTCTAATAGAAGATGCAGATCTCAAATGGGAAAAAGAGTCGTTGACTATTGTCCGCAAAAAGCTTGATACTACTTGTTTCACAACAGGTTCATATAAATCGTGGAAGTTCTATGAAAAAGTGCTAGAGCACACTGGGTCGTGTGAAATAACACACTTCACAAGAGCTCAAAAAGAAATTTATAATTTCTCAAAAATCATTATCAAACAAGTTATACATGTGGATGCATGGGGATCTTATCCAAACAAAGAAAGGGAATTCATACATCTCGTTTTGAAAACCCCAGTTAAATATAATTATTGGGATTATATAAAAGCATTCAAAAAGGTTTTCTTATATGAAAATGGTAAGGCCAAGCATACATGGTTTATAAAATTATGTGGCAATCTTTTTGAGAAAGATATACCAAATTGGTTTATTAAGTGGTGGAAATTCCACGGTACTTCTGTAAAAATTTTGCCGGAAAATTTTAAAGAAAAATTCAAACTTTGGGTTGATATTTGTCCAAAATTTTTGGAAAGACAGCATAATATTGCTTGTCCATAAGGCATATCTTCGTTTTTCTTCTTTGTTGAATTCTCTATTCCATATATATGGAAATGGTCACCTGAAGTGGGAAGAGACGAGGATGATATTCCTTGCATTCTCAGGAAAACATACTCAAAATTCTGGGAAAAAATGATGAAAATTAACCCAGAAACCAATCAGCTAGAAGGATATGATACCCTTCAAAACATTGATGAGAAAATTGAGATTTATAACAAATTGACTAATAGTGGAAAGAAAAATGAGGTTAATACTCATTTTGATCTTATTAAAAGAAAAGTTCAAATGAGAACATGAGAAATTGATAAACAAAGCCTTCTGCAAGCATATATTGAAGAAATGCAGAAAGATTTGACTTGAAAAATGGAAGACCTCTATGAAGACGTCTCAATGGGATCAAATACTGAAGAAACCCAGGAGTTGACAAATGACAATCTCCAGGACGCACAAGACCCCAATCAACAGGACATTCCTGACATTTTCAAAATCTTGATGGATGCGGTTAAAATACCTAAAAGAGGAAATAATACTTCCACGTCTGATAAAAGTATGATGGGCACATGAAACCATCCAGAAGACAATGACGAAAGCCGTGACATCATGGCAAGGATAATTTAGTCAAATGACTTTTTTTGGAACTATGTCATATTTTTTTTTTTGGTACTTAAAAAAATAAAAAATAAAAAAAAAAGGTTGAAACCCTGTCTATGTTAGAATGTAATGTTTTTGAAGTCCGGCCATCTATATAAGGCCCTTTCAGTCTCAGTTATTAGGCAGAGTTTTCAGACTTCAATTTTGATAATTTTCCTTTTCAATCGTTCTTGTAAACACTCCATTCGCTTGTAAAAATTATCGGTGAGAAATAAGATCCAGCTTTTTTGTACAAGATCTTGAGTTCAAGTAAGTTTTGTTTTATAGTTCTTTTATACTACTTTGCTTATTCTTAGCCTGATGGAAGGCTAAGATATTCAACGGGCATTAGCTACCACTTGTTGGTAGCTACTTATATTCAACGAATATTAGCTATCGGAACTCGGTAGCTACTAATGTTCAACGAACATTAGCTACCGAAAGTCGGTAGCTACTAGTATTCATCCTGATAGGATCGAAAAAATTGACATTTAGCTACCGATTTTCAGTAGCTAAATTTCGAAAATTTGGGCGCCCATGTGCGGGAAATTCAAATTTTCAGAAAATTAAAAAATTTTAACCATTAGCTACCGATTTTCGCTAGCAAAACTTCAAAAATTTGGATGGCCAAGGGAGGGAAATTCAAATTTTTCGAAAATTCAAAATTATCAATCTCATATTATAAATACCCCTCAATTCTTCAATCTACAAAATAATCCCAACACTTCTCCAACCTAAAAACTATCCATGCCATTTCTTTATTTATCAAATCTATAAAATCATTCCAACACTCTCTTCAATCATCAAAAAATCTTCACTTCTCCAATTTAAAAAACTATCCATATCATTTCTTTATTTCTTCATATCTTCCAAATTTTTTTCCATTATCAAATCACACACTCTCTTTAAATCTTCAAAATGTTTCTCATTTCTCAACACTTTCTTCATATCTTCAAAACTCCAAACCTTTTTTATTTTACAATCATTTTGTTAAAAAGACTTTCTTCATTTATTTATATGCTTGATAGTGTTAAATTAACAAATCAACATTGATTTTCATATTGGTGAAACAATAAACCAATAAATTTCTGGAAAATTTCGGGAATAAATGTTTTTTAAAATCTATAAATGTTATTACCTACCGCAGTGCGGTAGCTAATAATATTCGTGGTTTTACATATTATTAGCTACCGTCAGTCGGTTACTAATAAGACTCAAGGCTTTAAATGTTATTAGCTACCGCATGTCGATAGCTACTAATATTCATAAAGTTAATTACCGAAAATTAATAGCTACTAATATCCATACTATTAGCTACCAAAATTTGGTAGCAAATGCGGGTTAAAATGGGCAAGCAAAATCGATAAGTTAGTGATGGAATTTCGGTAGCTAACTCCACAGTAGCTACCGAAAATCGGTAGCTAATTTTCAAGGTTGTGGCGACGAAACTTCGGTTACTAATGTGAGCGACAAAAAATCGGTAGGAAATGTCCTTATTAGCTACCTAAATTCGGTAGTGAGTAATTAGCGACGCGATTAGTAGGTACAAAAATTAGCGACATAATTTTCGGTAGTTAATGATCGTTAGCGACCGCATTTGGGTCATTAGCTACCAAAAATGCGATAGCTAATGACCAAAGATCTTTTAGTGTAACCGTTCATCTCATCAGGAGATTCTAACTGAGATTCACTCCACAACTATAAATAAAGGTGGTCTTGAAGAAGAAAAAACACACACAAAATATTCACAAGTTGAAGAGGGACAAACTCTAAGGTTTTTGCTCCACCAAATTCATCCATCTTCAAGCGTTCTTCGCGGCATTCAAGATATTCTTCAACAATCTTCAAGGTGTTTTTCGTAAAGAACTCCTTTCAATCCGCCGTCAAGTCTCGATTCCATCCAAAAACCGTTTTTGAAGATTGTACTTCTACTGAGGAAGATCAAACTCTAAGAAGTTTAACAAATCCAAAACCAAGTTCATACCGTTCTTCATTCGGCTTCAAGTCAAAAATCCGTTTAATTCGAGATCAAGTCATAAGACCCTCGGAAAACCGTTTTTGAAGATTGAAGTCCACTTAGGAAAATCAAACCCCAAAAAATCCAAAGAACTGAAGACGAAGATCATACCAATCTTAATCAACCTTCAACTCAAATTCCAAATCAAGTTTCTGTTCGATCCGAGATCAAGCCGTAAAGCCCTCAAATCAACGTTTGTCAAATAGCCAAGTACTTTGAAGATCAAGATTCCTCCAAAGAAGATTGATATTCAACAAATTCAAGAAGTCTAGACGAAGATCAGTTGAGAGACTTTTTTAAGAGACAGACATGGTCGGGCCGGCAGGAATACCAAAAGCCGAGGGGCTAGTGCATGTAGACGGTTTCATTTAGAGTGCCATGCGAGAAGGTGCTCGTGACATCCAGCTAGTTGATTACCTAGGTAGACGGGAGATTAACTACCACGTCTCATTCTTAATCAAAGCATTATATTCATCTAGCATGGCTGATTTCCAGTTAGGATCAAATAATGCAACCTTTGGGTTAGTAGGAAGAGGAGAGGGAGAGATAGAAGTAGATAGATTGAAAAGACGGTTATGAGTGTGGATATCGTGCATACTATGTTTAATATGTTTCCCGAAAACACAATGTTCACATATTGTTTGTTTATGAAAAGTGCTACAATGAATAAAATTGTTCTTATTTAAAAATTATAAAGTAGATAAGCTCGGATGTCCCAAACGTTGGTGCCAAGGTGGAAGAGATAGTGGCAAGAGCGGTTGGGGGGGCGGCATGATGAGATAGAGGACGGTGTGACGGGATATAAGTCACCAGTGCTATTACATCTCATGATGGTTGTCCCCGTCTGAAAATCCTTCACATAGAAACAAAACGTATCAAATTCAATAGACACAAAATTATCAGTAGTAAGGCGAAGCATAGAGACAAGATTTTTAATAAGATCAGGAACATGCAATACGTGTTTAAAGTGTAAGAAAAATCAAGAAAAATGGAGAGATACATTACCATGACCTCTAACGGGGATTTCAGTACCATTATCAACAAGAATATTATTATTGATGCTCGAAAAATAATAAGACGAGAGAGTACCTTTTGCCGAGGTCATGTGAGAGGAAGCACCAGAGTCAAAGTACCACTATGGATCGGGAGAATTCAAGGACATGGTGTGCATGGCTTGGTTAATGTCCGTTGGTGCATAGGAAGACTGTGGAGGGCCGTGAGCCGTGTAAGCTTGTGATGGAAGGCTACCCAAATTCCGAGCTTAGAAGAAGTCGTAGGCCGAGCCCAACCAGTTGTCGGATATGGGCACGGTGGATAAGACCATAGGTCGGGCTGCCAAGGCGGATACTGAGACCACATATTGGGCTGATGGGCCACGGGTTGCGATGAGTAGGACCGAGACTCACTGCGGTCGTGCCCATGGTTGTGGGGGCCACCACGACGTCCTCTTGGAGGGGTAGACCCGCGTCTTTGGTGGTGGATCCGAGGGCGAGGCAATGTGGATCAGGGTAGCGGCCGTGGCAGCAGTGGCGAACTGTTTTGCTTTGCGAGTTTCCTCCATGATGAGGTGGGACCGAGCCTCATAGAATGGAGGGAGAGGATCACTCTGCTTAATGAAAGTGGCAACACCGTCATAGTTCTCATTGGGTCCTGCAATGAGTTGGAGAACTAGACGTTGATTGGGTACGGGTACACCCACATTCAAAAGTTGATCTTCAAGCATTTTTAGTTCTTGACAATAAGAGGATATATTCGGAAAATTGTCCAATTGTACCAGATGTTCTCCAAATAAATGGCCCGAGAGTTCTTATTATCTTGGAAGATGTTTTCAAGGCGGACCTAGGCTTGATGAGCGGTGGAATCCTTCTCAAAAATTGTGTGCAGCAAGTCGTTGGATATGGTGCCATATATCAGTGAAGAATGATCGCATCGAGGCAGGTTCAGAGAGCGGGGTCATCACACGTCGGTTTGGTTGGAGCGACATCGAAAGACGGAGCGACAACGGAAGACGAAGAGTCAGCCGCCTTCATTGCGTCCTTGGTGGCGAATGGCGGTGGTGTTTTAGAATTCGCATAAGGTGTGGGTGGTAGGATGTGATCGATGACTTGGTATGCACGACAATATATGCAAAAAAGTTTCGCCCAAGAAGAGTATTGGCCTTTCTCAACTTCAAGGGTGATCGGAATTAAGTTACGAATATTTTAGACTGCGATAGCGGGGTGAAATTTTGATTCAGCCATTGAAGAGAGAAAGAGAGGTGGGGGGCAGCGGTTATTATGGGGAGAGAAGGGTTTCACGTCTAGGTTTAGACTCGTGATACCATGTAAGAGAGTATTTTGCTGAATGAATATTCTCATTAGTCATCTATCAATAAATAGATACAGTACAAGGCTAATTAAGGTAACCTGTCTAATATAAGATATACACAAATCAATAAAGAATATATAACATATATATAAATATATATATATATATCAAATATATATCAAGGGAAGAAATCAGCGAGCAAAACGTTTGCCACGACGGAGCCACCACTCTCCGCTTCGCAGCGACGAGCTATTAAAGCTTGTAAGAAAAATTAAGTGATAGTCTCTAAATTCCTATAATTACATTAAAATAAAAATTAACCTAAATAAAAAAAATAAACAAAAACCATCCAAGTCACAAAGAGGAGTTAGCTACTCCTCAACCGCCATGCCAGCGGAGGTATCTGCTACTCCTATCTTCTGCCGCCGTGCCAAGCACCCACAGCCATTGCGTTTATCAACTTCCACTGCCATCAATTTCATTTCAGAGAGTGGCACTGTGCTCCTATATGATCAGCCGTCCACCGATGTGCTCCCATAACCACACCGCCATTGCGGTCAACTCCGCCACCATGCTCTATGCCAACAAACCGCTGCATCAATATCATGCAACCCGACCTCCTGCCATTGCAATTGTCTTTCTGCTGCGGAGCCTGATATTTCTATGTTCGCTCCCGATCTGTTGCAGGAAATAACTCCGGTGATAAGAAAACAAAAACAGAGAAGGAGGGGGCGGAGGAAGAGAAGGTGAGAGTCAACCAAAGAGCCCTGCATTCACTATCTTGTTTTGTTTACACGCTCTTTGTTACATCATTACCCTATACATGTTACCTTCTTTCACTTTTGTCCCAATCTACCAGCCGGGAATAACTCAGGTAAGGTCAACAAAAGAGAGGGATAGAGGGATGGGAGGAGGAAGGAAGAGTGGGTTTAGAATAGAAATAAAAAGAAAAGAAAAGTGTGTGGCGAGGGAGAGTGGAGAGGTAGAAGAGATGGTGAGAGGGAGAGAGAAAGAAACCGTGGGGAAGAAAGAAAAGTGGTAATGAAAATAATTGATGGGTTGGTGAAAAGTGAAAAAAAAAATGTGAAAGAGAAGAGAAAAAAGAGGGGTGAAATTGGGGAATGAATGAGAAAGATTGTTTACTGTTGAGTGAAGGATCTGGAATGTTAATAATAAAAAAAAAAGGAGAAGGGGAAAAAAAACCCGAAAAAAAGGGTGGATAAAAATATAGAGGGGATAAATAAAAAGAAATGGAGAAAAGAAACAAAAAAAAGGAAAATGGTTATCTTGTTGTAAAAGCAATATGATAATTGGTTGAAAATTTAATTGTGCAGATGAAATGCTTGTCTTCGTTGGTAAATCACCGTTGAGAAAAAATGAACGAAAATGCTTAAATGCGCCAGTAAATCAGAACGAAAAAGAAGGGCATTTTGCCCGGATGCGTTGGTAAACCAACATTTGGAATGAGCGAAACGCTCAAATCCATTGAAAAAATATACTAACATTGTTGGTTGGTCCTTGAATTTTCGCCGAGCAACATTGCTGTTCATAGGGAGAATTCTTTGATTTCGTAATTGTAAATTTTTGTGTTTGTTGTTTGGCGTGTCATTAGTGCGGAAGTCGCACGTATTTGATAATGTTGTATTAGTCTATCGTCGTTTTCTTTGGACCAAGAGGATTTACAAGTTGGATCGATGTTTGTGCCGATCTTTTGTCACCGCAAAGATGTGGTGTCATTGACGAAGATGAATTATAACATGTCAAGAATGGATCGAGTGAATTACTCGGTCTGCGTTCTGCGAAGAAAATTATTTGAAATTGCAAGTTATGAAGTCGGAATTGCAACAAGTAGCTAGCATTGCGACCACAATCATGATTGTGATAGCAAAAATTGAAATTGTCACGAAAAGTGACCTAAAGCCCAAAGAGAAAATCTTTTTACCAAGTTGCGCATGTGTGAACCCACGCGTCAACTTTAGGGGAGCGTTGAAATATAATATAGCCTCAGAACTCCAGTCAAACTTGACAACTAAAGACATTGATTATTGAAGACAAAGAACTAATGTTTGGAATTGGAAAATAAGTCCTTATATACTTCATATCATAATTAATATTCTTGTCTAGTGTTGATTAGTATACAAACTATGTAATTCCTTCACGATGGAACAACAAGAAATATAAGCAATGAAATATTTTCTCTTCTCGCCTTTAATATTTTAACATATAATTCGCAACACAAGAATTAGCTAGCATGTGAGTTTGTTGGAAAGTATAGCCTATTGAGATATATGGGGTGAATTAAATAAAGAATAGAAAGCAACAAAAATATATTAACGGCAGCACTTAACAAAGGACAAAATCTTTGGAAATAAGTTATCAAAAAAAAAACATGGAAATAAAAAATTAAACGCCAATATGTTGCTCTTCTTTTTATTTATTTTTAATAAGATCAGTGTCAAAGATTCTTCGCATGAGAAATTTTTAGCACGTAGGGCCATGCATTTTTTCTTCATAATTTCTCTGCCGGCAAGACCTGTAGAATAAAGAGCGCACTTTCACAATCAATTTTCGAAAAGCTTTAAAACGTGCATCTGTCTAATACACGAAGAATTGTACCTGGTTTAAACTGATTAAACTGTCTTCATAGAATAGAGCACGTAATGTGTCTGCCTCTCCACAGAGTTCAAATTTCTTTATGTCATTGGTATGGAGTGAACAAGATGCCAATTGGCCATTCTCACTTTCCACCAGTAGCCAGTCATCACCCTTCCAAGGCATTATAGGGCATATGACAAAGTAAGGCCCCATTACAAATTGTTGTGTCCATGATTCTTTCACACCGTATTCTTTCATCACCCAAATTGTGATTAGATGTGGCTCTTTCATCCATTGACGGAACCTAATTAAGGCAATGCACTCATTTAACACTGCAAGGGAGTGTTGATTTCCATCTAGTACCTTTACGCAGTCAGGATAGTCTAGTTCACCAAACAACTCCTTGCTTACGTCAAAAGTAAGAATAACATCTGAAATACCTGGTCCAGCAGTGTCCGCATTCCAATGAATAGATCCATTGAGGACTGCTTCAGAACAACATATATGCTCAACAAATGGAATATTCGCTATGCCCGGTTCATTGATTTCCCTCCAAGAGTTGTTGATTGAATTGTATATATGTGCCACAATTCGAGGTTCATCAGCATAATAATTATCTGGGTTAATCGTATGTACGAGGACAACTTTGAAGTCGTTTGTGACAGGATCATCACCAAAACCCTGTGCTAATTGACAATGATAATAATCGTCAGGGCAGGATATGGGGCAGAGTGGTATCTGCTTGAACTCGTGTAATGCAGGGTTGCAGAATATAATGCACTCATCACAAACTATACAAACAAGCCCACGACAGGGTCCCAAAACTTGTACCATTTGATGGCTGTATGTTTGGTCATATTTATACCTTAGATCCTTTAAAAAAGGAATGCTGACATCTGGCCACCGCTCCTTTGGCAGTTCTTGACAATCAAGATCGTAAAAAGCTAACACATCATTTTCTAGTGGTGGAGGCAAACAACGTCTTATCAGTAGCATTTTGCCAACCCTCCGTCGTTTAAGCTGGTGTTTATTGATAAAGGTAGGACTTTTAATTAGAGTGCACCAATATTTTGAGATGGCCTTGAATCTCAACACGGATCCCACAGGAAGGCGTATCAATATTTCTACTACCACGTCTTCTTGTTGTTCTCTTCCAGCCGCCATTTTAATTTTCAGAGTGATAAATCTAATGCTAGAATACGTAGTTCATCTGATCTACTTGTTATTTATCAGCGGGAAGGTGAAATGGAAGTACTAAACCTACTGTCTAAGCGAAAAAACATACACAACTAAAAATTATAGCATTAATTATTGCTGCAAGGAAGATGTACAGATGTTTGGTTTCAGAAATTGAGGGAGACATTCTAGGATCTGGGTAGAACGTTATATATATATCGTACAAGCCTAATAAAAGAGACAAAGACATTTCATGTCTATACGACTATACCATGAATTAACTAGAAAATAATATATTTGCCAACACATGTGACGGTATTTGCTCTATTATTGTGATCAAGATTAAAATAAAACGAAATCAATTAAAACTCCTTGGCGGAACAGATAATTTCTTCATATATAATGCAACGACTGTGAATGATAATGTTAGATCCCTAAATTAAATATGATAGTTGGGCAAAGCTACGATTTATTAATGAACTTCATGATAGAATTTTGGTGTATTCTGATGTATTATGTAAAGTACATGTTTACATGCGAAGTACATGATTGATGTATTCCGTCATGAAGCAAAATGACAATCATTTGACAGGTTCCGAATCAAGCCCTACAAATTTTGGGTATTATTGGACGAAAATACATTTTTATGCCTCACGTGACCTGCACGTAAAGAGAATATTCCATCGAAAATTGGCCGAAAAATAGGCAAGGGGTGTTTCGCACAAGTATTGGGATAAGTCAAGGGTATAGTAGTGAAAAATTTCTCCACTCGACAATGTCAAAATGACCAATAGGTTAGGGGATTCGATGTATTTATCCTTATATAATATTACTATAAGCTATGTAAAAGTTCTATAAAATTTTACACGGAGCATCTGAAATTACTAACCTATAACCAAAAATTCACATAAAATAACAATTTCCCGTCGTAGACAAAAAAACTTGAATTCATCAGCTCTTTTATTTTATTTTTATTTTTTCAAAAATAACGGCAAAAAGGAAAAACGTGTTTTAAACTGTAAGGGTGGAAACATAATGGATTTTCATCCCACGGGAATGGGAAAATCGTTTTCGTTCCCGTCCCGTTGTGGACAAGATCCCGCGTAGTCATTGTAGATTTTCCTTCGCAGGAATCCCTCCAATTTCAAGAGAGAAAAGAGGCAAAAAGAAAAACAAATGGAGTCTGTTGGTGGTGGGCGGTGGCGTCATGGTGAGAAAGAGTGACTCAGTGAGAGACACATTCAGTGGTGGTTGCGGACGTGACGCGTTGAGACTTTAGAGAGTGATATTGTGTATGTGGCAGTGTGGGCGCCGGACGTGTGGTGGTGGCCGGTGTTGGCTGTTCTGGGAATGGGCACAGGACGAAAAATTTCCCTTATGTGAAATTTCCCGTGGGTCGGGTTGGGTTAAGGGAAATTCCCACCCGTAGTAAAATGTATGAAGAACTTGTCCGCTTCATAATTCGTGAAAACAACAAAAAACTAAAGATCCATTTCTATCCAAGATAGTCGTGACACATATTCTCTCATGCTAGAAACTCCTAACGGTTTTTTTTTTGCGTTGAATATGGCTAATGAAGTATTCGTAAAAAGTCTGGGATGATTTAAAAAAAATGAGTTTTTTTTTTCAAAAATTATCATTTCTTGTTGTCTCATTATGAAAATAATCATTTATCGCAGTTTTGTCCATATTTAATCATTTATCGTGATTTTAATTCAATTTGGGTCCTCCGACCCTATTTTTCTTTTTACTTGCCCCTTAAACCATGTTTATTAGCAAACAAAACTCACATGTATAATATATTCACCTAAAATTATAAAATAATTCAAAGATTTAAAGATAACGAAGTTGTGTTGGGTTGTTGTGTAGCTTTTAAAATATAGGTGTATGTGACATTTTAGTTTGGTGTATTAGGATTTTTTTTCTTTTTTTGTAGAACACATTATATGAGTCTTAATTAAAATATGAAATAATATTATTCCTTTATAGAAATATACATGTATTCTTATTAGCTTTACACAATAACAAATTTCATCAAACCTAATTTTTGTTAAACCCTCGTTGTTAATGTCACATACACCTACAAACTTGTCCCGTCCACCTTCGTCGCTAATGATCATTATAGACGGACTCCTGGTCGATAGCAAATCTAGCGATCGTTGTGTTGTCTTTGAGTCATTAACGACGACCTGACAGCTAATGAGTTTGAGTCCATTAGTGGAAGAAATATTTTACGCAACCGTTGCATAGTTTATGTGGTGCAACCAACAGTCTAGATTAAATGCAGATTTGATTTTTCCTAAAATGTAGGAAATAACTAACCCATAACCACATCCCACATTTGTTTTTTATTTTTTTCGTTTGTGGCTTTTTCCAGTTCAGTCGCTTGTTGCAGCCGCCCCGTCCCGTTAATCAATTTATTTCTTCCTTCGATGAAAAACAAGAATGGAAAGAAAATCTTCTCATTTAAGACGGGAAGAGAAATGGACAAGAAAAACGGAGTTCTTTAATTGCACTGCCACGACTTTGAAGTTGGAGGTTCTATCTGCAGAAAAGATCTTCCCTCCAGAAAAGTTTATCAGAGGCACACAACCATATTGCATTGGATGTATTATCTGTTCATAATCCTCAGGCCTGTTCATAATCCTCAGGCTTGTCACATAAGCTCTGTCTATTCACACACACCGGAACCTGTTTGTGGAGATTCGTCAAAGAACTCAAGTGTTGTGAGTTTGTATCTAGCTCCTAGAATGTATCAACGCTTGCTGTAGTTTCCGGGAACATGAAACAATCTTCTTCACGAACTGATGACTCTACTTTAGGACCTACCATACAAGCAAAGCAATCACATTTAAGAAGATATCCGTAAAACAACTTTAAAATTGAACTTACGTTGTAAACTTAATAATATCAGGTGGGTAGCTAATTCATGAATTTGATATGAAATGGCATAGTAAAGTACGCATCAAACTTAATTACCTTATTTAAACTGACTAAGCTTTCTTTGTAAATTAGAGCTCTCAAGGTTTCCTTAGCTCCGCAAACTTGAAATTTCATCATTTCATTGGAATGGAGTGAACAACTTGCAAATTGGCCATCGCTGGTTTCTACAAGCAACCAATTATCGTTGTTCCAACACAGAAAAGGACATACGATTATATGAGGCCCTAATGCAAATTGTTGTGTCCAAGACTCCTTCACACCATATTCCTTCATCACCCATATCGTAACTAGATGTGGCTCTGCTTTATGAAGCTTATATCGTACCAGTGTAAGACACTCATTCAGAGTTGTGAGAGTAGCAAAATTGTTATCCGATACCTTTAAATAATCAGGGTACTCTAATTGAGTGAAAACCTCCGTGTTTACATTGAAAGTAAGTATAATATCCGTAATGATTAGTCCATTGAGGACGACATTCCAGTGACAAGTGCCGCGAAAGATCTGTGGTGAAGGAGAGACTGATATGTATGGCATCTCTATAGCATTATCATGGAATTGTCTCCATGAGTTGGTGCTTGAATTGTACAAGAAGACTGTGTGATAAATTCGATCCGGAGAATATTCATCAGGATGGATACTTTGGATCAAAACAACCTTGAAATTATTCGTATAAGTAGAACCAAATCCCTGTGCAAAATGACTAGAGTAAAAACCCTTTGGACAAATAAAAGGGCGAGGTGGCAATTTTTTAAACTCTCGCAACGCAGGGTTACAGAAAATAACGCACTCGTAGTATGATATGCACACAATCCCATTACATGGTCCCAAAACTTGAACGTTGTCAGGCCAGTAGTTTAGATCTTTCAAAAACGGAACAGACAGATTTGGCCCCACCTTCTCCATCTCTGGAGAATCCAGATTGTAAAAGGATAATATGTCATCTTCTTCTGGTGGAGCCAAATAACGCCTGGTCATTAGTACGGTTCCGTTTCTCCGTTGCTGGGCAAAATGGCTGTCGATAAATGTTGGATTTTGGGATGTAGCATACCAGAACTTTGAAACGCACCTGAGTCTCACTAGTGATCTTACGGAGAGGCATCTCAGAATTCCGATCACCATATCCTTGGGCATTTTTTCTGCATCTTCCATTTATGATATATTAAAATCAATAGCTTATAAATCTATGTATGTCATCTTAATCTTCTTAAGAAAGAGACAATGAATCATTTACAAAAGTTTCAGGGAGAAACAACCTAGACATACAGGTGGGCACGGTTTAAAGTAACAAAAGAGATATTTTAGGATCTTGAATGGGTTGATACCCGGCGAATTTCTTGAAGACAGAAAAATTTCAAGAATTTAACAAAACTGATTTCTAATGCCGGTAAATATAGAATAATCAATTTTATTGCTTTCACATTCCTTTGGTTTAAATATCTCAAATAGAAAAATGATTTATTTGTAATAACTTTTTAAGAATCGGATCGGATCAGAATTCAGATGGTCAAACTTGTTTTATCCGCCAACTAGCCCAATGTCGCGACCCAATTGTGTCTGGTCCACTCTAGAGAAATACTCTCAACCATTTTTTTTTCACAAAAGCGACCCAGGTCATTGGGTTTCCCCGTTGAATTTGTTGAATCGACAAGCGAGAGAACGTGTTTCGATTTTTCACTCTTTATTTCTCGCGAATTTTATCAGAAATAAGACACAATTATTAGTAAAAACTACCCATTAGTTATCTCTAATTGGCAAATACCCACTGTGTTATTTTAATTGGCAAAAAACCCTTATGTTATCAATAATTAGCAAAAAACCCCTTCATGACATATTTGACAATCACAGTTTCAATAACTAAGGATTATTAGTAATATGATTTTATAATAAACATATACTTATTACAATAAATATTATACATCGTGTTATAAAATTTTTAGATTCTTTTAAAATTGTATAAAAACATTAATCGGTACCATACTTATTTTTGACATATCTAAAAACTAAGGTTTTAATCAAAATAAATAAAAAATATAAATACAATATAATTTGAACATCATTAGTTCCCTATGTATCAAAGAAATACAATAAAAAATATATTTTGAGATCGACCTCAGTAAGTGCGAATTAATTCAATGTAGAAAGAGGATATTTGATAATACTGAAATATCATAGGGGGGTTTCGGTCAATTAATATAACACAGGGGGTTTGCCAATTAGGGATAACACATGGGTAGTTTTTGCTATTTACCCGTTTAAATATCTCAGATAGAAAAAATATTTATTTGTGAAAACTTTTTAAGAATCGGATCGAATCATACGGTCAAACTTGTTCTTCCCGCCAACGAGCCCAATGTCCCGTCTGGTCCACTCCACAGAAATACTCTTGCCCATTTTTTTTTTCTCTAGAGCGACCCATGACATTGGGTTTCCCCGTTGAACTTGTTGAATCGACTGGCCAGAGAAATAAGACACAACATTATTCTCTATTTTTCACTCTTTATTTCTTGCAATTTTTATTAGAAATAAGAAACAATTAATTAAAGGATCAATGGATTCTATCATTATTCCATATTCCCATTTTAAATTTAAGCATGTATTCTACTAGCTCTCCTTGTTGATGTTCCAGGTTATTACTTAATAGTGTAGTTTGTTTGATTTTGATTGCACAAGTTAGTTTTATAATATTTTTGTTGATAATTTGCTAATGTGGTTTAATCTTAATAATGTGTGGCGAACCGTGTAGTTTCTTAATATGTATGAAAATAAATGGCTACACTTGCGGTTTCGCAAGTGTACGGTCAAGTATTAATATAATAAAGAGTAAATTCAGTAACTTCGCCCCAAGTATCGGTCCCGTAATGAGTGTGTAATTATAGTGTTCGCTTAACGGATAACGATAAAACAAATAATAAAAATATTTAATTTAGAACGCGTTGATTATAGTAAAATAACCATAATTGGTCAGATTTGTGAAGTGTATTTGAAGTTCAGTTTCATAAATATTTAGTATGTGATTTATAGACAAACCATCAACTACCATTTAGTTAATTTCATCATGTTAAGTTCATATGTGTTCAATAAATTACCGAAATTCTAATGCAACAATAGTGACACTAAAACTTTCCTCCCCTACTTCTAAAGATCTGCTTAAAAGGCGATCAATCTAAAGAAACTAAATGTTGGTATCAATTCAACCTTCTCAACTGTTATGTATAGTGAGTAATCACAACTAGCCTATGCGAGTTTTGTTAGCATACTTTTAACACATAAATCAGACATGTAGCTTAGCCACAAGACACGTTAGTACACATCAAATGTATAAATCAAGCATGTAGCATATAAAAGGAATCACATCTAAACACATAAAGCTCAACATTATTCATAACTAAAGGTTCAATGCGGATAAATAGTCCTTACTCTGTTCTCCAAATACAAAGAAGATTACAACATAACGATTTCAGGATCAACAACACAGACGAAAAAGAACATCTTAATACATGAGTAAAGAAAAGATAAACTATCAGTCCTGAAGGGGCTTGTGATGTGTGTGAGATGGTTTGACATTGATAGTGATGTCTCCCCTTCTCTCCTATTAAAAACCGCGTAGCCTTAATGTTAATAATAGATAAAAGAAGTCATTGGGCCGATATAAGGACTTTTAGACGTTTTCTGGGCCATGTTAATCGACTTTGGCATGTAGCAAAGGTCATGTCGCATTTTCAAGGCTCGGGTCACGCAAGTGGGGATTACAGTCGCGCCACTATGTACCCGAACGGCGCGAGTTGCGCATTGTCGTGCGCGAGCGAGTTGCGCTACGCCGCTACCTCATTATGTTGTGCGTAGGTTTCTGGTTTTGGCTAAAACGTTTTTGTGGATGTCGGAATCAAGACCCGCTTTTTTCGTTGAAAAATTGACACCCATTAATTTGCAGTGGTATATGACACGGTCTTTTTTTCTTCCTCTAATCTTTGAATCAATGGCTTTATTCCATTTCTTCTTATTGTGTAGCTTTTCTCATTTCATCTATTAGGCTCTTTCTTTTATCCTCCTTTATACTCTTGTGTTTATTGAATCTATTTAGCTCGTTTTTCCACTAAAACACTACGTTTTCACTAAAGGGCTACAACAATCTGAAATATACTAACATACTAAAATAAGCTAATTATTTAAGTGATTTTTTATTTAAGGCCTTATAATGAGGTCCAAAAGTGCATAGTACAGACGCTCATCGTATATCCCCAAACTTAAACTTTGTTTGACCCCACGAAAAGCTATTAGTTTGACTCACGATCAATTAATAGAAAAAAATTAATCAGTAACAATTTTTTTTAGCACTAGTAGATTACATATTAAAAAAAAGGAATTTCATCCCTACCAAAACACTGCCTCTTCGTTGATCGCCCGCCGCCACCGTGATTCTCCGGTGCAACCATTCAATTTTCGACCTGTTACCTTTCTTGTGTTTGGGATTCGCACCAACCGAGAACAAGCATCACCCAACCCAAAGGATTCGATTGGTTGTCGTAAAAATGAAAATAAATTAGAGAAAGAAAACAAAGAGAGGCGGAGCAGGAAGCAGCGGGCAACGGAGATGTGGGAATCAATTTCCTTAACGGTGGAGGTACTACATGTAGGTAGGGCTAAGAACAGGATTACGAGATCCCGCGCCGATTAATTCTGTCATGGAGGGATTCCTTCGTGGGAATCCCTCCATTTTCCAGCAGCCTCACTCTTGTGGACTGTGGTGATCGAAAAAAGAAAAAGGGGAAAAAAAATAAGTGGTGCGACTATGGTGGTGGTGGCGCGGCGGCGGCTTGCGTGAGAAGGAGTGGAGTCTGATGTAGTAGTGCGCGGCATGCGTGAGAGAGAGAGAGGGAGGGAGTGGAGACTATTGCACGGTGACGACGTTGAGGGTGGTGCAGTGGTGGTCCGATTTTGAGAGCCGTTGAGCCGAGCGTGGTGACCGTGTGGAGCAGCGCGACTGGTTTTTGGAGAATTGGGGGTGGAGAGTGTAAATGATGTTTAATTTTGGGGAATTTTTCATTTTTGGTCCTCTAGAGTAACCAACTTTCAAAATTGGTCCTCTATAGTGCCTCGGGCCGATTTTGGTCCTTTAAAGTAACCCTAGTTTCATTTTTGGTCCTCCGGCAGAAAATTTGACCGGAGCTATTTTTTTATTAATTTTAATTTTTTTTTATTTCTTTCACATGTGCGGGACGCACGTGTGAAATTTTCTTTTTGAAATCGCATTTCAGTTAAAAAAAAAAAAACAATTACATTTTTTAAATTAAAAATTAATATATTCCAAAACTTGAAATATATGCTAAAAACACAAATCACAGCCCCAATTCTTTGGGGAGGATTGCTGTTTTTTATTAGTAAGGGCAAGCAGCTTTCATTTTATTAAATCTAAACTCCTCAAGAAGACAGGAACCTTAATTTCACAAGAAACCTCAAATCTTATACTCACTGCCATCAAAACTCAACTAACAAAAAACCTAAGTTGGCTGCTCCATCAAACATCATTAACCAAAAATATATATTAACAAAAAATAGATAGCAAGCAAGATAACATACTAAGTCCCCTGCTTCACCATTAACATAAAATCAAAAGTAGTGTTTACATACGCCGACACAAAATGAAGCAATGACCCGCCTGTCGGAACTGATTTCCGCACCCAAAATTAGGCAGATAACATGCACATAAATATAACTAATGTCAGCACATCCAGTGACCACACAGTCATTAAAACAAAACAAAGAAAATAAGATGGAGCGCATAACTAAGATTAAACAACTCTTCCTTCTAAGTCTGACTTCTTGCTCTTTCCTTTACGAGTGGCGTCTTTAGAACTTGATGATCTAGAAGCCACTTTGATCGATATAGAGCTTCCGAAAATGTTGATTGGTCCTTGAGTTTGATTGGCTGCTCCAAAGTTCTTTCCTTGTAGAATTTGTTGTAGCATGGCAGGACTGGAAACGAAGAGGGGCGTGGTCGGTGCAACTTCGTGTTGGGGTGTCATTTCTTCAAACCCCACAGCCTTCTTATTCCTTAAACTCTTGGCGCTCTTTGATTCCTATAACCACACAATGCAAAAATGTCAAGAAGCTATTGTTTATAGTTCCAGTAAGTTTAAATTTGTTTTTATAACAACTTACATTAGATTCTTCAAGTGCCATGTCATCAAAAGTGAATGCCTTTTTATTCTTGTTGACAACTGAAGGTGGCTTAAAAGGGGCTGTTACACTTGCTTGATTGGGAGTGTCTCTTTTCCTTTTCTGTACCCATGATTCATATATTAGAAGCTATAATAATAAATTTTAAACATGAATGTTCAAATACTTAGGAACCAAGCTTCTATAAACATCGATAAAAGAATGTTTTATATCTTCATCGACAACCACCAGCTTTAACACATCTGTTTTATCCTCCACATAGAAAAATAACTGTCTACTTACCACCCCAACCATTGAGCACAAATCTGTGACCCCATCAATAGTCAAATCATCTGTTCCAACATAATCAAAGACACGAACACTTCCTCCAACATAATCGCGCAGCGGAGACTTAATAACTTTCCCCCCTATCCACATCTGAACCGAGACAGCCAAGTTGTAGAAATCTGTGAGATAATAAAGTAACACTGTTAATACATAACCTAATTAACATAAACTAAACTGATTGTATACGTAAACTAAAAACATAAACTAAACTGATTGTATACGTAAACTAAAAACATAAACTGTTAATACATAAACTAAAAAAACTAAACTGATTGTATTAACTAAGATTAGTTAATACATAAAAACTAAACTGATTGTATTCGGATTAACTAACATTGATTCACATTAATTAAAATTAACACAAACAACACTGTTACTATTCAGAAAACTGTTACTATTAATTAATTGTAATTAAAATTGATTTTTTTTCGGAATTATACCTCAATATACATAAATCCAATGATAATCAACTTAAAGCATCATACATTAGGCAAATTAAACAATATATCTAAATTAGGGTTCTCGGAATAGGTAAATTCGCAAAGTAGGGTTTTGAAAATTGGGGGTTTTCGGATTTTTGACATCAACACACTATAACAATCAATAATTAACAAATTGCAGTGTGTAAAACGTCTAATTATACAAATTAAATGGAATGAACAAAAAGCCCTAACACAAAATCATGAAATTGGACGAAAAAATAGAAGAGCTAAAACCTACACATACCGTAATGGGGGATAGGGTGGTCGTTATCATCAATCGGTCGCAAAGATAGCTCCATTTAAAACCGAGTTCTAAACTTGATACCGCCGTAAAACGGGATGGCGTGAGGTAAAAACCGAGGGATGATGATGCCGCCGTGAATGGTGGAGAAGACGACTGAAATCCGCCGTGAATGGTGGAGAAGACGTCGTCGATGGAACTTCCGGTGACAATAACCCGTCGGGGTGGGTAGGGTGGGGTGGGGTGTGGTGTGAACCGGGTGGGTGAGAGAGAGTTTGTGTGATAATGTGGTATATTTTCTATTCTTAATGTTTTAAGGGTTTATTAATTTGTTTAATTATAATTTTATTTTGATTTGTTTTTTTTTTTAAGAATCGCTGGAGCGATTTTATTAATTGTCAAAAAAAAAGCTCCACACGTGCGAGAGGGTTAAATTGGTCAAAACACACAATTCCGGAGGTCACGTGCTGTGCACATGCGTATTTCCGGGGAATAAAAGAATATTCTGTCGTCGGAGGACCAAAAATGAAACTCGGGTTACTTTAGAGGACCAAAAACGGCCCGAGGCACTATAGAGGACCAATTTTGAAAGTTGGTTACTATAGAGGACCAATTTTGAAAAATTCCCTTAATTTTGAGTGTATAAGATGATATACTTTTTTTCTTTTTGGCCCCATAGTTTCTTATATTTCAAAACTATCCCAGTTATATTTTTTTAGACCACATACCCCCTGCCTATATTAAAGATTCCTCAAAAAGAAAAAAAAACATTTTTAAATTGATTCCTATTCCCGTCACCCGCGGGAGGCGGGAATCAAAAACTGATTCTCGTTCCCCTCCCGTGGGTGATGGGAATTACGAGAAATTTCTCGCGTGTTGGGTCAAGTAAGATAATTTTCCTTACTCGGTCCCACTCTTACATATAAGACTTTCGCTGCAGAATGGCAACATAAAAGACATCCTTTAAAACAACACCAACATAAAAGATGGTCAAATCAAAATTTATGACAAAATCAAAAAGTTAAAACAAGGCAGTACAGGTACTAGTTAAACAAATACTGCCAGAGTAGGAAAATGTTTTTGTTCTAATCATTAATTTAAGCGAAAAAACTTCGAAAGAAGTAAGAGAAAAGGAAATTCTTTTTATCATTCGTAGAGATTTTCGTAGAAACCCTAGTTTCCTCATTTTCTTTTTGCTTTTCTTGCATTTGGTAGAATCAGACTTCGCTTAAACTAATTATGATACGGGCCAAGCAATTATGAATTATGCTCGGCGCATGCACAGTAGAAGACTACCTACATAAGCCAAGCATTATATTAATTCCAGCATCTTTAATTATTTAAATTTTAAATTCTAATGCATTGTTAATTATGTTATCGTATTGCACGTTTCTAGTGGGTAAGTTTTATGTTATGTTGCATTGCATTATTAATTCAGTTGTTACAGCACGTTTGTAGTGGGTTAGTGGGAGACTTAGTCATATCTTTTTCTTATTTAATTGCATGCACTTGTATCCATTATCGACAAGTTAGATGAAGTATAAGTTTTGTTTCTTCTAAATTTTCATCTTTTTTTTTTTTGAAATCAGAACTCATATTATAAAACGGCCAACAGAACAGACCAACCAAGAGAGATAATTCATACAATCGCATGTCAAAATGAGAATCAGAAACAAACTAACAGGACTCTGCTCAAACTATTTCAATAAAACTATCCATTATCTCCTTCTTGCACGAGCTCAGCCCCCGGATTGAGTAAAGTCGCGTCTCTCGCCAACACATGAGCTTCTTCATTCTTTTCTCTTGAAATCCAGAAAAAGCCCCAACGTTGTGGTCCAACTTGACTCCACTCCCGTACTATATCGGTAAGGAAATTTGCATGATCGCCATTAACATTCATCGGAAACCAAATATCGTGCATCACACCCAAGCAATCCCCTTCAAACAACTTGCTCCCATTGTTCACCTTGCGCAAGTTGAATCGCGCACCAGATCACGTTCGCCTCAGCATTCCTAGGTTGCATGCATCCAATCACACACCGTTTAACCCTCCTCACAATCTGGTCTAGGTGGTCATATACAATGATGTCAATGCCCGTCGCGCCCCTCTCACGATTTATCGCTGCATCAACACGGATTTTGACACGGGGCCGAGAATATGACGCGCGTTGGACTAAAAAAATATGTTGTGTTCATTCTTCCACAAAGGCCGATGGTCCAGGCTCCCCACGTCGCACTAACAAAGTTTGCAATTGACAATGGTGAAGAAGCAAGCTCGCCGGCGACAATGCGATTCCGATTACCCCACAACGCCCAACATGTAGTAATTACTTTAGTCATCACGTCAATGCCGTGCACCTCCGCTGTTCGTTTTAACCAATTCAAGCACTCCTCGCCCTCCCGCCATAGCATCGACGTCCGAATGTAAAGAAGAGCCCAAACTTGTCGCGCAACATGGCACGTCGCCACACAGTGCCTAATATCCTCACTCCCCTCGTGACAAACCGGGCATTCCACCTCAATATCCATACACCGCCGTTTCAAAGTAAGTCGTGTAGGAAGGATCGAATGACACATCCGCCAACTGAAAAGATTAATTCTCGGCGGAATTTTTGGCTTCCAAATCACACTCCAGTTCTCCACCAAACTGCTGCTGCTGCCCGTATCCTCCACTCCCATGTGCAAACCCCTCACAACTGTGAGATGATACGCGCTCTTAACCGTGAATAAGCCGGAACTCGAGTAGTGCCAAATCTGTCTATCCACGTCATCCGTTCCTCCTAGTGGCAGCGCAAGGATCGCCGATACATCGTCCGCCCAAAATATTTGACGTATAAGATTGTTATCCCACGTCCCAGTCTCCTCGTCACGTAGGCCCGACACCCGATAGTTTAGATATCCCTCGACTGGTGGCGTCAAGACCTTGAAAGTGTTCGGCCTTGGAATCCACGCGTCCCCCATATTCGAATCCTATCACCATTGCCGATGCTCCATCTCAGACCCGCCTTAACAATTTTAATACTCGCATGGATGCAACGCCACGAGAATGACGGAGTGGAGCCAATTTTTGCCTCAATAATAGTCGACGTGGAAAAATATCTCGCTTTATACACTTTTGCCAACAAACTATCTGGATTCTCAAATATCCTCCATGCTTGTTTTGCTAATAAAGCCATATTGAACGCCTTGAAGTCACGGAAACCCAACCCCTGCCCCTTTTGCTTGCACTCATTTTCTTCCAAGCAAGCCAATGAATTTGTTTATTTGTTCCACTACCCTACCAAAAGTTACTAATCATTGATTCTATCTCCTTTATTAATGTGTCAGGAAGACGGAAACAACTCATAGCAAACATCGGTATGGCTTGCATGAAGGCCTTAATTAGTATCTCCTTCCCTGCGATAGATAACTTCTTTTCCTTGTATCCCTTGACTCTGTCCCAAATTCGATCCCTAATATAATCAAATATTTCTTTCTTCGACCTTCCTACCACCGCCGGCATCCCTAAGTACTTGTTATGAGTGTCGGCCACAAGTACACCCAGAATACCCGCCACCTCATCTCGAATTGGGTCACCAGTGTTTGCACTAAAAACCAACACGGATTTCTCTAGATTTTTTGCCCAGACGCCAATTCGTATTTTTCCAGAATATTTCTAAGCTCAGTTGCCGCCTCCCTCGTTGCCTCACAAAATATCAGAGTGTCATCCGCAAATAGGAGGTGTGAAACAGTAGGCACAAGACGTGCAACTCGAACTCCCTTAAGTGCCCCGCGAGCTTCAGCGTCCCTAATTAGAGCAGAAAAAGCGTCCGAAACAAAAAGAAATAAGTAAGGTGAAAGAGGGTCACCCTGGAGGATGCCTCTTTTCGGAGTAACCGCGCCAAACTCGTTCCCGTTAACCAAAAAAGAATATGAGACTGGACGAACAAACAACAAAATAAGTGCAACAAAACTCTTAGAAAAACCTAACCTGAGCATAGCCTGTTCCAAAAAGGACCACTCGACCCTATCATAAGCTTTGCTCATGTCCAGCTTGAGAGTCATCGCCCCTTTTTTCCTGTTCTCTTCTTCTTAAGATAGTGGTTAATCTCAAAAGAAACTAAGATATTGTTAGTAATTAAACGTCCAGGTATAAAAGCAGACTGAGACTCATAAATAATAGAAGGTAAGATCGCTTTTAGTCTATTAGCAATAACTTTAGATGCAATTTTAAAACACACATTGCTAAGACTAATAGGGCGTAATTGATTCACAAACTCAGGATGATCACACTTCGGAATAAGCACAATATTGGTAAAATTCATGCCTTCGGGGAAAATTTTGTGATTAAGAAAATCAAGACAGAATTTTGTAACATCCGGACCAACGACGTGCCAATATTTTTGATAGAAAATCGCAGAAAAACCATCAGGACCTGAAGATTTAAAGGGGTACATGTGAAAAAGAGCCCTTTTTACCTCGTCTGCATTGTAGGGTTGGTCCAGGGTTTGATTCATCTCCTCAGAAACACGAGGCTGCATCACATCCGTAACTCCCTCGATATCCTCATAACTTGGCTGCTCGGAGTGAAAAAGAGAAACAAAATAATCCTGAATAAATGCTTCCACCTCATTTTGTTTAACCCGCCAAATCCCGTCGACACCTCTAACTCCCCGGATCTCATTTTTCTTTCTTCTTTCAGATGCCCTAGAATGAAAGAAAGACGTATTCCTATCCCCTTCCCGCAGCCATTGAACCTTCTCCCTCTGTTTCCAGTATGTCTCCTCTTGTGCCAAAATTCTCTCCAGTTCCCCTTTTAATGCTATCTCTTTCCCCTTAGTCTCCTTAGTAATGGTACCATGTCGAAGTCCCGAGATCTCTTTTGTAAGGTGTTCTATGCGTTTCTTTAAATTTTCCCCGGATAGCTTCGACCACATCCCAAGACCCCTACTGGATTTCGCCAATTTATTCATTAAGGGCTACCCCGCCATGCCAGGAGCATGCCAAATATCTTCAATTACCCCACGACATTCAGCTCCAATCGTCCACGCAGCCTCAATCCGGAATCTTTTTTTCTTTCGCCACATCGTTGTTGAAACAGCCACATTAGAGCAAGAATAAGGAGGGCTGAATGGTCCGAGTAAATGGTATCAACATGAGACACATCTGTCTTAGTAAAAACCGAAGTCCAGCGACTATTCACGCACGCTCGATCGAGCCGAACCCGTACTGTGCATGGACTCGACCAGCGGTTGCACCAAGTAAATTCTGCACCCTCAAAACCGATGTCCTCAAGGTCTGCGTCCCCGAGTGCTGTACGAAAATTCCTAATTTGCCAACTCGCCCTCTGAGTCCCTCATTTCTTCTCACTATTATGGAGAATTTCATTAAAATCTCCCGCGCATAACCATGGTCTCGTCGATGCTTGACTTAATCGTCTAAGAAGATACCATGATATATTCTGTCGCGCCACATCCGGTTCCCCATAGAAACCCGTAAATCTCCACTCGTTACGCCCATCAGAACATAACACCATTGCATCCATATGATATTTTGAGAAGCTCACAAGCCGTACCTCCGTATCCTTTTTCCATAATAGTGCTAAACTGCCAGATTGCCCCACTGCTTCAACTGCTACGCCAAAATAATTTAAACTATCTCTGATGTTCTCTAATTTCTTTTTGGTCAACCGAGTTTCCATCAAGAAAACTAGAGAGGGACTATGTTGGAACACCGTACGCCGGAGTTCTTGAACTGTCCAAGGGTTCCCCAGGCCCTGACAGTTCCAAGATAATATTTTCATTGTGATCGGCGAGACTGCACCGCAGTCTCCGCCGTTGAGATAGTTTTTTCTTCCTCCCCTCATTTCATCCTTTTTTGATTTCTCGGGACTTTGTTGCCATCCTCCTGTTCTTTCCTTTTGACCAGCGCCCCGGATTTTGTTCCACTAACCGATCCTCCGGATATATACCTGTTCGGTGTACGTTTAATCCGTACTTTCCTTGCGGTGTGTACGTTTTTTAGATGCGCAGCAACAACTAGAACCTTTCCCCTACTTCCTGCTCCACTTGCATATTTTATGTATATCCAGGTAACAATTCTAAATCTTCCCCCCTGTCTAAAACCGCATTCTGGACTGTCCGGGATTGTTTCACTGTTTCAGTTGTCCCCCCTTCATTCGCCTGATTCTCTGCATTTTTATTTATCACTGCATTCACTCTACTTTCAGTCTTTCCCTGTGCTTCAGCGCCAATACCTTGCTCCAGCCCCTCAGAATGTGAGTACTCCGTTGAACTCTTCAGTCCTGACCCCCTTGCATGTGTCCTGGAATCTGATCCTGCTTCCCATATGTTTAAACCCCGCTGACCGCTGTACTCTCGAGATATATTCAGTTTGCTCCTCCACGGCCTGTCACGTTCAGGGCTGTTTCTCCTGAGCATACGGTTTAGATCCACTCGAACATTGGTATCCCGCATCCACACACCATAAGGCAAGTTGTGTATGTCTTTCAAATCGACATTCGTATTATATAGTTTGTCACAGTCGTACATGATATGTCCTATGACGCCACAAACATAACAAAAATTAGGGAGATGTTCGTAGGTGAAACGCGCAAGCATCTCATCGCCTTGTTTGTTGCAAATTTTCAAGCAACGAAGTAGTGGTTTGCGAACGTCAATCTTCACCCGGATACGCATCGCTTCGCCCCAAGGCTCTTTCGGGTCCAGTTCTTCGAAGACCCCCAACTGTGTGCCAATGATTTCAGCTATATCCGGAGTTTGGCGAATTATAGGGATATCATGCACCCGGATATTGAAGTTGCACCAATTCAAATCAACCTGTAATGGGTTCTCCTCCGGGTCAATGGTGTTCAGAATCAGTATATGGTTATCAAAAAACCATGGGCTGCCCTCTATCACCCTTTTCTTGTCAATAGGGATGTGCAAAAAGAATTGGATCGATCGAATCGGGTGAAAATCGATCGAATGATCCGATCCAAGGATCGGATCGAATATTTGATCCGACTTTTGATTTTTGCCTTAGGATCGAACCCCCATTTGATCCGATCCTCGATTTTAGAGGCTGAGAATCGGATCGGATCGAATACTCATCTTATTTTTTAAAAATAAATAAATATATAATAGTATATATAATATTATATTTTTATCTATAAAGCTAAGCCTATTAATGCTACTAAGATATTTCTATATATAATGCTAATATTATATTTTTATATATACACCTACCTAACATCTTTTTCTTGGTCCATTTGAAGGCCATGTTTCTGTTTTTGGGAAACATATACAATTGTAAATTTGTAACACCTTTGTCTCACCATATGAAAATGAATTTAGTAATTCAGTAACTCTGTTTGAATGTTGTGGTTGGTCCCATTGATATTAAATTAAATAAGAAAAAAGAAAAAAAAGGGATCGAAACCGAATAAAATCGGATCGAAATCGAATGATTTTGGATCGAATCGGATCGTTTTAAATTGATTCGATTTCGATCCTTATTTCTCCAGGATCGAAATCGACTTCCAGCCTCGATTCGATCCGATTCGATCCGATTCGATCCAAATGCACACCCCTACTTGTCAATGGCGTGGTGAAACTGAAAGAGAATACGGTCGTCCCCAATCCGCTGGATCTCCAGCCTCTTGTGTGACTTAAACACCGATTTTATCACGGTGCTGAATGCGTTAAAGTTGAAACCTCCTGTCTTAAGTAATCGACCAACCACAGCAACTCGGAAACCTCGTTTGGCTTGTTCCATGATTCATCCCCAATCGTAACCTGCTCCTTCTGTGTTAATCTCAGAGTTTTACGTAGCTTCTCAATTTCGGCCTCCATGCACACGTCGTTATGAGGATATAGACGGAGTTTTCGTGATCGTGATGAAAACCTTGAACCAAAAAAGCTGAACGAACCCTAGAAATAACCCTGCAGCAATCAAGGAAATACGAAGGTGAGTAGTAACGGAGAGATAAAAGGATTGGAAGACCTGGACGACACAACGAGCGAAAAAACAAGAGAATTGAAGAAAACAAAATCTTAGCCCTAAAAGAAAAAAACCACTGCCGCAAGACAAAGAGAACGGGGCCAATGTGAACGATTATCCTTCACTGTTATGACGCCGCCCTGATTAGTCGAAGAAGGCCTTAATGAAAAGGCACGCTATTCTCTCACTGTGGAAGACGAAACCCTCAAGAAGAGAGACTTTTTCATCTCTTTTCTTTGAGTTCTCCTAAACTCGACTTGGGAAGATTAAATCTTATAACAAGCTTGTATCATTGGTGATTTCATCTAGTGAAATCATGCCTTCTAAATCGACCCAAAGTCATACTTCCAATGAATCACAACAAGCTGAATTGTGTGCTTTACGTGCTGAATTGGCAGAAATACGAGTTTTGCACCAGCAAGAAGTGCAAGAACAAATAAAAAATATGGCCAAAAAGATGGGGGAGAAAATGGAACGGCAAGCACGAGAACAAGATGATAAAATAAGTCGATTCATGCAATAGCAATCGCAGCAGCACACCGACTCCATGGCTCTATTTATGGCAGAAATCAGAAAGTTACACTCTAAACGACCCGAAACTGAAAACCCAACAACTTCTATCGCATTTCAGCCAACCCCTCACCCATATAATGTTTCCAGCCCCTCTCAAACAAGTCCATTTGACACTCAAACGCCCAATCCGCTTTTTCAACAACATAAACCCCAACAATTGGATATGCCTATGTTTGATGGAACTGAACCCCTCGATTGGCTTTTTCAAGCTGATCAATACTTTACCCTTTACCACATTCCTAATGAGCAACGCCTACAACTTGCTTCAGTTCGAATGAAGGGTAAGGCCCTTAGTTGGTATAAATGGATGCACCACAATTTTTTACTAAACACGTGGGAAAAATTTGTGCGTAATTTATCCATTAGATTCGGCCCTTCGTCTTACGAGAATCACCAAGCGGCTCTTTTTAAGTTAAGGCAATGGACCACGGTTGACGATTATCAAGTGCCATTTGAGCAAATTTGTAACTTTGCTACAGGTTTGACTGCTGAAGCAATCTTGAATTGCTTCGTTTTGGGGTTGCGTAAAGAAATACGAGTCAAACTTGCAATCTTGCGGCCAACTACAATTGAACAAGCTATTTCTTTAGCGAAGTTAATTGAGGACAAAATTTGGGATTCTCGAACCCGTGTTACTGATCCTCGATTCGGTTCTACCTCAAATTCTACTGTAGTCTTACATACTCCTACAACAGCATTGTCGGCGCCACTTGCACCCGCACCGTTGCCCATTTGGAGACTCAATAATGCTGAAATGCAAGACCGTCTGTCTAAAGGACTTTTGTTTTAACTGCGATGAGAAATATGGGTCGAGACATATATGTACACATGTTGAGTTCTTAACTATGATTACTAATGAGTCGGGTGATTTTACACAACCATATTCAGCGTTGGAACCTTTCATAAATGAAGACGATAATCAATTGTTAAAAATAGGCCTGGAGGACAAGGCCTCGCTCGAAGAAGGAGAGAATGATACGGGCCAAGCAATTATGAATTCTGCTCGGCGCAGCACAGTAGAAGACTACCTACATAAGCCAAGGATTATATTAATTCCAGCATCTTTAATTATTTAAATTTTAAATTCTAATGCATTGTTAATTCTGTTATTGTACTGCACGTTTCTAGTGGATAAGTTTTATGTTATATTGCATTGCGTTATTAATTCAATTGTTACAGCAGGTTTGTAGTGGGTTAGTGGAAGACTTAGTCAATTAGATAGACTTAGTCATATCTTTTTCTTATTTAATTGCATGCACTTGTATCTATTATCGACAAGTTAAATGAAGTATAAATTTTGTTTCTTTTAAATTCTCATCTCTTTTCTTGGAGTTCTCCTAAACTCGAATTAGTAAGAATAAATCTTATAACAAGCTTCTATCAAATTAACTGATCAATGCATAATTAATATAATCATGTATCATATGTTCTTTTCAATTTGTATGGTCGCCTGCCTAATTAATGACTTTGACCTATGATTCTGTAGGCTGACAGCAGATTACATATTTTATTACGTGTTTGTGCCATGAAAGAATCGATAATCGCAATTTAAGGATCATGTGCCATGAAAGAATCGAAATAAAAGATGAATATATAGTACAAAATCTAAGAAGAAAAGGTTATATATAATCAGGTCTTATATCTCCATATTATACAAGAATAACACGTGAAAAGAGTTTGAAACTCCCAAATCAGTCACTAACCATCTTTCTTGTAGTATGTTGTCCCTGTAATCTGCACAAACCAAAACAAATTAAATTATCAAAACGGAGATAATACTCTAAGGTGGTGTTTGCAAACTCTAGTGGAAAAGTAGAAGTTCACAATTTTTAGTTAAGCCAAAAGCACCCCACACCAGCTTGAAGATTGTGAGCTTTTTTAGCTTTAAAAAAGTTTTGTAACCGAAAAAGTTAGATTTGCAAACACCCCAAAATCACTTGTTCAAATAAAAAGCTGATTATAACTTTTTTTAAGAGTTTGCAAACACCACCTAAGAAACATGCATGAGTACCTGGTTTAAACTGATTAAGCTTTCTTTGTAAATCAGAGTCCTCAAGGTTTTCTCAACTCCGTAGATAGGAAATCTTTTGACTTCATCTGTATGGATTGCACATGTCACCAACTGAGCATCACCGCTTTCCACAAGCAGCCACTCATCATTTTCCCACGGTGATAAAGAGGTAATCACTTGGTAAGGCCCTACTACCAACAATTTGGTCCATGACTCACTAACTCTATATTCCTTCATCACCCAAATATCAATTAGTTGTGGCTCAGTCCTCCCTTCATGGTACACAAGCATCGCAAAACTATTATTTATATTTTTAAAAGAGAGGGTGCTTCCACGTATTTCTTCGATACAATCAGGATACCGTAGTTGTCCAAAAATCTCCGTGCTTATATTGAAAACTAGGATGACTTTTGCGTAGCGTAACTCATAAGAAAAGGTTGCGTGCCAGTGATAGACACCATTGAAGAAAAGTTCTGCAGAAGGATGGTAACTAGTATTCTCAACCGCCATGGTGTCACCATCAATGATCCTCCAAGAATTAGTGTTTAAATTGTACAAATGAACCATGTTGTAACTTGAATAATCATATTTAGAAGTACACATGATACGACGAATCAGAATAACCTTAAGAATATTGGTATCACTACAACCAAATCCCTCTGCTATAATATGGTTGCTGAAACCCTTTTGACAAGCAAATGGACAAGGTGGAAGTCGCTTGAATTCACGCAACGCCGGGTTGAAAAGCGTTAGAAAATCAGACTTCCATATGCAAAAAAGCCCATTATGAGGCCCCAAAGTTTCAAAATTTTGTTCGATGTATGATCCGTTTTGTCTGAAAAATAGACCCTCAGAGTATGGAAAGGGTATATTTGGTCCCACTTGCTCAAGTTCAGGAGAAGTGATATCATGGATGGAAAACACGTCTATATTTTCTGGTCGAGGCAAATAACGCCTCACCAAAAGCTTGGTATCATTATGCTGACGTTTCAGAAAATGGTTGTTCGCAAAGGTAGGACTACTGATAAAAGCACACCAAGATTTGGCAACGCACCTCAATCTTAATAATGATTTTACTGGCAAGTGAAATAGGGTCTCAATAGAAAGATCATCTAACTGTTCTCGGCAATCTTTCATTTTTTTCCTCGACGAAAATGAACTCATTCTTCATTTACGTTTATCTCTTACCTATCACTCCGGAGAATACAAATCTAATTAAAAAGTTTATCTTGAAACTATTCATCTCAGATGCAATTGAAAAAGAAAAAATAATGATAACTAAACTAATAGCGTAAAATGAATGGGAACGGAGACGTTAGAGACATATCGATTCAATAGGTAGTTTGGAAATTTGCAAAAAATGGGGAGGAACTCTCGGGTTAGTAAGAGCTGATGGTATACCATGTCCGTAGTAATTGGTGGCGAATATAATAGAGTGAAATTCTAATCTGGGCTTTTATATTTTGATTGTTGAATAACTTATCTCCTATGCTTCCCTTTCATCCGGGTCATGCAACAATTTAACAGATACTCCTGCCATTTTCCGCAACACTTGATGAGGGTGTCAATTTTCTAAAGAAATTATTTGGGATAATTGACAAATTTCCCCAATTTTTTAGAGTTGACAAATATGCCATATCATTTAGAGATAAATTACAGTTACACCCCTGAGTTTGGTGTAATTACAAAGACCTCCTCTACGGTTTGAGTAATTACAATAATCTCTCTTCAATTGTAAGGAGCGATTACAATTACACCCCTTGAGGTTTGGTGTAATTACAAAGACCTCTCCTCAAGTTTGAGTAATTACAATGATCTCCCCTCTAACTACTAGTAATTGTATATGCATTTTCAACTTTGCCCTTTATCAATTATATTGTTTAAAAGAGTTTAAATAATTTGTTGAAATACTTGATATTTATTTAATTTCAAGAGCTTGCATGTAATATTAAATAAATTATTTACTAAATAAAAAATGATTAAAGAATGCACTAAATTAGCTTTAATTATTCTCACATATATTTAATTTATTGCTCTTATCAAAAAAGTATTTAATTTTATTACTCAATATTTCTTGACGAGAAAAACATATTGGTGCGAGAATAAAAGATAAACACTTATGCCACAGCGGTAAAGAATATATTGTAATTTTATATTAGAACATAACTTCTTTAATAAAATATATTTTTTGAAATGTAGTTATCTCCACTTTTAAACAATTGTTAGGAATGTCTTTCAAACTACATTTAAAAATATTTATTATAAAATAATATTTTTTGTAATATAAATTATAATTAATATTTTGTACCACTATGACATAAGGGTTTATCTTTTATCTCGCACCAATAGGATTTTTTTGGTCAAGAAATAATGAGTAACAAAATTAAATATATGTGAGAATGAATAAAACTAATTTAGTGTATTCTTTTATACTTTTTATCCAGTAATTAATTTATCTAATATTACGTTCAAGCTCTTGAAGTTAAATAATTAATATCATGTACTATATCAATAAGACATTTAAATTTATTTAAACAATAGAATTGATCGAGGGTAAAGTAGGAAATACATTACAATTACTAGTTAGAGGGGTAGTTAGAGGGGAGTCTTTGTAATTAAACCAAACCTTAGGAGGTTTAATTGTAATTATCCTTACAATTACTTGTTAGAGGGGAGGTCATTGAATTATTCAAACCTCATGGGAGGTATTTGTAATTACACCAAACCTGTAATTATCCTTATAATTTTTTGAGCGGAAGTTAACATAGAACACCATGCGCACACACAACACACTTTGAATTTCTGATTTTGTAACAAAATTTTACTCTCTCCAAAATCGTTCTGTTCGATTTCTCTCGAATCGTTCGTGTCCATATGAATACGATCTTTCACTTTTATGTGTTTGATTGAACTACATTCCACTTGCAGTAATTGATTTATGAATCATATCAATGACATTTTTCAGTTTTAGTCCAACATATGCTTTTTAGTTTTAGTTTCAGATTGATCAATAATATTTATCAGTTTTGATTGTTTAGGTAAAAATTAGTCCTATATAATATCTGGTCTTCAATATTTGTTCCATACTGTTCAGTTTTTATCTCTTTCAATACTCTGAGCCGAATTCTTAACTTTAAACCATAATTCATCATTCAAACCATAAATCCCGTTTGACCTTTTCTTCCAAAAGTATTGTCAAAAACTATTAATTAGGTCGTTTTTATAAAATATGAGTTTTATGTTTCTCTTCGTATGTCATTCGACCCACACTAACCAAAATTAGGCCATTATGTTATGTTTCAAAATTAGATATAGGCTTACGAGAACTGGAACAATTCTACCAAAATCAGGTTGTAAAAATATGAGACAAAATGAACTAATTTTTTAGAAAGATCGAATTGGGTTTAGGCTTTCCTGTTAATTGAGGATGAGAATTGCGTTAAGATTTCCAAAAATCAGAACACATGAAAAACAAATGCCAAATTCCAATATAAATTGAAGAATTCCAGCTGACGAGATTTGATAAAAATGGACCAATACTGGATCAAAATTGAAAAGTGAATATTATTTAGGCCCAGTTCTGAATTAAAAAAAAAAGGGAAAAAAGAAGATCACCTCCTTAGCTTTCGGCCGTTTTGTACTTTGCCCCCTCACCTTTAATTTTTAGCACTTTGTCCCCCCAACTTTGTATTCCGTCAAATGTACCCCCCGACGTAGCATGGCCATTAAAAAAAAAGAATATTCTGTTAATAAACGAATATTTCGTTAAAAATGTCAAAAGTTTGGGGGTGGCAAAGGGTCAAAATTTAACGAAATATTCATTTTTTTTTATGGAATATTCCCGATGGAGGGTAACGTTTGACGGAATACAAAGTTGGGGGGGGGGGGGGGGCAAAGTGCTAACAATCAAAGTTGGGAGGGCAAAGTACAAAACGGCCGAAAGCTAAGGGCGTAATCTGCTTTTTCCCTAAGAAAAAATCAATGTGGACCAAAATTGAAAAACGAACCATTGTGGCCTTCAAATTGAAAAGTGACATTTAGTAACGTTTGTCCATGCTCTGGACTTGATGAAATCATTTCATTTCGTAAATTGGCTGATTTGTTTAATTAGAGGAGGAAGCTAACTCAATGGAAGACTATTTGATTAATTAGGCATTATTTATTTTAATTCATTTTATTTCCTTTAATTTATGTAGTTAACCAATAAACTTATCTTATGATTAGTATTAGCATGTTTTGTGGAGTCAAAGTAAGTTACTAATTATTGGAATCATGGGCTGAAATAGCCCGCCTCTTCACTCTATTTATTTATTATTATTTTTTTTGAACTCAAATAGTGGAATTTGTATTACCTCCAGGAAAAAATAGAAGTCCTTCCAAAAACAGAAAGTACTCCCAAGCAGTCAAAAAACAACAACACTAATACCAAAACACAATTTGCAAAAAAAGTAAAAAAAAAAAACACAAAGAAAAACTCAAAAGCTCCTACGAATCTTCAAACCCGTCTGCATCCTCCACGGCATGTCGTGCTAATTCATGTGCTACCGCGTTCGAATCACGACACACCCATCGAATAAAAAAACCCAAATTAGCGGTGAAGTAACGTCGTACGTTTTCAACTATATTTGCACTACGTATGTCGCTTGTGACGCCATGCAAGATATCAAATATAACTCCTAAGCACCCCCCCCCCCCCAAATACGATGTTTTCCCAGCCACGCTCCATCGCCCCCCGAACCGCGTTTAAAGACGCAAGTGCCTCGAACCCGACCGGATCCATTAACGACCCCATCCGTCGTTGTCACCACGCAACCATCTCCCCATGGCGATCATGAGCCACTATTCCAAAACCAATTGCCTCATCTTCACGAAATTGTGCCCATCAAAATTAACCTTAATAACGTCACCAATCGGTGCAATCCAGCCCTCCAAGTCGGGTGAAACAGTCCCTTTCTTTAGTTTACCATTGAAACGCAGCCAAGTCGTCACATAGCTTTGCGCAAAAGCTGCCATCTCATCAGGTTTACGCCCCGTTTCCCCCACAAGCACACTATTCCGATTACCCCATAACGTCCAACAAATCGTACCAATCAAGCTAGCCATCAGAGGCGATGCGGCCTTCACAATCCGGAGGAGCCAATCGCTGAAAGTTTCAGTTGGTCGAAGCCAAAACGATTGAGGGACAAAAGCTAGCGCCCACACTTGCCTAGCCACGTCGCACTAAAAAAAAACAATGGCGCGCCGTCTCAATCCCTACTCGGCAGATCACACATTCACGGTCCACGCATATTCGGCGACGCTGAATTCCATCTTGTCGGAATGATGTCCACACAACCACGCCACAAAAAAAAGTTTTATCTTATTTGCGCACTCAAGCTTCCATAGTTTCTGCCAAACGTCATGTGGAGCTGAGATTGTAGGCATCTCCCTCGCGTTCTTGAGCAATCCTTGTGACATGATTAGGTGATACGCGCTTCTCACCGTAAACACTCATTTTCTTTTATAATGCCAAAATTTTCGATCTTCATTGTTGGAATCCCCCAATGGGATAGTAAGGACATGGTTCAAAAATTCGGTACAATTCGGCCGAAAACTCCCGAAAATTTTTGCTTTTTCGTGACATCGAAACGGATCAAGCATACAATTTTGAAATATAATACTTACTGTTCTGACTGATTCATTTGTTTAATTAATTAATTATTTGGTTTCCTCTGAAATAAAAGTGGCCATACATCTCTGTGCAATAGATGCCCCTCGATTCTTATATATAATATTGTATAAGTTTGTTTACTTGGTTATGGCTTTCCCCAAGAATTTTGCTTATATAATTAACTTCTCAGATGTTGTTTTGTTGAGATAACTTTATACAATACTTGCAAAATTATGTTCTGTTGTGTCATTTATAAAAAATAATTTTTAAGGCGTATAACTATTTTATTTTAGTTTATTAAAATTTACATTAATCTGCATATATTTAATTATCTTTTTTTTTTTCATATTTCTCAATTGTTCTCGAAACCTTCTCGAAATGTTTCGAAACGTTTTCGAAATTTTACGAAACGTTTCTAAAATTTAGTCCACCGAAACGTAATTCGAAACCGAAATTTTAATCCATGAGTAAGGATTTGTTCAACATCAACCTCCCAAAGCACACTCCTCATGAAGCCAATATCCCAACACCACGTATTATTATCGATAAGGTCACTAACCATAAGAAACGGTTCATCCACACTTACGGGGGTGATAGGCCGAAACGTAGTTGGGCGAGGGATCCATGCATCGTGCCACACCGTGAGGGACGCTCCATTTCCCACCTGCCATCGTATTCCTTTTCTCAGCACTTCAAGTGACACCTGAATCCCGCGCCATGAGTAAGAGGGGGCTGCACCTAATCGCGCTTCAAATAAATTGGTATTCGGGAAGTATTTTTCTTTATAAAGGCGACTGATCAAGCTAGACGGTTCCGTATAGATCCGCCACGCTTGCTTCGTGAGTAAGGCTAGATTAAAAGCACGGAGATCCCGAAAACCAAGGCCCCCTTCATTCTTACCGCGACACATTTTTTCCCACGCGACCCAATGAATTTTATTTTGATTCCCGTTGCTCCACCAATAAATGCTCCTGAAGCAACTCATGATAAAAGTAGGAATAGACTGCATAACAGCCTTTACAAGTACTTCCTTCCCCGCCCCCGATAATGTCTTACCCTTATAGCCTTGCGCCCTCTTCCACACCCATTCCCTAATATAGTCAAATAGCTCTCTTTTTGACTTTCCCCACCGACGGCATCCCAAGGTATTGTTTATGTTTTTTCTGCTATCGCCACGCCCAACATATTTACCACATCCACCCGACGCTAAGCCACCGTATTTTTGCTAAAAACCACCACGGATTTGTCCCGATTTATTTTCTGACCCGAAGCTCTCTCAAACCGATTCAAATCCCTTTCATGCATTCGGACGAATCTGCGTGAGCCTCGCAAAATATGACAGTGTCATCAGCAAACAGCAAGTGCGACACAGTGGGAGCCTGACGACAAATCTTAACACCCCGCAAATTGCCATTTTCTTCTGCCTTGGCTATAAGTGATGAAAAAACCTCAGAGATAAATAAGAAAAGGTAGGGGGACAGAGGGTCCCCCTGCCTAATGCCCCTCTCGGGGAAAAAAGCACTCGACTCGCGCCCGTTAATTAAAATAGAGTAAGAAACCGATTGAACCCCCATCATAATAAGTCATACAAAACTCAGATTATATCTTTAAGTGCCTTGTGGATGGACCTCCTCCACTGTGAACGGTTGCAGCAAGCTTTCGTTCACCTCAGGGTTGACCCGCACGCTGACGTCTCGCAAAACATCCTCAATAGCTGCCTCTGTAGAAACACTGGACCGAAATATAGATGTAAAATACTCAATCGCCACCCGATCGACCTCAACACGAGAAGAAAAGAAAACACCGCCCTCATCCCGAATACCCTTAATTTCATTCTTTCTTTTTCTTTCACTAGCTAGATGGTGAAAGTACGCAGTGTTTCGATCCCCTTCCTCTGCACCTTAGCCCGTTGTATCCAATAAATCTCTTCCGACTCCAATAATTCTTCCAATTTATCACTAATGCGCCTCTCCTCGAGCTTCGATTGACCCCCACGAAGAGGGATCAGTTCTTTCCTCAACCGCTCAATGTGACGTTTCATATATGTTCCGTCTACTTTGCTCCATTTTACCAACTCCACACGGCAGTCTTCTAGTTTATCCCGTAGCTCCTTGTTCCCTGTGTTGCCCAAGCAATCCGACACTACTTTCTCACAATCAGTTTTCATCAACCAATTGGCTTCAAACGGAAAACGAGATGGAGTCCTAGTCTTGCCATGGTTGCCCCGTAAGTGGACCAAAATAGCATGGTGGTCCGATCCAATCTATTTATTTAATCCTATTGTAATCACATTTTTTTAAGTAAAATCAAGTATGTTAATATTTTTTTTCTTAATTTTTCGTATCCTTTTTTGGAGTCTCTCCTAAACTCGTATTTGGAACTTTAATCTGATATCAAGGGTGTATTATTGGTTCTTTCATCATTGAACTCACATATTCTTCTCATACACACTTTTCCCCATTCTCATCACAAACTCTGCATATGGATGTATGTATTTCCAAAATGCAACAATACATGGATGAGTCAATCTTCACAATGCAGAAACGCGCCGATGAGAACTTCTCTGAAATGCGACAACATAGGGATGTGTATTTTCTCTGAAATATTGGAAGCAACAAAAATTCACAAGAAAAATATGTTTCACCGCATCGACCGTATGTCTTGCATTTTGTTGAAGCTTGAAGAGGATTGGTGCGCACGTTCATCACCACAACCCGCAAATCCTCTCAAACGAAATTTCCCAAAAATCTGCAATTCTCGACAAAAGCATAAAACCATAAGACGTGTTCAATCTCAGACTTGTCAGACACGTGTAAACTTTTATCGACGTTCTTCGGCCACTAATTGGCATTTTAAGACACGGCCTTGCCACTTCTACAAAACCATTTCTGTTCCACATTCCACATTGCATTTGCGATGTCTCTTCTTTCCAATAATATCCCTTGTTAGGCATACCACATGGTGACCTATCGAACACATTACTCTCAACTTTGTTAGATGAGTCTTTCAACTAGAGTCACAAGGTATTGCTACGTAGTTGGAAGACTTTTTGATTTATTAGACACAATTTATTTATTTTATTTCTTTTAACTCAGTTTATTTCCTTTAATTTATGTAATTAATCAACAAGCTTATCTTATGGTTAGTATTAGCATGTTTTGTGGAGTCAAAGATAGTTACTAATTAGTGAAATCATGGACTGAATTAGCCAACCTCTTCCCTTTATTTATTTCATCCTATTGTAATCATTTGTCTTCAAGTAAAAACTAAGTATGCTATTATTTTTTTCTTAGTTTCTCATCTCTTTTCTTGGAGCTTCTCTTAAATTCGAATTAGGAATTTTAATCTGATATCAAGGGTGTATTACATGGATTGTTAAATTATCATACAAGTGAACTCAAAACGTGATTTATATAGGCACATACGCGTGTGTAAACTAAAGTTAAAATGTATTTACGCTACTTTATTAATGATTAAAAATCTTAATTCAATAACAATACCAATATGAAATCAGAAGTATACAATATAATTCCTATATTTTCCATTGATTAATTTTAATATACAACGTTTATCGATTCGACCAATTCAACTAGCTAGCCGTACTTGTAACCAATGTAGGCACAAGAAATTATATTTTTGTCAGTTCCGAAACTCAGAAAACTTGTCTAATTAATAAGCTATCAAATTTAGTTATCTGCTAAAATGTAAAACAGATGAACTGTCTTGCCAATTGTTTTGGTCCCGGGAGTCTTTCGCATAAGAACGGTATTATGCCTTGTCGTTTACTTTGTCTATAGTATTATTAAGTCCAACTATTAAATATGATCAAATTTACAAGCATATAAATGGAGGCTCCTAAAGAATGTAGGAGTACTTTGAGTTCTTGTAAAATTTGGAACTAAGTTCAACGTTTCACCCACAGGAAAACCATATAAACAAACAGGTGATCATATAAATTGAAAGGTCATAGTAAATTCTCCTTCGTGCTCTATAATTATTTACATGTATACGTATAAAATTACATTATACTAAATCTGTACGTAAAAAGAACAAACTGACAAATAACCTTACTGAGTGCCGCTCCTGAGCCTGGCTTCTTACATCTTAATTCTATACAAAAATAATTACTTTAGGATCTGCACAGAAGACAACATTAATAATCGAGTGTCAGCACGAATAACTTGGCACAACAGGAACAATAAAACTCAATTGTTCATGAAAATAGATGCTTAGATAGACAATAGAAAACATATTGTTATTGATAAAACAAACAGACGAACATGTATACCCGATTTAAACTGATTAAGCTTTCTTTATAAATCAGACTCCGCAAGGTCGTCTCTACCCCACAAATTTTAAATCTCTTGATTTCATCTGTGTTGAGTCCACACGCTGCCAACTGACCATCATTGCTTTCCACCAGCAGCCACTCGTCATTCTTCCACGATATTAAGGGTCGAATGACGTGGTAAGGCCCTATTTCAAACATTTTGCTCCACGACTCACGAACTCCATATTCTTCCATCACCCAAATGTCAATCGAAGACGGTTCTGTCATCCATGTTGGGTACAGAACCATAGCAAGGCAATTTTTTATGGTTGTGAAAGTTAGAGAATTTCCACGTAATTCCACAAAATTTTCAGGGTACCCTAATTGTCCAAAACACTCCGTGCTAACGTTGAAAGTAAGCATGACTTTTGGGCGATTATAGTCATAGAATGTTCCATGCCAATGGTAAAAACACTTGAAGAGATGTTGGGAAGAAGGATAGTAACGAACCTCATCATTCACTATGGCGTCACCAGGAATATTCCTCCAGGTGTTGGTTTTTGAACTGTACAAATGGGCCATGTTATAATTTCCAGGATCATATTTCGTTCTTGATGTGATATGCCGAATCAGAATAACCTTAAAATCATTGGTATCGCTACAACCAAATCCCTCTGCTACAATTTCGTCGCCATACGTTTTTGCAGAAGTAAAGGGGCAAGTTGGAAGCGTCACGTATTCATGCAATCCCGGGTTGCACAATATAATTGCATCCCACTTGATTATGCACAGAACTCCATTGCAGGGGCCAACAAGGATAAATTGGTGGGTGATGTATGAACCGTCATCCCTACATGCTAGAGTCCTTGAGAATGGAACGGATATATTTGGTCTAATTTGGTCTAGCTCTGGAGAGTTTATATCATGGAAAGAAAACACGTCTTTATCCTCTGGTCGAGGCAAATAACGCCTCACCAAAAGCATTGTATCGTTTTCCCTGTGCTTGAGAAAATGGTCGGTGGCAAATGTTGGATTTTTTATAAAAGCGCACCATGATTTTGAGACACACCTCAATCTCACTAATGATCTTACTGGCAACCGCAACAGAGCCTCCATAAAAACGTCATAGTGGCGACGATTTGTTACTGTTTCCCTCGAGGATGAAGGATGTATATCCTTCATTTTTCTTTTTAAAATTTCGGCATGTTTTATTACTCAGGGGCGGCTCAAAAGTATAATAGTGATCATGGTTTCTCTAATGAAATGAAAAAACTAGGCTGTAGGGTAAGTCATATGAAGGAAGAGCCATACGGATATGGGCGCTATGAATATACAGTATTAGTTGAGAATTCTTGGGATCAGGAGGAATTGATGATGCACCGTATCCGTAGTAATATTGGTGGCGAGTGAAAGAAAATGCTATCCGATTATCGGCTTTATATCTTTTCTTTATCTGAATATACAATTAGATATTTCAGGACGTATGGCTTAACAAAAAAATACAATTACGTTACCTTTTATGTAATATATTGTAAATCCAGGAAATGGCAAATCATAGTGCGTGCTACGATTCGGTTGGCATGTAGTATCCCATATTTGGGACTTTAGAGCATAAAACGGGAAATTGACTCATCATCACCTCGTGGAGATTTGTGAGGAACAATTTAAATAGATGCAAACAATATTAAAAGCTAACGAAGTACCACTTGAAAAATTAGTCCAATTAAATAGAGTAATACTGAGGTAATTTCGTCGTGATCCACATTTTCTACTAAAATACTTAATAAAGAAGGGTTATTGTGAACCGTGAACTTTTCTTTGATTGCTTTTTGTTCAGAACACACCTATAATAACGCATGTGAGCTAAGTCGCTATAAGATTGGCGTTCTCCCTCTGATGCTCAAACAAGCAAAGTGTATAAGAAATATTGTCGAGATATGATATAACTAAGTCGAAGTTGTATCATATATCATTATATCGAATGTGAATAAACATGATCGCATCTCGAATTCTTCTAATAATCCAAATTGGGAATACATTGTCAAAGCTACTATGTTGAAACATGTAAGTTGAAGGGGCAATGTTTCCAAATACAAGGCTACGGGCTTGTAAGTTGAAAGGCCAATGTTTCCATTTGTAGTGGCGCGGATCGCATCTCGTTATCGTGCAATATTTTTATGTTTTTACTATAATTTCTTCACTGGATGTTGAAATTGAGATACGCTTGTTGCGTTAGAATGCTGACTTACTTGGCTTTCCAATAGTATGTAACGCGGCATTTGATTCTTCATGAAACTTTGTCATCATGTATTTGAATCAATAATTTCATTCGGATTCTCCTCATTGCGTAGCCTTAGATGCTTTGGCTCTTCCTCCTTCGTTCGTAGCCCGAATCACTTATCTCCCTTTCATCCAAATCACTTAGCTTGTATTTTCATGAAAACGTCACACTTTCACCAAACGTCTCTAAAATCCTGAAATACACATAAATATGTTAATTACTTCAGCAACTCTTTATATAACCCCATAAAATAAAGTATTAAAGTACATAATTTAGACATCCATCAGTAAACTAGGTAAATAGTTACATCAAAATATTCTAAAAGTTAACATTCACTAATATTCCAAATAAGTAGGGGTATTATGTTGTTTTTGGTACTGAATGTGCAAGTTGTCTAATCAATGTTTGATCAACATTGTAAACAAAAACATTCTATTATTTTGGATTTTAAACTTTGAATATTTATGTTTTGCCTTTATTCACTTACTAATCAAGTTTCACGTTTTAATTGACTTTGTATTTTTCAGGTTCAAGCTTAAACATAATCTAAGGCATGATGTTTCCAAACTAAACTGAACTAGACTAAACTAAACTAATTGACTGAATTGAATAATTGGTTAATTAATACTAATATTTGGTCTAACTACTAATTAACTACTCAAATGGTGGATAAATGTTAAGAGCGTCTAGTGTCATTGGATCTCCCCTACGTTCATTCTCATGCTTTGGATTAATAGTTTTGATCTATGCGTTAATGGCTTGTTTTGACGCCACAAGGGGACTGTAATGACAAATTCTTGAATTCTGAAAATAGAAACAAGAAAGAGATTACAAAATAATTTTTGATTAAATTTAAAGTATGATTTGGGATACAATATCTATCTCGATTCAATTCTACAAGAACAATATCAAAATTTGTAATGAAAATTTTCAATTTGTTCTTCGCTGAAATGATTTAAATTTGGGAAAACGTTAATTCGAGAGTCTTGGACTTGATCTCGGATTAAACGGTGATTTGATTTGAGGATTTGACTTGAGGATTTGATGAACACTTATTTGATTTGGGGATTTGATGGACACCGATTTGACTCGGAGATTTGATGAACAATGATTTGACTTGAGTATTTGATGAAGGATAGTATGATCTTCATCCTCAGTTCTTTGAATATGTGGGCTTTGATCTTCCTAGTACGGATTTTGATCTTCAAAAATGGTTTTCCGAGGGTCTTGTGACTTGATCTTGGATCAAACGGATTTTTGCCTTGAATGTTGTTGAAGAACAGTATGAATTTGATTTGGATTTTCCCGGATATGTTGAAGATTTGATCTTCCTCGCAGAGACACGATATTTAAAAAACAGTTTTTGGATGAACTTGAGGCTTGATGGCGGTTTGAAAGAACTTCTTAACGAAGAACATCTTGACGATGGTTGAAGGATACCTTTGAAGATTGTTGAGCTTGTTGGAGATGATTTGGACTTCCTTACTTTGAATTATTGAAGCTTCAGTTGTGATTTTTGTCTTCAAGAGCACCGCTATTTATAGTTGTAGAGTGAATTTCAATCAGAATCTCCTGATGAGATGAACGGTTGTGATCGCGTCTACGATTTCTTAATTTGGAAGATTTGATCTAAATGAATCTTCTTGATATCGCTTGAATATTGAATCTTGGTGGAGAAGACTTTCCTTGTATTGATATTTGATGAATATATTTATTTAACCCTTTAAAATATTAGGATTAAATAATTTTTTTTCTTGCTTTACAAGACTTGTCAATGTTTAATTTAATTGGATAATTTATCTCCAATTCATAAATAAGACATTATTCAATTTATCCATCATATATATATGTTTAAATCAATAAATTTAACTACTTTACTTTAGAATAAATTTATTATAAATCCAAAAAATAAATAGAAAAATAAATTGACGATTAATATAATATTCTCCACGTGTTGAGATTTAATTAGACACAAATTTTAAGTGTCTACAAATTGCCTCCTTGTGACTTGTTCGCGGAGTCGTAATGAAACATGTCGGGAACGAGTCACAAATTATTTGACATGACAAGTATGCAACAACAATTTTATTGTTGAATAACATAGGCTAATTTCCATCATTTATGTATTTGAGGGTCCAGGAAAACCATGTGCATCACATAATTGCTCCAAAACTGTTTTTTTTTTTTTGGTTGGCTCACCAGAACTAGGGACATGTGATAATTGCCCTCCCACCTGGTTTGACCGGTCCACTTTTTTTTTTGCTTTGGGGCCCGCCAGTTGTGGTCTTTGTAGACCAGCCGCATCATATAATTGCCTTCACCATCCTCTTTTGAATTTAACGGATCTAAGGAAACTTTTTTTTTCCTTGAATTCCACTTCCTGCGCGTTTCTTTTCTCTTTCCTTTTTTTTTTTTTAATTCAAAGGAAATATTTGCAGGAGGGATTTCTTTTCTTCAAAAAGGGAATTCCTTGTGCTTCAATTATTTGCTAGAATTATGTGGAGAAATAAAGTTTCCAAACGCAACATCCACTTTCGACTATAAAAGAAGGCTTGGGGCATAAGTTCTTCTCCATCCACAAAAGAGAACTTTCTCAACAAATTTCTTTCAGTAAAAGAGATTTTCTTCTTCTTTTGTTACACAGACCTTGCTGCAATTTCAGCGAATTTGGCGAGAATTGATCCTGCTCGATTGAAGATTTTGCCACATACTTCCTCGACGGTGCGACGAACAAAAAAAGAGAAGCTTTTTTTTTCCTTTCTTCTTTTCTGCTGAATATTATGAATGCTTATATTATATATATATATATATATATATATGCAAGGATTTAATTGTGTCAATCCGTGTTTTTTTTGTTTTGCGCAGCGTAGCCATTCAGAGAAGCAAATCAACTTACGAGCACAAGAGCCGACGAATGAGACATCCTTTTCTTCTTCGTACAGTAGGCGAATCAAAAAAAAAAAATGTTCGCAATGGCAACAGGTTTTTTCTTTTTCTTTTTTTCTTTTTTCTTTTTGGTTATTTGCTCTATTCTTCTCCGTGAATTTTTAACTTGTCTCTCTAACTCTTTTGTTTTCTTCTTTGTGTTGACAGTCCACGCACAATGGTGAAATTCGTCCACGCCTATAATTCGAAGGGAACTGAGACTCTCACCATCACCGGCGATGAAAAGCAACGGGACACAATATTGAAAGTTTGTACCCCTCTTGTCGGAATTTTCACAAGCCGATGGCCCACTTTGATTAACACCACTAAGCCTAAAGACTGGACCGAAGAGTTTCCCAAGTCCTCCAATCGATCTCTGCCATCGCTTGTGCGTCGATTTTCTCACCAACAAGTATCAAACGATGATATTTCTTTTGACACCTTGGGGCGACGCATTGCCAAAGGAGATGCCATGTGGGACGATGCCTTTTTTCAATTTCGCGATGAAATCCATTACTTTCCTGTATATTGGGAGTGGACAGAAGATGTCCTTGTTTGGTGCAAGCATACACTTACTTCCACCAACACGTACGAGCCGGTCTACGCATCCTTATTTACATATGAGTGCAATTTGGAAATCATAAAAGCCTTGTACTAAGCATGGTCACCGTCTACAAACACCCTTGTCACTTCACTTAGAGAGCTCACAATTTCATAATAAGACTTGGAAGATCTTGCCGTTCTGCCTATATTTGGATCCCTATATGACGAAGTCATACCGAGCAAGAGAGAAATTTTTGGCAAAGAAAAAGACAAATAGAACCTATCGCGGTCATGCAGAGCTTTGTTCCATGCGTTTCACCTACTCAGGGCATATGTTGCTGATGACGATCCTCGAGCGCCAATCAAAGAGTGGATCAATTTTTTATCGAAGAAAGAAGTCAAATACAAATGTCCCCAATCACGCAAGGAGAGAAAAAGCGTGTGCCGACCTCAATCGACACACAACCCTTCTGGAAAGCTCGAGCCATGCAATCGGTGGTCTTCGCAAGAAGAGATTCAGTTTTCACAACTTGGTATCAAAGGTAATTGGAAGGAAGAGACATTTTTGGCCGCGCACCTAGCTTGTTGGTTGTGCATCTTTGTTCTCCCTGTGAAGGATGTTGGCTTTATCCGTCCAAGTACATTCAAGATGGCGAGTCTTATAGCCAGCGGTCAAAGAGTATGCCTTGCCATTTCGGTACTAGAGTCGATTTACCAAGGGTTGAATGCAATATCAAGGTCTACTCAACCGTCTTGGGGGTGCCTTCATTTTTCGATCCATGAAGCTTCTGTGGGGGTTCCTTGGATACTATCAAGGTGTATGTGGTGTACTCAACAATGACTACCATGAAGCTTCTTTGGATGAAGGACTTCATTTTTGGAGGTTAAGTCTTGCACAAAGGACATATTCAAAGGTTTGGATTCCCAATGCTCCTCTTAACGCAAGAAGGAACTTTTCGAATAGTTATACATCATGGACAACCAAAACCCACATGAGCTACATTGAAGACAATATAGACTCTTTACTTTTGCCTTAAAAGCACTTGATACTCGGTGGAGATGACAAGGTTGCACAAAGTCGTGACAACCAAATTGCTCTTCTTGGGAAGAGCTCGTGAGACTCGCCACACTTTGTGGTAGAGGAATTATAGAAAGAAAAAGCATTGCCAACGAGAGCGACAGCAATAAAAATGGTGATCGCAACTGGAAGAGGTTAAGAAAGACTCAAGTGTCTCGCATCATAGAGAAGTCAATTCTCCTCGCTGCCTTTCCAACACCCCAATCGCGACATATATACATACATATATATACATATGTATGTTTTCCTAACTTTCGACATATTCCTTGTAGGCGGGTAAAGAGAGGATTTCTACTTTGAAGGGTGATGAGCATCATCCTCAAACAAGCGAAGGGTCTACTTCATATGCTGGCTCCAAATCTTCAAAATATGACAAAGTGCATTTGAAACCAAGAGACCCAAAGAATGGTAAGGAGAGCTCTCCCCCTGTTGCCGTCTCTGTTTTCAAGGGTGAAAGTCTATTAGAAATTCATGACAAGAGGTATCTCAACTCTCTATGAGCCGATGTTAGCGGGAGGATAGTTTGTGCACCAATTAACCAAATTTTTTCTTTTAAAGATGAAGGTCGCATTGTTTTTGAAAGAATGAAGTTTGTTGGGAAGGAAAAAGTTGCACCCTTAGAGGCCTTAGTGAGCAAGTTTTTTGATCAAGTCGGTGCTTATGATGTGCGAAATACCGCAATATTGGAAAGCTCATCACTTCAACAAATTTCAGAAATAGGGGGCCAAATATCCGATGTCAAAGCTGACAAGGAAAAGGGATCCTCACAAATTAAGTCCACTGAAGATGAACTTCAAAGTGTTAAAAGAAGACTGAAAGACTTAAAGTCGAAGAAAGTAAGCTTGACGTCATCCTTAAAGAGCCAAAAAGAGTTTTTTCGAGGTGCCAAAGATAAGCTCTCTAATTTGGAAGAGAAGATGTCCGTCCTTAAAAGCATTCCCTCAGTTACTGACGCAGAGATGGAAGAATTGGACGTTATAAGGATACACTTGGAGACTGCACAACTGGAGTTTGAGGATGTGAGGCCTTTTGTTTGAGAGTGATTTCCCTTGTTTGTTTTTCTTCATCTTTGCTTTAGTGGTATACTTTATTCTGTTTTGCTTTCGCTTTGTATCATAATCAAAACTTAGAAATTAATAAAAGATTTACCTTTATTTACCTCATTTTGAGTTAGTCCTTTGCATTCGGCATTATGTTTCTTTCCCATGAATACTGTAACATAACGCAACAAAACCGAGTTAAGCAAATTTCATGACAGAACATAGAAAACTTCTAAGCTGCCTACGTACCTCAATAAAAGGATCAAGTCATAACGTAGTTTAAAGAAATCAAAATTGGTTTAAGGGGGTGTCGTACACAGTTTATACTCATGCGGGCCAAGAGTATTCATTCTTTAACCACTTTGAACAAAGTGGGGTATTTAAAATTTAACCACATAAAACACCTTTAGTGGGGTAAGTTATCATTTTAACTACATAACTTACCATTAGTGGTTGCCATCCACAGTTTATACTCATGCGGGCCAAGAGTAACATGTTGTTTAAGCTCGTGCGTCATGGAGCATGCTTCAATCATCAAGGGTAGTATTGTTTCAAGAATTTTCCATTGATAGGACCAATTCTTAATCCATATTCGGCAACCAACTTATATGTGCCATTTGTGTACACTTCTGTAATGGCATAAGCACCATCCCACTTTGAAGTGAACTTGCTTCTGGTTCGATGAATGATAATGATGGGCCTTCTCACTGCGAGAACCAAATCACCAACTTGAGAGGAGCATCGGCGGATCTTTTTGTTAAAAGACTTAGAGATACGAGCTTGATAGCACTCAAGTTTTTGTTGCGCTTCTAGTCTTCTCTCATCAAGAGCATGTAGCTCTTGCAAGCGCAAACGAGCATTCTCTTCTTCGGTGAGTCCTTCTTGCAGAGATATCTTTAAAGACGGGATTTGTTGCTCAAGAGGGAGAATTACTTCTACTCCATAGACCAACGCACACGGGGTTGATTGCGTTGGCGTTCTGTGTGTAGTTCTATATGCCCATAGAGCTTCTCCAATTCTTTCATGCCAATCTTTCTTTGACTTCGCCACCACTTTCTTTAGCAAGTTGCAGAGAGTTTTGTTAAATGCTTCGGTAAGGCCATTAGAAGCATCATAAATATATGGAAGAGTTTCCTTGCTTGAATCCAAACTTTTCACACAACTTGTCTACCAAACTATTGCAACATGGCTTTCATTATCAGTGACGATGCATCGGGGAACTCCGTAGCGGTAAATGATACTGGTACGAATGAAGTTGACAACAGTCTCATTTTTCACTTCTTTGAGAGGAACATCTTCGGCCCATTTTGAGAAGTAGTCGTTTGCAGGCAAGATGTACAAGTGCCCACCAGAAGACTTTGTCATAGGACCGACAACGTCCAAACCCCACGAATCAAAAGGCCAAAAAGCTACAATTGGATGCAAAGGTTCAGGTGGCTGATGGATGAAGTTTGAGTAGAATTGGCAAGCTTGACACCTTTGTGCGTACCTCATGCAATCTAAAACCGTGGTAGGCCAGTAGTAGCCCATTCATTTGATGCGAAAATGCAACTTTAGACCAGACTGGTGAGCTCCAAAAATCCCGTAATGTGCTTCTTCCATAGCTTGCATAGCTTCTTCTTTTCCTAGGCAGCGCAAGAAAACTCCATCAAATGAGCTCCTAAAGAGTGTGTCTTTATAAAAGATAAAGAGAGCTGCACGACGACTAATGTCGGTCTTTTGACGTACGTCATCAGGCCATTTTCCGTGCTTCAAGTAGTCAACGGATGATTGTTGCCAATCTTCCACTTCAATTTCGTATACCTCCACAGCATGACTTTCATTATTATTACCTTGCTCACTGTTATCTTCTAGAATAGGCGGGAGTACCCATTTATGGCACACGGGTATAGACGTCTTCTCTTCTTATGTAACCAACATAGAAGCAAGTTTAACTAACGCATCGGATTGCCCATTATATTTCCTCGGCACATGCTCTACTGCACCGTCACCAAGATTTTTAATCAATCTTCTTGCATACTCAACATATGGTAGGAGCTCCGGCTTCTTAACCTCAAATTCGACATACAATTGATTGACGACCAACTTGGAATCACCATACACTTTTAGGTGAGGTTGCCTCAGCTCAATTGCCATTTCTAACCCGAGAATCAAAGCTTGATATTCCGCAACATTGCTTGAGCAATTTTGAGTTAATGTGAAGGAATACGGCAAGACCTCTCCATTAGGCGTGAGAAAGATAACGTCGGCGCCGGCTCCATTTCTATGTGCAGTACCATAAAGTACATTTCCCATGGAGGAGTAACTTCAACCACGATCGCATTTTCATCAGGCAAGTCGTCCATTAACTCCCACTCGGCAGGTATAGGGTGGTCAGCTAGAAAATCCGCCAATACTTGTTCTTTCACAACCTTTTGAGGAATATATGCAATCTCAAATTGTTGCAGCTGAAGGTACCATCTTGCAAGTCGATCAGACAACACCGGCCTCGTCATGACATACTCCAAAGGGTTTGCACTAGATACAAGACGAATAGTATGAGTTTGAAAATAATGCTTCAATTTTTGAATTGAGAACACAAGGGTTAGGCAAAGCTTTTCAATAGGAGCATACTTCAACTCATTCGGCGTCGTTGTTCGGCTCAGGTAATAAAATGCATTTTCCTTCCCTTTGTCATTTTCTTGGGCGAGCAATGCCCCCACTAATCTTTCTTGGGCAGCAATATATAGGATCAAGGGAGGTCCCGTCATAGGAGCGGCTAAAATGGGAGGTTTAATCAGATATTACTTGATTCATTCAAAAGCATTGCGACAAGATTCATCCCACCCAAATGGAACGTCTTTCTTCATCAAATGACAAAAAGGTTGGCAACGACCGGCTAAATTTGAGATGAACCTTTGGAGATACGCCAATGTCGACTTTTGAGTTCATGAATATTTCGTGGCTCCGGCATCTTAACTATTGCATCAATCTTGGCTTGCTCGATTTCAATGCCTTATTGACGAACAATGAAATCAAGAAACTTTCTCGATGTTACACCAAATGCACACTTCAGAAGGTCCATCCTTAATTGATACTTACGCAGTCGCTCAAAGACTTTTCGTAAGTCACTCATGTGATCTTTCCTTTCCCTCGACTTTACGACAAGATCATCCACATAATACTCAACATTCTTGTGCAACATGTCATCGAAGATATTTTGCATTGCCCTTTGATAGGTAGCACCTGCGTTCTTCAATCCAAACGGCATCACCTTGTAGCAATATATATCCTTCGGATTACGGTAACCAGTCAATTCTTTATCCCTTTGAGCCATGCGAATTTGGTTGTATCCGGAAGATCCGTCCATGAAACACAAGGCTTCGTGTCCCATGGTAGCATCAATCATTATTTCAGCAATCAGTAGAGGAAAGTCATCCTTAGGGTATGCTTCGTTCAAGTCTCTAAAGTCGACGTAAACCATGGTTTGTCCATTCTTTCTTTTTACCGGCACAATGCTAGAAATCCTAGTTGGGTATTTGACTTCTCTAATGAACTCGGCTTCAATGAGCTTGTTAACTTTGGCTTCGAGCAATGGGACTAAGTCATGTCGAAACCTTGTTTAGGCTTACTTGACGGGACGGACATCTTTATTTACCTATAAGTTGTGTACCGCCACCTCTAAGCCTGTCATTTCTTTGTATGACCAAGCAAACACATCCTTGAACTCGTGCAACAACTCAACGTAACTTTGCTCTTCATCAGCTCCGAGCAATGGACTTATGTAAATCGGTCTTGGGTCATCGACGCTGCCCAAGTTTACCTCTTTTAACTCATTAACAGTGGCCTTGACACCCTCCTCCCACTCAACAGGCGCATCTTCAGAGTCTTCTTCAACATCTTCTTCATGAGAAGTGATATGGCATGACGACCCTACACTCTCTTCATCTCTGTGTTTGGTCTTCGTGAGCACCACAGTTTACAACTTGACTTTGAGCGTTTCACCACAAGACACTATCAAGCCTTCGCGGCGAGTCATTCGAGATGGGATCAGACTTTGAACTTTCTTAGAGTTTGATGACTTGAGGTTTCTCTTAGCGCGTGTCGACATATGTGGAACACTCAACCTTTTCCAATCAAACCTTTTATTTGGACCACGCCTATCGAAGATTATTTTATTCGGACCATGCCTATCAAAGACCATTTTATTCGGACCAAGTCTATCAAATACCGTTTTATTCGGACCAAGTCTATCAAAGACCGTTTTATTCGAACTAAGCCTATCAAAGACCATTTTACTCATACCAAATCTATCAAAGACCGACATGTGTGGCATATTCTCTTCACGGCCTATGGTTGAACCCTCTACTTTGCCTATGTAGTTGATGTTAGTTATTTTTATAGAAATACGAACTGGGTTTGGTGGCTTGAAGCCAAGGCCTATCCGAATGTTTGGAACGGTATGCCCTTTTTCCATTAGCATGACTTGTGTGTTATTGAGTCCATATGGCTTCTCTGCAGCAGCATCAAGAGTGAGGCCCTCCAATCATGGTTCTTCATTAGGGTCATATCCGGCCTTAACTAGCAATTTGAAAGCTTTCGGGTCGAAGCATTGCCCAATCTTCTTTGCGGGCAATGTTCCATGCTCTGTTTTGGGCCCTTTTGATGGACGAACAAATCCTTCAAGTGGAGGAGATGGCCTTTTCCTTTCAAGTGTTGTAAGAGGGAATGTAAGTTCTTTCAAAGGCTTTGTCTGAGGGAGAGATCCATAAATTTTACTCTTTTCTGTGTCACTTGTGTTATCGGAGCCGTTTATACTATGCTGCTGGAGTTGCTCGGTTCCATTGAGTCTTACGGTGCTCTTTCCTTCAATGTAGTATTTTGCATCTGCAAAGTGTGATTCAGCATCAGAAAAAGGGTTTACATCACCATGTACATTTCTTTCGACTCCATCCTGATAATATTCGAAGCACTGATGTAATGTTGAAGGAACAACGCCATCTTCATGTATCCAATGTCGACCCAATAACATGTTGTAGGATGTGTTGGATTCAATGACATAGAACAGCGTACTAGACGCCATATCTTTAATAAAAAGATCTAATATTATGATGTCGATAGCTCTTTGCCCCCTTGTTTGAAACCTTGGATCATCAGACGACTACTTGATAGCTCATCCACCGAGATCCCTAATTCATTCTAAGTGCGTAGAGGCAAGATATTGACTACAGAGCCTCCGTCCATCAGCATTTGATTGACTCTTTCCTTGTGAATATAACCAGCGACAAATAGTGGTCGGTTGTGGAGCTTGGAACCTAGTAGAATGTCTTCATCAGTGAAGCATATAGTGGACATAAATTGGTTCGTGACATGAGAGTCTTTGAGCAAATCGTCAAATATGGCTGAAATGTCAGAATCATGGAACGGATATCGCTTTGACCACATCTCTTTGAGTGTCATCTTCGTTTACTCATTAGCTTGTGAATTATTGGCCTTTTCAGATACCGTAACACCTTTTCGTTGGTCACTGTTATCATTTATCTTGGATTGGATTCTCAACGGAGCAACATTCACTGCCATAAACTATTTGGTAGTTGCTTTGAAAGGTTTGCTTCATTTCCTTACATCTTGTTTGTCTTTGAATCTTCTCGGATCTTGCATAGGTGGTCCATTGACGCCACTTATCACCATACTCAATTCCATGTCATGAGCACGAGTTGCTAACTTTTCAAACGTCCTTCGTTGTATTCCTTGAAAAATGTAACGAAGTCCCCATTGCATGCCTTGGATGCACATCTCTATAGTCGAGATCTCAGACAACCGATCCTTGCAATTGAGACTCAAGTTTCTCCAACGGTTTATGTAATCAATCACTCGCCTTTCATCCCATTGGCGAGCATTCGTGAGTTCAATCATGATGACGGTCCTTCTTGTGTTGTAGAAGCGATTGAGGAATTCTTGCTACAACTCGTCCCAACTATCAATTGAGTTTGCTTCCAAGTCAGTGTACCAATCAAATGCATTTCCCTTCAATGAGAGGACAAATTGCTTGACAAGATGATCACTGTAAGTTCCGGCATTGTTGCAAGTCTCAAAAAAATGAGCTACGTGTTGCTTTGGGTTGCCTTTGCCATCAAACTGCTGGAAATTGGGTGGTTGGTAGCCATTTGGCATCTTCAAGCTATCTATCCTTTGAGTGTACGATTTGGAATAGGAAAATGATGATTTAAAGCTTCCATCTAGTTTGCCCTTGATAGTTCCCATGATGAACTCCTTCAATTGATCAACAGGGATCATGCCATTTGAAGAGACTTGGAACTCCTTGTCAATAGACTTTTCCTTCTCATTGGATAGTTGCTTCAAGGATGTTTCACCCTCTTCAAACCCTACAAACTTTAGTTCCTTTACATGACTTTCTTCCACCTTGTCTTCCCTACTCAACAATTTTTTTATCTTGGAGTCTTGGTCTTGCATATGTTTGTTCAGCATCTCTATGGATTTGGTCAACGCGTGCACTGTATCCAACAGAAATGAAAACCCCGATGCGGAGTGAGGAGTTGGTGGGGAGGAGTCGTCGCTTTCAACATCCCAGTCATTATTGACGTTATTGGAGACAAATGAGTCCTTTTGAGCAATGTCGTGGACGACTTCACTTAGCATCTTCATGGATGGATCAGCCAATAAGTCGGACATCCTTCTTATCTTGACTGGTGCCATATAGTTGACTTGCTGTTCTTTATGAAAGGAGATGAGAGGTAGAGATGTCCCACTGGGCGTCCCAAATTTGTAATGACAAATTCTTAAATTCTGAAAAGAAAAAAAAAAAAAAAAAAAAAAAAACTGGAAAGAGATTACAAAATATTTTTTGATTAAATTTAAAGTATAATTTGGGATACAATCTCTATCTAATCCTCTGTTTCAATTCTACAAGATAAATATCAAAATTTATAATAAAAATTCCAATTTAATCTTCGTTGAAATGATTTGAACTTGGAAAAACGTTAATTCGAGGATTTGATGGACACCGATTTGACTTGGGGATTTGATAAACAATGATTTGACTTGAGGATTTGATGAAGGATGGTATGATCTCCGTCCTCAGTTCTTTGAATATGTGGGCTTTGATCTTCCTAGTACTGATTTTGATCTTCAAAAATGATTTCTCGAGGGTCTTGTGACTTGATCTCGGATCAAACGGATTTTTGGCTTGAATGTTGTTGAAGAATGGTATGAATTTGATTTGGACTTTTCCGGATATGCTGAAGATTTGATCTTCCTGGCAGAGACACGATCTTTAAAAAACGGTTTTTGGATAAACTTGAGGCTTGATGGCGGATTGAAAGAAGTTCTTAACGAATAACATCTTGAAGATGGTTGAAGGATACCTTTGAAGATTGATGAGCTTGTTGGAGAGGATTTGGACTTCCTTACATTAAATTAGGGAAAAATACAGGAACCTATCCAACGTTTGCCCACTTTTACACTTTTCTATCCAACATTTCATTTTTTACACTTTGCGGTCCAGCGTTTCATTCTGGTCACACTTTACAGTCTAACCTTTAATTTCGGCCTATTTAAGCCCAAAAACGTCACTTTTTTCAGCTTTATGACATTACACTGACATCATTTGAAGGGGCAATTCATTTGAAGGGGCAATTTATTTATTTTACATATTACGGGGTATAATGCAATATGTATAATTAATTTATACACCCTAAATTTTTATTTTATTATACATTTTACATTTTCTAGTTTTTTTTTGTTACATTCAAAAATTTAAAACTAATAACTTTACCTTATCTAAAATAAAGTATATTCTTTTTGTTTAAAATAAAGTATATTTTAAAACTCCAAAACTGATAATCGACTTCATGGAAGTGCGAGGGTGATGGAGTTAGGTCGAATTGAGGTAGATTTGGGGTTTGATGGTGGTGGATTTGATGGGTGTGGAGGGGGAGGGGGTGGGCCGTGGGGGGTGGTGGTGGGGGTGGGTGTGTTGGAGAAGATGAAGTTTTTTTTTTTTGTTTTTAATTTCAGTTTTAAATTATTAACTAATTAATAAATCAAACTTAAAAAACCAAGCTTAAAAAATTACTAATTAGTTTTGTTAAAAAGCTTCAATTTCTATAAATATAATTCATTTGAAGACACATTTTCTTCAAGAAAAAGATTGATAACAAAAAGAATATACTTTTTTTTTATATAAGTTAAAGTTTATTAGTTTTAAATGTTTGAATATTTTTGAAGTAACAAAAAAATAAAAAATAAAAACTGGAAAATATAAAATGTATAATAAAATAAAAAGTTAGGGTGTATAAATTACTAATTAGTTTGTTGAAAAGTTTTAATTTCTAAAAATATAATTCATTTGAGGACACATTTTCTTAAAAAAAAAAAAAAGATTGATAGTATTTACAATTAAACTTGTAAACAAACAGAATTTACTTTATTTTAGATGAGTTGAAGTTTATTAGGTTTTAATTTTTTGAATATTTTTGAAGTAACAAAAAAATAAAAACTGGAAAATGTAAAATGTATAATAAAATAAAAATTTAGGGTGTATAAATTAATTATACATATTGCATTACACCCCTAATATGTAAAATAACAAAAAATGTCCCTTCAAATGATGTCAGCGTGATGTCATAAGGCTGAAAAGTGACGGTTTTAGGCTAAAATAGGTCGAAACTAAAGGTTAGACCGCAAAGTGTGACCGAAATGAAACGTTGGACCGCAAAGTGTAAAAAATGAAACGTTGGATAGGTTCCTGTATTTTTCCCTTTAAATTATTGAAGCTTCAGTTGTGATTTTTGTTCTTCAAGAGCACCGCTATTTATAGATGTAGAGTGAATCTCAATCAGAATCTCCTGATGAGATGAATGATTGTGATCGCGTCTACAATTTCTTGATTTGGAAGACTTGATCTAAATGAATCTTCTTGATATCTCTTGAATCTTGAATCTTGGAGGAGAAGACTTTCCTTGTCTTGATATTTGATGAATATATTTATTTAATCCTTTAAAATATTCGAATTAAATAATATGTATTTATTTTTCTTTTCTTGCTTTACAAGACTTGTTATTATTTTATTTAATTGGATAATTTATCTCCACTTAATGAATAATCACATTATTCAATGTATCCATCATATATATTTAAATCAATAAATTCACTACTTTACTTTGGAATAAATTTATTATAAATCTAAAATAAAATAGAAAATAAATTAAAGATTAATATATTATTCTCCACGTGTCGAGATTTAATTAGGCACAAATTTTAAGTGTCTACAAGGACGACGATGTTAGTGTGCCCACACACTCACAAGTTCAAGTATCCCACAGAACGTGCTATGTGGAGGCATTACCTACCAACCATAACTTCTAATCATTCATATAGTGGCCAGATACATAAAAGTATAGAGATCAAGATAGTGAATAAACACATAAATAAAAATATCTTAATCAAAACATAAGAAATCACGTAGGTTCGTCAATCCAATTACGCCATAACTCTAAACATACAAAATTAGCTACTAATGATTACAAGTTCCAAATCAAAAATAGAAAAGATCAAAGTAAGAAAATAGTAAAAGAAAGATAAACTCACAATCCTTGTAGCCTAGCTACTTTCTACTTGATATCTGACTTGAATCTTTGCTCATGATCTCAATTCTCCTTATTGTTGGTGCCTCCTTGTGTTTTTTCTTGTGAATAATGAATGGTGATGTGAATAATGAAGAGTGGGGTCCTGAATTTTGTAGTCTTAATGTCTTTATATAGGAAAAATATTAGTTGAGCCGAAATTAGGGTTTCTATATGATTCTGGACCTGATCGCACGATTCGGGTCTGACGTACTTGATCACGCATGGGGTGCGCTATCATGTTGGTGTCGCGTTGTGGTCGCGCTTCTCTCTATTTTTCGGCGCGATTTGGTCTGATCGCGCGATAGCCGCACGATCTGGTTTTCTACTCTGCGCGTCATGATAGTTTTAGCTATAACTTCTTCTCCTCATGTCAGAAATAAGAGTTTATTGTGTTCGAACACAAACTTCCGCGGCTTTCCAATAGTATGTAGACCAGCTTCTGATTATTCTTGTTAATTTGCCTCATTGCATTTGAATCAATGGCTTCTTTTGGATTCTCCTAAATGTAACGTTGTGTCTTGAAGCCATGTTCCCAAAAACATCTACTTTTGGTTCTTTTTACATTGTTTTGCATTATCTCACAAAAATCCTATAAAAACACAAAACCATACTAAAATCAATTAATATGCACCAATACTTGTACAAAAGCATAAGAAAATGAGTACTCACATAACGTTAAATAAACGTTGATCACATTCATAATTAGAACTCAATCTAACTATGGGAACATTATTCAAGAAGGAGTTTCGAGAACAAGGGAAGTAGAGTTCAACAAGAAGTTGAAGACTTACCTAACCGTGTACAACATCCCTTGTAGATCAAGGCTTAAGACTACTATAAAAAGGGGTGGAGTACATCAAGACAAAGACAAGATAATTGTGCTAAATAATCCAGAGAGATTAGATCAAATTGTTGTTATTTTTGTCTTGCTTTATCGAGGTTTGAGATTAACGAGTTAAGTCTAGTTCTTAGAATTAAGAAGTCGATTTTTGTTTTCTCGACTGAGTTCAATCAACTTGAGAGTGTGAGCTATAGTATTGGGAGAAACACATTTTTTAAAATTATTATTTATGGTGGTTATTTCACCTATGGATAGGAAGATTATAACTATTTATAATCTTCTAAAACTTTTGTTCGTTTTCGCTGCATATATTGTCAAGTAGATTAACTGTTCGCAGTGTTAAGACAACATCAACTTAACATTATGTTGAACGAAGAAAGTATCAATCCCGATCAACAAATTTCAGGTACTACCTAAAACTTCAAATAATTGGCATTTAACACTGTAAAACTTTGTGAATGTATCTTTTTCAACTCCAACCTAGACAAAACTACATGTGCAGGCCAAAATATCACTAAAAAACTTGGGATCAAAAACGGTGATTTTTATTAGTTAATTTAACCTTGTGAATTGAGTGGATCTCAAGGTTATGGTGGTTGTACGGTGGTTGTGAGTTGAGAGAGAGAGAGACAGAGAGAGAGCAGAGCGGTGGAGTACATTAGGGTTTGTAAAGAATCAAAATGAATTAATTAATTAGAAAAATAATACATGAGGTATATATATTTACAAGCCTAACTGGTGGGTCCGAATCCACTCCCACTCAAGGTCGGGTAAAGGCCCAATACTAATGAACAGTCCAATGCAGACAAAGAGATGGGCTAAAATAAGAACATTACAAAGAACATCCAAAATATATTTAAGACCCCCCACAAGAGGGGCATGAATATCAATAATGCCCATCTTGGAGGTTATTGTTTGAAAAGGAAGAAGTGCGAGAGGCTTTGTAAGGATGTCCGCGACTTGATGTTGATTACTGATGTGGACGTGTTTGCCAAAGCCCTAATTTTACTTTCTCCCAGACGAAGTGGCAGTCAATTTGTATGTGTTTGGTTCGTTCGTGATGGACCGGGTTATTGGCAATGCAAACATCACTGCAATTGTCTGTGAAGAAAATAGGAGTTTTGGGAGAATGAATCGAAAGGTCGCGGAGTAGTTGTTGAAGCTAAAGCAGCTCACAAGTGGTGGATGCAACCGCGCGGTATTCGGCTTCCGTGGACGAGTGACTGATCGTTGGTTCCTTATTTGATTTCCAGCAGATAAGTAGTGACCAAGATAGACCGCGAATCCAGTGACACTCTGTATTGTATCAGGACAGCTAGCCCAATCACTGTCACAAAAAGAAGTCAAGTTAGTATTCGAATGGGCCGGATAAAATAGCCCCTTACATGGGCTAGACTTAATGAAACGAAGCACTAGATGCGCATCAGCTAAATGAGAAGTAGTAGGTGCGGACATATGTTGAGAAAGATTTTGAATGCTAAAAGCTAAATTAGGCCGAGTAATTGTCAAATAAAGTAAGCGACCAATTAAACGGCGATAAACAGTAGCATTAGGTAAAAGAGATGCATCAGAACTACGTAATTTAGTAGAGGAATCCATAGGAGTTTGTGATGGTTTGCTACCACTGTACCCTGACTCCGTGAGGATGTCCAGGGCGTATTTTCTCTAGCAAATGAAGATTCCTTGACGTGTACGAGCTACTTCAATACCGAAGATTTACCTAAGGGGACCTAAGTCTTTAATAGTGCCCTGACTCCGTGGTTTAATATAAATAATTTCATCCAAATCACCATGTAAAAAAGCATTTTTTACATCAAGTTGGTGTAAAAACCAATTATGGGATGCAGCAAAGGAAAGGAGAACATGCACAGTTGTTATTTCGGCCACAGGGGAGAAGGTGTCAAAATAGTCGAGCCCCTCCTCCTGTGTATACCCCTTTGCAACTAAACGCGCTTTAAAACGTTCAACACACCCATCAGATTTATGTTAAATTTTAAAAACCCACTTAGAACCAATGCTGTTGTGACTAGGGGCTAAATCAGACAAAACCCAGTGTGAGTGTTTTCTAATGCAGTAAGTTCCTTTTGCATGGCAGACTGCCATTCTTTTGATTTGAATGCCTGTGAATAGGATGTTGGTTCATAAGTAGAAGTGATGGCAATTGTGAAAACCTTATAGGGTTGATCTGAGTGAGAAGTGCACAGATGAGACTGAATAAGGTATCTAACATAATTGCAAGAACTGTCATGAGCTTTAGACAAGGTAGGTGGCAAATCACAGTCATAAACACTTAAGTAAGTACGAGGATGCACATATCTGGTAGACTTTCTAAGCACAGTAGCAGGTAACATATCAGCAGAAGGAGCAGGCATAGTAGAAGAATCATGAATAAGAGGGGTAGGGGAGGAGGGAGAGGAGCTACTGAAAGAATTAGTGGACTCTGTTACTAAATAGTGTGGAAGCTGATCAATGAGACAAGGCAAAGCCGGTGCATCCAAATCAGAGGAGGCAGGAACCACTAGATCATCAGGGGGACTGGTGCAGATGGAGTACCTAGACCCTTGAAAACAACAAATGGGTCTGTGCAAAAAACTGTATTCTCATTGGGAGAATCAGGGGTTAGTTCTGTTAGTGTAATATCATATTCAAAAGGAAAAAGAGACTCATAAAAACAACATGCATGGAAATGAAGATCTTGCTTGAGGAAAGGTTAAGAAGAAGATAACCCTTGGTACCTCTAGGATAAGCAAGAAAAACACATTTTTGAGCCCTTGGGTCAAACATAGACCTGTTAGCAGATAAGGTAGACGCAAAACAAAGGCAACCAAAAACCTTTAACAGGGAGTAGTTAGGAACTCTATTATAAAGGAGTTCATAAGAAGATTTATTTTGTAAAACAGGTGAAGGCAATCTATTTATCAAAAAAGCAGCAGTGGAGACACAGGTAGTCCAATATTCAATAGGAATGTTAGAATGAAACCTTAAATCACTAGCAACTTGTAAAAGATGTTGATGTTTCCTTTCAACAATACCATTTTGTTAAGGAATTTCAACACAACTCCTTTGATGTATAATGCATATTTTGAAAAAAAAATCTTTCATTATAAATTCAGACCCATTATCAGTTCTTAGAATCTTAATTTTCTTAGAAAACTGAGTGTCAAGAAAGGTATAAAAAAGATGCATATAATGAGAAACCTTAGATTTATATTTCAGAAAAAAATATCCAAGTACACCTTGTAAAATCATCCCCTATGGTAAGAAAAAAATCTATGTCCATCATAAAAAGGGGTAGAGAAGGGCCCCCAAACATCACAATGTAAAAGGGTAAAAGGTTCAGAAGTAGTAGTTTGACTAGTAGGAAACACAAGTTTTTTTTGCTTAGCATAGTGACAATCATTACAAACAGGGAGAACACTGCTAGCAGGGACACATAAAGACTTAATAGCAAAAAGTTTATGCAACGAAGGGTGTCCCAGTCTCAAGTGCCATAAGGAAGCATCAGAAACAGTTTTGAAAACAGAATGACAAGCTTTATTTGAAAAATTCTTGAAATCCAGTTGATAAAGTCCCTTTACAACCCTAGCAAAACCAATCATCCTCATCATGAGAGTGTCGTGTAGAACACATATAGAGGACCAAAAATGGAGGGAGATGTTGGTAGTAAAAATAATTTAAATTGTAAGTGAAATCAGGGACATATAAGGCATTTTTCAAAGTTATAAAATGATCGAGTTTGATGTCAATTATGGCAGTAGCATAAGTAAGAAACTGATTTGGTAAATTAACAGGCACATTAATAGATAAAACAGATGTAAAAGAAATGGGGTTCACAGACACTGTGGTCAGTGGCCCCTGTATCCAAAATCCAAGGTTTATTAACAGGAGCTAATAACATAGAAGAAAAAGGGTGAAAAAGTATACCACCATGAGAGGTTGCAGTGCCAGCAAGGTGAGAGACATAGACTAAGGGAGCAGCTGCAGATTGTGGCAACTGACCCTTAGTGAAGGCCAAAAACTGCTCAAACAAGGCCTGAGTTGAGACCTCCAATGGAGCATAAACAGTTACTGGTTGTTGAGTAAGCTCCTATGGAACAGTAACGGAGTTGGCAGTTGAACCATTAAAAATAGGGGTATGTCTCCTACCTCGTGGGCCCTCCCAATTGGCAGGATAGCCAAATAGTTGAAAACAGGAGTCCACCAGGTGACCAATAAAACCACAATGAGTGCAGCACACTTTTTTTTACCTCTGAGCCCATTACCCTTAGTAAACCGTGAGGGGTTAGGGTTCTGAGTAGGGTTAGGGCAAGGGTTTTGAGGGTTATTGTTAAATGGCGAGTTGGAGCGAGAGAGTAGGGCTAACGGGTCAGAGACATGACCAACATAGAGCTGGAGAGAACGTTGATGTTCTTCTTGTAGTAACATGGAGTACACACGATATAGGGAGGGTAAGGGTGATATCACATGGATTTGGCTACGGAGGGCATAATACGAATCATTAAGGCCAACAAGAAACGACAATACACAATCCGACTGCTGAAGATCAAACATAAAGGTGGTGATATCACAATAACATTTACCACATTTGCAAGCAACTAAAGGGCACTGCCCCACATACTCATCCCACAAAGTACGAAAGGAGTTGTAAAAGCCGGAAATAGTCTGGTTACCTTGAGAGATGGTGGCAAGAAAACGACAGAGGTGGAATACATGGGATCCGTCAGGGCGAGCGTACCGCGTGCGCAACTCATTCCAAACAGCGCACGCAAAAGTATAAGAAAGCAGTATTCGATGGATCTCAGGGGTGACAGAAATCGTAATCCAGGACAACACGAGGTTGTTAGCCCGGATACAACAGGTGCGCTCCACCGTAGCTTGCTCGAAAGGCATCGAAAGGCTGTCGCCGATGAACCGCATCTTATTTTTAACGTTGAGAGCCAACTCAATGCCCTTACACCAGGAAAGATAGTTAGATCCGTTGAGTTTCTCACCGACGATAGACGAACCGGTGAAATTGTGAGATCCTAGAAAGTAGACGGATCTAGAGTCTTCGCTAGGGTTTTTGACCGTAGAAGAAGAGGAGAGAGAGGTCAAGGTCGTTGACTGTGAAGTCATCGAAAAGGAGGAATCGCAGTGGCAAAAACGTGTAAAGGAGGAAATTAAGAGAGGGAAAAGGAAGACGAGAGCACAACGGAAGCAGATCGGCTCAACATTGCTCTGATACCATGTGAGTTGAGTGAATCTCATGGTTGTGGTGGTTGTACGGTGGTTGTGAGTTGAGAGAGAGAGAGAGAGCAGAGCGGCGGAGTAGATTAGGGTTTGTAAAGAATCAAAATGAATGAATTAATTAGAAAAATAATACATGAGGTATATATATTTACAAGCCTAACTGGAGGGTCCGAATCCACTCCCACTCAAGGGCGGGCCAAGGACCAATACTAATGAACAGTCCAATGCAGAAAACAAATGGGCTAAAATAAAAACAATACAAAGAACGGCCCAAATATATTTAAGATTTATTTGTTGTTGCCATACGTTTTGAACAGTTTCCCCCTTTAAACAACGTGCCAAAATCAGATTGTATTAGAAAAAGATGGAACCCTTCAATTTAAATTTGTCAAACATTTTTAACTCGATTTATATTTATTTAGTTCTTTATAGACTGGATATTCAAATGCACTAAATGTTTGTACATCTTATTTGAGTTTGTATTTCTAGATTATTACTATTATTTTAATTTTATTTATTGCCGTTAGAGCAAGTGTAATGTACGTGTCCAGGTGGACTCAAAAGTTTACAAGACACGTATTTGTGAGCGCTTACAGGTAGGGGTGGGGAAGGGATGGGATCCCACGACTTGGGATCCCTCGTCAAGGGATCCCATGTCGTGAGATTCAAAAATTCACTCTCGTTCCCGTCCCTCCAGTTGATGGGATCCCCTCCGATTTTCAGATTGTATCTAGCACAAAAAGTGTATTTTTTTCTTCTTCTCCACTCCCCCCCCCCCCCCCCCCCCCCCGAATATTTCATCTTTAAAAGATGTATTCTTTTCGACATTTATAACGAGTACCGACCTGTTAACACAAATCACAATCCAATAACTGGCCCGAATCACATTCAAAAATCGCAATTCGCTATCACAAATTCCAAAAGAAAATCCTTCACGGCTCAAAGCTCACAAGACAACAAGACACAAGTCACAAATTGTCTAACCATTACAAATAAATAAATATCACAGTTTAAATAACTAGAAATAAAAAGTTGTCCAATTTCTAATATTTCTCATACGCACTCACATCACATGTGTTTTTTATTTTGCAACTAAACCCCCAATAAACCTAGTAATTATAGCTTATAAAAAATGGTGGGATTCCCTCCTCCCGTGGGAATCGGAGAACGACTCCCGTTCCCGTCCCTCGTAGTCCCGTCGTGAAGGAGTGTGACGGGAATTTTTCCCGCGGGAACATTTCTCGAGGGTAGGTACGGGTAAGGGAATTTCCCTTACCCGTTCCACCCCTACTTACAGGACGGGCAGTATAGGCTTCTTACTAAACCATGGAATAGCAAAGTTGCTACTAGTGAATCGCTTTCTAGTTGCATAAAGTGTTACTAATAAAGAAACTAAAATTAGTAAAACAGCATGGTAATATACTAACAGTGCTTCCAACTCGATCTACCATTGTGGTCCATTCAATGATCAATCACTTGTTGAAATTTGGATACTTAAGGGCTGAACTCATAGAAATAATCTGAAGCTCTTGAAAGTTCAGATCTCTTGAAAGTTTGTTAAACTTTGAAAGTCAAAGTAATCTGAAGCTCCTCCAATTTGTGTCAATGAATGTCGAAGGTTTCTACAGTTCTTCGCAAAATGGTTTGCCTTCTAAGAGCTGCACAACAAGCTGCAGGTTCTCAGAAAGAGTTTATTTGAAGTATCAAAACAAATGCTAATCCATTTACGCAAGAAAATACACAAGCATGATGATTAGTGATAGAACTCTGTCTAAGATGTAGTATACTAATTAAGTTTAATGAGATAATTTAGTTTTACCTGCTTCACACTTATTAAGCTGGGTTCATAAACTAGAGCCCACAAAGTTTCCTCCCATCCGTCAATCTCAAATTTCTTGATATCATTCGAGTAGAGGGCAAAAGATGCCAATTGACCTCGACCTGTTGCCACCAACATCCACTCGTCATTTTTCAAATTCAAGAACGAGCCTATGTATGGGTCAGAATGAACTACACATTGTTTGGACCAAGACTCTTTGACGCCATAGTTCTTCATAATCCAAACGTCTATGTAACACGACACTGTATTCTGTACATGACGAACAAAAGCTAGACAGTCATTTAATACAATTAGAAAAGGACTATTTCCATCCAGCAAATTTATGGAATCAGAATACTCAAACTGACTGAAAACTTCTGCTCTAAAGTAAAAAATAAGAATATAGTCCAATTCCGTTATCTCATTGGTGCCTGCACTCCAATGGTATGCTCCTTGGAAAAACACTCCAGTACAAGGATCGTAAAAAACGTATAGCTTGACCAGGGGTTCACTTTCCATTTCCCTCCAGGAATTGGTGCGCGAACTGTACAGTAAGATTACGATGCTAGACATATGGGAAATGTATCCAAGATCAACTCTTCCAATCAGAATTACTTTGAAATCATGGATACAAGTACTGCCAAATCCGATGCCTATATTCCTGAGGATATAACCCTTTGGGCAGGAAAACTCATGGTGTGGAAGTTTATGGAATTCCTGCAGTGTGGGATTGCAGACAATAAAATATTCAAAGCTAGAAAAGCATATGAGCCCGTTGCAGGGGCCTAAAACATCGATAAATTTATGGTAACGCGATCGCTTATGTTCGAATCTTTCAGTTAGATCCTTCAAAAATGGGATTGTTAAGTTTGGCCACACCTCCTCCAGTTCTGGGGAATCTAAATCATGGAAAGACAACACGTCGTCGTCTTGTTGTGGTGCTAAATATCTCTTTACCATAAGTATCTTACCAGTCCTCCGTTGTTTGACGAGATGGCTGTTGATAAAGATAGGACCTTTAATTAGAGTGCACCAATATTTTGAGACACACCTGAATCGCTCTATGGATCTCACGGGTAGGCATACAAGAACTTCTATCAGTAAATCATCAAATAGCAGTCGCCCAACCTCCATTTATATCTTTCTTCATATAAATCAAATATATAATGCTACAACAATGAGGAAATTTCTAAATCGTACTTATCTGAAAAGATGGTTTGCAAAGAATTTGACAATCAGAAGGGTTGGTTCACCCGGACAGAAGAGGTCTTATAGGATCTGGAACGAATGATTGTTGTCAGTTGTCACCTTATGAGACAGGACATAGAGAGAGAGAGAGAGAGAGTAAGAGTTTCTGTTTTAGAATCTAATCATTAGAACTGATTGATTATAGACACTATATGAAAAGTAAAAACGCATTTGTATTCCTCAATCATGTGTCAAGAAATAACAAAATCGTGCATCAAATCATACATCACAAAAGAATTCAACTGAAATAGATTAAATAAAGTTGTTATCGATCAAACAATTGCCAATCAGGGTCCTTGCGTTGTCTAGAAATCCAAGCACTTGATCGTGATAAAAGCAATGGTCTAGATAATCTTCATATTTGTTATCTTCATTTCTTGTTTTTTCCCATTTAATCATCATATCAAAAAATCAGAAAACGTAATTGTTTAAAGAATACATAATAAATTTACTACATTAAAGTGACCCGTCATTGAGGAATCCATATTTTTGGACCATTTCCTATCTTTACTTGATTTGTGCACTAGTGCACGTATTATGTGTGTGCGGCCGGCGTGCGTTGTTGTGGACAACATTATTAGCTTTTGAGAAAATTAAACTGATTTGTTTTGTCTTAAACTTTAAATTTAATCTTGCTCTTATTTGTCTTCCTCTTTTAGGAGTTAAAAGTAACCCAATAACAATGGTACATGACCGTATCATCAGTACTGTATAAAGTATTAATATTAGAATTCTTTTATGATCTTAGCTGTTACAACAATACTTGTAATATATGTTTGCTCTTAAAAATTCCTTATTATATTTCATCTCGAATAATAATTATTTCCTTGTATTAGTTATGCGTAAAATTAGTATCAATATTTAAAGTTTCACAACTCTTCGATATTTACATTTCTTTTCCACTTTCAATAAATGATTTTAAAATATGACTTGATTTTATTCACAAAATAAACCTTCCAAAGATTAGTATTTCTTCTTTTGGGGGGAGGGGGCCTTTGATTCTTATAAAGTTGATAAATCTACCATAATATGAAAACTTAGTTGGTACTAATATGAAGAGGCATATTAGTGCCTCTTGCAACCAAACGAGCACTAATAGTAGTGTAATAATATATCCAAACAATATAAGCTTTAGTGTAAGTCCATTAATACACTTTTGAGTCATGATCACCAAACTTGACATGTAATTGTGTACATTTATGGGCAGTATATGTTCTGTTTTTTCGTGGAACGCAACCGCTTCTAGTTTTCTTCACAATAAGCCGTGATACAGTACTAAAGAAACTTAAATTAGCAAAACAACATGGTAATCGCGCTTCCAATTCCTCTACGGTTACACTTACGGTCCATTCTATAATCTGTCCCTTGTTGAGATTTGGCTAATTAAGGACTGAATTCAAAGAAATAGATGAATACAGGAGGCAAAAGCTCAGATCTCTTTTGAAGACATGCATTAAACCAAGATAACCAAAGAAATCTGCAGCTCATCCAATATGTGTCCGTAAATGTTGAAGCATTTTACGCTTCTTTGCAAAATTGTTTTCCTTTTAGCAGCTGCACCACAACCAAGATATATTTAATTGAAGTAGTAAAAAATGTTAATATATTTACAGCAAGAAAATACACCAGCATGGTGATTAGTGAAAGAATTTAGTTTATTCACCATATACTAGTTAAGTTTATTGAGAAATTTTAATTTTACCTGCTTCACACTTATTAAGCTGGGTTCGTAAACTAGAGCCGATAAGGTTTCCTCCCACCCGTAAATCTCAAATGTCTTGATATCATTTGAGTAGAGGGCAAAAGATGACAATTGACCTTGACCTGTTTCCACCAACATCCACTCGTCATTTTTCAAACTCAAGAATGAGAATATGTATGGGTCAGACTGCACTACAGATTGTTTGGTCCACGACTCTTTGACGCCATATTTCTTCATCATCCAAATATCTATGTAATACGGCTCTGTGCTACATACTTCACGAACAAAGGCAAGGCAGCCATTTAAAATAAATAGAAAAGGCCTTCCCCCATCAACCAAATTTATTGAGTCAGAATACTCAAACTGACTAAATACTTCTGCTTTAAGGTCGAAGGTTAGAATATAGTCCAAATCGGTTGGCCCACTGGCCCGTGCATTCCAATGGCATGCTCCTTCAAAAAACACTCCAGTACAAGGAGTGTAAATGACATAAAGCTTGACCAGGGGTTCATCGTCGATTTTCCTCCAAGAATTGGTGCGTGAATTGTACAAAAGGATTATGATGCTAGACTCATCGGAAAGATAGCCTAGGTCAAGTCTTCCAATAAGAATTACTTTGACATCATGGATACCAATACTACCAAATCCGACACCTATATTTCTGAGGATATAACCCTCTTGGCAGGAAAAATCATAATGCGGAAGTTTCTCGAATTCCTGCAATGTGGGATTGCAAATAATGAAATATTCAAAGCAGACAATGCAAATGAGCCCGTCACAGGGACCTAAGATATATACACATTTATGATAACGCGATCGCGAGTAGTTGAATTCTTCTGTTAGATCCTTCAAAAATGGAATTGTTAAGTTTGGCCACACTTCTTCCAGTTCTGGTGAATCTAAATCATGGAAAGACAACACATCTTCGTCTGGTTGTGGTGCTATGTATCTCTTCACCATAAGAATTCTACCATTCCTCCGTTGTTTCAGGAGATGGCTGTTGATAAAAATAGGACTTTTGATCAGAATGCACCAAGATTTTGAGACACACCGAAATCGCTCTATGGATCTCACTGGTAGGCGCACAAGAACTTCTATCAGTAAAGCATCTATTCGTCCATCCTCCATTTGTATCTCACGAGAACAAGTATGGAATTTCCAATTCATTGTTATTTGATAAATATAAAAAAGAAGGTATCAAAGAACAAGTCAAATATATGCAAACAATTTGACAATGTGAAGGGTTTGTTCACCCGGACAGAGCTGTTATAGGATCTGGAACGATTGAATATAGAGAGAGAAAAAAATTCTATTTTAGAATCTACGTTTTGAGAACTGAAATAAATAGACATCAAGATAAATAAATAAAATCTGTATTCCTTACAATGTGTCAAGAAGTATAATTAAGAACCATCCATTATATAATAAAACTCAAAAGAATTGAGTGAAAATAGATTAAAAGCAGAATTATTAAAAGGGATAAATGCATCAAACCCCCTGAACTAGGCGCGTTTTTGCGAAATCGTCCTTAAACTAAATAAATAAGCGGTTTGCCTCTTAAAATATACCATTCTGTTTGATTTCCCCCTGGCCGGATTTTCGGCTATTTTTGGCTATTCTTGGCCGGAATTTTTCCCTTTACCCGACACATATCTGTTGTACTATATGTATTTTAGTAGTTGATGACAAATCGAGTTTTAAAAACACCTCGAACGGGACATATTCCGGCTAAAATGTGATTTCCTCATCAGTGTATTTTAGTCGGAATATGTCCCGTTCGAGGTGTTTTTTCGCCTACTTTTTGTCATCAACTACTAAAATACATCTAGTACAACACATATGTGTCGGGTAAGGGGAAAAATTTCGGCCAAGAATGGCCAAAAATAACCGAAAACCCGGCCAGGGGGGGCAAATCGAACATAACGGTATAGTTTAAGGGGCAAACTGCTTATTTATTTAGTTTAAGGACGTTTTCACAAAAAACATGCATAGTTCATGGGGTTTGATGCATTTATCCCTTATTAAAAATGCCTTGTAACTTACGTTTTTTACTTTTTACCGTGTAACTCTTTGTGCCGGAAAATTGGACTATAATTTTCAAAAATTTTACTTAAAGTGCCCTCCTTGAGCCCGACCGGGTTTCCATCTTACGTGGATGTCAATTTTCCAAATATCTTATGCGGTGGAATGACACATGATGAATACTTTCTTGTACTTGCAAGGATTTACTCCCCTTAATTCCAGATTGTCATGCAGCCCAACACCTAGGCCCTAGCCGCATATCCTTCATCATCGGATCCACTAGGTGGGCTCAAAAGAATCCCATTTTGACATGGGTTTCCCTCAAATAGCATAGTCATAGTGTCCACATAGGTATCTCACATATCAAATTTGTCACTGATGAATAAACTACTAAATTATCTACACTTTAAAGTTTAAACTTTAAATAGTGAATATAAATTTAAAGTGCAAATTAAAAACAGACTTACATATGCTTCATACAAACTTCTGCTACGCTAGACACCGAATCCTTCCATATCTTATAACCATCGGATAAAATATGCCATGTCAAACATTCCATTTTTTTAACATGTAGTCATTTGTTACCCTTACTTGGACATCCATTATCAACTTGAGACTTTTTTTTTTTTTTTTTGCTAAGCTCACTCCCTCCACGTGTTTAGGTCTATACAATTCTGGAACAGTTGCTCTCGAGTGAGGGCACTATGCAGAACCACCACTACAAGATTTTTCGCCCTTTCCCGACCGGAAAATTCCGACCGGCATGCGGTCGGGAGCATTCCCGACTGCAATGCGGTCGGAAAACCTTTTCCCGACCGCATTGCGGTCGGCACGTTCTAAAAAAACATTTCCGACCGCATTGCGGTCGGGAATCTTAATCCCGACCGCGTTGCGGTCGGGACAACCCTGGGCGGGAAATATTCCCGCCCAGTGTCGCCCTAATCTCGGCCCAGCTGGGCCGCGCAGCTGGGCCGAGACTTCCCGACCGCATTGCGGTCGGGAAAACCCTTATTCCCGACCGCACGGCGGTCGGGAAAGAGGGAGGTATTTCTATAAATACCTCCCTCCATCTCTTCATTCTCACACCCTCAATTTCTCTCTCCCTCCTCTTTTTCCCGACCGCCAGGAGCCCTTTGGCGACCGCAGTTCCGTCGGCACTGCAAAATCGGTAATTTTTTTCGCTTTTTCTTGTTTTTTAGGTTATATTTAATGTTTTAATATATATTTTTTATGTTTAATTGTTAGATATTGTAGAAATTGTTAGGATTTAATTAAGAAATGCTTTTAGGAATTGTTAGGCTTTGGAAAAATATTAGATTTTTATGCCTTTAGGAATTGTTAGGCTTTGGAAAATATTTGATTTTTATGCCTTTAGGAATCGTTAGGCTTTAGGAAATAGTATAGTTTTAATTAGGAAATGTCTTTTGGAATTGTTAGGCTTTGGGAAATGTTAGACTTTTATGCTTTTAGGAATTGTTAGATTTTAGGAAATGTTATAGTTGTATGATTTTAGTAATTATTTATGCCTTTAGGGAATGTTATAATTTTATGATTTTAGTAATTATTTATACCTTTAGGAATTGTTAGGCTTTACGAATGTTACAGTTTAGGAATTATTTATGACTTTAGGAAAACTATATATGATTTTTATATGTGTTAATTTATTTATTTGGACGTTAATTATGTAGTTATTTATGTTAGATTTAATGTTTTGATATTAATTATTAATGTTATATTTAATGTTTTAATATGAATTATTAGATATTGTAGAAATTGTTAGGATTTAATTTGTAAATTCCTTTAGAAATTATTGGGCTTTGTGAAATATTTATACCTTTAGGAATAACTTAGTATTGATTAAACTTAGGTCATCTCTACAATTAGAAAAATTTTAACTTAGATGCTTTTACTTAGTTCGTAGCACTCCTCCTCGACGACATGTCGTCCCATGATAGCGATCGTGGCCAGCCCTCGAAGAGAGGGCGTAGTGGTCCATCGAGCACTCCATCGAGTACTCCACCTACGACTGGTCCACCGAGGTTAGGTCCTCGTCTACGGATCATTCATTCTGGCGGTGCACCACCCACTCCTGTCGTTGCACCTGATCTCGATCTTGGCGAGTCCCCTACTTCTTCACATCCACATAGGCGTATCGGATCGAGCGGCGGTACTCCACCAGATCTAGTAGTACCATTTCGACTTGATGATGATCACGTAGCATCGACACCATCGTCATCATCTAGGCCATCGTCTTCATCGAGGCCACCGTCATCATCGAGACCTACGGCACCTACGCCACGTTCTACAGAGTCTACACCAGCTGGTCCTAGTACTTCTTCCCCTGCAGACGTTGCCGGTGCAGGACCATCTTCAGCGACGCAGCAGAGACCGGGCCGAGGTGTATCGAGAGGGCCGCAGGTTCCGGCTGACCGTAGTGCCCGTCGTAGGATCGAGCTGGATGAGCACGGCGTATTTATGGATGGGAGAAAGATATCGACGGCGATTACCTCGATCATTAGGGAGTTTATGAAGACGTGTGTTCCTTCATACACCGAGGTCGATCCGATAGTCCAGGGACAGATGTGGGCTAAGTTTAAGGTGAGATTTAGAAAGTTTACTAAATATATATAGTAAGATTTTTTTAACGAAGCCTTAATTAAAAACCTTATTTAATTGTAGAGCATATACTACATTCCTCCGGATGACATGCTTCGTGCACATTCCGCATACGATGGGAAGGTTAAGAAGTGCTACAAGGAAATCGTGCACAATGCAAAGAAGAACTATTACGACAGGCTCGATGATCCGATGTGGGCGTCGCGTCCGAAGAACAGTTGGATGAGCGACAAGTTAGAAAAAATGTGGGTGACGCATTGGGAGTCGGAGGGCCATGCAAAGAAATCTGTGGCAGGCCAGAAGAACAGGCGATCTGGAGAGGCACCAGACCCTGATCGTCCTGCACGAGCTACTCATGCTAGTGGGTCCCAGAGCTACACAGCTATTCGACGTAGGATGGTATGTCTTATTAAATTGAGTTTATATAAAAATAATATAAATGTCTTAAATTTAAATATCTATAATAACAAATGTATATCAATATGCAGGCTGCTTCTAGACCTCCAGGGGCCCCTCCACCTCGGCACGATGAGGCATATCGTTATCAGCACACACATGTGCCGAGTGGTCTGCCAGAGGGAGCTCCACGTCGTCGTGTTTGGGTTCACCCCAAGTATAGGGCTATCTACGTAAGTATTTAACTTATATAGCATTCTTTGATTACTGTATTAATATATGTCTTCCTTAATTACGTACTAACAATTATGACAAAATTAACAGGAGGAGTACATGCGCCTTATGACCGAGAGGTACGAGGAGAATCGTTCTACGTGGCCACCACTAGATCAGGAGCTGTGGAGGCAGGCGATAGGAGGCTTGAAGAAGGGGAAGGCTGCGGGTCTCCCTTCGGATGCACGTCACGATGGGTTTGGTTTCTCGACGAAGAGGCCTCGAGACAAGACACATGATTATGCGAGGGTGTTGGAGAGGGAGAACCATCGTATTAGGACTGTTACTGATGCGAGGATTGACGAGCTTGCTACTCAGGTAGATTTCTTGACCCAGCACATCACCCAGACTACAGGTACTCCTCCATCTCGACCCATGCCTACAGGGGGACTCATGCGTGATGCTCGTCGAGCCGACCAGCGTTCCTCGCCACCTACTCTTGATCCTTTTGCATATGGTGCTCCAGATTGCACGCTGTATGATGATGAGTACGAGGATGTCCCCGATGAGGACCCCGAGGATGACACTCTCGGTGGTGATGCAGCCGATCTTGCCGGTGATGGTGATGATGGTGCTGGACCCGCCACAGCTCCTGATACATTTGGATTTCATGACGAGGACTATGAGTAGTAGTAGTAGTTTAATTTATTTTAGGGATATTTTAGTATTGAATATTGTGTTAGTTGTTTGATGCTCGGACCGATTATGTAATGTTAAACTAGTTTTGTATTTATTCTGTCATTATGTTGTGTATTATTTGTTCGTTTAATCTAAGTATTGAACATTGTGTTAGTTGTTTGTTTATTGGTAATCATGCCTATAATATGAAATTAAACAACGTGAATCAAATTTTTTTATAAAATAAAATTCGACCTACTAAACCAGTCTCGATGCTAGTCATACATACTATCCTCAGATTCTGAGTCACTCATTATCTCTTCCTCTTCCTCTTCCTCATTGCCCTCGTCTTCCTCTTCCTCATTGCCCTCGTCTTCCTCGTACACCTCCTCTACCTCGTTGCCCTCTGTTGCTGCCTCCTCGACAACCACATCAAATCCCTCGTTGGCCAATTGGATATTCATATTGAATGAGGAAAGGTCCACGCATAAGTTAAACCCTTCAGACGCATTCTCTTGTAGCACTTGGTTTGGCATCCCTGGGTCGACATCTTTTGATCCTGCAACTGATGACATATCGATTATGTGTCTAGCAGGAATAGTGGATACGGCCAACCATCCTCTCTGTCCTGGTCGCCCTGTCGTCTTTTTTGGATAGGGCACATAGTACGCCTGTTTTGCTTGGTTAGCGAATACAAACGGCTCATTGGTCTTGAGGGCACGCCTCGGGTTGATGTCAACCAACTTGTACGTTGAATGCTCCTGCGTACCTGCGTTTATATCATTTATAGAAAAATTTTAAAACTCGAGTACGACGAGGCCAAGGAAATTAATACTTACTTGTTGTAGCGTAGAAAATACTTAGATCAAGTATTGTTTGCAAACACACGCCCCTCGCTGCATTAACCGCAATATCTAAAACAAAGAAACATTAAAAAAAAGTTAATAAAAACGATCTTCATTGACAAAAACTAACTAAAACAGTTATAACAAGAGGAAATCGTGTATACCTTAACAAGGGATGAATGTTGGAATGATTTCTCAAGTGGAATAGGGAGGGGTATTTATAGGGGGGCTGACAGTTATTCCCGACCGCGTGGCGGTCGGGAATAACAACCGTAATTATTATTCCCGACCGCGCTGCGGTCGGGAAAAACAACGGTAATTATTATTCCCGACCGCAATGCGGTCGGGAATAATACTAACCGTTGTTATTCCCGACCGCAGCGCGGTCGGGAATAATAATTACCGTTGTTATTCCCGACCGCCACGCGGTCGGGACTATTAGGGTTTAGGGTTTAGGGTTTAGGGTTTAGACTTATTGGCGACCGACCCGCGGTCGGGAATAATATTCATATTCTTAATTTCATAATTTCGCTCTCAATTTTAGATAAATCGTTCATTTAATGATCAAGTAAAACAGTATTAGTTATATATTACTAAAAATCTCAAAAAAACAATAAATGTAGTTGCCCGTTGATGAATCGTTTGAAGCGTCTATTCATATTGTCACTTATAAATAGATTAGTATAGCTAATAATGTAACTACTTACGATTATGTTAAACACATGTTAATATATATATATCACAATTAGCCTCTCTATACTAACGTTCGTAACAAATTTTGAATGGCCAATTGTGAACTCCTATATACTACGTATGATTATTAAATGTAACACTCCAAACTAACTTAACCTATATTCCGATAAACTATACTAATTATTTAATAATTAAAAGTTCATTAAACTAACTAACTAATAGTGCAATTCATGAATTTAATGAGATTCTATAGTTATACTTAACAAACACATCAAGATTTTCCAAAAGATTGAAAAAATGTAAAATTTACTATTTTTCCCGACCGATATGCGGTAGGGAATAATATTCAACCACATTCCCGACCGCATTGCGGTCGCCATTGACAATTATTGCCGACCGCATACCGGTCGGGAATAATATTTAAACTTATTCCCGACCGCGGAGCGGTCGGCAATAATATTTAAAGTTATTCCCGACCGTAATGCGGTCGGGAATAATATTCATAGTAATTCCCGACCGACATGCGGTCGGGAATAAGTTTAAATATTTTTCCCGACCGGCAAGCGGTCGCTAAAGTTTTGAAAATTTGGCGGTTTTTTGAAATTTTTGAAAAAAATACACATTCCCGACCGATAATCGGTCGGGAATAATCGAAAAACTTGGCGGGAAATCAAATTTGACGAAAATTCAAAAAATTTCAACTTTTTCTATAAATACACTTCATTATTCTCCTCATTTTTTCATCTCCACACAATTTTTTCAAACACTTTTTACATTTTTAAACACTTTTTCAAAACCTTCTTTCTTTCAACTTCAAAATTAAAATTTTACACTTATTTATTCAAATTCTCAATAATCAAAAACTTATTTAATTTTTTTGTGTTTGAGACTGAGCAATGAATCAAAGATTTAATTGCTCATCTAAAACACAAAAATACTAAATAATGTTTTTAAAATATTACAATATATTAAAAAAATAATATTCCGGTAATTTATTATCGGAATATTATTTTTTTTGTTCTGATGATTATTATTCCCGACCGCGGCCCGGTCGGAATTACTTTAAATATTAGTCCCGTCCGGCCAGCGGTCGGAAGTACTTTGAATATTAGTCCCGACCGCTGGCCGGTCGGGATGCATATGAATATTAGTTCCGACCGCTGGGCGGTCGGGACTAATATTTAAAGTTATTCCGACCGGTCAGCGGTCGGGACTAATACCGACCGGCGGTTGGTCGGGAATTGGCGCAAGACATCCCGACCGTTACCCGGTCGGGAAATTGGGAAAAGCCCGACCGCGGGCCGGTCGGGACAAAAATTCATATGATCCGACCGCGAAGCGGTCGGGAATAATATTCAATCGTTTCCCGACCGTTACGCGGTCGGAAAATGTTCCGACCGTTTTGCGGTCGGAATTCTCGGTCGGTAATTTCCCGACCATTATTCGGTCGGGAAATGCGGTCGGGAAAGGTCCGTGCCGACCGGAAGGCGGTCGGAAAATTTTTCCCGACCGAAGCAACACCGACCGCGATTTTCCGACCGCAATGCGGTCGGGAAAGGGTCTTTTCCGACCGCAAATGGGTTATTCCCGACCGATTTTGCGGTCGGGAAAGACCCAATTTTTTTGTAGTGCACGCCTTCCAATCGAAGGTCTTTCACTCTTGGCTTCCGAAAGCTTTTTTTTTTTAGCGTGATCAATCGTCGACTGTTCAAGGTACTTTTTATTTAATTATAGTATATTCTGAACTTACCTTCTTTTTTATAAAGGATAACTCTATCAAACCCCCAAACTATAGGTACTTAATTATGTAAACAATGTTAAATTTATTTATTTTTTAATTAGCTTTGGTACAGTACAAATTATTAGTATATGTGCAGTATGCTCTATTTTCTATTTTTTGACAGTTTTCTGACCAAAAATTATCGAAAACGTTACCTAAAGTATGTACATATATAATCTTTCTCTCGTTAAAGCGATTCAGATGGTGGTGATAGTGTCCCAAAATGCAAAGCATGTCCCGAGAAATTTAATTCAAATGTATTAAACTTAAATTAAAATTGTCATAAAATAGCTTTGAATTTTGCAACGTCGTTACTACCATCGGTATCGTCTCGACGAGGGGAAGACTATGTTCATACTTCAAGTAATTTCTCGTCGATTCTTTGTCGAAAAACTGCTGAAAAATACAAAAATGAGGCAAATCGCACAAAAACCTATAGTTTGTGCCCCATCGAGCTAAAATAAATTTGTTACCGTGTTTGCATGAAGTGCCTATAGTTTGGGGGTTTGGTGCGGTTATCTTTTTAGTAATTAAGAAAGCAACATCAGAAGAATTTGTTTGTGTAATCTTAATGATCATGCTTTCACTTTGCAATTAACATTGCATTTTTCTAATATTAGTGCATCTTGAATAGTCATATTCTTATTTTAATTATGATTTTTAGGAGAAAAACATCAAGCCCCCTAACGTTTGAGGCTATTTACAGAAATTCTCATAACTTAGGTCTTTGGCAATCAACTCACTGACCTTTGCAATTTTGTGGAAATATTTTAGCCGTAGGATTTGCAGACGTGTCAGCATTTTTCACCGTTAGAGATCGGCGAAATAGAGAAGTTCATACAAAATTGCAAAGGTTGTAATGTTAACCGCCAAAGACAAAAGTTATAGGAGTTCGATGCAAATATATATGGTCAAACGCTGGGTGGTTTTATGCTTTTTCTCTAAATTTCTAATAGGTCATTGAACATGGTACTTTGTATGGGACTCTAGAATTCTTCGGATACCAACAAAAAGATGCAGGGTCGACACACCTCAATTAAATATTTATCGAAGTAGAATTAATTTTGGCAATAGTAACTTCGTTAGCCAACTCCAGAATTTGTCATTACTAAATGTCGTTATAGTGACTCAATCTCTTAAATTAAATTGCTAGAGTAAAAAGATCATACTTAATTGCTTGTAGTTTTTCCACCATTAGCCATTAATGGGTAACTTATGTTGGTGTAACAACACGACGATCTTGCTTCTAACGTATCCACCTAAAGTTGTGGCCCTTGTGATAGAGGAGACAAGTTCTTCGATCAATGAAGATGGATTGGATGATAAAGAACTGAAGTCGTAGAGGTAAAACTATAAATTTTCAGTTCCATATCAATACACTCCACCATAAAAGTGGTCAGGCCAAAGTAATCTCTAGCTCCTCGAATGTCTCAGTTATTAGTAATGCCTTTCATTCTTCTTTCCCAAATGGTTTTCCTTCTAAGATCTGCAGAATAAGATGTAGGTACTCAGAAACTATTGGAAAGAACTACTAATAAAGCTAATACATACATTACAAGAAAAATAAAACAATAGCATGATGATTATTGATCTAAGATGCCATCAGTTAAAATTTCTGCAGAAAAATCAACTTTTTACCTGCTTGACACTAATTAAGCTTGGGTTGTAAACATGAGCACACAAGGTATCCTCCCACCCATAAATTGGAAATGTCTTGTATTCCTTTGAATTGAGGTCTAAAGATGCCAATTGACCTGGATCATGTACCACAAACATGCACTCATGATTCATCGAGCACAAGAATGTAAGTATGAGTTGTTCAGGCTCCAGTACATATTGTCTGGTCCAAGACTCTTTGATGCCATATTCTTTCATTGCCCAAACCTCTATCTGATATGGCCCTGAGCCCCATTGATTACGAATAAATGCAAGACAGTCATTCAATATGAACAGAAAATTCGTCTCTCGTAATATTATAGAGTCAGAGTACTCAAGTTCACTGAAAACCTCATCTTTCAGATCAAAAGTAAGAATATAGTCTGAACGGGTTGGAACATCAGGTTGCGCGTTCCAATGGCATGCTCCTCTAAAGAAGACTCCAATACGAGGATCGCAAAAAATAATTTTGTTGACCAGGGGATGATCATCCATTTCCCTCCATGAGTTGGTGCATGAATTGTACAAAAGGATTAAGCTTCTAGACTCATCGGAAATATATCCGTGGTCGAGTCTCCCAACCAGAATAAGTTTGAAATCTCTGATAGAAATACTACCAAATCCGACCCCTCCATCGTCCAGAGAATAACCCTTTTCGCAGGTATACCTCTTTGGAAGTTTGACGAATTCCCTTAATGATGGATTGCTAATTAAAATATATTCAAGACAAAAAATGCAGATGAGCCCGTTGCTAGGGCCTAAAATATGGACAGATTTATGGTAACGCGATCGGCGATATTCATATTTATCATTTAGATCCTTCAGGAAAGGAATTACTACGTTCGGCCGCACCTCATCCAGCTCCGGTGAATTTAAATCATGGAAAGACAACACGTCTTCGTCTGGTTGTGGTGCTACATATCTCTTCACCATAAGCATCCTACCATTCCTCTGTTGTTTGAGAAGGTGGCTGTTAATAAAGGTAGGGCTTTTAATCAGACAGCACCAAGATTTTGAAACACACCTAAAACGTTCAATTGATTTCACGGGTAGGCATACAAGAACTTCTATCAGCAAATCCTTTGGTCGTCCATCATCCATTGATATGAAACAATTTAGTTATATGATGCTTCAGAATTTATGATACTCCTCATTCGTTCTTATTGGAATGAGCACGAAACAAAGCTAGTATAACGAAATTATAAGTGAAAATATTATAAAAGTGGAACAGGTCAGTATAAGCAAACAATTTCACAATCAGATAGGGTTCACCCAAACAAACAGAAGAGGTGTTGTAGGATCTAGAATGAATGGTTGTGAAAGATGTCTTGCAGTCTTGAGAGAGAGATTTTCTTTTGACATCTAATTTATGAGAGATGAAATAAAACATATATATACCATTAAAAATAAAAAAGTTCATGTTTCTTATCACGTGCATATATAATTAGGGATAATAATAGCTGCCTCTTCAGGTTGCTTGTACGTAATTACATAATTGTTCTATTTCTATATAAAACGGACGCAGACACGAAAATATTAATACAACGACATAAATTCTTAGAATAACACAATATAGCACGTAGCTGAATTTTTATATTGGGTATCATTATAACCAATAATTGGAATTCCATGGATTTATTTAGATCCAAATAAAGTGATGTTCATGCTTGAAGACTAAAGGGGCTAATCAATGAATGGGGGATAAAGCTAAGTCATCCGATGTGAATTTATGTCTTATATCTTTATCGATCGGGTTGATTAGTATTACGAAATTAATTGTTACAAATTTCTTATTTTCTATTTTTAAATTTGTAATCTTTTTCAAAATAAAAGGGAAAATAACACTTGACTCCTATATCTGCAGTATGCACCACAGCTTCATCACGATGACCCCTTCCAATTATAAAATTCGCTGCCCCTAGTTTATCAAAAGTCTGGGTTACACGAAAATAACAAATACAAGTGGGCATAAATTACACAAAACTATGTCAATCTAATACTAAAATATACTAATTTTGTCTTGAACACCACTGAACGCATAAGAATGTTCGAACGGCGCTGAAATCACTAATAACCTCGAAATTAGAAAGTCTTGAAATTGTTTCTCTCGAAACAAGGTCTCTCAAACTAGGCATGTCTCAAAATATAAGACCGTTTCGATGAAATTAAATCGGGATACTATGGTCTCGATACAAATTACTCAAAGCCCAAGTATCTCGAAAGAGCAAGTGTCTTGAAAGGGATCTCCCGAAGAACTCTCGAAACAAGTATTCGATACATGAGCGTATGGTTGCTACAGTAAATGGCAAACGTGTTTCTTGGGATCAGGAATATTTATAAGCCTCTGGAAGCTGGACTTTTTTTTCGGATTTCAGGGGATGAATATCGAAACATCACTGTCTCGAAACAATGTTTCAAGAAATTCATAACAACATTTTCAGACATTTCTCGTTGGGCCTTTTAATAAGGCAGACTGGCCCAAACTGTTACAATGGGCCAACCCAATTACCCCACATCATATAGAGGCGCGCGACTTGTTCTACTTTGGCATAATGCGACGCGACTGCACCATGCCATTGGTAGACACACGACATGGAGCGCAATTTGGTGCACGACATGGAAAAGGGCGACTGAAGCTAAACCCTAGGACAACACGTTCAAAACCTAAAAACTATAAATGGGAGGAGGTCAGCAATCACAAAACGGTTGCCTTCAATTGCGTTCTACAACCATCCATTACAATAATCACATTCCACAGCAAAGTTTTGCCATTCATCACGATCAAAGTTCGAGAAAAAAGGTGGTTAAAGCAAGATCATAATCATCCATAGTAGCAAAAATGAAAATTGAGAAAAAGACACGCCGACATCTCACCGAGATGAAGAGGTTAATATTTTATTTTTCTTTAGTGCGATGTTAATGATGAATTATTATCTTGAATCTTCGATCATGTAGTTAATATACCCATGGTTTGGGCTAGTATGTAGTTATCTCAGTGAATACACATTGAGCTTATGTTTCTATTGAAGTCTCGTTTTATTGGACTATGTTTGTTGTTTATGTTACTTTGTATATTTTACACGTATTTGTTTTTAAAAAGCATTTTAGTGACGTTAAACTATCATGTATTATCCAAATTATACATAGGATATTGTTAGGACAACTCTTGCTAGTAGATCATACAAACAAACATAAACCTTATTGTCACTAGCATGTCACAAAGAATTTAGATTAAGTTGTCTAACTCTAGTTCTTTTTATAACTCTATATGAATGACTTAGTGAACTTCTGGAGGGTGATGCCAACCTAGTGGCTTGAAGCAATTAAGGGGCTAGAGGCTTGAAGCGATTAATGGCCTATAAGGCTTAATTTATCATGACATTTTGAGTACAAAACAAGAATCAGCGGAGAGAAGCCTTACAAAGGAACATTGGTATTATGTCTATTAAAATACTCATATTCGAGATTAATGAACTCCTATTCGTGGACACACTTTTTGTTAATTTGCAGCACAACCAATCAAATAATCAATTCAATTTTGTCTTCTAGTCAATTTAGGTTCTTTAGCCTAATAGTCTATTAGTTTCATTAGTCTCTCAATCGCACCAATTCACTAGTTTAGAATAACTAGCAATTGTCCTTTTTACTTTCATTTTTTTTTTGTAGGGATTCGATATATGCGACTTAATACCCTTTTTTTATTATTGCTTGACCGTGCACCTGAAAACAGTTAGGCGAAGCATACTATTGCACTCATCATTTAAAAAAGGCATTCGCCACGCATCAATGAACAACACTAGAAAGAAAAAGAAATTATCAAACTCTTGATCTCGGTGAGATATCGACGTCTCTTCTCTTTGATTCTCCTATGCTCTACCCTGAATGATTTTGATTAATCTTTAATCATCTTTTGCATCAAACCATGATTGCGATGAATAAATTAATAAATGGCAAAATTATGCTATGGAATATGTGTTTTAAGATTTTTCACTATCATCTCATGGTGGCTAACCTCCCTTTTTTATAGCTCTAAGATTTGAATCATGGTTGGGTTAGGAGCTTGATCTCAGCCGTCGTTTTCCTCCATGTCGCACATCTCCTGGTGATGCAACATGTGTCGTGTTTCTTGTGACACTCTTCATTTTTCTCTCCAGAGATGTGGCGGGGGCCACGCCATATGTTGCCTAAGTGTTTTTGGTCGCTCTGGTCGCCATATGGGGGTTTGCTACTACTAGGTCACAAACTCCTCTGAAAATGTCTATTTTTCTTTTGATGCATTTCAATGAGAAATTCGCCTCAACTGCATCGTTTCACTCCAACTCGACTCTAAACTACAAAATAACAAAACAATACATAAACCAGTAAAAAATGTACGAAAATTAATCAAAAATATAAGAAATTAGGCACTCTGATAACGTCTACTCAACGCTCATTAGCAAGTAATGAAAAACCTTACCCTTCAAGCGAGTCTATATCAAGCACTAACAAAAATCATAGCACCAACAACCTTCAAGTAAAAGACATTCCACGAGCAACCACAAGAGGCATAGTATATATGATTGTAAAAATAGTAATCAGAATAGGTCAATTCAATTTAAGGAGTTAAATGAAACAATCCTAAATACCAATGCCAACCAATGGATGCAGTTTAGAGAACTTTCACAAATAGTGAGCAATAAAGATGAAGCTTACCATTCAAGTTCCACGAGAGATCTCTTAGCCAAATGCTTGATGAGGGGAGAACATTGTTTAATTTTTTTTTTGTGTGGGAAGCTGCCGTTTTGTTTTCGTTTAGATGCTTTTAGAGTCTAGGTTGTGAGTCTTATTTCATTTTTATAGTAAATCGTAAACAAGTTTTAGTTTTTAAAGCAAGTATGAGAATGATCAATGATGATATATACATAATATGCTATGAATATTGAGATACTAAGAGTGTACTTGTGCGATTAGTTGAACATCTTGGTTAATATTGTCAAAAGCATGCTTATTTTATATATACTACCAGTGTGTTGCGTGAATAAAAGACGTTGACTTTATTTGTTGTTATTTCATGGACAGAGGCTTGTGTAAGTATAGGAAACAAAAAGTATCTCGTGTTGGGGCTGATACTGATAATAATGCCATTTTACTAGGCACACTTTAAAATTAGCACTTTTAATACGTGCCGATGAAAGATGCAAATTTTTCTATTGTATTATATTGGACAAAATTACACACATATCACTATAAAAGTACATAATGAATCACAAAGAATGTAGATATTGTTGGAGATTATATTATAAGTAAATAAATGTCTACTCTATGTAATATCTTAGCCTTTTAGAGAGACAGCAAATTCAATTTAGTGTGAAAGTTCAGGCCAAATTAAAGAGGTCCAGCAGAGTTCAAATTCCATCGCCACTCAATTATCAAAAAGAAGTGCCAAGTGACATGTATAAACAAAAACAATTGCAACATTCATATGACACGAAAATTATTATCTAATTCATATTACTCTCGCGAGCGTGTTGGAATTATATTATAAATAAGTAAATGTTGTAATTTACCTAATTACTACTCACGCAAGGGGAAATTACTAGCTAATTTATTAGAATAAATTGGTGTAATTTGCCATCTTACATTTATATAGGTTAATTTTATATGCGGCTTGAGAAAGATATTGCAATATTAGATGCTTCACGAAAAGTATATTAGGAGAAGAATTTAAGGTTTGTATGCTTTTCCAATTATGGATTCAATGCTAATTAGGCTCTCCTTGCAAATTAGTGCACAAAAGCTTCTCTTATTCCCATAAATTTGAAATGCCTTTACGGCATTTGTATGGACTGCAAAAGATGCCAATTGGCCATCCATGTTTTCCGCTAACAGCCACTCGTCATCCTTCCAATAAGATAAGACACTAAGATAGCATGGTAAGGACCTATCTCAAATAGGGGAGTGTCTTGGCTGCACTTACATGGTGTGCAGTCAAGACACTTTTTTCTTACAATAAAGCCACTTAATTTTCTTTTCCTACAATCTAGCCCCCATATTTTAGACTATGTTTGTACTTGTGTAAAACTAATTAATTAATAATTTTGTAACACCCAACCTATAAGTTTATAACTTATAGGTTGGGTCAATTGGGAAAATTAATATTTTCTTAAAGAAAATGTTAAATAACACCTACAATATACACTTATGGAAAATTAAATTACAATTATAAAAATAGTGCTAAAAGTATATTGGAATCCTTAATACATATGTTTTGAACACGGTAAATATGCTGCTCTTAAAAAACATGTTATGATATGTGCTACAAATATATTGATATCATATAATGGTACTATATTTAACCTCCAAAATTAATAGATATCATTTAATGGTGCTACATTACTCCTATTAAACCTTACATTGCAAATTACTTTTTAAAAAAAAAGTCTTACATTGCAAATAGGTCTTTTCTAATTCCTAATAAAAAGTTGCGATTAGTTAAATTTAATTCTTCTAGAGACAAGATGGTACAAGAATGAGAAAAGATAACATACAAAGTTATTTATGCCATTTTTAACAAATAACTAGTCTCTGTTGTAATAAAAATAAAAATAAAAAAAGGAAAGAAAAACATTGAAATTTATGAATGCGTTTAATTATAATACTATATTTAATTTATAAATCGAGGAGCGAGAAATATTAATTTCTTTATTTTATTAAAAATACTATCGAAATATGAGGGTTTGATTTTAGGGAAATATATAGTTATAGGTCCTAATATCTGAAAAGAAGAAAACTATGGAGCTGTTACAAAATTATTTTTCAAGTAAAATCCATAACTTACTTACTATCTATAAGTACTAACATAATTTCTACGGGAGTTTGATTATACAAAGGAAAAAAGAACATATTTAATATGGGGGCTAGATGTAAAGAAAGAAAAATTACTTGCCTTTATTGTAAGGAAAAAGTGTCTTGACTGCACACCATGTAAGTGCAGCCAAGACACTCCCCTCAAATAGCTTAGTCCAAGATTCCCTGACACCATATTCTTTCATCACCCAAATTTCTAAGGGGGCAACCGTCCATTCTTTAAACCAAATAATGGAAAGGCATTCCTTTAGGACCATTAGGCAATGATCACTTTCTAGGAAATCCATAAAATATTCTGGATACTCAAATTGTGTGAAAATCTCGGTATTTACATTTAAAGATACGATGCAGTCACGAGCAATACGTGATTTCCTGCTAAATGCGTTCCAGTGGCAGGCGCCATTGAAGAAGACATCGGAACAGGTATTGTGCTCCATCGTCGGAAAATCAGTGTCATCAAAAATTATTTTCCACGAGTTGGTTCTTGAATTATATAAATGAACCAATTGGCGAAATTCAACATCAGTGCTACTAGGGCTACCTCTAGAATCGACTCTCCGTATGAGTACAACTACGAGATCATTTGAGTATGTACTACCAAATCCATGTCCTTCGACATAATCATAAAAACTCTCTTGGAAGGTATAGTGACAAGGTGGAGTCTCCCAAAATTCACGCAGGGTAGGGTTGCAAAAAACAACACGGCGATCACACCCCATGCACAAAATACCATCAATGGGGCCAAAGAGATAAACTTCCCCGTTGAAGAATTCCATATACTCTACAGTACTATGCAACATGGATAGAGACAACTTTGGCCGGACTTCTTTCAATTCCTCAGAATGTATATCGTGGAAAGATAGCATATCTTCAGGTCTTTCCAATTCCTTATTAGTTGAAGTAGTTCGCCTCACTAGTAGTACAGTATCATTCTCACGCCGTTTGACAAGGTGACGGTTTATAAAGTAGGAGGATTTGATTAGATTACACCACCACTTGGAGACACTTCTAAACCTAAGTAGCGAGCTTACTGGTAGATTTTCTAGAATATCTATTATCACAACCTCAATAAGTTGTCTAACTTTCATTTTTGTGTTGGATAGCAAGGATACACAATTTTTTTTTCCTTCATGTAAAAGACAAACAATTTCTCTCTTTTGATTCTTCTCAAGAAAAGAAAAACAAACTGTAGACCAAATCTTTCAATGATTGTATTAATACTGCAAAAACTTGAAGGAGCGAGACTCAATGTCAATGAGATGCATAATATCTCAAGCTAGAGAACGTACGTTGTGGATAAGTAAAAATAGAAGAGATATTATAGGATCTGACCGATACTTTTGTCGTTTAAGTAAGGAATGTAGGATCTGATCATCATAATATATATATATATATATATATATATATATGGGCGAAGCCAGGATTTTCGAGGAAAGGGGGTGAGATTACGCTAAAAAATTGTATGAGATAATAATTGATAATAAAAATAATAATTTTCTCTTGAGATAAGGGGCGCATTCTAATCAGTGTTCTGAAACCCTGCCCGGTAACTGACCCGGTGAGGCTACCGGGTAGTGGGTCAACAGGTCGGACCACTGGGTGGACCGGTTTGTTGACTTTAGTCAACATTCAATAAAAAAATTAATATAAAAATTAATTGTATAAAAAATTATAAGACTTTTAAGTCACTAATATTTTGTTATATTATAAGAAATATAAGAATATGATTATCACAAAACTAGGACTTGAACGTTTCACCTCCAACAAAAGAAGCTCTTGAAAAGTAGTGGAAACTATTGAGCTATCCAACAATTTACTAAATAATTCAACAAACATTATATTTAATACAAGTTAAAAGATTGTTTTGGATTTTTTAATGTTGGCCAACCGTATCACAAAATTCAATACAAGAACAACAATCTGTGACAGTAAAATCTGGAAAATAAACTTAGCATCGAACGAAATACTATGCACGAAATTCTCGAATGCATGCTCGTTTAGCTTCAAAGTCAAATTAAGTATAGAAAATAGCATTTTTTGAAAATTTGTTGGCCCAAATCGCGATGGATAGATCTCGTCGAGATACCACAAATAAAAAAAAATGCATCCAAAACGGACGCTCCTACGCAAAGTCATGGACTTTTAAAGTTTTGCATTTTTTTCTTCCTTTTTAAAATTTTTTTAGGAAAGTTTGTAATTGTCAAAAAATAGGACTGATTCGCAATTGACCAAAAACCAAAAAAAAAAAAGAGGGCCGCCCGGTTCACGAACGGAACCGGGCGACCGGGTCGCCGGGCGAACCGGCCTAAAGCGTCGGTTCGCCCGAAGCTGCCAACAACCCGCTATATAGCCAGAACCGGCCCGACCAAGGCGCCGGTTCCCGGTCGAACCGATCGAACCGGCCGGTCCGGGCTGATTTTCAAAACACTGATTCTAATGAATAAGATAACTATAAATTTTGAAATGTAATATACACATCGATGAAACGACTCAAACTCTTTAAAATCATTCTTTTACCATCATAAAAAGATTTTTTTTTTTAAATAATGCATTAAGCTATCATGAGACTCAAGTTTTTCACTACTCCTTAAAATATAACTAATTTTTTTCATACGCATCGAACAACATATAAAAACTTTATTAATCAATCGATACAATGCCATCCAAATTCTGTACAGTTTAAAAGGGACATTTTACAAATTATTTTTATAGATTACCAATATTACTTTGTGCAAAATAAAGGATATGAAAAAGCATACTTTAACTAAAATAATGCAGTTCTAAGGTGATGTTTGCAAACTCTAGTGAAAAAGTAGAAGTTCACAATTTTTAGTTAAGCCAAAAGCACCCTCACACCAGCTTCAAGATTGTGAACCTTTTTAGCTTAAAAAAAGTTTTGTAACCGAAAAAACTAGATTTGCAAACACCCCAAAATCACTTGTTCAAATAAAAAACTGATTATAGCTATTTTTAAGAGTTTGCAAACACCACCTAAATATAATAAAGCTTAAGATACTTATTTGTATAAATAAAAATGATACATAGACTAGGTATTTGGCATAAATGTTGTTCTCTTTTTAGATAAATAATTTAGGTCTCATTCAATTTTGTGATCAATTAAATAAGTGTGTCATATTAAGGTACGTTTATCTTATTTTTTATTTGGTAGGCTTTACACCTAATGGAAATTTTTACAAAATAATATATAAATGAGCCATCTTATAATGTAAAAATTAAAAATTGTATAAGAAATAAATGGAACAAGTGGGCCGTTTAATTTATTGGATCAAATACTTTGGGGGGAAAAACAAATCATAGGCAGAATAATTAGAGATTTTATATTAAAAGTTTAGTGCTAATCTAGTAATTAGGAAAAAGTTGGGGGTGCAGGCGCCCCCACATGCACCCCTTGGCTCCCCGCATGCACCCCTTGGCTCCTAGCTCCGCCACTGTATATATATACACATATATACACATATATATATACACATATATAATATATTCCACTGCACATGATGTAAGTCACTCAATTAAGATTCATGTGTTTAATTCAACTTGCAACTAATGAGAGAGACACAAGATAAAATATGACTCAAACTTTTAATTACTTATTCAACATTAACTACAATATTTTGTGTTTTTAAACAGTGTTTTTATAACCGGATCGGACATTGCGCCGACAAATCAATCTAAGAATGCATATGGGTGCAGTGTGCGAAATATATAATAACAAGGGGGGGGGGGGTGTTTGCCGATTAAAATAACATAGGAGGATTTTTGCCATTTAAAATAACACGAGAAGATTATTGCCATTTGAGATAATATACATGGGTTATTTTTGCTATTTACTCATTATCGAAATGACTGAATATGTAATTTATATATATAATCACAAACAAACAATTTCATTTGATTTTCGACATTTTACTGACAAACTTTTAGTCACCTAATGTAGATTTAGTTTTGCTTTTTATATTAATTTAATTGATCGAACTTCAAGAGGTCGGAAACTATTATTTTTTTTAACTTGGAAATGTGCATTCTGTGGACGAATCACAAGTGAGAACAAGATGGAAGTATACTCATTATTCTTTTTCAAAAGTGATTCATGACTAATGACCCCAAATATATTGAAAAAGTTATTCCTCAAGCTTAAAAATCATTCACTCGCAATAATTTTAAACTAATTCTTCGAAGCTAAAAAATAATTATTGGAATTGGCCTAATGTCTACATTATTGTATATTAATACGCATATACAAATATGTATTAATACGCATATATAACTATGTATTATATATGTTTATTTATTCATCTAGCTTAATACAAAGAAAAAAGAACTAAATCTTGAGTTAATGAGTTTTGTCACAAGATGTGATCACTAACGAACTATCGATTAGATACATGGTCATGACTTGATGACATGGTTTACACTGAGAAAACTTCCATCGTAAGCTACAGCTTGTAATGATCTTTCTTCTCCTTGGATCTCTGAGTCTTCAAAATCATTTGCCTTGAGTCCACAGGACCCTAGAAAGCCGTTTCCGCTTTCCACTAACAGACAGTCATCATTCTTGTAGCACAGGAAAGAATTTGCAAGTACATGAGGTCCTATTCGTAATAGTTTTGTCCATGACTCCTTGACGCCATACTCCTTCATCTCCCAAATCTCAATCAGAATTTTTTTTGTCGAATACTCAGTACGGGTGATGGAAAGACACCGATTTCTGAGCAGGAGAGAGGGTTCCTCATTCTCTGTTATTTTCATACAATCTGAGTATTCAAGCAATCCAAAAACCTCTGTGCCTACGTCGAAAGTGAGTATCATGTACTCTGAAGTGTATGGATGATTATCTTGTGCATGCCAGTGGCAAGCTCTATTTAGAAAAACTCCACATGTTGAACTGTACACTGAGTACGGGGTCACTATGTCATCGTAGTCAATTTGCCTCCATGAATTGGTGTTTGAACTATACAACAAGGCCCTCCTGTAACGTTTTACAAGATCATATTCTTCCGGGAGCACGTTGACAATCAAGACAACCTTGTAATCATGGTCAGAAGTAACTCCAAATCCCACTCCGGCATTATGCGTGGAATAACCTCGTGGAGAGGGAAAGTTGTGAGGTGGAAGCCTCTTAAATTCACGCAATATCGGGTTGCACAACAAAAAACATTCACGGAAATAAATGCATACCAACCCATGACATGGTCCTACCATACAGGCCTCTTCATAGCATTCTTCATACTCTATTCTACCAATTAGACCCTTCATGTAGGGAATGGACAAATTTTGCAACAACTCCTTCTCCGGCTCGAGCAAATTCACATGGTAGAGAGATAACACCTCGTCATGACTCGGTGGCTTTAAACAACGTTTCAAAAGCAGCAGTCTACCGTGCCAGTGTGGTTTGGAGGCATGATTGGCGATGAAGCCGGGGCCTTCAATAAGAGCGTTCCAAACTTTTGAGACACTCCTTGAACGCTGCAGTGATTTCACGGACAGGTGAGAAAGAATTTCAGTAAGCACATCTTTTGATAGTTTTCGACTGCCGGAGATGGACAGGTGAGAAAAAATTTCAGTAAGCACATCTGTGGATAGTTTTCGACTGCCCGACATTTAAATTCCTTTTCACGAATTCAAATATTTAATGGCAAGGAAAGAACTTTACATCTGATGATAAACATAAGAATGTAGAGAAAATTACTTAATTGTGAAAATTGTCTCTCTGAACTAGAGAAATGATCAAACATGGGAATAATGTACTAAACAGAAATAGAAGCGGTTTTCCAGGATCTCTAGTGGATGATAGCATATTAAATCGCTAGTCACGTGAGGCCATTACACATGCATGCTTTGTTGTGTGTGAACCTTAGGAATGGTAAAAAATACATGCACTCCAATAATTAAAATTTGTAAATAGGTAAACATACAATTCAAACATCACGTAAAATATAGGAGGAATTTTTAAATCTACCCAATAAGTTTTTCCATTTTTTAAATCTACCCAAAAGAATTTTGGGCTTCAGAAATATCCCGTAACTATTGGTATACCCTAAGTCACCTGAGGCGGATGCGGGTGCGGGTGCGAGTGCCGATGCGAGTGCGCCAGTGCGGCAATTTTAAAAAATTACAGTCTTAGTGCGCCATTATAATGCGCTTCTAAAAAAAAGAAAAATAACTTATATATAAAAATAAACAGTTATTACCTAAATTAGTATATTATAAACACATAAAATAAAAGTATGTATAAAATTCTCACACAAAGAAATGAATTATAATAAAGAAAAATACATAACTTCTAATGATTATTCATTTTATATAATATTTTCTAAATTATTATGGTGGGAAGACAAAGGTATCAGCCTTAAATCACTTCTAATTTTTTGTAATTATTTAAATTTTGACTTAATTTTGTTCTCCTCTTGCTTCAACTCTTCTTCAATGTCACTCTTTTGTTTATCTTCTACCAATTTTCTATGATTATTCATTATATTTATACATAAGAACTAAGAAATCTTAGTGCGAGAACTAAGAATTTGTAAAGCGTCTTAGTGCGAAGCACGGGCACTGAAGTCGTCAGTGCGAGACCGGCGCGCCTGCAACTTTCTAAACATGGAGGATTAGGTGACTTAGGGTATACCTTGTCAAAAATACCCATTTTCTCTTATTCGGGCTATTTCGTCCACGTGGCTGCCAACGCGATAAAATGTTGTTCCAGTTGTAAAAACGTCGCGCCATGTCATTATATTCCACCCCAAAAAATGTTTTTTTCGCTCAGTACATCAAAATATAAATAAACCAACACTTATATAAAAAATAAAAAAAAAATCTCCCAATAAGAGAAAATGGATATCTTTGACAAGATATACCTATAGTTACGGGCTATTTCTGAAGCCCGAAATTCTTTTGGGTAGATTTAGAAAACGGGCAAACTTAATGAGTAGATTTAAAAATTCCTCCTATTCGTAATTTATCGCCTTGGCAGCCACGTGGACGAAATAGCCCGAATAAGAAAAAATGGGTATTTTTTACAAGATATACCTATAGTTACGGAATATTTCTGAAGCCCGAAATTCTTTTGAGTAGATTTAGAAAACGGGCAAACTTAATGGGTAGATTTAAAAATTTCTCCAAAAATATAACACTATTATTGTGGAAACGCACTACTGGAATAGGAACACGAGTTTTTCCACCGTATGTTCATATAACTTAACTTGTCCTTGTATTGCCCTTATTAGCTTGTTTCGTTTTTTGTCATATATACTAATTTCCTATCCCACAATTTTGATCTTCGAACTAGTGCCCTTTTTTAAATCTCAGTGCCCCGTGGTAAAAATCACTTCATGTGGCCAAAAATTGTACATGCATGGTCGTCACATCATAACCCTCAACTACGGGAATTTTATCAAAATTATTAAAATATTATGAAGGGTGATGGTGCAAGAAATGGTACCAGTGTGTTTTTCTACATTTTGCGTGCGGTTTCGCATGTGTGGACCAAATATAAATTGGTCATGGTCAACAACTTGGTCAAAATTCAGAAATTTAGGATTAGAAAAAGAAAAAAGTAGTTACATACATAGACCAGTATTGTGAGATGTTAATTAAGTTACATGACCCCAAAACAAAAAGAAGACAAGTTATAGAATCAAACATGTTTTTTTCCAAGTCAAAATTATGTCGAGGGAGCGTGACAATTACGTCAACCAGGATTTTGATATGATTTAATCCAATAAAAGCTTGAGGCCACGAATAAAATTACCATGCTACAAATTAATAAAACAACTTGGGTTGAATTGGAGTTTTGCTTTTTCTCAAATGAAATCAAATTTAGGAGGTCTAGTATCCCTCTTTCCTACAAAATTAGTATCATATGCCGATGACGTAAGCTCCAATATCTCGCTTCATCACCTATAAGCAAACAAAGACAAAGATTGTGGCCACTTGTTATTAGAGCTAAACATCTTTGAGCCTCGTTTCGTTCAGCTAGACAGCGATTTTGTTTCTTAAACAATACATGAAATGAAGTGACGAACAAATCATGAAACACGTAATATCAATAATGGAGGGGAGATCAAGCCGTGTAAATAAAGGTGGGGAAGGATATTTTTCGCACATTTACTATGTGGAACACTATAGAGGTAATTTTGTGACTCAAAAAATTACCAAACTAGATTTTCCTAGATACAATGACAATGAAGATTTCACGGGATGCTTATGTCATGTGGAGCAATTATTTGAATCAAACAGATGAAGTGGACAAACTTCCCATTGCCAATTTTCACTTTGATGGGAGTGTTCATATGTGGTACCGATGTTTCAAGACTCGATGTGAAGGTGTTAATTGGGAGGTATACAAATATGAACTACATACTCATTATGGGGCATCACAATATCAAATCCTTTTTTTGATCTCACTAAACTATGTCAAAATAGCAGCGTCCGAGCTTAGCAAATCAACTTTAATCGTTTGTTAATTACATCAAGCAGTAAGTCTGTTTGAGGAACATTTGGTTGTTTTATTAGTGGATTGAAGGAAGACTTTCGTATCGATATCCAAACTCGCAATCATGCTTCGCTGTCCTTTGCGATGGGACTTACACGAATTTATGCGTCACGATTTTGGATAACATGAAAATAAATACATGGAATTGCAAAAGACAACTCTAACACCCAGAGTGAGAGGAAGAAGTTGAATATCAGCAAATGAGTAAGTTCTAGGAAATGAATTACCCTGCTCGTATTTCCTTGAGGGCAATGTAATTTTTGAGAGGGAAGGAGTTGTTGTGGACTATATCCCACAACTATGGAAACATGCCATGATTATGCATTCAGAAGAAAAGCTTTGTTCTTTGATAATTTCCTTATTTCCTTGATTAAATAAGCCTTATACTATGCTCTTACCAAATTATAGACTGATGAGCTATTATAAAAGCTTGAGACCAAAGATAGAATTACTATCCTAAATCCTTGTGTTGGATTAGAGTTGTAGTATTTCTCGAATTAAACCAAATTTTGGAGACGTAGGATCCCTTGAAATATCCTACAAAATTAGCATCATAGGCTGACAGAGTAAACATCTCCCTATTTAGTCTTTATCACTTGTAAACAAACTAACAAACTAAAGACACTATCCATGTCAAAAGATTGTGACAGCCAACTTGTCCCATGGCTTTTTGTGTAGGAGCTTTACAACAGGCAAAATAGTATTAGACAAACAGTACTAAAAGGAATATGCAAATAACAGACACAAATTCATCATTAGAATGATTGTCAATGGGCATGTAAAGATTCATGATAAATAATCAATCTACTTTGATTAATTGTAGTCCAGACTTTATTACGTGATCGACACTTACTAAACTTTCGTTGTACACTAAAGCTTGTAATGTTCCCTCTTCACCATGAATCTTAAGTGTTTCAAGATTGTTTCTATGTAGATCAAAACACCCCAAGTAGCCTTTTTCGCACTCAATCAGCAGATGGTCATCATTTTTGAAGCAAATGAAAGATTTTACAATTACATCAGGTCCTAATACGAATTGTTTGACCCAAGACTCCTTGATGCCGTATTCCTTCATCACCCAAATCTCAATATAAAGCTCCCCGTACCCATGATCATATCCCGCAACCGAAAGGCACTCGTTGAAGATCATGAGAAATGGATTGTCTCCATTGGTTACCTCCATAGCATCCGAATACTCCAACAATCCAAACGCCTCCGAACTTAAATCAAAAGTTAATATATTGGGCGGACCCCTTGACCTAAGATTTTGCGCATTCCAGTGACAAGCTCCATTAAAGAAGATCCCACGACAAGAAGCGTAGAAAGCATACCTCATCACTATGGCATCATCCTCAATTTGTCTCCACGAGTTTATGCTCGCATTGTACAACAGAATCACCTTGCAAACGGATACGCTACCAGTTTTTTCTGGGTCCAAGCAACCTATTAGGAGAAGCTTGTATTCACCGTTATCAGAAACACCAAAGCACACTCCGGCATTGTTGAGGGCATAGCCTTCTGGACAGATAAAACTTGGAGGTGGGATTTTCTTGAACTGACGCAATGTTGGATTGCAGACCGCGAAAAAACTACCCATAAAAATGCATATTAGTCCATTGCATGGTCCTACAAGAGTGACATCTTCATGGTACTCCCTCTGGCTGAATGTAGATTTTATATCCTTCACAAACGGAATGGATAAAGTTCTGTGCAATTCCTTCTCCAGTTCCAACGAATGCTGATCGTGGAAAGATAACACGTCATCGTTTTCGGGTGCTGGCAAGTGTCTCTTTAGAATTAATACTCTAGAACTATTATGTTGTGTTAGGAGATGGCGATCGATAAAGCTGGGGCTTTCGATAAGAACACTCCAATGTTTAGAGACAGTCCTTAAACGCAAAAGTGATTTCACTGACAGGCGTGTAAGAACCTTTGTCAGCAAATCCTTCGGATGATTTTGGCTGTCCAACATTTACGTTTCAGTTAAAGGAATTCAAGTTTTGGATTCTACTGAAGTTTAACGTAGGTTATGAACCATGTTCTTATTCTTGAGATGAGAAATTGGAAATGTAGAATAAAAGAAACTGAAGTATATTAAGTCAGAGAAACATTCAAACATGTGATACAGTTATAACGGTAGAAGAGTTGTTTTAGGATCAGGAATGGTTGATGGCACACGATGACCGGTATATTGCGAGAATCCAAGAACATATTTTATGGTGGGTAAATGTTGGGGAAAAAGTTGGAATTAAATGCACACAAATTATAAGGCTAATGATATTAATTAAGAAACTTGCCATGTCCCAAATCAAACATTTCTTTTTACAAAGCCCGAAAGAACGGCACATTCAATAAACTTACTTGAGTTCTAGAACTCGGCTAAACAAATAAAACTCTAGGCCAAAATTTCGAGAAATTATTTCATGTTGTTGTACTGTTGAGTTGGGGCAACAACTAATTTTCAATTGCGCTGAACTGAAAATTAACTAATTGGCCCAAACCATTTGGTACTTGCTCCAAAACTAACCGCGGCCCTGAGGACGGACTACAAAGACTAGTAAAGTAGTTTTTTTTCCTTGAGAATGAATGTAAAGGCTTTGCATTTTGCACGCCCAAAATCACAAGTCAGGCCAATCCACCATGAGCGCTCGTAAGATAGTCTAAGTTTGGATGTCATAAAAAAAATCTTAGCTTGTGGGCCTCTATTATATTAGACCTGGAAATTTAGGTTTGTTGCTCTGCTTCAGGCCACTACCTTTTCAAGTAAAACTGGAATTCACCCATAATAGCTTACAAACGACCATCAACCCTGAAAATTTGAATCCCATCAAACCTTCACTACTAAGCCGAGATTCCCCTCTACACCAAACACTATACAATAATGCCCAAATGCATTAGGTGGGCTTTAGAGGCGGATCTGGGCCCGCAATGCTTAGAGGCGGCAGAATTGCCTCCATAGGCTCCATTACACTAGCCAAAAATGTATAGTTTGCCCTTTTTTTACTTTTTTACAACCAAAATATAAAAATATTTTCAGTATCTTCATTTTATCGAACGCTTCAAAAGTGAAACCAATTCTCCCATTTTCTTTCTTTTGCTCGGGAAATTTTATCCTCTGGGTTAATATAACTTGACGTATGTCCACTTTTGGTTCATTCTGCGTACTTAATCTTGTAAGTGGTTATTATGTTCAATTCTGTTCATTGGTCCAAATTTTTCAAAAGACGTAAGTTCCAATCAAATTAAATTAAGTGAGTATATGTGGTAGTTTTATAAACGAGAACCAAATAATAATTATAAGCAAAGGACGCCATTTATATCTAGTTACAAAATCAACCAATTTTAGTATCATAAATTATGATACTCATAATACAATTTACATTGAAAGACTTATCCTAACTTGAGATGTTTCCGTTCACAGAAAGACTTATCCTAAGATGAGATGTTTCCGTTCCCGGAATTTAACTACGCATGATTTAGACTAATTAAACTCTCTATTTTGGTTTTATTTCGTCTATGTTACAATACACCGAGAAATTGATACAACGGGGACCAACTTAACCAAAATAATGCTATTATATTACAATGAACGGACTAGCTTGGTCCGAAATACCTATTACATATGAAGAGGTATAAGATAACGGAAAAATTTCCTAAATTGTCAATTTGAGGGAACAGTCAAACGGGACAGGTTCGATGCTCTTTGATTGTCGAATTGGGGGCGTTAGATACTTATGATTTCGGACTGAACTTGGGATCGTGGCAAGCTGCCTACGTATCCCATTGAAGGAATCAAGCCAAACGTAGTTCATTTATCTCTTTTGAGTAGCCTTTATTGGGTAGACCCCATGTAGGGCTGCTTGGTTCACTTAGTTCTACATTGCGCGACTCCACGATTTTGATCATATCTTCTTAATAGTTGGTCGGAATTTTGATCCACTTCTTGATTCGGGACCCTGACTCATGTAGCTTTCAGGGCATGTTTGGCCTTGGTCTAAGTGAGTATTGAATTGACTTGATTCGATCGATGATAGATCAAATTGATGAATTCGATACTACATTGTGCGACTTCACGGTTTCGATCATATCTCTCTAATAGATCATCAAAACCTCGATCCACTTCTTGATTCGGGACCCTGACTCATGTAGCTTTCGAGGCCTGTATGGCTTCGATCTAAGTGAGTATTGAATTGACTTGATTCAAGCGATTCAGTTCGATCTATCAATGTCGAACCCACTTGGATTCGATCTAAGCCTTCTCCATCCGTCCCCCTAACTTGTGAGGAGTGAGGGGGTATATATAGGCTTGATTAGAGGGGCTTAATGGTAATATTGGGCTTAGATCGAATTGAGGCGGTTCGATCTACTTTTGAGTATCGAATTGTGCAAATTCGTTACTAACCTGCGCAACTTTACTATTTTGAGCATAACTTTCTCTTTGGACCTCCGAATTGCATTCCACTTGTTGCGTTGCAACCTAGACTCATGTGGCTTTCCAAAGGCATATTACCCAATGTCTAATTAGCTATATAGATATAATGGTGAACTAAATATAGCTAAGGTAGCTTTACCATTAAGGTTTCTCGACACTCATCGGTCAGTTTCACGCCATCGTGGCTTCTTCTTGACATGACACATTATGTCACACCACTCTTCTTGTAAACTAGACTCTTCAAGGTTCTTTCAGCACCAAATATTTGAAATCTCTTATTTTCATATATATGGAGTGCACAAGTTGCTAACTGTCCATCGGTATTTTCCACCAACAGCCATTCATCATTTCTCCAAGGCACAAAAGAATATATGACTTGATAAGGTCCTATTACCAATGATTTGGTCCACGACTCTCTCATGTCGTATTCTTTGATTGCCTATATGTCAATCACTTGTGGCTCTATCATATGTCCCATATATCGAACCATACCAAGGGACTTGAATTCGCGCAGCGCTGGGTTGCAAAAAATAATGCACTCATCGTAGCATATGCATAAAATTCTGTTACAAGGGCCAAAAAGGTTGACATATTCAAGAATGTATGTTTGATCGTTGTCGTTGCTTAGCTCTTTCAAGAATGGAATATGTAGATTCGACCCGACCTGCTCAAGTTCCAGAGAATTCACATCATGGAGCGACAAGATGTCTATATGTTCAGGGGTAGGCAAATAGTGCCTCACCCAAATAAAAGTCTCATTCCTCATGCATCTATCAAATTAGTGGTCGCAAAAGGTAGGGGTTTTGATTAGGAGGTGCCAAGATTTTGAGACGCACCTAACTCTCATCAATGATCTTATCGATAGTTGTACGTGAATTCCTATAACCATTTCCCCGGAGCGGTGTTGGTTATCTAGAATTTTCCCCCATAAAGAGCTGGGACATATATTCATCATTGTATACCTTTTTCTTTTTTCTTTTCTTTTTTGTACAATTGGTTAGACAAACTCACTATCAACTCAGATAGTTCTTTATAAATCCATTTTTCCCAGAAATTGAAATAGAAGGAGGTCAACCAAGTAATAACTGGAGTTCAATTGAGAAGGAAGTGATAAAAGAAACAAAGAAAAAAAAAAAAGACAAGTCAAACATGTGTGGGTGGTATATGCTCCAAAAATAACTAGAGATAATATAGGATCAGGGAGATATTGATGGTATACCGTGTCCTCAGTCATTGATGATAATTCAAATGAAAAATACTTCTAGCCTTTTGGCTTTTCACAAATTACCTCCAAACGTCTGTATTTTGGACATCATATTATGGCACCTTTTGATTGAGAAATAGAGTGCAAAAATGTGAGTCAATTACACTTATTCAGTTATTCGATTACTGATACCTGCTATATTCATAAATGAGGCATTTAACTAAAATTCTAATCAATCTTATTTCTAGATTTAAGATTTATAAATAAGTAAATATGTGATAACTAATTATGAGTCAATATTTAGTTTATGGACAAATAAGAGTTAGCTTTATCAAATATGACGATATTCATTGATAAGTTTTATTCTTGGATAGGCCGCCTCACATGCTTGCTAATTATTAGTTTAGATACGGCTTAATGCCAATGTACTTCTTTTTCTTTCTACCAAAAAAACAAAATTATTTTCAGGTCATGAGGAAAGAAACATGTTTTGTAGGTCTGGTGGAAACTTAGAATATTAACTCCTATATTTACTTGTAGTTGAGAAAGCTAAGATGAGTAAATAATAACAAATTCAAGTATTTTGTGTATAACATTTGGTACTCAACAAGTCATATTGTTACCATACCAATGCACAAATTAAAGGTATTATTCAATATGGTACTTCTGCTTTCTCTCAAAGAAAAGAAAGAGAATGATTGTGCATTATCTTCTCTTTGATGTTGTAGGCGGTACGAGCCTAAATATCAGTTGTTTTCTCCACTCCCTTGTATCGAAAAAAAATAAAGATTATAAATTGTATACCCATGTTATAGTCTCGTGTTTTAATAAACTTGCACAAATAACGTATTTCCTTTTTAAATACCATATACCACCATTAACCCGTTACAGATCCTAGAATATCTCCTCCACTTCTTCCCTTGACCCTCGTGCTTATATTTAGAGCCTTGATTTTTTCTTTCCCACTTATTCATTTACTGTTAATTTTTGCTTATAAACTGATTCTTACTAGACATCAATAACGTGTTTGAATACAGCATTTTAACTGCCATATATAGCACTGCATATTTGATTTCTCCCCGACAAAGAAAAAATGGTTGGTACACCAGAAATTTTCAAGGATGTTTTGAAAGAAACTCTTTTGTGCCTACCAGTGAAATCACTACTGCGATTCAGGTGCGTCTCAAAGTTTTCGTGTGCGCTAATCAAGAACCCTGTTTTTATCAACAGCCATCTGCTCAAACAGCGGAGGAACGATACCATGTTATTGGTGAGACGACATTTGCCTCCACCAGATTATTACGATACATTTTCTTTCCACGATCTGAATTCTCTAGAGTTAGAGGAGTTGTTGCCAAATCTATCAATTCCATTCTCGTGGGATCTAGAAAATCGCGAATATTTCAATCCTCGTAGTGTCAAACTTTTGGGGCCCTGCAATGGGATCGTCTGCATAGTTTATGAGGATATGGTTATTTTGAGCAACCCGGCGTTGCATGAATTCAGACGGCTTCCTAGTTGCCCCTTTCCGAGCCACATGGATATACGTAAGATGCCTCTAGGACGTGGGTTTGGTTGTACGTGTACCAACACTTTTAAGGTTGTTTTGATAAATCAATTGCGTTCAGCAAACTTTGGCACCGATGAAAAGTGCTTTATGATCCATCTGTACGATTCAAGCAACAATTGCTGGAGGGAAATCAATAACAATTCTATAACCATGCCATATATTTTCTCTTTTAGAAGCTCTGATTTATTCTTCAAAGGTTGTTGCCACTGGAATGGGCAGACTAGTGGGGAGACTACTCCAGATGTTATCCTTACATTCGACGTAAATTCTGAACTATTTGAACAATTTGAGCATCCTAGTGGTTTTAAGTTAGGTAATGGGCTCCTGCATTGTCTCATTGTCCTAAATGAGTGCTTAGCTTCAGTTCGATATGAAGTGGCACCGTGTCGAGTGGAGGTTTGGGTGATGAAAGAATACGGCATCAAGGAGTCATGGACAAAACAATATGTTATTGGGCCTTACCAAATCATGTGCCCTTTCTTCATTTGGAGAAACGATGAGCAGTTGCTAGCGGAACATGGGAATGGTGAATTGACGTCTTTGGGACTGCATACCGATGACATTAAGACATTTCCAGTCTGTGGAATTGATGGGACCATATGGGCTAAACATTACAAACAGAGCTTAATTAGTATTAAATCAGCTAACTAATTAAGTTTGAACGGCAAATTAAACTGGATTTGCGTGTAATTTAAGTACCGAGTCATGATCTGGAATACCAGCCTTATGTTGTTTCTAAATGTCAAAAGGTCTCGTGTATAATTTTTATTAGCATAAATCTCCTTCTGCTCTCAAACCATATATGCACTATGCATCTGACAAATGAAATGGGCATTTCTCGCATATTGGGCCTGGCCCATATTAGACCATATCGGGGATCACTTTCGATATCATATCGGTAATGATCACCGATATGTTACTGTGGTCCCCGGATCCCGAAGTCTATAAATACACGGCACCCGGATCCCAAAGCAAGCAATTTATTATCCCTCAGCTACCACGCATCATATCGAAATACATCACCGATATCACTTTCGATATCTCATTCGATATCGGAATTATCTCCTTCACCGTTGACACATCACACCACCACATCACCGACATCACGCCCGGGGCACCGCCGATATCATATCAAAGATAATCACCGACGTACGTCCGATCTAGTCACCGATATCCCATTGGCATCCGAGCATCGAGGCGTTGGTTCGAGGTGTTCCGGACCAAGTCTACACGAGATACGTAGTGGAGGCCTGATTTGAGATAGACTCGTTGTATTGATGGACTATTCACTTGTAACCGACACTCATATATATAATACGATCTATTGTCAAATCAGTGGCATCGTCTGTGGGAACACCAGTTCCCGGACAAGGACGCCAAGATGCAAGGAAGGAGGACCCGATCCGAGTTTAACGGAATTGTGACTAGGAGCGCCAGGATGGAGGACACACAACTCCCTCAAGACCCAACTGACCAAGAACACACAGTGGCCCAAGCCGAGATGGAGCATCCTCCACCACAGAACGAGCCGCGACGAAGGCGCGGGCCCGGGAGGCCGCTACGAGCCGCGAATGCAGGTCCAACCCCTGTCGCACCAATTACGGCGAAACCCGCGACTGAGGGCCCGACCACTGAGAACCCCGCGGCAGACGTTCCAATGACCGAGGTGCCAAGTGCGGATTTTCCTGGCCCGAAGGAGACGATACCCGCGGGACGAAGCGCCTTTCACCCCGCCGCCATAACCCCGGAGATGCAAGCACAAATCAACGCCTTTGTAAGAGCGGCGCTGGACTCTACATTGGAGACTTTGCTTCCATGACTGGCGGAGCAGAGGACGAAGGACATTCGGGCAAGGCCCCATGAATTCGGAGCGGGTGAGAGAAGGGCAAGGCAAGGATATGATGAACAGGAGGATACAGTGGACTCCTCCAGAGAGATATCGCCCACTGCTTACGACATGGCGGAGAGACGGGACCCTGGATCGAGAGATAGCAAGAAAAATGGAACGACTTGACCGCGAGAGGGCGGAAGTAATCTGGAGAATTGAACGCGGTCGCGACCGCGCCGAGATTGCATATTCAAAGAATGAGGATGCAGAAATACTGCGGGTAATATCAAGGAGGATGGAACAGCTAGACCGCGACAGGGCGGAATTGACGAGGAAGATGACTCAGAGTCATGGGAAGGGTCGTAGTAGGACCCCATTTTCGGATGAGATAGAGGCTGAGGTACTGCAAAGAGGGGACAAGATCCCAGTGATCAAGCCATACGACAGAAGAAGTGATCCTACGGATCATCTCCATCAGGTCGATAACATTTTAAACCTGCACAACTACTCGAGAAACATAAAGGCAAAGATCTTATCCACCACTTTAACGGGCGCTGCACTAGATTGGTTCGTTAGGCTAGAGGCCAGATCCATAACGGACTACGAGCAACTAAAGGAAAAATTTGAGAACCAATTCTCTAGCCAAAAGAGAATGAAGACCAACCTGCTACACCTTGGCGTCGTGCAACAAAGGGAAAGGGAGAACCTCCGGGACTATATGAAGAGGTTCAACGATAAGTTGTTGAAGGTGGATGAGCCGCATGGCGGGCATGTCATGATGATGATGTTCAAAGGTACGACCCATCACAGGTTCACAGGGGAGCTAATCAAATTGACTGAGCCCACCATGGCACAGATTAACATGCTTGCAAACCAAATGGTCTACGAGGACGAGATGATGGCAACGCGTCAGGGTTCATTTTCCAGCAGGAACGCAGACAGAGATCGCAACAGGGAAAGGCCCCCAAGGATGTACACCCCATTAAATAGAGGCATTCTGGAGGTGATGGCCGTGGCGAAAAGAAACAGATGGTTGAAAGAACCCATGCCGTTGAATGAGACTCCGGGGATGAAGTCATCGGGCAAATAATGTGCGTACCACCGTCAACCTGGACACAGGACGGAGTACTGTACACACCTGAGGAATGAAATCGAAAGATTGATCAAAGAGGGAAGCAGGTCGAGCTTGTCAGGAGCGCCAAGGAAGATGCCAGAGGGGCAGAACATTCCTCATCCCCTAGAAGAGATTACTCACCCAGGAGAGGGATGCAGAAGATGATTGAGGTACCCGATGAGCGCGGTAGGACCATAGTGAATACCCCGAGCAGAGGCGTTATAAATATGATCAAAGGAGGAGGCTTGGGAGCTGACACGGCTCGCGGCCGAGAAACCATAACGCGAAGACTCCATGGTGGAGCCTACATTGGGTACAGTAATGCAATAATACCGGAAGCATACTTGGAGCAGGAGATCTCTTTCACCAGGAAAGACTTGGAGCAACTTAGTCCATTGGCCTGGACCGCAGGGAAACTAGATTGCCCATTGGTTATCACGATTAATGTGGATGAATATCAGGTGCATAAAGTGTTGGTTGATAGCGGAAGCTCCGTAAACCTGATATTCTCAAAAGCCTACGAGCAGATGGGGATAGCCCCGGACCGGCTAAAGCCAATATCCACCCCGTTGACCGGATTCAGCGGAGCAGAGGTACTGCCGCTTGGACAAGTTATATTGCCCACCATGTTTGGCAGAAGCCCACGCACCCGGGTGACACCGATAAAATACACAGTTGTCGACACCCCATTTCCCTACCACGCCATCATTGGCCGACCGGCGCTCAACCAAATCAGGGCAGTGGTCTCTACTTATTACCAGAAGATTAAATTCCCGACGCCTCAAGGAGTTGGTGAGATACTAGGTGACCAGGTACAGGGATGGATGTGCTACGTGGACTCGCTGAAGCACCCAAGAATCAGAAGAAGACAAAAAATACAAGTCCCACACCAAGAATACATTCCGCGCATAGAGTGATCACCATGAGGAGCGAACAGAACAGTCTTTTAAATTTCAGTAGCTTTTAAATTATTTTCGAACAATGGAAACATTGCCCCATCGTGGGTTAGTCTGTAAACTTAAAACAGGGAAACAATGCCGGTCTGATTCCCCATTCAACGGGATACGTAGGCGGGTTCGGTTTACCTAGCCCTCGACCACTATCTCTTATTTTGCCCCTTCGTGGGTCGGCATGTAACTTAAAACAGGGGGAACTACGCCGGTCTGATTCCCCATTCAACGAGATACTTAGGCGGGTTAGGTTTATCTAGCCTTCGACCGTTATCCGTTATTACCTTTTTATTTGTTGCTTGGCGCAATCTCATATTTCATGCAGGGATATGTCCTAAGCGGACATTACATAAGTGCAGAGAATGGCAAAAAGAATTGGGGAGTGTTCCCCTAGATATATGTTTAACACATCGCCCTCTTACAGGTACATGGCTCGAAGGATCACACATTACTATATCCGAAAAGGACATAGAGAATATTAAAAGGGGGATTCAAGGGCATTGCCCCAGATTATTCAGTATTATCCATTTAAACAGGTACAACAGGCACGACAGAGCACAATGGAAACACCGTTTCTCATATAAAACTGGTATTCCCAGATTGAGGGAACATCCTGCAGATAACACATGCACATCATTTCGTGCTTTCGTATTAGCTTTTACATCGAAAATCTTTCTTGTCTGTGCTGTTTTACAGGGCTTAATGACCTACAGATTCAACGACGACAGAGTCACCAAGAGACATAGTCAAAAAGACAAAGAAAAAGCTCACCTACAACAAGGAAAATATCCCTTGTGATAACGGGGTCGATCATAAACATTTCAACGGTAGCGGGTTCCCTGTGATAACGGGATGCACCCCTACGCACAACAAAAATATCCCATGTGATAACGGGGTCGATCATAAACATTTCAATGGTAGCGGGTTCCCTGTGATAACGGGATGCGCCCCTACCCACAACAAAAATATCCCTTGTGATAACGGGGTCAATCATAAACGTTTCAACGGTAGCGGGTTCCCTGTGATAACGGGATGCGCCCCTACCCACAACAAAAATATCCCCTGTGATAACGCGGTCGATCATAAACATCTCAACGGTAGTGGGTTCCCTGTGATAACGGGATGTGCCCCTACCCACAAGAAAAATATCTCCTGTGATAACGGGGTCGACGCTAAATATTTGGACGGTAGCGGGTTCCCTGTGATAACGGGATGGGCCCCTGCCCACGAGAACTATTACGTTAGGTGAAGAGCCTATTGGGTGAAAATCCCATAAATCAAGCTAGGTGAAGAGCCTATTGGGTGGAAATCCCATAAAGTTACGTTAGGTGAAGAGCCTATTGGGTGAACATCCCATAAATCAAGCTAGGTGAAGAGCCTATTGGGTGGAAATCCCATAAAGTTACGTTAGGTGAAGAGCCTATTGGGTGAAAATCCCATAAATCAAGCTAGGTGAAGAGCCTATTGGGTGGAAATCCCATAAAATTACGTTAGGTGAAGAGCCTATTGGGTGAAAATCCCATAAATCAAGCTAGGTGAAGAGCCTATTGGGTGGAAATCCCATAAAATTACGTTAGGTGAAGAGCCTATTGGGTGAAAATCCCATAAATCAATCTAGGTGAAGAGCCTATTGGGTGGAAATCCTATAAAATTACGTTAGGTGAAGAGCCTATTGGGTGAAAATCCCATAAATCAAGCTAGGTAAAGAGCCTATCTGGGTGAAAAATCCATAAAACAAACTAGGCGAAGAGTCAGGCCCTATGGGCCCCTAACCACAAGAAGAATAGCCTCTATAATAATGGGGTCGATCCTAAACACATAAGTAGTGGCAGATTAACTATGTTTCTACCAACCCCGAGGAAATTCTAATCATTCCATGATTGACAACAAACAGATTAAACGAATCTCATCAAATACGAGAACGAAATGACTACGACTCAGATATCGGAATACTGCATATTCTATCATCATGACAACAAAAGAAATCAACAAATTATCAGACAACAAGGCCACGAAGAATCACATACTATGAAGACAACAGAGAAATAAATATTCAGTTACAGAACCACGAATTGGAGATAGTCCGGAAAGAGATAAATCCAAGTTACAATAAAGGCAGTAAACAGCTACTCCCACGAGGACCCTTCAGTCTTTTTCTCAACAACCTCGGAAAATACGTCAGGGTCCGCCGGACTCTCTTCCACCTCATCAAGGCCACCAATCGGCAAATCATTATGATCATGCCTTGGGTTCAACCCACTCAACTCGAGGGAGTCCTTGAAACCGTCATTTCTCAATACTTGCCCTACGCAAGCATGAAATACTGCATCTCGAACCTTCAGAATTAGATTTCGAAAGCTCGAGGTTTTCATAAACTTCTCCGCCCCAACCCAGAGGAGATCAGGACGACGTTTCTACAAATTGAACTCTATTAAGTACAAGAGGACAAAAAATAGAAACAGATATCGTGCACAAGATACATACCAAGTCCAAGGGAGCTAATTTGGCAGTGGAGAGCTCCAACGAGAGACGTTCATTAGCAGCTTTCACCACCGCCACCTCAGCCTTCAGTGCTTCCAGCTTCTTGTTGGTCGCAAATTCACGCGCCTTTCCTTCGTCGATCTCAGTCATTAATGTTTTGAAGTTGCCCTTCAACGCATCATACTCCTCCTGGAGCTTACGACACGTCTTCAGCGCATCCTCTTTTTCAGACTCCAACTTTTCTAACACCATGGGGTTAAAATCCCCCATCCTTAGGATATCAGCCTCGAGATCGGCAGCAACAACGTTAGGGTCACCCTTGGACTCGCGAATGGTCTTCAGACACGAGACCGCCAGTTTTACAGTCTGCACAATACAATACATAACATTATGCTAAACATTCAAATAAAAACGATCGAAGTCGTGTTTAGATATGAACACTTTGGAACAGGTGAGTGTTGCGGCGTATATTCTGGGCCCGCTCAAATTATGTGAGCACCCGCACATTCGCAGGAGGAGGAAAAGCCCGCATCATGCCCCGCACAACATCTGCTTCAGGGAATTCTACTCGCTTGGAGGGTTTGAGTGCATCCGCCTTTCGAGGGCCCGAGCTCAAAGACGAGTGAACACGGTGGACAGTCCCCTCACGAGACCTTTTATTACCTGATATCCTAGTCAGGTCAACAAAAAGCTTCGTAATCGGAATCCCATGAAAAATAGGGGCAAAGCCCCCCAATGTCGAGGGCTCCTGCAGTGGCCCTTTACCCTTGTCGGGCATACCTGAAACGGTCGCCTTTACCTTGTCACTAATAGGGTTCGGGCGTGAAGAACCCGACCCCACTATAAAAGGCGCATCCACAAAATCACCCAAGTTGACATGGGTATTCGATTCTGAACCTCCAACGTCCTTGGTCATATGAATGTCGGCCAACGATTCGGAACATCGAGCGACATACTCACCAGAAGGAGACCAATGGTCTCTCTCTCGCCAGTGCCCTGTCAGGCTGAGGAACCACACCCTCTTGTTTTGAGGTCAACACCTCCTCTGGGCCTCCCACCACGTCAAGGATGTCCTGGCTAAGGTACCCAACCATTGCAGGAACACTATTAAAACGTTTTTCATTAATACGTTCAGGCACTACAGTGCTAGGGGAGGTCGCTCGACTCCCGGCGCCTCAGCCAAAAACTCAACGGCTGCATTATTCAGGTCAAAGCTAGACGCATACCTTATTTCAGGCGCCACCGCGACTGCTGCCGTTTCAGCAGCTTTCTGAGCATCACGATCGGCCTGAAGCTTATGCGTTAATTGTCTAAACCCCATTCTAACAAAGTATCTCAGAAAAAGGTAATGCACCTACAGAATAATCAGAGCATCAGCATGAGAAAATAATAATAAATAATTCAAGTACAACGACGAGGTCAAAACACACGTCGGGGAATATATCAAATATGATTATCGATATACATACCGATGTGGTTACGCTAAACGACAGAGAAAACGCAGAAAACTATGAACCTCAAAGTCTCTTACAATCCCTACTTATAGACGGAGGTCTTAACTACATCGAAATATACTTTCGACATCATATCGAATATGCGTTTCGACATAATATCGACGATGAACCCCGACGTCCTACCCTACTACGCGAAGAGCCACGAGAATATAACAACTGCCCCGACGACCCCATCACAATTTTCAAAAGTGCAACTACCGTATTTATAAGGAACCCAAATACAAAGAAAACTAGAATTCAAACGAGGACCTCAAACTATGCGTCCACTGCAGTAGGGGACTCATCACACGTGCATTCCCCGCAAATTTGATCTTCGTCATTTGAACTGGCGGGACGAAGGGTACAGGTAACCCAGAAATTTAAAATTAAATTTGTGAATTCCTGTCTCTAAGGTAAGAATCCCCAAATTGGGGGACTACATGATATGGGCATTTCCCGCATATTGGGCCTAGCCCATATTAGACCATATCGGGGATCACTTTCGATATCATATCAGTAATGATCACCGATATGTTACTGTGGTCCCCTGATCCCGAGGTCTATAAATACACGGCACCCGGATCCCAAAGCAAGCAATTTATTATCCCTCAGCTACCACGCATCATATCGAAATACATCACCGATATCACTTTTGATATCTCATTCGATATCGAGATTATCTCCTACACCGTTGACACGTCACACCACCACATCACCGACATCACGCCGGGGGGCATCCCCGATATCATATTGAAGACAATCACCGACGTACGTCCGATCTAGTCACCGATATACCATTGGCATCCGAGCATCGAGGCGTTGGTTCGAGGTGTTCCGGACCAAGTCTACACGAGATACGTAGTGTAAGCCTGATTTGAGATAGACTCGTTGTATTGCTGGACTATTCACTTGTAACCGACACTCATATATATATAATACGATCTATTTTCAAATCAACAAAGTAGAACGATAACAAAAATTAAATTAGGTTGATACATGAACAATGCCATCTTATATACTTCCCAGAAGTTGTTGATTAAAATTTTGAAATATTTGGATCGTGTCAAAACTAAAAAGACGGAGGTATTTATCAACATGACAAGGAGAATTCAGCTTTACATGACACGGAGAATCCAGCTTTATGTGCTGTTACAAGAGCTGTAAAATAGCACTTTAGAGGAAGCTGATAATGTTAATTTAGGAAGGAATATTCTTGTGGTTTCTTAGTTGTCTTTTCACTTTATTTGGCTATTTATATCAGACCATGTTATGAACATTATAAAACACTTGTGTAAGAGTAATAACATCTATGTTTCTGTAATCTTTCTCCTTTACAAATTAGCACAATGAATAAACACATTCCTTATTCTTCTTTCATTGGGACAGTTGCATTTTGTTATGGTATCAGAGCAGTGGGATCTGTTCCCGCTGTTCGATCCATCTGAATCACTCTTCTGCACACTTTCTGATGAACTATCAGATTACACTCTTTTCTCTGACTTAGCCTTTAAGATCCGGAATGGGCTGAAAAGAAGATTCTCAAAGCCAAGCAACATCCGCATATACATGTTAGGACAACAAATAATAAGTACCAGACAAGATGGATCTGCTTTGAGCTTGTACTTTGCTAAGCTCAAAGCTTTGTGGGATGAGATCTGTCTATATGAAGAACCACTCAAGTGCACTAGGAATGATTGTAGTGTGCTTGCTGTTGTGGCTATAAGAAATGAAAATAGGCGCATAATGCAGTTTTTAATGGGATTAGATGATGTGTATGTTCAAGTGAGAAATCATATTTTGCTCAAAATACCACTTCCTCACATGGATGATGTCTTTAACTTGGTCTTGCAAGAAGAAGCAAATCTTGCACTCTGTGTTTCTCCATCTCTCACCATTGATTCTGTTGCCATGACTACTAAGATGCAGCCACACAACACCTCACAGTCCTCTCAAGTTGTTGCTGCTGTGCCTAAAAAATACAACAACAAATATGGACAGAAACCTTGGAACAAATGAGGAGGTGGCAAGTTTAAAGTCCCTTATTCAAAATGTGGGAAGGATAATCACACTGTTGATCACTGCTTTGAAATCTATGGGTATCCCCCAGATCACAAGTTGGCAATGTTCAAACCTGCTCCAATGCAAGGGAGACTCAACCAAAGTGCCATCAACCAGTCTTCTCAGGTTGTGCAGAATGCAGCTCCAGGCATGCCTATCTCACAAGAACAGTTCTCACAACTATGTAGCATGTTGCAAAATGCCAATCTTTCTTCTCTCCTTGGCAAACCTCCTTCTAACTCATTGAGTAACCTCACTCAAGGTAATCTCTCACTTCTTAACCACATTAGTACCAACTCTTACACTCATTGTCTATCTGCTATCAATCACAACTCCTGGATCCTTGATTCAGGAGCTTCAGATCACATCTGCTGTGATTCTTCCATGTTCCTTACACTGAATGCCATTCACAATGTTATTGTTAAGCTTCCTAATTCCCACCATGTTACTGTCACACACTCTGGATCAGTACAACTCACCTCCAAACTTATTCTCCACAATGTATTATGTGTTCCATCTTTCACCTTTAATCTTGTTTCTGTTAGTAAACTCATTGCTAACTTGAAATGTTGCATCATCTTGTGGGATCACTTGTGTGTGATACAAAACCGCATCACTTGGGAGATGATTGGGATTGCTGAGGAAAAGCTTGGCATATACTACATGGTTCTCAAGGAACAGGAAGATTCCAATCATGTCAAACCTACTCAGACCAACATTCTCTCCACTCACTCGGCTCTTGATCCCACCATGCTATGGCATTATAGATTGGGGCATCCTTCAGTACCTAGAATGACTTTATTAAGATCCCAGGCTGGTGATTCTGTAATTGAAAAAATTCCTAAGTCTTTTCACTCTATTGTTTGTGAAACATGTCATTTATCCAAGCAACATAAACTGCCTTTTCATATTGATCCTCATAGATCTGAGTCTTGCTTTGATCTGATCTATGATGATATTTGGGGACCCTTCAGTGTTCCCTCCACAAATAACTCTAAATATTTCCTCACCCTAGTGGATGATCATAGCAGATTCACTTGGACATTTCTAATGCAATATAAATCTCAAACTCATAACATTATAAAACAGTTTCATAAGCTGATTGCAACTCAGTTCAACAAAAATATAAAAGCTTTTGGAACTGATCAAGGCCTTGAATTCAAAATGTTAGATTTCTTCAAAGTCAATGGCATCATTCACCAGCAAAGTTGTCCATACACACCTCAACAAAACTCAGTAGTTGAGCGCAAACACATGCACTTGCTGAATGTTGCAAGATCTCTCAGGTTTCAGGCTTCCCTTCCTCTTAAATTCTGGGGAGAATGCCTTGTTACTGCTCCATACCTTATAAACAGAACTCCCACTCCTCTTCTTCACAATAAAACTCCCTTTTCTCTTCTATACAACAAGACACCTAACTATACTGATCTGAGATCTTTTGGCTATCTGTGTTTTGCCAACTCTCTTCCCAAACCTCCCACAAAAATGCATCCAAGAGCTCACAGATGTGTCTTTATTGGTTATCCAGCACACATCAAAGGTTACTTGCTCTATGATCTTACCACTCACAAAATCTTCCCAACTAGAGAAGTGACCTTTTATGAACACATCTTTTCTTTTAGCTCTTCACCATCTCCACCTGTTTCCACTCCTACTCCTCCAGCTGCCATTGTAAATCCATTTCTCTATGAAACTCCTTCACCTCTTTTTCACAATAGCTCATTCTTCCCCACTGTCACTCCTTCTGATCCACATATCCCTTCTTCCCCATCTTCTCCTAAAATAAGTCCTTCATCTCTCACCCCCATTGTTTCCTCTCAACCAACTGCCATTTCTCCTCCTTCTTCTCCACCTACTCTCAGGAGATCCACTAGAATCAGACACACACCTGCTCACCTCCAGGACTTTCAGTATAAGCTGGCCAATTCCACTGCAATCCAGTCACACTCAGCTGCTGGTTCTATGTCATCCTCAGGTAATCTGCCTCAACTGTCTTTTCACAGATTATCTCCTTCTCATTTAAAGTTTGTTCTCTATATTGCTTCCCATACTACTCCTCCTTATCATCAAGCAGCCCTTGATCCCTCATGGCAACATGCTATGTTAGAAGAATTAACTGCTCTTAGAGAAAATAATACTTGGACTCTGCAACCTCTCCCTTCTTGTAAGACTGCAGTGGGTTGTAAATGGGTGTTTAAGGTGAAACTAACCTCATTTGGTGATGTAGAAAGACACAAGGCATGCCTTGTGGCCAAGGGATACACTCAAATGGAGGGTTTGGATTTCTTTGAGAACTTTTCTCCTGTGGCTAAACTCAGCACTGTAAGATGTCTCTTAGCCTTTGCTGCCTCCCATAACTGGTCCCAGACAATCAGTTGGCTGATGTCTTTACTAAGGGATTATGCCTCAAGAAGTTCAGAAATCTTATAAGCAGAATAGGAGTATATGACATGCATGCACATCTTGAGGGGGAGTAGCAACATGACAAGGAGAATTCAGCTTTACATGACAAGGAGAATCCAGCTTTATGTGCTGTTACAAGAGCTGTAAAATAGCACTTTAGAGGAAGCTGATAATGTTAATTTAGGAAGGAATATTCTTGTGGTTTCTTAGCTGTCTTTTCACTTTATTTGGCTATTTATATCAGACCATGTTATAAACATTATAAAACACTTGTGTAAGAGTAATAACAACTATGTTTTTGTAATCTTTCTCCTTTACAAATCAGCACAATGAATAAACACATTCCTCATTCTTCTTTCAATGGAACAGTTGCATTTTGTTAGTATTACCATCAAAGTGCTTTGAGAACCTATTTTAAAGGCCGAAGACTCTTGTGAGAAGATGAATGTGGATATTTGCATGTGTTTAATAGTATAGTACAACTGTACAATTCAAATATTTTATAGATCGTATATAAAAAAAATAGAAAATTAGAGGGTTTGTAGACTATGAACTTCTCCAAATTTAATAGATTGTATTTCTTAAATATTTTTATTTAATTAAAACATCACCTATTGGTGTATTATAACTTATAAGTGTTGGAAGATAGTTTTAGTAGAAAATAATTCACCACGATTTCATTTCTTTATATCTTTAGTAATATTTCAAATATTAGTTAATACTGTTAAATGGACTTATTTCATCTTTTAGTAATTTTTAGTTATTAGTTTTAAGTTAATGAGTGTAATTAGATTAGTGCTTTGTAATTAGTAATTAACGGCACAATTACAAAGCTAAAATTACTATATAAAGGTATTCGAACAACAACAACAACCAAGCATGCGATTCCAATAAATTGAGGTAGGCTATATGAACCATAAATGAATCACGTAGAGTCAAAAATATGAATCTTCCATCTCCATTGGTTTCGGTTGAAAAGTGTATCTACATTTAGGTTTTTCTAAAGTGATCTGAGCACCACCAACAAATACATTTGGCAGATCAAAATTTTTGGAACAAACTTTAGGCTCTCTAGCCATCAATCCAATGAATTGTTCAATTCTTTCCGTTCCTCTTTTAATTCTGCTGCATTTGCATTTGTTGAACAATCAATCGAACTGAATTTGTTGTGGTATCAGTCGCACAAGTTTTTCGATTTGTTTACACTGTCCGACTCTCTATTTTCTCGATCAATCATCGTGATTTTTGAATCACCTCTGTTATTTCAATCAGTTTTATGTTTTTCATTGTTAATGTTCTCTAAATTTGATCATAACTACTCCGTCATCAAGTTCAACTACTGTAACGACTAATAATTTGAGTGAAGATTCATCATAGATGTCTTTTTTGGGTTCAAATAAATCTAAAGGTGTCGTCATTGTTGGAGAACAGTTCAATGGATCTAATTATGTTTCGTGTCATAGCATAGTCATGGATCTTACTGTGAAGAACAAAACTCGGTTTATTGATGGAACCCTACTAAGTTCCTCTAGAACCGATCAAATCAATCGCCAGTGTTGGATCCATGCAAACATTTTGGTACTTTCTTGGCTTGATAATTCAATCACCAAAGTTATCAATAAGAGTTTAATATCCTATGATGTAGCATTGGATCTGTAGATTGAACTCAAGGCTCGCTATGATCGGGCCGATTGATCTCGTGTCTTTCGTATGCAGAAATAGTTATCCACATTCACTTAAGGTAACACATCTATTACTATTTATGATAGTTTGTTAGATACCTTGGGGATGGGTATTGTAGTCAGGGGCATATAATTGCATGTTTTTGTGGTAATTGTACTTGTGATGTTAATCAAAAGATGACTAGTGTGCAACAGGACGATTTTGCAATCACTCTTTTAGTTGACTTGAATGATTCAGACACTGCATTGCTTACTTAGTTAGATCCTCTTGAGTAAATTCTATGTCGTTACAAGAGGAAACAAAAGGAATCTATATTCTCACTCTGATGCACCTGATGTGTTAGTTATGTTTACTAGAAATAAGTTCCACCAGAAACATCAAAAATAGATCGGGTTATAATGGCCAAAACATAACTTACAATTATGGTGGTAATGGTTTCCCTAGTCAGCCCAGTGGTACAAGTTCTAAATATGGCAAACCTCCTGCCAACAAGGAGAACAAAATGTTAAAATACACTCATTGTGTCTATAATGACCACATCGTTGACAAGTGCTATCAACTAATTGGATATCTCCCTCGTCGTGAGGTTCCCAATGTTGAAGACATAAAAACTACAAACATTTGTGTGAACCGACAATTGTAGGATAGTCGAACCAACATTGGGTACTTGGTTGAGAAGATTTAAAAAAACTTGGTGTTGCATTAAGTCGAGGAACAAAGAATTTATTTCTCTTTTGTAGATTTGTTAAGATATCCTTCTCAAATGTCTGTAATTTTTCATTCACTCAAGCATTGTTAAGTTGGGATATACGTCGTCGCTCTTTTTTATTTTAATATAATTTTATTTGCTGATTAAGAAATATAATTTCATAATATTTTACAAAAGTTCTTGTTTTCTCTAAGAGTTTAAATTATCATTTCCTGACTTTGTTGAGTTTTGTTCAAGAACAAGATTGTAAATATTTGATAATAAAAAATATTTCTTTTGTTTTGTTTTCTATATTTTTAATAAACATAGGACAAATTAATATTTGTGCCCTATAAGTTTACCGTTTTGAAGAAAATGCCCAATATCTTTCGAGTTTTTAAAATTGGCCTGACTTTTGCACTTTTCTTTGAAAAAATGCCCACCCACTGCCACGTCAGAAAAATCGCAGACGTGGCAGCCGATTAGGCTTAAAAGACACACGCCACTTTAAAAACGCTTAGCCACCTCTGTATAATCCCCCCTTCAACAACGACTTTGGCTCCCTTATATCATATAAAACCCAACACTTAGCATTTTTTCAAAGAAAATTCCCCCCAATTCTCTACTCACAACTGAAACCGAAACCCTAATTTCAAAATCCAAAATTGCCGATTTCAGTGTATAATCGCGTCGTTTGAAAACCCTAAGAGTAGTTTTTACTAAGTCGACGCACGAGAATATCATTCCGTTCCTAAATCGCGTCCTAAACCCCAAAATTGAACCCTGCTAGCCCTGATTCACCCACAAAAATTTTGACACAGCATTAGTAGCTCAGGTGGTGTTGTACTTGTGCGATAGTAGCTCAGGTGGTGTCTTTACTTCATTTTCGTTTTGTATATTTGCATGTCCGCAAGTTAATAAGAGTTTTAGTGAGTTGAAGTGCCAAAAAGTACTATTTTTATTTGACAATTGTGTGCTTTAGTAGTTTTGTACTTGGGTGTCACTCACTGTTGACTTAGGGTTTCGTATTTTTGTTAATTATATGCTTCTTTTGGATTTTGTGCCATATTATGCCTCCATATGGTTGGGTTTGTGGTTAACACTGCATGTGGTTCCCTCACCATTTTTGTGTGGTGTGGTGTAGTCATGTTATCAAAAATGTGTCATATTTAGTGATAATTTAAAGTTCATTCTCAAAATGTGTCAAATTTAGAATGTATTTTTCCTTTCTGCAGATCCTAGAAGCAATTTTATAACACTAAATGTCTATTATGGAGGAAGGTTACAGTCAAATCCCTTTGACACTTATGTTGGTGGTGGAGTCATGAAGTTTGACTACTCAGACATTATATGAATGCGAAAAGGAGCAAATTGTAAAATCTCCGTAGATAATGCGACCTATAGAGAAATTCCATATAAACATGCTGCCAATGCCATATTGTAAAATAGGGAGCAAATTGCTGATTATGTGTCTGACTATTACACACTTCAGCAATACCAAAAAGTGTATAGTTTTTCCATTCATCCAGTTCCTGGAGATCAGATTTGGGGTGTTGAAGAATGTATCCCTCCACTCCCCCCTAATGTTGGAAGAATGCCAGGAAGGCCAAAGAAGGCAAGAAGAAGGGGGGAAGAAGAACCAAGGACAGGGAAGAACAAGAAGAAACAAGGCAAGGGCAACAAGTACATTGTTGTTAAGAGTTCAAGAAGGCAAGGAGAGAGTAAATGTGGGAAATGTGGCTTGCTGGGTCACAATGCTAGGACTTGTGGTAAAAATCAAGAAAATGAGGCAGTTGGAAGTAGTGAAAGAAACCCTGAAGTGGTTGGGGAATCATCAAGACAAGGCAGAAAGAGGAAGACAAAGATGACCACTGAGGTAAATTCTTTGACTATCTTTATAATATGTCATATTCTGTGTCCATGTCCCTTCAATGAACATCCGTTTTTGGTCAAAATTAGAATGTCGGAATTGCACCAACTGAAGCGGTACCACAAGTGGAACCACAAGTGGCCAATGATCCCCCAACTATGGTTACCGAGGCAACACCATCTTTGAGAAGGAGCAAAAGGCTCAGCAATACAAATGTGTCTGAACCAAATATGGTAGATTCTACAAATGAAAACTTGCAGGAATCTGGTATTAATGGCAGTAGTAGAAGGAAGCTAACATTCTTAGAGGTAAAAGGAAATTTTTCCTATTGAAAGTTTTTTAAACAACTACGTGTTAATAGTTGTTTTGTATTTTGTAGCCAATAGAAGAGGAACCACAAGATCCAGCTGTTGGAGTTGGAGTTGACATACAGAATGGAGTAGAAGAACATGACAATGATGAAAGGCTATTAGAGTTTGTTGAATCATCAAGAACAACTAGGACAAACAAAAGAAAGAGGACTATTGAGGATAATATTGTCCCGGAGATCCATGTTGCTGAAGCTGGTTCTGAAGAAACAAGTGAGGATGATGAAAGTACTCTCTTTGAATCATCCAGGACTGCAAGAAGGAATAGAAGACTTAAAAAGAAAGGGCAGATGAATGTAGCTGCTGATAATGTTCATATGAAGGCTGTTATTGAAGGACATGACATTGATAAGCAGACTGACCAAATCACTGAAGGTGTAGAGGAGTCTACTATAAATGAAACTGTTGAGTCATCAAGGACAGCTAGGAGAAAGACAAGGCAGTCAAAGAAAGATGTCCCTCAGATTAACAAGGATATGATGCCTCCAACTCAGCCTGTTGAATTAAGTGTAGAGGAGTCTGGTGAGGATGTAGCAGTAGATGGTTGGGTCACTACTTTGTTGAACAAGAAGCCATCAAAGGCTCCACCAAAAATTACGGACCAACTAAGTGAGTGTTTTCAAGCTTTAGGCTCTCAGAAAGACAAGATTAATCCATATGAAGGAATCAACAGGAAATATGTGAAGATGTCAAATTTGGCTGCTGCAATCAGTAAAATCAATGATGCGGATGAGTTGTTCCCAGGGGGAAGAAGGTTGATCAAACAAATAAGAAGGGTGTCAGCAAGAAAGTGAAGGAAAAAGTTTAGAACTTTTTGGAGTAGGCAGTTGTGGGATCATGGTTAGTAGTTTTGTAATCTGGTATGTGAATTGGTTACCAGGACTATGCAATTGTTAATTTTGTTTGTGGCTAAAATATGTACAATGTACAATGAGCAAAATATGTTGTGGGAACATTTATATTTTGGCAGCAAAATTGCAATCAATTAATAGAATGCGATGTTATTAGTGAGTAACTATATTCGGTTTTTAGTTTTTCACGTATTTCTGCAATTTAACAATATAAACAAGAAATGTGTTCAACAACAAAGAATAGACACAAAGAACTCCAAAGACAGACACCATGTCATGCATTAAAACGGGAAAAAGGTTCCAAACAATATAAGACTAACATCAACCAAAGAAATGCATACGAAGGCAAAATATTACAAAATGTTCAGTAAAATGTACCTATCATTAAAACAGACATTAAAAATCTATTCTAACACCGCCTAATCATAAATCCCCATGGCAAAGCGGTCAAACTTGGTGACCACTTTAATCTTCTCAATTGGAAGCTTCTTCACTTGTAGGCAGTAGCAAAATTGGTCATAATGCTTGAAACCTTCCTTAGCAAATTTCTTGTCGATTGGGATAGGCTGAAATAACAAAAAAACGTGTTATAATCAAATTTCATTATGATATTTCGTCTCAAAATTTGCAATTCAAATCATAGAGTGAGTTACGTTGAAAACTTACATTTTTCATGAATTGCACATACTTAATCGGGTCTAGCCTCACAATACCCTTCTTGATGTTGAACTGAACTCCCGGATGGGCCTAAAATCTCTGGAAAAGTTTCAGTCGGCACTTCATAATCATCAACCTCTCCTTAACCATGAAAGCTGTGATCTCTTTCTTCTTGCGACTAGATATCATTTCAGCGATCCTCGCATGCATAACCTCAAGCTGCTCAGTAGTAAACATAACGCCTTCACAAATCAAGGCTGAAAGCTTGCGCAAGATGAAAACTTCATCTGCATGTGAGAAGTCACTGAACCTCATGAAAGGAATCACCAAGGTAATCCTGCAAAAGTTAATAAGGTCAAGAATAAGTGTGTTTTTGAAACTGACAAAATGGCTTTTTAGACTACTCAGGATGTGAGAGAAATTCTACATGTGTTATGTCGTAGGATTCCTTCAAGACGCTGACGTTTGAGCTTGAGGCGGCCATAATATCAAGAACCCTAAACCTTTTTGTTTCAAGGAGCGAGATGGAAATTGAAGTTTGAGAATTGAGAAGAATCTAGAAGGAGTAAAACCTATATGTTAAAGGAAAATGAACAGTCGTCTTAACAAATGTAATTAACCATCACACCGCTCCCCTGACAAGAGTGTCTAATCGACACTAATTGTTCAATATTTAATTAATTTTTTTCAACCACTAAGTAACATTTGCGTCGATCGAAAATGGGCATTTATTCAAAACATACATAAGTTATTGGGCATATTATTTGATCAATCATACTAAAAGGGTATATTTACTTTAGGTACCATACTTAAAGGGCATTTCTATAGTTAGATCCATACTTAAAAGGTAGTTTTAACAAAAGATTTTATAAACTTATTGGACATGTTTTTGGTCTATTTTAATACATATTGGGCATTTTTTCACAATACATACTTTAGTAACCATACTTACAGGGAATTTTATTAAAAGTTTTTCAAAAAAATATTTTCACATAACGAACTAATTTTAAGGCTAACAATTGATAATCACACAGACACAACAGTCTGATACTCAATTTAATTACTCCCATTGCAATCATATAAAACAAAACACAATAACATTCAACCAAATCACATAACAAAATTATACAAGTAGATTGGTGTATATTGCCAAAACAAAACAACAAAAGCAGTTGGCAAACAATCTTAATCAGACTTGCATAATCGAATCTAAGCACACATACTAAGCCAATACCCAATGGCTTCAACACAACCTAACAACAATCAAACACAATATAATAATGATAACATAAGATAATCTAACCCAAACGACCAATTTTTTTTCTGATTAAGCAAAGCGTTAATCTTATCTCCTTGCTCCTTCGCGGTTCTCTCGTGCCACGAACGCATAATATTGTCTTTTGATTCTTTCTTCGACGCAAACTCTTCTTCAAGTCTCTTAACTCTAACCTGCACCCTCTCGATCCTTCTTCGCAAAATTGGTATCACAACCCTAGCATATGAACAAACGGGCGGATCTTCCCAAATGCATAGTTGACATCCACGGGGCCAACGCGGACAACCGTGGAACCTTCGGCCAGGGTTACCATCGGTCATTGAGACGCGCACGACGGCGGGTCTTCCACAATTGCATACCAGATGAGAGCTCATGGTCGATTCGGACATTTTCAATTTGTGAATTGGGGTTTTAGGGTTCTTGGACGATTTGGGGGAAATGATTTTTAAAAACTATTTTTAAGACCAAGTGTTGTTATAAGGGAGCCAAAGTTGTTGTTGAAGGGGGGATTATACTGAGGTGGCTAAGCGTTTTTAAAGTGGAGTGTGTCTTTTAAGCCTAATCGGCTGCCACGTCTGCGATTTTTCTGACGTGGCAGCGGGTGGGCATTTTTTCAAAAAAAAATGCAAAAGTCAGGGCATTTTTAAAAACTCGAAAGATATTGGGCATTTTCTTCAAAACGGTAAACTTATAGGGCACAAATATTAATTTGTCCATAAACATATCATTCTTATAGCTTTTAATTAACATCGATAGAAAATTGAACTTCAATTCTTAAAATAAAATCATTGTAAACCTATAAGTTAGGTATGCCGTGTGCATATAGAAATATAATTGATTGCACTTAATTGCTACAAGCTAAAATTTCATATATTTTAAATAAACTTTTAGGATTTTTATTTGAATAGTAATTCGTCCATTAAACTAAAAAATCAAGTACTATAAGAAAATATAAATAATTTTTGCGTATATTTAAAGTTATACATTTAAGTCTTTTACTATCTTTTTTATTATTTTTTTGAGACTTTAGTGTTGCTAGTGAGACCATAATTGCTAATACTATTTATTCAAAAGTATTTTTTTGCTTATTTTCTTCTTCCATTTTTCTTACTATCATTTATATTGCATAAGGTTTAGAAGCACAATAAAAATCTTGATTACAGTATAGTAAAGTTTCACAAAATAAAAAATACGCTATCTAATTAACATTACAGTATTTTTGGAGTTTATTGACTACAAATATTAATATGTATTGTCAATTGTCAAAGTAAACTTGTTGATTTTATCAAAGATCTTCCCTGATGATTAATATATATATAATGTATCACTAATACAATACCCTTTTTCATAATTTGTATGTAAACTTGCCAAGAGCAAAAATACACTTACATTGTAAAGTGTATTTTTGCTCTTGGCAAGTTAGTTAGTCAAAGTTGTCAAAGTTGACCTACGGAAGAAAAGGTAGAGTTTTTTTTTTTTCTTAAAGAAGAAAAGGTAGAGTTAATTATTTGATGTATTATTGCAAACTTTAGTGATACAATTGAAATCACAAAGTATATATACATGACCAAATTTCAGGGTGTCATTGATATTTAAAAAGTAAGCTAGAGATCCTCTTGAATTCGCCATAACTTATAAATCATATGCTTTCACCAAAAATTATTATGTACAAATGTTGTTGCACGTAATCATTTCTCTACCATCAACCCGTTCCAGATCCTATAAAATCTCTACTTATTGTGAGCCGCCATGTTTTTATTCACTCGCTTCTTTATACTCTAACTCTGTTTACATTTTTGTTATCCGTTTTCACCCAAAAGCTTGTTATGTTACCTCTCCAAAATTTCTTTGACCAAAAAAGGAATGTATTTCAATACCGTGTTATAGCTTAGATGTAAAATGGCATTACATGACTTGTGAGTTCTTCAAATTGTGAAGAAATGGTTGGTGGGCGAGAAATTTCGAGGGATGTTTTAAAGGAAGTTCTGTTGTGGCTATCAGTGAAATTACTATTGCGATTTATGTGCGCCTCAAAACAAATTCGTATGCTGATCAAAAACCCAGATTTCATCAATAGCCATCTGATCAAACCACGGAGAAATGATAACATTTTATTGGTGAGACGGCATCTGCCTCCACCAGAATACTACGATGCTTTTTCTTTCCATGATATAGATTCTCCAGAATTACAGGAGTTGCGGCCAAAGCTACGTATTCCATTCTTGTGGGATCCCAAAAAGAGAAATGACATAACTTTCACCCCTCATGATGCTAAGATATTGGGCTCGTGTAATGGGATCGTGTGCATAGTCCATGAGGATACTATTATTCTCAGCAACCCAGCATTGCAGGAATTTAGGCGGCTTCCGCGTTGCCCATTTTTCAGAAGACGTGGTTTTCATAGGATAAACATAGGACGGGGATTCGGCAATGTTTCTACCTACAATTTTAAGCTGATCTTGATAAATGAAATGCGCCCTGATAGCTATGCTACTGCCAAATCCTACATTACGATTCAGCTATATAATTCCGAGAACAATTCGTGGAAGGAACTTAATGACTACGAAATAGTTATGCCTTACGTCTACGATTATGGAAGCCCAGGTATCTTCTTCAAAGGCGCTTGTCATTGGAATGGGCGGACTAGGGAGGAGACTACACCAGATGTTATCCTTACGTTCGATGTGAGCACCGAAGTTTTTGGGCAATTTGAGCATCCTAGTGGTTTTAAATTATGTACTGGACTAAAACATTGTCTCATGGTCCTCAACGATTGCTTAGCTTCAGTTCGATGTGAAGTAGTACAGTGCATGGTTGAGGTTTGGGTGTTGAAAGAATACGGTGTCAAGGATTCATGGACAAAACAACATGTTATCGGGCCTTACCACGTTGTATGCCCTCTCTTTATTTGGAGAAACAACGAGCAATTATTGGGGGAGCATCGGGATCAGCAATTGGCCTATTTCGCAATTCATAATAATGACATTAAGAAATTACCAGTTTATGGAATGCGTTGGACCTTTTGGGCTAGCATCTACAAAGAGAGCTTAATTAGCGTTAAATTAGCAAAGTAAGTTTCAACCACGAAACACATTGAAGCTGCGTATGCATGTGGATTCTTTATGCAAAAAGTGTACCATGTATTTATTCTGGCGTCACAAAGATTTGTTTCCTTTGAATGTTCTAAAAATATTTTTAAGGATTTTGTTCAATATTGGGGAAAGGGAAAGGGGAATCGTTACCTTGATTTGGTTGACTTATTTCCGGTATTTAAAACACGGTTAGCAGCTAACAATAAAATTCCATTTAAGGTTTGACGTTAGCGTATATAGTCTAATCAATATAGTCCGTTCTTACTATTATTTTCGAAATAGATAAAAAATGTGTTGCTGAATAGGAAAGAAGTATGTATGAGCATTGAGTTTTCGGCGACGGACAAAATCACTCACTGAAAAACTTAAAATCTATTGTTCAAGTTTAATTAATACTCTGGTGAGTCTAGCTAGTTCAAAACCATGTACGCCACTCTCTAATGGAGTTGGATGAATTAAGAGGAGAGTTTGTGCAATGAATGTGAAACTATAGAAAAAAAAATCTATCTTATATATATGCAGAGCATTTGAAAGCACACGCGTGTTTTACACAATTAATAAGCTAAAATGCACATATATAGTTGAGGTTTTGTGAGTCCTGTATGGGTTTAAGGGGAGTTCGACTACCAACCAACACTCCTACTAACGGAAGGTTTGTCAAACAATCTGAAGAAGAGAGCAAAGGGATGATATGGCTAGAACCTTACGAGGAAGTATATCTCATTTCCATAAAGACAGCTAGACTGTAATTGACTACTTGTTGTTTGTTCTTTAAGAGAAAATTATTTGAACTAGCTCTTTGACAAAGTAAAACACTAAAGCACCTAAAATTCATGCATCTTCACTTTCAAGTTTTGCACGAATGGCCTTACTTTCAATTATTAATCAAACAAACACTGTGTACTGCTTTAGATACGAATATTGTAATTGGCATCACACATGGTTCACTAAAGTTTTGTGTATCAGTTTTAGTTTTCAGTTATGAATCATCAGTTCATCACGTAACAATCATCCGCCTAGCCTTGACTCACTTATACATATGCAAAGTGCTCGGCTTGAGATGAATCACGCATCTAAGTTACGTTGTTGATGATGGATGAACTACAAAGGAGAAAACACTCATGCATGTAAAGACCCATGATCAAGTTGCCGATATATTCATTAAGCTGCTCAAGTTTGATATCCACCACAAGCTAAGTTGAGAATATTATATGGCGTCGAAAATTAAGTTTAATCATCGCAAATGTAATACTTAGATTCAATACAAGGTTCTATTCATGCAATTCTATTGATACTTAAAGCATGAGCTAGTGGTGTTTCATCATAAGATAGTGGTGCACCAAAACGTTAATGACGTTAGTTAGTCGTGTTGATGAGTGTTAATTTTATGTTAATGCCTATAATTAGGGAAAACGGGGATGCTAGACCCAAACTATCGCGTTTTTGCGATGTTGTACCCAACCTTTCATTTTTTACCGCGCTGTACCCAACCTTTCATTTTTAAAACATGTTGTACCCAAACTAATTTTCCGGCCAAAATTGGGAATTTGCAGGGGTAAAATCGGTACTACACTCAAAAATTAAAAAAAATTAATAAAAAATAAGAAAAAGCAAAAACCCCCCACCCACCCCCCTTCCCCCCCCCCCACCCCACCCCACCCCACCCCACCCCGATTTTGCAGCAAAACCGCTGCAAATCGCGGTGAATCACCGCGATTCGCAGCGGTGTTGCTGCAAATCGCGGTGATGACCGCGATTTGCAGCCGTGGTGGCTGCAAATCGCGGTCACCACCGCGATTTGCAGCGGTGGTGGCGCGATTTGCAGCCACCACGGCTGCAAATCGCGGTCGTCACCGCGATTTGCAGCAACACCGCTGCGAATCGCGGTGATTCACCGCGATTTGCAGCGGTTTTGCTGCAAAATCGGGGTGGGGGAGGTGGGGTGGGGTGGGGGTGGGGTGGGGTGGGGGTGGGGGGGGCGACGGGGAAGGGGGGTGGGTGGGGGGGTTTTTTGCTTTTTCTTATTTTTTATTAATTTTTTTTAATTTTTATTATAAATAAATAAAATGACTATTTTGCCCTCGTGCAAATCGGATTGCCGATGTCACAAGATCAGAATATGACGTTTTTTAGCCGGAAAGTTAGTTTGGGTACAACATGTTTTAAAAATGAAAGGTTGGGTACAGCGTTGTAAAAAATGAAAGGTTGGGTACAACATCGCAAAAACGCTAATAGATTGGGTCTAGTATCGCCTTTTTCCCCTATAATTATTATGTAACTTAGATATACCTTTTACCTATAAGTGGCTAGTTGTATTCTATATATTTATTTTAATGTATCATGAGTTCAAGAAGCAAATTTTATTTCTCCAAAGTTTCGTCTTGTTTTTTTTTTTTTTTGTTTCTTGTGTTTGAGTAAAAATACTCATTTGTCATTTGTTTTCTTTTTATGTCCAATAGTGTTTATGAGAGCAATATAAGACACAAAGTGTGTAAAAACTAGATAGTACTTACTATTTTAGGCTTTAAATTTCTTTTCCAATGTTCACCACATATGATTGCCACATAACTCGTTCAAGATCCTGCAATATCTCTTCTTTTGTTGCACATATTCTAATGTACAGTATGGTTCCCTCAACAATGGTTTTGACTTGAAACGTTTTTGAACCTGTTATAGCTTCGCATTAGATTTGTGAATATTTCAACTTGAAATGTTATTGTAATAACTGATGGCTCAGAATCTTAATCCTTTCTTGTATATGTTTATTGATATTCTAGCATACTTGCCGGTGAAATCACTTGTGAGATTTATGTGCTTGTCAAGACATTTCTGCTCTACGCTCAAGAGTCCCTTCTTTATCGAGAAACACTTCTTGAAACGAGGGAAGAGAAACAGAGTGCTGCTCATGAGGCGTTCACTAGAAAGTGACGATACATTGTCTTTCCACAATCCCAGTTCTCAAAAACTAGTGGAGGAGGTGTGGCCAAAGTTGTCCATTCCCTTCTTGAAAGATATAAGATTTAAATACAACAGACCATATTTCCCTACACGTGTTCAAGTGTTGGGGCCCTGCAACGGGCTTATCGGCATCTTTTGTGATGAGCACGTAATATTATGCAACCCAGCATTGCGAAAATTCAAGAAGCTATGTTGCCCTTTCTGCTGTCCAAAGGGTTTTCTCACTTACATTCTTACTGTTGGAATTGGTTCTTCTTGCATTGATTGTACCAAGGTACTTCTCATACGAACATTCGAGCAAGACCGGGGATATGGTTACGAAAATCTTGGGAAAATAGTTCACTTGTACAACTCACACACTAATTCATGGAGACATTTTGAAGGCAATGCCTTACCAGTTAAAGATATTTATCAGCGTCCTAGTTATGGTTTCTTCTCCAATGGTGCTTGTCATTGGATTGCGCACTCTAATAATGAACACAAGCCCGATACTATTCTTACTTTCGAGACAAGTAAAGAGGTATTCGGCCAGTTGGGATTCCCTGAAATGTCGGAGTTAATAAATAGTTTTATTTGTCTCACCGAACATAATGAGTGCCTGTCAATTATTCGGTATGAGGGATGGATGGAAGAACCTCAGTTTATTGATATATGGGTAATGGTGGTATATGGCACAGTCGAGTCCTGGATCAAAAAGTTTGTTATAGGGCCGGACGTAGTAATAAGGGCTTTCGGGTTCTGGAAGAAAGACGAGTGGGTGTTGGTGGATAATGGTAATGGCCAATTGGCGTCTTGTGCACTACACACGGATGAAATTGAGAAATTTCAAGTAGGTGGAGATGCAGAGACTTTGCGGGTGTTGGTTTACACAGAGAGTTTAATCAACTTATAAACTAAAGTAATTAGTTTTTGCCAAATGTATTCGAATTCTCTAATGATATCTAAACTCCTGCCAATGAATTTATGTTGGTTGTGTTGCTTCGTGAATTGTTTCTAATGTCTACTAATCGATGCGCCGTGCAGCTCGCGCTAGTTGTATATATTTTATTCTCTAGAGTTGAGTTAATTATCTAGTTCCCTTCACACTTACAATAATGAAGCACAACTACCAGCTGATACAAAATATTTTTAACTGAGTCGTTCTCAACGGCTGTGGTTTTTTCTACGCCATTCCAGTTAAGGAAATTTCATGTTAATTAGTAAAGATTAACAGCAGGTAAAATATTGAGAAACCATGATTCCAAAATAAATAATTATTTGAGAAACCAAGGAAGACGGTATTGAGGGATCAGAAGGAACTAAACTCAGAAAATGTCATGAGTGAAGGGGTAAAAAACATCAAACCCCATAGTATATGTTCAACTTTGCCAAAGTTTTACTTTATCATTGAAAATGTAGGAACTTACCCCTATTAAAAACGTGCAATTTTCTCTTGATGAAATTTTTCGTTGAAGAACTATATGTGAATTTTTGTCCACAATAACGGACTATTTTTGTAAGTAAGGACTATTTTTGTAAGTAAACACAATAAAGGACGAAAACTCAAATGTGGCCACTATGGTGTACAAATTAATTTTCGTGCATCAAGTTTCAACCTGTCCTAAATTTACACATAATCACCTATCATGGGAATTTAGACGCAATATATTACATTATGGGTGATCATGTATCCATTCCAGATCCTAGGAAACCTCTTCTATTTTTGTAAGCCAGTCCATTCCCTTGCCTGATCATCATTTCTCTATTTTATTCTCACTTTCATTTCACGTTAATTGATAGTTTCTCCATCATCAATTCATTTCTTGTAGTTACTCTCATCTCAACTTTGAATTTTTTCAACTGAATACCAAATGACGAAAAACCGAAAATTATCAAAAGATGTGCTTATGGAAATTCTTGCACACCTGCCTCTGAAATCAGTGAAGCGTCTAAGGAATATCTCAAAATCTTGGTGCACTCTTATTGAAAGCCCAACGTTTATTGACCGCCATCTCTTAAAAAATCACAAGAATGGTAGGATGCTGCTGGTGAAAAGACATTTGTCGCATCTCCAGAAAGGCGACGAGTTTTCTTTCTACGATCTTAATGTCGAAGAACAAGAAGAAGAATTATGGCCAAACTTGTCGATTCCATTCGTGAGTGATCAACAGTGTGACATCAAAGATATTAAGTACCATGATGAAGTTTGTGTTGTAGGCCCCTACAATGGTTTGGTATGCGTTTTTCTGGGTGAATGCTTTATGTTATGTAACCCAATTTTGCGTGAATTCAAGAACCTTCCACCTCATAACTTTTCAGGTCCTGAGGGCCATTTCTTCAATAATGCTGGAGTGGGCTTTGGTGTTACTGATAACAAGGAATACAAGGTTGTCCTGATTGGTAGCATTGGCACGGTTTACTGTTATCCAGATAGAATTTGCACGACCATATTGTTGTACAATTCACGCGCCAATTCTTGGAGACAAATGGATGATGATCCTATAGTTATGTCGTGTACGTTATGCTGTTCTAGGTCTGGGATCATGCTGAATGGAGCTTGCCACTGGGATGCACAAAGTACCAGGCACACCGATTCAGACAGTGTACTAACTTTTGAGATAAGCACGGAGGTTTTTGGTATGCTTCAGTATTCTGATTCAATGGAAGTAACAGATGGGAAAAAACCGGTTCTCATGGTCCACAACGGATGCCTTGCCCTTGCACAATTTAATTATGATACAGAGTCCTCTGAGATTTGGGTGATGAAGGAGTATGGCATGAAGGACTCATGGACAAGACAATTCGAGATAGGACCTCAGCTGTTTGTATGGTCTTACTTGTGTTTTAAGAGTGATGATTGTCTGCTAGTTGAAAGCCATCAAGGCCGATTAGCCTATTATGACTTCAATACAAATGATTTCGAAATACTTTGTTTTCATGGGAATGTGGGAACACTGCAAGCTTTAATATATGACACAAGTATAATCAGTGTTAACCATGTAATAAAGTCTAAGCTACAAACTAAAGCAGATTGAATGGTCGAGTTATACATACATGTGAATCTTGGCAAACTCAATTCATATTTATTCTGATGATGATTTAATTTTTATTTTATTGCGACTGTTCTTTGCGAATTGTTTTGGCTAATTTGAATGTTTGCAACTCACTGAGAAATGATTACTTTTATCAGCAGGCTCAAAAATTGTAATCACAGAACAAGTTGGATACAAAGCACAGTTGCATAAATGATTGAGAAATCCATATATGAGAGAATAGAATCCAGTTACTTACTTTGAATAGAAAAATCAGTAATTGAACTCAAGTCACTATGACAAGAAGTGTGTGTCTTTCCAGGGTCCAGTAGAAGTATTATAGACTTAGTTTACGAGACCACACAATAGCACAGACAAAACGAATATAAGAAAACTTATTCCAGTTACTACCTTATAAACTTTCTGCATTTCGGTTGCATACTTGCATAGACGGTTCTAACATCATCCTGTCGTTGCCTTCAACCATGAGTACGCAACAAACATTTTTAAGGGAAACTGTTGTAAGTAGAAAAGTATACTATGAATGATGATTACCAGATCGAGAAAGAGCAAGGGAATAGATCGCACAACATAATGAGGAACTCATACATTGTGATAGTGAGTCACCATTCCTATGTGCTACGAAAGCACGATTTTTAAGAGCTAGGTGTGCTAGATATGAGTTCATTACTTACCGCATGTGCCTTTTTGTTGTCATAAAGTGCGAGAACAAAATAAGATGTAAAATCATACATAGTAGATTCAATTTCATATTGTAGGAACTGAAATAGGCACATAAGGAATGGACGCCTGGTTTGCATAAACCATAAAGATGAGTAAATTCAAGAAGGTAGGAGCTAGATATATCATATGATAGCCCAGAGCCAACGCGGGATGAAGAAATTGACGTAGATCGATAAAAAATGATTTATTACTCTATAGTAATAGAACAAAACCATGAAAGCACTCTAAATAAAATGTAAGTGAATGAATTATGAGACACTAGATTCAATCGAAAAGAGATTATTACGAAGTTGTTAATATTTGTGATAAAATTCAGACCTCTTATCAAATGTTACTGCAATGAATTTAAGAGTTCACAATATTAATGACGTAATAGGAGAAATTTTAAGTTTATCACCTTGTCGTACATAATATGACGAAGTTAGATCTCCATGCAATTGTTTTGCCACATGAAATCTCCCATTTTTATAATTTGGAGATTTATTCTTTTATCAAAGTTAACCAGTGTGTATACATTTCCTGTAGATTTAGTCTTAAATTAAATTTAGTTTTTACTCTTTAGAGGTCTTGACTTGTTAGCAAATTCAGTCAATTTCTATTTCAATTTTATCCCATTTTGTTTTGAGTGACTTGGCTTTAGTCCTCAAATAAATAATTTTGTTCCAAGCTAGTGTGATGACACGCGTAATCTCTCCCCAACATAAAAGAACAATTTACTGCCTCAAAAAATTTGATTGAATGAAACATAATAAGAAGAGTTTATGAATCAAAAAAGCTTATCAAGAATATAAATATTAAACGATGAAGATATAAGATTTTTATAATTTAGGATAAAAGATTAGTGATTATGAATAAATTTCTGTTAGTTATTTTATCAGTAAATTTCTGCCACAGTAGGCTGGACTATTCAAAATCAATAATTATTTGGAGCAAACTACAAGCTAGTTGGACTTCAAGCCCATAAAAATTAAATAATGAAATCTGTTGGTAACATCTTTGGAAGAGAGCACAAGATGCAACAGGCCGTGGACATGTGAGTAGTTGAGGCCCATTACATATTGCTTGGTCCAGGATTCCAGGATGTCGTATGGTTAAAATAATTGTGCTTTTTTATTACTTTCAAAATGCCTAAGCAAGATGTACAAATTTAGAACGAGAATACTGTGTCTATTTCCATAATTACTTTGTTTGTAAGCTGAATCTCTCCTAAAGTGCTCTCCGTACCTAGCAAATAGTTTAGAATGAGGTGGCAATTTTATGCGAATGTTACATGCAAGGAACGACTTTATCACTTTTGATTGGAAATATAGAAAGATTCTGATGATTATATAGGATAAAAGACCCCATATTGTAAAGAATCCCCTTGTACTAATCAGTCTTGAGCTCATGAAATGGTATTTAGGGAAGCTGCAGAAGCAATTAGTCTGTTGCACAATTTTAATAATTTCCTTTTGAATTAGCATTTAGTTTCTTTTCTATTAGAATAGTTGTTAACTGGAACTCCATTTCTTTAAGCGTTAGGTTTGCTAAACTCTATCTACTATTATATAGGAAGATTGTTAGTACTTGGTTATTTGCAAAATAGTCCATGTGTTTTGGATTTTCTTATTTTCGCCCCTGAAGTTTTTTATTATTTACTTTTGAGCCCATGGTAAATTGTAACACAACCCTTCAAATTTTAGATTTTCTTATTTTTGTCTCCAAAGGTTTTTGTTGTTTGACTTGTAAATTTCAGAAAAATCTTTGCACCTTTGAACTCTTTTACTTTCGCCCCTAAAGTTTCTTATTATTTGCTTTTGGACTCCACCGTTAATTGCAAAACAATCATTATAATTTTTATCTTTTTTACTTTCGCCTCTAAAGTTGTCTATTATTTGCTATTGGGCCCCACAGTAAATTGTAACACAGTCATTCAAGTTTTAAACTTTTTGATTTTTGCACCAAAAGGTTTTGTTATTTAGCTCATTTCACCGTCCATCTTTCTTTGTTTCAATTTTGCCCTTGTAAGTTCAACTAATTACTATGTTGTGTTATATTAGGTCTATCAATATGTATTATATCTATAAATTGCTACGATTTTAGTTCTCTAATTTGGTATGCCCCTATTTTGCACATGTTATTTCATGTGATTACTTTCCAATATAATGAAGCTCAAACACCAAGAAAATGGGTGACCGCAATTGTAGATTTTGTAGCGTAGAATGTGCTGGTGGGCCTCGTCGGGGGTGTGTGATGTGGTGGTGATGATATGCGCAATCGGAGGGGCCGAATGTAGTGGTAGTTGTGCGCGTCGCCGAGGGCGTACGATGTGGCGGTGGGAGCTTGGTGGCAACGTGCTGAAAGAAAATTGATTCGACCGCTGGGGCAGAGGAAGTTGGGCGTCGGAGTGGGATTTCAGCGGAAAAACGGATGGTGGGGCGGGCCATGGCAGGTGTGCAGCGGTAAAATCGAAACCATGGGAAGAGGTAGAATCAGAACTGTGGGAAGAGGTGTTGTCGTGCGCGCGCGCGCGAGAGAGAGAGGTCTTGTGAGGTTTAATAATTTAAATAAATACGATAGTCAACCATAGTAGAAGACATTTTCAAAGTCAAATTATTGCTTTATATAAAAATAAAACATGGGAAACAATTTTTTTGAGTTTTAATCTTATGAAGTAGACATCGAATAATACTAATTAAAATATTAATAAAAAAATTTACGCACGGGCTTATTTACTAGTATGTATATATAAAGCACTTCTTTGTTATTTATGCAATAATATTTTATTACGTTTTTAATAAAATCTAGTTTTTGTTCTAAAAATTCTTGTGAACTCCAGAAAAAGTCCACTGGGCCATGGCCCGTAGAGTAAGTTGTTCTCACCGCTTCTGCGCTTCATTATTTAGTTTATATTTTGTTCATCAATTATATTACTAATTTGCTAAACTCGTCAAACTAAACAAAAATGGGCGAGCAATTAAAAAACCCCTGTCTCAAATTATTATCATCAGAGGAAAGTTTAGAAACAACAAACCATTTTTCACAAAAAGAACGAAGTGGAATAATTAAGTTATTATCACTAGCTTCCCACTTCGCTAGTGAGCTTAAAAAGGAGAAAATGTGAAAGCGAATCAGAAAATTCGTTAGAGCCGAATCAATCAATGGCTACGAAAGCATTTGAGCGAATATATATCACCTTTATGCTAGACTACTAGTAGTTCTAGCAATTGTCCACATGAACAATTCTATATATATAATTCACCCACAACTTTTTACCTTAATACATATCATCTTGAAGTGTTGGTAATAAAAATGTCTAACTCATTGAAGAAAAAGGGAGTTTTGCCAACTAAAAGTTGGATGAATAGTACACCAATTAAAAAAAGCACTTGGAAAAAGATAAAATTGGTGGCATGTGGTTACTTGCTGTGGCAAACAGCACATTTATATGTATAATGGAACCACACATATGATGGTGGCGTGGGATGAAACATGAATAGAGCGAATGTGTACTACACGCTTATTAGATAATTTGGTTGTGTTTGGGCTAAAGGAAGAAATAGTTTCGAGGGAAAGTAAAGGGGACAAGGGAGTTCATTGCATGAATGGGTGGTTTTTAACTTAGTGAGTTAAAGGTATGAGGAAATTATTTCATTCTGATTTTTGTAGAATAAGAAGTTAACCAATAATTGATGCAACTTATACGAAGTCTTCCGAAAATGCTTCCCACGGTGTAAGTTTGTTTAACTATGTATCTTGTATTTATAAATTATAAAGTTGGGTAGAGTAAAATGCAAAAACTATCTATGTATTATTAATTTCTAATTGCATGTGTTAATTTTATTAGAAAAACACTCATATGTCATAAAGTACAACGCACATCACAAATGCAACTGGGTTTGAGTTTTTTGAGTTAATTTTGAAACATTCTCTTATCCTTAATTTTAAAAATCGTTGAGCCACTTACAAAAACGAGAACATAAAATTCAAATTAACTATGACCTACCCCTACTAGTAGCACATTGTTGGAGAATATTTGGAATTGAGTCCAAATAATAAGTGCAAAGTGCAAAGTGTGTGAATTGTAGTTACTTATTGAGAAGATTTTTTTTGAAGACACTTATTATTGTGCTTGAATGTGGTAAAAAAAAATCATTTGAATTCATTCAAATGGTTATGAATGACAAGAGTAATCACCCCCTTTAATGTCTTGTGGTTGTTACATTTTTTCTCACATATAAAAGGAGGCCTCCACTCTTGGGAAAAATCATCCAACAAGCATACAAAACAAAAACATTCTTTTTGCATACATAGCATACATTTTTCTAAGTTCTGCAAGTATTACGAAGTTCGATAGAGGAATTGATCTTAGCTTCAAGACTTTTCCACCGCGACGGACGTTGTACCTTGGGAGGTCGTTGCCATCGAGGGTTCGAAGTTGAACCGGCAAATTGATCTTAAAGTGAGAAGGTTAAATTTCCAACTCGTCCAATTCACTCCAAAGAAGTTTCTGACTCGCCTAATCCACTCCAAGGATTTTATCATCAGTTGCTGAGAGGTATATCTATATTCATTTTCATAATTTGTTGCGATACATATTATATGAAATCACATGTGTAGGTTTATGTGTTTGATACTGGAATTATAATTTTATTGTTATTCATACATGTAAGTGCACGCACGTGCCCAACAATCTTAAGATCAATTTTCATTTACGTATTTTGTGTGTTGCACGTACAAGGTGATTTAATAATCTTCTTAATCTGTCCAGTAACTATTTGTTAAAAAGGTTTCAAAATTGTATCGGCAACCCTTTAGTTTCTGTTTGTGGAAAAAAAATTTGCAGGTTTTTGTTATCTGTTTGACTGTTTCAAAAACTAAAAGCAACAGGTTTTTTTCCAAACTAATTTCAGTACTGCTGCTACTGTGATTCGATCACATGACCTCCTGCTAATTGAATGCCATCTTTACCGTTAGCTTGTTACATTTCTTAAGGATTAATTGCGCGGTTATATATTTATTCGCTATTAAGCTGCTGGATTAAAATTTGTTAGAAGACGTTACAATCTGCATTCGAACATGTAACCTCATACTCATTTTCTCTAAGTCCCACCGTTAGACCAGCATTTAATTCTGTTTATTGCATGCGTAAACGTGTAATTGACTTATAGTGCTGCAGTTAATCATTTAGTCTTTAACTCCCATGCCATATTATATTGTTGATGCAAGCTTATGTGATTAAATTAAGTTGGGAAACCAAACCGTACATGTGATAGTACTTTAATTTGGAAAAATTAAAATTAGTTGATTATATGCTTGTGATATTGCACGTGAACCATTGAGAGTAAGAAAAATTGCAAAGTGACTCGTGAAAAGTCCATAATTGCTCGTGTATCAATAAAAATAATAATAAATAAATAAAAAGAATTTCAAAATAATTCCAAGTATTGAGACTTGTGAATTGGAAGGAAATTTAAAGTGAGAATATCTATACAGACGGTTCTGTCGCAGAAAGGTGGAATGTAAGCGGACTTGTCCCTCCACTGACCTGGGAACCTAATATTCTGTCGCAGAAATGTGGACTTTAAAGAGGTTTCGTCTCTCCACCGGCCTGGGAATATCTGTATAAATATTTGAGTTGAGAATTCTCAGCGATACTAATCGAAATAATTGTGAGAATTATTTGTTTAGTTATGGCGGCTGAAATTTCAAATAACAACTCGAACGAATGGTGGGTAGACATTGGGGCTACTTGACACATCTGCACCAATAGGTGGATGTTTAAGACATATAAACCAGTAGAGAATGAGCAGTGCTATAAGAGAAACTCTGTTGTCTCGAAGGTTGAGGGCGAAGGGACGGTTGTGGTGAAGATGACCTCGGAAAAAGAGTTGACCCTGAAAGAGGTGTTTCATGTTCCAGAGATTCACAAGAATCTAATATCTGGTATAGTACTGAACAAGAAAGGGTTCACACTTGTCTTTGAGTCAGACAAGGTCATCCTGTCTAAGGGTGGAACCTTTGTGGGTAAGGGTTATTTGGAGGACAATATGTTTAAGATGTCTGTAACGACAATAGCGCCTAAGACTAAGATTAAGACTAGAAATGAGGCTAGCACGTCTGTTAATGTAGTAACTGTGAGAGATTACTCGTGTGTTGCTTTATGGCATGGTAGATTAGGTCACGTGAATCTTAAATCTTTACAAAGATTAAGTTCACTAAACTTAATACCAAAATCTAACATCAACCATAAGCACAAGTATGAGACTTGTGTCCCAATTTCGCCTCCTAAAAGGACTAGGATAGGACCTAAGACAGTTGACGGTGTATTCATTGGATATGCGCAAGATAGTAGCGCATTTTGATTTCTGGTACACAAGTCAGATAACTCTGAGATGAGTGTGAATACTATCATTGAGGCTCGAGACGCTTCATTCTTCGAGGAGATATTTCCCCACAAAACTCGATTCATTGAGGAAACGAAAAGAAATGTGGGGGTGAGAGAATCTCAAGAAGATGAAGAAGAACTAAGTCCGAGAAGAAGTAAAAGAGCTAGAAAAGAGAAATCTTTTGGCTCAGATTTTCTAACATACATGTTAGAAAATGATCCCGCTACTTTCAAGGAAGCAATGTCCTCTCCGGACTCGATTCTTTGGAAAGAAGCGGTAAACAATGAGATAGATTCTGTCTTACAAAACCACACGTGGGAGCTAGTGGATCTTCCTTCAGGAAATAAACCACTAGGACACAAGTGGGTCTTCACGAAGAAGATGAAAACTGATGGTACCGTTGACAAGTACAAGGCGAGACTTGTAGTCAAGGGGTATAGACAAACAGAAGGTGTTGATTATTTTGACACTTATGCTCCTGTTTCCAGTAAAACGTCAATTTGTTTAATCATTGCTCTCGCGACTTTGTTTAATCTTGAGATCCATCAAATGGATGTGAAAACAGCGTTCTAAAATGAAGACTTAGAAGAGGAGATTTACATGGAACAACCCGAAGGGTTCATGGTTCCAGGTAAAGAGAAAAAGGTGTGCAAACTTGTCAAATCCTTATATGGGCTAAAACAAGCACCTAAACAATGGCACGAAAGATTTGATAGCGTTATGCTTCCAAATGGATTTCGTATAAATCAGAGTGACAAATGTGTTTACGTAAAAGGAGAGGAAAAAGACTATGTTATAGTCTGTCTCTACGTAGATGACATGATCATTATCGGTAATAATAATAACATTAATATTACCAAGAAGATGTTGTCACGCAACTTTGACATGAAAGACTTAGGTCTTGCAGATGTCATACTTGGCATGAAAATCACCAAGACACCAGATGGCTACGCACTGTCCCAGGGTCATTACGTCAAGAAAATTCTTGACAAGTTTGACAAGGGAAGCGATGCTATTGCAAGAACACCAATAGAAGTGGTGTGTAATTTGCACAAAAACTATGGACATAGTGTGCGTCAATTAGAATATTCAAGGATCATAGGCAGTCTCATGTACCTCATCCAGCGGTCATAGAGGGTTTTTCGGATGCTAACTGGATCGCAGACTCCAAGAATATAAGATCTACGAGTGGATACATATTCATAATTAGAGGTGCGTTGATTTCATAGAAATCGTGCAAGCAGACGTGCATTGCAAGATCAACTATGGAATCTGAGTTCATAGCGTTGGATCTTGCAACTGACGAGGCTGACTGGCTTCAGAACTTTCTTCAAGATATTTCGATGTGGCTAAAGCCAGTGGCTTCTATTAGCGTGCATTGTGATAGTCAGGTAGCTATAGGAAGAGCACAAAGTAATGTGTACAATGGGAAGTCTCGACACATACGTCGAAGACATAAGAGTGTACGACAGTTGTTGAAAACTGGCGTAATTCCCTTAGACTTTGTGAGGTCTAAAGAAAATATTGCAGACCCATTGACGAAAGGTCTAGCGAGAGACCAAGTAGAAATTTCATCGAGGGGAATGGGATTGAAACCCACAAAAATGACCTCCAACCACGATGGCAACCCTACCTGAATTGTAAACCCCAATTTGTAGGTTCAAAGGGACAACCAAATTGTGAGAGGTGAGGTCGAACAAAGCACTCGGGAAATTGAGTTCCCAACCCATTTCTATGATGAAAGAGTGATAGACTTGTACAGTGAAGGAGAACTTGAGGTTCTAATGATCCTTATGACTTGTTATAACAAGTGGGGTATGACAATATCCTTTAATGAGAGATCACCTATGTCGAATGTGAAGGGGCCGCTTCGTTGAGATGAGTTAAAGGGCTAAATCTCTAGAGCGTTTGATGAATTTTGCCAAGGCAGTCCAGGGCCGAAATGGACAACAACGAAAGGACAAAAAGTAATACTGGAATGAGTCGTGTGAGTATCATTGTCTTGGTATACACAAAACGCCGAACAGTTCAAGGCATCACGTCCACTGGTTGGCAAGTATATACGATGGTATTTCACTAAGGAAGGTTCAAGGCCCAAAACCACCTATCATGATGCAACAAGTTCTGGCAGAACTCAGAAATTGCATTTAGCATTGCTAGGTTCACATGCATTTCAACCAATTACATTCATGTGGGGGATTGTTGGAGAATATTTGGAATTGAGTCCAAATAATAAGTGCAAAGTGCAAAGTGTGTGAATTGTAATTACTTATTGAGAAGATTTTTTTTGAAGACACACTTATTATTGTGCTTGAATGTGGTAAAAAAAATAAAAATCATTTGAATGCATTCAAATGGTTATGAATGACAAGAGTAATCACCCCCTTTAATGTCTTGTGGTTGTTACATTTTTTCTCACCTATAAAAGGAGGCATCCACTCTTGGGAAAAATCATCCAACAAGCATACAAAACAAAAACATTCTTTTTGCATACATAGCATACATTTTTCTAAGTTCTGTAAGTATTACGAAGTTCGATAGAGGAATTGATCTTAGCTTCAAGACTTTTCCACCACGACGGACGTTGTACCTTGGGAGGTCGTTGCCATCGAGGGTTCGAAGCTGAATCGGCAAATTGATCTTAAGGGGAGGAGGTTAAACTTTCAACTCGTCCAATTCACTCTAAAGAAGTTTCTGACTCGCCTAATCCACTCCAAGAATTTTATCATCAGTTGCTGAGAGGTATATCTATATTTATTTTCATAATTTGTTGTGATACATATTATATGAAATCACATGTGTAGGTTTATGTGTTTGATACTGAAATTATAATTTTATTGTTATTCATACGTGTAGGTGCACGCACGTCCCCAACACACATCCCGTTCGATTGTGTTTTGAAAACATGGAAATATTTTTTACAAAATAAATGGCACGAGAGAGTTTGGTGCATGTTTCTTATAACACCGGGTGGTTTAATTTATGCATTATTTTCCCCTTATTTTTGTTATTATTATTCGTGTCAGGAAATTACTGAGTCACAAGATCATGCTCACTTGGTTCCTTCGAGGCATTCCCACGCCCCCAATATCTTTATTTCTTCATACCTTTATTTACTTATTGCCCGGTTCTTAATTCTCAACTGGTTTACCAATCTTAATAATTTTGTTTTGTCATGCCCAACTAAAAGCTTGTGATTCTGCAAGTGGGCAATCAGACTAATACCAAATGAGGAAAGATTATGATTCTTTAAGCATAATGAATTCAGTATGAAATCTTAGACTAGTATTTGATGTTTTAAGCAATCATGATCAGGGGTCTAATCTGAAATTATTGCCATTTTGAAGGTACTTTGTTCGGTTGAATATAATTTAATATGTAAGAGCCTTATTTTACACTGAGTATTTTACTCAATATTCATCGTGTCCTTAATAGTTTATATCGTCAGAAAGATAGTAGCATAATTTATACGAATACTTATGAATTTACGGATAAAAATAACTATATACAAGGATATTTAACTGTATTTATTTTGTTAAAAAAAAACCAACTGTATTTATCAAAAAGAAACTTTCCATACTAATGTCCAGAAATTTACATGGTCACAACTAACTAATTGTCGTCAATAAACTCTTAACACAATGATGAGAAGCCAATGATTTCTTCTTTAAATTTAATATCAATAAAAAAGAAGAAGAAGATGAAAGATACAAAAAGGATACAACCCTGCCGACTTCAAAGTTCTCAGATTAAAATGTAGTTGTAATTCATTTCCAACTATTTTGGTATTATTTCGTCAAGGTTACAATACACCGAGAAATCGATACAGTGGGGTCTGACTTAACCAAAATAATGCTATCCTATTACAATGAATGGACTAGATTGGTTCGGAACACCTATTACACATAAGGAAATATAAGATGACAGGAAATAATCCCTAAATGGCCAAGTTGAGAGAACAGTCGAACGAGAGAGATTTGACGCTCTTTGATTGTTGTATTGCGAGCATTAGATACTTATGATATCGGACTGAACTTGGGAGCTTGCTAAGCTACCTACGTATCCCATTAAGGGAATCAAGCCGAACGTAGTTCATTTGTCTCTTTTGAGTTGCTTCTATTAGGTCAACCCCTGGTTGGGCTGCCTGGTTCACTTGGTTCAGCATTGACGTAACTTCACGGTTTCAATCATATCTCCTTGTAGGATGATCGAAACCTCGATCCGCTTCTTGATTACAGACCCTGACTCATGTAGCTTTCAGGCCATGTATGGGTTAGCTATTTATGTACATCGAATTGGCTTGGTTCGATGCATCTATGTCGAACTGGGTGAATTCGAGACAGCTTGGCGCGACTCCACGGTTTCGATCATATCTCTTTGTAGGATGATCGAAACCTCGATCCGCTTCTTGATTAGGAACCCTGACTCATGTACATTTCTGGGCCTACACATCAAATTGGTTTGGTTCGATGCGTGCGCATCTAATTCGACCCCTCAATATCGAACCGGGTGAATTCAATGCGTTGTGCGCGACTTCACGGTTTCGATCATATCTCTTTCATGGATGATCGAAACCTCGATCCGCTTCTTGATTCGGGACCCTGACTCATGTAGATTTCAGGGAATATAAGGGTTTGATGTGTGCATCGAACTGGGGCATCAAATTGGGGCATCAAATAGAGGCATCAAATTGGGGCATCGAATTGGGGCATTGAATTGGGGCATCGAATTGACTTGGTTCGATGCGTGGAATCGAATTGAGTTGGTTCGATTTGTGGCATCTCTCTCTCTCTCTCTCTCTCTCTCTCTCTCTCTCTCTCTCTCTCTCTCTCTCTCTCTCTCTCTCTCTCTCTCTCTCTCTCTCTCTCTCTCTCTCTCTCCTCTTGTGAGGAGTAAGGGGGGTGTATATAGGCATGATCCGAGGGCTTAAAGGTCATTTTACACTGATCTGTGCAGCTTTACTATTTTGGGCATAACTTTCTCTATGGACCTCCGAATCGCATTCCGCTTGTTGCGTTGCAACCTAGACTCATGTGGCTTTCCAATGACATATTACTCAATGTCTAATTAGATATATAAATAAAATGGTGACCCAAATACGGCTAAGATAGCTTAACCTCTAACCTTCTCGACACTTATTAGTCAGTTTCGCGCCATCGTGGCTTCTTCTTAACATGACTCATTATGCCACACCATTTAGTCCCCCAGTTTGGAGTGTGATTTTGGAACATAAGCATACTTCAAACTATAATGAAGTGCTAGAGTCATTTCGCCTCAGTTTTGGGGTGATTAATGTCATTATGCACCAGTGTAGTTTACCGAATAAGCCCACATCATATAATCCCCCAGTTGGGAGACGGTGTCGATCAGAGAGCGGGTGCCAAACTTATAAGATGTATTCTTGACTTACCGCTTTATGCTTGTTATTTTGATAAATTTGAAAATTATGCCCCCAACTGGGAGGCGATCTAGATCAGAGAACGGGTTCCAATTTTGGAGACCTGAGCCTCTTTTATTAATGTTAGTGCCACCTAGAGAATGTTCTTCATTTGATCTTGTGGTGGTTGGCTTGCTTGTTTGGCTCGTTTTGGCTGTCTTTTCTTTCAGTTGTTGTTATCGCATCTTACTTTATTTTGACAATTTGAGCATCCTTCCATAATCCTGGAGAGTTTTCATTTTGTTCTGGATCGAGGTTTATTGTTCTATTCAATTGAATTAGAACCACTCAATCAAGTGTTATTTCTAAAGGGTCTCGGTATTATTTAGGGAGTTGCGGTTAGCACTTATCGTTGTTTGACTAAGTATCCATCTCTTTGAAGCCCTAAGACTTTTGGGTTGAGTTGAATTCTCACATACTAGTACATGTTTTAGCATCCTTATGCGTGCAATAGAAAAATGCGTCGTGCGCCGGCATAGGTGGTGCACATGCACAAACGCATGTCGAGCCCAGGCCCGAGCCTGCTTTGCTCGTCTCTTGAACGATATGCAAAATCTCAATTTTGTGCACCTTTATATGCGTCAAGTATTATTTTTTCTCGAAGATGGAGTAACTGTATTTTAGCCTTTTGCGCGACTTGGTAGCTCAGAAACTTATCCGCTTTGATTTACGTGTACGGGCATAGTCTGCTCGATCTTTTTATCGTTCTAATGAGTTTTCTCTTTCTATTAGCAGATTCTTTGGTCGCCAGTAGGATGACTCTCATCTTATGAAGATTGTGTTTGAGTTGCAAACTACGACAACTCACCTGGTTACCATTCTTTCTTCGGGGATTCGGCAACAGTTAAGTTTGTGACATGACTCCACAAGTTGCTAGTCTGGAAAGACCGCCTGGCCATAATAAAGCTCGACCTTGGGTGTGCTAGCTAGTTGTTGCATGATCATACGAGGTTTTTACCTCTAATTTTGATATTATCTCTGTTTCGACAAAGTTGTTGATAACAAGGAGACGAGCATAATGAACTCTGATTTGGTTGTCCTTTGCCTTAGGGTTGTGCACTGATTTTGCAATTATGTTTGGTTTAGATCTTTATTCATAGTCGTGAGACTTTATGGAATGCATTGCTTTCATTAAAGGCGTAGGCTTTACATGATAGGCCGAATCTGTGCTGTTAGATCAATGCTAGATCAAATCTATTGAATCTTCAAATTACTCGTACTGAGACTATTTGATAGTCATTTCATGTTTGAAGTGGAAACAAATCGGTAGTGTTACTTCACCATATCTCGAAATTCGATTGGTTTGACTTATGGCATGCGTCGAATGGATGGAATTTGATCGTCAGTGCACATCGCAATCTCATCCTAATTCAATTTTGAAGGTTGTTAAAAAATTGAAATTTGGATGATCATCATCGTTGAATGTGCTCGGATTCGATCGACTCTCTGATGGGTCTGCTTTTATGACAATTTGTTATGGTTGTTTTGGCGCTGCGTCGCCCTGTTGCATTGAACATTATTTTTCAATGAATCTTTGCTGATGTCTTTTTGCGGTTACTTTCTTTCAGCGACATTTTTTACTATTCCTTTGTTACTTGTCAACTCTATGCCACGTCATGTTGCAGAGTTGCTATGGCATCTTTTGTTAAGTTAGCTCAATGTTCACCTCATTGTTTTGAGGTTTTCCATCCTGCATGATTTATTTGGGTGCACTTGCCACTTGTGGGCAGAGTGTATATCTCCTTTGTCTTTATTTTAGCGAAACTTGTTGTTAGCGCTTTCGCAATTCACTTTTATTTTGGCAATTCATATGCCATATTGCATCGTGGGGTATCGCGCATGTTTCATTTCTTGCTGCCGCATTGGACATTTGTTATGTTGGCGTAACCAATTTCATAAGGTTTTTCCTACACACTTATCTCTTGAGACAGCCTTCCTCATCTCGTTGCTTTGTTTTTAAGGATTTAAGGGTTAGCACTTGTCATTTAAGACAGAGTGTCCGTCCCTTTTCTTAATTTTTAGGGATTTACGGTTATCACTTGTCGCTTTGGGGCAGAGTGTCCGTCCCGTTTCCTTCTCATCACGGGTCCCTTTTAGATCATGGATATAGTTATTTTTATGCAAATAACTTCACAATGCGTAGTTCTGCTTTTGCTGCATTTGTGAGACAGTGCTGCCATCGTTGCTTAACCTTGTATGATTTGCGCTTTGAGGATTATGGCCTCACTCGGGTATCGGTTTTTGATATTTTTGATTGGTGCGTCCCAGTTGCTGCATTAGCGTTGTTGGATCGTGTGAAGGCGCGACGTTTATTCGCCCAATACGGTTTTGCAGTTATCTTTTGAATTAATCGTTGTTGTCTTTGAGAGATAGACAACTTAGATAACACGTAGGTTATGCTGCTAAGCACCTCGATCGAGCGAGAGATCGTCTCAATGGAGACCTTCGACTAAGATAGAAATGATATATAAGTGATGGATCTAAAGGGATCTAGTGCTAAGTTTCTCAAGCTGCTTGCATTGATCTTGCAGTTTATGCTTGGTAGAGATCTTTGTCTATTTGGATATTGTGTCTCCTTTGTTCGGATACTTTGTTGCAATCGTATTTGATGACCGCTCACGTTTTGTTTCTCGCACTTTGTGCTTTTACATGTTATTACTCGTCGAAGGTGACGGTTAATTTGGCATCTGGGTATTCTTATTTCTTGAGGTGATAAGCCTTCTATATTAGTTTAAATATGCACTCATCTGAACAGACAAACATCGTTCCATGTTGGACAGATGTAACTGATTTGCCACATGAAGTCTATTGCCATATCCAGCCTTTCAGGCATATGGATATGTTGTTTGCATCATGCTTCTATGAGCGGATGTCTATCCTTTGTGATGTCTAATTTATTTCTGACCATGATGGGCTGATGCCCATTTTCGATATACTCCATATATTCATCTGACCACTTTGGGCCATTATTTTATTCTTCATCTGGCCGCTGGGCCGATATTTCATTTTTGAGATTTTAGGTTTACATTTATCTTGTCGGGCTAATGCTTTGGTGTCGCTTTGGACAAGTTTGCTTCGTACCGTTTCGAATAGGTTTGCACCATGCCGCTTTGTGTGGACGTTCTCGTTGCCACTCTGGACACGTTTGACGTACCGCTTGGGGTAGATGATTTGGTGTTGTTAATTTTGTATCGGAAGGAAATGAAATTGTATTATTCGAATGTTGGGTGCAAGCGGATGAACTATGCTTACGAAGGATCAGATTCAGGGAAATTGTGCCAATTTCGCTTGTTCGATGAGTCTGGTCCTTCGTTCCAAGTTCCCCCAGTCGTTTGTTGAGTAGCAATACTTGAATACCATTTTGATGATATTAGGACATTTTGTTTATTGACACTCTTGCTTGTCACTTCTACAACGGTTCTTTATGAAATCGATTTTGTGGCCTGACATCATATTTTTTGGTTTCTGCTTGTTCGTATACATACTTTTATCGTGACGCTTATGTCGTGCATGAGGGGTGAATTTTGCTTTTGACCTCTTTGGGTCGATGGATCTCCGTCATTACGTTTAAGCTGTGTATGAGGAGTGTATTTTGCTGTTGACCTCTTTGGGTCGATGGACCTCCATCATGGCGCTCGTGTCGTACATGAGGGGTTTTCAGTATCATGTGAATAAAACTCCACATGTGTAACAGTAAGATTCTTTGATACCTCATAAGGGTAAGATTCTTCGATATCACCTACATGTAAGATTCTTTGATACCTTTTAAGGTTAATATTCTTTGATACCTTATACGGGTAAGATTCTTTGATACCTCCTACGCGTAAGATTCTTTGATACCACCTACGGGTAAGATTCTTCGATACCTCATATTGGTAAGATTCTTTGATACCTCATAAGGGTAAGATTCTTTGATACCTCATAAGGGTAAGATTCTTGGTGTCTCGTGCCATGATGGACAGAGTTTCCGTCCTTCTCGTTGCCTCTAGGGATTTTCGGTATCTCGTGCCACGATGGACATAGTTTCCATTCTTCTCGTTGCCTCTAGGGATTTTCGGTATCTCGTGCCACGTTGGACAGAGTTTCCGTCCCTTTCGTTGTCTCTGGCTTTTTTCGGTATCTCGTGCCACGATGGACAGAGTTTCCGTTCCTCTCGTTGCCTTAGGGATTTTCGGTATCTCGTGCCACTTTGGACAGAGTTTCCGTCCCTTTCGTTGCCTCTGGCTTTTTTTGGTATCTCGTGCCACTTTGGACAGAGTTTCCATTCCTCTCGTTGCCCTATGGATTTTCGGTATCTCGTGCCACATTAGACAGAGTTTCCGTCCCTTTCGTTGCCTCTAGCTTTTTTCGGTATCTCGTGCCACTTTGGACAGAGTTTTCGTTCCTCTCGTTGCCCTAAGGATTTTTGGTATCTCGTGCCACTTTGGACAAAGTTTCCGTCCCTTTCGTTGCCTCTAGCTTTTTTCGGTATCTCGTGCCACTTTTGACAGAGTTTTCGTTCTTCTCGTGTTTATTTGTCGCAGAACTCCTTGGTTCCTCATTTGGAGCTTTTAGCATCATTTCTATAAGACTCCACCTGCGCCGTTCACGTAGATAGATACATTTAATAATTTGCAAAAGGTTGGGCTCTATTACTAACCGAGGGATCTATGTTTCCTAGTCTTTGCACGTGATTCAAGCCTTCGCAGTTCATACAGTTTATTTAACTTCTGATCGCAATTGTTTCTACTCCTTTGCACAATAACGCCTAAGATGTTGCAAATTCCAATGTCGCTTGTATGATCTTGAAGGGCCCGTCCATTTTGGTTCGAATTTTCCAATGTACTATTTTGTTGATACACTTCTGAGTACTAGATCTCCTACCTCAAAATTTCATAATTGGAGTCTGTTGTCGTAGCCTTTAGCATTTGTTGCTTTGAAAGCTACAGTGTGTTGGTACGCATCTTCCCGTGTTGTGCCTATCATGTCCAGATCCATCTGACGTAAGCAGACTGATTGTTCGGGATCATAGTCGTGAATCTTGCGTGTTGGCATTCCCATTCCAAGTTTTTCATGTGTCTTTCATCCTCTTCTCGAGGTAATCTTCGATTTCTTGTTGTTGGATTCCATCTGTATGTAGTATCCATTTGATGATGGCCCTGCTGGTTCCTGCTTGGTCTGATAATCAATGCAATCCGACCTTCGATACCACCTTAGGGTAAGACAAATCATGACACTATTCGGGGTGTAGTCGTTTGTCCGTGTAGGATTGGGATTGAAGAATCCCTAATCATTGTCCGATAATGTTAGTTTTCTTGGTTGAATTGCGGATTTGTTTATTTTTCTTAGCACCACTCCTTGTTTACTCGGGACCGAATTCCATATTGTCAACTCCGTAGTTGTTTCCCGATCTCGATATAGCTACTTGGACTCTTCACGGTTCTTTTCCCGTTGGTCCATTCCATTTCTTTGCCATTTACCTAAACAGACTCTTAAGAGTAAGCAAAATGGTGTTCCCACAGACGGCGCCAATATTTTGGTCTTATTTCGTCTAGGTTACAATACACCGAGAAATCGATATAGTGGGGCCTGACTTAACCAAAATAATGCTATCCTATTACAATGAATGAACTTGATTGGTTCGGAACACCTATTACACATAAGGAAATATAAGATGACAGGAAATAATCCCTAAATGGCCAAGTTGAGAGAACAGTCGAACGGGAGAGATTTGACGCTCTTTGATTGTTGTATTGCGGGCATTAGATACTTATGATATCGGACTGAACTTGGGAACTTGCCAAGCTGCCTACATATCCCATTAAGGGAGTCAAGCCGAATGTAGTTCATTTGTCTCTTTTGAGTTGCTTCTATTAGGTCAACCCCTGGTTGGGCTGCCTGGTTCACTTGGTTCAGCATTGGCGTGACTTCACGGTTTCGATCATATCTCCTTGTAGGATGATCAAAACCTCGATCCGCTTCTTGATTACGGACCCTAACTCATGTAGATTTCAGGACATGTATGGGTTAGATATTGGTGTACATCGAATTGGCTTGGTTCGATGCATCTATGTCGAACTGGGTGAATTCGAGACAACTTGGCGCGACTCCACGGTTTTAATCATATCTCATTGTAGGATGATCGAAACCTCGATCCGCTTCTTGATTAGGAACCCTGACTCATGTAGATTTCTGGGCCTATGCATAGAATTGGCTTGCTTTGATGCGTGCACATCGAATTCGATCCCTCAATGTCGAACCGGGTGAATTTGATGCGTTGTGCGCGACTTCACGGTTACGATCATATCTCTTTCATGGATGATCGAAACCTCGATCCGCTTCTTGATTTGGGACCCTGACTCGTGTAGCTTTCAGGGAATATAAGGGTTTGATGTGTGCATCGAATTGGGGCATCGAATTGGGGCATTGAATTGGGGCATCGAATTGAGGCATCGAATTGGGGCATCGATTTGGGGCGTCGAATTGACTTGGTTCGATGCGTGGCATCGAATTGAGTTAGTTCGATGCGTGGCATATCTCTCTCTCTCTCTCTCCCCTCGTGTGGGGAGAAAGGGGGGTATATATAGGCATGATCCGAGGGCTTAAAGGTCATTTTACACTGATCTGCGCAGCTTTACTATTTTGGGCATAACTTTCTCTCTGGACCTCCGAATCGCATTCCGCTTGTTGCGTTGCAACCTAGACTCATGTGGATTTCCAATGAGATATTACTAAATGTCTAATTAAATATATAAATAAAATGGTGACCCAAATACCGCTAAGATAGCTTAACCTCTAAGCCTTCTCGACACTTATTAGTCAGTTTTGCGCCATCGTGGCTTCTTCTTAACATGACTCATTATGCCACACCACCAACCAAAAAATAAACTCTGAATTACTAGGAGCTAGCTACTACAAGAAAACATCTAAGTAGGAGAGGGGAATTAAATATATGAAGGCATAAGATTTCCTTCTTAAATAGTAGCGATATGTTGAAAACCCGAAACTAAATATGGAGAAATCTTAACAAAGAATAATCCCTTTGATATTAATAAAAAAATATACAAAAAACCGTAGAAAAGAACACATCAAATCGCACCGAAAAGGCACCAGATAGCTGGCACTGGAGTTGTGTTGGTAAGTTTGTCGAAAATGCCACAATCTGGAACTTGAAAGTCGCGAAAATAAAGACATTTTCCTTAAAAGTGTAATTTGCGCCCACCTCGTGTGTGCCAAAAAGGGTTACAACGAATCGCTTCCCATAATATAATTTAAGCCCATAAATGAAAAACAATAGATTGCATTTTTGGACTTACGAAATTACTAAACAGAAAAAGAACATGAGTGCAGAGAAATACAGAAATAATTTCTACAACAAATATTTTGTATAGGATATGAGAGTACAAAAATTCATAATTCTGATTCTGATAATCTTTCGAATTTATAGACGGTGAACAATTGTATGGAAAAATCACAACTTTTTCCGGGCATTCTTTTATAAAAAGACACAACTCTCCAGTTTAACAGTTAGATCATATGAATAGATGATCTGATGGTTCAAATTAAGTGATTGTTAATATTTAAAATCCGAATTTTAAATATTCCCTTCAAATAATTTCAGATTAATCATAGTCGTGTGATTTAAATCTTAAGTCAGATTAAATCTACACCATCCAATTTAATCTATATTAATTTAATATTCAAATTAAATCACTCCCGTCCATTTTATTTAATTAATTAAATAAAATATGCGGCCTAGATCGATGCAAGCGTGCAAAGTGCTAAGTGCGCCAAACAAAAGCGTCACTTAAGCGCCACGTCCACGCGTGCGAACGCATAAGGGCTCAGTTCGGTGCACATGTATGCATGTGCACCACCTACACTTAATTACCCAAGTAATAAAGTGCAAACGTAGATATACCAACAAATAGTTTTTATTTTTCCTATGTGGGACAACTTTTTTGGGGTATTCTTTCACCATAAGACACAACTCTCCAGTTTAAATCTCAACCGTTAGATCATCAGAATAGATGATCTGATGGTTCAAATTAAGTGACTATTAATATTTAAAATCTGATTTTTAAATATTTCCTTCAAATAATTTTGGATTAATCATAGTCGTTAGATTTAAACTTAAGTCAGATTAAATCTACAACATCCAATTTAATCTATATTAATTTAATATTTAAATTAAATCACTGTCATCCATTTTATTTAATTAATTAAATAAAATATGCAGCCGAGGTCAATGCAAGCGTGCAAAGTGCTAAGTGAGCCCAACAAAGGCGTCACTTAAGCACCACGCGCACGCGCGCGTGGGGGCTCAGCTCGGTGCTCGTGTGTGTATGTGCACCACCTACACTTAATTACTCAAGTGAAAAAATGCAAACATAGATATACCAACAAATAGTTTTTATATTTCCTATGTGGGACACTTAAGTCACTTTAGTAAAATTGACCTATAAGAACTAAAACTCTTCAAGCCCATAAAAGTCTCTATAGGTAACATGAGTTATAGCACAACATACTTTACCAATGTAAGACAAAACTCAAAAAAGGCTTTTATTATTGCATGCATTCACATTCCATCAACACATAACCAATGTGGGATATCTCTGACAAGATTTATTATTTGAAAACTAAATCTAATAAGTTGTCATTGCCAAATCACAACACATGACCACTAGCCACATACCGAATTAGTGCTATTAAGAGGTGATACATTAATCCGTTGCCAGACAGTCTATATTATGTGGAACTTGGCAAGTGAGAGATTGGTAAGCCTTTTTGCACACTAAATTTGTCTACGCACACATCGTGAAATGGCAAGGAATTCCTTTCGCTCTCCATTTCACAGACCCAAACCAAATATTATTGCGAGAAATAAGCTCTTGATCCTTCCTCAAACACATTCTGTTTTGAGCTCGAGTTGGATGCACGTCTATGGATCTTGTAACGAACCTTTGATTTTCCTTTTGTCGAAATTAGTTAATACTTCATTTTCAGTTATGATGTTTGTGGTTTTTAGATAGTAATGTATAATTGTGTTTGATAATACTCATAAGTGTTGTGTATAGATTGTAGCTTTCTCGAGATGCTAATATATATATATATATATATATATATATATTCATGGAAAACGCACTAACTATATAAGATTTGTTATATAGCGTGGTTATCGACCTTAAGGAATATTTTAGGTCATTGTGGCCTTTATTTGGAATGGGTCATTCCATATTTAAGGAGTGGAAAGTAATTATTTCATAATTTAAGAGTTGAAACATAATTATACCATGCTCAATGAAAGGATCATTATTTCAAATGATCTAATTTAGGTTTCTAAACGTTATTATTCAAAAGCAAAGGGTGCCAACATAAATATTTTAACCTTAAACATAATTCAAGGGTGAGACAATAATTATTGAGAAATAATAGACGTGGAAGCAATTACTTCAACTTTCAAGGAATAAAGTAGTTATCTAGATATTTTGGTGGTGCAAACATAATTATTTCACAGTTTAGGGGATGGTACCATAACTACCTCAATTTGATGGTTAATAAAGTAATTATTTAGAAGTTTAGACGACGTCGTAGGAACATAAGTACTCCGTATTTTAGGAGTTGGAGTTCAATCGATTTTGATACATGGTTAACAAAATAGTTATTAGAAGTTTAAGGGTAGGTAATTACTTAAAAGTTACGAGCATGAAAATAAATACCTCCTGGTATGGGATAGAAGTTTAATTATTTATCATATTAACGACACATATGTTTATTTATATTATTTTAGTCAGTATAAGAATTAATCTGAATAAATATTACTCATTTAATAATATGGAATTTTTAATTAGTAATTAAAATTACAAATTTAAATATTGCACATACATAGTCCTAATCTCTTAGACATGAGAAAAAGGTCAGACAAAGGCTCTTAGGAGGCAACATCAATTGCTACTTATTGACTCGATTCCACCCCCAATATATGCACTTCCTACTAGTATTCTGACACATTCGACGTATCGGTGCCTCAGTACACCGTATTGTTGGGTTGTGGAGCCTAAGTTGTCCCGGGCCCGTATTAAAGATCCATGCTAATTTTCGTTGGCCAAAACAGAAGGGTTATTTATAGCAAAGATGTTGTGTTTAATGAACATGTTTTGTACAAAGTCAGGTTGGGTGCATCAAACACTGTGGGTGTTGATACTCAGGTTAAGAACCCGAAGACTGTGGAATTTGATATCTCCAATTCTGAGGAGAATAAGATCCTCGAAAATGAGGCGATTAAAGAGGAAGAATCACGTACTTCAGAGCCTACTTTGAGGAGATCAAGTAGGGAACATCGTGCTCGTGAGAGGTATTCTCCTACTTTACATTATTTGTTATTGACTGATAGTGGTGAGCTTGAGTGTTATGTAGAGGCAGTGAAGAGTGTTGATTCGAGCATGTAGGAGCTTGCAATGGATGATGAGATGAATTCATTGAAGTCGAATAACACATGGGAGCTTGTTGAACTTCCAAAAAGATAAAAAGGTGTTGCATAACAAGTGGGTTTATAGAATAAAAGAGGGAGCAGATGGTAGCACACATTACAAGGCAATGCTAGTTGTGAAGGGTTTTGAACTGAAAGAATGAGTTGATTACTCTGACATTTTTTCTTCCATGGTGAAATTGACAAGCATTAGGATGGTTTTGAGCATAGTTACACCAGGGAACTTATTGTTAAAACAAATGGATGTAACAATAACGTTTCTTCATGGTGATTTTGAAGAAGACATTTACATGCAGCACCCGGAGGGTTATGTGTCTAAGGGTAACGTTGAGCTGGTTTTGTAAGTTGGAGAAGAGCGTGTATGGTCTGAAACCAGCTCTAAGACAATGGTATAAGAAGTTCGATGGCTTCATGCATGGGATTGGCTTTGGGAGATGCAATGCTAATCATTTCTGTTACTTTATGAGGTTTGATAGTAGCTTCACTGTTTTGCTATTATATGTTGATGACATGCTAATAGCAGTTTCATGTGTTCAAGAAGTGAACAAGTTGAAGAAACAACTATATGAACGTTTTTCCATGAAGGATCTTGGCGAGATAAAAAAAATCTTGGGTATGCGGATTAATCGGGAGAAGGTGGCGGGTAAGTTGTATCATTCGCAGTCTGATTACATTGATAAAGTGTTGAAGAGACTTAGTATGCAAGATGCAAAGCCGGTAAACACTTCTTTAGGTAGCCATACCAGACTATCTAAAATGGAGTCACCTAGTAGTGATCTGGAGCATGCAAAGATGAAGAAAGCTTCATATGCTTTAGTAGTTGAGAGTCTTATGTATGCTATTGTGTATGCAAGGCTGGATATTGCGCATGCAGTGGGAGTTATGAGCATATATATCACTAGTCCGAGGAAGCAACACCGGAAAGCAGTGAAGTGAATCTTTAGGTAAAATATACGGATTTGAACGGTTATGTAGATGCTGATTTGGCGGGTGATCTTGATAGTAGAAAGAGTACTACTGGTTAGATTTTTTACATTGGGTGGTACTATATCATGTGGATCTAAATTGCAGAAGATTGTGGCTTTGTCTACTACAGAAGCGGAGTATGTAGGGGTGACTAAAGCTAGTAAAGAGATGGTATGATTGCAGAATTTCTTGGGTGAATTAAGAAAATGGCAAATAGTATTATGTACGATGACAGTCAGAGTGCTATTTTCTTGGCCAAGAATTCGGCATTTCATTCAAGGACAAAGCACATTGAGTTGAAGTATCATTACATACAGTATCTCTTGGAGAAGAAGGCTTGGCAACTTATGAAGATTTCGGGAAGTGAGAACCCTGCTAATATGTTGACTAAGGTTGTAACCTTAGAGAAGTTGAAGCTTTGCATGGCTTCAAATGAACTTGGAGCTTGAAGAGCCCAACGTTTGGTGGTACCATTGTTAGAGGAATGTTATTTGGAAGAGTGAAGATGTGGTTACGATGACTTTAGTCTCCAAGTGGGAGATTGTTGGGTTGTGGAGCCTAAGTTGACCCAGGCCCGTACTGAAGATCCAAACTTATTTTCTTGATCCACTACAAAAAAAGGGGTCATTCGTGATCGCCCAGCGGTCACGAATAAGTCTCATTCGAAAGTTTTGATTTTCGTTTGTTTAATTAAGGTGCGATGTTTGTTAAATTGATAAAATACTTACTACTAAGTAAATTAAAAGAGAGTTTATCACAAAATTACACATTACATCTAAAACAACTTAGTGTATATGATGATTAGTTGTAGAACATAAAATAGGTTATTCGTTCATAACTCGCCTAATCACATCTAATTCGCTATTTTAATATGTTAATTAATAATGGTGTACTAATTTATTACTTCAATTCACATGTAGTTAAAAATCATAAACACATCAAGATGAATCCATAAAATTAAATTTTCTTTTATGAATGTTATTCGTGACCGCTGGGCGGTCACGAATGAGGGTCTTTCGTGACCGCCCAGCGGTCACGAAACCTACTTGTGGTCACGAAACCTACTTGTGGTCACGAAACCTACTTCGTGACCGCCCAGCGGTCACGAACATACTTCGTGACCGCTGGGCGGTCACGGATGACCCTTATTCGTGACCACCCATCGGTCACAAATAAGTTTCATTCAAAAGTTTTGATTTTCGTTTGTTTAATTAAGGTGCGATGTTTGTTAAATTGATAAAATACTTACTACTAAGTAAATTAAAAGAGAGTTTATCACAAAATTACACATTACATCTAAAACAACTAAGTGTATATGATGATTAGTTGTAGAACATAAAATAGGTTATTCGTTCATAACTCGCCTAATCACATCTAATTCGCTATTTTAATATGTTAATTACTAATGTTGTACTAATTTATTACTTCAATTTACATGTAGTAATGAGACTTATTGTCAAAAATCATAAACACATCAAGATGAATCCATAAAATCAAATTTTCTTTTATGAATATTATTCGTGACCGCTGGGCGGTCACGAATGAGGGTCTTTCGTGACCGCCCAGCGGTCACGAATGCCAACGGCTAGTTGGCATTCGCGGCCGCCCGGCGGTCACGAACTGCCAGATTTTCATTTATAAATATCCTTTCCCTTACTTTCCTAATTCACAACAATCTTCACCATTTCTCTTAAGGTATTCTCGTTTTTTTCATTTAGATGGTCAACTATATTTTTAAATGCTAAATATTGGTATGATATGTTAACTTGTTTATTCATTTCTTGATAGATATTGGCGTAAACACATCGAGGGTACTCGTAGAGGACACAAGATTCTTGAAGATCGTTTTTTACGCTTCAAGAAGTAAGTTGATCAATTTATCACTCTACAACCTTATCGTGCAGGATAATTGTTATATTTTAAATTGTTAATTATTAATTGTTTGTAGTATTAATTGTAATTAATTATTTCCTTTAAAATTTACATCTTAGATAAATAATGGACTATCAAGTAGATAGGAATTGGATGTACGATAGATTCGAGAGCAGTGGTTATTTGCGAGATAGTTTTGTGGTTGGGGTTCGCACATTCATAGAATTTGCTTCGCGACATGATGGCTATTTAGATCTAGGGGGCGTATTAGGTGCCCGTGCAAAAAATGTAACAATTCAAAGTTTTTTGATCGATACCAAGTCCGTGATCATCTTCATAAGTCGAGATTTACGCCTGGATATTTTGAGTGGGTTTTGCATGGAGAGTAGTTTACCACCACTTCTATGACGTTTATCGACGAACCTCTCGGCCCATCACACGCCAATATTCCTGACAGCCCTATTCGTGCTGACGATTCGTTTAGACAGATGGTCGTGGATGCATATGGAGGCCGATTTGATGAGGACGCTGTGCGTAACGAGGATCCGAATCCCGATGCGAGAGATTTCTACGACTTGATGCGTCTAGGTCAGGTGAAGATGCACCCTAAGAAGAGCAAAACCGTCCTGCAGTGGATTGGAGAGTGGGTGAATTACAAAACTATTCACAAGGCGAGTAACATCGTTTCTGACTATTTTTTAAAGATGTCTAAAGATGGGTTCGACCCTGAGATTGAGAAGTTGTTACCTAAAGACACGAAAGGGATGCATAAGATGGAGCGAACCTTGGGGTTAGGGTACGAGAAGATCGATGTTTGCACAAATCAGTGTTTTATGTTTTACGGGTTTGCGGCGAGCAATGACTTCCTAAAATGCCCGATATGCGGGGTTGATAGATACGAGGAAGGTAAGAAGTCAAAGGTCGCAAAGAATCATTTGTGGTATTTCCCCCTAGGTCCTCGTCTTCAGAGGATGTATTATACCGTAGGTACTGCAAAGCATAAGACTTGGCATTTGAAGTGTCGAGAGGCTACGGATCGAATGATTCACCCGGCTTCCAGTGAGGCATGGCGACACTTTGATCGGACACATCCGGATTTTGCAGCTGAGCCTAGGAACGTACGACTCGGCTTATGTACGGATGGATTCACACCGTATGGCTCATCTGGGAAAAATTACTCTTGTTGGCCAGTGATGGTAACCCCATATAACCTCCCCCCCGATCTTTGCATGAGGCAGGAGTTCATATTTTTGAACCTTATCATTTCCAGTCCAGATAGTCCCGAGAAGAACTTGGATGTTTATCTTAGACCACTAATTAACGAGCTTAATGCTTTATGGAGCACTGGTTTGGAGACGTTTGATAGCTCAAGGAAGGAAAACTTTCAATTACGAGCGGCCCTGATGTGGACGATTAGCGATTTTCCAGCGTATGGAATGTTGTCTCAGTGGAGTACGCACGGGAAGTTAGCGTGCCCTTATTGCATGGGAGATACAAATTCATTTACGTTGAAGAATGGTGGTAAACCGTGTTGGTTCGATTGCCATCGTCGTTTTTTGCCCAAAAATCATAGGTGGCGGCATGACAAGAATTCATTCAAAAAAGGGGAAAAGTCACTAGAAGAACCTATTTGCAGGAAAATGGGCGACGAAATGAGGGAAATTATGGAGGGACTTGGGGATGTTGGTTTTGGGGCCAAAGTGAACAATCTACCGGGATTTCATACGGATCATAATTGGCTGAGGAAGAGCATATTTTGGGAACTTCCCTATTGGTCCACAAACTTGATTCGTCACAATTTAGATGTCATGCATTGTGAGAAGAACTTTTTCGATAACATCATCAACACAGTATTGGATGACTCTAAGACTAAGGACAACATCAAGTCTAGACATGATTTGAAGATTTGGACTATCCGTGAAGAGCTATTTTTAGAACAATCACGAGGAGGCGCATATGTGAAGCCAAGGGCAACCTATTGTCTCAAGCGGGATGAAAAGGTCAAGGTCTTGAAATGGTTGGGCGATCTGAAATTTCCGGACGGATACGCATCAAATTTGGGACGATGCGTACAAAAGCAACAACATAGGCTCTTTGGTATGAAGAGTCATGATTGTCACGTCTTCATGCAGAGATTGATTCCCATTGCTTTTCGCGACTTCCTGCCCACCAACATTTGGGAAACATTGGTGGAGATTAGTTTATTCTTCCGGGCAATTTTTGCTTCAGAGGTTTCGGCCACCGATATGAGAAGTCTTGAGGAATCCATTATAGTCACGATGTGCAAGCTTGAGAGGATATTCCCTCCTTCCTTCTTCGATTCTATGGAGCATTTGGCCATACACCTACCATACGAGGCTAAAGTAGGCGGCCCGGTTCACTACAGATGGATGTATCCATTCGAGAGGTACACAATGTTTAATGAGTTTAATTCGCTACTGTTATTCTATATGTTATTGACTTTTCGGTATTCCCAGGCGTATGTTTGATTTTAAAAAGTCAGTGATGAACAAAGCAAGGGTAGAAGGATGCATAGCGAATTCCTACCTCCTTTCAGAGCTATCCAATATGTGTGCACAATATCTAGGTATCTCCGCGAGTACTAGATATAACCGTCTCAATAGGAACGAGACTTTTGAGAGTTCAGAGTGGGATGATGAGCTGATGTTATTTCGAAAGAAAGGGAAGGCCCTTGGGCCACTAAACAAGAAGAGGCGGTTGTCGTCCGAAGAGTTGGAGCAAATTGAACTGTACACGCTTCTTAATTGTGAAGAGCTGGATGGATGGGTCGAGTATGTCAATATTCTTTATTTTACGTGCAAACACTCTTTATTAAGGATAACTTGTATGTATCACGTATTTCTAACTTATTTTGTGTGTAACTCACAGGTTGTTTATTGAGGAGGAGTGTAATGGACTTACTCCCATGGAGGTACAAAAGAAGAGAAACTGCGAGTACGTGGCATGGTTCAAGCAGACCTACTCGAGTGGCAAGTACATGACAGACGATCGTGTTAAGCCGTTGCTCGCAGGTCCTCTCAACTCAGTGTTGTACTATGAAGGGTACATTGTGAATGGGTTCCGATTTCACACAGATATGCGTTTGGGCCCTAAGAAGAGTGATTGTAGTGGGGTTTATGTGGAGGGGGACATGGGAGGATCACACGCCACCAACTTCTACGGGACATTGAACGAAATCATAGAGGTGGAATATTGGGGGCACAGAAGACCGCTATACATTGTATTCTTCAAGTGTAGGTGGTATGATATTAGAGCTCGAGGGACTCGTGTTCACGAGACGTACAAACTCGTTGATATTAACCCACGATGGTCTCTCACAACCAACAAGCCTTTTATTTTTGCCAATCAGGCCCTTCAGTCGTACTACGCCCCGTATCCACAACTTACGAATGGTCGACCAGGTCAAAATGGATGGATGGTTGTATCTACTATACCGGCTAGGCACGTGATCGACATGTCATCACTAAGTGATTCAAGCGACACAGAAACAGAAATAGGGATGCCAGCGGAAGTGTTCCAAGAGAACGCATCTGTAGGAATTAATATGTTCGTAGACTTTAGCGCATTTGATATGGATATACAATTGGGGCGGGCAAATGAGTTTGAGATCGTCGAAGATGTACAAGATAGAGGAGAAAAAGAAGCTGAAGAGGAAGACGAAGAAAGTGAAAACGTGGAGCTAAATAGTGATACTGAATAGTTCAAGTGTTTTGTAATAATTTAAAACATTACTTTGTGACGCACTTTATTTGTTCCATTACAATAATGAAAATTTAACAGTCCAACATTACAATAATGAAAATTTAACAATCCAACATTACAATAATGAAAATTTAACAGTACAACATTACAATAATGAAAATTTAACAGTCCAACATTACAATAATGAAAATACAACTAATCATCATCCGAACTATCATCCAACCCACATCCATTCCCGTCATCATCCTCCCCATCATCCTCCTCATCATCCTCACCACTCCCAACACCATCCTCAACACCCAGTTCCACATAATCGTCAGTCTGCAACGACGCCATAATATCATCGACATCGTCATCATCATCGTCATCAGAGTACTCCTCGATATACGCAGGCCTATCGGAAGAACTGGGAGCAAATGGATCTGGCCTACGACGCGGCATACGAACCGGTGGAATCACAGCTCCGTTCCTACGTGCATGCCCCATGAATATAGAATCTGATATCGGTGGAAGGTCCACGTTCACCTTCTCATTAAGCAAGCATATCCATAGCTCCATAGTGGCTTTCATATCAGTCATCCTTTGATCACTGCGATAGATAGTGCGGTCATTCTGTGTTTGTAATTCGTTGATGCATGCCTGTGAATAATCTTCTTGTTTCCTGTATTTAATGCTGAACGCCTCCGGGCGTGCATCCCTCGACAAGCCTTTCGCCTTCCCCTTCTTCACAGGACCAAATGCCTCGGTCCAACAGTCGGGATCGAACACTGGGAGCTTAACTGGGCGGGGATATCTTTTCCTCAATAGTTCCATGTACTTTTTCTGCATTAACATTTGAAAGAATCAATACTTATATTGGAATAAATAATTTAAAAGGAGTATGCGGTTGAAATAACTTACATATTGCGCTTTCGCCACAGCATCTACCCAAGTCCGCCGAGTTGGAACTCCTGTGTTACCGCCCGTCCCCTTCACCCGCTGCGTGTGACCACGTCTATAGGCCCCATCATATCGAATAGGGTCTTTTCGTGTTGGGTCCTCCTCAGCCTACACATTTCAAGAAAGAGTACGTCAAAATTGGCTTACGCATATATTAAGATTACTTAATTACACCCATATTGTTAATTTTCATAATTCATACCAGCCGACGTCTCAACTCCTCTAGGTCGCATGATCCACCAAAAAAAGTGGGAGGTGCCTTCACCCCCTCATTTGGCTCCTCGCCTCCTCTCCTGTTTTTCTTAGACTTATGCGACACCTCTTGATGATCCTCAGTGGCCCAATGCTTAATCGCCGCCGCCTCTAATCCGTCGTGCATCCAAGTTTTGTCTTTTCCGGCCCATTTCGGATCCACAACCCTCTCAAAGTATTGTTTCTTCGTGTTGTAAATCAAATTCTTATAACACAACTTCGCCTTCGTTTCGTAGGCCCGTTGTACTACGTGTTTTTCTCTCTGACGAACACTATATATATTCTGCCAATTAATAAAATTCGATTTATGAATATATTAAATTAAATAATATGATATAGTTGTGAAATAATTCCTCACCGTAAATTTAACAAACATTTTGCCTCGCACAGTTTCGGGCATCGTCAAGTAGGTAGGCCAGAACTCCTTCATGAACTGTCTGATCAACTCCGTGATCGTAGTCGCAACCTCGTTGCTAGAGGGGTTCATAAACAGGCCACGAGGACACAATTTAATGATCTGCCTTTGTTTCGCGTCATTGGGTTGTTGTGCACCTTTGGAGGTGCCTCTAGGTGGGCGCTGTTGCGTGACATTGAATACTCCCGATGCTGGAGTATCACTCGGCCTCTCGCTCGGGCCAGCTCCGGTGGAACCAGCGGAAGATGGTGCTCTAGCCCTAGATCCAGATGCAGTCGGTGCGGCATCGGGCACGGCAGCGGCATCAAAAGAAAGTCGGCGCTGTAGTAAAGGCGTCAAAGATGTAGACGCGTTGGGGATTGCGGCATCGCAACTACGACCGCCACGTGTGATAACTATACGAGGTCCAAGACTACCTCGCCCACTAGCAGTAGGGGGAACATCGGGAACATCAGGAACATCCGCATCATCAGGAACATCAGAAACATTTGAACATTGTTGACCACTGCCAACCCGACGACGACGACTGCCTGCCATATCGAATATATGCTAGAAAACTACGAGAAAATATCTAAGTTAGATGATTCAAAGAGATTCTCTAAAATTCAGTCGTTACTAAGTTATAAAGATTCCTTAAAGATCATTTGTACTAAGTTACAAAGAACCCCTAAAGATTATTTGTTTTAATATATAAAGATTTTGTAAAGGCAGTATTTCTAAGTTATAAAGTTCCCTAAAGGCGTTATTTCTACAAAAAAACATTAACCAATAATTTGACATGCATTTAAACTAATAGTTTAACATTAAATTACCGCGACGAATAATAATACATTAAATTACCTAAACTAACAATTTAATATTAAATAAAGATTCTCTAAATGCATCATTTCTAAGTTATAAAGTTCCCTAAAGATCATTTGTACTAAGTTATAAAGAACCCCTAAAGATTATTTGTTCTAATATATAAAGATTCTCTAAAGGCATTATTTCTAAGTTATAAATTCCCTAAAGGCACTATTCCTAAATTATAAAGATTTCCTAAAGGCATTATTTCTAAGTTTGACATTAATAAAAATAAACTTATAATTAAACAATTAAAACTATTACTAAAACATTAAATATAAAACATAATTAAAAAACTAGAAAGATAAATATTTAAGAGAGAGAGAGGAGAGGACTTACAAAGGTAAGGAATGAGAGAGGAGGAGGTAAGGAATGAGAGAGGAGGAGGGGGGTTTATATAGAAAACCCCCCTCCCATCCGCGACCGCCGGGCGGTCAAGATGCCACTCATCCGCGACCGACCAGCGGTCGCGGACGAGTGGCATCCGCGACCGCCGGGCGGTCGCGGACTCCATGGCGGGCAAAATCCCGCCCACTGGCGTCCGCGACCGCTGGGCGGTCGCGGACGAGTGGCATCCGCGACCGCCCAGCGGTCGCGGACGCCACTAGGCGGGCCATAGGCGGGAAGTTTCCCGCCTATGGATTCCCGTGACCGCTGGGCGGTCACAAGAATTATGTACGTGACCGCTCAGCGGTCACGGGGCTATCCGTGACCGTTGGGCGGTCACGGCGTTGTTTACCGTGACCGCCCGGCGGTCACGAGCCGACGGTCACGAATGACCCCGGATTCTTGTAGTGTTCGTAACTCGACTAATCACATCTAATCTACTATTTTAATATGTTAATTACTAATGTTGTACTAATTTATTACTTTAATTCACATGTTGTAATGATATTTATTGTTAAAAATCATAAACACATCAAAATCGCTCCATAATTTTTTTTTTATGAATATTATTAGTGACCGCCCGACGGTCGCGGATGCCTCCCTGCCATCTGCGACCGCCGGGCGGTCACGGATGCATCACATTCGCGACAGCCCAGCGGTCGCGGACGCGGCGCTGCAGACCGCAGGCGGGAAGTTCTTCCGCCTGCGGTATCCGCGATCGCTCGGCGATCGCGGAGTCTGCGGCGACCACTGGGCGGTCGCCGATGGTGGCGACCGCCCGGCGGTCACGAGCTGGCGGTCACGGATGACCTTTTTTTTTGTAGTGATCCAACTCATAGTCTATTGTTGGGCTTGGCCGTACTATAGTCCATGTAAAATTATATTAAGAGCATGCCTAATATACATAGTCTCTCTTGTAATTGTAACACTACAGCATAACATATAGTAAAATTCTAGCTTGGTATCGCCCTCAGAGATAGTCAAAGACAAACTAGTTGAACAAATCTTCGTGTTTTCTTGATTTTCGTTTGTGTATGGTTTTTTATTTATCGTATAACTGCGCAACACATGCATCCCTCTATGCAGCTAAGCACATCTATTCTCCTATGCAGCTTGGCGTGGATAGACGTATGAGGGCATAACTCAATTAATACATAAGGGTATCAAGAATTTAGTTAAAATGTTTATTAATTTAATTAATGAAGACAATGTACAGAAAAGTGAATTATGTTTCTCATTCAATTCTTCGTATATATATAATTAAGAACTATTTTTCAGGTTTAAAAACTAATAAATCAGATAATTTGAGGCTTGTATATAAAGATAAAATTGAGATTTTGCATTATATGTCAAAGCGAAAACAAATTGAGATTGGACGCATAGTGCTAATTAATAGAAGAATTACAAGTGGGGATTTTACCAATTAAGATAATATATATACATGAGATTTCTGCCTATTAGAACATGTACAAGAGTAATTTTTTGCATTTTACTCCAAATATATTGTCCCTTAATTCATCAACTATCCCGTATGGATTTGTAATGGTAATAAATTCCCGAACTCACAGTTAAACTAGTATAGGTTCTCTTCTAGGACATAAATAGAATACAAATTGATGATACCAGTCATGCATTAATAAAAATATAATCATTATGTATCCTTTTGTCGTCGTTCCTTATTCTTTTCACCATGTTAAGTTTTTCTCACCTCGTTACATAGTAAGTATTAGAAACTTACATGTCGGGCTTGTCCCGTCCAATGCACAATATAATTAAGAAAGTTACTATATTGCAAAAGAAGAAGGCTGATTGCTGACAGCAAAAGAATTTGTTTCATAAAGCCTGCAGAAGCCAACATGCTTCTCAAAGAAGAGTTCAAATTATTGAACAAATGAATATAGACCAATTGTGTACCTGAAAACTGACAAATATAAAAAGAAAAATGTGGAGAGACCTGCTGGTCAATTACTCGGATCAAGTTTACGTAGTTGATCTCGTACATATAATATTCATGTATATCAACAATTCAACATATAAACGATTATTAGTATTAATTATAAAACTATAGATTACAATTTGTCATTTTCAAAATGTTAACCTAATAATTTATTGATAAATTTACTGGTGATCCTCACCTTATCTAAATTAGGCCAACATATTTTGCAGTGCCGAAAAATGTATATATATATATATATATATTTAACTAATGATATAATTGTGATCTTATTCAATTTGATTATATGAATGTTCTAATTTATGACATATTTAACTGTGATAATTAAACTGGGGATAATTATAGCTACAACAATGTGCATGGTTTTCTGTAATTAAAAAGCCCTCCAGGTTTGGTAATTTACTATGATGTCTTCTATGATTAAAGTGGTATTCGCAAACTCTTAAATAAAGCTATGATCAGTTTTAATTTATATTAAGCACTTTTAGAGTGTTTGGTTCACAATCTGAAATGACAAAAGTACTTATTTTAAGCTAGTAATCTCTACAATATAAAAGTTGTCATATACCTGCTTTTAACTTGTGGTAGTTATTTTCAATATAATTTTTTTTATAGTTTTTTAATTTTTTTCCAAGCACTACCAACTTATGACTTATATAATTTTTCACAACTTATGTTTAAATTATGAGATTGTGCTTTTGAAGAAGAGGTTGCAAACACCACCTAATTAACCTCCATTAAATATGATGATAAAAAATTTGCTCATTTCATCAAGATATGAAAATGAACTTTTTATTTTGTCGTTATTTAATTATAAGTTCGAGCAGATGTAAGTTACAAGTTTAAAGAACGGAATTTTCAGTACAAGTCTTACATACCAAATGATCATCCTGTATATTATATATAAATATATATATATATATTCCACTTTCATACAAAAGAACACAGCAAGTTTCAGGCCTCTGATGCTATGACGAGTGACTGGAATCCTAAAGAAGCGCATTTGTTTCTTGTTATTTTTAATTGCTATGGAGAAACTTATCAAGCAATATAATGGATATTATTTCAATTTCTCTCTGTGTATACATGTGTATATTAAAAAAGTGTATATATTAATTAAGGAACTTAGGTATAACACACCTCACTATTTTACATATATTCATAATTTCCCCAAAGAAAGTACAGAAAATACACTCGCGCAATGACCGAAATATCCTTGAAAGGACTAAAGGGATTTGTACTCGAAAAAGCAGAAATGGAAAACAAAACAGAAACAAAGAAATGAACTCTATTGGAGAAGAAAAAAAATTGCTAGGATATGACACCCCCTGCAGAAAGCAGGTGTCACGCAAAGGCCATGAACAATATTAGCTTTGTCATCATGTGAAAGATACTTTTGTACTAATTCCGATTTATTTGTACCTCCTCGAAGACCAATTATAATGGTATCTGGATATATTCGTTGAAGGGATCAAAATTGCTTAAAACCCCCGTGGTATCATTAATATATACGAAACTCTCTCATGTTATTCGTTTTGTATATAGAATCCCTTCCAATCATTATAATCTCTGCACTACATTCTCTCTCTCTCTCTCGCTCGCTCTCTCTCTCTCTCTCTCTCTCTCTCTCTCTCTCTCTATATATATATATATATATATATATATATATATATATTTTAACGCACAATGTATTACACTCGCCACATATGAGACTCAGTTTTCTATTTTAAAGAGAATTTGGTACTGGATACGAAAATGTTGTAGAGTTTATTGCAAGTGTTGAAATTATAGAAGAGTTATTTGCATTATTTGGGGGCAAAAATATAATTTACATGAAATAGAGGTTTGATGTAATTAATGCTTTTGACTGATGAACGTGGTTTCACGCCAACTTTAGCAGAATGAATACAGGGGATATTTTCTTGCATTTTCCCAATTCATATTTCCAAATTCGGCTATATTCTCTTTTGATGGACATAATAGTTTTGAATTAAAATGATAACGACTTAATGTATTAATCTTTTGGGTAAACCCATGAAAATGTTTCTCATTAGATATTCGAAAACTAGATTCTACAGAAACGTCAACTTCACATATGTAAGGCCTACAACTTTCCACTGCAAAAAAATGAAAGTTTCAAATACAGAGTTAGAGAGTATAGAGAGACGAGAAAAAAGACATCGCGTTAGATTTTAATAATTTGATAATTAATCAAAGAGTATAAAATATGTCTTAGTTTTAATAACGTTAATATTTTGACATACATATGGTTGCAATTGTATATCATTACGCCAGGGCAATACATATACCACACCATATGAAGTCCAATATAAATTGATGAATTAAGAATAGAGAACTCCTAGATAAATAAACCAATTTGTTTTTGACAATTCATTTAAAAATAATTTTTTTTACATGTTATATATATCTTTTTCTGATGAATGATTGACATGTTATAGCCAGCATGAATGATTCCTATTTCCTACACACGCGTGATAGACTAATAAATAAAGTGGCACAAAACATAAATCGTACAGCATATTGAAAAATGAAAATCCTAATTAGAAAAATGATATAATTTTATCAAAAATGGAAATAAAATATATGCGACGACAAGAAAAAGAGAAATTCCGTGTCTTTATAAAATGCAGCATAGAAATCGGGGTCACCAGTCACCTCTTCTGTGAGAAAACTCGGCCTTTGTATTGTACATACTCCTCAATCCTCGCCTTCCAACTTTCTCTCTCTAAACAAAACAAATAAAATAACAAAAAGTAATTTAATTAATAAAAAAAAAGAAAAAAAAATGGGATTGTTAATTTCCCCTGAACTTAGCTTGGATTGCAGATCCACCTCAAAAGCGTTCGGCGAAATATGGAACGACATTTCCACCATTCACAGCTTGCCCGATAAGATATCGAAGATCAGCGATTACCTTAACCGGCTACGAGATGAAATGAAAAAAATCGATGGCTTCAAACGCGAGCTCCCTCTTTGCATGATGCTCGTAAACGATGGTACCACGTCTGACTCGTTTTTATTACATTGTGTGTATTAAGGGTTTTTCGGGTTTGTTAATGATGTTTTTTTTTTTTTATCGCAGCGATATTGGCGATGAACGAGGAGTTAACGCAGTGCCAGAGATCTTATGGGGAGCCGGTGTTGGAAGAATTCATACCGTTGAAGGATAACGGTATTATAACTGAAATTGAAAGTGATAAGGAGAAGGAGAAGGAGAAGGATATTGATTGCAGCACAGAAAAAAGGAGTTGGATGAGCTCTGTTCAGTTGTATGATTACAGCAACAATGTCGAACCGACGTCGAATCCCAAAAAGGTACAACCACAATTTCACCATTGTTATAGTCCTTATTGGTTATTGATATTTGTATATGTAATGAATCCGTTGGTTTTTGGATGAACAGAGGAGTAAAGAAGATGATGCTAATGGCACGAATACGAACGAGTTGTTATGGAGTTGGAGAAACAGCACGGGGGGCAGGGCATTTGTTCCCTTCAATTCGTGTCCATCTAATGTAATGGGAAATGAAAATGGAGTTGAGCTCGTTGGGGTAACGGGGTTGTCGCTAGGTGCACCCGTAATCAAGCGTTCTATCGGTTTTACAACGAAATCCAGTTGTAACGGTTCGGGGCTTTCTCTTCGTATACCTGAAATCAAGAAACCTATCAGATTGGAGCCCTCTTATGTTGTCAATGGTAAATCAAAGCCGAAAAACTTTCAGAAGCAAAGACGACGTTGGTCGCCTGAATTGCATCGCAGATTTCTCTATGCTCTGCAGAGGCTTGGAGGTTCTAAAGGTTTGCACAGAATTTGGATGATACACTATTTGTTTAAACTTGTTTAGTTGCGAGAAAGATAATATATTTCCAATTGGTGTTAAATCTTACTTGGCTCTTGTATGTCATTCCATTGACCTACTTGAAATAGGCATCAAATCTTTGATGTTATTGCCATTGTCTGTGCACTAATTTTAAATTCTGTGGTTACCAGTTGCTACTCCTAAGCAAATCAGAGAGCTTATGCAAGTCGATAATCTCACAAACGATGAAGTCAAGAGTCATTTGCAGGCACGTTTGATTATAAAGTTTTGGATTTACTCCATCATAATTTGGTATCCTTTAATTCTCATGTTAATGTTATGTTCAATTTCAGAAATATCGCCTCCACAATCAGCGAATTTGTCTACTGTCTAACGAAGAACTTGGCGAGTCCTCGAAGCAGAGTAATTCATCTGGCTCCCCACACGGCCCACTTGGAATGTTGAGATCCACTTCAGGTGCTTCAATGACTGAAGGATACAGCACCGAAGACGAAGAAGAGAATGAGAAATTAGAAAGCCATAACTGGAAGACTAGCATTCACCTGTCTCTAAAGCGATGATGCTTACGCTTAGATAAACGCTCCGGCATGAGTTCTGCTGATATAATTATAACTAATATATGCAAGCCATTTAAGGATTAGTAACTTAAATTTAATATGTGAAAGATATCAAGGCAGTACTTATGTAAAATTTTGCAGAATTTAGTGGACTTTCCTATCCTATGCGGCTTATTAGATGATTTGAAGAACTGCTAATTAAATATATATGTTCTCTCATCAAAAATACTTTATATATAAGTTAATCCCATCTCCTTTGACTTGCATGAAATGTTTATTATTTCTTTAGCTAAAATTCAGAGGGCTTTAATGGTACAAGGAAATCACTGGCTTCTGAGTTCAAAGATCAGCAAGGACTATATATAGAGACAAACTTATTTATTTTTGGTTCAGGAGAACTGTAGATTTGCTTAAAGCTTAGCATGATTTCTCTATCTTTCCATTTGGGGGATTAATCAGTTTGAATTTCTGAATATAATATCGCCTGAAAGATATGGAATGAAAGGTGGCTTTTTCAATCCAACAGTTTTTTTTTTTTCCCTCTAAGAGGCTTTCAGCTCTCTCCTCCCCTTTCTTAGGGTTTTGGCTGTTTATCATCAGTCTCCTCCCTCCATCCTTCCATTTCTTCTTTTTTTTCCTTTCACTTTGACTCATTATTGCTCATTTTTCACTCCTTCACTCATCTCCTTCCACAGAATCATGGTTATTTGCCCCCCACATCAACCTTTTGTGAAAAATACCCAACCAACTCGAATTTACCCTTCCATACTCAACAAACTTTCCAGATCTGCGATTCCTCGTCCACCACCACTGATTCTGAGAAGAAATCGTCTACATGAACCCCATTCTTCTCCCAGCTTTCTCCCTAGGAAAGTTGAAATAGGGTTGATTGTCTCAGCCCCTCCTTCATCCCACGAGCAAATCACACATCCTTCACCACTTCAGCCACTACTCACGCAGTTGAAGTGGCTCACGCAGTTGAAAGGGCGGTTGTGGATGGAAACCCCGGAAGTGGATTAAGGGAAGAGTGACACTATGCCTCCATATCTCTGATTTTGTTTTGAAGCTCGGTATCTCTCTTTTTGTTTCATTGGGCAAAGTTGTTTATCTTATTATCAATATTGTTCTGGTGCAAGAACCTAACCAGAGATGGAGGATCTATAGTTTTGTTCTTTTATTATGTTTACTAGTTATTTCTGTTTCCTATTTATGTTTATCTTGCTTGTTGTTGCTTTTATATAGAAGAATTACGGGTTGCAGGAAGAGCTTTTGCTCTGCCTATCTTTTGATTTGGTTTTTCAAGTTTTCCTCAGAGGTCTTGATCAAAATTAAGACTACTGATTCATTTCGACGAAGCCACTTCTTCGCTTCAAACCGGCGTTGTCAGCGAAAGCTACTAGAGTCGGTGCATCATTGGAGGCTACTGGACTTTATTCCCTACTCGTCAGGGAATAGCCCAAAAAATTGTTTGCTTCTCCGGCAGTGCAGATTGTCTTTTACCTCGTTGTGTTCTCGGATTTTCAATTAGTTTAGATTTTTGCTTTGACCTTTTGTTTGGGTCTCTTGTTGTAATCGAACCTGTTATTTTGAATGCATAATTTTTAACTATAAAAAAGTGGCTTTTTTGAATACTTGATTTTGTAGTTTCCCCTTCAATTTTACCTTTTTAGTTGAATTCGAACGAAAAATAGAAAGAATTGGAATTTAAAAATAATGCTATTTTGTGGGGTTTTTGTTTTAGTTACACAACTTCGTATTGTTAATTTATTAATATTAAATTACATATTGGGATTTTAAAACTAATATTTTTCTAATGTACACTCTATGTGTGACACCTTGTTAGAGTTGGCATTGAAATAAGGCACCCATACAAGACTTGACATAAACCAACCATGCGGTGAACTCTTCTCCTTTATTAGCATAAATCTCTTATGTTTTTAGGATTGCTGTCATGTTTTTCAGCCCAAAAAAATTGCAAAGCAAAAATTAAAGTTGGCTCAAGTTACATTGCATATTTTGCATTTCTTTTTTTCATATATATTACCGCTCTTACGAAATTAGCCGCGATATAGTCCTATAGCTAAGTTAGTATTGGGTAATTGTTTTGCATTTTGACTTTTCTAACGTAATTTTAAAAACAGAGTATAATTATATCTGCGTTTTCTTGGGTTTTCGACTAATTATATATTTTTGGCCCTCTAAGATGGTGTTTACGAATTTCTAGAAATTTTTAAAAGTTGGGTTAGTTGAATAGTTCTAGCAAATTACAAATCAAGCTTTTACTGTTAGACGATATTTTTAATCTAACGTATCCCAATATTGGTGTAGCCTTCTTTTTTAGCTTTATTTATTTATTTGTGTTTTTTTTTTTTTTTACCTTTTTGGACTCACTTGCATTTGCTTTTAGCTTATTCAATCTGATGGGTGTAATTTAGGATTGGCCCAATATAAGTTATTGGGTCGGCCCATAAGCGCATCGAATAGGGAGAATTCGATGCGCGCATCGAATCAGCAGTATACTCCTTCCTTATTGGGCCAACCCAATAGCGTATCGAATACAACTGATTCGATGCGCACATCGGACAAGGATGATTCGATGCGCCTTTCTATATTGGAATGTGGGCTCCACGGGACGGATTCTATAAATTGCCCGTCCCCTTATGTTCAAAGGACTTTTTGAGATCTGAACCAGCTCTGCACAGTCAGCATCGAACTTGTTCCATTCGACACGAATCATATCGAATCAACTACAATTCGATACGAACATAATACCGCACCTCCATTCGATACGTTGGTACGCATCGAATTCGACATCTACAGCACGCATCGAATTCGATACCTTCCAAATTGATTTCTCCCACAGATATCTATTCAGCATCGAATAGGTCCTCATTCGACACGTCAACATCGAATATCTGCAATTCGATACGTGTTATTGACATTGTAATTTTGTTATTCTATCTAGAAAGCTTGTATTAAGTGTTCCGGACCAAGCTAGTCCGTTAATAATATTGGATAGCATTGTTTGATCTCATTTTGTATTATTTATTGTGTTCTATTACCGTGACGAAATAAGACCAAAACATTGGCGCCATCTGTGGGAACACAAATTATATTAGCTTGATAGGTAGTATGACTAGAATGACCAGATCCTAGAGTAAAGCTCTAGAAGGAAATACGGGAGAAGATCGACCGGATACACCTGAACGGAACATGCCAGATATTGCTGGACCGTCTACAGTACCCCCAACAGTACCAACTCCGGCCAGGAAAGAGAATCAAGGACCTCAAGCTGAGGAGATACCCAATAACGAAGCCGATGTAACTGGAGCTTCAACGACGAGTGCCGCAATCCCAGATAAATTGAAAAATGAATTAATGGCAATGATAAAAGCCATAGTGACTGAAGCACTCACTCCAGCGCCTCCCGCTATGATACCATCTCCTATTGAATATTCTGAGAACTTGAGAGAACAAGGTTCAGCTATCCGAAAGCAGAAGGGAAAAGAAAAGGAAAAGTCTCAGCAAGACGACCAAAGAAGTAGACATACTTCGGAGGGAATAAGGAGCAAAGGGAAATCCATTCATGAAGAGCGGGGAAAGAAGCTAGTATCTGGTGAGATACAATCAAAAAGGCATCATGAGAAGAGACAAAAGGAAAAAGAGGCAGAATGTGTTGCTGAGCGAGCAAGAAGAGAAGACAGAAGACGTTCAGAAAGCCGTGATTCCAGAAAGGAACGGGATGAGGAAGAGAATCGAAGAGAGGAATCGCGAAGAAGAAAACATAGAGAGGACAGAAGACAGTCAGGAGGTTATGATTTGCATGGCAAGCATAACACAGTGAGCAAAAATGTTGCAAGATTGGAAAAGGGGAAAGCAACAGCTGAGACTCAAACAACAAGGGAGGACAGTCTTGTAAATCGCAATCCTTTTTGCCGAGAGATAGAGTTGGAGATTCTGGGGCAAGGAGATAAAATCCCGGAACTGGAAACGTACAATGGGAAATCTGATCCTCGAGATCACCTGTTCAAATTGGATAGGAAATTGTCCCTTTACGGTTTCAAGGACAATATGCAAGCCAGGATATTTGCAACGACTTTATCGGAAGTGGCTGTAGATTGGTTCAATCGCATTCCTCCTGGACAGATTAAAAGTTACGCCCAGTTGAGAAAAATGTTCGAAGATCAATTTTCTAGTCAATCTAGACTGGTTTTGGATCACTCCCATTTATACACGATGAAACAGAAAGTTAATGAAAGTCTAAAGGACTTCATGAAACGTTTCAATACAGAGCTATTAAGGATTGATAGCCCGACGGGAGAGATGGTTGCAAGTATACTCTTTCGAGCAACTACCAACACCATGTTTGGTGGAGACTTACTGAAACTAAAACCCACCACCATTGAAGAAATCAACAAAATAGCCCACGATGTGGTTCATTTCGAGAAAATGATGGCGACCAAAGTTCCTAACAGTGTGGCTGTAAGAGATAGAGAAAGAGGCAGAGAAGATCATAATCGCAATAACAGCAACAACAGGAACAAAAATTACAAAAAGGATAGTTCACCGAGAAGGTAGACGCCGTTAAATGCCAACATCATGGCAGTCTTTGGGGCAGCAAAGAAGAAAGGATGGCTGAAGGATCCCAAGCCAATGAGGGAATCTAAAGCCACGATGTTTTCAAGTCAATTCTGCAAGTATCATAATCAGAAAGGACATGAAACAGAGGATTGTATAAACCTGAAAGATGAAATAGAACGGCTAATAAAGGATGGCAAACTCGTGGAGTTTGTTAAAAAGGTACAAGAACAGGAGAACCATTTCAACCGGAAGAGAACTCCATCTCCAAGGAAGGATAAGCAGAGGATGATTGATGAACCGCAACTGTTCCAATATCCTCAAATCGAAGATGGGAACGCCAGGAAAAGGATGATAAATATGATATCAGGAGGTCCTGGTGGTGCGGATTCCACCAATGGTCGAAGGAAGATCACAAGAATGGTTGAATCGGATAATTTCGTGGACATGGCCAGTATACTGAGAATCGAGCAGATACCGCATGAAGAAATCACATTTTCTACAACAGATTTGAGGAAGCTGAGTCCACAAGCTTTACAAATGTCAAACTTAAATTGCCCCTTGGTGATTACAGTGGATATAACTAACTACGGAGTCACTAAGATGTTGGTTGATCATGGGAGTTCAGTAAATGTGCTGTTTAATTCTACGCTGATCAAAATGGGCTTGAATAATCAGGCGCTAGAACCAGTAAGGACATCTCTTCATGGTTTTGGAGGTCCAGAAATAATACCACTTGGAATGCTCAAGCTACCAACATCATTGGGAACAGCACCACAGAGGAAGACGCTTATGGAAGATTACGTGATTGTTGATATGCATTTTGCATACAACGGTATCATAGGAAGACCAGCACTCAATAATTTCTGAGCGTTACCTTCAACTTATCATCAAATGGTGAAGTTTCCAACTTCTATCGGCACAGGAGAGGTTATAGCAGATCATATCGAATGATGGAAATGCTACGTAACTTCACTCAGGACTGCGCCACAACAAGAAGAGGCAGCGGCAAGGGTATTGCCTACAAGGCATATGGAGCGTATCGATTAAAGATTCTATTTTAATTTACCAATGTTTTTCAGCATTTTGAATATTTTGAACAAGTTTTTATTCGTATGAACTTAAAACAGGTACCCCAAGTCATGAATCTGGAGGACAGCACTGGAAGTCATGCAAATGAACGATGATCAAAGCTCAGTTCTATTTACATAAGCTAATTTGAATTATTCAAAGAGGATTACGTCCGATTATTTGATTTGCGTAAATTTTTATCTACTTTGTATAATGTAATCAGTGCAGGTCTGAGAAATCAGGAGAACGGAAACTCTGCCCCAGAGTGGCACGAGATACCGAAAATTCCTAAAGAAGTTATAGGGACGGAAACTCTGCCCCAAAGTGGCACGAGATACCAAAAATCCCTAAAGAAACCAGGAGAACAGAAACTCTGCCCCAAAGTGGCACGAGATACCGAAAATCCCTAAAGAAGTTACAGGGACGGAAACTCTGTCCCAGAGTGACACGAGATACTGAAAATCCCTAAAGAAATCAAGGAAACGGAAACTCTGTCCCAAAGTGGCACGAGATACCAGAAGAAGTCAAAGACGACGTAAGAAATGGAAACTCAGCCCAGAAGTATCATGAGATATCGAACGAGGCCAAGGGCGAGAAATAAGAAGGAGCTTAGTAAAAATGCTCCAAAGGTAATGAATAAACACTACATATGAAATGGTAAGCGTTATAAAATTTATGTTTCAGAAAACATAAACAACTCTCAAAAAGATTAACAATGATAAAGCAAAAATATTATAAGGAAAGAAAAACATTATGTCCAAAGCAACGAATATAATATCCTTTCTAAATGATATAACAATTTTCAAAGAACAATAAGAAATCATCGAGTTGTCAAAATAAAGTAAAGGACTGAGATAGGAAATTGAAATAAAAGACAACAGTTATTATCCCAAAAATTAAGCAACGGATATTAAATTGTTTCAAACACATTAGAGCGACGCAGCGCCACACACAAATTAAATTACGAATGAAAATTGTTTATAAACGAAGAAATAATAAACAGCCTTAGCAACGATCAGTCTTCTTCTTCATCCTCTGATGAGGGATATGGTTCAGGCATTTCTCGTGGCAGTGATAATCCTCCGAGAACGAGATCCTCCTTATCCAGCAGAGAGGCAAACTCATCAGGTTCTGTAGCTTCAGAAGTTTGACGAGCTGGACATTTCTCCAAATTTGGCCCCAGGGACAAGTCTAACCATTCTGGTTGAAATTTGCCACGAACATAGTTTGTAGCATAGAATTGATGCACAGTAAGATCTTGAGCATTTCGAGCCACATGATCATCTCGACGAGTGCGCAACTCTTGAAACGTATTACCCCGGAGGAACCTTTCAGCAATTTCCAATGTTTACTGGGGAGAAACCTTTTAAAGGGGGAAAAAAGATATTAATGAGAGTAATCATAAGAGAATAGGTGCCAAATTATAAGAATAATATGTCTTACATCTTTGAGGCCTCGAATGTAGCCATTGAAGTCAGCATTGTGGGCTTCCTCCTTGGCTGCAGCAACCTCCTTCTTTAGCGCAGTAATTTGCTGATTAAGATCTTCTTTGAGCTTTTTAGCTTCCTCTTGAGCATCCTTGGCCATTTGCAAAGCTTTTTCCTTGGCGTCAAGGGCAGCTTGAAGTGCAGAATTATCAGCATTACTGGCAGTCTCCTTCAAATCCATTAAGGCTGAGGCCATGACATCCACGAAACCGCCCGCCTGACACAAACGAACGATTAGAACAAAATTTACAAAGCAAATTCACAGAAAATGTAAGTCAAATAAGGAAATCGTTACCGCTGACAGCAGATGCAGTGTATTTCGCTCCAGCCTTTTCCTCTCTTCGTCAGAAATTGGAAGAGGGACGGACAAACTAGGCAATAATGCCTTTAAATGCTCGATGGCTTCGGCCTCCGAGAGTTGGTATCCAGCGGCTCGAGCTCGAGGACCCTGGCTAGGTCCGGCCATGTAACTTGGCCCAGATGCACCGACAGGAGGATTAGAGGCACTTGGCCTGTCAGTCTGGCCAATCGTAGGAGCAACCCCTGTGGGTTGCGACGGATTTTGCGGCATTCTTCGTCTCTTGCGTTGGACGAGATTGCCGGTATCCTCATCGATTTCAGTTGCCCTGCCTTCCGACCCTTCGCCACCGCCTGGAATTCCCTCAGGATTATCCCCCAGTAATTTCTCGAAAGGATCAACTGGCGGAGCACTAGCAGCAGCAGCAGCGGTAGCAGTTGAGGGTTCAGAAACCTTCTTCTTGCCCTTACTTTTTCTTTTCCGAGGAGGAGGAATTCCAAACACAGTGTCGGTCTGGGAGCTTGCCATATCCGCAATAACAACCCGATTCATCCTTGCGTGTCGACTCATGAAGAACTTGTCTGCAAATAAAATAAATCGTTAGAACCACAACAAGCATAAATCAAAAAGCCTAATAAGGTCATGCTAATTTACCAAGGGTCATTCTTCAATTGTATTTAACTGGAGACAACCCAGCTAAAGAGAGGACCCGGTTTTCAACTAGTTTTTTAACATCGAATTGATGTTCTCTAACTAGATTGAGGATAAAGTTGCAATCCCACAGGGTTATATCAACTCCGCTGGGGATCATTACCCTTGCCCCGGTATACCATTCACGACGAAATTGATCGAATTCGCCGTCGTAACTTTCTTTGATAAAGAAGTATCTTTTTTTTCCAATCTTTTTCATATCCGGTAGCCCCACCGTTTAAGAACTTCCGATTCGTTTGAGCTTTGATATGGTAAAATCCTTCTTCGCGCCTCGCAATCTCGAATAACGCGTAAAACTCATTGGGACTTTGAGGTTGGCTCAGAGCCTTCATAATTATGATAAAACCAATGATATTCCCGTATGAGTTTGGCGTGAGTTGAGCGGGAACGACGTTTATTTTCCGAAGAATCCATTTTACCTCATAAGGGATTGGAAAGCGCAGACCATTTAGAAGTTGTCCAACAAACACATTCATATGTTTGGGTGGCGGGGTATGCATTCGATCGTTTGGTCCCGGAAGAACAATTTTATATTTGTCAGGAATGTCAAATTTAACGCGAAGACCCTTACGATTATGTTGAAGGCGAGAGGTATATTGGTCGAAGGTCATTCCTGGGACCTCGACATGATCGTCAAATTCCCTATTAATATATTCTACGTCCTCTTCACCCTCGCTTGGAGCGCGGTTATCCTTACAAGATGACGTATACGAGTCATCACTATCTTCTTCGGCCATTGCAGGCTCAGTGTTTGCCGCGGGGGCACTAACCGCGGGTGGATCTACCATTGTTATATCTATTAAATTGAATAGATCAGCATCATCTGTGTTCGGCCCCGTGGGTGCAGCTGAAGGTTCCCCTTTATTAATCTTCGTATTTGGGCCCGTGAGTTCAACCGGAGGCTCTTCTTTATTAATGGAACTGGAACTAGAACCACTACTTGACTTACTTCCACGAGTGGATCCATCGATCACCATCTTTGATGTTAACAAACTGAAATAAATTAAAAACGAGACTGACTGAGGACGCATACCTCACTCCACACTCTCGTATATCACTTATATAAATATGCAGCATTGAACGTGTTAAAAACTAAATAACCCAGCAAAATAAAAACCAAAACTTTTACCTTAATCGTTTTCTCGGTAAAAGAGTTTCTCGTTTGATTGTTTATTTCCTGAACAAAATAAACAGTAAATCAGAAACGCGCAACGGAACGCTCAAGGCGGGGAAGAGCAGAAATTTTTAACGCATCGAATGTTTCCAATTCGATGCTGATCGCATCGAATCACTTACGGTTCAATGCGAATCGCATCGAATGACGCAAATTCGATGCACCTTACCTCAAGAGCAAAATCTGTTGGCAGAAGAATGATCGTGCCAACGCAGCGTCCCCCTTATATAGGGGACGAGAGGCCCATCAGGCCCAGCTAAGCTGCCGCATCGAATGAGCGCATCGAATAGCTATAATTCGATGCGCACTATTTCACGCATCGAATGGTGTACAATTCGATGCGTTAAAATTTTTTTTTCTGGTCCAAGTACTATGAACAATTCTGATTTTGATATGATGAGGAATATCCCTAACCAGTGAGAATACATTTTAAAAGTTTGGAATACGATCTCTAAAAATGATATCGTCTCTCAAACTGGGGGGACTATATGATGGGTGTAATTTAGGATTGGCCCAATATAAGTTATTGGGCCGGCCCATAAGCGCATCGAATAGGGAGAATTCGATGCGCGCATCGAATCAGCAGTATACTCCTTCCTTATTGGGCCAGCCCAATAGCGCATCGAATACAACTGATTCGATGCGCACATCGAACAAGGATGATTCGATGCGCCTTTCTATATTGGAATGTGGGCTCCACGGGACGGGTTCTATAAATAGCCCGTCCCCTTATGTTCAAAGGACTTTTTGAGATCTGAACCAGCTCTGCACAGTCAGCATCGAACTTGCTCCATTCGACACGAATCATATCGAATCAACTACAATTCGATACGAACATAATACCGCACCTCCATTCGATACGTTGGTACGCATCGAATTCGACATCTACAGCACGCATCGAATTCGATACCTTCCAGATTGATTTCTCCCACGGATATCTATTCAGCATCGAATAGGTCCTCATTCGACACGTCAGCATCGAATTTCTGCAATTCGATACGTGTTATTGACATTGTAATTTAGTTATTCTATCTAGAAAGCTTGTATTAAGTGTTCCGGACCAAGCTAGTCCGTTAATAATATTGGATAGCATTGTTTGATCTCATTTTGTATTATTTATTGTGTTCTATTACCGTGACGAAATAAGACCAAAACACAGTCTATTGCAATTTAGGGAGTGTTTGCAAGAGTATACAAAATTCAATTGATGCACTACTTTTGCTTAAAATTACCTAAGTTACTTTTGTGTAAAAATTGGGAGTTTAACAACATTTTAGAAGGCTAATAAAATGACTGATTACGTGTTAGCAACATTTAATAGAAAGTAACCTTTTGTCTTTTCATAAAATTAATAAATGTCATAATTACAAAATTAGTTATAAAAGCACTACATACCTAGTTACTCTGGCCTGTGATTTTTTTTTTCATTTTTAATCATATGCAAAACCCAGTGGTGCAAGCATTTAAAAAGTTCTTATGTGGACCAAAAAACTAATAAGAGTATTTTTTCATAAGGATTTACAAAGAACTTCAATTTTTTTGGAAGAATTTGCAAATATTCCTTGAAGCTTATTAAACCCAGCCTAAATATATGAATGAATTAAAATTTCGGTTTCGAAATAGGTTCCAGTCAGCTAAAAATTAGAAGTGTTTCGTAATATTTTGAGAACTTTTCGGCATGTTTCGAAAAAATTCGTAAAAGTTATGTTATAGCTAACATGGAAATTACGTGTATTTTTTGTTTCAATAGAATCAAAAATAAAAACATTTCGATATTTTTCGAGAAAACACACCGAGATTTAAATTTAGTTCAAATATCTGTATAATTCGGTAATTGTTTGTCAGGAAGCATTTTTTTTATTAGACAACATTCGCGAAATAAATATAATTACACCCACGTATATAGAGATCAGTAGTTCAGTACCTGATCTTGTCCTGCTGCAGAATTCGAATAATGTTTTGGGCACATCGATTGCAACGAAATCGAGTTTTTCGAAGAATCTAAATTAAATTAAATTGCATTATAATACATGTGACAAATTCGTTGGATTCTCTTGGAATGTGAAATTGAAATGTGGAGAATCTTCATTTATTAAAAGTTTCTTTTGTCACTCACTCCATCATGTCTCGATTTGATCAAAGTTGAAGGTAAAGAACCTTTGTCTCATAAAAGCTGGTTCCGCTTCTTCCGGGAGCCAAACGAAAGGAGTGCATTCTCTCTCTAGTCCATTTCCTTTTAACTTTTTTTTTTCTTTTTCAATAATTTCGTTTCCTCTAACTTTAAGAATAGATCTAAATAAAATTTTATATAATACAAATTAATAGTTATATAAAGAGCTATTTGATTATCAAGATATAATGTTTCTAGTTATACTTTTTATGTACTATAATTTCAATCTCAATTTATTATATCATTACTTCTATATTTATTTCACTATATCCTTTATTCCAATCTCAATTTATTCATACGAAGGATTCAATCAATTACATAACATGTTCTTAGCCTATCATTAGGTTAAGGAAAATAGAACAGATAAATAATAAAATATGTATGTTAACGGGTTTGGATATTATTCCCTATTTAACGAGTTATTATTTTTGGGTTGGAACACCTACCCGTGATTCAAAAAACGATGATTTTATGGAAAATAATAGTGCGAGAATATCCTTTCCTTTATTCACTGAATTTCACTCCTTAATTTAGTTAATATGTTGGCGTGTCTGACATTTCTTTATTTGATCACCTCCCTTTATATAGAGTTTATTAGGGACAAGTGTCGTTATGCATGTGTCTAGTAAATACAGGTGTCGTGGTACGTTTAAAAGTGAACAAGATAAGATAAAGTTTTATCTGTTTGGTACATCTGCTGACGGGGCGTTGACTAGGATGAATTATCCTCTCTGATAGCTTCAATGTGCTCTGATGAATTGGTTCCTTGGTTTTCTTCTCTCCGATGGGCGGTACCTATCGGAAACACTGGATAAGTGGGAGGGAATGCTCGTCCGATGCTGTTGTAGTTTCGATAGTGGTCCATTGTTAGGTTGCCTTCTTCTGAGGTGTATCCCGATAGGTGTTTCTGCCTTGGTCATACATTGGGCATGTTTCCGAGAGCTTTGTTTTGTTTTCGTGAAGTAATGTTTTTGTGACTCAGGCCCTCGTAGAAGGCTTTCTTGGACTCCAGTATTTAGATATATCTTTACTTTAGCATTTGTTCTTTGGAACGATGTTTCGAGGGTAATTGATGTTTGAGGAGTGTTCAGCAAGGAAGTTTTCTCGTAAGATTCTGGGACCTGGGTCCGTTGTTGTCCCTCTTGGCGCATTGATGGATATCGAAGTCGCGCGGGTCCATCGGGGTTTCTCTTTTTCCGGTGCCGTGTCGATATCTATTTTTATTCATCGTTGACTTTCCAAGGGACGCTTAAATATCTCCTCGGATGTCACTTCTTACCGCTTCAGGTCAGTGACCGAGGGACTTGAGCGACATCCGAGGGACCTCCTCATTAGGAGTGGGCACATCTCATCGGAAGTACTCGTGACAATAATATTGTCCATGTATTATTGCATATATTTAGGAATAATATCTCCTTTTAGTCTCGTGTTTATTTTTTACGGTTAACACTAGCCCCCCAAATTTCGATCGCCTTAGTAGAGGCGAGGGAAATTTTATTTATCGTCCTCAGTGAGGTGAGGGGTTAGTTCGGGTCTTGATCTTCCATGTACTCCTTTTTTGGTGCTTTTCCGAGGGAGCACGTATATATATATATATATATATATATATATATTACAAATGGGCCAAAGAGATTTTACCTGATTGTCCTTAACGGCGAACTGTTGGTAACAGTCCAATGGGTCGTGTGCGTGGCGTCTGTACGCGGTAGTTACGTGGAGCTCTAACTAGGATCCACGTTTTTGAACCCTTGTGGCCGTTGTTCCTTCCTAGCTATAAGTAGGAGCACTATTTTTTTTTCTTAGTTAGCAATTCTCCTTCGGAGCAAAAAGTTTCCTCGTCTTTTTTGTCTAGATGGCCTTTTCCACCAATACTGATCTTCTTTCCGCCTCGACCGCTTCTGGAGTCACTGCTCTAATTGATCCTCAGGTGGGGGCGGGGGGTGTTTCGACGAGTGTTCTTACCCGTAAAAGGAAGGGCGAAGTTTCCGCAATCGTTGAAGGCGGCGCTTCGTCTTTTAAAAAAGCTAGGGTTCCTAAATCAAGGAAGGTCGCTCCTGCTCGCGATTTCACGAAGATTGAGAAGGTTCTGAGCATTGCTACTCGTGAGCAGGTGCTGGATTTGTTCAACTCCACTGGAGCCTTCCAGAAGAACATGGTGTTTCAAATTCCCACGAAGGATCAGAGGGCATGCTATCCTCCTTCAGGGATGTTGACTGTTTATTTTGCCTAGGTGCGGTATGGGTGGCATTCGTTTATGCCACCCTTCTTTTGTGCAGTATTTAAGGCTTGTAACATTTGTCCGAGCCAATTGGTTCCGAACGGATTCGCTGCCCTCAGCATCTATGTCTTCTGGTGCCAGGTAAATAGGTTGGAGTGCGGGGTGGATCATTTCTTTTTTATTTTTGATATAGTGGTCTCACCCGGGGGGTATCCCTTCTATCACGTTCGCCATCAGGATAATAGCAAGCATTCCACGAAAAGGATTTTAGACACTTCAATAAGTTCACATAGCGTCTGGAAGAACATGTACTTCTTTGTGCGACCATCAGAAGGTGTATGGGATATGCCCATTGACTGGAGAGAAGGTGCCTCTCCCGTGCACACTTTGGATCATGAGGTAGTTCTATCTCCGGTGATTTCCCAGCAACTTCTGATGGATTCGGAGGATTTTCCGAGGTTGTTCGAGACATACGGGCTTTATAATGTAGTTTTCATCGATGACCGAGTCGAGAAGCCATTGTCCCTATCTCCCGAAGCCCTAAATCTTTTCAGTAAGTACCTTGTTTTTGTTCTCGTTTCTTCTTTTGCCATAGGAATGGGCTTATAACTGTTTGGTGGTCCTCGAATGGTGTAGGGTCTGTTTTGGCAAAGTATTTCTTGCAGTTGGGCCCTGTGGAGCCTGTTCTGAGCGGAGCTTTAGATGTTCCGGATGAAGGTGATCATGACGAGGAGGAGGTTAATGCTCATGTGGGCGAGCCTATTGGTCCGGAGGCAGGAGGAACTCATGAGGATTACACACCTTTGTTTATAGATGTCGCGGGGGTAATCCAGAACGCGGTTCCACTACGCCAGGTGGGTCCTTTAAGTCTAGCTTTGGTACCAGTTTCTGGGTCCGAGACAGGAAGTTCTCCGAGGGTTTCAGAGGAAGCCATTTCCACGAGACCTGAGGTAGTGGCTATATCTTCTAGGGAGCCGTCTCCTGACTCTCCTCGTGGAGTTGCGCCCTCATCTTCGGCAGCTCCAGATTTCTCGGAGAGGGTAGTATCTGAGCCCGTCCCTCTTGGTAAGATATGGTCGGTCTTTACTAAGATTTTCCTGAACTTTTTGGAAGGGGTTGGGCTGTTATCTGATGTTCTCTATTCCGGTGCATCTATTGTGGATAAGGGCAAGGCACCAATGATTGAAGAGTCTGTCTCCTTTGGTAAGCTACTTTTGCTTAGTTTTTTCCTCTCTGTGTAATAATTTTTCTAGTTTCATTCTCTCTTTTTATACATGTATGTTGTCTTTTGTAGAGGAAGAGTTCTTGGCACAGTTTAAGGTTCCTGACCCGGAAGCTTCACCGGGGGGCTCCGAGGACACACAGGGGGAATTCGATCCCTCTCCCGAAGACAGAGATGTCAAAGTGGAGCTGTTGAGCTCATTGGTGGGAGAGGTAGGCACGTCCATAGCTACGGGAGGTTCTCGGGCTCTGTTTACTGATTCGGATGTGGTGACGCCAATTTCGGGGACTAGCCCTTCGAGGGATTTCGTTCTGGTGACCCTATCTCAGAGGGGGCATACTTTTCAAACACCCGTGCTTCCTCGGGGACCATAGGGGTGGCCTTCGTCTTGGGTAGTGGGGGATGCTTATTAGGAGATTCTCCAGTTCTTTGCTTCCTCCAATTCTATACCTGCCGAGGGGTTCCAATTCTTATATACCAGCCTCAACTGGATGAGGCTTATGGTAAGTTTCAGGTCTCCCCTTGTTCTTTTTCTTTTTGTATTTTGCTTCTTTGTGTTATGTGCTATTTTCCTCACTTCTTTCTCTTACTCTCCTTCTTGTAGATAGGAAAGACTCGGGAGGCAGTCACATCCGTTGAGCAGCGCGGGTTGAAGGATATGGAGAAAGTGAAAGCACTCCGAGATCAACTGCTTCCTCTAGAGGGTTTGCACCGTAGGCTGGAGAAGGCGGAATCTACATGTAAGCAGATGGAAGCATCCGAGGAGGCTTCTAAGGCTAGGGTAGCCCTCGTGGAAAAGGAGAAGAAAGAGTTCGAGGGGACCCTCAGTGCTCGGATCACTGCCCTTGAGAAGAAGGTAGCCGAAAGTGTGGCTAGGGAAAGGGATCTGCAGGAGATTTTAGGCCAGGCTATCGATAGGGCGGAGTCAGCGGAAAAGAGGTTGGCGACATTCCTCTCTCCCGAGGAGATGCAAGCCAAAGTTGATGCAGCGGTTTTATTGGCTCAACAGGAGACTTCCAGACAGCATTTGGAAACCTCCGAGGGCCCCTCTTAGGAGCTTTTGTCGGGTCATGTACTGTGGGGTTATTTGGAGTGCGCTAGGGTGGCGAAGCCTTTGCTACGGCCGGACCTGGACTTCTCGAAGACCTTTGATCTTTGGAAGCTAAAGAAACCATCTTCCGAGGACTGTCGAGCACTGATAGGGAGGTTTGGTGGCATGGTGTCTCCTCGGGTTTCTTCTGCGCCTTCCCCGATACGCTCGGCAAGTAGTCCGAGTCCAAAGCTCAATGGTTCTGGAGAGATGTTTTCTCCTATCTCTCGTTGGGCTCCGAAGGGTACTGTGGCTGTTGCGACTTCTCTTTCGCTTTCCGTTTTGCCCCTCTCAACCACGGGGGCATAGTTTAGGGCTTTTATTTATTTGTAACTTCCCTTTTCGTGCTTTTAATAAATTCTCCTTGTAAATGTACTCTTTTCCGAGGACTTCATGGCTTTTAAATAAACAACTGTCTTTTTCTTCCTCTTGTTTTTCGCTTTATTCAATTTTATCGTTCATAAATATTAGATTTATTCTCTAAATCAGTTATAACTGGAGGTGATAAGGATAACTTTTTAACTTTGCTGACTAGGTTTTTTCCTAAGCAGGAGGTGTCAGTTTGCATGTTAATTTTAAGTGTGTATTTTCCTTAAGTAGGAGAACCTTTTTGACACGTGTTTCTTACTTTAATTAGGTAGATTTATTTAATCATAGAGTGATAAATATATATAGAACTAAAAGTTAATCATATATTCTCCTACTTACCAAGAATAGTCTACTAATTCTTTCTTAAGGTTATCTCTTTAACCTTGTTTTCGATTTCTCTTTATCTTAAACCAAATAATAGTGAATAAGGAGGAAACACTTACTTGAGGAGATGATGCCCCCACATTACAGGCGGGGAGGATCCGTTTCATCCCATAGTTCTGCTCGAAATTCGGTTCGAAATCCTTCGCTTTCGCTAGGGATACGCGACGCCTCCTCAGATAGCTTTTCCTCTCAGAGAGACAGTCTAGAGGATGACATAGCCAACATTTTGGGCAGCTCTTCAAGGGGAACATCGGTATGGTCTGCTCACACTAATTCTCTTAGGATGAATCACATCCGAGAGGTATTCATGGGCCGAGGACCCTACACCCCGGTGGATCAGTCTTCAGTCCTTGAATTGCTTCATTTGAATCCTTCGAGGCTAATGGGGCGGGGTCGTGTCGGGACAGCCACGAGCAACGAGCACGAGGGGTCTCTTACGACCCTCTTTGCCGAGTATAACATGGATTATAACAAGTACGATGTACTTATACCGTTCTACGATCAAAGGGCTTATGATCCCTCCTCGGGTTATCTAACAGTGTATTGCGATCAGGTACGTTATGGGTTGCAGGTGTTTTTTCACCCCTTTCTTCAAACTCTCTTTCGTTATTGGCAATTGTGTCCCAGTCAGCTGACACCAAACTCCTATCGTCACTTGGTGGGGTATGTTCTTTGTTGCGAGCTCTTGAATCTTCCTATGACTCCTCATCGGGTGGGGGCTATTTTCTCCTTGCGCCCATGTCTGGTTGGTCCTCCTCTTTTTAGCCTGGTCTATCGGGAAAACATTAGAGCCTTCACTCGTGTATCCAATCCTTGCTCTCGTAGAGGGGATTGGAGGAGGAGGTTCTTTTTCGTCCGTCCGAAGGGCCAATCGGCTAGTTTATGGGGAGTACCTCTCCGATGGAGCTTAGGGTATGTTACCCCCACCCCCGAGACTGTGACACGGGAGGTAGTGATGTTGTCTCGCTATGGGTTGTTCTTTGGATCTTACGATGTAAGAGGGTTGTTAGAATTCCCCGAATCCCTGATTTTGGCTCGACTTCAAGAAGGGGTGGAGGCATTTAGTCTCCATGTTCAGCCGTTGTGCCGTAATTTCTATTTTAATAAGTTTTTTCTCGGATCTTTACTATCCCTGATGCTTTTGTCCTCTTTGGGCTCATAATATGTTCTCCGTTGTGACAGGTTCGGAGATGGCCGCGTTTGCGATTGAACCTTTTGACAAAGCTTTTTTGATACAAACATCAAGTGATGATTACCTTTTATCGGAAGAAGGGGATTCAGCCCAGCCAAGTTTTGAGGAAGGAACGAGTCCTTACTTAGAGAATGAAAATCCAAGGGGTTTGCCCATCGCAGCCCCCCCAATAAATATTCGAGCTTCCGCTGTCGGGGATGATTCAATCTCTGCTCTTCTCCAAAGGGAGCGTCCGATTCCTCAGCGGATACGACGTCCTTCTCCTGGGTTAGATGTTGGTGCTATTAACGAGGTAGGGGAGGATCTCCCCTATTCGGCTCCGGGTGGGTCCAAACCTTTGGGGGAGGGCCCGAATCGTGTTGCTCGTCCGCCTCTCGAAGGAAATCCTTTCCTTACAGGGATTCATTCCCTCAGAGAGCATGGTTCCTCCCCTAGCTCTCCTTTGGTCACAGACTTTTGTCGGAACTTTTTGAGTGGCCTCTTGAATTCACCAGATTGTGAGCTGATGAAAAGTCTCCCTCTATCCAGCCTTCAGGATCTAGCCTGCAAGGATTTGTGCGAGGTATAGCAACTTTTATTTGTTATATCTAATACTGACCTTGTTTATCGTTCGGGTGGTTATAATTTGTTCTCATGCAGCTTTACATGGTTCTGAATGCCATTGGATCCCGAGGAGATTCCTCTTCTGGTCCTGATTGGGTCTATCGTCGTCGGGATGAGCTAGAGAAGTGCTTGTGTAAAGCTTACGAGGAGATAGCTCATTTGACCGCTGAAAGGGGGACTACTCGGGATGTCCCCGGAGAAATATTGCAATCTGAGAAGAATAAATCCTGGGAGTTGGAGCGCCAACTGGTGCTTCAAAAGGCCCGAGTCTTGGGTTTAGAGAGGAGTATGGAAGCCTTGAGAGACCATATTCGATTCTCCGATGAGCGATTGTTGTATGTCACGAGGGAAAGAGATGTGGTGAATCAACGACTGCTGGAGACTACTCATACCCATGAGGTGGCTCTAGTAATGGCCCAGGTTCAAGCGGTGTTGGGGATAGTGGGTCCATCTAGCCCTCGGGAGTCCCTTCAGGGAGAGATGCGTCATATGGTCCGTATCGGTTATCGGTTGTGTCGAAAGGCTGTTCAGGCTTTGCCCGGGTTTCCTTCGGGTTTGATCGTTCTAGAGCTGGATATCCATAGGGTTTTTGCGGAAGTCTCCTCTTCAGCGTTCGAGGATCCGATAGTTCTGCTAGGTGATCCGGTTTCCCCCTCCGAGGAGCACCATCGTCGTCTTGTTCGGGAAGGGAAGCGTCCAATCGAGGATGCTTAGTGTAGGCAGGAATAGTCGTTGGCCATTTTGTATCGGATACGATCCAATATCCTTCTGGGGTGAGGGTTCGTTATTAGTATTAAATGCTTTGTTTTTAGCTGTTTGTATTAGATGGCTCCTCGGGGTTAGATTGCTATGATGACTTTATAGAGTCATCGTTTTGTTTTGCAATCTTTTTCCTTTTGGTTTTTGTATCGGAGCCTTCAATATACATGAACAACTTTTTAATTTATGTACAACTGTTGCATTATACTATGCATAGTACTTCCTAAGATTAACTGAGTTCCAGGTGTTGCGGAGTACTGCGCCCTCGGAGTTGGCGAGAAGGTAGGTTGCGGGTCCCACAATCCCCGATATCTTATAGGGTCCTTCCCATCAGGGATCAAGCTTGCCTACGTTCTTGGAAGCCCCGATCCGTTTCATCACTAAATCCTCAACCTAAAAGGTCTGAGGTTTTAACTTAGCGTTGTAGTAGCGTGACATCTGGGCTTTATATTCTTCCATCCGAACGGATACTCGGTTCATCTTTTCTTCAAGTGGATCAAGGGCCAAGGTTAAGTTGGAGCTGTTAGTTACTTCCTCGTACTCTCGGACCCGCCAACTCTCTATGGAGACTTCCGAGGGCAGGACTACTTCACAACCATAGGCTAGGCTGAAGGGAGTTTCGCCTGTAGCGGTACTCTGAGTGGTCCGATAGGCCCATAGTATGCCGGGTATTTCTTCAACCCACTTGGCCTTATGCCAATCGAGCCGGGCCTTCATGTTCTTTAGGAGAGTCCGGTTGGTCCTTTCTACCTCTCCATTCGCTTGGGGGTATCCCACCGAGGTAAAGCGATGTTTGATTTCCCAGTGATCACACCATTTGTCAAACTCTTGGTTAGTGAACTGTAGGCCATTATCAGTTACCAGGTTCCGAGGGATGCCGAAGCGGCACATAATATTTCTCCATAAGAAGTTGATGACGGTGCCCGCGGTAATTCGAGCTAAGGGTTCTGCTTATACCCACATAGTAAAGTAGTCTACCGCCACGAGTAAGAATTTCTTCTGACCGGCATCAAGAATAAGTGGGCCCACTATGTCTATGCCCCATTTGGAGAACGGCCAAGGGATCAAATGAGGTTCCCACGGGGCTACGAGCTGGTGTACCCGGGGGGCGTAGGCCTGGCACGGCTTACATCTTTCGGCATAGGCTTTGCTATCTTTTGCCATCGTGGGCCAGTAATAACCTTGTCGAATCAAGAATCCGACCATGCTTTCGCCCCCGGTATGGCTTCCGTAGGTCCCCTCGTGAGTTTCTGCTAGGGCCAATTGAGCCTCTTCTTCGTTAAGGCATCGGGCGTGGGGGAAGAGATACGTTCTTCGAAATAGTATCCCGTCCTTAAGGAAATATCGGATGGTTTTCTTAGACATGGCGCGGAGTATGGCCATGTCCTCAGAGTAATTTTCCGGGTTTTGTAAATAAGTTTTGATTGGGATCACCCAACTGGATGGGGGATCTATTGCGGCATTTACCTCTTTTCCTACGGTCTTCTCGGACTCATTGATCTGGAGTAGAGTGATCCTTCGGGTGTGGACTGCAGCCATTTGACTGGCCATTTTTGATAAGGCATCTGCCTCTTGGTTTTCCCCCCGTGGGATTTGGGTGACTTCACACTCATCAAACCATCCTCGTCTTTGATGAACTAGTCAAAGGTAATCATGCATCCTTCCATCCTTCGCTTCATACAAGCCATTGACTTGCTGAACAATTAGTTGAGAGTCACTATGGACGAGCAATCTTCTAATTCCACCTTCCCGCACGAGTCTCATTCCAATCAGAAGGGATTCGTACTCAGCTTCGTTGTTGGAAAGAGGGTAGTCGATCCTGACCGCGAAGTGGAGTCTCTCCTCTTCTACATCCTGATTTACAAGCACTATTCCCCCCCCCCCCCCCCATATGTGCTTACAGAAGATCCATCTACATAGGCATGCCATTGAGGATCCTTCTCCTCGGATCCGATGCCTGTTAATTCCATTACAAAGTCTACCAAGACTTGCGCTTTAATGGAAGGTCTCGGGGCGTAGGAGATATCGTACTCAGTGAGTTCTATCGCCCACTTTATCAATCGCCCCGATGACTCGGGCTTATTAAGGATTGCCCTCAGAGGGTGTTTTGTTAACACAGTGATCGGGTGGGAGAGGAAATAAGGACGTAACTTACGTGCGGTGGTAATCAAAGTTAGGACAAGTTTTTCGGTCAGGGTATACCTAGTTTCTGTTCCGAGGAAGGTTTTGCTGACGTAGTACACCGGATGATGCTCTCTGTCTTGTTCTTTGTCCAATACAACACTGATGGCTTCTTCCCCCACCGATATGTAAAGGAAGAGTTCTTCTTAAGGTAAAGGTTTTACCAACAGAGGAGGCTTCAGCATATACCTATTCAATTCTTCGAGGGCTTTTTCGCATTGGGGAGTCCACTGGAATTCCTTAACATTACGGAGGGTTTTGAAAAAGGGGAGTCTTTTTCCGCGGATTTGGAAACGAATCGGCTCAGGGAGGCCATTCTGCCTGTTAACTTTTGAACATCTTTGACCGTCTCTGGGGTGGGTAGCCCCACGATAGCCTCCGCCTTCTCGGGATTTACTTCTATTCCCTTTTCGGTGACCATAAATCCCAAAAATTTCCCTCCTCGGATTCCAAAGGAGCATTTTCTAGGATTAACCTTCATTTCGAAGTTATCCATGATAGTTAATGCCTTTCGTAGGTCCTCGGGGTGTTCTTCAGCAGTGTTACTTTTAACCACAATATCATCCATGTAGACTTCTACTGACTTTCCGATAAGTCCCGCGAACATGAGACTTACCAGCCTTTGGTAAGTGGCACCGGCGTTTTTAAGTCCGAATGGCATTACCAGGTAGCAGAACGTGCCCGCGTTGGTAATGAAGCTAGTCTTGTCTTGGTCCGCTACTGCCATCGGGATTTGATTGTACCCCTGGTCCCCATCTAGGGTTGATAATAGTGCACACCCAGCAGTGGAGTCGACCAGTTGATCTATGTTGGGCAAGGGATAGCAATCTTTCGGGCAAGCCCCGTTGAGATCGGTAAAGTCAACACACATCCGCCATCTTCCTCCGTGTTTGGGAACTAGTACAACATTAGCTAACCATTCAGGGTAAATGACCTCTCGAATTTGCTTTAGGTTGAGAAGGCGTTGGATTTCCGAGCGAATGATTTTATTGCGCTCAGGCCCCATCTTTCTCTTTTTTTGTTGGATAGGCTTAACACCAGGTTTCACATTAAGAAAGTGCTGACATACCTTGTCACTAATTCGCCTAGGCGGTCCTCCCTCCCACGCGAAGAGGTGATGAAACTGTTGGAGAATAGAGGTTAGTTGGGCTTCCACTACGGGTTTCATGTTGGTGCCCATCTTAATCACCTTCTTAGGGTGTCCTTCTACTATTTCCACTATTTTCAATTCTTCCACATGTTGAACTCGAATCTCTTCTGCTTTGCGCTTCTTGTTGCTTCCGAGGGGGAACTTGTCCTCCTCCAAGGGAATATCATTCATGCGGCATTCCCTGGCCTTAGATTGGCTTCCTCGGACTTCTCCGATACCCGAAGGGGTAGGAAATTTTACCTTAAGATGTAGAGTAGAAGGGATCGCTTCGAAGGCTCGGATGGAAGGTCTTCCGCATATAGCGTTTTATGTTCGTGACGAGGCCTCCACGACCCAAAACTTAATGGGCTCCGTTCTTCGAAGGGCTCCCTCCCCCCATGACATTGGCAGGATCACTGTTCCTAGAGTGTGGCAGGCTTCTCCCGAGAAACCTACTAAGGGAACATCGGCTACCTCTAGCTGTTCTTTTTTCAATCCCATGGCTAGGTAAGTGGGTAGGAATAAGACATCTACTGAGCTACCCGTATCAATGAGGATTCGCTGAATTGCAAATCTGTGGATAACGGCTATGACTACTAGGGGATCTTCGTGGGGGTAAATTATACCTCTCAGATCTTCGGACCCGAAAGTAATGCTGGGTAGCCGTGTTCCTTGAACGGAGCACACAGGGGGGTCCTTGTTCTGTTCGCCTGGCTTCCTTTAAATACTTCTTCTTCTTACCTTGGGGCGCTATTGAGATATCTCCCCTCTCAATCATGTTGATTGTTCGTCCCGACGGGGCGTTATCTTCATACAATTCCGGTGGAAGGGGTAAGTTCCGATGCCCTGTCGTTTTTTCTCGTGAGTTCTGCTGATGCCCCCCTGTCCACTCTCGGGGTCGTCTATGTTCCGAGGTTCTTTCCCGAGACCGGCTATGTTCTGCGGTTCTTCCTCGGGGCCGGCCACTAGGAGTTGCTTCCTTTTGTTCCCTTCTTGACCTTTCCCATACATTCGTTCTGGGTTCTTCGGGATTATTTTCTTTGAGATAATTCTTCAAATATCCCACTTCTAAAAGGCGAAGTACTTCTCTGCGAAGGGTGGTACATTCCTCGGTGGTATGTCCATAGGTTTTATGGTATTTACAGTACTTACCCGTGTCCTTGTCTCGATTAGGGAATTTGGCTGGTAGAGGCCAATGCAACTCGTTGTTGCCTCTCATTACATTGAGTACCTCCGGAGGAGTAATAGTCATTGGGGGTAGCGGCACGGGTCGAAGGAATTTTTTAATTCGTCTCTTCGTGGGTTAGGTTTTCCTTCTTTACTCTTTTCCTGAGCTTTTGTTTCCCTCTCGGCGCGCTCTAGATGCTCATTGTCCTCATGTTCCATGCGCTTCTTCGTACCTTCCGCTTCCTCCATTAAAATGTATACCTCGGCCTTCTGCATGAGCTCGTTCATGTCCGTGACACGATTTCCCATGAGATATCGGAAGAAATCCCCCGTTCGGAGCCCCTGAGTTAGTATGTCCACCGGTATGGTCGGGCTGACGTTCGGGACATCCAGCGCCTCGTCCGTGAAACGTTTTATATACCCTCGTAGGGGTTCATCTTTCTGGTGCTTGACCGTGAAGAGATGAGTAGCGGATTTGGGATATCGTTGGTTGCAGGCAAATTGTCGCACGAACAAGTGAGCTAGTCGGTCAAAACTCGTAACGGAGTTAGAAGGAAGGTGAGTGAACCAAGCTTGTGCTTGCCCACCGAGGGTAATCGGGAACACGTGGCATAAAACATGATCCGGGGCCGAGGATAAATCCATTCCAACCAGGTATTGGTGGATGTGGGCTTGTGGGTCCTTTCCATTAGCTTCTCCCGTATATAGGGGAACATTAACCGGCCGCATCCCCGAGGGGATAGAAGCTAGGGCAATTTCAGAAGAAAATGGGGAGGTTTTGAATGTGGGATCCTCTTTAGGAGCCATGGTTTTCTTAATATCACTTAATTCCTTGCGTAAGCCATCCATCACTACCAATAGGGTGTGATCACTATCTCCCCGATATTCCGAAGGAGGGGAAAATTCTCTTCCTCGGCCCCTCCTCGGGGTTCTCTCATAACTAACGTACCTTTGTGACTCTTGCAGGGGTTCGCGGTGCCAGAGGACAGGAGTTGGATTCCGTCCCACATAGGGGGTACCTTCTTCCGAGGGGAAATTTCTATGCCCAAGGGAGACAGAGGACCAGTTCCGAGAGTTTTCCCTCCTTTGCAGGGTTGGCGTAGCCGTGGCATCCACAAGCCTTTCATAGACAGATCGGGGAATATTAATAAAATCTCCAGTACCTGATGGGTAGTTTGACAAGGTTTCCTCCGAGTCGTTGCGGCGAGTTTGAGAACTTTCACTTTCAAACAGATCATTCATCGTGACTACTCCCACGTTTGTTGAATACTCTCGAGGGCAGATATTATGGTGTTCCCATAGACGGCGCCACTTTGTTAACGGGTTTGGATATTATTCCCTATTTAACGAGTTATTATTTTTGGGTTGAAACGCCTACCCGTGATTCAAAAAACGATGATTTTATGGAAAATAATAGTGCGAGAATATCCTTTCCTTTATTCACTGAATTCCACTCCTTAATTTGGTTAATATGTTGGTGTGTCTGACCTTTCTTTATTTGATCACCTCCCTTTATATAGAGTTTATTAGGGACAAGTGCCGTTATGCATGTGTCTAGTAAATACAGGTGTCGTGGTACGTTTAAAAGTGAACAAGATAAGATAAAGTTTTATCTGTTTGGTACATCTGCTGATGGGGCGCTGAATAGGATGAATTATCTTCTCCGATAGCTTCAATGTGCTCTGATGAATTGATTCCTTGGTTTTCTTCTCTCCGATGGGCGGTACCTATCGAAAACGCTGGATAAGTGGGAGGGAATGCTCGTCCGATGCTGTTGTAGTTTCGATAGTGGTCCATTGTTAGGTTGCCTTCTTCTGAGGTGTATCCCGATAGGTGTTTCTGCCTTGGTCATATATTGGGCATGTTTCCGAGGGCTTTGCTTTGTTTTCGTGAAGTAATATTTTTGTGACTCAGGCTCTCGTAGAAGGCTTTCTTGGACTCCAGTATTTAGATATAACTTTACTTTAGCATTTGTTCTTTGGAACGATGTTCTGAGGGTAATTGATGTTTGAGGAGTGTTCAACAAGGAAGTTTTCTCGTAAGATTCTGGGACCTGGGTCCGTTGTGGTCCCTCTTGGCGCATTGATGGATATCGAAGTCGCGCGGGTCCATCGGGTTTTCTCTTTTTCCGATGCCGCGTCGATATCTATTTTTATTCATCGTTGACTTTCCAAGGGACGCTTAAATATCTCCTCGGATGTCACTTCTTATCGCTTCAGGTCAGTGACCGAGGCACTTGAGTGACATCCGAGGGACCTCCTCATTAGGAGTGGGCACATCTCATCGGAAGTACTCGTGATAATAGTATTGTCCATGTATTATTGCCTATATTTAGGAATAATATCTCCTTTTAGTCTCGTGTTTATTTTTTACGGTTAACACTGTAAATTAAAACTTATAATTATTTGGGAAGAGCTTGTACCAAACCGGATATTTTTATTACACAACAGTAGTATTTTTACAGGAGAGAGATAGCAGGAAAGAAATTTTTTTCAAAAACTCTATCCACAAATGAAAGCCTAAAGTCCTTTATATAGGCCTCCCGATTTCAAAAATTTTACAATCTGTTTAGTAAGCAGTAGAAACTTTATAAAAGTGCTACATTGCTACAGTAAAAATTGATTTTTCTACATTAGCCTTTTGTGAGGTCATGGCTCACATCATATTCTTTGTGACACCAGGGCTTTCATCACGCTTTATCCGAATTAGAGGTATTTCCTCGCTTGATTTCCTTAACAACAGTTTTAAGAATTTGAAAAATATCATCAATCCCAAAAATTATTGGGTTCCTGTGCGTCTTGCAAAACTTCATCTTGGTTTGAACCCATTGAAGTATCTTCATCAAGCTCCGCCATTTCTCTGGAAATATCCTTTTGTATTTATTTAATATAAGTTGCAAGAAGACTCCTTTTTATCCATCTTCTCGGAGCGTAATTAAACCTTCCTTTTGATGAGATCCAAAGGGGTTTGAATATCCTTCTTTGTTTGACTTTCAACCAATTTCTTATAAATCTAAATTTTTTCATCAATTTGATGTAGAGTTTCTTGGCCATCGTGTTGATTTGTTTCAGAATTAACTTTTAACATTTTATCCCAAAATTTTGAGCAACTTTTTCTAAATAAGCAAGGAATATTATCCTCATTTATGCCCACTTCGGGAGACCATTTCCAAATCCATGGGATAGAAAATTCTGTAAAAAATACAAGGAAGATATTCCTTGAGGACAAGCAATATTATTCCGTCTTTCAATAATCTTTGGACAAATATCAACCCAAGTTTTAAACCTTTCTTTAAAAGTCTGAGGTAAAATTCTCACTAAGGTCCCATAAAACTTCCACCATTTGAAAAACCAATTTGGTATTTTTTTTATCATAAATATGACCACAAATCTTTATAAATCATGTATGCTTATGATGATCATTTTCGCAGAGAAAAACTTTATGAAAAGGTTCAACATAATCCCAATAGTTATATCTAATAGAGGTTTTGGTATTGGGATTTATTAACTCTCTTTCTCTAATTAGAGAAGATCCCCATTCATCAATGGGGATGACATGCTTTAACTATTATCTTCGAGAAATTATAAATTTCTTTTTGTGTTTTTGTAAAATGAGAGATTTCACAGGATCTTGTGTGTTGTATGAGTATTTCATAGAACATCCCAGACTTATATGTGCCTATAACAATGTAAGCTGTATCTAGCTTTCTTCGAATAATTGTCCAGGGCTCATTCTCCCATTTTATATCGGTATCTTCTATAAGAAGAATAACTTCTTGGTTCGTATTATTAATAAAACCAGTATGTATTTCTTCATCAGTGGCAACTTTGGCATACATTACCAGTTCTTCTGGGCTATTAACCGTTTCTTGAGTATTACTCGAACTTTATTGCTTTTTGAGGAATTTCTGAAATTCCTTATTGTGTGAAATTAAAGATCTGTGGCTATAAGCATTTGATTGCCAATTTTGGCCAGATATTCTGGACTTTTGTCTTTTCCTCGTCCTCCCCTATAAGAGGAAGAAGTAGAGCCTCTGTCTTGCATACCTGTAAAGTAGATGATTTAGCCAGGAAATAATCGGGCTTATCTTTCATGACATTTAAGTATTAGCTTTTGGGCCTTTATGAAATTTTTGCGTCTTTCTTCGGAATTAAACTCGAGTTCTTCTAAAGTGTGGATTTGTAAGAATTCTAAAAATTCTTTATCTATTTTTATGAATAAGGCCAATTTTTTGCAATAGTTTATAGGAGGACTCATACTAAATATTCTCGAGTTAAAAAATATGGAAGATTATTATCTTTGCCTTTTTTATAAACAATATCAAAATCAAAATGCGCTAAATGTGCTTGCCATTTGGCAAACATTGTTTTAGATATATCATGTTTAAATCTTTTAAAACATATATTTTACTGATTTACAATCGGTTTGAATAATAAAATGTTGATTATATAAATCATCTTGAAACTTCAAGACACATTTAACGATTGCTAAGATTTCTTTAGCGACTTAGAACTATTAATAATTTCAGTATCTATCATTTCATTATGAGAAGAGGTATTATCTTCTAATTTAGAAACTCTTATATCAGGAGTATTAGTATTGCGTTTAAGATTTTTAATCTCTTCTTTGAGACTATTAATCTCTATCTGAAGATCAGAAACAAATGTAGGGGATTTTTACATCTTTCTGTCTTTATGAAGTTTATAAACTTCAGTCATAGAATATGGTCCGGATGGAATTAATAGTTCTTCCAGTGGTCTATTCTTTGTACCAGACTGATTTGGTTCGTTATTTAGAGCAAGTTGGTCTACTAATTGAGACCTAAGCTCAATGTCTTTTATCTTTTTTTAAGAATTCTAACAAAGTATAATCTGTTAAAACATTTATAGTATGATTCTAAAATTGAGACAAAAGTTTATAAAACTCATCAATATTTTCAGAGGAATTCTTCTCACAAGGAAGTCCTAAAGGACAAGAATCACATTCCTCATACTCAGACGAAGTTAATTCTTCTTGTGCAAGTTCTTTATTAAGATCTTCTTCCTGACTAGATTCTTCTTTCGATACACTTTCATTGTCAGAATCAAGTAATAAATTTGATAGAGAATCATTAAATCCTTCATCAATATTAAGACTATTTAATTTTTTCTTTACCCAACAAGTACGGGCAAAGTGACCAATCTTACCACATTTTTTGCAAACTATCAGGTTTTTGTTTTCTTTTTTCTGTGTATCACGTTGGAATATTCTATCAGCATGTTTTTCAGCAAATTTATGCGAATTCTTTTAGCAAATAAACTTGGAAGCCCATCAACAAATTTAGACTTCCAATGAGAGCTATTGCATTCGGGAAGCTCCATAACGCGACTTAGAAACGTATCTTTACACCATCTAAAATCAGTAAGAGTTTTACATCTTAAATTTTGTAAAAGATTACGAATTGTTTCATTATTATCTGCATATCTGCTAGTAAAATGTTCTATAATAGTTACAATTAGATTATAAACTGAATTTTCATATTGGATATTATTTTCAATTTTTACAGTATTCAAGATATTATCTTTAGTTTCCGTAGATAAATAATTATCCCACCAACCTTTAAGTTGACCAGTAAAGCCAACAATAATCATACAATAATCATATGAGCTACAGATTTGTCAGTATTATTATTTTGTTTGCATATAGTGGAATACATCAACATTCGGTGGTACACCATAAAGTGTTTAATTTTAGACTTTTAAATTTTTCATCTAAAAGTTTTTCAAGCTCTCCCATAGGTTTTAATTTAAAGTCTGTAATTACCGGAGGAGGATGAATCTTTGGAGAAGCAATTTTAATATCTTGAGAAATAGAAACTTCAGGTTTAGGAATATTAATGTTATTAATAGCTTTGAAAACCATTTCAACTCTATTATGAAGAAAGGTAATTTTTTCTCCTATAACAATAAAACATAAATTTGTATAATTTTGATGTTTTTTTTTATTTCATTCAGATGTTGTAGTGTTACAGGTAAAGTATCAGTTTCAGTAATTTTGCAAAAGTAAGGAAGTTGATCTTTTCAATTTGAAAAGGTTGTTGAGGTGGATATATACTCTGTAATATTTTGCCATCTAAAAGTTTATAATTTCGTTCTATTACAGAAATGTAATTATCAATATAGGTATGAATAAATCATGGAACAAAAACATATTTTTTATTCAGTTGTTCACAGAATTGATAAAACTTATTTTGTATAATCTTTCGTTCTTCTGAGGGGAAATTGTCAAAAACCCATTTTCTAAATTCTTCCCATCTAGGAGTATTGAATTCTCCTTTTATTTCTTGACTGGCGAGAGATACAGGACTAAAATTAATTTTAGACTTAAAATCCATTAAATAGGAAAATTTATTTCAGAAGCAGTTATATCTGCATCTTTCATATGATGAATATTTTCATGAATACCATGAACAATATTATCTTTATTTATAAATAAATTATGTACTTTTGCTGTATTTGTGCCAGGTGTATGAACATGATCTCTTACTTGAGATGTAGAAGCTCTGGAAGGAGTTTCTACAATATAACCTAAAGGGGAAATATAATAATGAGATCTCAAAGATCCAGTCTTTGATAATCTACTTTCACCATTTTCAAAACTGTATTTGAACAGTTCCTTCAGATGTTTGTAAAACATTAAATAGATCATTTCGAATTGGAGGTTGCTGTGCAGGAACAACTTTGTTTAGTATCCAATTTTTAGGAAATTCAGTTCCATCCCACTTTATCGTTCTTCTAGTAACTATTTTAGTTTTTTAAAATTAGATTCTATTAATATAGTTTCATTTAAAGGTTTATCAACCCTACGACATTGAGGATTTAAAGTATATAATGGTTTATAATATACTCTATAAAAGAGACATATAACTTTTGTACCTGGTAAATATTTATAACCATGAGTTTTTTTTTTTTTTTTTTTTTTGTTTTTTGCTTATTTTATGAACTTTTGATTGTGTACAAGGATGTGAAATTCTTGTGGATGAACTAAACTTATAAAGCAATTTATTTTGTATTTCGTCAGTAATTAGCAAAACAAATCATATACACTATTAGTTTTGTTTTTATATGAAGACTACACTCGTTAAGATGTCCAATTAGAGAACTCAATCTGTCATGCACCTAAGCCATGCTTCTAACCGATGCTGAAACTTCTTCGCATATCATCACGATCTGAGGTTGTCACGCACCTAAGCGATTCTGAAACTTCTTCGCATATCTTAACAGTATGTAAGTTGCTTTGTGTATGGACTTCTACTCATGGTGGGAATGGAGTCAGTTTTAAGTAATGATATGAGGTCTCATTTTTAGCAGCATGATCCTCTACGACCTTTTCTTTCTCTTCATTCAGAATGGGTTACGTGTTTGTTCCTCGTCATTTGACAACTCGGAAGACAATCACAAGCAATTTTCTGGAGAAGAGGTCGGGGTTTCAAAGACCATGGAAGAAATAAAAGTGCAGACTTTGTTGTGGTTCAAGGCCTGACAACCAAAATTTGTCTTTTCTCTAAATAATTGGTTTATGAACCACATGTCTTGTCTTGGTGATATTGATTTTAATTTTCTACATAGAGGGAATCATTTTTGACATTTCAGTTTGTACAGGGTTGGAGTACCCCTCATACTCCATTTTTTTATTGATTTTTCCTTTAAAGAACAAAACTAAGAGAGATTGTCACTACAAGATTTTTGGTTATTAGCTACCGCATTTTTGGTAGGTAATGACCCAAATGCGGTTGCTAATGATCATTAGCGACGTGATTTCTGTTGCTAATTTTTGGTAGCTACTAATCGCGTCACTAATAATTAGCTACCGCATTTCGGTAGATAAAGAGACCATTTCCTACCAAATTTCGTCGCTCATATTAGTAACCGAAGTTTCGTCTCCACTTTCGTCGCCACAACTTTAAAAATTAGATATTGAAGTTTTGGTAGCTAATGTGTACATTTCCTACCGAATTTCGTCGCTCAATTTAGTAACCGAAGTTTCGTTGCCACTTCCGTTGCCACAACTTTGAACATTAGCTACCGATTTTCGGTAGCTACTAATATTTAAACAGTTTGCTACCGACTTGCGATAGCTAATAATATTTAAATCTTTGAATATATTTGACAATGCGGTAGCTAATAACATTTACATATTTAAAAAAAAAAATCCAAAAAGTTTCCGAAAAATTATTGGTTTATTGTTTTACCAATATGAAAGTTAGTGTTGATTTGTTAATTTAACAATATCAAGCATTTAAATAAGCAAATGAAGATTTTTTTAACAAAATGATTGTAAAATAAAGAAGGTTTGGAGTTTTGAAGATATGAAGAAAGTGTTGAGAAATTAGAATATTTTGAAGATTTGAAGAGAGTGTTGTGATAAATAGAAAAAAATGGAAGATATGAAGAACATAAAATAATGATATGGAGAAGTGAGGATTTTTTAGATTGGAGGAATGAGGATTTTTTGATGATTTGAAGAGAGTGTTTTGTTTTTAGATTGGAGAAGTGTGGAGATTATTTTGTAGATTGAAGAATTGAGGGGTATTTATAATATGAGATTGAAAATTTTGAATTTTCGGAAAATTTGAATTTCCCGCTCTTGGCCGCCCAAATTTTTGACGATTTTCTACCGGAAATTGGTAGCTAATGGTCAACATTTTTGAATTTTTAGAAAACTTGATTTTTCCGCACTTGACCGCCCAAATTATCGAAATTTTGCGACCGAAAATCGGTAGCTAATTGTCAATTTTTTGGGTTCCACCAGGATGAATATTTCTAGCGGTAGCTAATGTCCGTTGAATATTAGTAGCTACCGCCTGGCGGTAGCTAATGTCCGTTAAATATTAGTAGCTACCGCTCAACCGTAGCTAATATTATTTTTTTTTCTATTTTGTGTTTGATTTTGATTTCTTTATATTTTCAGTTTAGTAATATTACCAATAATAAGTGATAATTAACTAATTTGTTAGTAATTGAGTTATTATTACAATTGATGTATTGTTGTGTGATGTATATATTAGTTTTACCTATACACTTAATCATGTCTTGTGTATGTGATTGAAATAACGTTATGACGTGTTGATTGATGTATTGATGAAATGTGATGATTGGTTATGATGTGAAGTTACATTCTTTATTTAACGTTCTATTGGGAGATACATACATATATATACTATAGACAAACAAACGACATTGTGTATCATTGATATTATGAACCGACATTAGTAATGTCATTTGATTGTGCAATGAAATCATCATTTTATGTTAATTACTACTTGTTATTGACGTAATTGACAACAAACAACCAATTATATTTAAAATAATCGTCGAAAAATCACAATTTAAAGCACTTGAATATTAGTAGCTACTGACATGCGGTAGCTGATTTAGTTAGTAGCTACGGACTGGCGATATGTACTGTTTGGGTATAAATATTAACTACCGCCATTTGGTTGCTACTGTTAGGGTTTGGGTAAAGGGTTTAATCAAATTTTTAAATTTGTGCCAACGGTAAGAACACTTAGCTATCGCTATGCGGTAGCTAATGTCAACGGTAAGAAAGGTTAGCTACCGATTTTCGGTAGCAAATGTCAATGGTAAGAACCATTAGCTACCGATTTTTTGTAGCTAGTCATTAGCTACGGAAATTCCGTCGCCACTTGTCTGTAGCGACGGAATTATCAACGGAAATTCCGTCGGTAATAAGTGTGGTCACCGATTGGTTGTCGCCAATAATTTGAGCAACAGAAATTCCGTCGGTAACCTCATTAGCTATGGAAATTCCGTAGCTAATGACTAGCTAAGAAATTTCGGTAGCTAATACTGCGAAATCTTATAGTGTGTGTCTCCTGGATTCGATTGATCTTTATTTACACCAGTATTTGATTTAAACCACATATACAATATTTTATGTTCAAGAAGTATAGTCTTTTGATAAATAATGTGCTTACCAATTTTTTTCCAATTAAATACTAGAAATGACAGTCTAACTGTCACTAATACTGTGAATATTAGTGATAGACAAGTTGTCACTTATTGATCTTTAAAAATATTAAGGAAGCTATTGCAGTAGTGATAGGCAGATTGTTGACTTTTTCGTGACACGGTCAGTAACAGCCTACTTGCCATCATTATTAGCCAATAGCTACGACAAAGTTGCATGTCCGTTGTTAATGAGCGAAATTCTTGTGGGGGTCAAATCAACCCCTATTCCTCAGACAATAAAAGTTTGAATGTTTTTAAGAGCAGCTTCACAAAAGTATAGTATGTATATCTCAATTAGGAGATTGTGATCATAAAAAGAGAGAGAAAGAGAAAAAAAAATAGCTTAGTACTCAAAACGTTGACCCTTTTTCACTCATCTGATTTTGTTATAGCGCATTTCATTGTTGACCCTATAATCTCTAATAATCTCATTAATTTCGTTGCTTATTTATGTAGTTTTTAACTATTTGTAGCAATTATTTGATGTAATGACGAGCGACTCTATATAATTAGACATGTCAATGGGTTGGATTTTACCCTACCATTACACTGAAAATGAGCTTAGGGTCTCTTACCTTGAAATCAGAGCAAGGGTCAAGGTCTAGACCCTACACTGTAACTTTTGAAACTCAACCCAGGGTATGGTCTACCATGAGTCGAGATCAAAACTTCATTTAAAACACCTTAAACGATGTATTTTTTCCTCATTTTTTTTGTGAATGTTATGAGATTTGCTTGCGATAGAAAAAAAATTAAAAAAATTGACAATGGCAAAATTTGTTAATGATTCTAGTAAGACCCTTACTCATTTAGCATGGCAGGGTCTGGGTCCCTCAGAACAAAGTCTTCAATGAGTCTTGGTTGGAGCATTGTAAGGACCTTACCCAAAATTAAACACATCAAACGCATGTTGTTGACAGAGTTTGAGTAACGGTAAGGTATAAACCCTACCCATTGACATGCCTATATAAAATTTATGCGAACTTTTATTATTTTCACTACGGACTATATTAATGAGACTTCTTATATATATTATGCTTTAAGAAATCCTAACGGTTTATTTATTGTGCTGTTACTACGCTAAAGATATAAGCAACAAATAAGTATAATTAAATATCCTTCCTTGGACATTAAGAATCCCATCGTTTCTGTTACCAAAAAAAAAAAAATCCCATCGTTTGAGATTTTCAGTTGAGCTTTATACATAATTAATTATATGTCATATCACACTTTATATAAAACAGAATGTGTTGTATGACGTATATCTAAATTGCGTGAAGTTCCTTTCACGATCAACATAATGGAAAAAGACTCTTTAAGTGACAAGATATAGTGATTGAACCCCACGGTCCCATCCGCGGAACTCCGTGTAAACTTGTGCTGGATGAAAATCTTTGAGGGAGAAAATTGCACCATCTAAATTAGCTCTTTATCCCACTTAAATGTTCTCTTTAGGGTCCCTTAATTTCCTTAATTGAGTAGATTACATTCTAAAGTCTAGCAAATTTGCTTAACTATATATTCTATTGTTGAAAGATATAATAAGAATCTGATTCCACATATAACGCATGATTGTTAATAAGATTTGTTTTAGATGGTCAATTTCTTGCGTTAATAATTAGTCTCTGCTCGTCGCCTATTCGAAAAAGAACGATTCCATGAAGTGCTATCAAAGTCTGTTCAATGTGCCTATTTTAATTTCTTATTTTCCTTATATATTCAACTGTTTTCATGGTCACTGAGAAAGTGGCATGGAAGTCATACAAAATTATAGATCAGTTATATGTTGATTCTTGATTAACGGGAATGTTACCTTATTATTTACTCATTTTTTATCCCCCATGCAAATGGTTTTTTTTACTTCATCGGGTCATGGTTTTATTTTTTTTACAAAACTTATATAAGTAATAGAAGACATGTGTAACTTACCGCGACTTCTATTCTATATACCTTATCTTAACCAAAGAATATTCATTCATTAAGTAATAAATATTTCCAGGTTATGACTATACATTATTAAACAATACAGTCCATGCAACCTTGTTTCTGACCAACAATTATATAACTTTACTATCATTTGAACTATATTTAAATCTTAGAGTGCCCTGTAATATTTGTATATAGGGATAATTACAGTTACACTTCCTGAGGTTTGCTAATTACAAGTATCTTACCTCAAGTTTGAAAAATTACAATCACCTCTCCTCTAACTCAAACGTACAAGTGAACCTTCAATTTTACCCTTATCAACTAATTTAGAGAATTTGTAATATTTTTGTTTTAAAAATAATTGATAAATTTTAAAAAGTATTAGAACTAATCCTGAAATATATTCTATCCAATTATATAACTAATATTATTACTTATCTTTTAAAATTTTACAAAAACCGTGATACGCTATATTATCTCTTAGATCTTTATGATCTAAAATTACTATTGGTGCAAGAATAAAATGTGCATGCCTTAATGGTGGAAAAAAATTATATATTTTTAATGCCTTAATAATTTCCATTTTGTATATAACATTTTTCACGAATATTTTATTAAATATTTAGATATATTTGTGTGATTAGTCTTATTATGAAGAGCATTAAAGATTTGTCTCCTAAAATATTGAAAGGACAAAAAACTAATATACTAAAATTTGCAATGTTGCGTTTATAGAAATGATCTACTGAAACTTGTAAAGGCAACTATAAATCTATAATACATTATAGTTAAAGCTAATAGAATACACGCACATACTATTTTTTTTTTTTGGTAAACTAAGAAACAAATTAAACAAACGTAACAATTTAAAAAAAAAACTATAAATCTATTATACATTATAGTTAAAGCTAATAGAATACACGCACATGCTATATTTACTTTGTTCTTTTCTTTGTTTTTTGGTAAACAGAGAAACGAAACAAATGTAATAATAATAAAATAGAAAAACTAAGCTACATCAGTATGAAGTAGACACATAATTATTTTTTTCACCATTAAGGCATGCACATTTTATTCTTGCACCACTTTTGGATTTAAAAGATAATGTAATTTATCACGTTTTCTTTTAATTTTAAAAGATAAGTAATAATTTTAGTTATATAATTGGATACAATATATTTTACTGTTAGTTTGATACTTTATAAAATTTATAATTTGCTTTTAAAACGAAAATATTCTAGATCCCTTAAACTAATTGATAAGGGTAAAATTGAAAGTCCATTTATACTTTTGAGTTTGAAGGGCAGGTGATTGAAATTTCTCAAACTTGAGGGAAGGTATTTGTAATTACACCAAACTCAGGCAGTATACTTGAGGGAAGGTATTTATAATTACACCAAACTCAGGGGGTGTAATTGTAATTGTGACGATCGCGCCCTATGAGACATGATTCGATCCGAGTTGGTTCGGTGGTGATCAGTCACTTTACCCAACTCATACTGAAACACTACTACAAGGAAGTCATTGTCTAGGATCAACCATACACATTATGATAAAAAATAACTTTTGATATATAGAGCGAAAGTCTTGAAAATACAATAATTTGACAACTTTAATAATTACGTACAGATGATAAACCCTTTTTAATAATTACACAAAAATCCCAAACGGCGACCTTGACAAAATTATTCACGTGATCCAAGTTGACTTCTCGATCTTATCCTGAGGAATGGAGAGACAGAAGAAACGAGGAATATATAAGGCTTTGGTGACTTAGTGAGATTCATGTAAAATAACTGACAATGCAAGAATTAATAGTGATTTAATTGATGTATTTTGAGGGGTGATCATACTGGTAGAAACAATATAACCAGATAATTTGATGTAACTATAGTACTCGAATATTCACAGATTAGTTAATGCACATGTGCTTAATAGTAAACAAATCCAACCTGATAAACTCCAATATACTACCTTATACCTCCCAATAAGGAGCGACCTCCCAAACAAAACGACATGCTCGAGTACATGTTGATCTAGCACGTGGGTTACATCTATAAAAGAGTCATTTGGAAGTGATAAGTAATTCCATTAATCTTGAGAATATAAATACAAGAGTACAATATCTAATCTAGGTAAGTGAATCACTACAACTAAGGAAAGATATAATCAAAAGATAATACAAGACATACAAAAGATATAAAAATATCTATTTATGTCTATTACGCCCCTGCAAAATTGACGTTCCATCAGCAACGGAAAGTTTGGAACGCATGAGTTGAAAACGAGTGGGCACAAGAGGCTTTGTAAGAGCATCCGCTAGTTGGTCGAGGGTGTTAACGTAGGAGACCTTAAGAAGACATTTGTTAACAAGACCTCGAACAAAATGTAAGTCCACGGCAATATGTTTCATCCTCGAGTATTGAACCAGATGAATAGAACTTTGGATTGGGCCTATGTTATCACAACAAATAGTCAGCGTGGACTGAAGCGAGAACCCAATTTCACCGAAGAGATGTTGAATCCACCGAATTTCAGCCGCGGCATTGGCCAGTGCGCGGTATTCGTCTTCGGTTGATGAGCGCGAGACAGCCCGTTGCTTTCTTGACATCCAAGAGATAGGATTTGAGCCAAGGAATACAACGTAGGCCGAGGTAGAGGTGCCACTCAGTGAGTCACCCGCCCAATCCGCATCGGAGTAAGTGGTAAGAGTGATGGATGTGGAACGTCGAAGGAGAAGACCATGCAAAATCGTTCCTTTAAGGTAGCACAAGATCTGCTTGAGGGCTGCCCAATCGATATCCGTGGGATTTTCCATTCGTTGCGCAAGACGGTTCACCGCAAAGCCAATGTCCTGGCGGGTAAATGCCAAGTAGTGAAGCGCGCCAATAATTTGGCGATAAAGAGTCGGATCCACGACAGATTTTGAGGAGTTGGTTGGTGGGTTCGACGTCATAGATGTGGCCAAAGATTTTGCACGGTCTATTTTGTGCCATGCCAAAATATCCGCAGTATATTTGTGTTGAGATAAAAAGAGACCCTCGCGACAGCGAATAACTTCAATCCCAAGAAAGTACGTTAACTCCCCATGTCCTTAACGGCAAAGTGAGAACTAAGCCGAGAGATAAGTAACGAGGGAAGGGCATTACAATTTCCCGTGACAATTATATCATCGACGTAAATAAGCATAAAGCAAGTAACCTTGGCACGTGAGTAGACAAAGAGCGAGACATCCGATTTGGTTTGAACGAAACCAAATGATAAGAGGGCCGAGCTTAGTGCGAGATACCAAGACCGAGAGGCTTGCTTAAGACCGTAAATGGACTTGTGGAGGTGACAAACACGGTGCGGGTGAGACAGATCAGCAAACCCGGGTGGTTGAGCCATAAATACTGTTTCCGTAAGGTTCCCATGTAAAAAGGCATTGCTCACATCTAATTGGTGAAGAGACCAACCATGAGAGATGGCGAGAGCAAGAACTGTACCAATGGTGATAGGCTTTACAACGGGGCTGAATGTTTCTTTATAGTCGACGCCCGGTTGTTGATGAAAACCTTTCGCGACCAACCGTGCCTTATACTTCTCAATAGAACCATCGGGGCGTCTTTTAATTCGAAACACCCATTTAGAACCAATGACGTTCCTATTAGGTGGGGGATCAACCAGAGACCATGTTCCATGCGTTAAGAGAGCCATATGTTCCTCATCCATGGCGGCACGCCAATTGGTATCGCTCATCGCCTGACTTACAGACGTAGGCGCAGTGAGGCTCGGAAGAGGATGCTTGGAAGCCACGAAAGCTTTCTTAGGCTTATAAACATTATTGCGGGAGCGAGTTACCATATGATGAGTGCGATCCGAATTGATAGGTGCTGGTGGATCGACGGCTATAGTGGGTGCATGCGCCATAACGGGAGACGGCGGTGTGCGGTGTGATGAGCTCTACAGCTCACAAGGTTGGGCCGGACATGGAACCTAGGCCGAAACAGGTAAAGGCAAAACTATGGGATGTATATCCGTATGCCAAACCGCGGGTGGCGAAGAGGGAGAGCCCGAGCACATAGAGTAACCCGGAAAAGTATACTATACAAACCGAACATGGCGTGAAATAAACACGCAGCCAGAATTAATGTTGAGACATTTATAAGCAGCTTGAGAAGTAGAGTACCCAATAAAAATGCAACGACGAGATGGCGGATCAAGCTTGCCTTTGACATATGGCCGAAGATGAGGAAAACAGAGACATCCAAAGATACGTAGGCGGAGATAGTTAGGCGAACGCCCCTGCAAGATAGAGAACGGGGATTCACCCTGAAGAACTGGTGTTGGAAGTCTATTGCTCAAGTAAACAGCCGTAGCAAAGGAAAACTCCCAAAATTCGGGAGGGAGCCGTGCACGAGAGAGAAGCGTGCGACCCAAAGACACGACTTGCAAATGACGACGTTATGTAGTTTCGTTTTGTTGAGGAGTATGAGGTGCAGTAGTTAGAAAACTAATGCCGTGAGTCGCAAGATAGGGACGCAGTGCAAGGAATTCACCGCCATTATCTATATAAAGAGTGCGTAAAACAACCCCAAACTGTTTTTCAACAAGTGAACGGAAAACATGAAATATTTTTGAAACATTAGATTTAACGGCCATCGGATATAGCCAACAATATTTTGAGTAATGATCCACCAAGAGCAAGTAATATCTAAAACCATTCAGTGACGTAACAGACGCTAGACCCCAAACATCGCCATACACATAATGCAAAACACTTGTAGAGACAAGAGAAGAAGTAGTAAACGGTAATTGTTTACTATTATTCAAAAGACAAGGTTCACAGTGTGTGTTCAAAATAGAAATATCATCACATGGCAAATTAAACTTGCGTAGAATAAAAGAACTAATTCTAGTGGAAGGATGACCCAAATGATCATGCCAACACTCTTTATTCGTTCATTCCCCAACAAAAGCATGAATAAGTGGCCGTGATATGGAAGGCAGTCGTAACTAATAGACTCCGCCAATGCAAGGTCCTATAAGTAATCTATCCCCCGAATTGCGATCCTTAACAACAAAGTGAGAGGCAGAAAACTCGATAGTCACATTATTTGCTTTAATAAACTCATGGACAGATAAAAGATTCCGACGAGATGCAGGAACACACATAACGTTGTCAAGAACAAAGGTCGAGATGAACAATTAACAACGGATGAACCAACATGCAAAATAGCAAACATGTGCCATCGGCAATGGCGACCTCGTCAGGACCGTCAGGCAGAATGAATGGAGAGATTCTTGAGGTCAGGAGTCAGATTGTGTGATGCGCCAGAATCAACAAGCCACTTATCATTGGCCGCATTCGACGAGGTCAGCTAAAAGGCCATATTCACTGTAGGGGCAGTGAACAATCGGCAGGTACGAGTAGCGTGACCCGGAAGGCCACAAAGTTGGCAAATCACCGCTGCGTGGGACGGGGACTGACCCGTGCGCTGCTAAGGTGGAAGCGCACGACGTGAGTGCCCGGAACCGGAATGAGGGCTGCGATTGTTGGGTTGGCGCCTTCGGTTGTTGTTCAATCCATGGTACGATGGCTGACTACCAGAGTGCTAGCCGCGGTTGGTATATTGGCGGCCTTGTGGTGTGCGAAAATTTACAGTAGCAACCAACAAGGAGGAGATCATGAAGCTCTGTGAAGCGAATCGAATTTTCACGAGTGCAAATGGGGCCAGAAAGATCGTGGTAGGCAGGACCAAGTTCGTTCAAGACGTAGAGTGTGATGTTGTCATCATGAAGTGGATGATCTATGATCGCAAGTTCATCGGCTTTTGCTTTGACGGCTTGAAGAAATTCAGCAACTGATCGCGATCCAAGCTTCAGGGTATTGAGATCGTCCTTCAATTGCAAGATGCAGGAGCGTGAACGATTGGCATACGGCTGTTGCAAAGTCGCCCACGCAGCCGTCGAGGTCTCATCACCAGAGATGAGAGTTTGAAGTTATCAGGTGATGGAGTTGAACAAGGCGAAGATGATGAGAGAGTCCTGCCTTGTCCAGTGAACGTGACGGGCAATGGATTCCATCGCAGAGCCACGGAGAGGGCACAATGTTGTACCGTAGACATAGCCAAAGAGGCCAAAACCGTGGAGGAGATGACACATTTGAGCGCGCCATGTAGCATAGTTGCCACCGTCCAGTTGAAGCGGAAGGTGGTTATGGATGTTGATTGGGACGAGTGGATCAGCTCCAGTGGGCGCCGACCGTTGAGTGACTTGAGAGTCACCGGAGGAATTGTGATCCGTCATTAGGGCCGGCCATCGGATCGTTATAAGGAAAGAGTCTCGTGGGAGATATTTTAGGCTCGTGATACCATATAAGAGAGTAATTTGGAAGTGATAAGTAATTCCATTAATCTTGAGAATATAAATACAAGAGTACAATATCTAATCTAGGTAAGTGAATCACTACAACTAAGGAAAGATATAATCAAAAGATAATACAAGATATACAAAATATATACAATATCTATTTATGTCTATTAACATCCAACTCATGACTGCAAGCGGCGCCTAGATAGAGGGGTATCAAGCAAAATTACTTAAACTGACAGTCCTTACTGGCCGACAGTAAATCGACTCAATCCATGGGCCCAACTTCCTAAAGGCTTCCAATGGGACATAAACTAATAAGCTTGTAAACCAAATAATATCCATTTTTTCTTTGAGTTACATGTCGTGAGCAAAGTTCGTTGCTCTTTGCACAGTTCAAGAACCAGCAGATAAGATTATAATATCGGAGAATTACCATGATTATGAATCAATATGTGATAAATAATTAATGATTGGGTAAGATTTAACTATGAGTGAGAAAATCATGTTATTAGATGAGAAGCAAAAATAGGAATGTAATGAATTATATGTTATTCGTCATTTGGTAACAAAATTGTGATTTTTCTGTCCAAGTTCCTCACGGCCGGATGCCAAATGGGGCTACAACGAAATCAGAAATCGAACCTCACCTATATTTTTACGAAAAATCCTGTCCGTCGTTGATTTATTTGTCAAACCTTTAATAGATTAACATAATATCTATTAACTAAACAATCATAACTCACCACAATATATTAACTCTCGTATTGATGAAATTTGACGAAGTTCTTGTGAAAAATGGTAGAAAATACTAATTTAAGTAAATAGCACATATCATCAATAAAAATCTTATGCAATACGTTTTGATATCATAAGGTTAAGTTATATATAAAATATCTTTTGCATACATAATCGATATCTCAACATTAAATCTTTAATTTCTTTCTCCTTAGTTTTCCCTCCATATAGTTTAACTACCTACCATTCATGTTCTTTGATTCAGCTCGATACCAAGTGTAGCATTATACCATCAGATCATGGATATAAAATACCAAGTGTAGCATTATACCATCAGATCAAGAATATACGATACCAAGTGTAGCATTATACCATGAGATCATGTAAATAGGAAAAATGAATCACCTCTCTTTACTGACGCTTATCATACATAACTGTACGTTGCACAAAACAGATGGTATTAATTTTTTCTCAAATATATTACAACATCAAATATAGGTATCTCTCATTTACACAAAAATCTTTAATTTATTTATCCTTAGTTTTTCCTCCATGTAGTTTAACTACCTACCATTCTTGTTCTTTGATTCCAGCTCGATACCAAGTGTAGCATTTTACCATTAGATAATGGATAGGGGTGGGAACGAGTAAGAGAAATTCCCTTACCCGTGCCTCTCCACGGGAAAATTTCCCGTCACACTCCTTCACGGCAGGACTATGAGGGACGGGATTCCCTCTAGACGAGGGACGGGAACGGGAGTCATTCTCCGATTCCCAAGGGAATAGGGAATCCCACCATTTTTGAGAAGCTATAATTACTAGTTTTGTTGGGGGTTTAGTTGCAAAATAAAAAACACATGTGATGTGAATGCGTCTGAGAAATATCAGGAAAATGAGGGACCAAATTAAAAATATGTAACCTACTTCATTCTCTCTCTCTCACATGTCACATCCCACTCTCTCTTTCAACTCACTCCTCACAAATTCACAATCTGACCCCAACTGTGCCGCCTCCGTTCGCCACAACTCATAGCCTCACACATATCCGACGCACTCACACTTTCTTTCAACTCTATCTTTCTCTCTCACACAATACGAGCGGGGTTTGACGCTTTGGAGCTTCGTGATCATCAATATAAAGAGGACTTGATGGGTGTTGTGCCACAACACGAGGATTGGAAGACGGTGAAGATGTACGTGAAATTCTTGAGGCCATTCAAAATTTTGATTAAAATGGTCTCCGGGACAAAGTATGTCACTTCAAATTCGGTGTTGGGTGAAATTGCCACCATAGATACCGTTTTGGGAGATTGGATGACACTTAAGGACCAAGTTGGCCTAGATGGGGGGTCGGAGCCCCACGAACTCAAAGTCATAGCGTTGAAGATAAAAGAAAAGTATGACAAATATTGGGGCGTGGGAGCCAGGAGAACAAACTATATGTTATACTTTGCGGATATACGATACCAAGTGTAGCATTATACCATCAGATCAGGAATATACCATACCAAGTGTAGCATTATACAATCAGATCATGTATATAGGAAAAATGAATCACCCCTCTTTATTGACGCTTCATACATAATTGTACGTTGCCCAAACCAAATGGTATTAATTCTTTGTCAACAACAACAACAACCAAGCCTGTAATCCCAATTAAATTGGGGTAGGCTATATGAACCATGAATGAATCACGTCGAGTCGTGAACATGAATCTTCTGTCTCCATAGGTTTCGGTTTGCGAGCTTGTCTTCATTTAGATCTTTTAGCTTCATGTCGTTCCGTATGACCTCTATCAACGTCTTTTTCGGTCTCCCACAACCTCTAGTCGTCTGTCCTAAGTCGAGATCTTCAACTCGTCGTATTGGTGTGTCTATGGGTCTGCGTTTAACATGACCAAACCATCTTAAACATTTTTTTCGCATTTTCTCGTCGATGGCTGCCACACCCAATTTATGCCGGATATCTTCATTGCGCACCTTATCTCTCCTTGTGTTATCGCACATCCGCCGAAGCATGCGCATCTCTGTAACGTTCATTTTCTGTGCATGACTTTGCTTAATAGCCCAGCACTCGGAGCCATAAAGCAAAGCAGGTCTAATAGCCGTACGATAGAACTTTCCTTTAAGCTTTAGAGGAAAGTTACGATCGCACAGGATCCCTGTTGCACTCTTCCACTTTGCCCATCCAGCTTGGATGCGGTGGTTGACATCTCTGTCTCACTCTCCATCCATCTGCAGTATGGAGCCAAAATACCGAAAATGCGCACTTCTCGGTATCTCTTGGCCATCCAACTGAACCGTGCCATCATTGTTTCTTCGTTGTTTGCTAAACTTGCATTCGAGGTACTCGGTTTTGTTCGACTTATTTGAAATCCTCGTGCTTCTAATGTTTGTCTCCATCGTTCTAATTTAGCGTCAAATATATAAAATATATAAAATATTTTTACTGTCTTGTGTGTTCTATTTTTCTGTTTTTTATAAATATATCAAAATATTCATTATCGTGAACAACGGTTTATGTTGATAAATTTTATTTTTATAATTCTGTCAGTAGTCAACCTATTTAAAATTATTGAATTGACTTTTGTGGGTGACCATTTAAATCTATTGGAGAGTGTTTTATTCCTCAAATAACTTCAACTATAGTCTTTACGATTAATGGTAAATCACTTTAGCAAAGTCGTATTAAAATTCAGTCAAGACATGATTCTTTAAATTATCTGCATAACTATGGGAAAATGCATAGAGATCCGTGTGATTTAAATAATGTGCACAATCCACTAGTCATTTTAGAAACTTTGCATAAAATCTTTTTGTGGTTTCATAACTAAGCACCAAGTCTTTTGTTTTAGTTTTTTTTTTTTTATGAATAAATGGAAAGACATGTGCCCTTAGGCTACATCAAGAGAAATCAAAGAGACTAGTTCTGGTGGCGGGGTATGTATCACACAAATTCCTCCATCCATATTAAGGCCTTGTTTCGCGAGTGCGTCCGTGAGTCCATTCTTCTTTCTTTCTATCCAACTAAATTCGTGTGTCCACGGTTTGCGTAGTAGCTCATGGCACTTGTCAATCTTGAGTTGGAGATTGGGAGCGCTGTTCCTTCCCCCTTCCTTAGCAATTAGTGTGTGAGCTTCTTTAGAATCCGTCTCCACGCTAATTTTTTGTGGTCTTCGCTCCCATGCCACTTTTAACCCTTGCCTAATTGCTTCCACTTCCGTTTCCAAGATCGTAGGAGAGGTTAATTTTCCTTTGAACCCCACTATCTATGCGCCACTTTCATCACGTATAACTCCTCCAAAGGCTCCCACATTGCGCACGGTGTCTACACTCCCGTCGACATTGAGTTTTAGCCATCCGGGCTTCGATTTTTCCCATTTGCAGACTACTATCTCTTTTCCTCGACCTTTGGCTCTCCAAGAATCGTAGGCTAGTTGCTTTATTCGGCAAAGTGCTTCAAGATTTTTCCCAATCCTTCCTCGGAACACCCGTTCGTTCCTCATCTTCCATAATATCCAAATGGTTGCTGCAAAAATGATACTCCACGGAATGTTCGGCCTATTCATGCATATTCGTTCCCTATTTTGTAAGTTTAACCGCAGCCACGTTTCGTCCGGACAGTTCTCGAATTGCTATTTTTCCCTTCCCGTGAGTAGTGTGCGCCACACATTGGTTGCGGTCCGACAGTGTCTCAAGATATGGATCGACGATACCTCCGGGTTCCCGCATAAACCGCACGTTGCCAAGTCAGTGAGTTTCCTCGTCTTTCTCATCATATTTGTTGCAAGCCTATCTTGTTGCGCGAGCCAAATAAAATGTCGAATCTTGTTGCAACATTGCAGTCTCCATATCCAAGCATGGTTGCCTCGAACCGCTGATCCCATTCTATCCCGATACATCAACTTGTAAGCGCTTTGGCATGAGAAAAGTCCCGACGCTGTACCATTCCAAATAATCCGATCCTCCTCCTCGGTTAATGATGGATTTTTTCCTTCGATTATATTCAGCCAATACGGATTAATTGGTGTTTGGAGTCCACCCAAATCCCACTCGCCGTTCTCGTCCAAGACATCGCTAAGAGTTAATTCAAAGTCCGCTTCATCAATAACCGACACGAAATCGCTAAGTGTAGAGTTTCCCAACCAATTATCAAACCAAAACGAGATTGAAGTTCCCTTACCAATTTTCCATCTTAGGTGGGGCTTGAGGAGATTCATACACCGAATGATGCCCTTCCAAGTAGCGCTATCGCATGGTCTCCCCACATATGCTAGGGGCCGAACCCCTTTGAGATATTTTGCCTTAATAATATCGCACCATAGCCCAGAACCATTGGTAAGAATTTTCCATGCCAAATTCGCTAGGAGTGCTTGATTATTTAGGCGAGCTAGACGGACGCCGAGTCCTCCGTCTCTTTTTTCTCTACTCACTTTCTTCCTAATACTCGGATTACTCGACCATAGGAAGTCCCAATTTAATTTGTCCAACCTTTGACAAACGTTTTCGGGAAGGCAACATGATTGCATGATGTGTATGGGAACTGCCGTTGAAACCGATTGAACGAGAGTAGCTCTACCCGCAAGGGATAAAGTCTTCCCTTTCCATCCCGAATATCTCATTCCAAGTTTGTCAAAGATATCCTTAAAGTCCTCTTTTTTTACTCGGTTATGGAAGAGTTGCGCCCCAAGATATTTCCCAAGGCTATGAGTACGTGAAAAGCCTAAGTTGGCGCATATTCTTCTTTTCATGTTCCATCCTCCGGCATTTGAGAAATAAATTTTGGACTTGGCCGCACTGATTTTCAAACCCGAACTGCTGCAAAATCTGTCCAACACCTCTTTAACACTCCTCGTCGTCTTAAGTGTAGATTTTCCCATTAGCATTAAATCGTCGGCAAAGAAAATGTGAGAGCTTTTCGGCCCCGCTCTACAAGGAATCAACGGTTCCCAATTCTTCTTTTCAACTTCTTCCCGGATAAGGTAAGATAGTCTCTCGACACACATGACGAAGAGGTATGGGGATAGGGGGTCTCCCTGACGCAACCCACATCCGTGCTCAAAAGCTTCTAAAGGCTCCCCATTCCATAAAATTTTTGTTGAGGCGTTCATCACACAGAACATAATAAGTTTAATTATATTCTCCGGGAAATTAAAAGCGTACAAAGTTTCCCTCAAGAAGCTCCAACTAATTTTATCGTAAGCCTTTTCCAAGTCGAGCTTGAGAATCATACTTCCCACCTTATTATTTTTCTTGTTGCGCAACGAGTGCAGTATCTCTTGGATGACAAGTATATTATCATGGGTTCCACGACCTTTTATAAAGCTGGATTGCGTCTCCGCAATTAAATCAGGCATAATATCTTTAAGTCTCAACGTAATAATCTTCGTAATGAACTTGTAAACTACGTTGTACAAAGAAATTGGCCGAAACTGGGATATGCTCTCGGGAGATGGTACCTTTGGTATGAGACAGAGGAATGCGCCACATACATTCGGATCAAACTCTCCCGTCGTAAAGGCTGTGTGTATGAATTCAAAGAGGGACGGATGAATCCATTTCCAGTACCTCTGATATACTCGTGCGTGTAATCCGTCGGGGCCGGGGGCTTTCGACGAGTGGGTCGCGAACACAGCGGTTTTCAGTTCTTCTATCGAGACTTCCTTGCCCACAGCTTCCTTACTCTCGGCGTCAAGGTGCAATTGAAGATCTGAATTCGGTAGTGCAGGGGTAATTGCATCCGACCCCGAAAATAAATTGTGGTAGAACTGGATTGCGTGTTCTTGAAGAAGGCTTTGATCATCAACCCAAACCCCGTCAATAAGGAGCGTACGAATCTCGTTCCTTTTCCTTCGGGTAATCGTCAATCTATGGAAAAATTTCGTATTGTTGTCCCCTTCCCCTAGCCATTGTATACGTGATTTTTGTTTCCAAAACACTTCTTCGCTACGCAATATATCATTATATTCCTCCACAAGATCTTTCTCCAAATTATAAAGAAACGTAAACGGGTTCCTCGCGATCGCCCTTTGAGCTCCCGCTAAGTGTTTCATGACTCTTTTCTTTTTTTAAAAGATATTGCCGAAGCTTACTTCATTCCACGGCTCCATGGTTGAAGGAACTGAATTGATTGCTTCCAGTAGCCGTGGATGATCGTCCCAAATTCCCTTCATCTTTCCTTCGCACTCCGGGTGTTTATACCACATATCCTCGAAACGGAATGGTCTTTTTTTTCGCCTTTTCGGATCCCCCTCGCAACATGTTAGAACTGGGTGATGGTCGCCGTGGGTTCTCGGCAAGTGCAAAACCTCATAATTCGTAAAATAGTCCCTCCATGCCTCGTTTGCCATGGCACGATCTATTCTTTCCATGATGAGGTGTCCGCCCTCCCTTTTATTCACCCACGTGAACATAGGTCCTTTGAAGCCAAGATCGATCATACCCCACGAGGCCATGCATTTTTGAAATGCCTCGCATCTCTTGTCTATGGATCGGTCTCCCCCATATTTTTTGTGGTTGAAGCAAAACTCGTTAAAGTCCCCTTGCACGAGCCAAGGGATTGTCACTTGCTGGGAGATTTCTTCTAGTCTATCAAACATCCTCAATTTATCCACCGTTGTCGGCCGCGCATACACTCAGGAAACCAACCATTCTCTTTGGTTTATTCCTCGTATCATGGCGTGGATACTTTGATCGTCCGTATTTAGGACCTCCACGTTGATAGTTTCTGCATTCCATAGGAGCCACACTCCCCCCGCCATCCCTTCCGACGGTGCTATGCAGAAATTCATAAATCCAAGAGTTGGCGCAATTTCATGTGCTCTCTCTTGCGACACCCTTGTTTCCAATAGGAACACAATCTCGGGTCTATGTGTTCTCACTAGCTCCCGGAAATTTATTCGAAAGCTCTCGTCTCCCGCACCTCTACAATTCCACGTTACGACTTTCATCGATATATTAATTAGGTGCGTAGGCCGGATCGGGAACTCAACAACTCTCCCCATCCATGATGACATCATCTGTCTCGTTAGTAATCGAGCAATATCCGCTTGCCTTCTCGCCTACCAATGGCTCATTATAAAGTGTTGCCAACATGTCGGAACATTCTCCACTCTCTCGTGTATCTCCATGAGAATCTCGAACTCCCATACAATCGGCTGGACCTCGACTACTTTTATCCATCTCGGGTCGATTCGTAAGATCTTCGAGTGACCGACGAAAGTTTGGTACTCCGTTCGAATTTGCCAAAAGTTTTGTGGAATTATCGCTACGAGGTTCCCGTTCTCCTACTCTAAAATTAAATCCTCTCCGTTGTCCATTCTCTTTGAGTTTCAGCGTTCCCGTTTCGTTTTGTTCTCGCTCAATCCCTGATTCTAGTTGCTGAAAGTCGCCGGTTTGCAGGATTTGGAATGGATTTGTGTTTGTTAAATTTGCTGATGAGGAGGCGCTATTGGTTGCCTTTTTATTACTCAATTTCTTGCCTTTTGACGAGCTCTTTTTTGAGTATCTAATATTTTTGGTAGCACTTTCTTTGTATGTGGCTCCAGCCTTCTCATTCCCATTAGGAAACAAATTTCCATTCGAAAAGGGAGTTGTTGTTGCCATATTCGGCTGGAAGGAATTTGCCTTCGAGTGGGATTCTTTGTGTATCATCAATTCTTTCGTTTTCTCTTTATTCAGCATTTGGTGGACTCCTTTTCCAGTTGCTCTATTATTACGTTTTTCCACCACCATCCATTCGCCGAATTCGTGATTTTTGGTTTTGTCACCAACCATTCATTCGGTTTTCTAATGTTCATCTTTTCCGGTGTTTTATCTTTCTCCAGATTCTCCTCGGCCGCGGAACTCGCTGCCATTTCCTTATGTTTGCATTGTGGGGTATTATGACCAATGTGACCACACATGAAGCAAATAATTGGGAGGTTTTCGTAGAGCAATTGGTACGCCGTTCCGTCTATAGAGATCCCCATTTTCAGCGGTTTGTTTGTGGCGATTTGCACGCAAAATCGCGCGAATTTACCACGCGATGCCGTGAAGGTATTCCCATCAATCTTGATGGGATCTCCTATCCGTTTCGCTATCGCCTTGATGACAGATTCTCTGAACATCTCGAGTGGGAGATTTTGGACTCGGACCCATGATATTGCGAACTCAATAACCTCCGTGTCCGCTCGGAATTTCGGTGTCCACTCACTACAAGAATCCGGGGTCATTCGTGACCGCCGGCTCGTGACCGTCGGGCGGTCACGAGCATCCGTGACCGCCCGGCGGTCGCGGATGCCACCGTGACCGCCCAGCGGTCACGGTAAACAACGCCATGACCGCACATCGGTCACGGATAGCCCCGTGACCGCTGAGCGGTCACGGACATAAATCCCGTGACCGCCCAACGGTCACGGGAAGCCATAGGCGGGAAACTTCCCGCCTATGGCCCGCCTAGTGGCGTCCGCGACCGCTGGGCGGTCGCGGATGAGTCTAGACGTTGGCATTCGTGACCGCTGGGCGGTCACGAAAGAGGGGTCATTCGTGACCGCCGGGCGGTCACGAATAACATTCATAAAAGAAAATTTGATTTTATGGATTCATCTTGATGTGTTTATGATTTTTAACAATAAGTCTCATTACTACATGTGAATTGAAGTAATAAATTAGTACAACATTAGTAATTAACATATTAAAATACCGAATTATATGTGATTAGGCGAGTTATGAACGAATAACCTATTTTATGTTCTACAACTAATTCATTACATACACCAAGTTGTTTTAGATGTAATGTGTCATTTTGTGATAAAATCTATTTTAATTTACTTAGTAGTAACTATTTTATCAATTTAACAAACATCGCACCTTAATTAAACAAACGAAAATCAAAACTATCGAATGAGACTTATTCGTGACCGCTGGGCGGTCACGAAAGAGGGGTCATTCGCGACCGCCCGGCGGTCACGAATAACATTCATAAAAGAAAATTTGATTTTATGGATTCATCTTGATGTGTTTATGATTTTTAACAATAAGTCTCATTACTACATGTGAATTGAAATAGTAAATTAGTACAACATTAGTAATTAATATATTGAAATACCGAATTATATGTGATTAGGCAAGTTATGAACGAATAACCTATTTTATGTTCTACAACTAATTCATCACATACACCAAGTTGTTTTAGATGTAATGTGTCATTTTGTGATAAAATCTATTTTAATTTACTTAGTAGTAACTATTTTATCAATTTAACAAACATCGCACCTTAATTAAAGAAACGAAAATCAAAACTATCGAATGAGACTTATTCGTGATCGTTGGGCGGTCACGAAAGAGGGTCATTCGTGACCGCCCAGCGGTCACGAAGTAGGTTCAATTTGATATGATATTATTCACTTTGAGCCCAAGCTCTCATGATTTTATTTTGGGTACAACTTCCTGAAAGACCTCATACCAATTGAGATATCTCCAATCACATAAACACAGTTTAGCTCTATCATCTTTTCGATGTTGGACTCTTGTTTGCCCCAATAAAGGTGGCGTGTGATCTATGTTATTTATAAGAAATACATTTGTTCAAAAATATATAATCACACTTACACCCCAAAAAATGAAATTATTTTTTACTAAGTTTTAAAGTTTTATATTTCAAGAATATTTTAGTTTTTTTTCACATTTCAATGCCACACAAATTCAAACCCAAAAAATGAATTTTAAAAAAATATTGATCTTCTTCTTCAAACCATTTATACCCCTAAAATTATACGTTATTTAAATATTATAAAATATATTTCTAAACATTTGAAAATTCAAAATGCTTCAGAAACTAAAATCTTTTCATATTTAATTATAGAAACTGTTTAAAACTTTAGAAACTAAATTCCTTTCATACTTTGGAAAATTTTTTATTTACAAATTTAATACTAAATATTATCAACTTTTGTTAAAGAAATGTGTCTACAAATGACATACGTTTTTAGAAATTCAGATTTTTCAACAACTTAATTAGTAATTTTTAAGCTTGGTTTTTTAAGTTTATTTTTTAATAGTGATAATTTAAAAAAATAAAATCAAAAAAGAATAACAAAAATTGCACTTCATCTTCTCTATCACCCCCTTCCCCCCACCTACACACCCACCCCACGCCCCTACGTACGCCCATCCTCTACCCCACCATATCCACCTCTACCCCCACCATATCCACCACCACAAACACCAAATCCACTTAAAATCGACCTAACTCCACTATCCTCACACTTTCACGACGTCTGATTTTAGAGTTTCAAAAATCGCCACAAATTGGACTCTCAACCGCTATCGTACCACCAAAAATCCCTTACAATCGAAAATTAACGTCGTAAAAGTGTGAGGGTGATGGCGTTAGGTCGATTTGAAGTGGATTTGGGGTTTGGTAGTGGTGGGGGTGAGGGTGGTGATACGTAGGGGGTGCGGAGAGGGGGGGGGGGGGGGTTGGAGAAGATGAAGTGCATTTTTTTCTTTTCTTTTTTGTTTCTCTTTTGATTTTAATATTTTGAATTATCACTAATTAAAAATCAAGCTTAAAATTACTAATTAAGTTGTTGAAATTTTTTAATTTCTGAAAATATATGTCATTTGAAGACACATTTCTTTTAAAAAAAAAGTGATACTATTTAGTAACTAATTTGAAAATAAAAAAACGTTTTGAAGTATGAAAATAATTTAATTTCTAAATTTTTAAATAGTTTTATAATTAAATATGAAAAGATCTTAATTTCTAATGTATTTGAATTTTCAAATGTTTAGAAATGTATCTTATAATATTTGAGTAACAAATAATTTTAGAGGTATAAATGGTTTGTAGAAGAAGACCAAATTCTTTTTTCTTCTAATTTGGGTATGAATTTGTGTGGCATTGAAATGTGGAAAAAAACTAAAATATTCTTGAAATACAAAAGTTTAAATTTATCAATACAAAATTCCATTTTTGTAGGGTGTAAGTGTGATTACTTTAAAATATATTGAGGTGTGAGTGTAATTATATAAAAATATTGGGGTAAAAATGTATATAAAAAACCCAGACTAGGAGTCATGTGCTAGTCACATGCTACTTTTTGGGGATTTTGGAATATTTCCTTGTCAGGTGTTGCGGAGGACGAAATTGATAATAGATACTACATATATGACGTTTAGTGATAAATGTCAACATAGAGGATCTTCTTTGAAAAGTTGTTAACATAAAGGACGTCAAATACAAAATTTCCTACATGACTGATTGCTCAAACAAATCTCACGTGAATCTAATACGCATATTCATAAATCAAAGTTACCTCCCGACTCCAAACGCGGAGTGGTTTAGCTACTCATAGACATAAGTTCAACAACAAATAAAGAATTAAACAAATTAAAACAGAACAAAGACTAGAAAAACTTCTCAGATCGAGAGGAACATTGACGCCTTTAATTTTCTAGACTCCTTTGTTTTGTCTTCTTTCTCCCAACTATTGACTCTTGAATATCCGAACGAAGCTTAGTTCGGAAACACGGGAAAAATTGGGTGCATCAAATACAGCAAACCAATTTGGTCACCAAACTTACATCATTGGGAACGCCTTTTCCACATGGATGAAACTTTTTCATGTTATTTGATTTGACTACGTACAATTGTAACATGTACTTAGCGTCCTCATATTTTTTGTACAAGTGCATTCCAATGTAGGTCAGATAAGGGGGAGAACTGCGAGTTTTTTCATAAAAGAGGGAAGCCCGGAGGGCACTTGCCCGACGATCTTATTTCATGTATTCCCTTACCAGCTTTAGTAGCATAGGTGCAAGACGCCATCGATCATAAACTCGAAATGTCTTAAGAGGATCTGATCTATTTACTCGGCAATTCATCCAGTGACTTCTGGACCGCATTTAACGTTTTTGGATCAATTTAGTGAAAATTTGTGGTGATTTTCAATCGCGGTGAGTGAATTCCTATGAAAGTACCAAACACTGTCTTTGGAAATGAGTGTGCTATTTTTCTAAATCTGAATCCTACCTTAAACTTCACCTAATTCACTAAATCAGTGTGATATTTTTGCCTATGCACGTGTTATTTTAATTTTTTTCATATTTTGGTGGATTATGACTTCTACCTAGCTCATACATATTTACTTATTTTATGATACGTATTTAAGTTGTTCACTCTAAAGGTGAATTACTATACTGACATAGTTGCAATTATCATGTCAAGTATATCCCTATGGATATGGTGGACCCAATGGGGAGATAGTACAATGGTCCACTATCTTCGTGACCCAATAGGGAGGGAGTGGAAGCTCAAGTACCGAAAATGTAAAGATGGTCGAGTAGTATATAGTAGATGGTGGATAAATTTTGCAAGAACAATCATGTTGATAAAGATGATATATGCATATGCGAGTTCATTGAAGGGAATCAGAGCCCTTATATCAATGAGAGTATAGTTCGTGCCAACCAAGGTCATCGCTAGTTTAAGAATAGATAATGTAATAGTTCCTACACTATACTATAGAAGCTAGCGACTCATTTATCTTTATGTAGTTTGTAGGTTTAGTTATTTTTTGCAAATATTTTCCATTTTTTATACAGTCATTTATCGTTGTTGTTGGCACTTTACATTCTTCCATTTCACACAATGAATTATTTATCGTACGAAATTAGTAGTTATAGTGACTATTTATCAAGCAATTGTGACACTGTTTTCTCAATTGGTGACTATTAATTTTTCTACTTCAAATTTAAAATTACATAAGTGAATAATTGCTTGATTGAAGATTCAAATATATCGTACGAAGTTATTAATTATAGTTGAAGATTAAAAAATATTAATTAGTAATAGTTAGAGACAAAAGAGAGTATTTTTATACCAGAAAAAAAAAAAGGATATAAAATTGGGTACTAGTTGAAGATAAAAACGTAGTATTTACAAGTAATGAAAAATGATTAATTTTTTCGACAACATAGAGTTGTAGGAACTAATTAAAATGACAGTTTACCATGTATTTCTTCTGCAAAACTTCTTTTTTCAAATTTTGGAATAAGATGATGGAGGATGATTCTATATATATATATGTGTGTGTGTGTGCGCGCGCGCCACATTTCTAACAGTTCTTTCTATTAAAATTTCCAAACATTGTTAGATTGATTTAATACCACATTACCATGTCCGTCTGAGAAGTTTGGTTAAGACAAATTTATAAAATTAAATGACGGATGACGTTTATGTTGTAAGTATTAGTAGTACACACCAAGTAAATAATTGCTAAAAATCTTGATATTGATTTACATATTATTAGATCTCATAAACAAAAAAATATGCAAAAGAAAAAATGAAGTGAACTCGGTTGAATAAATAATAGAATGGCGAATGCACCCTTTATCTATCTTTTCATGGTATATGTTATCGATGTTGAAAATAGGTGGATAGGGATTTGATACGACGCTATGATAACACTGGTTAACGGATGTTACCTTAACACTGTTACCAAAATAAATTGCAGCGGAATAAACTAATAAACATATAGATTTTAAGAAGAATATTATAAATAATGACTATTGGAAATAATGATGTTACAAAACATTGTTCTCTCAACTCCCAAGATCCTCACTCTCAAATTGATCGAACTTAACCAAGCAACAAAGAATAGCTCCTTAATTCTAAAAGAGTTAATTCGCTAATCTAAAACCTTGGCTAAGCAAGCCAAACTCCTAAACAACAAAAGATATAGTCTCTCTGGTTCTTTAGATCTCTTGTCATGTTGTTTGTCTTGATGTACTTCACACCTTTATATAGATTTCTTGAATCTTGGTCTTCAAGGTATGTTGTACACGTTTTGTATATCTTCAACCTTCCTTGTATAACTCTACTTCCTTTGGTCTCGGTCTCCTTCTTGAATTATGTTTCCTTAACTGAGTTGTGTCCTCGTTAAGGAAGCCACCTTCTTCAATGTGGTAAATCCTTGGAAATTTTCCTTGTAGCATTGAACTTCAAACTTCTTTCCTTCTTAATGTCGCGTTCGGCTATATGAGGAAATGTTCGAATATGAAAACTTATTATTCAACTTATGTTAAGTTTAAACCTGGAACATTCAAAGATAACTAAAACCGCGAACTGGATTAATTAATAAGTGAATAAAGGCAAAACACAAATAATATTCAGTTAAAACCAGGATTGTTTAGGTGTTATAGTGTTCAACGTTATCTTAACATTTCATTAGCTCGACATTGTAATAACATTGCAGATTTAATATTGTGATAACATTGTCCAGACACTTCACACTTTCAGATGTGTATTTATAATATTTTTGATTGCTTCCTCATCCATGTTAGATACAATTTTGGTATTTAATCCATTAGTTTTTAGTCACATATACTAGTCTTCAACTTTCTTTAAATATAGCTTTGTACTTTTATAATACATCTAAATATTAAGTTAAAAACATAATGCTATTTGATATGGCTTATATAGTTTAGGTCTAAACTAACGCTAGATTGGGCTTGGACCTGCCCACATACTAATCATTTTGTTGGCATGTCAAACATTGCACTTGGCATATATATGTCAAGCAGTATTTGGTATATTCCAGAAAGAGTTTCAAAGACTGTATGTTGAGCATAATATTCAACATATGATGGAAATGGTCGACATACCTAGGAAATGCAGGAAGTGGTCCCAGATCCAAATGCCTATGAATACCTTAAGATCCGATAGTAAATATACGTCATTCATTGCACTTTTACTTTTCACCATGCTCATATTGAGCATAGTATTTGACATACCACATTGGGTATATAACAACATTCGACATATCTTATATTCGATATATCTCATCTTCGATATATAGTATACTTGATATATCTTATAAAATATTTCATATATTGCTTTGTACACTTTGTTGACTTAAGTATCGGAATGACTACTTTCATGTCCCGACTTAGTTCACGTGTGTTTTTGTCGTGTAGGTGTGTTCAAGACAAAGTTATTCCAAAAGACAGCTCAATGCTCGTGATTAGCCAATTCGAAGTATTAAAAGAGCTTATGTGTACCCCCCCCCCGCGACCAAAATACATCTGTACTATTGCACATATACAAGAAACACGACACCTACTCAAGCTATGACGAGAAGTGGAACGATTAAAGCTAGTGACGAAGAATGTTGGGTTGGTGTGTATACCTTAGAGCCAAGACTAGATCTGTGGGTCCACGAGTGAAGCAGGATATCAAGAAATGTGGGAGGCTAATGCAGTCATGAAACAACGTAAATTATAGATGACTCACGCTCACAAAAGATTTAATCCTCTACTTTATTAGTCTTGATATGACAAGTAACTCTAACTCTCTCTAGCTTTCGGCTCATAGACCTTTTAGATTCGCCGCATCTCTTGCTTATATTACTATGTATAAATATAATCTCCCTGAGTTCATTTACAATGCTAACTTGAACCATTTTTTTAAGTATCCAGTTGAACAAAAATTGCTTAATGATAGGCTTAGCACCAGTCAATCTATATTTACTACTTCAATAACTAAAGATGTAGAGCCAAGAATGTTGCGCATCAATACGATAAACAGAAAATCATACACAAATGAAAAGCAAAAACACAAAGATTTGTTTATCTAGTTCGTCTATGACTACCTCTGGGGCCGATACCAAGCCAGGATTTCACTATATATTATGTTGTAGGGTTACAATTACAAGAGAGGCTATTTATATTAGGCAAACTCCTTATACAATTTTACATGGACTACTAAAAGTACGGCCCAGTTGGGTCTGGGTCGACATTTAGGCTCCACAACCCAACAATCTCCCACTTAGAGACTAAACTCACCATAACCACATCTTCATTCATTTTCCAAATTAACCCATGAAACTTTGCAACCATACCATCTCTTTACTAGCTTCTGTCACCGCTACATACTCATCTTCTATAGTAGACAAAGCCACAATATTTTGCAACTTAGATTCCCATGAAATACCAGTACCACCCAATGTGAAAACATAACCAGTAGTACTCTTTCTACTATCAAGATCACCCGCAAAATCACCATCTACATAACCACTCAAGTTCGTGCATTTTTTTCTCAAAACACAATGACCTATCACAAGTACCACGTAAGTACCTAAAGATCCACTTCACTGCTTTCCAATGTTACTTTTCCTGACTACTCATGTATCTGCTCACAACTCCCACTGCATGCACAATATCCAGTCTTGTGCACACCATGCATACATCAGAATTCCAACTGCTGAAGCATATGGAGTTTTCTTTATCTCTTCATGCTCCAAATCATGACTAGGTAACTCCTTTTTTGATAGTTTGAACTAACTACCTAAGGGAGTGCGTATCGGCTTCGCATCATGCATACTAACTCTCTTCAATACTTTATCAATATAACCAAACTGCAAAATATGCAACTTACCCGCCACCTTATCCCGATTAATCGGCATACCCGAGATTTTCTTTGTCTTGCCAAGATCCTTCATGGCAAACCGTTCAGATAGTTGCTTCTTCAACTTGTTCACTTCTTGAACACGGGAACCTGCTATCAGCATGTTATCAACATATAACAGAAAAATTATGAAGCTATTAACAAACCTCATAAGGTAACAACAATGATCAACATTACATCTACCAAAGCCAATCTCATGCATGAAGCCATAAAACTTCATGTACCATTATCTCGGAGCTTGTTTCAGACCATACAAGCTCTTCTCCAACTTGCAAACTAGCTCAACGTTACTCTCAAGCACATACCCCTCAGGTTGTTACTGCATATAGATGTCTTCTTCAAGATCACCATGAAGAAACACTTTCTTCACATCCTATATGCTTTAACAATAAATTATCCGCTGCAACTATGCTCAAAGCCATCCTAATAGTTGTCACATTCACTACGGGAGAAAAGGTGTCAGTGTAATCAACCCCTTTTTTTGTTGAAAACCCTTCACAGCCAGCTTTGCCTTATAACATTTACTACCATATGCTTCCTCTTTGATTATGTAAACCCATTTGTCAGGCAACGTCATTTTTCGCTTTGGAAGCTCAACAAGATCCCCACGTGTTTTTCGGCTTCAAGGAATTCATCTCATCCTCCATTGCAAGCTCTCATTTGCTCAAATCAACACTTTTTACTGCCTCTGCATAACACTTAGACTCGCCACAGTCTTCATGTCCTAACCCAAGTATCAACACCCAAGGTGTTAGATGCACCAAATCTGTCTTTATACAAAACTTTATTAAACACGAGATTCCGGTACGAATTGCCCTTCTGTTATGGTCATCCCAAAATCGATAACCATAATCATCAGCGTTGTATCCAATGAACATATGCTTCACATACTTTGCATCTAACTTATTTCTAGTAGTAACATCAATATGAACATAAGAACACAACCAAATACTCTAAGGAAAGATAATTTTACCTTCTTTCCACTACAAGCTTCCTCTGGAATGTCGTTTTCCAATGGAACTCATGGTTCTCGATTGATCAAAAAAACGTGCAGTGTTAACTGCATTTTCCCAAAACATCTTTGGCAACCCACATTCAACCTCATGCATCTAGCCCTCCCATTCAACGTTTTGTTCATACGCTCTGCAACCCCATTATGTTGATGTGTTCCTCTAACTATCTTCTCCATGAAAATGCCATTCTCTGTATAATACTCATTGAACTATATAAGCTCATACTCTTGACCATTGTCAGATCGCAGACACTCCACACTCATACCAGTTTCAGTTTCAACACGTGCATCCACTTCTTGAAAACCACAAACGCTTTTGATTTCTGTTTCAAGAAAATATACCCATAACTTCCTTATGGAGTCATCAATGAAATTTATGAGATACGACCTCCACCGAGAGATGCGACAGGTGTTGGTCACCACAAATCACAATGCACCAGCTCCTATTTCCGTTCCTTAAGAGTTTTAACTAGTTTCAGTTTTCCAAATGCACATTCCTCATAGAGACCCATATCAACTATTTTTAGACCCTACAATTTACCCTTCAAACACATATGATTCATCCCTTTCTCATTCATTTGGCCAAGTCGACAATGCCATAAATCATCATCACCATGCGCATCAGCAACTTCAATGCTGGTTGATGTTAGTCATATACAAAGTGACCTCTTTTAAACCCCGAGCCACCATCATGGCTCCTTTGGTTATTTTTCAAGCACCTGAACAAAAATTAAGATCATAACCATCATCATCCAACTGCCCTATAGAGATCAGATTTCTCTTAAGGCTAGGAATGTGTCTCACAACACGCATCGTCCAAACACATCCCTTAGAAGATTTAACTCAAATATCTCCCTACCCCACAACATTCGAAAAGAAATTGTTGCCTAGAAAGACCCTTCCAAAATTGCCAACAACATAATTCTCCATTAAACTGTTGGCAGGCAAGCATGAAACTATGCTCCAGAATCTAAAACTCAACTCTATTGGACTGCATACGATCAAAGTAGTGCATCACTAATCTCTTTAGGGGTTGCGTTTGCTGAGTAATCATCTTTCTTCGGTTCTCTACAATCAGATTCATAATGACCCTTTTTCCCGCAGTTTTAGCATTCAATGGAACTCTTGTCCTTTTTCGACTTTCTGTTCCTCGACTTTGATCTACCCCGGTCCCAATTCGATATTTTCTTATCTGGTTTGCCTTTGGATTTGTACTCAAAATCAAGCCTGGATAATTTTCTAACGAGTTACCAGATTCTCTCTTGCAAAATTTTCCACTAACTATCAAATCTCTATCCTCGCCAAACTTCAGCTTTACCCTTCTCGCTGAGGCACTAACAGACGTTATTGTCCCACTCTAGCTCCTCAGTAAAGAAGACAACAAAATTAGGGCTTTAACTTCCTCGTCAACTCGATACTCACATAACTCAGTTGTTGTGTAATTAAACTAAACTCGTTCGGATGATTAGACACCAGGTTTGCTCTGTCATTTGAAGATAAAACAGACGTCGCATCATATGTACTTTGTTGGTTGTTGATGGCTTCTCTAACATTTCTTTCAGAACCTTCAACATGCCCTTCATAGTCGTTTGCTTTGTTGTGTGAAATGCCATGTTTTGTGACAATGATAACCTCATCACGCATATCGCATTTCTATCCAAACCTTCTATTCGTTTTCTTTCATGTTTGCCAGTTTATCATTAAAAGGTTTCCATAGATCCTTACTGTAGATGTAATCCTCAATTTGCATCCTCCAAAACCTGTAACCAGAGCCATCAAAACTTCTCAATTGATAATTTTCCCCTTCCATTGTAACTGCTCCCACTGGACCTAATGCTCTAGTACCATTTGTAGTTCAGCAATACGGTAAACCAAAAATCATACGCAAACGAAAAGCAAGAACAGGAAGATTTTTTTACCCAATTCGTCTATGACTACATTTGAGGGCGATACCAAGCCAAGATTTTACTATATGTTGTTTTGTAGGTTTCCAATTAAAAGAGAGGCTATTTATATTAGGCAGGCTTCTAATACGATTTTACATGGACTACTAAATGTACGATTTTATATGTTATTTATATAAGAAAACTTCTAATACGATACCAAGCCACGAAAATTATCCTAGATTTACAGTTGGGTTCGGGTCGGCATTTAGGCTCCACAACCCAACAAAGAATTACTCTCAAGCTAGTAAATATAGAATGGCTACATGATATGAAGAGTGAATTGCATGCCTTAGCGAAAACAAACACCTAGATATTAATAGATTCACCACCTAATCAATATTGTATTAGCTGCAAAAGGATGTCTAAAATCATGTATGAAGTTGATGGTTATGTTGAAAGATACAAAGTTGGATTAGTAGCAAAGGGTCATACCTATTGTAAGAGTTACTTTTGCAAGTACTATTAGATGTTAATAGTGGTGATCCAAATGAGAAAATTAACATGGAACCCGCTCTTGACTATTGTAAGGTTAATGACAAAAAAGTTTGTGTTTTGAAAAAAGAGTCCCTATGGCATTAAACATGCCTCTATGCAGTAGTGCATCAAGTTCACTTCTTGTCTCGTAGCTTATAATTATTCTCAATTTATATCTGATTGTTTTTTTTATCAAGAAACATGGTGCCTACTTTATTGCACTTTGCATTTGTGTTGATGACATATTCTCACTGGTAATGATATGATTGAAATCAACAATCTTTAACAACATATTGATTATCTGTTCATTATGAAAACCTTGAGACATTGAAAAATATTTTGGACATTGAAATTGCTAGGTCCAACCAAGGGATCACTCTTTACCAAAGATAATATGCCCTTGATATATTTTCAGAAGTTGGCTATCTTGCTTGCAAACCTAGCTCACTCCCGTGGACTCTTCTATTAGATTAAGAGCAACTAACTCTGCTCTTCTTGAAGACCCTAGCATTTGCAGACTACTAGTTGGCAGACTCCATGGTTCAACACGCAAAACACACTTTAGACTTTTCAACTTCATGAACGAGTTGTTGTTCTCAACGTTCGAATTTACAATACTTATGTAATCGTTCAATTTAAATCTTTTAATGAAAATTTCTATTTGAGTTTGCTTTCAACACCTTAGTAGGCAGTCACATATGACTGGAATAAGGCCAAATATACGAAAGTCTGTTCGGTATAGCGTTGGCAAAAAAATATTTTTTTTATAAAAATTAATTGATTATTTCGGTTCCATTGGAATCATTTAAGAAACCCGAACACTTCATTCTAATTTGACAAAATTCAAGGTTTCAATCTATTTCACATGAAATTTTATTCAAAGTTTTCTCCAAACCCGTACAAAATATCCGGTCAACCCCTAGGCTAGCGTTAAATCACATACAAGAACAAACACGAACGTACGATCTTTCCCGAGTTGAATTTAATCAACGACGACTCATCTGAAAATCCACAATTATTCTACACTTAAGGAGAAAACAACCATTTATTTCCCCCTCATTTCCACCCCGTTCCTTCACTACCACACAATCCAAAAATCCACCTGAAAATAGACCTATTTTAATCTCTCGTGTCTCGCATAATACAACTCCACTCGCCTGCTTTTCTCTGTGTGTAAATATACGTACTAGTACGTGCATGCATTTTCAAGAAAACAAAAACAAGAGAACCCTTTGATTTCACCGAAAATCATCTCTTTGTTTTCTTACACCAAAAAGGTTACGTACGTACGACTCAAAAAACAAATGGCACAAGCTTGCGTTAATGCTTTTGATACCACAAACATTAACGAGGGGAACAACGAGAAATTTGTGAATGATGTTAACAGAGGGTCGTTTAGGTTCAACGCTGGTGCGGCAGAGTTTGTGCCAAGAATGCATGTTCCTGTAGCCACGGACGATCAGGTGGCGGTCCCGGTGACCATGCAGGTACCATTGACCGCTTATTATTATCCCTGTTTTCAGTATGTTGATGCGGCAAATGGTAGCTGGATTTATGTTGCTGCGCAAGAAACGGCCACAACGGTTCCTTTGGTTGAGGAGGACGAAAAACTTGATGAGAAATCGTCCGAGACTACGCCAACAGATACTGATGCAGATGTGGATGCGGATGCCAATAAACAGGAGAAAGTACTGGATGAAGTCAAGGAAATTGTCATTTCAAATGAGCTTAAGCAAAAGATAATTAAACAGGTTTGTTTGTTGATTTTTGTTAATCATTCTTTACTAATATCATATGTCTATGTTGGGATTTATCTATAGCTATAACAAACCAAAGAATATTGGAACTCTCAGGCAAACCTTGAAATGCTGTTCAATGATATTAGCACATGTTCTATTAATGGTTTAAACCCTTTTCCCCTTCTGGGTTGGTATCCAAAAAAATTATGGGGTTTTGAAGATTATGCAAAAGTATGGAAGTATTTTTCTATTATTTAGTGGTTTTGACTATAGTTTTTTAATGGTTTGTTGTTGCTGTTGTAACAGGCGGAATACATGTTCAGTGATATGAGCATGCTAGCCAATGAATCCTTTGCAAAACACGTCCTCAAAGATCCTGAAGGCTTCGGTAAGTATATATTATGTAATATATAGCTTTAATTAGTTTAATCATCACTCAAGCATTCATTTTTTATTCAAAATTACTCAAATCCTTGAAAGTTATGATGCTCTATAATCTTTTGTATTATTCGCATGTTTACAGTTCCAATAAACTTTGTCTCAACCACAAAGAAACTGAAAAACCTCAGTGTTAATAATCAAATGGCGGCACAAGCTCTCCAAGACTCTACAAAGCTGGTAAGAACTTATTAGCATGGCAATTAAATTAAAAGGAACAATTTTCAGACATCATCTGGTGGGAAAAATGTTGCGTTTTTGCTAAAAACGATTGCTTGCGGCTGTACTAGGTTGTAAGCAGTGATGGCAAGAAAGTGCGACGCAAACAGATTTACACCGAGAAAGAAAAGGAAGAGCTGCAGGTGACTTTTTTATTTTCTATTAAGCCAAACTCAATGATGATTTGCTCAGTTGATAATAATTTCTTTGTAACATAAGTTTTAATTTACGTTCACGCAGTTGCGCACCGTTATTGTCGAAAACCTACCTGATGATCATTCCCATCAGAATATTGAGAAACTGTTTAATGTGGTTGGGAGGTACAAATTTTGTTACAATATGTGTCACTACTTTCTGTTATCCAGTATATAAGATTCATACGTAATTAGATATGCTGATTATTTACCTATGTATGCAGCATCAAAGCAATCCGAATCTGCCAACCGCATGATCACCATTCATCTCGCGATCGTTCTTCTAAAGGCGACTTAGTCGTTAGCAATAAGCTCCATGCACTAGTTCAGTACGAGACCCCAGAAACAGCAGAGAAAGCAGTATGTGTTTTATACTACTCTGTTCTCACTAATCAAGTAATTTTGATAATTAATTGGAGTTGTTTGATCGATCAGGCCGAGAAGTTAAATGACGAAAGAAACTGGAGAAAAGGCATGAGGGTGAGGGTTATGCTCAAGCGTTCGGTACGTTCAAAAACTTGTTTAATTAGAAAGTGAAATTTATTTAATTTGTGTAATTTAGTTAAAACACATACAAATGTGCATGTACTGCAGCCGAAGTCAGTGCTAAAACTCAGAAAGTCCGAGTTTGATGGGATCTTCGACGATGTCGATGACGGCTATCAGTCACTCTCTGATGCCTCTCCACGTCTCAGCTCCTGTGAATCATCTGAGGTCAGGAATCACTACTTCCTCGGCTTATTGTGATCATACAAAGTTAATTACAGTTTCTCAATTAATTGTAAAAGTTGTTAGCTTAATGATTTATCATAGTGATCAACAATTACGAATTTCTGTCATATTGTAGCTAGATGTTGAAATATTCTCCTTGTCACTATTTGTACAAATCATAAAAATAAGTGCCCGTACGTATGAAACCTTGATTTATTTGATATAGGGTGATGAAAATTCCGTTACACCGAAGAAAAGTTGGGCTAGAAACCGCGGCAAATCAAAGCAGCGACCTCTTCAGACGGCACGCAGCTTGCCAACTCCACTTACACACTCGATGTTGTTCCCAGGCGAGGTATCGGCCAGGCAGCCGACCGTGAAAGGGCCGAGGATGCCTGATGGAACTAGAGGTTTCACCATGGGCAGGGGAAAGCCACTTGCTCTCCCTGTTCAATCCAGTTAATATATGTCACGTATGGAAAGAGGCCGGGTTCATATATATATCATAGATCAATTAATCTTTCTCTTTACATTATTAATAATTGGTGGAGAAGCTATTATTGTTCAATTTTTGTAGTTGGGGTGGTTTCTTATGGTGGTGGTGGGTATTTTCAGATCTATATTGTGCTCGATCGATTCATTTGAATAGGTATGCTGATAAATGTTGATTTAGCTAGGTCTTCGAAGATAGATCTATTTAATTACTTGGCAAATTTATGTAATTTTAATACATTTTTGATAGCATATCTTTTCATTTCCTTATCTCAGCTTTTGAGTTATTTGCTTCAGTGGATGTATTAATATTGATTCAAGGAAGTAATCGAAATTCATTAATCATGTCAAGTAGTTGAGTGATTTTCTTTTTATTAATTATTTCGCTGAATAATGTTTTTGCTTTTTTGAAAGTTATAGTTAGTGTTACCTTATCTAGTGTCAGGTAATCTATTCTATGTATTCTTTTGCACTCAGTTTTAATGTTTACTAGTAATTATATTCTACATTTAAGATTTTTCTTAGAAATCGAAAATAGATTTTCAAAAACAACTTATCACTACAAGAATGTCTGTAAACTGCAGGCCTAAATTGGAGGCGAAATAAGGCCTTTAAAAAATAAAGTTAGTTAGGAGGCGATTATAGGCGCCTATAATCGCCTCCAATCTATAGCAAACTTGATCTTTTTTTTATAAACTTGTCCTAAATTGAAAGTGGTCGATTTTTCGCCTCCAACCATTAAGTTGGACTAGTCAAACATGACCAATCCACAAGATCAACGGCTAATGCTCTTTTTTCTTTTTTTTTTCTTTTTTAGCATGGCTTAATTGCCCTCTATAATCACATTTTCTTTTAAAGAAAATATTGCATAATTAACAAGTTGGGCACACCCTCAAAATAGAAGAACAGTAGCTAAATCGGAATAATTAATCACAGTTGATCAACACTTAAACAATTACACAAAATGCCTCTAATTCTTTGTCATTTATATAAGTAAATTATATTAAACAAACAACAACACAAAGAGAGCAAAAGAGACCCCATAACCACAACCACTCGAAATGTGATCCAATCAAAATAGCCTAGTGCAACAATATTCATCAAGCTTGAGACAGCCATCAAAACAATCTAACCCCATTGTAAATACCTCATCCACTTCTTCAACAAAACACCTCCAACCTCCCAATCCATAAACACCTAGGCAAATTCAACAAAATCCGCAATGCCGAAAGTTCAAAAAATAAACACCTAAACAAATCCAGGCATATTTTGAAACATACAAGTCGACAAAAAACAAAAGCAAATAAACTAAACTTTTCCGTCCATCTCAGTACTCAGTGTTAACAGGTTTGGAATTACGACCTAATTAACTGAATTATTTATTTGGGTTGGAACGCCTTTGTCCGTGGTTCAAAAACTAAATGTTATTTAACAGGAGAGAAAAACTGACAAGAACATTCCTTCCTTTTATTCACTATGATCCACTCTCTTTTCCGAGTCGATATGCGTATTTCCGAGTCTATACGTGTGTTTTTCCTTAATTGCCCGACCTCCCTTTTCTTTCCCTTCTTCCTCTGTTTATATAGAGTTTTTAGGGACAGGTGTCGCTATGCATGTTTTTACAGGTGTCGTTATGCATGTGGTGGTGTTCTACACGTGTTACAATGTTCATATAACCAATAAGATAACGTCTATCTTAAGTGCTGACTGTATCATTTCTTCTTCTGAGGGCTTTGGTCTTCTTTATGATAAGGGGTAGACTGCCTTCTTTGCTTCCGAGAGCTCATTGCTTCTAATGGTGACTCGAGGGCCGAGCCTGAGTGTTCTCTTAGTGACAGTGCTTCTCCGAGAGGTGTGTATTCTGGAGTGAGTGTTTTAGGATATTCTCCGAGGGGGTGTTTGTTCACGGGTTGATCTCCGAGATGTTTTTAGCTATCGTGGGTAGGTGTTTTCTTTCTCTGAGTGCCCGGAGAGTGTTGTTCTGTAGTTCTTACGTTTATTGTGAAGTTCCATCCTCTGGGTTGGTCGACTGGAGTAATGTTCCGAGAGCATTTGTGTTGGGAGTGCTTAGCAGGAAAGTACTGAGGTAGTGTTCCGAGAGCGTTTGTGTTGGGAGTGCATAGCAAGGAAGTGTTTTTGTCAAGGTTCTAGGACTCTGTTGATTTCCGACAGCTCCAGTGGGCTTTGATAGATTGGTTCTTTTAACTCATTCTTTCCGAGAGTTCATACTTTTCGGAGAGGCAGAATGAGTGGGGCGGAGTGTTTGTCCGATGCTGCGGTAGTTCCGATAGTGGTTAGTTTGTAGAATGCTTTCTTCGGATGTATATTCCGATAGGTATCTGCCTTGGTTACAGATTCCGCCTGTTGGGCCCTTAGGCACGACTTGCTCCAGTATTTGATGTTTGGAGATGTGTTCCGAGGTGCTTGATGTAGCTATGGGATATTTGAGTGTTGTTCTCGTTTGTCGATCCTCGGGGGTCTTCCGAGGGATGCTTGGGGTGTGATACATGTATCATGAGTGCCGGTTGCATAATAATATATCTGGTAATTCCAGTAATTGATTTATTGTCTACTTTAAGCAGGTGAATTTCCATCCTGTTAACACTCAGGTATACCAAACTCATCGTCGTTTTCTCCTCCTTCGTCGTCTTCCACAAAATCTTCATCATCCTCTCCTTTTACGTCGTCTTCCTCGAAATCTTCATCATCGTCTCCTTCGTCCTCTTCTTCGAACATGGAGGCATATTTTGCAGGGATAGGCATTTTTAGCGCCTCGTACATTTCCTTCAAATTGGAAGTCTCCCTTGTATTTTTTGCCAACAATGATGCGTTTACAGTATTTTCCTCAACCAAATGTGCTATCATAGTTGTCTGTTGTTCAACCAAATCTCTATAATGGTCCATAACTGGGTACCTAAAGTGCTTCCTTGTCTCAAAACCTATAAATTCCGGGTTGCCACACCTCGAAAGACGTGGCACATAGTTCTTCTTTGCCCCTTTTATTACTTTCCACCAAGATTCTTTGTTGAGTAGTTTCCATTTCTTCTTGTTATGAACACTAATTATGCAAGTATTTCTAAGTTGGGTTGCAGTCAATATATAATGGAGAAAACATACAATGAATGAACTACACTACAAGATTTGGCAGTCAACAGTGACCGCCAGCTCGTGACCGCCGCCCAGCGGTCTCCGCAGAATCTGCTACCGCCCGGTGGTCGCGGATGGAAGGGAGGCATCTGCGACCGGCCAACGATCGCGAAATCTTTCGTAACCGCTCAGTGGTCACGAAAGAGGGGTCTTTTGTGACCGCAATGCGATCAATAATAATATTCATAAAAAAATTAATTTTATGGAGCGATTTTGATGTGTTTATGACTTTTAACAATAAATCTCATTACTTCATGTGAATTAAAGTAATAAATTAGTACAACATTAGTAATTAACATATTAAAATAGTAGATTAGATGTGATTAGTCGAGTTAGTCAAGTTAGTCGAGTTATGAACGAATAACCTATTTTATGTTCTACAACTAATCATCATATATATACCAAGTTGTTTTAGATGTTATATGCGATTTTGTGATAAAACCTTATAATTTACTTAGTAGTAACAAACAACGCACCTTAAATAAACGAAAGAAAATAAAAAAATGTTGAATGAGGGTTATTCGTGACCGCCCAGCGGTCACGAAAGACCTTATTCAACATTTTTATCACAAAAGACCTTATTCACCTTAAATAAACAGGTTCGTGATTGTTGGGCGGTCACGGAATCTTTATTCGTGACCGCTGGGCGAAACAAACGAAAATCAAAAAATATTGAATGAGTGTTATTCGTGACCGCCCAGCGATCACGAATAAAGGTATTTCGTGACCGTTGGGCGGTCACGAAGAATATGGGGCGACCGCCTGGTGGTCACGAATGACCCCTCGTGACCGCCAGGCAGTCGCGGATGATATCGTGACCGCTAGGCAGTCACAAAATTTATAAAATTTTGAAAATTCAAATATTTCATGACGGCTCGGTAGTCGCGAAAGACCTTATAATTTGGCGGGATCGGGAGGGGGGGGAATATGAATTTTCTAAAAATTCAAAATTTTCACCCAATTTCTATATATACCCACCATTCCACACACTAATTTTCACTACACTCAAATTATCTTCTCTAAAAAACCTAACCCTTCATTTCCCAAATCCAAAACAAAAACACCAACATTTTTTCTTTTTCTCTTTCATTTCCTTATATCCTCAAAAACAAAACATCAACTATCTTATTCTCTTTCTTTCTTTTCTTATAAGCCAATATAATAGCCAAAACAAATTCTCTTAAATGATGTTTTATATCAAAAAATGGACCAACCATACATTCTATTCGCAAAAAAAAAAAAATTCCGGTAAATTACCGGAATACTTTTTTTATTTTGTTCAGTGGTATTCGTGACCGTCGGGCGGTCACAGATGGTTTGAATATTATCCGTGACCGTCGAGCGGTCCCGGATGACCCCGGCGTCATTGGTGACCGCGGGACGGTCACATATGCTACCTAGGTCATCCTTGACCGTCGGGCGGTCACGGTGGTGCTCGTGATCGCCGGGTTGTCACGGACGACCCCAGGGTCATCCGTGACCGCTGAGCACTCATGGTGGTGCTCGTGACCGTCGGGCGGTCATGGATGCTACCGGGGTCATTCGTGACCGTTGAACGGTCACGGTGGTGCTCGTGACCGTCAGGCAGTCACGGATGTACACCGTGACCGCCTAGTAGTCACGAATCAGCTTCGCGACCGCCCGACGGTCACGAATGACCACAACATCATCTTTGGCCGCTTGACAGTCCCTGAAGGGGTCATCCGTGACCGGTGACTGGTGACAGAGGACTCACGCCCGGGCGATCGCAAATGACCCTTTTTTTTGTAGTGCTAGTAATTAAAAACTAAAAAATAAAATTTAAGAAAATACCATACGTACCTCAGAAGTCAGGACTTTTGATTTCTAGAGATGTAGTCAACGAAATATAATTTCTATGTTTTGTTACAAAATATGAATTTATGGGTTTTTCTTCTTTTCTTTGAAGGGTGCAACAATGGAGGAGAATAATTGAGAGCTGAAAAAGGTGGAATAATGTTGAAGAAGATAAATCCGTGCAATTATAGGACCTTTTTTCTTGTTATTCGCCTCCAATATAATAAAATCATAATCCGTGTCTCATTCGTTTATGAAAGAAAATCTGACCGAAAAGTGGTCGATCCATGTCAAAGTCTGAGGGCGAAAAATCGCCTCCAATTTCTGTTGTACATTTTTTCTAGCCTATAAATACACAATTTTTCCTCGACAAATCTCAACATTACCCACTCTTCATAATTCTCTACACAAATCCCACTATTCTCCAAGATAAATATTTCCCAACTTACAAAAATAGTGTTTTTAGTATTAGTTATTAATTTGTTTTGGAAATTTTATGTTATATAGGAATTGTCTAACTTTTTATTTAAGTTAAAGTGTAATTTAGATTTCATTTGTTCTAATCATATTATATAGTACATGGTTAATTACTTTTGAATGATATACTTTGCATAACATTTTGTACTTGTAGTGTGGTTATTAACATTCTAACAAAATTAATTTATTAATGTAAAAATGTAAAATTTAAGTGTAGATTGAAATATTTAATTTTGGGGGAAAAAATAGATGCAAATATGAAAATTTTAATTTTGGGGAAAAAGAAAGCATCAAATATTTGCCGCTTTTTTTTGAAAGCTTTAAATGTTTTTATAGGCGAAGAATCGCCTCCAAGCGTTAATTGAATTTTGTTTTATTTTAATTTCTTTTTTCGTAAAATATAGATTGGGGGCGAATGATCACCTCTAATATATAAATTATCGATATACATTTTTAATTTTTTAAAGGCAAAAATTGCCTCCAAACCTACATCATCAACATTGAAAGTGAATATTTGCTCTTAAAATTACAGATGAAGAATATATAATTTATGTAAGTAAAAAGAGATTAGAGGCGGATGTTCGCATGTCATGCGCTTGCAGTCACGCAAAAAGCATTGGAGACGATTGTTTGCCTGCATTTGACAACAAAAGGAAAGAAAAAAAAAAGGAAATTCGCCCTAGATTTTCTTTCGATGTTTTTCCTCAATTCGATTGCAGTCTTCGAAGTGTGCAAAAGATCGCCTCCAATCTATTAACAGGCAGCCATTCAGCATGCAGTTTGTCGGAGGCCCACGTTCGCCTGCAAACTTTGTTGGAGGAGAATGAGCCCATATTGGAGGGAAATTTAGGCCTCCAATATCAACGCATTCTTGTGGTGTTACTCTAATTAGAAGCCTAAATCGGTTATAGAAAAGTTGGGCACATTTTGATTCCAAGAAAAAGGGAGGAAACAGAAAAATAAAGAGAAAAAAAATCCAACTATTTTAATTTAGAAAATTAGAGAAACATAGTCACGATAAAAGATCCTTAGAAAAGTGGATATATATTTTAATTGATGTTGAAAACCCTCAGTCTTGTCGGGTTTTTATGAACGAAACGAATTGCATTTAATTTATTTCCACCAACGCAAATAGCAAAACTTATTTTACATGTAAGCTATTTTTTTTTTTTTTTGAACGGTCCATGTAAGCTATTAGCTACTTAATTATGTTATGGTTTGGTAGTCCAAAGGACTCAGACCTAAAGATATATTTATTGAGACTTCAAGTACCAGACCATGCATGTGGCAAGGTCAAGAAGGCGTGGTCCACTAGAGTACGAATTTTGGAGAGTCAAGATACGTGTTTTGAAAGACGAAGAAAGATTATGATTGGGCCAGAGATTAAATAATGACGCTTTTTTTTATATCATCAAAGAAGAATATATAAAAGAAACTGGAAATTGAGTACCATTAGTACTCAAATGTACATGACCAACAAGGAGAAAAAAGAAGAAAAGAGAATCAATTTCAAACCATGATTCTATCAAAAGATGCTCTCCACGTAAAAGTAAGAATTTTGAGCAGTACTTTTGAGTCCCATAAAAGCTTGAGGGAAAATTTGCCCACGCGTTGTTCATGAGAGTAAATAACATTATAGGTTGATTTGCTTGTAAAGTTCCCCGACGGATCTCCAAGCCAAGTCCACATATCATCTTTATCCATGTTGAGAAAGAAACGGTTAATTTCATCATTCATTTAACTCATTAAACATATTTCCCACCAAAAAAATCACGCCTCCACTCCCAACTTCAATGCCAGCGGTATCTGACCCATTTACCCATTTCAGCAATAAACTAGTCTTTATATTTGGAGATACAATAAAATCTAGGAAAATGCACTTTGAGAGGAGTAACTCTAGTCCACGGGTCATGCCAAAACTTAGTAGAAGTTTCGTTGCCCACTGTTTTCTTCATATTTTCAATAAACCAGTCATTAGCTCAAGGGTTTAGCTTGAGATTAACAATATCCTGCCACCATACAAAATGCTTGATTGAAGCCTACTACCAACTTGAAAGCTTTCTGGCTTCTGAAAAAGGTCTTACTTTGAAATGATATTTTTCTTCCAGAGCGCATCACTATTTTTCAAGACGTCATTTCCATTTCGCAAGCAAAAAGTGATTAAACATCTCGAGATTTTTAACGTTGAGTCCCCCATTCTCTTTCTTCAAGTAAATTGATTTCCACTTGATTCAAGAGATCTTACAAGCCCCTTGTGCCCCTCCCCAGAGGAAGTTTCTTTGAATCCTCGTAAGCTTTTTCAAAATCTGTTTAAGAGCTTTGAGTAAAGAAAATAAGTAGGTCGGAAGTCCAATCAAAGAAGAATTGAGAAGAATCAGCCTCCCCCCGAAGGAAATATCATCGTTGCTCTATGAATTGCTCTTAGAGCTCAATAGATCGACAATAGAATACCAAGAGATCAGTCTTCTTGGGTTTGCTCCAACAGGAACATCAAGATACTTGAATGGAGTACAGCCCACTCTACAAAGCAATGTTTCAGCAAAAGAGTTCACAGTCTCATCATCTAGATTAAAATCAATCAGGTTGCTTTCGGAGAACTTAGCTTTGAGACCCGAGATGAGCTCAATGTTGTGAAGAATAAATTTCAAAGCCCAGGCGTTAGAGAAAGTCCCATTGCAAAAAAGCAAGGTGTCGTCGGCGAACTGGATATGAGTGACCTCGATGTTGTTTCTTTTAATGTTAACACTCTTGAGGAGATGAGACTCTCTAGCTTTAGTGATTAACACGCTTAATCCTTCCTCCACGATAAGAAAAAGAAACGGGTAGAGAGGATCTCTCTGTCTAAGTCCTCGAGAAATTGAGAATTCTTCCGTAGGACTTCCATTGATAAGAACAGAGATCGCCACGTTCTAATTCACGATATACACGTAGGACAAAAGCCTAATTGCCCCATCATAGCATCAAGAAAGTCCCAATTAACCATGTCGAACGCTTTCTCAAAATCCACTTTGAGAATAAGACCTTTATGCTTCTTCCTCACAGTATCATCAATATTTTCATTCGCAGCCAGGAAGCAATTAGCAAGAGTATGCCCTTTAATAAAAGTTGATTGCTCACAAGAGACCACTTTGCCGATGACTTTCCTCAATCTATTTGCTAAGAATTTTAAGAGTATTTTATAAATACACACCATCAGTGAAATGGGGCTGAGTTCGTTGAGGCTTTTAGAGTTGTGCTTCTTCGGGACAAGCACAATAAATGACGAGTTAACTCTCTTGACCAGTCTTTAAGAAGGTCCCAAAATTTGTTGATGAAGAAGTAATTGAATCCATCTAGACCCAGGCTCTTGGAGCTGTCGCAATCCCAAACCGCCTCTGAAAGTGCAGGTATTCTGGCAATGTTAGATTAACATTGAGAAGTCAATGTTAGAGTAACATTGCTGAGCAGAATCCGATTTACAATCTTGTTGTCATGTATTATTACAGTTTTGCCTTATTCATTTGACTAATTGAGTTCCACAGTTATGATTGTCTTTGATTGTTATTCAGGAAACAAACTTATCATAGGTTGGACGCTCAAGTTTCCAAGAAGGAAGGTTTCCTTAATTTAGCAAACCGCTCTACAAGGAAAGAAGAGGTCAAGTGCAACTAGGAAAGCTTTCCAAGTTGAGTTCTGATTTGAAGAAGGAGTCTATCCTTAGTTAGATCACTAACGAAGGAACTATTATTCAAGAAGGACTGCGAGAACAAGGAAGAGGAGTTCGAGAAGGAAACAAGGAGAATTAACAACCTTGTACAACACACCTTGAAGTCCAAGTCAAGATCCTATATATAGGTGTGAAGTACATCAAGACAAACACAAGACAAGAGCCGATCAATCCGAGAGATTAATTTACAGTTGTTGAGTGTTGTCTTGCTTTAGCAAAGTTTGTGAGTTGTGCGAATAGATCTAAGAGTGAGGAGCTTTTAGAGATAGTCGAAGGTGTTCTTGTGTGCTTTGCTTAGTTCGATTAATTTGAGAGTGAGGAGCTTGAAAATTTAGAGAATGAATTTTGTTACAACCTTAACGCTCGGAAGTTAATATAATCTTATATTCACTTCTTAAACGTGGCGTTTGTTTATTTCGCTGCACTATTACTCTGGTCTGTTGTTAAACTAACATCGCTGAGTTAACAACATACCAAACTGATGTTAACTCTCAAGTGTTAAGTTAACAACAAACAACGTATCAACCCGATCCGTAATTACAATTGATATCAGAGCCAAGCACCAACCTCACCGGTATTTGGCGTTGATACGACAAGATGGACAACTCCATCCCCAATACCAGCAGGTTGCGAGTATTGGAGGGTCCCAATAACTATGCCTACTGGAAGATCAGACTCAGAGTCCACATCAAATCCATCGACCTAAGAGCTTGGGACGCAGTACTAGAAGGCTACACCATCCCTTACTTGCCAATAGATGGAGATGCTGATCTGGTACCTAAGCCAAGAGGACAATGGACAGCCAATGAGATTGCTCTCTACAACTTCAATGAAAAGGCTCTCAATGATATTTTTAGCTGGGTAGGTAACCATATGTTCAAACTTATTCAAACTTGTACAACTGCTAAAGCTGCTTGGGAAGTTCTTTAACTACATTGTGAGGGTGATGTGGCTGTGAGGGACTCTAAATATAGAAAACTTTTGAGGGGCTTTGAGAAGATAAAGATGAGTGAGGATGAAAGCATTGATAGTTATTTTGAGAAACTTCTTGATATTGCTAATCAGTGTCAAAACTTAGGTTTTACCATCCCAAATCAAACCATGGTCTATAAAGCTTTTAGAACATTATCTTCTAAGTTCACTGTCAAAAGAATTGCTATGAATGAGTCTAGAGATCTTGCCAACATGGACTTCCAAACATTAATGAACACTTTAAAAGAGTTTGAACTAGAATTCCTAGGAAAGTCCAGTAAACAACTTGCTTTAGCCTTACTAGGTACTAGCTCAGATTCTACAGGAAGTGATAAGGATGAATATGAGTTGATCTCTTCTAACTATGGAAACATTACCAAGAAGTTTAGTAAATTAGGCTACAAAGATAAAAATAAAGAAAAACAATCTGGTAATGCTGCCCTTGGTTATAAGAAATTGCTTGCAAAGTTTGTAAAGTACATGGCATCTAAGAGCACGCCTCAAGATGTTGAGAAATTGAAGGATGTCCAGTGCTATGAATGTAAGGGGTATGGTCACTTTAAACATGAATGTGCTAACACCCTCAGAACAAGAGGGAATTCTCATTGGGTGTGTGTAGATCACTTCAATGATGCTGACTTGGAATCTGGAACAAGTGTCGATGAATAATCAGAGGAAATCAACACTGTTGCGCTTTGCAATCGGATCACCTGGTCATGAGAAGACTCCAGAAACTGCCAAAAATCTCAATGTTACTCTAACATTGGAGAACCAACAGCAAAGCCGAAAATCTTCTTTGGAGACTGGAACAACAATGATACACAGGTTATCTATGATGCGCTCTCTGATTGTGATGATACTAACTATGATTGTTTTCATGGCTCAGTTGATCTAGAAGAAGAGTACTTCGATGAAAAAGAAATGTCCCAGGAGGAAATCCTAGACGATCTACATACAACTTTTCCCAGACTTGAGAGAGAGAATGTCAAACTCATAAAGAGTAACAGAGCACTGAAGCATGACATTGAATGTTTGAAGAACATGTTTAAACTTTATGAGAGAGACATTGACAAAGCTGAAGCTGAGCTGAAAGAGGTAAAGGAGAAACTTCAAGAGATGGCCAGAGTTATGCTCAATGCTAAAGATTTATCCAAAAGACTCTGGCCTGAAGCTTTAAATACTACTTGTCACATTAGTAACAGGGTGTATCTTAGACCTGGAACTAACATGACTCCTTATGAACTCTTGAAGGGTGTGAAACCAAATATTGCATATTTTCATGAATTTGGATGTGATTGTTATCTGCTTAATGACAGGGATTATCTGAGTAAATTTGATCCTAAAAGTGAAAAATGCATCTTTGTAGGATACTCTGCCAATAGTACCTGTTTTAGAGTCTACAATCTTAGATTGAAGACAATTCAGGAATCAGTGAATGTTGTGTTTGATGAGTTCACTCTTGATACACGTACTGATGACATCTCAGTTCCCAATGATGAACCAACAGTGGAAACCGAGAATGTTACTCCTGGCAATGTTACACCAACATTGGAGCTGGAAGCTGGAAACACTGAACAGGAGTCAGGGCACTATGTTAGACTAATACCAGCAAGATCTGATGTTAGACTAACAGTAGAGGACTCTGACTCAGAACATGAAGTTGCCTCTGAACCTAGAAGAGATCCCCCAGCTAGGATTCAGAAAGATCATCCAGCATCCCAGGTAATAGGTGAACTCACTGAACGGGTAAGGACACGCAATAGAGAAAGACTTGATTATATAGATATGGTAAAATTGTGTGTCTGTATGAACTTCACTTGTACTGTTGATAATGCCTCGTGTTTTGTCTCCTCCATAGAACCTAAGAATGTGAATGAAGCCCTCCTTCATAACTTTTGGATTAATGCCATGCAGGATGAACTATTACAGTTTACTAAGAACAATGTATGGATACTGGTGCCTAGACCACCTAATGTTAATGTAATAGGGACAAAGTGGATATTCAAAAACAAGAGTAATGAGGAAGGAGTCATAGTTAGAAACAAAGCTAGACTAGTTGCTTAGGGGTACACAGAGGTTGAAGGTGTAGATTTTGATGAGACCTTTGCGCCAGTTGCTAGGATTGAATCTATTAGGTTACTTTTAGCCATAGCATGCTGTCTTAAGATAAAACTATACCAAATGGATGTAATGGGTGCGTTCCTGAATGGGCTAATTAATAAGGAAGTATATGTGGAACAGCCTAAGGGATTCACAGATCCTAAGTACTCCAAGCATGTGTACAAGCTTGAAAAGGCCATGTATGGACTTAAACAAGCACCTAGAGCATGGTATGAAAGACTTATAGAATTCCTCTTAAGTCTTGGCTTTGTTATAGGTGAAGGAGATAGGACACTATTTGTTTTGAACAAAGATTATCATGTCTGTATAGCTCAAATTTATGTGGATGACATTGTTTTTGGCTCAACTAACAACTCTATTTTAGAAACATTTGTTGAATCAATAACAGGGTAATTTGAGATGAGTATGATAGGAGAATTAAATTTCTTCCTTAGTCTCCAAGTAAAACAAACAGGTAATGGGATATTCCTAAGTCAGGAAAAGTATGCAAAGAATTTGGTGAAAAGGTTTGAATTGGCAGATTCAAAGCCTTGCAAGACTCCCATGTCTTCATCAGTGAAGATATCCAGGGATGTTACTGGTGCAGATGTTGATCCAACATTGTATCGTTCAATGATAGGAAGCTTACTCTACTTGTCTGCTTCAAGACCTGATATAATGTTCTCTGTTTATGTGTGTGTTAGGTACCAGGCATGTCCAAAGCAGTCACATCTGATTGATGTGAAGAGAATCCTTAGATATATATCTGGCACTTTGGCCCTTGGGATATGGTACTCTTATGACACTAACACAAATCTTGTATGTTTCAGTGACTCAGACTGGGCAGGTGACACTGATGATAGAAAGTCTACAAGTGGAGGATGTTTTACCTGGGGAACAACTTGGTCTCATGGTACAGTAGAGAGCAAAAATTGTGTGTCACTCTCCACTGCTGAATCTGAATACATAGCAGCAGGCAACTGTGTCACCCAGTTAGTATGGCTTAAACACATGCTACTGGATTATGGGTTAGACAGTGATACCTTACTTATGTTCTGTGATAATCTTAGTGCTATAAGCATCTTTAAGAACCTTGTGCAACACTCTAGAACTAAACATATTGATATAAGGCATCACTTTCTGAGAGACATGGTAGAATATAAGCTCATCGACATTGAACACATTGAAACTAACAATCAGCTTACTGATATGTTCACTAAACCCGTAGATTCTGAGAGGTTCTTCAGTTTGAGGAATTCTCTTGGCATGTGCATTGTCTAGGGATGTTAGTACACCAGTGTTGACATAACACCATTATCTAGGACTGGTTATTGGTTGTGGTGTATCTGTAATTCTTTTATTTTTTTTCTGCATTCTTCTTTCTTGCATATTACTTCTTTGTTAGAGATTTTGTTGGGTTGTGTGGTTAATCTGTATAAATAGCTGAGTTGACTGGTGGACAGGTACATAGCAAGAGTTTTGTAAAGTAAAGACTCTGTTGTTAGTCTGTGAATGCTAACCTAAGATCTGGGAGAAGCTGGGTACACAGAGCTCGCTACTCTGATGTTATTCAGTTGTGACTTATCCATGTTAGGTTAGACATAGCATGAAGAGAAGCTGGGGTACATGATGTTGAGAGCTTCATTGTCATTCAGTTGTGCTTATTTTTGTGTTTTTGTCTATGACCAAGGTTATGCATGATAGTGATCCTTACTATTGGGTGCTTTGAAGTTTCGACTGCTTTCATTCAGCAGCATTGTTCACTTGGTATTTCTCTTGAAAACAGGTTGGTAAACAAGTATGCATGAGGAGTTGGGGTGAAAAAAGTATATGATAAATGTATTGTCTTCATTCAGTTCCTTTGTACTTGCCTAATCTGTAGCTGATGGTTAAGTTGCTGGGGTGTGTGGAGTCTTGTGCTGCCCACATTCAGTGATAAAACTATCCTTTAACATTCACTAGCTTTTGTGCAAAAGAGTTCATGATATTGTAAAATATAAATTGATATGTCCTGATCCTAGTCAGTAAATCTATGTATACTTGGTTACCATCACCCAATGTTGATCTAACATGGTTGCATTTATTCTAGTTCTGCATCATTTTCTTATGTCGGTTTGGGCTTAGGGGGAGTAGTAATCCTAGGAATCATGTGTTGAGGCATACTTCGTGGGTGACCAACTGCAGGTAAAACACTATGTTTTGTGATCTTCTATGCTATGGGAACCTCTTTTCCCTGGATATGTACATTCACTATGTGTTTGTCTGTCTGATGTGTTACTTATTCATACTGATGATCTTAAACTATGTCTTTGTACCTATGTACTTGGTTGAGGTTTCAGATCAATATACAAGAATATATCACGCTCTCACATGATGTTGTTGTGGATGAAGCCCTACACCTACAACTTCCCTCCCTGATGTTAACTTACCAATGTTAGTTCAACATTGTAACATTGTAACTTATAAGTTTTCAGGTTTAGAGACAGCTCTGGTTACGTGTTAATCTAACACTGACACGTGGTAAGTTAAACATGGGTATGATCATGTGACAGTGGTCCGATTATTTTGGTAACATGTTACAACACCACTATCACTATTCTTCAGCTGATTATCTATATAATTTGCCCTAATCTCTTCTTACTGTTTACGCGTTCAAAATTCTTGTGCAATCAACATTCTCTACTAATCAAGTTTCTTCTTTTCTTCTCTAAATTACTCTAACAATGGCACGCAAGTCTTCCATTGATCCTCTTGTAGATGCTGCTGAGCAGATGGAACAACCAGTACGCTGCAGTACCAGACGAGCAACCACTGAAGTTGTCGCCGCCGCCGCACCTAAGAGGAAATCCACTTATCAACAACGCAAGGGCAAGAAATCCACAAAGGGTGGTGTTGGTTCAACATCAAAAACTGTTGAGCAAACCTCCACTCCCACCAACGATGAAAACGAGGTAATGATGGCTAACCCTACTCGAGATATTACTGCTGAAATTAGTATTGAGGGGGAGAAAGAGGCCTATGTTGTTGTTGTGGGTGAGTCTGAGGTTTTGCATGAGGTCCCTGAGGGTCATGGTAGGGATGAGTCTGTGGCCGTTACTGATGAAGGTGAAAACCTTGAGGTGAATGCTGAGCCGTCTGAGGCTAATGCTGTTGAGCATGTTGCTGCTGCTGAGATGGATACTCTTTCTGAGTAAGATGATCAGGTTGAGGAGACTGTGGCTGAGGAGGTTACTACTGCGGGTGACCAAGATGTTGATGATGAGGGTAACAATCAACCTGAAGAGGTTGAGAGAGAAGAAGAAGAGAGCCTGACTCTCTCTGCCTTAGCTACTACTGCTAAGAAAAGAAAAGGGAAGCTGGTGGTTTTTGAATCTTCTGAGTCTGAGTCAGAAGAAGAAAAAGAAGAAGAAGATGATAAGGAGGAAGAGTAAGAAGAGGAAGTTGAGAAAGATCAACTGGTAGCTGATGACCCTGCTGATGTTACTCCAACATCAGGCAGTGATGAGTATTTTGATGTGCTTGATGAGGAGTACCCCAAGAAGCCTTATTCTGGCTTTTATGTGTCAGCTGAGGCAGAAGAACAGTGGGAGGCTTATCAAGCCAGTGTCATTCACATGGAGAGGAACATTGATCAGGAATTGTTCAAGGAAAATAGGTTGTTTGAGTTGCGTGAAGTTAGGGGTGTGTTGGGCTCTGTGATGAACCAGTCATCATATGTGCCTGATGTGATTAGAGAGTTCTACATGAACCTCTCTCAGTGGGTGTGCCACCAGGGCTCTCCCAAGTTTGGTAAAGCTTAGGTAAGGAAGAATGTCTATGACATTAGTCCTTCTGTGATCAATGAAGCTTGGGAACTTCCTGATCCTGAGGAGACTGAGGATCCTAGCATGGATGAGGTGATTATTGGCCTCACTGGTGGACTCACAAGAAAGTGGAATGATAGTTTTCCAACTACAAAGATGACATCCTTAAGTGATGTACTTCACAAGCTCTCTACCCACAAATGGCTGCCTTCTTCCAACACCACTGTTATGACAAAAGAATTTGCAAAGTTGGTGTATAAACTGAAGAATGGGCTGAGTGTGAACATATTGGAGAAAGTTCTGAGGCACATGAGGGAGGTCACAACAAAGGCAAAGGGAATCATTCCATATCCATCTCTGATATCCAGCATTCTGGTGAAGTAAGGCTTCAAGACCAAGAAGACAGATGGCTGGATCAAGAACAAGGCCAAGATGATCATCACTAGGAGCTACTTCACTCAAGTCAGGATTCAAGACTTGCTCTGGAATCCCAATGCTGAAGCTGGTCCAAGCAGGAAAAAGAAGAAGAAGACTATCAAGTTTGCTGCCTCTTCTGTTCCGGTTGCAAGTGGTGATAGCTGCTCTGTCATTGCTGATGCATTTGTGGAGGAGACTCTGGTTTGGCTTGACAGAGAGTATAAAGATACCCAAAGAGAGATATCAGACAAGCAAGTGAGGTTGCAGGAGATTGACAGCCTCATGAAGCATTTGAAGGATCTGCCTTCCTCACAAAAAGGGGGAGAGTAGATCAAATTCAAAAATTTCTGAGTTCTTTTAATTTTCTTTTTTCGATTGAAGTATGAACAATTCTATTTTCTTTGCATTTTTCTGTTTCATCAAGGAGTGTGTTCCTTGCTACTAAGTATGGTTTGTAATTAAGTACTTTTCTATATTGGTACTTAGTGTTTTTGCTTAAGCTATTTGAACTGTGGTTACAAAGTACTAACTCTGTTTTGCAGGTGTTAACTGTTCTCTGTTGTTAAGTTAACATTGAGATGTTCAATGTTAGAACTTCGGTCTGGACTCAATGTTAAACCAACATTGACAAAGATAGATGTTATGACAACATTGAAAGTGTCACTGTTAGAATAACATTGAGTTGGTCCCTTCTGATATTCAGGGGGAGTGTACTTAGTTTTCCATTGTATAAGATAGTGAAGTTTGTCTGAATAATTTGATCTGATTAGAACAGGTTCTTAGGTTTTTTGATTAAGCAAAAAGGGGAGATTGAAAGTGCAGGTATTCTGGCAATGTTAGATTAACATTGAGAAGTCAATGTTAGAGTAACATTGCTGAGCAGAATCCGATTTACAATCTTGCTGTCATTTATTATTACAGTTTTGCCTTATTCATTTAACTAATTGAGTTCCACAATTGTGATTGTCTTTGATTATTATTCAGGAAACAAACTTGTCATAGGTTGGATGCTCAAGTTTCCAAGAAGGAAAGTTTCCTTAATTTAGCAAACCGCTCTACAAGGAAAGAAGAGGTCGAGTGCAACTAGGAAAGCTTTTCAAGTTGAGTTCTGATCTGAAGAAGGAGTCTATCCTTAGTTAGATCACTAACGAAGGAACTATTAATCAAGAAGGACTGCGAGAACAAGGAAGAGGAGTTCGAGAAGGAAACAAGGAAAAGTATCAACCGTGTACAACACACCTTGAAGTCCAAGTCAAGATCTTATATATAGGTGTGAAGTACATCAAGACAAACACAAGACAAGAGCCAATCAATCTGAGAGATTAATTTACAGTTGTTGAGTGTTGTCTTGCTTTAGCAAAGTTTGTGAGTTGTGAGAATAGATCTAAGAGTGAGGAGCTTTTAGAGATAGTCGAAGCAATTCTTGTGTGTTTTGCTTAGTTCGATTAATTTGAGAGTGAGGAGCTTGAAAATTGAGAGAACGACTTTTGTTAAAACCTTAACGGGTTATTTTTCCTACGGCTCGGAAGTTAATATAATCTTATATTCACTTCTTAAACTTGGTGTTTGTTTATTCCGCTGCACTATTACTCTGGTATGTTGTTAAAGTAACATCGCTGAGTTAACAACATACCAAATTGATGTTAACACTCCAGTGTTAAGTTAACAACAAACAACGTATCAACCCGATCCGCAATTACAGCCTCCTTAATAAACTCGTTTTTAGAAAAGACACCAGTGAGGACAGTTATCATTCTATGTAAGTTTTATAAAACTGAGGTTAGAGATAGTCGGCCTAGTCCAATGATTCGTAAAAGAGCCTTGAAAAATAGGTTTTGGCTTCTCATTTGATGTCATTATTATCAAGAATCCATCTCCCATTTTAAAGAAGACCGCTAATATTGTTTACAGCTTCTCTTCTTGTAAGACTCTCATGAAAGAGTTTAGAGTTAGTATCGCCTTTTCTAAGCCATTTGACTCTCGACTTTAGAAAAATGAGGTTGTCCTTAGCACGAAGAGCCTGCCAGAGATCGTCACATGCATTTTTTTATTGATCAATATCTGAAAACATAACTTAGAGAGCTCACCCTTTTTATCAACTTTTTCAATGATATCATTTGCAACTTCAGTTCTATCATCGATTGAACCGAAGGATATCTTATTCCACTCTTTGATATGCTTTTTCAACGTATTGAGTTTCTCCTTCTAAAGAAACAAATCGACCCGCTAATATTCATTTCACTCCATTTAGAAGTGACGAGTTTCACAAAATCCTTATGGCCGAACTAGCAATTCATCATCTTGAAAGGTTTTGCTCCCTAGTCAATAGCTTTGTCCATCAATAAGAGAGGGCAGCGGTCGGGAATAGATCGCTTGAGACCCCACTATGATAAGATACTCCATTGTTGAAGCCACTCGTCTTAAACGAAGAGACACCTATCATGTTTTCTTTGCTTAGTTTTTGTTTTTTTATTTAAGTTTAATAAATTGCTTAATTCAATCTATAAATCTTATTCATAGTCGTGAATGATATATGGTGACTTATGAGAACTAGGCAACCCCAAATCTAAATATGATTAATATTGCTTTATAAATCAAAAAGTAAAAGAAATCATATTAGGTCAACCCATGCTATTATAAGACTTGTAAAAGAATTGATGACACAAAATTAGCACGAAACACTAATTAAGAATATAAAAACGGGTTCGTGACGCTCTTCCCATGGTTTTAGAGATATGTTGGTAATACTCTTCTTTGTTCAATGGTCTGGTGCTTTGGTCCTTCCACGAGACCCCATACCTCGTAGGCTTGTTCCTTATATTTTCATATATCCTTGTCAAAAGATTCGTTAACTGAGGCTCGTAGATTTTTACTCTTACCTCTAAAGTTTTATATGTTATCAGATGTCCCAAAGTCTCTAGTGTCATCGAAGATAAGGTTGGGAACTTTTTATATGTTTCATTTTCTGAATGTGTGTCTTCGTATTATCTGGTCGTGGTTTCCGTGTTCGTTCATCATGAATTCTTTACACGGGTCTCTATGTTAAGCTCGCAGTGGTAGCTTCCATTGTTGGTTCCTCATAAATTACATCGGCTTCTGTACCAGGTTTGTCATTGCGTCTCTTATTATGGGTTCCTCGTGAATTCTTTATGTTTGCCTAATGAGGCCACTCTCGATATGACCCCTCGTTTCCTACGGGTAGGACTTTGGTGTTTTCTCCGCAGCAGATCAACCTGATTCGTAGAAGGCATATACAACATGTTATTAGGTTCTATTCGTTTTCTGCTAGATCGTCCCTTGTAGGGGTTTCTCCTTATCCATTTTCTTTCTACAATTAGACCGATGTATCCCGCAATCGTCGTGTCCCGTGGTCGAGCTTTGGGCCTTGTTTCCGGGTATGATGCCCAATTTTAAGGCATATTCACGATACCTAGGTGTACCCCAAGACAATAGTTACTTGGTTAGGTCTTACGAGGTAACCATTTCCAGGGGATTGATCGCGCATTGTAGTCTAGTCAGAAGCAAGAATCTTCCATGGATGAGGAAACTGTTTACAAAGCTATTATTTTACTCGACACTTTGGTAAATAACATAGTGAGTTATTTTAACAATGTATTTAAACATAAAACTTCCTAAGGTTGTAAGTCACTACAAGACTGGGCGGTCAATAGGGACCGCCCAGTTAGTGACCTAAATTAGGTCGCTCTCCTTCAGTGACCGCTGAAGGCAACAGCGACCTAATTTAGGTCGCTGAAAGTCCTGAAGGTAACAGCGACCTAAATTAGGTCGCTGATAATCAGAAGTGACTTTCAGCGACCTAACTTAGGTCGCTGAAAATGAAGGAGACCTTCAGCGACCTAATTTAGGTCACTGAAAGTCCTTTCTGATCATCAGTGACCTAAATTAGGTCGCTGATTTCCTGCTATAAATAAAATAAAATAAAAACTTTTTTTATATACCAATAGGGACCTCACTTAGGTCACTAACTTTTTATATACCAATAGGGACCTAACTGTGGTCCCTAATAACATTAATAGGGACCGCAGTTAGGTCCCTATTGACGGAAAAACAATAGGGACCGGAGTTAGGTGACCGCAGTTAGGTCACTAATTTTAGATAGGGACCGCAGTGCGGTCCCTGTTGCCTTATTAGTGACCAAAGTGCAGTCCCTACTAATATTCATCCTTGAAATTTAATTTTTTTTTTTATTGATGATGGTGTGTTTGTGATTCCTAGCAACCAAACTCATTGCAACATGTGAATTGAAGTAATAAATGATTGCAAAACCAACCTCATAGTAGTTTAGTTGTGAAATAATAGATTGAATGAGATTGATCGAGTTATTAACGTTCAACATATATTTTATGTTCTACAACTAATCATCACTAGTTAGTTGTAATTATTTAATTTATTGTTTAAATTATTATTTAATATCTATGCTAACATTAGCGAAGTAAAACATAAAAACGAATAACAACTACAACTAACTAGCGATGATGAGTTGTAGAACATAAAATATATGTTGAACGTTAATAACTCGATCAATCTCATTCAATCTATTATTTCACAACTAAACTACTATGAGGTTGGTTTTGCAATCATTTATTACTTTAATTCACATGTTGCAATGAGTTTGGTTTCTAGGAATCACAAACACACCACCATCAATAAAAAAAATAATCAATTTCAAGGATAAATATTAGTAGGGACCGAACTTAGGTCCCTAATAAGGCAACAGGGACCGCGCTGCGGTCCCTATTTAAAATTAGTGACCTACGTGCGGTCACTATTAAAAATTAGGGACCGCAGTTAGGTCACTAATAATTAATAGTGACCGCACTTAGGTCACTAATTTTAAATAGGGACCGCAGTGCGGTCCCTGTTGCCTTTATTAGGGACCTAGGTGCGGTCCCTACTAATATTCATCCTTGAAATTTAATTTTTTTTATTGATGTTGGTGTGTTTGTGATTCCTAACAACCAAATTCATTGCAACATGTGAATTGAAGTAATAAATGATTGCAAAACCAACCTCATATAGTAGTTTAGTTGTGAAATAATAGATTGAATGAGATTGATCGAGTTATTAACGTTCAACATATATTTCATGTTCTACAACTAATCATCAATAGTTAGTTATAGTTGTAATTGTTTAATTTATTGTTTAATATATATGCTAACATTAGTGAGGAAAAGAATAAAAACGAATAACAACTACAACTAACTAGTGATGATTAGTTGTAGAACATGAAATATATGTTGAACGTTAATAACTCGATCAATCTCATTCAATCTATTATTTCACAACTAAAATATTATGAGGTTGGTTTTGCAATCATTTATTACTTCAATTCACATGTTGCAATGAGTTTGGTTGTTAGGAATCACAAACACACCAACATCAATCCAAAAAAATCAAATTTCAAGGATGAATATTAGTAGGGACCGCACTTAGGTCCCTAATAAGAAAACAGGGACCGCATTGCGGTCCCTATTAGAAATTAGTGACCTAACTGCGGTCACTATTAATAATTAGGGACCGCACTTAGGTCACTAATATACAAAAATTTGAAATTTTGGCGAAAATTTTAGGCGGGATTGAGGGGGAAATTTGAATTTCACGAAAATTTGAAAATTTCACCCTCTCCTCTATATATACTCACCACTCTTACACATCAAATTTCATTAATCTCCAAAAAACACCCAACACAAAAACACTATCTTCTTTTCCAACACCAAAACACTATCTTCTTTTCTCCAAAAATTACCCAACACAAAAACTTTTCTTCTTTTTACCAACACAAATCCAAAACAAAAATCACCCAACACAAAAAAACAAATCACCAACTCAATCTTTCCTTTCTATTATTTTGGATCTACACTTTCTTTTCTTACTTTTCTATTATTTTGGATCTACACTTTCTTTTCTTACTTTTCTATTATTTTGAATCTACACATTCTTTTCTTATTTTTTTGGATCTACAATTTCTTTTATTTCACTTGTTTTTTTTATTCATTCATCTTTTTGTTTTCATTCATATTTTATATTCTATTATTAGTCATATTTCATTCATTTTTTTTATATTTTTAATACTTTCATGTCATTATATTAAATTTTTCTTTATTATTTTATTGTTTTGATCTTGTTATAATCATATTTCTACAAAAAAAACAATAATATTTCGGAATATTTCCGGAATATTATTGTTTTTTTTTTATTTTTCTCGCAGACTATTAGGGACCGCAGTTAGGTCCCTAATAATATTCATAGAGTTCTATGAATATTATTAGGGACCTAATTGCGGTCCCTAATAATAGTAATAGGGACCGCATTTAGGTCCCTACTAATATTCATAGAACTCTATGAATATTAGTAGGGACCTAACTGCGGTCCCTATTACTATTATTAGGGACCGCAGTTAGGTCCCTATTGACAAAAAGCAATAGGGACCTAATTGCGGTCCCTATTGTGTGAAAAACAATAGGGACCCAAAAACACAATAGGGACCGCCATTAGGTCACTATTGGTTTTAAAGTATCAGGGACCGGAAAGCGGTCCCTGATACTCCGGTCGCTATTGCCCTCATCAGGGACCTAATTGCGGTCCCTGATGGCAAGCGACCGAGGTCAATAGGGACCGCACAATAGCGACCTACGTGCGGTCACTATTGACCTTTAGGGACCGCTGGAGGGGTCAATAGGGACCTAATTTTGGTCCCTATTGACCCCTTTTTCTTGTAGTGAGTATTCAAGTGTTGAGAGTATTCTTGATCTTTCATATCTTGCAAGATGCATGTGGTTGGACCGATGATCTCCATCAATATCTTGTAAGGACATCAATATCTTGTAAGGACATTATCTCGAGGCGAGAGGCAATTTGCTTTTTGGCTTGAGTAGCCGGGCTTTGAGCATGTCTAGTAAGACTCGGTTGGAGACTTCAAAACTAGCTAGTTATTATCAAAAGAAAAAAGTATTATCTCAACAAATTATTACTTCGCCACTCAGAAGATCAAAACTAGCTAGTTATATCCAAATAACGTGTTACGAATTCTGATACATATGCGGTCGGTAAGTACAAGACCACAAGGTTACCAAGAAAAGAAAGTACAAGACCATAATTGCTTGAGACTCATCACGTTACAAGAGAAAGTCCAAAAAGCCCTATTCACAACACGACACTGTTGGGCGCCAAATTTTGGGCTAATACTTATTTCCACCTTTCTTGCTTTCTCGCAGCACAGGATTCAAAAGTAGTAACATTGGCAGTGAGTAACAAGTGGTATCACTTTCCCTTCACTATTCCCCACTATTCTTACATCCTTTTATTACAGCTCTCCCCCCTCCAACTTCTTCACTTCAAAAAACTCATGGATTCCTTTCATCTGATAATCACTTTAGTAGGAGCTAATTCTCAAGCGCTAGCTACAACTTTTTCTCAATATAAATACCAAAAGTTTGTCTAATCAAATGATCCCCACCACACTTTTCACTTTCTCTTACTCCCCTCTTAGTTAATAGTAAAATATCCGAAAAATAACCAAGATCCTTAGTAACCCTCACCAAACATGTCTGCTTACTACCTCTACAACCCACCAATTCTGCCGCCCCCTCCACCGTATATGAATCAAATGGAATACACGGGACAAATTGATCGCGGGCCGGTGGGGCCCGTAATCGGTGTCCTTATAATGGTGGGCGTACTCCTAATAGGATCTGTTTTGTTCGGGCGGTATTGTTCGAGTCCGAGGAGGTTAAGGGGTCGATGTCCTTACGACATTGAGAGTTGGGTCGAGGATAAATGTTCTTCTTGTATCGACGGAGGGGTTGTCGAACCCATTCCGCTACAACAACAACCACAACCACAACCACCAGCACCACAACAACCAGTAGCTGCAGCAGCGAACAATGCCGCTAGTACCTCGCGTCAAGTACGAGAAGCAACAGCAAGTACTTCGGGCCCTCATACTCCTCCGCCGCGTCAAGAGATTAAAGAAGATGGTGAAATTACTCAAAGTGGTGAACCTGAGGGAGCTCAATCTGAGAACTGAAGTGAATTCAAGCAACATGGCGGTTACTTCTTCTAGTAACCTACCTACCTAGCTAGCTATGACGGTTTTATTATATTAGGGTTATTATTAAGTAGTTATTTTCTGTTTTCTTGTTTAGGCGTATGTTTCTAGTTTTTACAACCGTTTGCATGAATTTATCATGTCAAAAGGTTGTTCGCATTATGGCATTCTGCTGATTTTCTTAGGTTCAATTAATCGACTGATGTTTTGCTTCTTTTAGGAATATGCTAATGAAGAGTTTGTTCCCATATATGAAGCTTGTCGCAAGTTTATTTAAATTGAAAGCTTGCGATGATATGTCTAATAATGTTGTATGAAACTCAACAATCCTTATAAGAAATAAAAATAAATAAAGATATATATGCTTATAACTAAGAGATTGTAAACATTACCCCAAGGATCAAGTATGTATAAAGGCTTCTGATTACTTCTTAAGTTTTTTTGGTATACATATTTTATTTGTGTTTTCTATTTTGGTGGGAGATTAGTAATGGATCTTTGATCTCAATAATGTTATCAAACACATGATTTCATTATATATATATATATATATATATATATATATATATATATATTTATACGCACATGTATTATGAGACAATAGCAAAGTTTTAGATTATTAATTAGTGAAACCACTCCGAGGATGCTTAAATATATACGCACATGTATTATCAGACAACAGAAAAGGTTTAAAACTATTAGTGACACCACTCCGAGGATGCCATCTAATTTTCTAATCAAATTTGTAATGTCACGCTTTCTGATATTGTTACGTTGGATATGTGTGAATAAGGTATTGTGTAGGTTACTCTTTTTCTAGCTACTAATTATGTACTTTTTATTAAACTCCTCGATCGTGACATTGCATGGTCCGTTCCTAAGTGATGAGAAATATCTACGTGCATAATAATATTACTTGTAAGAAAATTCTAGAATAAGGCCATAATTTTGCTTGTTTAATCTACTCAGATGAAAAAATTGGCCCTAAAAACATATTATTAATTATTGTGCGATGTACTACTTTATAAATCAACAAATTAAACGATTTGTGTATTTCATATTAAGTATGAGACGTAAGTCACGTAACAAAGAAAGGTATATTTGTAGAATGAGAGAAATTTACAATTCATAGTAACCGTAATTATTTTTTTCTTTTTAATAGAGAGGTTGTAATAATTTGAATCGATCGAGTCAATCACATACATTTAGGGAAGGTGAAAATAAGGCTTTCCAACAATGCGTACAACCTTAACAGTAATTCAGCAAAATAATTAACTTCTTATCTTGTACTACCCCTGAGAGTTGGGATACTGCATTAAATATTACAAATTGTACAGCTGTATTTGTCTGTGTCACCACATTTTGATGTGGTGTTTACCAGCGTTGTACCAAAGTATGAATGGTCAGGTACCGAATGAACAAAAGGAAGAAAAGGTATATGTACTATTTTCGGCATAATAGCGATTAAAACACACTCTTATTTTCTAATTTATGTACGGGTCGGAAACGGATAATAGCATATTAATTCATGTATTAAGGCTAGCCAGTAGCCCCCCCCCCCCCCCCCCCCCCCCCCCCCCCCTTTTGATTTTTTAAGCTATATATATATATATTACGGTGAAGTAAAGAAAAGGAAAAAAAGATTAAGAACTAACGGCAATCCTATCCCCAACTTTTAGCTAATGTTTTTGTTCATAGAATTTTCTTGCAAACTAACGGCAACATCACAATTTGTAAAAGATAAAGAACAAATCACATTACATAACTAACACCACAATATCTGAAAATTAATCGAATATGAACAAATCACATTACATAACTATCACAATTTAGCTAATGTTTTTGATTTTTATCTAGTTTAAATATATCTATAAAGTTTCACACATTCTATAATACTACTTAGATAAACTGCAAAGCATATCTTTGATTATTGATACCGCAATTGTAAATCATATATTAGTAGATTTTTTGCTTTCTAGAAGAAAGGAAAAAAGCTCTAGTATGCATTCATCTTCATTAAAATCACCAAAAATATGACTCAAAACAACAAGTTTTTACTACACCACTTATTCGATTTTTCCTTCTCTTATTTTTTCCTGTTAAAAAAAAATTAGGGATATGCCACTGAGCCTAGCTATTACGAATGTTATATATACCTTATGGAAAGAAAGTTGTAATATTATATTATGTCACCATAAATAATATATAACAAACAAGAGTAACAACTCATTTCTAGTTTCGACAGCCTCTAAATATTTTTTGTATTTGGTTGAATTATAAAACCAAACACACTCGCGTCGGAATACAACTGCGAATGAGCATAACTAAGCGCGATAGTTTTAGAAAATAAAATCCTTACTTAAAGTGGTCGCGCACTCACCTTTTAAATTGGCACAACATCATGAGCTATTTAAAAGCAATTAAACATACCGGTAAAATTTTAAAATAGACAGACTACTACTCTCTAGCTATATGTTAAATATGACACATTACTCCTTGATAAAAACATATAGGCAAAATTAATATACATTGTGTTACGTTTTTTTTAATAATATACACTGTGTTACGTTTAATAGCCACATGATCACCTCTTTTTTCATTTCCTTTTTTTCTTATATATAAGTTGCAAAGTATGCCGCATATAAGCAGGAGGTAGTTAGCCTACTTCTTATAACACGTGGATAATACGCCATGACTAATGATGAGACTTATTCTTCTGTATGTTTGATCCTAAAAAAATAGGGGGGGGGGGGGGGGGGGGGGGGGGTATAAGGGTAGAAATACTTCTCTCAATCCAACTAGGGATGAAAACAGCATGATAGATGGAATAGGCGGGTCGTTACTTTCTAGGAATTACGAGGGTCCTTCTCTTTCTTTTTCTTTTTTTTTTTTCCTTTTTCGGGTTCAAGGGGATCATTTTATAAACGAAGAGGAGCTGCTCGTTCTATTGATTTATCAAATGGAGGCCTACCAGCTAACTACAAGGGTGTGCCCCTCTGTCTACTTTGTGCATGTTTATCCGTCGTCACTGCGGGGGGTTCTGACATGTGGCAAGTGCTAGGAAGTGCGTGTTTGAATCTCCATAGGGACGCACGTGCCTTTCAAAATAATATAGGTTCTTCGAGGATTGTCTTGTCATCATCGTCTCTCTTTCTTGACCGCATGTACCACTATGCATAAGAGGGCCGCTTTGGCAGATGTTCGAGGAGTTGAATCTTATATTATCAGGATTCCTCCAATTCACCTCGTAATTGGTGAATACAAGAGGAATTTAGAGCATCGTGGCTCTTCATTTTTTACGGTTGGATGGGACGCATTAATTATAGTCGATTACGTCCCTTTGAAGTAATGTGACTTTTGGGGTTCATCTGTCTCTTTACGTGCTTCTTCCTAAGTCAACGGTTTTCGAATTGAATGGCGTTTGTTTTTCTGTCTATATAAAGGGTACTTAACCTAAATATTACATATCTTACAACTTTGGCGATTAGTTCTTCTTCTTCTACGAGTTTTCTTCTCCTTTCGAGCGATTCTTTTTTGCTCCTCTTTTTTGCAATTTTTCTCTCCTTCTTTTAAGAAGAACGTGTCTTTTACCATTTCTGTTGTTGCTATGCCTTCCTCTGAAGAGAGATATTTTGTTCCCGTAAGTACATAAGCTGCTCTAGTTCCTATGGATGTCTTACCAAAGTTTGTATAGGGGTCACCAGAGAAAGGAAGACGTCGGGGGTCATCTTCGAGGAAGAAGAGTGTGGTGGAAGCAGAACCTAAGCACGTTCATTGTGGACGACATTCCTTCAACTACTTCTGAAAAATAGGTGTGGGATAAGCTCGAATAGTTTGTTGTAGGGACCTTTGCACTGGAAATTCGTATTCCTTTTCCTGATGGAGTGAGCCAATAATCTGCCGACATGTCATATTACCATTTATGCAGTGCAAATTAAGGCTGGGCTATGAGCCCTAATTCCCCTTTTCGTTTGTGAAGTTTTTCACACATGGGGGTTATCTCCTTGCCAAGTGACGCCAAATGATACATACGTCTGGCCTACTTCGTATTCGTGTGCATGATAAAAGGGGTTGTATGCTTAATTGAGAGGCTTTTGGCAGTGTACGGGTAAGACTTGTGCCTCCAGGCCGGACAATACTTCCTCATCTTTCGGGAATAAAAATGCTCGGTACTTTTATGTTCGTCCGATGAAGGCAGTGTGTGGATCCCCTATTCATGGCGGCATAAACATTTGGTGCCAAATTCAGCTCGTTTGGATGCTTTGGCCCAAGAAACGAATGTCGAAGGCTTTTTCGATACTCTTTACGATGCAGCAAATTTTCTGAAGGGAAAGACGTTTAGCTTCTTCTACGAGAATAGTAACTTGTTCATGGTGAACACATGGCTCTGGATGCTTCCTCAAGTGGACTTCAGCATAATTTGTAAGGGTTTTGGCACTGTTCTTCCCTTCTACTTTATATATATATATATATATATATATATATATATATGTGTGTGTGTGTGTGTGTGTGTGTGTGTGTGTGTGTATGTGTGTCCGCTCTCCTTCTGGATCCCTGTATATTCGTGTGTGGATTTTTTATTTGGGGTGATGTTATTAGGTGCCCGTATAGATGTGGTATTATTGAAGTAGGGTAGTGGTAGGGAATCTGCATATGTCGAAGAGGTAGGCGAAGACGAAGAGGATCCTTCACCGAAATAAGAAGAAGGTAGATGGGAAAAGAAAGAGCGTGCCTTTTGGGGGTAGTGCTTCTGCTAAGGGTGGGACTGATGGAACGAATTCTCTAATGCGGGTCGAGGAGAGTAGTCAGTAGCGTTTAAGGGCCCATGCGGGGAAGGTCGTAGGAGGAGCGGGGGTTCACCCTAGTGTTGAGGAGGTGATGGAGAAAAGACAGAGGTTTTTCGTCGCTCTTTGGAGGACATGATTTTGAAGGGCCCGCAATCTAGTTTTTTCAGGCAGGTCTCTCCTTGATGAGGATTTTCTTACATTTTTGTGAGCATCGTTAAGGTGCCATAACGGTGGCAGAAGCTTTGAAGACGGCTTGGACCTCTGGGTTGCCATTGTGGTTATAAGTAGTGGGGAGTCAAGGGGTGAGGATATTCCTTCTATAACGGTGGGCACGTCTCAAGTTGGTGTTGGGGAGTCTTCACAAGATCGGGCGACTTTTTGATGACCTTCCGATTTATGGATAGGAGTGGAGGAACTTCAGCATCAGTCGTAACAAGCCTTCAACGAGTTGAATTTTTTTAACGTACCTTTTTTTTATTTATAGCTTACGGAATTTTTGTACAAGGTGTGCTTGCTTATATACATACATATTTTAAAGTGTTCTTTCTTTCTTTGTGCTATGTGTCTGTTGATGTGAAAGAGGTGTGAGGCCTATGAAACTAGACTGTGGGTAGGATAGGGAGCTCGAAGCGAGGGTGGGGACCCCGGAAGAGAATGAGGCACTTCATACGTCCAGGGGTGTTAACTTGGAGTATTGGGATGAGCATATACAAGCTTACGCCCATGTGGAAAATGAAGGTTGTAGGTCGTTCAGGCTACTGAGGAGCGAGGTCGGCGCAACAAAGAGTTGCAATGCGTGTTAGAGGCGACATAAGAGGAGAAGGAGAAGGCTTTGGTCGAGAGGAGGTAGCTGCGTTGGGCCCCCAATGAACTAACCAGTGTTTGAAAAAGCGTTTCTGGAGCGCGCTTTGAGGCTAGCCTTGAGGCAAAGCGCAAGAAAAATGCTCCAAGGCTTAGGTGTAAAGCGTAAGTCCTAAAAAGCGTACGCTTTTATGTTTGAGGCGTATGCTTTTTAACGCTTTTTACACTTTGTACGTTTTGGCCGAAAAGCTACGCTTTATAAGAGTTTGAGAAAAAATTAAAAATTTACACTTTTCAGTGGTCAAAAAGAAATTATCCCAAATTTTTAAGGCAAATAACCAACATTCTATTTGACTCTTCACTTTCTCCTTTTACAGAAAGTGTTTCTCTGTCATTCTCCTTCCTTCTGAAGGTAAGCTTTATTCCTCTTTTTTTTCAAAAATTGATAGTATTTCGTGAATATCAAATTGTGTATGGTAATTCTTTTTGTTGGAATGAAGCTTTAGCAAAGCAACAAGATCACTACTTAACTACAAATATAATTTTTCAAAAACTTTGATTTAGGGTCTTTTTTTTCTTGAAAGAAATGAATCTCTTATGGGTTTAAGAAATTGAAGTAAAAAACATTAGTTATTTTTTATGGGTATCATTTAAACTTCAAGAGTTATCATTTTCTTATGGGTATCTTGCAAAATGGTTTAATTTTTAGTACTAACTTTGTTAGTTAGTCACTTAGTTATAATCTGTGATTCTGCATATTAGTTATATGAGCAGGTGTGAAGGAAATATTTTACTAATCCAAACATAAACAAGCTGAAATCTTTTTTTATAGTAGAGTCCCATGTTTTTATTCTCATGTATTTCTTTCACTGATTGCTAGTTTCTTGTAGTTTTTTAAAATGTATATAGTTTTTGTTGGAATATGTATATACTATGTACTATATATTGAGTTTTACATCAGAAAAATGTATCATATGCAGATACCCTTGCATTCAAGAGACACTTTTATTCACTAATACTATGATTTATGAACAGGAAACATGTGTAGCTTTATTTATCATTGTTTCATGTTTCTGTATTGTTAGATGGTTATTTGAATATCATTCTTTTTGATTTTTGAACTCTAATTAAGAATAATTGGTGGCACGGAACTAGCTTGTTCAATTTGAAATGGCTGAGAACGAAAATGAAAGTGATAAGAAGGACTTTGCTCATGCTTATTCAATTCCAAAAAAAAGATGATGAAAGTTACTTCAGGTGTCTATTTTGCAAACAACAATGCAGCGGAGGTGTCTTCCGTTTAAAACATCATTTGGCTGGAACACGCAAAGGAATGAGGAAATGTCCGCTTGTCCCAGATGAGGTTGCTGCTAAGTGTAAAAAAGCTTTAGAGAAAATCGATGAACAAAAAAAATAGCGGAATTCTATCTTGATTGATATACGTGAGGCTGCATCGGGGGCTGCTCAAGAAGGACCAGAATCTAGTGTTGGGGAATCAAAACAGAAAGTGATGGGTCCTATGGATGGTTTTGCTAGCTCGAAAGCTCGACAACAAACTTTGAACTCGAAATGGAAAAAAGAAGAGAGGAAGGAAGTTTGCCGTAAAATTGGGCGATTCTTTTATTCAACAGTTCTTGCATTCAATGCTTGCAATAACCCTTACTTTGTACCAATGTGCGAGTCAATTGCTAACTTTGGACAAGGACTCCAACCTCCTACAATGCACGAGTTAAGAACTTGGGTTCTAAAAGCTGAAGTTGATGACATCAACAAGATGATGGAAGAACACAAATTAGCATGGAAGCAATACGGTTGTACGATAATGTCCGATGGTTGGACTGATGGTAAGAGTCGATGCCTCCTTAACTTTCTAATTCATAGCCCTGCTGGTACATGGTTCCTTAGATCTATTGATGCATCAGACACTATAAAGAATGGTGAGCTTATTTGCAACTATCGTAGTGATGTGATTGATGAGGTTGGAGAGTGATGCAGATCATAAATATGGGTATCTCTTGATCGAAAATAACAAACCCGAGGTTCAAGGATGCAGATCAGATGTAGCGTGCGGAAGCCATAAGGAAAGACGAAATAACACAAGAAATCAAAAGCTCGTTGATTCTGCAGAATACCGAGAAATTGACAAAACCTGAGAAAACTCTCAAGTTCAATTTTTTTATTCAATCAACAACTAACTACAATGACTCAAAGACAACTAACTTATAAAGTGAAAACCCTAATTAAGAAAAATGCCAAAATTACAAAAGACTCTTAAAATAACTAAATAAAACAAAAAAATCCCGCTGGAAATAATAAACTGCAAATTTGACCCTCTAAACCTTGGAATTTGCCTAAAATCACGTGGGCGTAAAGACTTTAGTCTTTACGTTTTGCTCAGGAGGTCGTCTCCACTTGGAAAAGTGGTATTTTTTGTCAAAAACGGGCTCCGTTGACTTTCTGGTCAAACCTCGACTTCCTTGAACCTCGGGTTTGTTATTTTCGATCAAGAGATACCCATATTTATGATCTGCATCATTCTCCCCTTGTTGAAAAAGATTTGTCCTCGAATCTGAATTATGTGTAGTACCACAATACAAAATAAAATCTGAAACTTCAGGAAAAGCAAAACCTTGAAGATGAACATCTTCAATTGTGATAGTAATTATATGTTTCTTCTCCTCGTCGACCATTATCACGCCTAAACCATTTTTTTCCTTTTCAACCCCCTCAATCATATCAACTTTTGCATCAACCTCATACTTTTTCAACATATTCGTCTCTTTCATTGGATTCTCTACCATGATCTTCTCGTCCACACCCTCCATGAAAGCTTTTAATCTAGAAATCTCGAACTCATCCACAATATCATCACCATCGCTATCATAAACAACATCATATGAAGATTCACAATCCTCTTCATAATCACCATGTATATTTAGAATATCACCTTGAAACTCTGATTTCCAATATTTTTCCTCTAGATCATCTTGTCTCCGGTGGATAGACGGATTCAATGGTTGCTCTAGTGGTACAAACGGATTCTCTCCGAAATCTGCAAATAATGGGGCTTCAGGTGTCGGTGCGAGTTCAGGCTGTCGAGCAACCATCACCGATATTTGTTGCGTCAACAAGTTAATTTGTCGACGTAACATTTGTATTCATCACATCTATCTTCTTCTACCGGAACATGATGGACTTCAGAGTTTCTCCTTGCCGCCATGGTGAAGGAACGAACATGTCTCTGATGCCAACTGATGTAGCGTGCGGAAGCCATAAGGAAAGATGAAATAACACAAGAAATCAAAAGCTCGTTGATTCCGCAGAATACCGAGAAATTGACAAAACCTGAGAAAACTCTCAAGTTCAATCTTTTTATTCAATCAACAACTGACTACAATGACTCAAAGACGACTAACTTATAAAGTGAAAACCCTAATTAAGAAAAATGCCAAAATTACAAAAGACTCTTAAAATAACTAAATAAAACAAAAAAAAACCGCTGGAAATAATAAACTGCAAATTTGACCCTCTAAACCTTGGAATTTGCCTAAAATCACGTGGGTGTAAAGACTTTAGTCTTTACGTTTTGCTCAGGAGGTCGTCTCCACTTGGAAAAGTGGTATTTTTTGTCAAAAACGGGCTCCGTTGACTTTCTGGTCAAACCTCGACTTCTTTGAACCTCGGGTTTGTTATTTTCGACCAAGAGATACCCATATTTATGATCTGCATCAGAGAGGAAAATATTGTGCAAGTTATCAGTGATAACGGTTCCAATTATGTTAATGCTGGAAAAAGATTAATGGAGAAGTATGAACATTTATATTGGACACCATGTGCTGCACACTGTATTGATCTTATGTTGGAGGATATTGGAAAATTAAAGATTCATCAAAACACACTTATAAAGGCTAAACAAGTGGTGAAGTACATTTATGTCCACACATGGGTTCTAGATTTGATGAGATCATTCACGAAAAATGGTGAACTCCTTCGGCCTGCTGTCACACGCTTTGCAACGTCTTATCTCACTCTCCAAAGCATTCCTAAGCAAAAACAAGCTCTTCAAAGTATGTTTACATTAGAGAAGTGGAATTCAAGTAGTTGGGCAAAAAAGACAGATGGTGCTAAAGTTAAAAAGATCGTGGTATTTGACAGACACTTTTGGGGTCACGTCAAGTATTGCATTCAAAGCGTGGTTCCTCTCGTGAGTGTGCTAAGAGAAGTCGATTCAGAGCAACGACCAGTAATGGGGTTTATATACGAGTTAATGAGTGCAGCAAAATAAAGAATTGCTTTCAATTGTGCCTACAATACAAGAAAATATATGCCTGTATGGAATAAAATTGATGCTAGATGGAAGCCACAACTTCATAAGCCATTACATGCTGCGGGATATTATTTAAATCCCCAACTTCGGTCTGATTCACGATTTTCTGGTGATGAAGATGTAAAAGAAGGATTGTATAAGTGCATGGAAAGAATGTTGAGCTATAGAGACCGTTTGAAAGCTGATGTTCAACTAGAGTTGTATGACAATGCACAAGGAGATTTTGGATCTTGGATTGCTATAGATTCTAGAAAGTTGCGTTCTCCAGGTACTTTTTCCCAAATAAGTAAATTATTTGAGGTTTTTTTATGACAATTATTCTATTTAATCTTCTTATAACTTTGTAAATCATGGCAGCGAATTGGTGGACAAGATTTGGGAGCAAAACGCCAGAATTGACCAAGTTTGTTGTTCGTGTACTAAATTTAACTTGTAGTTCATCTGGATGTGAAAGGAATTGGAGTACATTTGAAAGGGTATAATATCTTTTTCTTAATGTTGACATAATTTTTACTTTGATGTGTTTATTTTCATTAGCCTAAGAACTGAACTACTGATGATGATGACTAACATCTGGATGTTTATTACTTTTAAATTTAGATCCATACAAAGAAAAGAAATAGACTTGAGCACAAGAAGTTAAATGTGCTAGCTTTTGTTATGTACAATACCAGATTGCGTGAAAGAAGTATCTGAAGAAAATTGCAAGATGTTGATCCAATTGTAGTTGATGAGATTGATTTGGATGATGAATGGATTACTGAGAAAAAAGACCCGGTCCTTCCAAATGAAGCAACTTGGGTTGATGATGAGAACTTGTTTGAAGTTGAAGTGATCACAAGCATCCCCGCTGCTACATATGATAAAGATATTTGTTCACGTCCTCCTCTTGGGGAAAATGCTGATAAATCTACTGATCCACCAAGAAAAAAATGAGGAATGAGGTTTCTAGTAGTATGTTACTCTCTATTGTTTTTTATGTTTTTCTTATAAGATATTGTTGTTTAAAACATGAGATTTATGTTGTTATTACTTGAAAAGGTGGGAGATCTCGAGGCAAGAAGCCATGCATGTTGGTTGATGAAGAAGAAATAGAAGATTTGGAAGAGGATACAGTTGGGCAAGTTAATGAGGTGCAATTGGGAACAAGCCCTCTTCATGACGTGGTTGAAGATGGTACCAACAATGAAATAGAAATGCAAGATGATTGTAATCAAGATGACGAGAGTGACTTCTATGAAAGTGATTAAAAGTTTTACAAAGTTAGTCTGATAAGAGTATTTAGAACTCTATCTTTTGCAAAACTAGATTTGTCTTTTGAAACTTGAAAAAGTATTGGAATTGTAATAGTTACTTTTCTATGCTTTATTTTGATTGAGCTTTGGAGGAATATAAACTTTAATTATTTGAATAACATTTAAATATTGGTAATTTATTTAAAAATGCATGAGATATCATTTTCTACTAGTTTAATGGAATAAGAATCTTGAAAAGTAACAAATAGTATACTTGCAAAACGTATATAATATATATATTTAAATATTAAATTCAGTAACTAGCGAGGCTTACGCCTCGTGCCTCAAGGCTTATGCCTTGGCTTTATGGATCCAAAAACACTTCGCCTACGCTTTCGCTTTTTAAAACACTGGAACTAACCATGGAGAGCAGACAGCTAAGGTGGCTCGGCTGCACAAGGACCTCTTAAAGCTTGTCCTTGACGCTGAGGCTACAACCATGCGCGTGGCACAAGAGCTGGCACAGTTGTACCAGATGGTGAAGGAATCTACTACGGGTGTGCTGGAAAAGTATAAGGAATCCCCTAAGTATTATTCCATTTTTAGCCGTCTTTTTTTTTGGGCATGTTGTTTATGGCTACTGGGGCTATCATGAGAGAGGGAAGAAGCTTGGTCTCTATAAGAAGGATGTCGATTTTTCGTTGTTGCGTCCCAAGGACCTTCATATGCCAAAGACACTCGATGTTGTTCTGCCCTTGTTGGGATCTCACGATAGATCTTCTAGTCCAGACTTGGTGGTTATGAGGTCATCTCTTCATGCGTTGTCACCCGCATCAACATCCGAAGAGGGAGAAGAGGAAGATAAGGTCGAGGGCCTTGTGACGTGCGGGAGGCGTCTTAGGCCAACTAGGGCAGAAAAGAGGCATGGTGCCTCGTAGGTTAATTTTACTTTTTTTTTTATTTATCTGTTGGGACTCTATCTTTTTTTTTTCTTTTCATAATGTACTATGTTATCGAATAAAGGAATATTATTTTTCATTCTTATATTGGTGTATGCATCTTCTTTTCCCATTTCCCCCAGTATTTTGTTGTGCATGTGTTCGTTGGAAAGGTTTAGGGAGATGAAAGCCTTATGTCCTTAGTACCCAACGTTTTTCTCTACTTTTTCTAGGGGAGGGTAAATGGTGGGTAAAGGCGTTTTTGCCTTATCTTTGTAGATTTCTTCACTCATCGTAAGTCTTCAAAGTGGGGTTTGAACAAAGAGTTAACATGAATAGACCGTTATGGACTTTGTCCTTGGGGATCCAGGGCGGGTAGCTTTTAGGTTCTGGTGGCGACTGCGCATCTTTGCTGATTTTTTGGGCATGTGCGGTGGCCTTAAGTTAAGAAGTGTGCGCATTTCCCTAGTTTGAGGGGGTTAACCTTTTAAGTTTTGGTATATTAAAGGTTGTCACAAGCTCTTCTCAAGAGTCTCTACCCAACCTTGGGTCCTTTAGCTTTCCGAACGATCAAGATTTGCCTCTTATACTATTTTTTTTTTTGGAGGCGGCCGACATATAACACTCGTTTGTGGCAAGCATAGACAAAGTTTGTTCTTACCCAAGCATCGTTCTTGGTCACGTGTCGCTCAACGTTCTGTCTCAAGTTCTTGTTTAAGTAGTATAAATCTATAGAGGCCAGGCACGATTGCTTCACAAATATTTGCCCGAGCATATCAGGGGTGAGTTTTTAGGTGGGAGGTATCCACTACTACTTGGCGCAATAACCTAAAACCTCGGATTAAGCGCCTTTTCTTCATGATTGTCACGGTTGTTAGCAGCGTTAGGGCCAGCAAGAGGTTTTCGTACAACGAGCTCTTCGTAGAGGAAGTGGTTCTGGTTGTCGCAGGGCTGCGAGTTGTGGGGACATCCTGTCATCTTTGAGGTCCTAGAAGATGGCTAAAGTAATCGGGTCAACGGTTTGCTAATCGTACCCATTGTAGAGAGTGTACACCACATTTGACTCCAGTCAGCTTTTGTTCGAGGGGCGATACTAGGGTAGGCGGGTGATTAGTCGCCAAAAGGCTAACCTGACCCTTGACATACGGATCCGTGTCGAGTTTCTGTTTTCCTTGAAGTTGCTCCACACTCGAGCTTAGTAGATGAGGGTGAAAAGAAGTGTGCTTTTTGCCTTGGCTAAGGTGCTTCTTGCTTACGTTTCATATGCTTCCTTCATTCCTAGGGGTTTTCATTTAGGGAGTTAAGGGCGTTTCCACAGACGACGTCAATGGTTGATACTTATTCTCTTGTATGCTTGATCGCAAAGAAAATATGGGTTTTTTTACAAGGGTAGAAACACCTCTCCCGAGCCAATTAGGAATGAAAACAACATGATAGATGGAATAAGCTAGTCACATCTTTATGGGAATTACGAGAGTCTTTCCTCTTTCTTTCTTTTTTTTCTTTTTTCGAGTTCAGGGGGATCCTTTTATAGAGGAGTTGCTCGCTTACTTGATTCGTCGAATGAAAGCACGTCGGCTAATCGCAAGGGTGTGCCCCTTGTCTCTTTAGAGCATGTTTATCCATCGTGGTTGCGGTAGGTTCTGATATGTGAAAAGTGCTAGGAGGTGCGTTGTTTGAATCTGCATAGGGGCCCACATGTCCCGAGCTTATCTTCCTAAACAAGATAGGTTATTGAGGGTTGTCGTGTCAGTTTCGTCTCGCCACGGGTACCACTATGCACGATGGAGCCGCATTGACACTTGTTCGAAGAGCTGAATCTTATATTATCAATTAATATAATAGAAGAGGAGTAATTTAGTTATTTTTCATACATGGGGTTGATATAAACAACACAAGGAGTAATTTGTTTATTATATTTTACAGAGGATAATGCGTTTATTCTTTAGATTAAATACGGATATAATGTCATTAGCCTCAGGTTATTTGCTTGAATATATATAACTTGGTTTTACCCTTAACATTAAAAAAAAGAAAAAAAAAGAGTATTACATTTTCGAAGTATTATTGGCTTTCGCTATAAGTTAGTACTTGGCTACAAATCCTTTACATTTGTCTAGGACTTCAGCAAAAAAAAAAAATTGTTAGAAGACTTCAGCAAATTTATATCACTGAATATGGAATATTTTTCATCTCTTCGTAGATATCCTTATAAACATCCATATTTTAACAAAAAGTAATGTATAGTTTGCGTCATGTCATTTTATGGGTCACTTCTTTTAGGAACACGATGGACAACAAATAAAAAGAATAGATAAATTGTTTTCAAATAGTTTCGAACAATTTTATGATAAACGTTTTTGGAAAAACTTAGACCAAATAAAACCAATATCTTATAGAAGTCAAATTTTGCAGAAAAGTTACAATATTCATAATATTTCGAAACGCAAAATGATGTATTGATTCGGTATAATTCAACCAGTTCTCGAAATCTATATTAAGCAAAAATGGTGTTCGATTAGCATATTTGTGCTTTCGGGGTTGGATTGGCATGAAGTTTTAGTGAAATATGTACGGTGGTATATACCCTAGCTAGGATATGTACGTAGGGTTGTAGCATAATGAAACAGGCGCTAATGCGATCATGTCATGTCACGAGATACGGACGCCAGTTGCCATTGAGATTCCCATTCCTTTACTTTGTTTGACTTGGGAACACATACCCTTGCAGCTTTTGTCTTAACTCTAAACGCCCCGAAACCGTAATATATATAATCTACCGCCATTGCTTCTATATTTGTAATTAAGTTGTCACTTCTTAATCAGACAATGAAAATGGAAGATTTAGACATTTAATTTATAGTTTAGAACAAATATGGAGTCGGAAGTGTGATTTAGTAATGTAAGACATTTTAGTGGTAATTACTGTTATTTGTTTGTTTAGATTCTCACTTTTGTTTGTTTAAATACGTTAATATATAACTTGTTTTGTGTTTGTAAAATAGATAACTCAAAATAAAACATGAGAGTAAAAAGATGCCCTTGAACTCTCAGCTTTCTAATGGTCAAGACACTTCTCCAAATACGAGTAATGCATGAAAGAAAGCCACAATAGAGCTACAGAAGCCCGTCACTGCATACCACCTAAGAGGCGAAAAATGGAGCCCCTCGTAAAAGAATTCTCAACGCCCTCGAAGGACACACTATAAGCCTCGAATAAAGAACAACTTTATATCCACACGCTAACAAGATCCGCAGCTATAAAGGCCTGCCTCAAGGGTCATGTGAAGCATTGTCTCCTATTACTATTAAATTAAAAGACATTTATTATATTGACAACAAATTTAAGGATATCAGCATATCTATCCACCTCAAGACAAAATTAAACATTGTGCATGCTTGTTATTCACGAAGGCCAACTTGTGTTGCATTAAAGCCGCCAAACGGTATATATACCCCATAAAACGAATAATTCAACTTAAGCTAATATTACCCTATTCACTCTCTATTATTTATTTTATCGTGGACTTGGATACATAGTACTCTAGTCCAAGGACATTGGCCCAATCTTCGCTTGAAATAACGGGAGATTGAGATTGGAGTTAGGTATTCCACAATAAATCTATTTAGGAGGTTGTGTTAAATCTAGACTTGTCTGCTAATTAATTATTTAATGCATAGTATAGTCTTCTCCTTAATGTCAACCCCCAAATCACTCAACACAACTAAGAGCATAAACTTTATCGATTGTTGATGGGTTGAGAGCAAGACAGGATTAATTGGTTTTTTAGAAGCTTTGTCATTATTCCTATCAAATTGCCAGGGGTGAAATTTGGTGTTTACTTCTATTTTTTGGGGTTTTCGTTTTGGGGCCACACACTTCCACGCTATATATCATAGTTGAGCTTTAGACTCGTGTTTAAACCCAATCGACCAGAATAATAATTGAGTCTAGTTCAATTAAGGACGAGCTTCAGGGGGTTGAGGGTGTGATAATTGGGGTGTAGCCGTGTAGAGTGCATATATTGAGTTGTCACATAGGGTTCACTATTTTCTGATTTGGAATAGAGTTTGGGTCTTGGACCCAGCTAAGAGCCTCTGGATCAATATCTAATACATATAATTGTGGGGTCCCCTTTCTTACTATTATTCCCCGCCTTAGGGATCCAACATCTTCTGTATTTACCAACCCCAAGGAAACTACGAATGCAGGCCTAGATCGTTTGTACAGACAGACTTTTTGGGTGCTAAGATCCAAAGTCGAGAGGGAAACAGCCCATTCTCAGGGCTCAATATTCCGCCTCGTTATTGTAGCATCCATGTTTGAGAAGGAAAAATCATTTTAGAATGTCCCCTTTTTTTTGTTAGGAACACATGGCCCGGCTTTTGTTGGAACTAAATATATCTCATTAGCTCAGCTTAAAACCTAACAGATCAAAGTTTATTAGGATTGAGGTGGATTTGGCTGATGCCTGATGAAGTCTTAAGTTTTTGAACCAACATTTTCTTTGTTACAATTAGGTCTAATTAGATTGGATAAGAATAAGCTTGTCCCTACCCAATTTGAAAGTATTAATTTGTAACTGCTACTCATGGTAATTATCGCTGACATAAGTAAAATATGTCCGTCGTATGAAGGTATATTCTCATAAAAACAAAAACAAAAAAACAAAAAGGAAAAAGGGAAAAAAAGAAAAGAAAAAAGAAAGTAACAATTGTGCAACGGCTATAGCGCTATTAGGGCCAAGAATAATCTAGGAACAGTACAAAAATGGACTCGACGTGATCGTTGTTTCTTTCTAAGTGTGGATGGCGTTAGAGCCCAATTAACTGAGCCATAAGAAATAAGTCCTCAGTCCATATAAGAAACTGTTTATACAGGTACGTCACAAATTATAACTGCAATAAGGATTAAAAGAAGGTATAAAATTTAATAGCAAGAATATTTTGCTTTCACGAATTTGAAATTTTTTTTATGAATGAAGCAAAAATCAGTCTAAGAGGCACTTTCCTTTCTAAATGATATGGGAGGCCCAAGTTTTAAGATTACCTAAACATTTTTGAATTATTTGTTCCTTAGAAAAGTTTTTGAAAGGTTTCAAATTAATTGTAAACTAAATACAGCATAAAACTTAGTTATTTTTTTGCAAACAAACTCTTTAGTCGTCATGTCTTTCACATTAGAACTTAGGTATTGAGACTGTAGGGTTGGTTCGTGATAAAATTAATCAATATACAATACTTATACATTATAAAATTAAATTCAAAAGTTATATTAAAATTTATTAAATAGATACTCAAATTGGCTATCTTTAAAATTACAACAATACATTTAAAAATGACAATTTGTTATAAATATGGTTAGTTGGACATGCCTAGTAGCCATTGTTGAAAATTATGTACAAATACTATTTTATAATAGTAGTACTTGTTGTAAATAGTGTAAGATATTGGAAATTCTTCCTATATAAGGAGCCATCAAGATGAAGAGAAAAACATCATTCACAAGTAATATACTCATTATTTGCTCTTCTTTCCCTATATCCTTTTAAATATATTGTTATAAACCCCAATAGTTTTAGCTTTTCTATAACACGTTATTAGCACGATAGTTCTCGATCCGGAAGAATCCAGTTCCTTCGTTAAAGAAAACGTTCAACATTAAAAGGTACGAAAGTTTATATTTACTTGTTCATCTATCTCCATTATTATAGACAAGGCGGATTACCGCCTATCTATAATTTTATGATTAGATGAAAATCCTCTTTATATTTTACTGTCATCTAACTCTAACACTAACGCTAATTTTAACTTTCGTTGATGCTTGAGTTAACCCCAAGCTAGAAACGACTACTGACAATTTATATTTTACTGTCATCTAACTCTAACACTTACGCTAATTTTAGCTTTCGTTGATGTTTGAGTTAACCACAAGCTAGAAACAACTACTGACAATTTATTATTATGGAAGGTTTTACCTCCTATTACTGTTGACAATTTATTATTATGGAAGGTTTTACCTCCTATTATATTGCTTATTTTATTCCATAAGCCCATGAAAGTTTTTACATAGTAATGTGGCGGAAATTATCTACTCACTTAATTCATTACAATTATTTTACTTATTTACATTATTCCTTAAGCCCATGAAAGTTTTTACATAGTAATGTTGCGGAAAATATATATGTATTTACTTATCGTAGTATTATTCCATATGCCCGTTAAAATATCCTAATGCGGCGGAAATTATTTTACATGTTATTACAATCATTTTTTGTTACTAAATTATTAAAGACATTACCGTTCATAAAACATTCCAAAATGATTGTTTTTCTAACGACTATAAACGGCTACTTACATTTTTCCTCTATAAATACACAGATTTCATTACACAAATTCCACACAAATCTTCACCTTATTTCTCTCATCTTGCAAAATGATCTCTACAACAACAACGATCTTGATCCTCATTTACCTTTCAATTTTTATGTTTATGCTAGTAATTGAGGACACTCCCATGTTTGTCCCTATGATATTCCTCCATTTTATCATAATAATATTCAAGTTCAAGATTTGACTGGAGATGAGATAATTACATTGTATTATTGTAATAATTGTGCTTCTATGATTATGTGTTAAATAAAATATTTTGATCCTAATTATATTTTTTCGTTATGTATTTAGCTGGAAAAATGTCTAACCTCACGAGTATAGTTAGTTGTATACTCAATATCACTCGCAAGAATTATGGACAATGAAAATCAGTTACAAAATTGTACCTTAGATCAAAGAGTATATATCGTTGAAACTCTTGTTGCGGTAAATACAAATACGGATCCAGAAAAATGTGAGGTAGTGATCTATATGAGAAAACATTTAGATGAAATCTTAAAGAGGGAATATCTCGATGTTATCAATCATCATGGATTATGGACAAACCTACTAGAAAGATATGTCCATCAAAAGGAAACCATGTTGCCAAAAGCCACTGATGATTGGAACAATTTAAGGTTCCAAGATTTTGAAACTCTAAGTGCATACAACTCCACGCTTATGGAGATTCGTTTAGGTCTAATTTATTGTGGAAGAAAGCTTACTGATAGAGAAATGATAGAGAAAACACTTTATACCTTCCATGTGTCCATGATAAATGTCCAACAACAATAGAGATTGTTGAATATTTCAAAATATCACGACTTGCAACAAAGGTTGTTAATGGCAGAAAGTTACAATAACTTATTGATGAAAAATCATCAAACTCGTCCTCCTGGAGCACATGCATTACCTGAGGCAAATGCCATTAATTTTTTAAACTTCTATGGACGAGGTAACAATAATCGAGGTCGTGGTCGTGGTCGTGGTCAAGGTAGAGGTGGTCATAGAGGAGGATATGGCTATAGAGGTAGACGCAGTAAAAGAGGTGGTTGTGGCCGTGGTCGTGGTCGAGGGGGTTTTCACAATCCCTCGCATACCAACACCGTTTTTAAGAATAACCACAAGAACAAAGAAATATATCAAAACTCTCAAGGTTATTGCTTTAAACATGGAATGAAAAGGCATTGGGCCAACAAATGTCGTACAACATAACATCTTTGTAAGATGTACCAAGAAAGTTTGAAGGGTAAAGAAAAGGAAGTTAACATTGTCGAACAAAATCCAAATGATGATTCCACCTTGATGGAGGCGACAGACTTTACTGATGACTATATGATGTTCGTTTGGCTTAATATGGTTTTGTGATCTTCTGGCTGAATATGCTTAGTGTGATTTATATTTTAAGTTGTATTATCTGCTTCATGCATTTCTTTTGTGCGCTTTCAATAAAATAATTTATTTTCAAATATTTACCATGTTTATTGCAATATTTGTTTTCAAACTGTTTATTTGAACTGAAGCATGATATGGAGCATACCAGTGATTTCTGCCTACTTGATTGTTGTACAACTCATACAATTCTCACAAGTAAGAAATATTTTACATATTTAGAACCCTCAAAATTTCAAGTCGGTACAATAGGAGGTCCTATTAAATTGATTGAAGGATCTGGTAGAGCTACTTTTACTTTACCAAATGGAACAAAGTTTATCATCAGTGATGCCTTATTTGCCCCAAAATCCAGAAGGAATTTATTGAGTTTTAAAGATATACGTCATGGATATGATACCGAATCAATGACTGTAAATAACACTAAATATGATTCATTACTAAGCATATGCCAAAAAAGATTTTTTTTTTTTTTGAGAAACTACCATATATCTCATCAGGGTTGCATTATACATATATTAATAAAATCGAATCAAATATGGTACTCAATGAAAATCCAGAATTATTGACTCTATGGCATGATCGACTAGGCCATCCTGGTTCAACAATGATGCGAAGGATAATTGAAACTACGCATGGACATTCATTAAAATGATCCAAATTCAATCTGAGCAACAATAGTCCATGTGAAACATGTTCTCTTGGAAAGCTAATTATAAAGCATTCATCAGTTAAAATTAAGACATAATTACCCACATTTCTTGAAAGAATTCAAGGTGATATATATGGACCTATTCATCCATCATGTAGACCATTTCAATATTTTATGGTATTAATTGATGCCTCAAGTCGATGGTCACATGTCTGTCTATTGTCTACTTGCTATATGGCATTTGCGAGATTTTTGGCTCAAATAATTAAAATAAGAGCCCAATTTTCTCACTATACGATCAAAAAAGTCAGACTTGACAATGCTGGTGAATTCACATCTCAAGCTTTCAATGATTATTGTATGTCAACTGGAATTACGGTTGAACATAGTGTTGCACATGTACATACTCAAAACGGTTTAGCTGAATCATTAATTAAACGTCTTCAATTAATTGCTAGGCCATTATCGATGAAAGCTAAATTGCCAAGTTCTCTATGGGGTCATGCAATTTTACATGCTGCATTACTAATTCTCATTAGACCAAACTCGTATCATGAATATTTCCCATTATAACTTGTTTTTGGTCATGAACCCAATATTTCTCATATAAAGATTTTTGGTTGTGCGGTTTATGTTCCAATTGCACCACCAAAGCGAACAAAAATGGGATCACAAAGAAGGTTATGAATATATGTTGGATTTGACTTACCATCAATAATCAGATATCTTGAGCTTCTAACATGTGATGTCTTTACGACACGTTTTGCCGATTGTCATTTTAATGAAGCAAATTTTCCAACCTTAGGGGGAGAAAAGAAGCAGTTAAAAAAAGATATATCATGGTATAATCCATCTTTGACAAGCTTTGATATGCTAACAAAGCAATATGATTTAGAAGTAAAGAAAATCTTGCATCTACAAGCTATTGCAAATCAATTACCCGATGCATTACTAACATAAGCAAGGTAACAAAATCACATATACCAACTGCAAATGCTCCTGCTCATATTGTAATTCCAAAAGAAACATCAAATGATGATATATTTGATATATCTAAGAAACGTGGACGTCCTGTTGGCTCAAATGACAAAAATCCTCGAAAAAATGAGCATCAAAACCTAATGATTCTATTATTGAGGAATCTATGCATGATGAGTCGCAAAATGTGATATATGAGATACCTCAAGAAGTTATCCAATCAGATCCTACAAATAAGGAGAACGTTGAAATCTCTATAAATTATCAATACATGAATGGTATTATATCGAAATGAGATGGAAAATATGGATGAAATATTTTCATATCTAATCGCTTATGAAATTGTGAATGAAAATGATGATCCTGAACCCAAATATGTAATTGAATGCCAAAATAGGAATGATTGGGATAACTGGAAAGATGCTATGCAAGCTGAATTAGACTCTCTTAATAAACGAAAGATATTTGGACCAATTGTTCTCACACCGAAAAGTGTGAAACCCGTATGGTTCAAATGGGTCTTCGTTCGCAAACGAAATGAGAAAAATGAAATTGTAAGGTACAAAGCTCGCCTTGTCGCACAAGGTTTTTCTCAAAGACCTGTAATTGATTATGAAGAAACGTATTCTCCTGTAATGGATACGATTACATTTCGATTCTTGATCAGTCTAGCGGTCTATGAAAATCTAAACAAGCATCTCATGGATATTGTCACTGCTTATCTCTATGGATCACTTGATAATAATATTTACATGAAGGTCCCTGATGGACTTAAATTACCCGCAACATCAAGTTCCAAACCTAGAGAATTGTACTCAATTAAATTGCAAAGATCATTATATGGGTTAAAGTAATCAGGTCGCATGTGGTACAATCGTTTGAGTGAATATTTATAAAAAGAAGGATATATAAATAATTCTTTGTGTTCGTGCATTTTTATTAAGAAAACATCATCTGGTTTTGCAATTATTGCGGTTTATGTAGATGATTTAAATATCATTGGCACTGACAAAGAAATTCATTCAACAATGAATTATTTAAGGATGAATTTGAAATGAAAGATCTTGGAAATGTTAAATATTGTCTTGGTTTGCAAATTGAGCATGTTAAAAATGGAATAGTTGTGCATCAATCAAATTATACTAAAAAGATATTGAAACGTTTTAACATGGATAAAGCAACACATTTGAACTATCCTATGATTGCAAGATCATTAACTATAGATAAAAATCCATTTCGTCCTTGTGAAAAAAATGAAGAAATTCTTGGTTCTGAAGTTCCGTATTTAAGTGCCATTGGAGTTTTAATGTATCTAGCTAATTGTACTAGACCTGATATATTATTTACTGTGAATTTATTAGTCTGGTTTAGCTCATCACCCACAAAAGGCACTGGAAAGGAATTAAACATTTATTTTGTTATTTGCAAGGAACTGTTGATCTTGGTCTATGTTATCCTAACAATGCATAACAAGATTTGATTGGTTATGCAGATGCAGGTTTTCTATCAGACCCACATAAATCCAGATCTCAAACTGGATATGTATTCATGTATAGAGGCACTGCTATTTCATGGAGTTCTCAGAAACAGACACTCGTTGCAACATCATCGAATCATGCTGAGATTATTGCACTCCATGAAGCAAGCAGAGAATGTGTATGGTTACAATCAATGGCACATCATATAAGAAGTACATCTGGCTCTTACCTATTAGAGAGAGTCCTACAACATTATACGAAGACAATTATGCATGTATTACACATATGAAAGAATGCTATGTCAAGAGTGACCGAACCAAACACATACCCCCAAGATATTTTGCCTACGAGACTTATGAAGAATTGGAGATACCAACTTGAGGGGTAGCTTACACGGCTCCACTCTTTTTCTTTTATTAATGTTTTTATCCCACTGAGTTTTTCCTTATAAGGTTTTTAACGAGGTAGCATAAGACGTGTGCAGAAGATGAATCATGTACATAACAAAATCTTCAAATGGCCAAGGGGGGAGAGGGGAGGGGGGGTGTTATAAATATGGTTAGTGGGAAATGCCTAATGACCATTGTTGAAAATTATATACAAGTACTATTTTATAATAGCAGTAGTTGTTGTAAATAGTGTAAGATATTAGAAATTCTTCTCTATATAAGGAGCCATCAAGATGAAGAGAAAAATACTCATTCACAAGTAATATATTTCTTATTTGCTCTTCTTTCCCTATGTCTTTCTAAATAGGCAGAAGTGCTAAAAATGCCCTTTATCTTTTGCTCACTTGAGTTTTTGCCCTTTATCTTTTTTCCTTGCTTAAAATGCCCTTTATCTTTTTTCCTTGCTTAAAATGTCATTTATCTTTTTAAAAATGCCCTTTATCTTTTAAAATGCCCTTTTGCTTTTACAATACAAGTTTGCACTGCCAACTAGATAAAACCTTGTCTACGTGGCAAAAAATGTGGGGACACGTAGATATTAAAAAAAAAATCGAAATAAAAATATCAAATATATATATATATATAAATTATCAAATATATCAAATATCAAATATATATATATAGAAAATAGAAAAATCATATATATTATTTATAATTACTAAAATAAAAAAATAAAAATTTGAATTTCAAAATTAACATATATATATATATATATCAAATATATATAAAAAAAATGGAAAAATCATATATATTATTTATTATTACTAAAATAAAAAAAATAAAAAAAATCAAAATTAATTCTTTTAATTAAATTCTTTGTAATTAAATTCGAGATTTTTAAAATGCCCATTTATATTTTTATATTAAATTCTTTGTAATTAAATTCGAAATTTTAAAATGCCCATTTATATTTTTATATTAAATTCTTTGTAATTAAATTCGTTTAATATATTTCTTAATATTTATTCATTTAAATTATAAAAATCTTTATATATAATTATAATTTAAATAACTTAATTTCTTAATAATTAAAATATATTTAATAATAGAAAATAATATATATTTAATTATCCCTCCATCCTCCCCCCCCCCCCCAATACCCACGGCCACAACCCCCCCCCCCCCTTCCCCCCTCCTCCAACAACACCCCCCACCACCACCATCCTCGCCGGAGGAGTCGTGCGCGGAATATCGGAATCGCGCCTTCAAGCTTCCTCCTCCTCCGCGACTTCAATCGGAACCGGAATCGAAATCAGGTTGGGGGAATTAGGGTTTCGGGGGAAGGAATTTTGGGGGTAGAGCAGAGGTGGTGGTTATGGAGGACGATGAGGAGAGAGAAGAATCAGGCGTTGGTGGTGGCGGTTTCGGCGAGGATGGTGGTGGTGGGGGGTGTTGTTGGAAGGAGGGGGTGTTGTGGCCGTGGGTATTTGGGGGGAGGGGGGGGCAGGGAGGATGGAGGGATAAGTTTTTTATTTTTCTGTTTTTTAAGAATGTATTAGTTATTAAAAAATTTAAATTAGAATTATATTATAAGTTTTTATAATTTATGTAATAAAGTTAATTATAAATATTTTATTTTATATTATTTTCTATTTTTTAGTTATTAAGAAATTAAGTTATTTAAATTATAATTATATATAAAGATTTTTATAATTTAATCAAAATTCTAATTTTTTTTATTTCAATTTTTTTTAATATCTACGTGTCCCCATATTTTTTGCCACGTCGACAATGATTTATCCAGTTGGCAGTGCAAACTTGCATTGTAAAAGCAAAAGGACATTTTAAAAGATAAAGAGCATTTTTAGAAAGATAAATGGCATTTTAAGCAAGGAAAAAAGATAAAGGGCATTTTAAGAAAGATAAAGGGCATTTTAAGCAAGGAAAAAAGATAAAGGGCAAAAACTCAAGTGAGCAAAAGATAAATGGCATTTTTAGCACTTCTACCTTCTAAATATATTGTTATAAACCCTAATAATTTTAACTTTTTTATAACACAATTAAATTGTTGAATACAATAAAATGCTAGGTAATTATCTAGTTTGATATAAAATTATGCTTTGGCCATATGCCCTCCCTTAAAAAGAAATCAACATTAATACACGTCAGTAAGCACAATCGTTTGTTAGTCTTTTACATCCATCACTCACTATGTAACAGTGACTAATGACCTTACAAATTTTTGTGGCAGTGGCAGCTCTGCAGCGGAACTAAAGGTTTTGACACCAATTATTACTTCTCCATTCTCATCCATTAAAAAAAGAAAAAAAGAAGGTCCCACCAAACACTACTATATTTCCACAAAAAGGCTTCTCGCCCGTTTAGTTGACGGATATTACGGTGAGATTCATTTTTACTTCATAAGTCATGTGTAACTTTCTTTGAACAAGAAAAAAAAAAGGAATTAGTTTTTGAAATTCCTAAAATGTTTGAATGGCACAAAGAGATGTTGATACATCTAGGGGAAATTTAATCTTTACTAAAATGCTAAACACGACGAAATATATACAACTGTTTGTTGGGGCGGCATTTTTTATTCCAGTGCAGCACTACTTTTATTTGGGTGGCTGAATTTATTAAAGAAGAGTGTTGCACCAAAGAGATGTTGGGACGGCTGGGTGGCTAATTAAATTAGGGCTTTGTCTCCATGCTTGAGGCCTATAAAAGGACCTTCATCCGGCAGAATAAGAATCATCCCAACAAAAATACATTCTTCTCTTTATATATATAATTAAGAGTGTTGTGAGTGTGTTGTAAGTGTGAGGTAAAAATAGAGAGTTTGTGCGACTTTACTACGGTAAAAGTCGGAGTATTGTAATTCCTATTTTACACTCATAGTGAAGTTCTTCTACCTTGCCCGTGGTTTTTCACCCTAAATTAATTTGGGGTTTTCCACGTAAAATCTGTGTGTCGTAATTTTCTGTCTTTTCAATGATTGCCGTGTTTTCCGCTCTATCGAGAAGGGTCCACTTTACAACAAGTGGTATCAGAGCCACGGTTCATATACGGGGTCTCGGTGATATCTGTGGGTATCGTACTGAAATTATTTTCAGTGACGGTGGTACGTGATAGAAGCAATGACGGCAAAATTCGAGATCGAAAAATTCAACGGGAGTAATTTCTCATTGTGGAAGCTGAAGATCAAAGCCATCTTACGGAAAGATGGGTGTTTCGCGGCGATCGGCGACATGCCGGTGGAAATCACAGATGATACAAAGTGGAACGAGATGGACGGCAACGCTATCGCAAATATTCACCTGGCGTTAGGTGATGGCGTGTTGTCAAGTGTTGAGGAGAAGAGGACAGCTAAGGAGATATGGGATCATCTCAACAAGTTGTATGAGGCAAAGTCCATACACAACAAAATTTTCCTTAAACGGAAATTGTACACACTGAGGATGGCGGAATCTACCCCGGTAACTGAGCACCTCAATGTTCTAAATACTCCATTTTCTCAATTGACGTCGTTGAGTCATAAAATAGAAGTGGTTGAACGTGCTGAAATTCTGCTGCAAAGTCTGCCCGATTCGTATGACCAGCTTGTCATCAACTTAACAAATAATGTCCTCACGGATTATTTGGTCTTCGACGAAATTGCAGCCGCTATTCTGGAAGAAGAGAGTCGGCGCAAAAACAGAGAAGACATGGAGGCAAGTTCGCAACAAGCAGGTGCCTTGTCGGTGACAAGAGGGAGAACGACGGAGCGCGGTGCAAGTGGGAGTAAGAAACAGGGGAGATCCAAGTCAAGGACCAAGGGCAGTTGTTGGCACTGTGGCAAGAAAGGTCACTTGAAGAAGGACTGTTGGAATCTTAAGGATTCAAACCAGAAGAGTTCTAATCCTCAAGGGAACGTTGCTAGCACTTCAGATGATGGTGATGTACTATGCTGTGAAGCAGCAACAGCTATTCGAGGTATGCGTGGCTTCGATGATGTATGGCTTATTGATTCAGGAGCCAGTTTTCATATGACTCCCCGGAGGGAGTGGTTTCATGAGTATACACCGATCGCTGGAGGATCTGTGTATAGTTGTAAAAATGAACCCTTGAAAGTTGTTGCCACAGGTACGATTAAGCTGGAGATGCATGACGGGATTGTTCGAACCATTCGAGATGTCCGACACGTGGAGGGATTATGCAAGAATTTGTTGTCTCCTGGACAACTGGATGATCTTGGTTGTGAGATTGGTTCGCGAAACAAGATCATGAAAGTTAAAAGGGGTGCGCTTGTACTGATGAAGGCGGACAAGATTGTCGAAAACTTATACAAGGTACAGGGGAGGGCTCTGCAAGTGGGAGAAGCGTCAGTGGCTTCATCCGAGTCGATTGAGAAATCATCAATGATTTGGCATCAGCGGCTCGGGTATATGTCGGAACAAGGCATGAAGGTTCTTGCAGAGAAGAAACTACTTCCGGGCCTCACAAAGGTATCTTTAGCTTTTTGTGAGCATTGTGTTGTTGGCAAGCAACATCGTATAAAGTTTCTTAGTTCAGATTTTAGAAGTAAAGTCATTCTAGAATTGATTCACTCTGACGTGTGGCAAGCACCAGTACTATCCCTGGGAGGTGCAAAGTATTTTGTGTCTTTTATAGATGATTATTGCAGGAGATGTTGGGTGTACATGATCAAGAGTAAGGTCGAGGTGTTCTCGATGTTCAAGACGTACAAAGCGCTGGTGGAACTTGAATCTGGGAAAAAGATCAAGTGCCTTTATTCTGACAATGGAGGGGAATATACTGGCAAGGAGTTTGAAGACTTCTGTAAAGATGCTGGGATTAAGAGGCAGTTTACTACGGCATACACTCCGCAACAGAATGGGGTGGCAGAGCGGATGAACAGGACCTTGTTGGATAAAACAAGAGCCATGATGCAGGCTGCAGGCTTAGAAAAGTCGTTTTGGGCAGAAGCAATCAATACCGCCTGTTATGTGGTGAACCGATCTCCTTCAACAGCATTGGGGCTGAAAACACCGATGGAGGTGTGGACAGGTAAACCAGTTGATTATTCTAATCTCCATATATTTGGGAGTCCCGCTTATGTTATGTTCAATACTCAAGAGAAAACAAAGCTGAACCCAAAATCCAGGAAGTGTTTGTTCTTAGGGTATGCTAAAGGAGTGAAGGGGTATCGCTTGTGGGACCCCACTGCCCACAAGATTGTTGTAAGCAGGGATGTTATTTTCACGGAAGATAAGAAAGGAAATGATAGCAGCACAAGAGAAGATCCAGAAACTACGACAGTAGTAGTCGAGAAAGATGCTGAGTAGGAGGGTCATGCCGAACCAGAGCATGAACCTGAGGAGACAACGGAGTCTGGAGTCTCGGGGATACGTCGATCGACACGTGTCAGGAGACCACCAGGCTGGCACTCAGACTATTCTATGGAGAACAATGTTGCATACTGTCTTTTAACTGAGGACGGGGAGCCATCAACTCTCCAGGAAGCAATGAGTAGTTCAGATGCAGCTCAGTGGATGACAGCAATGCAGGAGGAAATTGAAGCACTCCATAAGAATAAGACGTGGGAACTTGTGTCTCTACCACAAGGGAGGAAACCCATTGGCAACAAATGGGTGTACAAAATCAAACGTAACAGTGATGACCAAGTGGAGAGGTATCGTGCACGATTGGTGGTGAAAGGATATGCTCAAAAGGAGGGGATTGATTTCAACAAAATATTTTCTCCGGTGGTCCGAATGACAACTGTGCGGGTGGTTCTGGCGATGTGTGCTACATTTGATTTACATCTTGAACAGTTAGATGTAAAGACGAATTTTCTTCATGGTGATCTTGAAGAAGAGATTTATATGCTCCAACCGGAAGGATTTATTGAAGAAATAAAAAAGAACTTGGTTTGCAGGTTGACCAAATCTTTGTACGGTCTCAAACAGGCGCCGAGGTGTTGGTACAAAAGATTTGATTCATTCATAATGAGCCTTGGATACAACAGACTGAATGTAGATCCTTGTGCATATTTCAAGAGATCTGGTGATGACTTTGTTATTTTACTGTTGTATGTTGATGACATGTTGGTTTCAGGCCCCAACAAAGCTCGTATTGAAGAACTGAAGGTTGAACTGGCTAGGGAATTTGAAATGAAGGACTTAGGACCAGCAAACAAGATTCTAGGGATGCAAATCCACCGAGACAGAAATTGCAGGGAGATTTGGCTTTCTCAGAGGAACTATCTTTTGAAGATTTTGCGGCGATTCAGTATGCAGAATTGTAAGCCAATCTCTACACCTCTTCCTGTTAATTTCAAGTTATCCTCAAGTATGTGTCCTAGCAGTGAAGAAGAGAGGAGGGAGATGTCTCGAGTACCGTACGCATCAGCAGTGGGAAGCTTAATGTTTGCTATGATTTATACTAGACCAGACATTGCACATGCAATGGGAGTGGTTAGTCGATACATATCGGATCCGTGAAGAGAGCATTGGAGTACAATAAAGAAAGTTCTGAGATACATTCAGGGAACCTCAGATGTTGCATTATGTTATGGAGGATCGAGTTTTTTAGTCAGGGGCTATGTTGATTCTGACTATGCAGGTGATCTTGACAAAAGCAAGTCCACGACAGGATATGTGTTTACTCTTGCTGGAGGTGCAGTGAGTTGGGTTTCGAAGTTACAGTCAGTTGTTGCGACATCAACAACGAAGGCTGAATACGTAGCAGCTACGCAGGCCAGTAAATAGGCGATTTGGTTGAAAATTGTTCTGGAGGAACTCGGACACAAACTAGAGAGTATTTCTCTATTCTGTGACAGTCAGAGTGCGTTGCATCTTGCAAGGAATCCATCGTTTCATTCCAAGACAAAGCATATTCGGGTTCAGTATCACTTTGTTCGTGAGAAAGTCGAGAAGGGTATTGTGGATGTGCAGAAGATTCACACAAAAGATAACATAGCAGATTTTTTGACGAAGAGTGTTAATGCTGACAAGTTTTTTCAGTGTCGGTCCTCATGTGGTCTGGTAAAAACGTAAGCAACATGAAAGGCGAGGTAGAAAGAATGGTGTGAAGATCTGATTAGTCCATAATCAAATCTTCAAGTGGGAGATTGTTGGGGCGACATTTTTTATTCCAGTGCAGCACTACTTTCATTTGGGCGGCTGGATTTATTAAAGAAGAGTGCTGCACCAAAGAGATGTTGGGGCGGCTGGGTGGCTAATTAAATTAAGGCTTTGTCTCCATGCTTGAGGCCTATAAAAGGACCTTCATCGGGCAGAACAAGAATCATCCCAACAAAAATACATTCTTCTCTTTATATATATATAATTAAGAGTGTTGTGAGTGTGTTGTAAGTGTGAGGTAAAAATAGAGAGTTTGTGCGACTTTACTACGGTAAAAGTTGGAGTATTGTAATTCCTATTTTACACTCATAGTGAAGTTCTTCTACCTTGCCCGTGGTTTTTCACCCTAAATTAATTTGAGGTTTTCCACGTAAAATCTGTGTATCGTAATTTTCTGTCTTTTCAATTATTGCCGTGTTTTCCGCTCTATCGAGAAGGGTCCACTTTAGAACACTGTTAAGTTGCTAAACTTGTGCGTGAATCTTGTGAACTAATGTCGTTTTCTCTTCATAATAATAATAGATTCATTTTGTCTTTTCATGATTGAAATTATCATTAGCGATACTAATTAAATATAAGCCCATAAATTAGTATAAAGTATAAACAGTATAATATATTAACTTTTAGTTGGAATTGTGGATTTTTCCGACAAACTGAACATGTCAAACAAATAGTGTATCTTTTCAATGTGCTGTGTTCAGCAAATCCAGAAAACCCGACAGGTGAACAAGTCGAGGTGCATTTTGCCTTTTTATATCATAAAAAAGACTATACTCACACAACGGCTCACGTTAGCAAGGACCACCGCACCCCAAAACTGTACAACCATTTTATTTCATTAACAGTTGAGGACACCAACAACTGTTTTCCAAATAAGATTTACATTTTAATCTTCTTTTTTTATATATAATATAAAGCTGGATTCAACTCTCTTTTCTCTTCCTCTACTCACCTACACATACATACATTTATAGCTAAATACATTAAAGTTACAGTGAGTAGTACAGTGAGGAAACAGTAACTATGGGTGGAAGGCCTCGGTGCTTTCTAGACATAAGAATCGGAGGGGAGCTGGAGGGAAGAATTGTAGTCGAACTGTACAGTGATGTAGTCCCCAAAACTGCAGAGAACTTCAGAGCTCTTTGCACAGGAGAGAAAGGCATTGGCCCCCACACTGCTCTTCCTCTCCATTACAAGGTTCTTCACTACTTCCCTTTTACTCACTCCCACTGTCATTTATCTGGTAATGTTGTTTGTGTAGAAGATATGTTGATTGCTTATACTCTATGATGCACCGACACTCCAAAATATAACTAGGGTCGTGGTGTAGGTGTGTGTCCGTATTCTTCTCGACCACACCAAGTTTTAGGAATTTGTTTCAAGAAACTGCATTGCCGTGTCTGTGTTGTGTTGTGTTGCCCGTGTCGTCGTATGTCTCGGACACCTCAAGTTGTAGGAATTTGCTATGAGGATTCCATGTCCTCATGTCCGCGTTATGTTCGTGTATCATAGCTTATGTGCTCTTTTTTCATATATATATATATATGAATGATTGTTATTTAGATAAAAGTTGAGATTTAGGTCAATGTTGTATAATATATAGGAGATGTTGATTGCTTTTTATGATATGAGATATTGTCATTGAAAGAGGCAATTATTTCTTCTCAGTATACTTCTTATTGTACTTTTAACATTGATGTTAGGGGTCCAGATTTCACCGGATTATTAAAGGTTTCATGATACAAGGCGGTGATATATCTGCTGGTGATGGAAGTGGAGGGGAATCAATATATGGTCTGAAATTTGACGATGAAAATTTCAACTTAAAACACGAAAGAAAGGGCATGTTGTCGATGGCGAATGCTGGACCGAACATGAACAACTCCCAATTCATCATCACCTCAACCCGCACCCCTCATCTTGATGGAAAGCACGTAGTGTTTGGGACAGTCATAAAAGGCATGGGAGTTGTGCGCTCCATTGAGTATGTCACAACTGGTGAGAATGAATGCCCGACAGTCGATGTTGTTATTGCTGATTGTGGAGAATTATTGGAAGGGGAAGATGACGGGACTGTCAATTTCTTTAGAGATGGTGATATGTTTCCTGATTGGCCGGTCGATCTTGATGAAAAGAATAGTGAGCTTGCTTGGTGGATGACAACTGGTGAATCAATCAAGGGACATGGAAATGAACATTTTAAGGTGATTTTTTGATTTGTAGGTAGCATTTTCTTATTTATCTTGTAAATGACTGCCTGATATGTTTGCAGAAGCACGACTATACCATGGCTTTGCGTAAGTACAAGAAGGCTTTGCGGTATCTGGATGTCTGCTGGGAGAAGGAAGGGATTGATGAAGGTGATATCTATTCTCTTACGTCGATAACTACTACAAAAGTTTTGGACTAGTAAGTAAGAGAAATTGGGATTTCCAAAGTGATTTACCAGCTTTTCTGTCTATTTCTGGAGCAGAGAAGAGTATGTATTTAAGGAAGATCAAAGCTCAGATATTTACCAACAGTTCTGTGAGTTCATGGTTCCATTTGTTCTTCGTTGTTTTAAACATTGTTCTGCTTTAGACTACAGCCCTCAAGTTTCTTTTAGGTGCTAGTCCCATTTGATATATTGATCTTTGTACTGAAGGGAACAACTTTTTTTTTTATCTCAATTAGGTAAAATAAACTATTTGCATGTGATTTCTTCACGTGTTTTAATATCTGTTAAGACTCTTTCAGAAACATTGCCTACACTGTACTTAGTAGTAGTTATATTCTTTTACAGGCTTGTAAACTAAAACTAGGAGACTTGAGGGGGGCGCTACAGGATGCAGAGTTCGCAATGCGTGAAGGTGAAAACAATGCAAAGGCATTGTTCCGCCAGGGTCAGGTATGTTTTTCCCCATTAAATTAAGCTACTACTATTGATTGGCTTGCTTTAAAGAATTGCTGTTTCACCTAATTTTGCTTGAGTTTCTTAGTCTGCGACCTAGTTGATTACGCAGAGATGATTAGACAGTATGTTAACATTTGGTTTCTAATTTTGTAGGCTGCTCAGTTTGTACTTGGAAGTCTAAAATACATGTTATCCATTTATTCTCTGTAATGCTTGATGGTTTAACTTATAAGGTTGCTTATGTTCCTGTTGTACTAGTTGTCGTGCCATCACATATGTTACTTACCCATTAGTACCAATTTCATGCCACCTAAGTTTGGGGTTTTGACATGGCTTTTTAAATGTGTAATACTGGCCTTATGAGCATATTATTGAATAATTTCTCTATATTATGTCATTGGATGGGATTGGACACCTTTGCATAGTTGTGGTTAAGTCTTAGCATCTGTAATACTGAGCTTTAAATCTCATCGACGTAAGCAGGCACATGTAGCTCTTAATGACATAAATGGAGCAGTAGAGTGTTTTGGGAAAGCATTGGAATTGGAGCCAAATGATGGTTAGTCTCTCCTCTCTCTCTCTCTCTCCCTCCCTCCTTCCCTCTGTCTCTCGTCCCAAGTGAAACACAAAGTAAGGATTTAGAAAAGTTACTGCGTTAGAAACTGTTTCTACTTGGGGGCTTGAGAAACCAGTTGTACACACTTTAGTTGGACTTCTTTGAAACCTTTTTTTTTATGTGTATTTGTATTGATTTTGATGTAGGAGCAATAAAAAGGGAGTTTGCTGCAAGGATTTAGAAAAGTTACTGCGTTAGAAACTGTTTCTACTTGGGGGCTTGAGAAACCAGTTGTACACACTTTAGTTGGACTTCTTTGAAACCTTTTTTTTTATGTGTATTTGTATTGATTTTGATGTAGGAGCAATAAAAAGGGAGTTTGCTGCTGCAAAGAAGAAGGTAACCACAAATCCTATGTTTATGTTATTTAAATTGTTACCAATTCAAGTGCAGAAAGCTTATCTCTGTTTCCTCGAAACAGATAACAGATAGACGTAACCAGGAGAAAAAAGCATACGCGAAGATTTTCCAACAGCTTTGATCGAGAAATAACGATGCTCTGCTATTTTGCTGCAAATTATTTGCATAAATTAGCTGACGGTCCCATCTCCCACTGGATCTTTCCTTTCCTTACGTGATTTTACGGGTTCAGGCCAATTTTAAGGTCTTCGGGTTGTCTTTGAAGTGGTTCTAAGTACTTCACGCATTATAAATGATCTACTTGGTAGATCAAGAAATAGAGCAATCAACAGACACCTAGTAAGTTACTGTTGGTTCTGTTAAATCGTCTTTTTGAATTTAGAATGACTATTGTATTTATAGTCAATTTCATATTTATCAACAAGCTATTAATTCATAGTTATTCTAATTGAATTTCGCAGGTTTTCAAGACAAAATTTGAAGAAAATATCAGACCCCTTCTAGGTGACTTAACCTTGCATGCTTAATATGCCAGGGCCAGTTCGGACATGCACAACCCTTTTGCATTTTGGAGTCCTTACCTAGTGTCTTTCTGCTCTGTGGCAAGGTCTAACTTTGGAGTTCACAATTTTATAATTATTTGAATCACCCGTTCTATCTTAAACAAGTTTATGTAAGCATTTTGATTTTTAAGGCATTGGCAAGACTGAATAATATACCACTTTATGATGATAATTTGATACTGCCATATTGTGGAACCTCAAAGTCGATTATAGCAGTCGCATGTAATACTAACTTGTCGGCAATGTGATAATCCTATGAGAGTGGTTACGTATACCAGATGACATGCTTGACCACCTCAATATCAGTGTTCAGGCATTAGTGGCAGTGGCCAAGCCAAATCGCTCAAAGAGAGCTACCTTTACTTTTAATAGAACGGACTCCGAACCAATCATGAGTTGACTTTTTTTAAACAAGTTAGCAGGGCTGTAAGCCTCATTCCAATTCAAAGTAGCAGTAGGGAGGGCATGTTTCCATTACACTAGGGTGTTCAAGATTTAAGTCTGAACGTGCCTTCTTAGTGTTGCATAATATAAGTCTTCTTGTGTCCCGCTACGATAATTTACCTCAAAAAGGAATTTATAATGTACCAAATAAGTCATGCGTTAAATAGGTGTATAATTGGCAGTTTCCATCACACCAAAGCTACAAAATCGGTCTATCCCCATGCATAATTCACACACGAAAACATTAATGTGCATTCTGTTACATAGAGACTAGTTCTGAGATACATATCACACACACAAAATTACAAACAGGCAAAGGAGGGCAAAATACTTTAGCTTGTACAAAAGAATTCAGCCGTGAATGATGGTATTTAATTCAAAGGGAGAGCTTGTACCTCTGCTATAATCAACATATAAAATATAGTTGGTGGGGTTATGAGTTATAATTATCCAGTCCTAAATCCCTCAATGCATCAGTGGCAGCAGCTTTGCAGCTTTTATGGTTTCCCTTTGCCCTTCTGATTAGTTCTTCAATGCCATTTGCCAGCAACAGTTTTCTATACACCATAAGAGTGGCTCAATGGGAGTTTGTTCTAGAAAAGGATGCAACAGAATACAGGTGGGAATCAAGTTAATAGTTTATTCTCACCTGTTTTCTGGATTTCTGACCACAAGATTCCTGATCATGAAACAAGATTGCTTTTGCAGTTGATCTGATTGTGTAAACTTCTGCATAGCTTGAATGGCTAGGTCCCCAGCTCCAGATTCAATTGCACATCTTGCATTCTCAGGGGATCTTAAACATAGTGTGCATATAATAAACATCACCTATCCAAGTCAGAGAAACAAACAACTGATGATTGCATGTGAAAATATGGTTGGAAGTACATATATTACTCTTCATACTATATGCTTGCTCCAATAAAGAAATGTATCATACATGCACAAGCATACTGAACTCCAAAGGTGCATAAGTTTCGCTCATTAGTGATTAACAATTATAACTTCATGCAAAATGGTAATCTTATTAATTTACCAAGCTTTATAATTTCATGATTTGATTTAAAGTTAATTATGGACAAACGAATGAGTAATAATGTACAACTAAGCTTGGTCAACTACCATGTTGATGGCCCAGTATGTATATACCTCTTGCAGGACCAAAGGATCATCAGAGAATCTTGCTGAAAGACTTATAAGTCTATCCATGCCTCCCTTTCCAACAATCTCACTCTTATTCGCATCACTTCCTGCCAGCTAATCAAACACATATGTTAGGTGTGCTTCAGAGCACTCAGAGCACAGAGCTTGGCAGTATTTAGGTATCTATGCTAATTACCACGTGGATGCTAGAACAATATATTAAATGCACACACATATACACCAAAAGCTCACCAATAAAGTTAGCAACGAATCATCATTAAACACAACATTTTACATGAGACATCATATACGATATTAGAACATCTAAACAGAGTGCTATTACGTCCTAAGAAACACTTACTATGCATGCTCATTCAAGGCAAACAAAGCCATCTCCGTCACTGAGAGCACTAAATATAACATAACAACCACCAAACTTTGATCCCAAGATATTGGGTTAGGCTATGAGAAGAATATTAGACAGAATGAAAAGATAGCAGCTCTGAGCAGGAGAAGACACTGGTCAAAGATAGAAATTAGAACAAAAATGACAAAGCATTCTGGGTGGATAATTAGACATAATGACATACATTTAAGCTTGCGTAGATGATCATGTAGAACAAACAAGCACTACTAGAACTGTCATAAAAATAGGAACAGCAATAAATTTGTTTAGACTGTCCTAAAACTGACGAGAAATCAAAACCTTAGACGCAACTACCTAATATGAAATGGATCATTATGTGTGCAAGTCCGAGCATATGTGTGAGCTGTTGTGAATTAGGCAGTATAAGCTAACTCGAGTGAAATTAAACGTACAACATAGATATACAAACAACGGGTGCACTTCCATTTGGAGATGAATAAAGCAAGCAAGTCATGTGATATGTATTACTACTCGAGGCCCATCTTTCAGTTAAATAGGTAAACTTCTCTCAAGCGCCATTCATGAAGTCGTAATTTCATAAGCTGCAATGTAAATCAGCAGAGAAGAAGTCCAAATTTATGCTGAGTTTTTCACAATATAACATAGTAATGTACAGACACAACAACAAATATTACTAGGAAGGGAAGTATCTCCCACAACAGACATTAGCACCTTGGACAACAAAGAGCAGCAAGCTTTTGCTATGGTATCGTTGCCCTGTAAACCACTATCATCAATACAGCGAAGTATTGCGTCGATACCACCGCTTTCAGCAACGGCCCTGCAAATCTCATCCTGCAACAATAGACAGTTTCAAATAATAAGAGGGTTATATTCACTATGGCAGCTTATAACTGCGATTTTCAAATCAAATCATATAATTAGGACAATCTAATGAAAAGTTGATAACATTCAACTCACATGTATTGATGAAAGACTACAGGATAAATATTAAATACACGAGATTTTATGTTGCTCCTTGGTGAAAGCAGAAGCTACAGTATCATTATAAAAACCAAGCTTCAGGACCAGGCTTTAGTTCACTTTATAATAAATATTTCTAAACCCTCCCTGCAAGAAAGTTCCCCTGTTTCACCAAATTAGGATTGGCAGAGAAAATCATTCCTACTATAGGAACAAAGACACATATCTTGTTTAGTAAAAATTGATAATACATTATAATTCTAAATATCCTCTTGCCGTATCTCAACCAAGCAGCGACGAGCGAGAAAGTAAAGGTGATTTAGAAAAGTATTTAACTATGAAAAAATGTGAGTTGAACTTGACATTTGATGCAGCTACTTCTCTCTGAATTGGTGGAAAGTAGAACTTACATTCACCGCAACAGCCTTCAAAGCAACACTGGCAGATATTAGGCTGGGTGAACTGATCCCTCCATGAAGCGAGTCCACCAGAATTTCTGCCATTCCTAATTTTGCAAATTTCCGAGCATAACCAAAAACCTGCAATCAAATATATGGTTTACAATTAATAGTCCAATAGGATATTTGAAAACATGATCTAAAACCCAATCTCTGATATTCATAACTCACTGGGCATCATTCCCCACCACTACCCCCTGGCATTGTCAACGATGCTGGCAATTAACAAGCAATTTCAATTAGGTGGGCTTACTTGTGAGGCTACAACACGGTTATCATCAGATGTTAAGATGACTCGTATCGCATCATATATGCTCGGAATACTTGCTCCACCCTGTTCTTTCAGTATCTGGACTATAAGCTCATCAATTTTCAAATCCATGAATGCTTCCTTGAGAACCTCGTTACTGGTTGCAGCTGCAGCGACAACTGCAAAGCAGCCATCCAGGATCTTAATATCTTGGGTTTCATCGATTATGATTCCTACAATGATCTTTGCCCCGCTACTCCCTCTAAATAGTTCAGAACTTTGAAGATCTGCGCCAGCCAAGAAAACCAATATACAAACTCAAATGTAATACGTTAAACTCTACCAGACTTGGGCAAGTCAAATTCAAGTATAAAAAACGCAAGGCAGTTTTATTTATTGGTAGAACACTTTCCTATCCTTTAGACAAATAGAACAGTTCAACATTTTAATGGATCTACATCAAAAGAATCATGCTGCCTTGAAATTATTCTTATTTGGATTAATACGACCCCTCGGATGCGGGTAACACTGCAGACACGGGGACTTATGGACTTCTGCCTACCGTATAAACTGGGTGGATCTCTATAGGGTATGGTAGTGACAAGATGATGTCTTCCATCTAGCATCTAAATCTCACCTTTGCCCTTGCTAAGTCCTATTAAATGGCCCAATAACTGCACAGAATCTCATCAACACGTTCTTTCTAATTTTCGTAAAACAATCCATTAAAAAATCAACTGTGATCCAGTTTGCTCTTATTACATCCCTTCCAGCCAGTGAGTCGCACATTTGTTAAAAAAACTCACTATTCTCCGCAAAAGGTAAGCTGTATAGTGCTAAAACCCAATACAAGTTCAAGCAACAAAATATGAAGATAATATGACACGTAATATACTGCCTTGTTCACAACTGAATATACTGTCAATGCAGCTCACCAACATTGAATAATTCAGCTGGTTTTGTTTGTCAAAAATAAATGAACAACGAAATCCATTGATTAACTCCAAGTGTCATCAAAATCGATCATACCGTGAATTAACAATGCCAATGCATACAGCCCCGAAGCTAAACCCCGACGATCACCCTCATCACGCAGCTTCACAAAAACAGAAATCAACAGTTCCACCCCACCATTCCTCGTCGCAATGGCCGCATTTCCCGATCCTTCGTCTCCGCTGCACAGAGCCCTAAGCTCATCCACCAATTCCGAAATCACGTTTAACGACTTCTCCTCTTTGAGCCTCACCAGACAGTCCACTACCGGATTGCTTTCACCCGGCACACAAGCCGCGATACCTGGAAAAAAGAATAAGAAATTTGAGTTACAATTGGTCGGAGAATTGGCAAAGTTGGATCGATCGAATCGGGCAATATACAAACCGGAGAGATCGACGCCTTGGAGAGTTAGGGTCTGAACGACGTCGTCGAGAGCCTCGGTGGGGTCCATGCCGAGGTCGTCGATGTTCTCCTGAACCATTTCATCGAAAGCTTGCTGCGATATCGTGCGCTTTGTGGGGCCCATTTCCTCGCCGGAGATCGATGGAATGTTGCTGTGCTGCTTACTGTAGTGTCACTGTCAGTGCAATAGAGGGAGAAAATGCGGGGGATATATATTTTGGATTTAATGTTTTTTTGTTTGAAATTTTGTGGAGTGGGCTTTTGATATTGAAGCTGTGAGATGGTCTTATTGTGGGCCGGCTGATTATTTACCATGTTAATAGCCCAATCTAAAAAGAAGTTTAACTACTAGGTTATCTAAGGTAGTTTAGGTCTTACGTGATTTGTGTTGATTTCATAGCTCGCTAATATCAAACGCGGTACTAGTCGCGCTTATCAGTTTATACTTTATAGTGGATCCTAGTTCACATTGGGTTATCGGCTCCACACGATTGAGGCAATATGACTTTGCTCGTGATTCTTTAGATAGAAACACATGTTTTGTTGAATGTATACCTAACATGTACCTCTCTAAGCTCATTGTGTCACCGACGCTCTTCACTAGTTTGGCTTTGAGGACAATGATAATTTTGAGGATCGATTTATTGATATGCCACGTTAGTATTGTTCGACTTGCCTAGATGTATTTAATTAAATGAATAGTTGTCGTTTCAATTTAATATTAGATAGCACATTTGTTTAGATTTAGATAACCTCACTTAACTATTGGGGTTTGCGTTATATATAGATGTGCATATTTGTTGAAGTAAGAATGAAGAGAAAAATACGCAATACTTTATAAAGTTTATGTGTGTTTATCCGTGTGGTCAACTGTGTAATTAAGGAAGTCAATATTGAATGACTTTCATGGTCAAGGTTGAAAAGATGTAGCTATTCAGTTTTAGGCATGACATTCAATAAGTGAAATATATAAAATAAAACATATTTTTTTTTATCTATTTCACTGAATTATACTAGATCTTATGGAGCATTCTCATGTACAATATGATTTGGATATGATTAGTATTTCAAGCCCGACGATCGCTAATAATTTTTTTTTCATTTTTTTGGTTTGCAATATATTGTATTGATATGTATGTGATTCTAGTTAAGAAACTACTCATATATGTATGTTCAAGTAATATATAATTAGTATGCTAGTTATTTGGGTACCGAAATACTAATTTATTGTCTATCAACTAAGTTACATATGATTGAAGTAATAATGTAATTATATATTCGTTATTGGTCTTACATTAGTATTTCATATGATAAGTATATTTGTTATAAGTCATGTGATCATGAACTAGTCTTATAAATGATGCTTAATTGTGCAACAAAGCCTATAATTTATGTTTATTCAACTAATTTATACTTATTATTGTCGTATCACATATTTAAACCACCAATATATGTTAAACTAACGTGCGAAATGCTTATTTTACAAACTTGAATATTACTAGCGACGGTCAAGCCATCACTAATGACCCTCAATTGCGACCTTCCGACCGTCGCTAAGTGTTGTTCATTCAGTTGCACCCCTTGGGCAGTTGCTAATGAAAAAAAATAGTTACGGTTCAGCAGTTGCGCATTAGGGATTGCGGTTTAGGGTGTAGGGTATATTGTAACTTTTGATTCATTATATTTTTCTTCCAAAAGTTTGTTTATCATCTTTCGTAGCTCCAAGTTTTATGAAATTTAAAGAAACGCAACTACTCATAGTTTAGGAATTTTTGGTTAAACAAAAAATGGAATCGGAGTTGTTTTGTAACTTTTGATCAATTATGTTTTTCTCCCAAAATTTTGTTTATCGTATTTCGTAGCTTCGCTTTTTTATGAAATTTAAAGAAACACAACTATTTATACGTTATAAGATTTTGGCGAAAGAAAAACTGGAATCGGGGTGGTTTTGTAACTTTTGATTAATTACGCTTTTCTCCTTCCGATAGTTGACGCCGTATCTCTCTGGATGTGCATCAGTCGGCAACCCCTTTGACTTACCCCCCCCCCCCCCCCCTTCAGATGTCCGACCACCGTGTTCCACGCTTCAGGATCAAATCGGGGCCACACATCTCTGTGTCGTCTCTGCAACTCCGCGCAGTACCTCCTATGCTCAATAACAATCATTAGAAAGATAATAATAAGGAATGTAATAGAAATTGCAAGATAAATAACAAGGATTAAGTGAAGATACTTACATGAATATCATCAGCCTCCTAGTTCATCCAAATACATCCTGCTAACATCCATCCCTCATCGGCGACAATGTCTTCATGTGCGTATCCGGTGAAATGGCATCTAGGCCCATGTCCGTCTATAAATTACAAGTTTAAGTACACCAAATAACATAAACTTTACGACAATAATAACAACAACAACATTTAATAATATTTACAAGTACAAAACTTAATTAAATATATCATCCTAATACCATGCTCCATGTAGCAAATGGATCCGCTAGCATAAATGCTCGGTGCCTTAGGGGCCTCCTCGACACTCTTCCCGTCTCTCATGTTTTTGGCTGCCCTCACGGATTTTCCTTTGGCATCCGCCCTCTCCCAAACTTGACTCCTCCACCAGGCTATTGTTCATCCAAGTCTTACTGTGTCCTGCCCACTTGGGATCATCATTCTTAGCGAAATAATTCTTCTTCGCGTCATTAACCAAGCCCGCCATCCTCTTTCGAGCAAAATTATCGAATTGGTCATTCATCTAGGCGGGTAAGCTTCGATCACAATGGTATGTAGCCTGCAAATAATATTATGAGGTTAGAGGAATATGATTTACAAAATAAAATATAAACACTAAATAAACACCCGAAATTGTAGCCACATTGAAAGTACAAGTGTTGCAGTAAAATGTTAGTCCAACATTCTAGTAACTTGTGTTGACACAACATTGAACTTAATACACTGCATTGTCCGATTAATTTTATTTACTATATTTAGTTTTGCCTTTATTCGGGATCTTATCTAGTTCCACGAGTTGAGGTTATTTTTGATGTATTTCAGGATATCAGGAGATCTAGGTTTCGTGAGGATTAAAGTTTGAGGAAGGTAGATAAAGTCGAAGTAAATTGTGATAAAGTTAGAAGATCTTTTTGAAGATAAATACCAAAGGAGATTTCGAGATTATCCAAGTAATCAGAGAACAATCAAATCGTGCCAATCATATCTACGAAAACGGATAGACAAACTCTATAAGAAGAGTGGTCGACATCAAGCTGAATTACGAGACCAGAATATAGGTTTCTCAGAGATTAGAAGTATTCGTGTCAAGTAGTTTAGTCTTATTTTTGCTGAGTTTTATCTAACGAGTGAAAAGCTATAAACTCAATAACTTGTAGTAAGTTAGCATTATGATTGAGTTCCTTACTCAGCTGCATTTTGTAAAACCAGTAAAATTAATTTAGTGGTTATTTGGGCGTAAGGCTCGGCAGGTTATAATCATATAACCTGCTTAAAATTCATTCACTGTGTTTGTTTGTTCTACTGCATGTTACTCTTTAGTGGACGTTCTATTTTGCTTTTATAACCCCCGGTCTTCAATTTTAGTAATTCTTCTTCACAATTTACGCTCAAGATTCCTAATAGTGACTACCCGATGCTACTCCGTAAAGTGTCCCCTCTCATCCAATGATTTGGATGGCGATCTGCTCTATTAGCAGGGGAGGGGGTATATCCCCCCGTTGATCCCAAAGAGGTTGCACCTATGCACTAGGTGAAGTATCAGCTGATCCAACTGGTCCATGTGTCGATGTACTGGGTCATGCTTTGGATGGCCCAACAGATGAATACTATGGTATACTAGGCCTAGCTCCAGACGATGTAGATGTCTCCTGTCATCTCAATCCAGTGGGCTGATCTACTCTAGAAGGCTATGCAGCATGTTGGTCTAATTTGTGGACAGTGTGTGGCTCATGAAGAGTAGATGATGTAGATCCACCATGCGACTCACGAGGCAAAGGGGTCCCGATGGATGCAGGGTCGTAGTGATAGACCTTAGCTCTCAACGCATGCCTCGACATCATCACAAACTTTATGTGGAGTAGTCGACTGTGACCCGAATCGAGTGGATCCACAACCACGACTCCTCTTCGAACCACTACTAGAACACAATCGTGTAGGATCATTTGACATCGAAGATCTAGTACTATTTCAAAAGATCTAAATTAGATCAAAACTACGCCAACTTCTTACACTTCTAATATTAGAAATATAGAGATCTCTTAAAACTATCATCATTTCTACATATCTAACACTAGAAATAAGAATTCCTAAAAATATCACGATTTATATTTTTTTTCGACTAAGTTATAATTTTGATTTTTTTTTTGAAGTTATAATTGTTTAAAGCTAGTAAATCTATAAGATCTAACTATTTCTAATGGCATAGACTACAAGATCAAACTATTTCTAAGGACATAGACTACAAGATATAACACTTCCTTAAGTCATTACATTCTACAACTAACTAACATTAACACACTAAATAAAATAGTTCTACGAGATCTACGATATTCCACAATTAACGATAACACCAGGAGAAATAAGGTGCAGAATAAAGATATTCGGCATAAATTGGGTGTGGCGGCCATCGACGAGAAAATGCGGGAAAACCGTTTAAGATGGTTTGTACATGTTAAATGCAGACCTATAGATGCACCGGTACGACGAGTTGAAGATCTCGACTTAGGACAGACGGCTAGAGCTTATGGGAGACCAAAAAAGACAAAGATGGAGGTCATACAGAACGACATGAAGCTAAAAGATCTAAATGTAGACATGCTTGTCAACTGAAACATGTGGAGGCAGAAGATTCATGTTCACGACTCGACGTGATTCATTCATGGTTCATATAGCCTACCTCAATTTAATTGAGATTACAGGCTTGGTTGTTGTTGTTGTTGTTGCAACTGCCTGGTGTTTGTAAAAGAGAAGGGGTGAGGATTTCTTTTGTGTGAAAAAATGAGGGAGGGGCTAAATGAAGGCATCAATCCCTATTAGCGACCGCCCAACGGTCGCTACTGTTGGTTAGGGTCCAGCTATGGCCCACAAATTAGGGCGACACTGGATTTCTTTTGTATGAAAAAATGATGGAGGGGCTAAATGAAGGAATTCGCCCCTATTAGCGACCGCCCAACGGTCGCTACAGTTGGTTAGGGTCCAGCTACGACCCAAAAATTAGGGCAACACCAGTGTCGCCCTAATCCAGTCGCGACCGCCCAATGGTCGCTACTGTGAATCCCACCCAAAAGTAGCGACCGTTGGGCCATCGATATTGACATTTTTTGAACTCAACCGCCCAACCGTCGCTATTGAGGCGGTCGCAAGTGTCCGAGATTCTTGTAATGTCTTCTAGGTCGTGTTACATGAGATTCGAGACTTGTAAGTTGTGATCTTTGTCGGGGTGGTTGTGAATTCTGCTTTGTATGTGCTTATCTCCTTCTGAGGGGAATGCTTGAAGTAGAGGAGAGAGTTTTTATCGCCTTAGAAAGTTTCTCATGAGTTCTTTACTTTGGGTTAAGTAGCATGTGTATAAGGTATTCATCTTTTCAAGCGGGCTCGATCATGCTGGGATGCTTATTTGGAACCTCCCTTGGTGGGTAAAGTTCCATACCAATTCTTTATTTTGGGATCTTTGGCTAAGGTATCGTATGTATTCTTTGTTTTGGAATCTGTGGCTAGCCGACCGTCTCGATTTTTATTTTTATACTTTGAGTTTTAAACATCGAGAATAATTTGCGGTTGTATATTGGGAGGAACATACAACATGTATAGTAAGTGTTGTGCAGTGCATTTTGTATGCTTTTGCCTCAAGATGCTCTGACGATCTTTATCCCTTGTCGTAGATGTCTCTTAGTGCCTTATTGACTAAGTCTATGTGTCGCGCATATACTGGGTTGTTGATCTCTTGTGTCGACATAAGCCTTGAATCGTAACCTGGTAATGTCGCGGGCCTCTATTTACTGTGATACCTGGCGAAAGGTCTTACAAGGGAGAAACATCATCGAAGTGTCTTAAATGTTGATGCAGTATATCTGTATCATATTGAAGTAATGGATGACTTTTATTTTTGTGAAAAAAAAGTTTTTATTACAACCCGCCACGTTATGACTTTCAGACATAAACTTTCTAAGATTGAATGTGTTCTAATGACGCGGGTATTCTCGTCCTTCCATATCTTGATGGATGAAGGTCGTTGAACTAATGATTTTGGCTACTTTAAATGGGTCTTTGATGGGGGTGTATTGCTTGCTTGTAATCTTTACTATGGAATAGTAAACAACTACACAAGTTCGCAAGTATACGGGTCAAGTGATAATAAAATAGTAAGTAAAAATTACAAACCAAGTATCGTATCCCTGTAAAGTATGTATCTTGTGTTAGAAATCCAAATTGTTGAAACTTAGTGAAAAAAAGATTTAAATGATTTGGAAATAGAAAGATCGAATTATAAAACATATTAAGTAAACTATATCTAGGAGGTGAATTTTATTAATCTCGAATGCGGGTGTTTCATAGAAAAAATCCCAGTGATCCCTTTGAGCCCATTTCTATTGATTCTTGTTTTGTTCTCAAGTTGAGATGATAAATTAAGTGTACTTACGTATCACCTAAAGAACCCTCCAACTCCTAATGATGTGAGGCTATCAAGCACTTTCCCTTCTCCAGAAGTTCACCGCGTGTCAAGGATCCATACATAATTTTAGAAGAGAATTAGAGTTGACAACTATAACCTAGATTCCTCGGTAGACGCTAGTGCCGGAGGTCTAGAGATTTATTTGTTTGATCTACTATGCTAGTGTTGCTTTAACAATCTTTTATGCATAATTCAACTTAATACAATGTAATTTTATATCACTACAGTGAATCAAATAAACGCATGTGCCAATAATACCAAGTAGCATAAGCAACAAATAATATCCAACAAAACATGAGTCTCAATAGAATTAATCAAAACATGGGTTCAAGGTGCATCTTTATAAGATAACTACATTCTCTCCGAGACACTGAGAGATTTAGCTACTCTTGATCAAATACTCATAATAATGATTCATCATAAAGTTATGCAATAAGGAAAATAAAAGATTAAACTCTTGATCTCAGTGAGTTTTGCACGTGTCTTCTTTTTTTGACTCTTTGTTGCCTTCCCTCAATTGATTAAATGCTCCTCTTGACCACCTTTCTCCCTCAAATATGATCGCAAAGTCTCAAACGAAGCAAAATAATACTTAGAACGTAATTGTATGTTGTGAGAGCCATGGTTGCAGTTTTCGCGATGCTCTAGTTGTTGGACATCTCTCTCTTAATTATAGTTTTTAGCCCGTAGAATTGCAACTTATAGGGTTTCTTAACAAGACAGCTCAGATCCCCATAATGCGCGTTGTCGCGCAGCATGTCGCGCTCGTCTCGCTACGCCAGCCGCGTGCCACTCTTTGGAAGTTCTGCGTGGTAGCGCGTAGTGTCGCGCTGGTCGCATGACTTACTGTTTGACCCGTGCAGCTGCGATGTTGTGCAACTTCTGCTGTTGTCCCGCAGGCTTGCCGGTCATTTTTGCTGATGCACTGCCTCGTCTCATCCATTGTCTTGGCTAGGTTATGATCTAATACCTTGCCAAATCTTACCTCAATCATCCTTGTGTTATTCCATGCTCATTTCCTTCAAATATGTCTTATTTTGCTCCGCCTCAACTCAAAACTACAAAATGACAAAACAATACTAAGACCAATAAAAATGCTACAAAGAACAATAAAAAAATATAAGAAATGAGGTACTCAAATGACTATAAATAATCACTCATTAGTCTCACGAGACTTGGTCCAAATTCCCAATAGTTACTATCAGTAAGATGACAAAATTACGTGATTTTTTTTCCCGAAAGAAGTCAAGTATTTCATTTCTTCATTTTCTATCTTTTTGTATCTTAGTTTATTTCTAAATTACTTATATACTGAAAGAAGCAAATAATGGAATTGGAAATAATTCAACTTATTGATAAATTCAATAACATACAAATTAATACATCTTACACTGTTCTGAAAACATTTTGTTTTTTACTGGAGTCAATATTGGGATTTGTAAAGTCAATATTGGGATTTGTAAAGTCAGAAGAAGAAAGTTTGCAACTTAATATATTAAAATTAGAAAAAAAAATAATGAGGTATTAATTTTTTAAAAGAAAATAGAAAATCCATTGTTTCTTTCAATATTTTTAACTAAAGCCCCATCCTTCTAGCTAGATCAAGATTTGGATGGAGATATGATAATCTCTTTCATTTAGAATTTTCTATTGAATACAAATATACAATACAACATCGTTTTACATCAACATGTAAATTAAAGGAAAAGAATTAAAACAAGAGGTCATGGAAAAGGACAAAATGGTGAGTTAACATATTCCAAAACACAACAACAATCTAGGATAGTCTGTCATAATCTCTCCATCCCATATAATCTTTTTAATCCCACCTTGCCAACCATACGCCTCTAAAAAATTTATCAACGATACATTTATAGAGAAATTAGTTTTCATTAAATAAACAAGTTACAATGACTTGATGGTTTTCGTAAATTGTGTCATAATCATAAAAATTCGAACCAAATGCGTGGATCATATATAACGTTGTTTCATTTTCTTGTAATGCCATTCTTTTTTGTTGGAATATAGTGCCCTTTATGTGCGACTAGCTATTTTATCTTTTTCATATAAGTGTTTGAGTCATGGGCCTTTTTAAACGAAAGTCTGCAATAATGCAAATACTATATTTAATTATCATGGACAACTTTAGATTAGGTTAATCAGAAGGATGATGTCAATGGATTTAATAGTTTGAACGAAAAATGTGGCGAAAAAAGAAAAACGACGCGCTAATTACTTTTAAATTTTAATTGTGATGTCATAATTTAAATACGTAAGCATAACTAGCGCTATCGAGCATTTCATATCCTTTGTGGTTTCAAAATTTTGTACGAGATCCTGAAGCTAGTCGCTAATTGCTCAAAATTCTTTTATACTCTGAAAAAATCATTTGATTCATTCGTATTATTACATGTTCATATTTTTCTGGGATGGTAAATGACGTCATATGTTGACAAATCTAGCTAGCATTAAAACGGTTCAAACCCATGCATGCAATTTGTGTGGGAGTATTTTATTTATATATGAAGTATCCTTGGCGTTAAGAATGGTCAATTATCATAATTAAGATGACATTTATGTGTTAATGTTACTCAAATTATAGTCATGATCTTATATAAAATCATTTGATATTGTATCATTAAAGTATATGTAGCGTGATTTGTAGTCCTTCAGGCTTAGCACTAAATATATCACTACAACAATGCTTAAATATAGCTGCTAGGTATGGGAGGCGATTCCAGGCCTCCTATAGTAGGAGGCAATATAGGAGGCGATTTCGGGCCTTCTACGATTCAGGAGGCCCATATTCGCCTCCTATATCTCTTATGCCGACTACCCCAGTCAAATGGTTGAAAAGCTTCCAATCAGAAGCGGCCACGTGGTGGGAGGCGAATTTTCGCCTCCCATTTGTCCGGAAAACTTAACAAAAAAATAAAGGAAAATGGCAAATTGTATTCTGAAAATAAATATTTAAATTAAAACATGATGGGAGGCGAATAATTGCCTACTGTTCTTAAAAAAAAAAAATAACAAAACATTATTAACCAGCCAGGTGCCAAAAAACACCAACATAACTGTATCCAAAATACCAAACCCAAAATAGCAAACACCAGCTGCCTGTTCTAACTTCTAATAGCAAACACAAAATACCAAAATTCATTTTAACAACAATAAGGCCATTTCCAAAGCCTACTCCAGAATTCATTCAACCAATATGCCAAAACCATTCTGCCAAAACCATAAGGCCAATTCCAAAACCAAAATAAGGCCTATTCCAAAAGCAACAACTTAAATACATGACAATACATAAAAGTGAAACATTGTTCAAAAGTTAATGAGTTATAAAAGGAATACAAGTTCACTGGCGATTAACAGGTGACATGTCCGGATAGTAAGGTTCTGGCATCGGAGCAGACCCGATAGGTGATTGTCCGATACCGGATGATCCTGTCGTTGATGGTCCAGTAGGCGATGCTCCAGTGGCTTCATGTTTAGCTGATGGCGGTACGGCTTGATGTTCAGCGAATAGAGCGTCAAACTGGGGAGGAATCACTAGACCTTGCAACATGAATATGGCCTTCACCGTTTGCTTCAAGGTCTGGTGATCATTCGCTTGTTGGGCAATTTGTTCATCCTTTTGCGTATTCGCTTCAATCAAGGATGCTATAGCTTCAGTTTGCTTTTCAAGCAAGTCTTCGTACCTGCCGATATGCCCGTATTTAGGCTTCGACCTTGTCTCGAAGCCAACGAACTCTGGTTCGCCACACTTTGAAAGGCCTGGAACATAATTCTTCTTGGCACCATTCACAGCACGCAACCAGGCAGCCTTATTCAACGGTTTCCACGTGGTCATATTAGCGGTGTGATCTATTATAGACTCACGTATATACCTCAACTGTCCAACATCAAAAAAATAAATTAATAACTGTTAGAGATCAAATGCTACACACTGTTCACATAAAAATCATCAAAATACTATACTAATTTCTCGTAAATACATAAATACAAGAAATCAGATCAATGCAACATAATAATTCAGCCAAATCATTGAAACATACTGTTCTTTATTAATACTAATATAATATACTAATAAACATTCTATTTGAGATAGTTTTAATAATGACTTACATAAACATCGCGCGCCCATTCACTACCCCACTTCACTACTTCGCCGACAACCTTGGAATGTGTTTTCAGCCAAACCTCTTGAATAGGGACATCTTCGGGGCGTATCCCTCTTGCTGCCACCTTAAAATAAAGATTAAAAATCAATATACGTCTACAAAACTTACAAGATTACTATAATAAAACATACTAATAAATAAGGTCTAACTACACGTACCATTTCATGTCTATAGGCTGCTGCACTTTTACACCCCCCGATATAGGGAGCTCCTTCCCTCTTGGCTTGATTGTCCTTCGATTTTCTAGCTCTATCCTTCGATTTTGTCGTGTTCCAGTACCTTATGTAGGATTCCAGCCACCCCACAGTTGCCCAGGTTTTGTGATTCTCCATATGGCTGTGGTCTTTCCTGAACGCCATCCAAAATTTCTTGCAATTTGTGATCATGCGTGAAAAATTGGCCTGTGCCGTCTTGTGATACGTCGCTTCAATGGTCAGATATTGCTTCTTGTCCCACCGATAGCATCTCTACAAGGCACATAACAAATTTATTGTAATTAACACAAAAATATAATATATTCGCCGGATCACCGGAAAAGAAAATAACACAGTAAAGTTCAATAGATTATCCTGATCACAGAAAAAATATAAATATAAGGTTCAATCATACTTGTTCTATAATAATTAAAGGGATAATTCTATCAAACCCCCCAAACTATGGGGTCATTTACCGCACAGGGTCAGAACTTTAGTTTTATCGGCAGTGCCCCCTAAACTTTGGTCGTTTGTGCGAATTTCTCCATTTTCCAGTTTTTTGCAATTTTTCCACAAAAAATCATCGAAAAAATTATTTAAAGTTTGACTAAAACCTTCGTCTCGATGAGACGGTTCTGATGGTGGTGACGGTGTCGCAAAATTCAAAGCCAATACACGGGAAATTTAATTTAAGTGTATTGCACTTAAATTAGAATTTCCATCTTATAACTTTGAATTTTGCATCACCGTCACCATCATTGGAACCGTCTCATCGAGACGAAGGTTTTAGTCAAACTTTAAATAATTTTTTCGGTGATTTTTTGTGGAAAAATTGCAAAAAACTGGAAAATTGAGAAATTCGCACAAACGACCAAAGTTTAGGGGGCACTGCCGCTAAAACTAAAGTTCTGACCCTGTGCGGTAAATGACCCCATAGTTTGGGGGGTTTGATAGAATTATCCCATAATTAAAATAGCTAATTTTTTGGCTAAATCAGATCATCACCTTGTTGTTTAATCACCTAATATTTAACTTTAACTACTCACAGACCGAACAACAAAATAGAACAAATATAACCAACAACTTATTAAACTACAGTCAATTTATTTATATTTAAACTACTGTCAACTTATTTATACTAAAGTTCTGTCAATATTAAACTGCCAACGCATTTAAGGAGTTAGTAAAAGCTCTCTAAAAATACCTGAAACATTTTCCAGCCGTCTTTCCTTTCGTCCTTGCTAAATTCAGGGTATCCCGTGTGCGCCTTCCTCATCACCTCCTTTAAAATATTTGTGACAGTGGGTGATGCATCAATGAAGCTCCCATCAAATGCGAGCTTTAATTCCGGCTTCAACGACTCGACCGCTTGCTGAGGCCGCCATTTTCCAGACCCTCTGTAGCCTGTACATTTTGGGTACAATGTGCCCAACATAGCCAACTCCTCATCCAACTCGTACTCTCGATCATCTTGAACATCCTCCGTTTCACCTCCCTCAACATCATCCTCATCCTCATTCTCTATAACCCCTGTGCTTTCCCGCGATGCCTGAGTCGACGGCTGTGGCCTATAGTAAATCACCGGTTGAGCCAAAGCGGCTTCATACAACTCGTCAGCCGACATAAAGCCTTGCTAGTCTGGCTGAACAGGCTGAACGGGCACATATTCTGACCTACCACACTGGCCCGAGCCACCAGCCCCCGTCGATGTATGTTGGGGTGAGGAATGTGTCGTCCCGTACTGAGGCATTGACCAACTGCCAGAATGTGTCCCATTGAATCTGTCCTCGGGTAGGCTGGTCATCCGTGCCAACTGTGCCTGCGTATACACTCCTTGTGGCTGAGAGGAGGTGGAGGTGGAGGCTCTGATTGAGGGTGGCGCCATCTGTGGCTGGGAGGAGGTGGAGGTGGAGGCTCTGATCGAGGGTGGCGCCCTCTGTGGCTGGGAGGAGGTGGAGGTGGAGGCTGTGATCGAAAGTGGCCCCATCATTGGCTGCGTAAACCCAACTTGTGGTTGGGTGAAGGGTCCTGTGAATGGCAAAGGTTGACTGCTATGTAGAGAAGTCAGGTGAGCCATAAAAGACGGAGCCTGGGGGGCGTTGTCCATTGGCGGATACATCATCGGTGGTGCTGATTGTAGGCCACCGGTACACTGCCTTTTTGATCCATCATCTCCTGAACCACTAACCCGTTCCTCCCGACTCAACATCGGAACATGCCTGCGTCGATCAGATGAACCACCACCAGCCATCTACAATTCATTAGACAAAACAAAATCATACACATTTAACACAAAAAACATAAACAAGTAAAATAAAAAATTTCTAATATGTCTGATAATGTAGGACCGTGGATTGACACAACACTTATTGAGAGTTAAGCTGGAATTGCCTTAACTCTATTTTGATCTTCTTGATAATAATAATGTGCAGCGGAAGTAAGAACACAAGAAGATATAATTTTAAGAAGTTTTCAATATAATTAAAAACTTCCGAGCCTTAGGCGAAATAACCATAAAGGTTTTATCAAAAACGTTCCTCACAACAATTCACTCACGCTCTTTGTTGATCGGACTCAACGAAGCAGACAAGTAAGAACTACTTAACTTCTATGGACTAGACTTAAGCAGTTGATACAAAAACTTCGCAAAACAAAATGAAGACAATACAAAGAATAATTAATCCCTTGGATTATTGGCACGATTGTCTTATCTTCATCTTGATGAACTTCACATCTTTATAGATTTCTTGAGTCTTGAACGCCAAGATGTGTTGTTCACAGTTTTGGTAACTCTTGTTGTTTCCTTGTTGAATATTGCCTTCTTTGTGAACTTCATATCTTTCCAGAGAATCGTGTTTCCATTGTTACTGATTTAACAAGGCAACACATCTTCTTCAATTCGCAGAATCTTGGAAAGAATCACAGTTGCAGAGAATCCAATATTGTTTCCTTCTTTTGAAACCGTGTGAGTTGACTATTCAACTTAGCTTGAATTATGGAAACTTCAAGTAAGGAATCTTCCAAACCTCTTCCTTATGTTTAAGATACTTTCCTGGACATAAACATAAACAACTAAAACCGTGGAACTTGATTAATAAGTGAATAAAGGCAAAACTTAATTTTGGCAACTAAAGAACAGTTTTCACAAAAGCTCTCGGCTTTCAATGTTATCCAATGTTAACCCAACATCGTCTAACATTTCACCGTCTAACATTGATTCCAGAAAACCTGCACTTTCAATGTCCTAATACTATTGAATTTGGGATAGAACTTTTCAAAATCAGTCCTACTTGATATATCTACCACACAAGTATATTATACATTCACATGTATCCAACAAACTTACAACATTAACTGGTGGACGATCTAGTTTTAGACAGGAAATATCAATTAACACAAACTATTACAGTGAAATCAAAATGTCATAAAGCAGCAAACATTATAGAATAGTCAAAACAAGAATTATATTCAAAACAGATATTCATGAGACTTAAGTACTAAGATCATGAAAGGAAACTTGTCCACCAAACAACTATTGCATTATAATGAATCATGTGGTCACTCACATTTTTTAGACTGCAAATATCTTATAAATCAACACACATGTGTTTCACAAAGCTTCTAACAAATAACAAGTATATATGACCAAACAAATCAACACACATACTGACCAAGCTACAAAAAGTAAGATAATCAATGCGATGAACCAAAATATACACAAAAACCGTTCTTATAAAATAATTGCTATGAAACAAGTGTATATCACCCAAACTATCACTACAGAAAGTAAGCTACATAAATATGATGTGAAACAAGTATATATCACCAAACACTTTACACTGCCACTAAATTGTTCATATAAAATGCGAACGGGGTGAATTAGGGTAAGTCCAAAATTAACGAAAATGCAAACCAAATGAAGCCCTCAAACGCCTTTATAGCTTCGCCCTCAAATTCAGCCCTCAAACGCCTTTACACCTAATTTGAAGAACGGAGTGAATTAGGGTAAGTCCAAAATTAACGAAAATTGAACGAAATGAACGATAATTGAACGAATTAAGCTTACCTTAAGTCGAAATAGAACTCAAAATACTACTGAAATCAAAAGCCCCAAATTTCGTGATGACCCACATCGTCAATTCGCATGAAATCGATTTTTTGGTGAACTGTGAGAGAGAGAGGAAAAAACGATGATGATTTTTTAATTGGTCAATTTCTATTTCTGGCCCTATATATATTTTCATATTGGAGGCGATTTATCGCCTCCAACCGCTTAAAAAAGTAAAGGAAAATTTATTTCTGGAATTATCTTTTGCTTTAATTTAAAAAAATAAAAACACTCTAATTTTCTCCCTCCAATTTTTCCCCCCAATTTTTCCAGAGAAGAGATGTATTACACTCTTGTTTTTTTTTTTTTTGAAAGGAATAATCAATATATTAATAACAGGCCATAAGCCTAACAGTCATGCATGAATAGATATGCATGCACAGATGACAGAAAACAGAGAAGAAAACATACCTGCACCACAAATACAACTAGTTTAATCATCACCAGGAGCATGATCAGAAAATAGACATAAATACAACATTAACATGAAATCAACAAAATATAAAACAACAATCCATAGTTCTTGGAGTTCAACCAGCAAAAAAAAAACAACAATCCAAACAAAGTTCCATTAAACAGAATTCCATTAAACAGAATATGACTACTCCGAATCATATACAATTCCCATGTCAAAGCGGTCAAACTTTGTCACCACTTTGATCTTCTGGATTGGGAGTTTCTTGACTTGGAAGCAGTAGCAGAATCGGTCATAATTCCTGAAACCTCTGTCAGCAAACATTCGGTCGATCCGGATAGGCTGAAATAACAACAATTTAGATTTAAAACAAATCAGCAGTGAATCAGAGTAGTCTTTGAGGATTCATGTTTTAGACTTACTTGTTTACAGAACTGCGGGTATTTGATTGGGTGTAGCTTAACACTGCCATCCTTTATGTTGAATCGAACTCCTGGATGGGCCCAAAAGGTTTGGAAGAGTTTGAGACGGGTCTTCATTATCATCAACCTCTCCTTAACCATTAAAGGAGTGATTTCCTTCTTCTTGCGCCTGGATAGCTTCACCGCAAGATCCGTATGCATCTCTTCTAGCTGATTTTCAGAAAACCTAATCCCTCCTCCCATGTGATTTTTAAGGGCGCGTAAGATAAAGGTTTCGTCATCCTCGGTAAAATCAGTAAACTTCATGAACGGATCAACCAACAAATTCTGTAATACATCCGCATGCAAAGAATAAGGTTTTGAAATGAAAAGTGCTTTGCAATAAAGACAAAATATTTGGGTATGAGGAACTGGAATAACTTTGTAGTATCATAGACTTCCTTCAAGTTACTGCTGGTTGCTGCCATTAGACCAACTTTTTTTGCTTTTAGAATTTGAGAGAAAAGGGAGAAATACAAAGAGTTTTTAGGGTTCAGAGTTTTTATACAGAAGAAAATGAACAGATTGTTTTGTGAATCTTTAATAACAATCTCAACGCCCCCCTGACAACCAGTCGAATCGACTCTAATTAAGTGCCTACTTTTTATTATTTTTTTCCAAAGTGTAACTATTGCCTCGGTTAAATGAAAGACATTACATAAATGAGTAACTATACAGTGTCTCAAAGTTAATTGTTGCATTGCATATCAAAACAAACTATTCATAATCAGGATCACTATCATCGTCATCTTGCTCTTCGATGTCATCCTCATCAAGTTCTTTCTCGTCTTCTTCTTCATCTTCTTCTGCACCTTCGTTTCGATGACTTACCGGATCGTCGGCCACGCTTTCTAGTTCATTGTCTGCTAAATTATGAATGTGGTACGGGGTTAGGTCAACATCCAATCTGAAAAAAGGAGGTGTGTCGTCTTGAAATATTTCTGGTCCTTCGGCCACATTACTGCGTAAGGAGGATGTGTCCACAATATGCCTTGCTTTCGTGGTTTGGGCAGACAACCACCCTCTCCTAGTCTGTTTCTGAGAGGGGTATGTGAAATAACATGCTTGTTGAGCCTGAGTCGCCAGGATGAACAGATCCGTCTCCCCTGTTGGTAGCCGACGAGTTGAGTTTATGTCAACTAGTGGATATTTCGTATGTTTCTGCATCCCAAGCGAAGACAAATCATACCAATCACACTTGAAAAGAATCACAGTTAGTGCACGACCACTTCCCCAATACTGAACCCCTATTACCTCCTGTAGGATTCCAAAATAATGGGATTCCCCTGCATCGTCGGCCTTAACGTATACACCATTGTTATTTGTCTTCTTACGCTTGTTAAACTGTGTGGTGTGAAACCTAAGACCATTTATCAAGTAACCATCAAATACTTTCACACTGTTGATTGGGCCGCTTACCAACGCAATGATGCGGGGATCTATAGGATAATTTTGAGACGCAATAATACCCTTGATCCAGTCAACAAAGTACGGTGTGTTTGTATTTGATGCTCCGGAAGGCCAACACACATTTGCTCGTCAAACAATCTATGAAATTCACAATTTTAATAGGGCGGAAGAGGTAATAAAATTTTTAAACAAATATAATAATGTACTTACCTCAACCATGGATCTATTTCTGGGCAATTGAGAAGGATGTATAACTCAGCAGCTCTATACTCGACCGTGTTAAGGTACCTATCCCTTAGTGCACGACCAATTGGTTCCCCTTTCACACGGAAGATTGAGAGTTCTTCATTGAAACCTTCAGAAAGTGCAACCTCATTCCTGTTGAGACGATTGGCTCTTGTCTCAATAGATTGCTCAAAATAGTGTTGTAAGAAGTTGGTGACTTCAAAAATGAGATACTCCTCGGCAATGGATCCTTCTACACGAGCCTTATTCTTTACTGCTTTTTTAAATCTTGCATGCGTCTGCAATATACAAAAAACAAAAATAAATAAATAACCAAATAAACAATTATCCATAACATTTGTGTAATAAAGACCAAAAAAATACAGTTACCTCTCAAAGGGATACATCCACCTGTATTGGACAGGTCCTCCAACCTTTGCTTCCCAAGGAAGGTGTATGGCCAGATGCTCCATACAATCGAAGAACGAGGGAGGGAATATTTGCTCGAGCTTGCACAGTGTAATCACAATCTATCTCTCTAATTCTTCCATTGCGTGTATGCTTAACTCTGTCGAACAAAGCGATCGAAAGAATACGCTCACCTCCGTGATTGCCTCCCAAATAGGGTCCTCTAATAAGTCCCGAAATGCAATAGGTAGCAACCTTTGCATAAAAACATGACAGTCGTGACTTTTCATTCCTGCTAGTCGTAGTTGGGGTATTTAGGCGCAACGGTTAATGTTCGACGCATATCCATCCGGAAACTTGATTGCACTTACCCATTCGCACACCTTTCGCTTTTCATCTTTACCTAAGCAGTACTTTGCCTTTTTCTTTGTCCATTGGCCGTTACGTGAAGGTATCGGATATAACCCAGTTCTGAGTGTCAACTCCTTCAAATCCTTTCGCGAATTCAAGTTATCCTTCGTTTTATCTGGGTCGTCCATCACTGTATTTTTGATGTTGTCAAAGAATTTTTTTTCACAATGCATTACGTCCAGATTGTGACGGATAAGATTTGAATGCCAATATGAAAGTTCCCAAAAACATGCTACGTCGAATCCAGTTGTGCTCTGTGCCAAAACCCTCCACAAAGTCGCCACTGTCTCCGTACTCAATTTGAGGTAGATAGTTAACCTCATGTCTGATTTCTCGGCCCGATTTTCGAACTATTGGTGCATCGTAATCTCCCTCACCCTTTCTGAAATTAGTAGTGTTGGAACGAAAGGGATGTAAAGGAGGCAAAAAACGGCGATGACACTCCCACCAACATGGTTTCTTTCCATGATCAAGACAGAAAGACTTTGTTTGCTTCATACAATACGGGCAAGATAGCTTACCGTGCGTACTCCACTGGGATAACATTCCGTAAGCTGGAAAATCACTAATCGTCCACATCAAATGCGCTCTCATTACAAAATTCTGCTTCCGGAATGAATCATAAGTTTCAGCTCCAATCATCCACAACGAAAAAAGTTCATCGATTAGGGGTCTTAGCATCAAGTCAAGGTTCTTTCCAGGACTCCTTGGTCCAGGGATCAACAAAGACAAAAATATATATTCTTGCCTCATGCACATATCAGGAGGGAGATTGTAGGGCGTAACAAAAACCGGCCAACAAGAGTATGAATTACCAAAGCTTCCCCACGGGGTGAACCCATCTGTGCAAAGACCAAGCCTAACATTTATAGGCTCGGCAGCATAATCTGGATACTCTTCATCAAAAGATTTCCACGCCTTACCAGTAGCTGGGTGAATCATTGTATCGTTTTCTCCTTTGCATTTTAGATGCCACGTCATGTGTTGTGACGTTGCTCGAGACATATACAACCTCTGCAATCGAGATGTCAAAGGAAAATACCACAATTTCTTTTTGGGAATACGTTTGGCCCTTGGATTTGTACTCTCTCGGCCCTCGAATCTGTCTGCTTGACACACTGGACATTTAGTATAACTGCTAGCTTCGAACTCCCCATAGTACATGAAACAATTATTCTCACATAGGTCATAAGTCTTCTTTTCCAGGCAAAACCGTTTTAATACACGCTTCATCCCTCTAACATTCTGCGGAATTTTTTCGCGGTCCTCTGGAATCAAGACTTTGTGCAATTGTTTTAGCCATTTGTTACAACTAGCTTCAGTTGTGTTGTGCAAAATCTTATTTGTCATAAACTGGGCCACGAATTCCAAAGCCGTTTCACAGTCTCCTGTACTTATTCGCGTCTCTGATTGTCGCAATAATTCATAGAAATCCCTTGCCTCGTGGGTTGGTACATCCTCTGCCTCTTGATTAGACTGAACATTCTCATAACGACCACCAAACACATCGTCGACCATTTCCCTATAACAACCACCAAAATCTTCACGAGGAGGTGACTCCACTGGATTATAAGAACTCGACGCCCCGAATGTGTTACCAAATGACTCACCGTGCGCTACCCAAACATAATAATCTTGAACAAAACTCCGCTCGTAAAGGTCATACTTAATTCTGTCCGTTGTATGATACTTAGTGTTTTTACATTTTCGGCACGGGCACTTAACTTTGCCTCGATTGAGCAAGTTAGTCTGAGAAGATGCATATTCTACAAACCTATCAACACCATCAATAAAGCTCTGATTCACATAACCATCCGTCAATCTATCGTACATCCAACTCCGATCTTCGTTGTTATACATTTTAGATCTACACCAACAATCAGAAATCGAATTTATTGTCTAAACATTACATATCAAGTCAAATAATAAAAAAATCTTTCATCAATAAACATTACATGACAAGTCATTAATATTACTAATACTAACAATAAACATATTACAATCACAAAAAATCTACCCTAATTAAAGCTTAAGAACAATATTTACCACAATATTAAACTAATTAAAGCTTACGAACAATATTTACCACAATATTAAACTCAGTCAATAATAAAAAAATATATGTAATGTATTCATGAACTCGTAATTAAAGACTTAGAAAAAAAAAATTACATACCTCTTAACATTCGACTTTTGCAGATCTAATGATACATATACAATTCCGATGTTTTGTTACAATGTAACAACAATGGAGGAAAATGAAGGAAAATGAGGAAAATGAATTTTGAAGATGGTGAATAGAGGATGAAGGGAGAGATTCCCGTGCAATAATTGATAGAATGGGATTAATCTATTCCTAAAGTGAATGTTGTTAATTTAGCTTTTTTTTAAATAAATATGGGAGGCGAAATTTCGCCTCCCATCAACAAGACCACGATCCGCGTGAAAGGTGTCTTGGCAGGTCTAGACCGTTAGATATTCTCAATCAGCACATTTGAACCGTTTAAATTTAACCATGTGGTGACATATGGGAGGCGAAAAATCGCCTCCCATATGTGAAAAAAAATTCTACATATACGAACAACCTTCCCACAGAACATCAACAACAAAAAAAAGTTATTACCAAAGATACCAAAGTTATATTTGCAACATTCTTCACCAACATTCACAAGATTAAGTTATTACCAAAGATACAAGGAAGAATACAAGGAGTATTAATGCAAGATGAAGATGGTGTTCCTATTCAATCTTCACCAACATTCACAAAATGAAGTTATTACCAAAGATACAAGGAAGAATACAAGGAGTATTAATGCAAGATGAAGATGGTGTTCATATTCATTTTTTTTTGGCTAGCTACTTTTATTCACGAACACAATAAATAGTTTTTTTTGAGATTTTTTTATGTAATGTATTGGAATTTAGTGATATATGTTGCAAGTTAATTATGTTTGTATTTTTCTATTTACATGTCATAGTATTTACCAAATGTAAATAAATAATATAATGAAATTATATGAATCTCATCATTTTGTAATGTTAGTAATATTTTTTTGTATAAATAAATGTTGATGAATTAAATCATGTTGTGTTTCAATTTTAATTTTTATTTTCAAAAATAACCAAATTACTGAAATTAGGAGCTATTATTTCAAATGAAAATTAGTGAAAAAAATTTAGCGCCTAAATTTTGCCGCTATTTTTTTTACACAATTCTGTAAATGGTAGGAGGCGAATAATCGCCTCCCACCATTCTCATATTTTAATAATAATTAGAAGCCAAAATTATATTTCAATGATAAATAAAATATAGGAGGCGAATAATCGCCTCCCATAATTCGCATTATATTTAAATGATAAATTAAATATAAGAGGCGATAGATCGCCTCCCATCGTAATATAAAATATTAAATATACGTCTGACCCCACTAAAACTGCAGCGGACTAATCGCCTCCTATCTCTGAATATAAGAGGCGATTTATCCGCTCCCACAAGCCTGAAGGCAAATAATCGCCTCCTATATGATAAAAGACACCCATATAAGAGGCAACAGCTGGCTGGCAGGTAATCGCCTCATATTTTTGATATAAGAGGCGATTGCGGGATTATAGGAGGCCATTCCTCGCCTCCTATATACAATAATTCTTGTAGTGTATCCACGTTATTCTGTCATTGTATAAGAACGCGTAATTACTTTTGTTGCCTTTTATGCTTCAAAGTTTTGATGGCGAACTATAAAATCGGCAAAGGAATAAGCATCTCCCTTATATAAGGAGTTGATATATATTCAGAGCAAAATTTCTAAATACAGAGCAATTTCTTCATTTTATTTCATTGTTCTCTAATTTACCCTCACCAATTTTTTTTTTTCTATTTTTCAGTATCTTAATTTCTCCTTTTTTAAAAAGGCAATAAAAGGGAAACATTCTCTCTCATGCTGAATGATAGATTCTCTTTCTTATTTATGGAGACAAAATCAAAAGAAAATCATTTCTTTCTAGAAAGTTTGAATTTTTTGTGAAATTCCTATATCCGTACAAAATTGTTTTGATCAGAAAAGAAAACCTTATACTATTGTTGTGACTCATGAAATTATTTACTGGTTATTGGACTCCATCAATATATACACACACATATGCACATATATGATTATAATTATTACATGATTTTATTTATTATGCTAGTCCCCAAGCTATATTTTCTTAGGCAATTTCGATAGTGACTTAAGAAGCCTACAGTTTTTTTTTTTTTTTTTTTTTTTTGTATATTTTTGCAGGACCCTTCTAAATACCTGTAGGTACATAACGAAAATGTAATAATATATTGAAAAAACTAAAGGAATCAGATTTTCTATAATAATTTGTAAAAACTACGTACTTCTTGTACAGGTAATTAACTCATACGACATTGAAATATAGTACGTAAATTACGTAATCTTTTCTTATAAAATTGTAGTAAATCACGTTACTAGTATGTCAAAACTCAAAATATAAAGTGATGCAAAAATAATTAATTGACATTATATTTTTATGACTATTTTAGATATTTTGGATGAATTAATGACTATTTTAGATATTCGGAAATTACCTTTTTTGATTGTCTTTATACTGTTAATTGATAGTGAAATTAACATTCTTAATTATGTAATTATGGATTTATGGTATCGGATACAGAATTATTTATTAAATCTGGAATGAAATAATTTGGTTCAATTTGTATCCTTGATAAAAGGAAAGAGAGACATTTCCTTAAGTTTGTGAAGATTCTTTAATTGTTGATGAGCATCGATTAGCTAGATTCACAAGGACATTAATAGAAAATGTTATAAAATTGCTCTGTGGTTAAGGATTTAGCTCGTCTATATCATTTGCCGTTATATAATCATCGATCTCTTAATATATAAAATAAAAAATAATATTTCTTTCAAACAACAACTGCCATATATATATATATATATATATATATTAGCTCTAAAAATTATATTTTTCCATTTAACAGAAGTTCTCAATGTATATGTATACATGGATCAATGATCAATTAATGTATCTGCGAGTTTGAATAGTGCTGATAATGAATCGAATTTTCTTTATGTAATTATTTTCTATAATCGCATATCATGAACTCCTAGCTCGAAATCACAGTGCACAGATCGTGTTTTCTTCGGAGTATATATTAATTCTAGGGATTTTGGCACAATATCCTTGTGATATAGGAAACAAGTACGTTATTTTCTTATAAAAAATATAAAGTATTCCATTGTGTTATGTTAAATAGGACATATTACCTCCTGTAAGAGAATATGTAAATTATTCATGTGTTATGTTATACTGCAGGCACACTATACCTCTCTACTTATTTGTATAAATTGCAAATTAGCCCTGCCCTTCTTATGCACAACTGTTATAAGTGATCTTTTAATTAAAATCATAGGGGGTAAAATGACAAAGTATTTTACATAACACATAGGAGATAATTTGTCCTTTTTATAACAGAATAATGTGTAATTTATTTAATATAATACATGGATAATATGTCGTATATTTAATTAGCACTGTTAACATTCATGAAAAAAGCCATAGTCTTACAAGACAAAGGAAAATATTACAAAGAATGAATATCAAAAGTACCTAGGGCTTACAAGAGAAAAAATATATATACAAATATACAAGACAACTAAAACACCAAAAGAACTAAACTGCCCTTAAGACAAGTAATATACAAATATACTAATATGCCACCCCCCCTCCCACCCTCTCAAACTCGAGAAGATACTGCAATAAGTAATGAGAGTTTGCCAACAAAGAAGTTGTGTCGATGAATCGTATGTGCCTTCGTAAAGAAGTCAACCAACTGCATCGAAGACGAGATGAACGGTAGAGAGATAACACCATGCTGAAAATGATGTCGAGTCACATGACAATCGATCGCAATATGTTTGGTATGCTCATGAAAAACATAGTTATGAGCAATCTGAAAGCACTTTTGTTATCACAATACATGGGTGAGGGGGATGACAACAACACCCCCATATAACCTAACAACCGTCGTAACCAAACAAGTTCAGTTGTGGTGGAAGCCATAGCACAATACTCTGCCTCGGTAGAAGAGCGAGAAACAACATCTCGTTTCTTGGTTTTCCAAGAGATGAGAGAATCACCTAGAAAAATACAGTATCCAGTGGTAGATTTTCGATCGGATGGATCACTAGCCCAGTCTGCATCCGTATATGCTCGAAGTTCTAAGAAAGAACTCGAAGGAAACAATAGACTCTGATAAATAGTCCCACGAAGATAACAAAGAATGCGAATAACAACAGCCTAATTATCAGAGGTAGGTGCAGCAACAAACTAGCTAAAAACATGGACCGCATAAGCAATATCCGGTCGGGTAATAGTCGAGTTTACCAAACTACCAACAATAGACATGTACAAAGTGGGATCTAGAAGAAGTGTTCCGCGAGTCGGAATATAACGAACATTTACCTCTAAAGTCTTTTCAAGCGTTATTTCTCAAGAAGAGTATGTTTCTTTTGCTTCAATGCGATAAGTAAGAGTCTCCTGAAACAACAACACGTGTGTCTGTAAGATGAGCTTGCTCTAAAATATCCGAAGTATACTTCGACTGAGACAAAAGATAGCCTTTTGGAGATGAGGCAACTTCAATACCTAAAAAGTAACGAAGAGGACCCAAATCCTTATTATCAAACATACGAGATAAAGTGTGTTTCAACACCTTGATACTCTCAACATCGTCACTTGTAATAACCATATCATCAACATACAGTAAAAGCATTATGCGACCAGTATAATTGCATTTAACAAATAAGGCTGAATCATTAGAACTCGAGGAGAAGCCAAGAGAACAAACAGCTGTGGAAAACTTCTCAAACCAAGTTCTTGGAGCTTGCTTAAGCCCATATAATGCTTTCTTAAGTCTACACACCTGCCCTTTTTTCATGAGGAACACCCGGAGGAGGTGTCATGTACACTTCCTCACGAACATCACCATTTGAATGCATTTTTCACATCTATCTATGAAATATACTATTGTCGTACTAATGCAACTGCAATAAGAACTTTGACATATGTCATTTTAGCAACAGGAGCAAATGTCTCCTCATAATCCATACCATATTGTTGAGCAAATCATTTTGCAACTAGACGAGCCTTATATCGCTCTACTGAACCATCAACTTTGGTTTTAATTTTATATACCCATCGAGAACCAATTGGTTTTTTCCCAACTAGAAGAGGAACCAAGTCCCAAGTGTGATATTTGTTCAACGTTGATAGTTTCTCAGCCATAGCCTCTTGCCAAAAAGTATCTTGTGCTGCCTCAAAATAAGAGGTAGGCTCACAAAGAGGCCAAACAGACGCCAAAAAGGAAAAAAATGAGTAGACTTACGAGTACGCCTGGGATACCGTTCCTGAGCTGGATCCAAAATCGTAAGAGAATGAACTCTTCATCAGCACCCAAGTCATCACCATCACCAACACCATTATTGTCATCCCCAACAACATCACCAATGCCAATGTTCTCACCAGTTGGATCATTAGTTCCAATATCAGAACCATCAAGACTAAATGGGTCAATATGAATAATATCAAACCGTGTCACATTATGGGAGCTTCTGGGAATGAAAAAAATATGGAATATGCTCAATAAAGTGAACATGAGGAGAAACATAATATTTTCTAGCAACTGGATCATAACACCGATAACCCTTCTAACCATTCCCATATCCCAAAAATACACATATTGCAACACGTGAAGACAACTTAGTTCGATCAACATGTGGACGAAGAACAAAACCTATGGGCCCCAAAATCCACAAGTGAGAATAATCAGGAGTTTGACCAAATAACTTAGCATATGGAGAGAGACATGCGTTCTTAGGAGTTGGAACTCTATTTATGATATAAACATTAGCGAGAACTGCTACTCCCCAATACTCAATAGGTACACTAGCAGACAAAAGCATAGAATGTGGCATTTCAACAATATGCCTATGTTTTCTTTCAGCTACACCATTTTGTTGAGGTGTGTCTGTACAAGAGGATTGGTGTACAATACCATCACTAAGAAGAATGTCAGAGAATGCCTTACTTGTATATTCCCCACCTAAATTAGATCTAAAACATTTTATGACTTTAGAGTGTTGAGTTTTCACTAGGTAACAAAGTGAGCATAAATGTCAATGAATTCAGAACGGTTTTTCATCAAGTAAACCCAACAATAACGAGTATAGTCATCAATTAAAAACACATAATATCGTGACTCCCCCCTGTAGGAACAAGAGCAGGTCCCCCAAACATCAGAATGAATCAAATTAAATCAAATGGTGCAAAATAAGTGGATGTACTATGATTAAATAGTTTTGTAGAAAACTTCCCGAGTTTACATCCACTACAATAAGAAATATCCTAAGACTGCAAGTCTCCCAAAACACCTCTATTACATAAAACCCCCAGACAAGATCCAAATAAATGACCTAGTCTAGAGTGTCACATGTAAAACTTCGAAGAAGAAGAATTCAAATGAAAGGTAGATAGATCAATACTCGTAGTTGTAAACTGACCATCAACCTTCATGCAATCCAAAACATAAAGTCCCCCCTCCCTACTTCCAGCCCCAAGTATTCTCCCTGATTTCGGATCCTGCACATGATAAGAAGTAAAAGGAAAGTGAACATCAAGACCACGATCACACAATTGACCAACAGAAATAATATTCATAGCCAATTTAGGAATACAATAAACATCACGTAGTGAGAGATTGTCTGTTTGAACAGTACCAACACCTACTACTGGCATATGAGTGCTATCAACAGTCATAACAAATGTAGATGGTAAAACATGAGACATAGATACAAATGAGTAGCGATCAGGAGATATGTGATGAGATGCTCCGGAATTCAACACCCATAAGGACGAGTTTCTACCTGATATAGATGGAGCAGACATAGCATATGGTTGAGACGGGTTTTTGTTTGCCTGAAGAAGGTTCTGTAATAGATTAACCAAAGATGTGTTGTCTGACAAAGATGACTCAACAAGAGTTGGGTCCAATGTAGGCATGACAACAACTGTATTAGGCTGCCCTCTAAAACGAATATTATGTGAATTTGAAGGGTTTTCACTTGACTTCTTTCCATATTCCTGTTGTGGTTTGCCTTTCTGGTGCAATAAAGGACACTAATTCTTCCAATGACCATTTTTATGACAATAGCGACACTCATCCTTATCATAACTCTTTTGTTTAGATCGGTTATGACTAGGTTGAGTAACCAAAACAGAACCAACATGAGTGGACTTCTCAGTTTGAGTCTTGAGGCGGGTTTCTTCAGCCAACAATTTATGCACAACTGAATCAATTGATGGCAAAGGAGTACGGTGCAGAATTGATTCACGGATGCCTTCATACTCAGAGCGGAGATTGTACAATAGTTGAACCAAATGTTGTTGTTCCCTCATTTCAATATACGGATCGAATGCTTTCAACCAGCGCATTCTGTCATAGCCAACTGATCCCAAAAATTTGTCATCTCAAAATAAAACTTTTGAATACTTCGATCGCCCTGTGTAAGAGCACGAATTTTCCTTCAAGTTGATATTGAACAACAAAGTTGGACCTCACATACAACCTCTCCAAATGGTCTAAGACTTCTTTCACGGTATCAAACTTAGCTAACTGAACACCAATCTTATGCTCAACAGAATTATTAATCTAAGTAATAATTTTAGAATTATTGGTATCCCACACATCCAATAACTCAACAAAATTAGCATTATATGTCTTAGGAGCAACCAAAACACCAGAAATATAATTTCACATCTTCTTTCCTTTTAGAAAGTTTTTCATAATATAACTCCAATACCCATAGTTTTTCTCATAAAAAAGAACACTAATCAACTGCAATGAACCATCCCCTCCCGTCATGATAACAAAAATCGAAAAATGCAGCAACACAGAAAGCAAGACTAACCCAAAAATAGAATTGGGGCAACAAATTGAACGAAAAATTGCACCAAATCAAAATCAAAATTAACACACCAACAAGTTCAGAGAGTGCAGCGGATTACCAGAAATCTCTAGCAATACAAAGACGAAAAACCCAAAAAATTGGTCAACGTGGTGTCGTGTTTGCCTACCGGTTGGGTCAGAGATTTGACTCTGATGCCACGTGAACATTCATAAAAGAAGCCATAATCTTACAAGACAAAGAAAAATTATTACAAAATAATAAAGATCAAAAGTACTTAGAGCTTACAAGAAAAAGAATATATATACAAGACAACTAAAACACTAAAAGGATTAAACTACCCTTTAGACAAGTAATATACAAATATACTAATATGCTAACAACCACGTGGGTGCTTTTGTTTTTCACAGAGACGTGCTTAGATTCACATAACACAAACGTAATTGCCCTTAATTTTATAATTAATTAGTGAATTCTATCTAGACTTCACTTATCTGGAAAGCAATTAGTAAATTAGTTGTATACTTCAACTCTCGACGGTATCTCTCTTAATTCACATAGATTACAATTAGGGGCGAAGGCACGGGGGGTGCATGTGGGTGCACCTGCACCCCCCAACATTTTAAAAAAAAAATTATATATATATTAAGTATTTTATATTATGTAATGAGCAGCCCATATATTATTGGCCTCCCCCCAGTTAGATTTGGGCTTCCATTAATTAATGAAAGGTCAGCCCAATAACTAAAGAAACAAAGAAAAAATCAGCCCACATCAATACAACTTGGATTGATTAAAAAATGAAAAAAAAATCAGTCTGCGCATCCTCTTTTCCAGCGGCTGAAAGGTGAAAGAGAGTAAGAGATAGAGTGCGCAACTGCACATCCTCTTTTTTCTTCTGCAAATCAACTGTAAGCGCCTGCACATCCTCTTTTTTTTTCTTTACTTTGTTTTGTGTTTTCTTAATTGTTGTAGACTATAGTTAATTGCATAAATATGACAATGTGTTGATAAGGTTACTAGGTCAGCCCTTAGAATAATTACAAATATCTTGTCTTTGATTCTGGAACATCCGAACAGAACTTTAAAGGCATGAAATGGATATGGGCATTGTTTAATTGTTAATTAGCCTGCTTTGTTTGATGAACCATACTTTTAATTAGCCTGCTTTGCAACTGCGCATCCTCTTGTTAATTGTTAATTAGCCTGCTTTGGATCTACTTTTGGAAGAATAATTTATAATTTCAAGCTAATTGTATCTTTTGTTGTTCTAAGTTGTTAAAGTGTTTCATTAGATTTAGATGGGAACCGAACAGTTACATGGTTTTTCATGAGACTAATAATATACTTTGTCTTGTTTTTACAGATTTTGGACAAATGAGTAAAAGAAAAATTGACTCTTATTTCATAAAAAGAGTTCGAGATGTGACAAATAATCCCGATGTTGATGAAACTCCTTCTGAAGTTATAAATGTTCCTCAATCTCAAGTTGAACAAGAGGATTCTCCTCAAAGGGAAACTCAAAGGGTTGATGTAGAAGCAAACATTAATATTGAACGAGATCCAGGTAAGCGTTTAATGATATGGAAATATCCATTAAATAAGAAAGATGAAGTTCGACGACTTTATTTGAAGCTTGGCCCTTATAAAGTAGAGCCAGAAAAAAACCCTGAACTTGTTGATAAATATGGTAGAAGGTTTCTTAGTTCTTGGTACGACTTATTTCCTGATTGGTTAGAGTGGTCTCCTACGAAGAACGCTGCTTTTTTTTTTTTTATAGAAAGATGGAGTTTCGGCAGTCAACAACCACCGAAACTCAGATTTTATTAAAACATAAATAGCAGAGCAATGTCAACAAAATCTATAATTTTCCCTATTACAAGAATCATCATTAACAAAATCAGCAATAAACGATGGACATGACATCCACCACTCCACTCCTTGATGCCTTGCCCCATGGTTTGCCAATGCGTCTGCCGCTTTGTTACCCTCTCGAAAAATATGAGAAACCCGAAATTGAATCATGTTAAGGAATTGCAAACAGTTGGACCACTGACTTCGCATGTCCCATGGAACTTTGTCAGATTTAGCCATAAGTAAATTAACCACATAGGTAGAGTCGCTTTCAAGCCAAAGATAATTCCACCCGTTTTCCTTAGCTTTGTCGACCGCAAGTATCGCTGCCCATAGTTCCGATTCAAAAGAAAATACATGCTCAAGCTTTGCCGCAAAAACCCCTAGAGGAAAACCACGAGAGTTCCTAACCCCCCCCCCCCCCCCCCCCCCCCCGCGCCCCCATCTCCCGGCGTGCCAAAGGAGCACCCATCTGTATTACATTTAATCCATTCCGCGAGTGGAGGATGCCATCGAACCGAGATAATCCTAGGCGCTTTTCTTGGCAACAGTGACATGCCAAATAGTCTGAGGATTCTCAGATCTTCCATTGAATTTGCTGAACCAATTTTGAAAAACTCCACCTCTTTTATACATCTCCAGAGGTGGCGAAGAAGATGAGAAATATCGGGCGCAAGGTCCTCAAAGACACATTTCTTTCTCGTGGCCCAAATAAGCGAAATACTCGAGGTCACTGCTGTTGTCCAAAGAGCTCACACCTGTGTGCTAAAGTGCGCTTTAGCAGCTGATAAAAGAAGCTTGTGGAGGTCCCCTGATGTATCTACTCGGCATCTAAATACTCCAGCGATGGCTTCCCATATAGTTGTAGCGAATGAACAGTGAACAAAAGTATGTGACACTATTTCTACGTGTGTTCGGCAAAATCTGCATATTGATGCAAAAGAGAAACCTTTTCGCATGAGGACGTCTTCGGTTGGGATGTACCCAAGTGCAGCACGCCAACAAATAATAGAGCGCGACGGAGGAAGGAAATCTTTCCAAATAAATTTTTGCCAAGCAATAGAAGCACTGTTGGATAAACAATATTTGGTATAAGCACTACGCACATGAAAGTCTCCATTTGTGCTCAAGGACCAAACATAAATATCTTTGTCACCCTCAAGGAATTTATGCGCCTGAATAACCTCTCGAAGATACGTAGGAATTGACGTAGGAAGGTTCCATTGATTATTTTTAAAGAAATCAATAACCTTATCATGAAGGGCGTGTCTATCCGCTCTATCTATCTCCAATCTATCAGCAACACATGGGTATATCCAGTTATCATTCCAAAAGTTGCAAGTTGATTTTTTACCCGTTAACCATCGAATGGATGCATAAACAAGATCTGCACCATGGCGTAATGAGCACCAAATGGAAAAGGATATGTATGTCTCTTTTATCTGAGCAACGCCACTAAAGATTCGTTTCTTTAAAAGGCTTAGAGGCTACGTTGCACGGACACGGATACGTGGATACGTATCGGACAAGATACGGATACGAAGATACGGATTTTTTCAAAATCACATATTGAGATACGTCAAGGATACGTCGAATATTTAATATTAAAAAATTATATATGTATATATATATTATTTAAGTAAATATATAAAATGATGAATATTAAACACTTATAAAATTCTAAAAATAATTAACATATAGCCATATACAAAGATCCACCATTTCACAAACTCAAATATTAATTGATAAATATGTTCAACACGAATATTACAAAGTTTCATAATATAACAAAGATTAATATTGCAATAGCTTATTTATTGTTAAACAACATCATCAACAAACAAAACCAACTCAAAGTCGGGTTCATCAAGTGAAAAGTGAAAATGATGAACTATTATATGAGTTAAATGAATTAATAAATTAGAAAATTGTATTTTGGTGTTTGTAGTATGAATAAATCCACCCCTAAAATTTTCAAAAATAATAAAATAACCTATTTTATTGAGGACACGTATCAGATACGCCTTAGGATAGTATCTGATACGTATCTAATTTATTAAAAAAATCATATTTAAATAGGATACGCCACGTGGCGTATCCGACACGTATCTGAGGCGTATCTGAGGCGTATCCGAGGCGGACACGTATCCGATACGGGATACGGAGCCATTTTCAGAGTATCCGTGCAACATAGCTTAGAGGGTATGCTTCTGTATTGATGAATTTCCAGCAAAGCTTGGCTAATAAAGCCTTGTTCAAGCTTCTTAATTGCTTAACTCCGAGCCCCCCTCTGCAATGGGAGAGCAGCATTTTTTCCACGGCACCGTTACCAATTTTCTCGTATCAATGGACCCTGACCAGATGAAGTTGCGGATCGCTCGCTCCATACGGGATAATAACTCTTGCGGCCAAGAATATATAGAAAATGAGTGTATAAAAGAGCTTTGAATAACAGAGTTCACCAAAGTTACTCGTCCAACAGTAGATAGCATCGACCCTTTCCATGTAGCAAATTTGCTTAGAAGTTTATCCGCAATGGGCTGCAACCAGCGCTTTCTCGGGCTTCCTTTAAAAAGAGGGACTCCAAGGTACATGAAAGGACAGTGAATTTCTTTGAGGTTCAAGGAGTTAACAATATTCATTCGTCTAGAATCTATAATATGTTTCCCAAAACATACCCCCGATTTTCCCCAATTCACGTGTTGGCCTGAAAGTGCTGCATATGTGTCAAAGATTTTCCCTACCGTCTTAACATTCTGTTTTGTAGCAGCTACAAAGAGAAGAACGTCATCTGCGTACAAAAGGTGTGAGGTGAACCTTTGTGTAGCCGTGTAATTCATAGGCTGCAATTTCTTGTCTTCAACGAACTTCGTTATAAGTCTACTTAGAAAATCCTCCGCAATGACGAATAAAAGTGGGGAAAGTGGGTCTCCTTGTCGAACCCCACATTTGCAACCAAAATAACCAATCGCTTCTCCATTATGCAGAATAGACAGACGGGAAGAAGAGAACCCGAATGCCTCAAGCACAGTAGTGACGAAATCCCAATCCATGGTATCAAATGCTTTGCGAATGCCCACTTGTAGTGCCATATTCCCACCAAAGACTTTCTTGTCTAAACAATTTACACCTTCCGACGCCGTGGCAATGCAGTGTGATATGTCCCGTCCTTTCACAAAACCAAATTGGTTGGGTGAAATAATCCTAGAAGCAATTCTAGAGAGGCGATTGGCCAAGATTTTAGTGATGATCTTGAAACAAAAATTGCTTAGGACAATCGACCTATAATTCTCGATGTGCAGAGCATCTTTTACTTTTGGTAAAAGAATCATAAAACTCGAGTTTAAACCCGTGGTAAGTTTTCCATTTTGGAAAAAGTATTGCACGCAGCGACATGTATCCTCCCCAACAATGTCCCAAAAAGTCTGAAAAAATTTGCCGGTGAAGCCATCGGGTCCTGGAGCGCTACTCCCATCAATAGAGAGCACTATTTTGTGAATCTCTTCATCTGAAGGAAGGCATGTGAGAGCATTATTCTCTGGGTCCTACCACAATACTCGGAACGACATATTTAATAAGGTTAGTATCCAGGGAGATATTATTTTTAACACTGAAAATATCTTCAAAGTACCGAGAGACAAAGTTAGATATTTCTTCCGCTTCAATGGACAAAGAATCGTTAATCATAAGGCAGTGTAATCCGGATTTGGCCATTTTAATGTTTGCTGCCTGGTGAAAAAAAGATGAATTCCTATCTCCCGCTGCCAACCACTTGTTTCGACTTTTTTCTTTGAGGTATATCTCCTGCTGCTTGAGCGCTAAATCCAGGTCCGCGTGAGCCTTCCCTTCACGTGCAATATTTTCATCTGTAGCTCCATTCTCTGTTATTTCCTGTTGGATATTTCCAAAAGTTGTTTCTGCCATTGAGATATTAGTATTAAGGAAACCAAAAACGTTTTTGTTCCAGCCTTTAAGAACTCCCCGTAGCACCTTAAGCTTAAGCGACAACGCCTGCATTGGGGACATGCCAGAAACCTGAATCCAATTTTCTTGAATGCATTGTCTAAGGCCTGGATGTGTCAACCACATGGTCTGAAATCTGAACCTAGCTCTGGACTTAGATGTGTTCCCTCGACAAGTAATCATTATTGGGCAATGATCAGATTTATGGCGCGGTAGTGCAGCACACAAAACTGAATTCCATGAGCTTAAGCATAGTGTGTTAACTAAAGCTCTGTCCAGCCAACACTCAACCCTTTTCTTTTTACGACAACCATCAGACCATGTGTATTTTGCACCCAAAAGCGGGACATCCAGAAGCCCGCAATCATCAGAGAACTCTCTAAATTCACGACAAGGTAGTGAAGCTGGAGGGCGTCTCGATTTTTCGTGTGAACCTTTAACTACATTAAAGTCTCCAATAGCCATCCACGGAAGATTATTTTGTTGCGAGAAATTATTGAGCTCTGTGAAAAGTTCTCGACGGCCCACCAAACTAGTGCTTGCATATATGCAAGAAAAAGCGTGAAGCGAACCATTGACCATTAACGAGAAAGTAATGTGTTGCCTATTGCTTATAACATTCTGGGGGGAATCCAAACTAGACTTTTGTAGGACCCAGAGGGAAGGGAGATTCCTGTCGTTTGTACTAATCAATGTCAATCCAAGAGCCTGTCAATATCTAGCAGGAACTGAATCAAATGACGTCATTGGTTCTGCCAAACATAATAAATCTGGGGAGTACCTCGTACAATAATTAAATAGCACTCGTTGTGTTTCGAGGTTAGCAAAACCCCGTCAATTCCAGTAAAGAACAATCATGGAGTATACCTCGGGGGCTTCCAAATTGCTCGTTTCTCCCAAACAATTTGGTCTTCCCTTTGATTTTTCTTCCCCGAAGCGGTGGTCCACACTTCATTTACTTCCTCAACTTGATCTGCCCATGAGCTAAGTTCCTTCCCCAATTGGGAATCCTGAGTATTAGCAGCGACAATGAATGGTTCGGCTGCATTTGTTATTTCCTCAATTGTTGTTTCATTTTCTACGACCACCATGTTTTTCTGGGGATTGCTCCCTATCTGTAATTAGCAATTGATGTTGCTCTTTCTCAGATTCAGCCGTTTGATCTGAGATATGTTCAGTTGCTAGTGGTAGTTCTCCTGATTCTTTCTCCATATCTCTCAACGGATGTGTCTCTTTCTCCGGGCTATAAACATCCTCCCTGACGCGATCAAAGATGCGTGGAACTGGAATATCTGATTCCTTGACTTTTCTCTACCAGGTAGTTCTATTTCGTGATCTCCCTCTCGAGGGACCACGGGCATCTTTAATGCCCTCCTGCTGGTCACTATTTTTTGTGTTTCTTCTGCAATTTAACGAAGAATGTCCAATGGATTTGCATGTAGAACAAAGCTCCGGTAAATCCTCATATTCGAGGCGTACCTAAATTTTTGATTCATCTGTGTCTACTCGTAGAGTCTCCTGAATTGGTTTTTGTAGATCAATATCTACTAGTATTCGCGCAAAGTGACCAAATTCCCCCTCAAGCGTGTTTTTATCAAATTTCAACGGGATGCCAATACCGCGCGCAATCTCTGCTAGAATTTGCTTGTCCCAATATTCCCATGGAAGACTATATAAACGAACCCATACCTGTGTCGACGTAGATTTTTGTGCGTAAGGATCAAAGCCCGGGGACCAAGGCATGAGACGAAGAATTCCGGGTTTAAGTGATATGGCTCCACGGCTCCAGATGGACTGTAATGTGGACTCGGAACTGAGAATGATATGATAGAAGCCCTTTCCAATGGAGATAAAACGCCAATCTGTACTGAGGCCCCAAATTTTGGTGAGCTTCAACTTCAGATCCTGTTGGCGCCACGGTGTCTTCCCTTTTGAGAGAGTAACTTTAGCAATTATCAAAAATTTGCAAGAATCCAGTCGTTGCTTGTAGGCCTGTTGGGAAATTTTGACGGCGTAATATCCACCGACATCGAAAACTTTGCCTCCATCGGGAGATCGAATTATTGGGGGTGAAGGCAGGTTGAGTGCTGCATGATATGATTTCTGGATTGAAGCGCGCTCAATTTGTGATTGGGTACTTGGGTTGTAAATGATTGACAGAGGGGCTGAACGGCGGGATACAATTTCCGGGAAGAGGTATTCCCAGTCCATGATGGGTGACGGGGGTCCGGCGGGTTGTACCTTAAGAACGCTGCTTATTTTCTGAAATGTTATGTGTTTGGAAATCCATCAACTGTTTATGGGTCGAATGCTTTTGTTGTTAATGGATTTCAATCTTGGAAAAAAGTGAACGAGGGAAAAGATTGTGCTTTTTTAACACATGAAGGATGTTTTCCTAATTCTTCACATAAGATTGCGGTAAGAAAATGTGAGGATATGATGAACTCACTCCAACATATTGACAAGATGATGGATAAACATTCTTCTGATATAGTGGTAAAAAATAGGCTTAGACTCAAACTTTCTGTGGATGTGGTAAAGTTATGTGCATTCCAAGGTCTTGCATTTAGAGGTCACGACGAACGTGTCGGCTCACGTAATCGTGGTAATTTTCTAGAAATTCATGACCATACGGCTTCTTACAACAAATAAGTGGCTTTATGTCTTAACGAAGCTCATTTAAATGCTACTTATACTTCTTCTACAATTCAAAAAGAGATATTGTCTATCTATGCTAGACGAATCCAGAGAGTTATTCGAGAGGAAATTGGTGATGGAAAGTTTTGTATTATTGTTGATGAATCTCGTGATGAATCAAAAAGAGAACAAATGGCTATTATTTTGAGATTCGTTGATAAAAGTGGAGTTGTGCAAGAAAGATTCTTTGAAATAGTTCATGTTGAGGATACTAAGTCACCTACATTAAAGAAAAAAATATGTGATGTTCTTTCCTTTCATAATCTCAGTGTACAAAATAACTGAGGGCAAGGGTATGACGGTGCTAGTAACATGCATGGGGAATGGAATGGACTGCAAGCTTTATTTTTGAGTGAATGTCCATATGCATACTACATCCATTGCTTTGCTTATCGTTTGCAGTTGATATTAGTGGCAACAACTCATGGTGTGATCCCTGTTGAACATTTCTTATCACATCTGAACACTATTATTAATGCGGTTGGTTCTTCTTCAAAACGTCATGATCAATTGCATCTTGCACAGTCTCTTCGAATAGCAGAATTGATTTCATCTGATGAGCTTGAAACTAGGACAGAAAAAAATCAAGTTGGTAACATACAACATGCAAGTGATACTAGATGGAGCTCTCATTTGAATTCTCTTCATAGTTTACTCAAGATGTTTGATTCTACTCTTGTAGTTCTGAGTGAGATTATAAATGATAAAGGTGTCGTATCCTCAAAAGCAGCAGCTGATGGAGCTTATGATGTAATGATGTCATATGAATTTGTGTTTATCTTGCATTTTCTAATAGAGTTATTGGGAAAGACAAATTTACTTTGTCGGATTTTGCAGGATAAGTCTCTTGATATTTTGCATGCAATTGATACAGTAACAAACACAAAAGAAATTGTTCAAAAATTCAGAGAAGGTGGATGGGCTCAGTTGTGTGAAAAGGTGAAGACTTTCTGTGAGAAACGTGAGATTGATGTACCTGATATGAGTGGTCCTCTTCGATCTAGTAAAGGGCATGCTAAGAAAGGTAATCCTATTACCTTGGGACATCATTATCGAGTTGATATCTTTAACGGGACGATTGATAACATCTTACAAGAGATGAAGTATAGGTTCAATGAAGATGCTATGGAGTTACTTCAGTTGAGTTCAACTTTAGATCCCAGAGATGGCTTTAAAAACTTTGATATAAATAAAGTTTACAGGCTAGTTGAGAAGTTCTATCCTCGTGATTTTACAGATCAAGAAAAGTTACATATTGGGTACCAATTGGAGCTTTTTGAAGTGGATATCCGAATGAATACTAGTTTTCAACAGGCCGCAACAATTTCACAATTGTGTGAAGTGTTATCAACAACCGAAAAGTCGAAGATTTACTTTCTTGTTGATAGGTTGATTCGACTTATTTTTGGTTCTTCCGGTTTCTACGGCAACATTTGAACGTGCATTTTTGGCAATGTAGATTGTGAAGACAAGATTGCGAAATAAAATGAAAGACGATTTCTTATCTAGTAGTCTTATTCTGCATATTGAAAAAGAAATTGCTCAGAGTTTTGATGATGATTCAATTATTGACGAGTTTGATAGTATGAAGCATCGTAAATCAAAATTTAAAGTGCCTAGGTGATTTTGATTACTTAATATTTATGTAAAACAGTGTTTGACATTACCTATTTTCATCTTCATATATTTGTTTTGACGAGATTGAATGTTTTTTTCGAGATTGAAAAAGTTATGTTTATTATTTTGATGATATGCTTAATATATTTGCTTTGACTTTGACGAGATTAGCTTCAACAACTTTGTAAACATGTACAATTCAAATATTATTGGTTAGTTAATGATCAAGTACATGACCTTTTTTAAAGCAAATTTATTATCGTTAATAAAAAATTATTTTATATTTACATTATTATTTTAATTAAATAAAAAAATATTTGTCATAATCTCGCCCCCCCTCTTATAAATTCCTGCCTTCACCCCTGATTACGATATTGTCTTAAGCAAATATATCATCATATTAAATATTATTGAAATTTCGCGAAGAATTTGTAGAAGCAATTGGCGTAATGCAACCAAAAAAAGTTTCCCTATTATATTAAACTAAAATATAAGTATTTTACTTGATTTTTGAATTGATGATGGGTTTTTTTTTTACATCGTAATTACATATGTTATGTTAGACTCCTATATTTAATATCTATAACTGGTTCATCCAAAGACAAAACAGAGGCCATAGTAACCAAGTCTGCTATTACTTTCTACTAATTTTTAAGGGGTTAAAGCACCCCAGCTCAAACTATATATATACTTCTTCCCTCAAAAAAAAAAAAACTATATATATATATACTTTTTTATACGATATATAAGAAAGTAATTTTATATATACTGTATAATCACGCTGTTGCTTGTTAATTTTTTTTTTTTTTTTTTGAGAATCATTGTAAGATCCTGACTTTGTCTCAACTGGGAAGCTGGGAGGGGATAACTAGTTTAAAAGAAAAGTAATTATAACCAGGATGACTTGGACATTCAAAATAGTTTTTTTTTTCTTCCGAATTACCAACCTACCAACTAAACAAAAAGTATTAAAATTGACTCGTTCATGTTAGCTTAATTTGCACTGCTTTGTTACCTAGTATTATTGGTTATAATGCCTATAAATACCCCGATGCCCTTCCTCCATCAGCACCATCACATCAACAATAAGCTTAACTCATCAGTTCTTCTCCTCTTCTCCTATTTATTTTGAAAAGGGTTAGAAAAGATTTGTAGTATGGCCATGAAATGTGGAGGGACTTTAATTGTTCTTGTGGCAGCAGCATTCATGTTTGGCATAGCTATGGGAAACAAGGATTGGAACAGTAGTACCTTTGCAGCAAACTGGAACAACACCAACTCTTGGCCGGGATTTTGGCCTCGAAATGCTACTCAACGCACCAATAGATTCGTGGTTGGTGGAACGGAGAATTGGCGGTATGGTTATAACTACACGGAATGGGCTATCAGGACCGGACCCTTCTACTTGAACGACACTCTAGGTACGTAACTAACTTAATATTATTATTTTGTTATTCTCTGTTAAACATATCTAGCTCTGTCTCTTACATTTAGTTGGTTGTAAACTAGTAATTAATTTGAGATGTTAATATGTGGATCGATGCAGTGTTCAAGTATGACCCGCCAAATGGCACCACAATTCCACACAATGTTTATTTGCTACCAAATTATAGGAGTTTCCAAAATTGTGACTTCACATGGGCAAGGCAAGTAGCAAATGTAACACAAGGAGATGGTGAAGGATTTGAGTTCACTTTAAAGAGATGGCAGCCGTACTACTTCGCATGTGGCATAAACAATGGTTCGCATTGCTCGGCTGGTTCCATGAAATTTGCAGTCTGGCCATTGATCCGTTGGTTTAATTAATTACTGATCAGTTAATTTGATTGAATTAACGAGAATTGTGGTGCCTCGATTGATTCCACTTTCATTTATCTCTTTTGGATTCTTTAATTCCTGTTTAATTAATGTTTACCGTTTGTTATTGAGCGAATAACCGCAGAGCTTGTACTTCTCTTTGTTTGTTATTGTTTGTGATTCTTAGTCAATAAAAGTTTGAATTACTGATTTAATTATATGAAATTGTGTACTCTTACATATCTCGTTGAAATTAAACTTATGTATAGTAAAAAGGTTGTTCAGCGTGCCAATAAAATATCAAAACTCTAATAAGAATAATGAGGTTCAGCCTTAATTAATAATTTCGTAAACCTAACTCAAGAGAATCATGATTAAAAAATAACTTCTACACGGGCTCGAATATATAGTAATAAAATCGTACCATAAAATTAAATCACGTCGCTCATACCTTCAATGACGTTTTCTGGACTCGAAATCGCCACTCTACATGGGCTCTCAATAGTTACACTTTAAAGCGATAAAAATGTTGTATTTGATATCATGGGCCTCAAGCGAATCACTGAGTCAAAACTAACAAGTTATGACTTATGACAACTTGTGTGAGAGAAAAAAATCTAATGTAATTTTTTTCAAACATTGGAGTCTCTTGTCCTACATCTATCCAACTTCCCCCACGTATAAAAAACTCCAACTTAGATTTTTTTTTTTCTGTTTCATATGTAAAATCATCGCTATCTTTCTATCACCTACATATCCACAACATTGCAAATCACATGATAATTTTTTTTTTAGCAAAACTAGAACTTTGCAAATATCAATTACACTAACTTTGATGCCATTCTAAATCCAGTCACTAGGGCTGTGCAAAAAAAAAAAAAAAAATCAGATCGATCGAATCGGGTGAAAATCGATCGAATGATCCGATCCGAAAATCGAATTGAATATTCACTACAAGAAAAAAGGGTCATTCGCGACCGCCCGAGCGGTCGCGAATGACCCTTTTCCGATCGCGGAAGACCTCGGTCGTGGAGGTCATCCGTGACCGCTGAGCGGTCACGACAGTCATCTGCGACCGCCCAGCGGTCACGAGAGTCATTCGCGACCGCTCGGCGGTCACGGATGACCCCGGGGTCATCCGCGACCGCCCAGCGGTCACGAGAGTCATTCGCGACCGCTCGACGGTCACGGATGCCCCGGGGTCATCCGTGACCGCTCGGCGGTCGCGGGCAACGCCGCGACCGCTCAGCGGTCACGGATGACGCCGACGGTCATCCGTGACCGCCGAGCGGTCACGGATAATATTTAAACCATCCGTGACCGCCGGGCGGTCACGGATGATATTCAAGCCATCCGTGACCGCCCGGCGGTCACGGATGATATTCAACGAAATAAAAAAATATATTCCGGCAAAATACCGAAATATATATTTGTTTTTTGCGAATAGAATGTATGGTTGAGCGATTTTTTTATATAAAACATCATTTAAGAGAATGCTTTGGGTTATAAGTAAAGAAAGAAAGAAAATAAGAGAGTTGGTGTTTTATTTTTTGGAGATATAAGGAAAGAGGAGAAGAAATTTTTTTGGTGTTTATGTTTTGGAGTGGGAAAGGAGGAGAAAGTGTTGGGTGTTAGAGAAGATAATTTGTGTGTAATGAAAATTAATGGGTGGAATGGTGGGTATATATAGAATTTGGGTGAAAATTTTGAATTTTCAAAAAAATTGAATTTCCCCCCAATTCCAAGGTCTTTCGCGACCGCCAGGCGCAACCCTACCAGCCACTATCATTCCATCTAAGGTGATTTTTAGTCCTTAACGATGCTCCACAAATTTTCTCACCTAAAGTTCTCACAATTAATATTATCCATAGTTAGATCACAAACTAGATCTTTTACACTACAACATGCCTTCAAAATGTTTTGGGGCAAATCTTATACCTCTATAGAACGCATGACACGTTAAGTCACATAATTAATTCTTTCACATTTAGCTATTTATGCACCTCTAATTCATCAAAATCTGAGTCACCATTTTCAGTGTCTTCAACATTCCACGCCCTATTCAAGTTAACACTCATTAGAGTGATGACCAAGTTGGTTGCATCTATAACATTTATATTCTCCGGATATGGCATAAGGATTGGGGGCCTTTTGCGGGGATTAGTTGGTTGTAGGATTTTTCTAGGATTGGATATTTGTAGGTGTAGGTTTGTCACGATTTGAATTAGGAGTCGGAAACCTTATGTTATCAACATAGTTGTGGCTAAAAGATTCAACAATATCTATCTTAAAATATAAGAATATAATTGTTCAAAAACTTCTTCATTTATTTTCTACTTCCAAAGTCAAATTATATGATAAACTATTGAAACATTGTCTTCAACCATGCCATTCACTGGTTCAAGTCTTGTTGTAACTGCGTGAATGCTAAAGCACTCACACCATGTGAACATCATCATCTGAGATTGCACCTCTCTCCATTATTGAACAAGATAAATTCACTTGACGCAAAAAGAAGGGCGATTTATTATTTTTGCCCATTAATTTATATAAACTTCAAGTTTTGCCCTTTTTTTTACCGGGCTTTTTTTGCTCGTTAACTTAATTTTTAATTTTAAATTTGTCCTGTGGGCTTCAATCTGGGCTTTTTATTATATATTAATCTAAATTATAAAAAAATAGTATCAATTCAAGTTTATTAAAAAAGTTTATTTAAAATGTTAACTAAATTTCTATTTACTAATAAAAACTAAAAAAATATTTATATTTACTAGTAAAAATTAAAAATAAATTTTTTTAATCTTAAGGTATAATTTAAAATAAATTAATATGCTATATTTAATTTTATTATATATTATACTAAATCATAAAAAAATAGTATCAATTCAAGTTTATTAAAAAGGTTTATTTAAAATGTTTACAAAATTTATATTTACTAATAAAAACGAAAAAAATATTTATATTTACTAGTAAAAATTCAAAATAAATTAATATGCAAAATTATATTTAATGTTATTATATATTGATCTAAATTATAAAAATAGTATCAATTCAAGTTTATTAAAAAAGTTTATTTAAAATGTTTACTAGTTTTTAATTAACTAATAAAAACAAAAAAAATATTTATATTTACTAGTAAAAATTTAAAATAATTTTTTTACTAGTAAAAATTTAAAATAAATTAATATGCTATATTTAATTTTATTATATATTATTCTAAATCATAAAAAAATAGTATCAATTCATGTTTATTAAAAAGGTTTATTTAAAATGTTTACTAAATTTATATTTACTAATAAAAACGAAAAACATATTTATATTTACTAGTAAAAATTAAAAATAAATTAATATGCAAAATTATATTTAATTTTATTATATATTATTCTAATTCATAAAAAAATAGTATCAATTCAAGTTTATTAAAAAAGTTTATCTTAAAAAAGTAAAAAATAAATAAATTAATCATGATCTTCATCACCACCACCAGTCCCCCCCCTCCCCCCCCCGCCCCCGCCGCCGTCATCGCCACCACCACCACCACGATCTCCATCAGATCCATCACCGAACACCACCACAATCTTCTTCTCCACCACCACTCCACTACCACCACCACCATCCTCTCTCTCCCCCGATCGCTAGCAAGGGTTTTTCCTCAATCTTCCCCCAATCCGTCACAACCCAACTCGAAATGGTTGTGGGTGGTGTGGCAGAGGTGGCGGAGATAGTGATGTGCGATGGTAGTGATGCAACAGTGGTGGTTCGCGATAGAGGAGTTGCGACGGTCATTCCCGGAGTTGCGACGCCATAGCAAGATCGTCAAAGGCAAATTCCATCCTAGAAATCGGATTCGATGACAACGACGAACTCGTCTTTGGACAAGAAATCGCCTTCGAATTTGAGAAGAAGGATGGGAGCGGCGACGGAGGGACGGAGGAGAGGGGCGGTGGTGGGGGTGTGGGTGGGTGGGGGGGGGGGGGGGTACGGGTAGGGCTTTTATTTATCTTTCTTTTTATTCTAAAAAAAACTGTTATAAATTTATTTTAAATTTTTACTAGTAAAAAAAATTTATTTTAAATTTTTACTTGTAAATATAAATATTTTTTTTGTTTTTATTAGTAAATAAAAACTTAGTAAACATTTTAAATAAACTTTTTTAATAAACTTGAATTGATACTATTTTTTTTTATAATTTAGATCAATATATAATAAAATTAAATATAATTTTGCATATTAATTTATTTTAAATTTTTACTAGTAAATATAAATATTTTTTTAGTTTTTATTAGTAAATATAAATTTAGTAAACATTTTAAATAAACCTTTTTAATTAACTTGAATTGATACTATTGTTTTATGATTTAGAATAATATATAATAAAATTAAATATAGCATATTAATTTATTTTAAATTTTTTCTTGTAAAAAGAATTTATTTTTAATTTTTACTAGTAAATATAAATGTTTTTTAGTTTTTATTAGTAAATAAAAATTTAGTAAACATTTTAAATAAACTTTTTTATAAACTTGAATTGATACTATATTTTTATAATTTAGATCAATATATAATAAAAAAAGCCCAGATTGAAGCCCACATGGCAAATTTAAAATTAAAAAATTAAGTTAACGGGCAAAAAAAAAGCCCGATAAAAAATGGCAAAACTTGAAGTTTATATAAATTAATGAGCAAAAATAATAAATTGCCCCAAAAAAGAAAGATTAATTATATATAAGGACGATTTATTAAAAATGCTCATGATGTTTGCCATTTTTATATGAAAATGGCCAAAAGAATTTCGGGCTTCAAAAATTCAATGTAACTATGGGTACCCTCTGCTAAAAATGTCCAATGGCTCTTATTCGGGCTATTTGACCTACGTGGCTGCCACATCGTCGCCACGTGGAATTTTTCGGGCAATTTCATCAAAATAGCAAACACAATGGGCATTTTTAATAATTCATCCATAATAGAATAATAAAATTTCAGAACTACCCTTATAATTTTAAAATTTCTTTTTGCACCCCAAAACATATAAGAAAAGTAAATTCATTATTTTGTTTAATTTTTTATATTTATATCTCAAAAACTAAACTACTAGTATTTATATTTATATCTGAATGTTTTTAATATTATACTATTTAAAAACCTAATAAAAAAAGAAGATGAATTTCATTAATTAAACTAGATTTTTTTAATTAATAATCATAAAAAAACTTCATCTTCTTCAAATGATATATATTTTCGAAAATTAAACGTTTGCAACAAACCTAATTTATATACAACAACAACAACAACCAAGCCTATAATCTCAATTAAATTGGAGTATGCTATATGAACCATGAATGAATCACGTCGAGTCGTGATCATGAATCTTCTGCCTCCATATGTTTCGGTTGACAAGCATGTATTTATTTAGATCTTTTAGCTTCATGTCGTTCCGTATGACCTCCATCCACGTCTTTTTTGGTCTCCCACGAGCTCTAGCCGTCTGTCCTAAGTCGAGATCTTCAACTCGTCGTACCGGTGCATCTATGGGTCTGCGTTTAACATGCCCAAACCATCTTAAACGGTTTTTTCGTATTTTCTCGTCGATGGCCGCCACGTCAATTTATGCCGAATATCTTTATCGTGCACCTTATCTCTCCTGGTGTTACCGCACATCCACCGAAGCATGCGCATCTCTGTAACGTTCATTTTCTGTGCATAACTTTGCTTAATAGCACAACACTCGGAGCCATAGAGCAAAACAGGTCTAATAGCAGTACGATAGAACTTTTCTTTAAGCTTTAAAGGGAAGTTACGATCGCACAAGATCCCTGTTGCACTCTTCCACTTTATCAATCCAGCTTGGATGCGGTGGTTGACATCTCTGTCTAACTCTCCATCCAGCTTGGATGCGGTGGATCGCACATGATCCCTGTTGCACTTTTCCACTTTATCCATCCAGCTTGGATGCGGTGGTTGACATCTCCGTCTAACTCTCCATCTGTAGTATGGAGCCTAAATACCGAAAATGCGTACTTCTCGGTATCTCTTGGCCATCCAACTGAACCCTGCCATCGTTGTTTCTTCGTTGTTTGCTAAACTTTCATTCGAGGTGCTCTGTTTTTGTTCGACTTAGTCGAATCCTCTTGCTTATAATGTTTGTCTCCATCGTTCTAATTTAGCGTTAACTCACATTCTTGTCTCATCGATGAGGACAATATCGTCTGCAAACAGCATACACCATGGGTCTCGGTCTTGGATGGTTCTGGTGATTTCATCAATTACAATGGAAAACAAAAATGGGCTCAAAGCTGACTCCTGATGTAAGCCAATTGTAATTGGGAAGGCGTCTATTAAATCGCCACAAGTTCGGACACTTGTCACCACATTCTCATACAAGGTCCACCATAATAGCTCTCGAGGTACTTTGTCATATGCCTTTTCTAAGTCGATAAAGACAATATGCAAATCTTTACTCTTTTCTCGAAAGCGTTCAATGAGCTGACAAATCAAAGGGATGGCCTCTATGGTCGACCTTCCGGGCATAAATCCAAATTGGTTCTCAGATATGGGAACAATTTGTTTCAATCGGTGTTTGATCACCCTCTCCCATAGCTTCATGGTATGAGACATAAGCTTTCTCCCACGATAGTTAGAACAGTTTTGGACATCGCTCTTATTCTTATATAGAGGTATTAGCGTACTCTTCATCCACTCTTCTGGTTTTTATTTATTCGCCATATTTTGTTAAAGAGGTCCGTCAACCATGCTTCTCCAAGCCTCGACAGGGATACCATCTGGGCCAACAGCTTTTCGAGTCTTCATCCTCTTCAAAGCATCTTTGACTTTCGACCTTCTAATACGGTGCATAAAATTGCGGTTCAGATCCTGCTTGGGTGGGGCCACTGCTTGGGTGGGGCCTCCATTGAATAGACCCTCGAAGTACTCCCTCCACCGTGCTTTGACCTGATCCTCACGCACCAAGACAGACTCACTTTCATCTTTGATGCATTTCACTGCACCTAGGACTCTAGTCTTTCTCTCTCTAATGCGAGCAATTTTGTATATATCCTTCTCGGCCTCCTTGCTATCCCTCTTCTCATAAATTTCCTTGTACACAGCCTCCCGCGCTAGTCGAAAAACTTTATTTGCTTCTTTCCTGACTAGCTTATACTTTTCAAAGCTTGCTCCATCATAGTTCTTCTTCAAATCCCTATAGCAATCCCGTTTGGCCTTGATTGCCGCCTTCACTGCTTCATTCCACCATGACGTGTCTTTACCTGTCAGGCTACTACATCGGGATTCACCTAAGAGGTCTTTAGCTACCTTCTTGATACAACAAGCCATTTTGGTCCAAGTTGCATCTGCATCGTCGTCAATCTTCCAATCTACCTCTTGAACCACGTAGGGGTGGAAACGGGACGGGATCCCGTCCCGCGGGATCATATTCCACGGGATCCCATGTGCACGGGAATGAGAAATCCACTCCCGTTCTCATCCTATTGTGGACTGGATCCCGCCTACACGGGATCCCGTCGTTGGCGTTATTAACGGGACGGGATCCCGTCTATTTGGGAATCCCATCGTTGGCGGGATTTCTGCGGGAATCCCGCAATTTTCCAAAACACAAATGGGAAAAGATGGGGAAAAATGTTTCTCTACTTTTTTCCCTTCGACAATTGGTATTTTCGAATACTTCGTATTAGAAAAATATCTTCTTTTCGACATTAACAAGTAACAACTTGTTAACATTAATCACAATTCAATACGAATCACATTCACAATGAATCACAATCGCTATTCCCTATCACAAATCACAAACAAAAAAAAAATTCGCGACTCAAAAGGCAAAAGTTGTCTACCGATTTTACTCTAATATTTTATTTATCTCCTTATACTCCACTCCTTTTAATTTATTTTAGCAACTAACCCCAAAACCCCCTCAAAATTGCATAGGAACTAGAAATTGGTGGGATTCCCGCCTCCCGCGGGAATCCAAAAATGATTCCCGTTCCCATCCCGCGGTTGGCGGGAATCCCGTCTCGTTGGCCGTGACGGGACGGGAACGGGATAGGAAATTTCCCGTGAAGGAAATTTCCCACGGGATGGGACGCGAACGGGAATTTTCCCATCCCGTTCCCACCCCTAGAACCACGCGCTCCACGAAGGCCTTTTGGGTAGACTCCTTAAGCCGTCACCACTTAATTCTAGGCTCCACTCGGCGCCTACTTCTCTTCAATCCTTGCCGCAGTCTAATATCCAACACCAAAAGCCTATGTTGCGTGACCACACTTTCTCCTGGGATGACCTTGCAATCTAAGCAACGACTTCTATCCGCCCTCCTAGCTAAGAACAAATCTATCTAGCTCTTATTTGACACACTCCTATAAGTGACCAAATGAGATTCTCTCTTCTTAAACCAAGTATTTGCTACAAGCAAATCATAGGAGAGGGCGAAGTTTAAGATAGCGTTGTCCGGCTCATTGCGATCCCCAAAGCTATACCCGTCGTGGATGTCCTCGAACCCATCACGGCTAGATTCTACATGACCATTAAAGTCACCTCCAATGAAGAGTTTCTCCCTACTAGGGATTCTTTGTACCATCTCGTCCAAATCTTCCTAAAACTTACGTTTCACAGCTTTGTCTAGTCCTATCTGTGGTGCATAGGCACTAATGACATTCAAGATATCCTCGTCTATGACCAACTTAACCAGTAAGATCATGTCGCCCTTCCTTCTGACCTCCACCACGTCCTCGAGCCAAAGCTTATCTATGATGATCCCAATACCATTTCGGTTCTTCTCTGTCCCGGTATACCAAAGCTTACAACCCCACGGGTCTACTACTTTGGCCTTCTCACCTAAACAAACCTAATTTATATGTACAACTTAAAAATTTTTGTTACTTCAAAAACATTCAAAACATTAAAAAATTATGAACTCTAACTCATATAATTATAGAGTAAACTTGTTTACAAATTTAATACTAAACATTATAAATTTTTTCATAGAAATGTGTCTTCAAATGGCATATATTTTCTACCTTAAAAAAATTGATATATACTTTCAGAAATTAAATATTTTCAACAGACCTAATTAGTACTTTTTTAAGCATGAATTTATTAAGCTTGATTTTTTAATTAGTTTTTTTTTGGTCAGCAAAAGGAATATTATTAATGAAACTAAAAAGAACAAGCAATGCTCGAGAAGAGTAGCGCGGAAGCAAGAGCGGTACAATCTGGAATAAGAAAAAACACCAAAGACATTTGAAGCCTACATGTTTTAATTAGTAATAATTTAAAACTTCAAAAATCAAAAAAGAAAAAAAGGAAAAAAGAAAAAAGAAAAGAAAAGAAAAATAACTTCATATTCTCCACACCCCCCAACTACCCTATGTACCTTTATCCGTCCCCAACCAAAATCACCACCACCAATCGACCTAAATCCATTGCCCCCGCACCTCCATGACGTTAATTTTTGGATTCAGTGCTTGGTGGTGGTGGATTTGGTAGGGACGGGTAGATGTACGTATGGGGAGGGGAGGGGGAGAGAGGGGAGATGAAGTTGTTTTATTTTATTTTCTCTTTTTTTTTTTAAAGTATAAAATTATTTCTAATTAAAACATCAAGTTTAAAAAGTATTAATTAGGTTTGTTGCAAACGTTTAATTTCTGAAAGTATATATCATTTGAAGAAGATGAAGTTTTTTTTTATAATTATTAATTTTAAAAAATCTAGTTTAATTAATGAAATTCTACTTTTTCCCTTTTTTATTAGGTTTTTAAATAGTGTAACATTAAAAAATTAAGATATAAATATAAATACTAGTAGTTTAGTTTTTAAGATATAAATAAAAAAAATTAAATAAAATAATAAATTTACTTTTCTTATATGTTTTGGGGTGCAAAAAGCAATTTTAAAATTATAAGGGTAATTCTGAAATTTTATTATTCTATAATGGATGAATTATTAAAAATGCCCATAATGTTTGCCGTTTTGATGAAAATGCCCAAAAAGAATTTCCACATGGCGATGATGTGGCATCGACGTAGGCCAAATAGCCAGAATAAGAGCCATTGGACATTTTTAGTATAGGGTACCCATAGTTACGGTGCATTTTTTAAGCCCGAAATTCTTTTGGACATTTTCATAAAAATGGCAAACATCATGAGCATTTTTAATAAATCGTCCTATATATAACAAAGCAAACATGCTTTCTTAGTACTTTGTATAAGATTGAAATAAATTCAATTTTATTAATATAATATCAAAATTGTATGTATAATAATAAGGTTACGTTTCGTTATATATGATTCCACAAACTAAAATCAAAAGTAAATAAATTTATAGTTGGAAAATAATCCCTAAAAATACTTAAATCCAAAGCTAAAAAAGAAAAATCGCTGAAAACACGTTGCACATGCCCTGTATGATATTTTAGGCCTCAAATGCGTATACAAGTACACACCTGAGACTTATGCAAAGCATATAAAATGAGAGCCACTTAATCAAAGTTATGGCAATTTTTTTATATTGTGTCTCTTTTGTTTCTAACATTAGGTCTCTTGTACGTATTATGTTGTGTGTATATATATCTAATGAAGGAGCATCGGGAAATATCGTAAGTGGATACTTATCTTTCATTCAGCACTAGCACATATATAATTAAGTCATATAAAGACGATCAGGTCGTGCAAGTTGCAAATCAAATGATAATGCGTATGATTTTTTCTAACATCCTAATAATAAGAGGATTCCTTTTTTTTTTTTTTTTTTGGTAGGCAATAAGAGGATTCCTTCTTTCCATTTGGTGAAACCGCACTAAGTTTCTCGTCTCTAAGTGTATGTGAACTAACTTTCACTACAATAAAACTTCGCAATGGAGACGGATTAATGGGAACTAGACTTCGTTCCCACGCAATGGAAACCAAATTTTCGTTTCCATTGCATTTGTTATGTTTAAAAATAATGCCTAATTAAAATCGGAGCAATAGGAACCAACCAATTGGTTCCCATTCAAAGTTGGTTCCCATTAGTGCCACCTCATCTTAATGGGAACCAATACTTTGGTTCCCATTGCTTTAGAAACCAAAAAAAAAATATTTACCTTAAGGGAGAAACTCAGCCGCACCATTTATTCCTCAAGCACACACACTACACACACTACCCCCAAATGAAATTCACCAAGTAAATCACCATTTTCACCCAAAACCAGCCGTTATCTTCTCAATTTTAAATAAGGTTTGTATTCTCCATTACACAAGCTTCAATTTGACATGTAATTTGTTGATTTTCCTTGATTTCGTTTTCCTAATTTATGACCCGATCAATATTCTTGAGTATTCATGGTGTTTCTTTGGCCAGGTTGTGTTGTTTCTAAGACAAATTGATACTTGTGATATTGAGGATTTTTTGTTGGTATTTACTTTAATACGATTTATTATAATACGATTTGTTGTGAAATATATAATTATGTAAAAGTTATAAAATATCTCTGAATTCACTTTTTCTTTTATCGATTCTTTGAAAACTTTAGTAGGCATGTCCTTTAAAATCTCGTCCAAACCGAAGTTACGAAAGAAGTTAAATAAACATTTTGGGAGGAAAATATAATTATATAAACGTTATAAAATATCTCTGAATTCACTTTTTCTTTTACCGATTCTTCGAAAACACTTAGTAGGCGTGTCCTTTAAAATTTCGTCCAAACCAAAGTTACGAAAGAAGTTAAATAAACGTTTCGGGAGGAAAATATAATTATATAAAAGTTATAAAATATCTCTGAATTCACTTTTTCTTTTACCGATTCTGTGAAAACACTTGGTAGGCGTGTCCTTTAAAATTTCGTCCACACCAAAGTTACGAAAGAAGTTAAATAAACATTTCGGGAGGCAAATATAATTATGAGAAAAACGCAGAACTATACCCAACCTATTCGCGTTTTTGCGGAACTATACCCAACGTTCGAAAAGTTGCAAAACTATACCCAACCTTTACGTTTAGTTCGAAACTATACCTAACGTTTATTTTCGGGCCAAAAACGTCATATATCGACGGTATGACGTCATATTCCGTTTTGGTCGAGGGCAAAATAGACATTTGACAAATATATACATAAAAAAACATTAAATTTAAAATATATTCACTTTTTATTATTAAAATAAAACAAAAAACAAAAAACAAAAAAAAAATTACATCTTCATCTTCTTCAACCCGCAAAAACGCGAATAGGTTGGGTATAGTTCTGCGTTTTTCTCTATAATTATATAAAAGTTATAAATTATCTCTGAATTCACTTTTTCTTTTACCGATTCTTCGAAAACACTTAGTAGGCGTGTCCTTTAAAATTTCGTCTAAACCAAAATTACGAAAGACGTTAAATAAACATTTTGAGAGGAAAATATAATTAAGTCAAAGTTATAAAAATATACGAATTCATTTTCCTTTTATTGATTCTTTGAAAACACTTTGTAGGCGTGTCCTTCAAAATCTCGTCCATACCGAAGTTACGAAAGACGTTAAATAAACATTTTGAGAGAAAAATATAATTAAGTAAAAGTTATAAAATATCTCTGAATTCACTTTTTCTTTTACTGATTTTGTGAAAACACTTAGTAGGCATGTCCTTTAAAATCTCGTCCAAATCGGAATTACGAAAGACGTTAAATAAACATTTTAGGAGGAAAATATAATTATATAAAAGTTATAAAATATCTCCGAATTCACTTTTTCTTTTACCGATTCTGTGAAAACACTTAGTAGGGCATGTCCTTTAAAATTTCGTCCAAATCGAAGGTACAAAAGACGTTAAATAAACATTTTGGGAGGAAAATATAATTAAGTAAAAGTTATAAAATATCTCCGAATTCACTTTTTCTTTTACCGATTCTTTGAAAACACTTAGTAGACGTGTCCTTTAAAATCCCGTCAAAATCAAAGTTATGAAAGAAGTTAAATAAACATTTCGGGAGGAAAATATAATTATATAAAAGTTATAAAATATCTCTGAATTCACTTTTTCTTTTACCGATTCTTCGAAAACACTTAGTAGGCGTGTCCTTTAAAATTTCGTCCAAACCAAAGTTACGAAAGACGTTAAATAAATATTTTGAGAGGAAAATATAATTACGTCAAAGTTATAAAACATCTACGAATTCATTTTCCTTTTATTGATTCTTTGAAAACACTTAGTAGTCGTGTCCTTTAAAATCTCTTCCAAACCGGAGTTACGAAAGATGTTAAATAAACATTATAATCTAAACACCATATTTCTCCTAAACCCTAAACCTTATATACCCTAGACACCAAACTTTACATGTATATATTGTATTTTCATACGTAGAGGTTGTAAAACACCTTTAAGCCTCAATTTTTATTAATCATACACTATGTTATGAAAAATAGGTGCGTTCTTCGAAATTTTGTAAAAAATGGAGTTACGAAAGATGTTTATGCAAAAAACTGAGGAGGAAAGCGCAATTATGCAAAAGAAGCAAAACAATTTCAAATTCTATTTTTTTGAACCACTATTTTCGCAAAATTAATGAGGCATGCACGCTCATTTTTTTTTTAAAAACGGAGAAACGAAACACGTTTAAAATATATTTGTGGTTGAAAATGTAATTAGAAAATTTAATAAGTATGAAAGATGTAATCAATGGAAACCAATTAATGGGAACGAAATAGTTCGTTCCCATTGCTTGCAATAGCGACGAAATATGGTGCCCATTGCAGAAAATCCGTTCCCATTGGCAACGGGAACTAATAATATGGTTCACATTGCTACCAATGGGAACGAAAACTGGTACTCTAGTAACGGAAACCAAAATATGGTCTCCATTAGGAGCAACGGGAACCAATATTTCGTTCATGTTGCTGATTGGCCCCTATATATACACCATTACCTTAGACTCTCTCACATACACATTTACTCCTTCATCTTCTTCAGGCGAAATCTTCTCCAGGCGAAATCTTCTGTAAATAAATTTTTTTGAGTTTATTCATCTTCACACTTAGTTATCAACATGGATATTTATCCAAATCAATATTCAGCTACCTTATGGGTGAAGAAGAAGATGAAACAAAATAAACAAAAATGTATTGTATTGTTTAAATTCATATTGTAGGGTGTTGTATATACATTCATTGTTAAAATTTGTATTTTATTGTTGTAGCTACAATTCTTATCCAATATGTATATTGTATTGTTTAATATCTAATATTACACATTTTCCCTATTGTACCTTTATAAATCTTTAGAATTACTAATTGATATTCTAACAATAAACAATACAAGAAATTAAATGTGATAAACTATTAAAATTAATAATATTGGGTTAATATTATAAAAACGAATTTAGAACATTAATATCTTTAAAATAAAATTTTCAAAATCAAATATGATTTTTTAGAGGAAAAAATAACGCAATTTTCTTAAAATAATTCAAAATTTGATTTTTGAATGAAAAGTGGCGGGATTTCGGCCAATTTTTGAAATTATTCAAAATTTAGAAAGAAAAGTGGCGGAAATTCCGCCACTTTTTGAAATAGTTCAAAAAATTGAATTTTGACTGAAAAGTGGCGGGTTTCCGCCAATTTTTTTTAAAATATTTGATTGAGCTATGGGAACAAAGATATTGGTTCCTATTGTCTAAACATGGGCCCCCCTAATCGAGCAAAGGGAACCATAATTTTGGTTCCCATGTCAGCATTAAGCGTCCCTACCGTAAAGCAACGGGAACCAAGTATTCGTTCCCATTAAGCAATAGAAACGAGATTTTGGTTCCGTCATTGGGAACGAATTTTTTGGTTCCTATATGCAATGGAAACCAAATACCTTGGTTCCCATGCGCAATGGGAACCAATCTTTTGGTTCTTAGGCAATCGCTACCAGGGTAAATGAAACTAAGTGTTTGCTTCCCAAATCTAGTCCCCATTGATCTTTGGGAACCAAAATAGGGGCATGGGGAACTGGATTTTTAGTTTCCATTCTGAAGTTTTCTTGTAGTGTTTACGTATGATTTTCCCACGCTCTAAGGAAAATAGTCAAAATACACTGCTTTCTTTGACGAACTTCTACTTAACAGTGGTTTGACTTAGTAAGAGCTAGGGTTTATAAAATCAAATGGAAGCAGGGGCGAAGCTAGAGGGGGGCATGTAGGAGAGCCCCCCCCCCCAAGCTCAACCCCAACCCCCATAGTATATATATATGTGTATATATATGTATATATATAGTTTAATAGTTAGAAATGTGACAGACATTTATATTTAAGTAATAGAGACCCATGCATATATATTAGATTTAATTTTATTAACAAATGAGCTCTGGAATTTCTTTCGTATATATTGTCACTGTTATATAATTACCCTTTTTTTTTTTTTGAGCAACAATGAATGAGATTATATTAAGAAAATAGGTATAAGAAATACCCCACTATTATATAATTAGCTAGTTAATCATAGGAATTAGATTCCTTCCTTGATTTTGCCAATCCTTGTATTTATATTCATTTGCTCTTAATGTATATATGCATTGATCATATCATAAAGTTTAACAGATTCTATATATATGGGAAGATTAAATTTTATATTTGTAATAAGATATTTCTGTACGTATTTTATATATTAAAGCCTTAAGTTCTTGCATAATTAATTTCATATTGGTGTTTTGTTTTTATTGTTAACTACTTATTATCAAAGTTATTTATATGACTTTTGCTACTTACAATTTTTAAATACTCTTTATTTTTTCGCATGTTTACAAGTAATAAAGAAAATAAACATTGCTTTGTAATAATTACTAATTAATATTCAAGCGTATATTTACTAAACCTAAATGTAGTATTTTATATATTACAATAGTAACTCATTAGAAACAAATCACATAAATCAGTAGTTTAGTATATGTGTGAAGTCTACACTATTTAAAATGTCTTAGTAAAAAATTATGACGTAAGTCTCATGTATGTGATATACGTAAAGAGGAAAAGAAAATCTTATGAATCTATTATATTTGAAAATAAGTCATCATTTTTTTTAGTTTAAACTTTTACGAGGATTTGTAATTCTATTGAAATATACCAAACTTAGTTAATCATACGACCCATTCTTAGCTTGTTAATGAATGAAAAGATTTTTTTTAATGCTATTTCTCTCCCTAAATCAAAATCCTGGATTCGCCCTGAATGGAAGTCAGTGCCACCCGTGTACATGAGTTTACTTCTTAGTTGGTTTTATAATCTGCAAGATTGAACGTTTTTTTTTTTAATTTGACTTATTCTAATCTGGATTCGCCCCTGAATGGAAGTTGTGGATCCAATTTTGTTTTTTTGTGAGATTGTATATATGTAGAGTCTAAGCCTAAAATCTTACATCCAGTATGTCACTGCTGACTCACACTCACTGTTATATATGTCAAAAAAACTTAATGACCTTTAGTTACACTAGATGCCACGCTAGCTTGGGGACGGGTACATAATTGGTCTTGTCATGTGCTATTTTGTGATCTCCCTGTTAATTACTTTTGTGAGAGGGTTACCCGCTAATAGCCACTAGCTATGTTTTAGCCATTTTATGCATGCCCTTTTTGATCTCATATATATATAATAACCATTAGACGCCAGCTATATATATATATATATGTTCATGATATTAATTTACTTTAATAATCGATTTTAAGAGTTAAAATTTGTTAATTATATACTTTCAACTCTTTAAGGTTCAGACTATAATAGTATAATACACCCCTCCGGTCCCAAGTTAATTAATTTTTGACACACAAGACAAGCATAGAGTGTATTCGCTTTTCAGGTAATTAGAATTGTAAAACATTATTGACGTAATAGTAAGCTTGGAAGAGGTAAACTCAGTGTAACTTAAGTGGAAGACTTGCGGCTTTCAATGGCAAAACAAAGCCATTAAAACGTTTCACAACTTAGTTTTCTATATTTAAATCACCAACCAACTTAATTTTAATTTTGACCTATTCCTAAAGTTAGATAAACCTCCATTATATTCCTTTATCTTTTCACTATGCATTCTGTTATGATTCCTATAAGAACTCTAAACTCCTTCCTTCATTTGCACCAATCACCATTACATCAATATTTAAATTGGAGCCCTTTATCTCTTTAAATAATTGCTGTTGATTGCACTTAACAAAGCAAACATATTATGGCTGTGAAATGTGGAGGGATTTTTATTGTTCTTGTGGCAGCAGCATTCATGTTTGGCATAGCTGCGGCAAACAAGGATTGGAATAGTAGTACCTTTGCAGCAAACTGGAACAACACCAACAGTTTCAACTATTGGGGATTTTGGCATAAAAATGCGACTCAACGTTCCAACAAATTTGTCGTTGGTGGAACGGAGAATTGGCATTTTGGTTATAACTACACTGAATGGGCTATCAAGAATGGACCCTTCTACTTGAACGATACTCTAGGTATGTAATTAGCTTATTAATATGTCGAGTACTTATATTATTATCCTCTGTTCATATCTATATCCTTTACATTTGGCCAAGTGAAGTACATGGTTAACTGTAAATCTTTGGGTGCAGTGTTCAAGTATGATCCGCCAAATGATACTACATTTCCCCACAGTGTTTATCTGCTACCAAATTATTGGAGTTTCCAAAATTGCGACTTCAAAAGGGCAAAGAAAATAGGAGAGGCAACGCAAGGAGGCGGTGAAGGATTTGAGTTCACGTTGAAGAGATGGCAGCCGTATTACTTTGCCTGTGGCGAACACAATGGCTTACACTGCAAGGCCGGTTCCATGAAATTTGCAGTGTGGCCGCTGATCCGTTGGTTTAATTAACTAGTCATTTATGCTGTTGAAGGAGATTGTGGTGTCCAACTCTGATAAATCTTCTATTTATTTAGCTTTATTTTCGACTTTATTTTTCATTGATTCAATTTGTCTAATGTTTTAGAACAAATAATCATGGAGCTATACCCTATAGCTAGATTCTATTTCTATTTTATAGTTATAAATAACATGCAGAGGATTATTGTTGTATTAAATATATAACTATTTCAATAAAAAAATTATGTTACCGTCTCAACTCTCAATTAACAGAATTCTATATTCCATCCTCGAGATTCCAGCCGCATAATTTTTTTTAATAGCATACCCTATACTGCTTCTATAAGATTATAATAGTCGATGTTGCCGAACTGACGTCGATGAATCTTTGAGTAACTGAAGAAACAACTCCATATAAAAGCTTTACAAATAGTAAAGATATTAAACCATCCTTCCAGCACAAAACATAATTTCGTGAAGCTGTACAATATCAGCCCATATATTGAGATCACCTTGTGACTAGTTATCCTCCATATTTTCATGGAATCGAAGGTTACCAAGTCTAGACGTCCCACCATCTAAATCGTCACGACCAGGTTCATCAAATTTGCGAAGCCCTCTTGTCATGTGCTGACATAAATAATTGGATTTTTTTTTTCAAACTTAGCCCGCTAAGTTGGCACATTTTCATTTTACACGCATTATGTTAACGTTTGCACATTCCAAACTCAACCCACTGTGTTGGCACCGGTGTCGATATTTACCCACCGTTGACACGTCGTTGAATTTGTTCACGTGGACAGTGTGTGGCGCCATGTAGATTAGTTTTTCATAGGTGGCATTTTTTAATTTTTTTCTTCACTTTTTACGTAATTTTTTTTGTCCTATTTGCGTTTTTAATATGAAAAAAATATATAGAGTACAATTAGGGGGAGTATTTTCTCTCTCCCCCCACAACAATATGGCTTCCCAAATTCAAACATGAACCCTAACCCCAAATCAACCTAAATCTTAACTCTCATATTCAGTGAAAATCTTCATTCGGGTAACATTCATCAGCCTAATTCTTCATCCTCTTTCAGTTTTTCTCTTACGGATTATTGTCGAAGCAAAGATATCGCCAAAGCTTATGGATTATTGTCGGAATCGTTTAATCTTCCGTAAAAATTAAGGAGTTGCGGGCGGATTTAGGATTAGGGGTCTTACAAGCAAAAATTGGGGCGATTTAAGAATGGGGATTGTCAAAATGAGAGGATAAACGCATAATCGGGGCGGTTTGAGTGTTAAGATCTTGGTATATTCAACGGATCAGGGTTCATGTTAGTGTCAATTGGGGTTCTTCGCTAAATCTAAAGTCCTCATTCGTTTATCGATCCTATCTTCCGTTGTAGTTCTTTGTTTTTCTGCTCTCTTTTGTTAATCTGTGCATATCCGATTCACCTCTCTCGTTTCTTTTCGTGTTAATCTCGAAACCCTAGTTTTTTGCCTCTTTTGATTTCACTCTTTATGTCTTGAGAATGACAACTCCTACTTCTGGATCTATGGATCTAGTTGAAGAACCCATTGTGAGGACTCTATGTCGGTTTATTCCTCGAGAAATTAGGATTTCACATGACCATCGATCATCGGTGACAAGTTTTCTAGTCATAACACCCTCATTCGATATTGTGCTATAAATACTCCCTATTTTCCTTGCTCCCACAATAGAGCCCGACTCAAAATAACCTTGCAACAAGTCAACCCTAGGAAGAGGGGGATTATAAGGCTCGCTTCTAAGGAACACCGTGCGAACTTCATCTGTCGCCTGACAAGGGACCCTTGATGTGGAAGCATCCTCACCCATGTTTACATTTCTCCCATGCACCAATTTCGCCACCCCCTGATTAGCTCGATTGCGACCCAACCACAAGGGATCACCTGATCCCGGAACAGTTCGAGGGAAACCATGATAAAAAATAAAGGAAAAAGCTAAGGCCCGAACCCTCGCACAAACTGCGGGATCTTATCCCTAAACATCGCCTCTAAGGGAGAATCATGATCTTCCCCTAAGTCCCACTACACCAACAGCTGTAACTGGCTTACGAAGAATTGAGCGAATTGAGAAAACCTCTGTACGCTATAAAAAGAAGAAAGCTATTGAGACGACGCTCACATTTAAGAAAAAAATCTGCTTCATCAATGGATCGCTTCCTATACATCATAACAAGATGTTGGTACACGTTTGTGTTGGGTGCATGCCATAAACTTTGTCATTTCCTAGATTCTCAACTCGGTTACCATTGAAATCCACAACACTATTTTACATCAAGACTGCCTTTGATCTATGGCAAGAACTCAAGATCCATTATGGTAGCACATATGAATATAAGGTGTTCCAACTCCAAAATTTGGTGTTTACTCTCAGCCAAGGTACTCTCTTTGTCACCGCGTTCTATAACTTTTTTCGCTCTATCTCGGACAAATAAGCTAGTCAACGGCCGATGGTGGCATGTGCATGTGGCCTTTGCACATGCAATGTGAACAAAAATATGCTTGATGTCCAACAAACTGATTGTGTTATCGTGTTTTAGATTAGGTTTAATGATTTATACTCAAATGTTCGTAGTTAGATTCTGTAAATGTATGGACCGGGAATGGTACCCTTTTGTTATGATTCACACACTGTGTGTACACTGAGTGTTGTGCCAACACTGATTGTATTCGGTGTTGTCCCAACACTCATTGTAGAGTATTTAAGCAGCGGAATAGAGAACATAGTGAGTTGAATTTTAAGCAGGTTATATGAATATAACATGTCGAGCCTTACGGCCAAATAATCACTAAACGTTAATTCAATGACTTTACCAAATACAATTGAGTAGGATAACTAACCTATGAGTAAACCTCAGTAAAACAAGACCAACAAAATACAAGAATTACTTCTACACTTTCAGAAATTAATTCTAGTCTTGTTGTTGTTCTTGATGTTGAGAACGCCTTTTTATAGGATTTGATCGTCCGTGAGCAATGGCGTGATAGACACGAGTTGTTGATTGCTCTCTTATCACGTGGATAATTCCGAGATCTTCTTCAGCATTATATTCATAAGATCTTCAACTCTTATCTTCAAGATCTTTTATGAATCTTTGGATTTTATCCTTTCGTTTCTTAGCAATGTTCTGCACGTTCCTTGATATTCTGAAATATTCACAGATAACTACAAATGTGGAACTAGGTGAGTTTACGAATAAAGGCAAAACAATATATTAATATAATTAAATTGGATCGAACAGTGTTGTGGCAACACCTCTTTCCAGAGTGTTGGACCAACACTTCCTATCAACGCTTGCACTTTCAATCTCTCCATTTTTGCCTTTCTTCACAAAACTCCACCTGCAACCAATTTCCTTTAAGTACCTATTATCCAGAGCATAAGAACTACTACTTATTCTAATTTTCTCCCCCTTAATATATAAATGAGTACTACAGTGTTGAGCCAACACAGTTGACTTCTTCGTTGTCCCAACATTTTTATATGTCATTTCTGTTGTAAAGTGGACCCTTTTCGATAGAGTGAAAACACGGCAATAATTGAAAGACGGAAAAATACGACACACAGATTTTACGTGGAAAACCCCAAATTAATTTAGGGTGAAAAACCACGGGCAAGGTAGAAGAACTTCACTATGAGTGTAAAATAGGAATTACAACTCTCTGACTTTTACCGTAGTAAAGTCGCACAAACTCTCTATTTTACCTCACACTTACAACACACTAATTACACTTCTATTTTATAAGAGAAGAATTATATATATTTTTGTTGTATTTTGTTGGGATGAAGTGAAATGAATTGGGAGGCATGCTATTTATAGCCTAATTCTAAACAATAAAATGGTATTATTTTAATTCATGATGCTCCACTACTTTGAATTAGTGTTGCACTAAAGGAGATAATGCAGCACTCCACCGTCCCAAAATGAGGAAGTAGTGCTGCACTTTAAAAAATGTCGTCCAACAATCTCCCACTTGAAGATTTGATTAGGGACTAATCAGATCTTCACACCATTCTTTCTACCTCGCCCTTCATGTTGCTTACGTTTTCACCAGACCACACGAGGATCGACACTAAACAAACTTGTCAGCATTAACACTTTTCGTCTAAAAATCAGCTATGTTTTCTTTAGTGTGAATCTTCTGCACATCCACAGTACCCTCCTCGAGTTTTTCACGAACAAAGTGATACTGGACCCGAATATGCTTTGTCTTGGAATGAAACGCTGGACTCCTTGCAAGATGCAACGCACTCTGACTGTCACAGAATAGAGAAATACTCTCTAGTTTGTGGCCGAGTTCCTCCAGAACCATTTTCAGCCAAATCGCCTCTTTACTGGCCTGCGTAGCTGCCACATATTCAGCCTCCGTTGTTGATGTCGCAACAACTGACTGTAATTTTGAAACCCAACTCACTGCACCTCCAGCAAGAGTAAACACATATCCTGTCGTGTACTTGCTTTTGTCAAGATCACCTGCATAGTCAGAATCAACATAGCCCTTGACTGTAAAATCCGATCCTCCATAACATAATGCAACATCTGAGGTTCCCTGAATGTATCTCAGAACTCTCTTTACTGTATTCCAATGCTCTCTTCCCGGATCCGCCATGTATCGACTAACCACTCCCACTGCATATGCAATGTCTGGTCTAGTACAGATCATAGCAAACATTAAGCTTCCCACTGCTGATGCATACGGTACTCGAGACATCTCCCTCCTCTCTTCTTCACTGCTAGGACACATACTTGAGGATAACTTGAAATTAACAGGAAGAGGGGTAGAGATTGGCTTACAATTCTGCATACTGAACCGCCGCAAAATCTTCAACAGATAGTTCCTCTGAGAAAGCCAAATCTTCCTGCAATTTCTGTCTCGGTGGATTTGCATCCCTAGAATCTTGTTTGCTGGTCCTAAGTCCTTCATTTCAAATTCCCTAGCTAGTTCAGCCTTCAATTCTTCAATACGAGCTTTGTTGGGGCCTGAAACCAACATGTCATCAACATACAACAGTAAAATAACAAAGTCATCACCAGATCTCTTGAAATATGCACAAGGATCTGCATTCAGTCTGTTGTATCCAAGGCTCATTATGAATGAATCAAATCTTTTGTACCAACACCTTGGCGCCTGTTTGAGACCGTACAAAGATTTGGTCAACCTGCAAACTAAGTTCTCTTTTCCTTCTTCAATAAATCCTTCCGGTTGGAGCATATAAATTTCTTCTTCAAGATCACCATGAAGAAAAGCCGTCTTTACATCTAACTGTTCAAGATGTAAATCAAATGTAGCACACATCGCCAGAACCACCCGCACAGTTGTCATTCGAACCACCGGAGAAAATATTTCATTGAAATCAATCCCCTCCTTCTGAGCATATCCTTTCACCACCAATCGTGCACGATACCTCTCCACTTGGGCATCACTGTTACGTTTGATTTTGTACACCCATTTGTTGCCAATGTGTTTCCTCCCTTGTGGTAGAGACACAAGTTCCCACGTCTTATTCTTATGGAGTGCTTCGATTTCCTCCTGCATTGCTGCCATCCACTGAGCTGCATCTGAACTGCCCATTGCTTCCTGGAGAGTTGATGGCTCATCGTCCTCAGTTAAAAGACAGTATGCAATATTGTTCTCCATAGAATAGTCTGAGTGCCAGCCTGGTGGTCTCCTGACACGTGTCGATCGACGTATCCCCGAAACTCCAGACTCCGTTGTCTCCTCAGGTTCATGCTCTGGTTCAGCAGGACCCTCCTGCTCGGCATCCTTCTCGACTACTACTGTCGTAGTTCCTGGATCTTCCCCTGTGCTACTATCATTTCCTTTCTTATCTTCCGTGAAGATAACATCCCTGCTTACAACAATCTTGTGGGCAGTGGGGTCCCACAAGCGATACCCCTTCACTCCTTTAGCATACCCTAAGAACAAACACTTCTTGGATTTTGGGTCCAGCTTCGTTTTCTCTTGAGTATTAAACATAACATAAGCGGGACTCCCAAATACATGGAGATTAGAATAATCAACTGGTTTACCTGTCCACACCTCCATCGGTGTTTTCAGCCCCAGTGTTGTTGACGGAGATCGGTTCACCACATAGCAGGCGGTATTGATTGCTTCTGCCCAGAATGACTTTTCTAAGCATGCAGCCTGCATCATGGCTCTTGTTTTATCCAACAAGGTCCTGTTCATCCGCTCTGCCACCCCATTCTGCTGCGGAGTGTATGTCGTAGTAAACTGCCTCTTAATCCCAGCATCTTTACAGAAGTCGTCAAACTCATTGCCAGTATATTCCCCTCCATTGTCAGAATAAAGGCACTTGATCTTTTTCCCAGATTCAAGTTCCACCAGCGCTTTGTACGTCTTGAACATTGAGAACACCTTGGCCTTACTCTTGATCATGTACACCCAACTTCTCCTGGAATAATCATCTATAAAAGACACAAAATACTTTGCACCTCCTATGGATAGTACTGGTGCTTGCCACACGTCAGAGTGAATCAATTCTAGAATGACTTTACTTCTAGAATCTGAACTACGAAACTTTATACGATGTTGCTTGCCAACAACACAATGATCACAAAAAGGTAAAGATACCTTTGTGAGGCCCGGAAGTAGTTTCTTCTCTGCAAGAACCTTCATGCCTTGTTCTGACATATGCCCGAGCCGTTGATGCCAAATCATTGATGATTTCTCAATCGACTCAGATGAAGCCACCGACGCTTCTCCCACTTGCAGAGCCTTCCCCTGTACCATGTATAAGTTTCCAGCAATCTTGTCCGCCTTCATCAGTACAAGCGCACCCCTTTTAACTTTCATGATCTTGTTTCGCGACCCAATCTCACAACCAAGATCATTCAGTTGTCCATAAGACAACAAATTCTTGCATAATCCCTCCACGCGTCGGACATCTCGAATGGTCCAAACAATCCCGTCATGCATCTCCAGCTTGATCGTACCAACGGCAACAACTTTCAAAGGTTCATTTTTACAACTATACACAGATCCTCCAGCGATCGGTGTATACTCATGAAACCACTCCCTCCGGGGAGTCATATGAAAACTGGCTCCTGAATCAATAAGCCATACATCATCGAAGCCACGCATACCTCGAATAGCTGTTGCTGCTTCACAGCATAGTACATCACCATCATCTGAAGTGCTAGCAACATTCCCCTGAGGATCAGAACTCTTCTTGTTTGAATCCTTAAGATTCCAACAGTCCTTCTTCAAGTGACCTTTCTTGCCACAGTGCCAACAACTGCCATTGGTCTTTGATTTGGATCTCCCCTGTTTCTTACTCCCACTTGCACCGCGCTCCGTCGTTCTCCCTCTTGTCACCGACAAGGCACCTGCTTGTTGCGAACCTGCCTCCTTGTCTTCTCTGTTTTTGCGCCGACTCTCTTCTTCTAGAATAGCGGCTGCAATTTCGTCGAAGACCAAATAATCCGTGAGGACATTATTTGTTAAGTTGATGACAAGCTGGTCATACGAATCGGGCAGACTTTGCAGCAGAATTTCAGCACGTTCAACCACTTCTATTTTATGACTCAACGACGTCAATTGAGAAAATAGAGTATTTAGAACATTCAGGTACTCAGTTACCGGGGTAGATTCCGCCATCCTCAGTGTGTACAATTTCCGTTTAAGGAAAATTTTGTTGTGTAGGGACTTTGCCTCATACAGCTTGTTGAGATGATCCCATATCTCATTAGTTGTCGTCTTCTCTTCAACGCTTGACAACACGCCATCACCTAACGCCAGGTGAATATTTGCGCTAGCGTTGCCGTCCATCTCGTTCCACTTTGTATCATCTGTGATTTCCACCGGCCTGTCGCCGATCGCCGCGAGACACCCATCTTTCCGCAAGATGGCTTTGATCTTCAGCTTCCACAACGAGAAATTACTCCCGTTGAATTTTTCGATCTCGAATTTCGTCGTCATTGCTTCTATCACGTACCACCGTAACTGAAAAATAATTTCAGCACGACACCCACAGATATCACCGAGACCCCGGATATGAACTGAGGCTCTGATACCACTTGTTGTAAAGTGGACCCTTCTCGATAGAGTGAAAACACGGCAATAATTGAAAGACGGAAAAATACGACACACAGATTTTACGTGGAAAACCCCAAATTAATTTAGGGTGAAAACCCACGGGCAAGGTAGAAGAACTTCACTATGAGTGTAAAATAGGAATTACAACTCTCTGACTTTTACCGTAGTAAAGTCGCAAAAACTCTCTATTTTACCTCACACTTACAACACACTAATTACACTTCTATTTTATAAGAGAAGAATTATATATGTTTTTGTTGTATTTTGTTGGGATGAAGTGAAATGAATTGGGAGGCATGCTATTTATAGCCTAATTCTAAACAATAAAATGGTATTATTTTAATTCATGATGCTCCACTACTTTGAATTGGTGTTGCACTAAAGGAGATAATGCAGCACTCCACCGTCCCAAAATGAGGAAGTAGTGTTGCACTTTAAAAAATGCCGTCCAACAATTTCAACACATGCAGTTAGTTCAACAGTGCAAATCCAGTAAAACTTAGAATAACAGTAATGTGCAGAATATTGTTCAATTTACATCCTAGAAACAAAACCAAACAAAGAACATGCTCTATGTTCCAAAATAAACATTGTTCAAAAAAACTTAAAGTACAGAAAAAAAAAAAAGTTGGTGTCTAATCTCCCCATTTTTTGTGAGAAAAGCACCACCAACAGGTGCTTCTTGATGGTGTCGAGCTCCTTGATCTCCTCCTCCCAATCAATACTCTTCATTCTCCTGTCAGCTACCATCATGTCACACCACTCCACCTTCTCTTCAATGAAGGCAGTGTCGATGGCCACAGAAGGGGTAGAAGCATCCTCAACAACTGAGGCAGTGGTGAAGTTGTGTGCCTTCTTCTTCCCCTGCTGAGCTCCACTACTTTCTGGAGCATTGATGTCTATCCATGGGAGATCAATAATTATGTCTCCTCCAAAGTAGTTCTTGGTTATGGGCAGCTAACCATCCTTGTCCACAAAGGTTTCATTGTTCCCTTTCTTGAAACCTTGGTCAGTGAGAATCTTGTAGATCAAGGAAGGGAAAGGCAATATTATATCCTTCTTGTGCGCAGCCTCTGCAATGGTTCTGAAAATTCTCTCCCCCATGTTCACTGGGTGCCTCTTCAGTAGTTTGAAAATCAACACAACCATCTCATGAGTGAGGACTATGGAGTTGGTTGAGGGTATCCAGTTATGTGAGGCAGCTTTACACAAGACAGCAGTGAGGGAGGTGAGTCTAGTCACCTTCTGTTTATTCTTCCATTTCTTCTCTAGTCCCCCTATCAGTTCTTTCATCATGTTGTCATCATCAGTCTCAGCCTCTGTCTTTTGGCCTCTAGGCATCCCCCAAACTTTGTATATAATTGAGGGATTGAACTTGTAGAACTTATCCCTCATATATACTCTCCCATACTTGGGGGACCCCTTAGCATGCACAAACTTGGACAAATTACAGTAAAATTTCCTAACAACATCAGGGACATACGGGACAATATCTATCAGAGAATAAACTAAGCTCCTAGACTCAAGAAAATCAAACACCTTGTACTTTTTAAAGCCATCCTTCACAATGTTCCTTTTTGCCCAAATTTTCCTTGCATTTATAATATGAAAGTTATCACTCGCAGTTTTGGTCAAGAAGTACTTATTATGATGCTTAGTGGGAAAATCAGTCTCAAATGTTTCTGGTGGCTCTGGCTCAGACTCCTCATCAGACTCCAGTGTTGCATCCACATCGGCCTCAGCTGGTGTTGGATTAACACTCCTGTCAGCTGATGTTGGCACAACATCAAGCTAAGTCTCTTCATCAGCATCCTCCTTCGACCCTTCCTCGTCTTCTTCCTCTTCTTCCTCAGACCCTACCTCTGCATCCTCATCTGCATAGTCGTCTTCTTTAGAGGATGAGGATTCCTCTTCTTCAACAGCATTCTCATCTTCTTTTGTTTCTTCTTCCTCAACAACGTTCTACTCAGTAGCTTCCTCTTCATCTTTCATATGTTCTTCTTCCTTCTCCCCTTCAATTTCAGAAAGAGGAGCAGGAGATTGACCCTCATCGAGTTGTTCCTCCTCTGGAATCACATGTTCGCCAGTCTGGGGGCCCTCCTCAGAGATAACAGGCGGTGTAGTCTTCTGTGTGGTATCAACATCCTCAGGCAGTGATGTTGTGACCACATACATGGGTTCGCATGTTGGCGCAACATCTTCAGGAACTGGTGTTGGTGCCACAGTGGTAGATGCACCCTTCTTGGACTTGACATTCCTTTGGGAATAAACATGGGCCTTTATTTTTTGTGGTTCAGTGGTTACCACCGGGTTGCGAGAGCGGGTGCTTCATCGTAGTTGGACTTCCCCTGCATTGGACGACATGGCAACATTGACATTGGCAAGATCTGTAATTGTGGATTTCTTTCCCATTGTAACCTGCGAGTAAATAAGGTGCGAGGAGAGAAATTAGGGTTTAATAAATTTTGCAAAAATTAAGCTCATGTAAGAAGAATGAAAAAGGAAAGTGGGAGTTAATAATGAGTAGTGGGCGGGTAAATGCCATTCCCGCCATGTTGAATAATGAGTAGTTGGCGTGACACGTGATCAGATCAGTTATTGTGTATAACTTATGAATCATGGTGTTGAGGTGAGTGTTGAGACGACATTCCCTGATCCGGTGTTGGCCCAACATTCGAACTCCAGCTTCTCAACATATAGTACTGAGCCAAGTCTCTGTGTCGTCAGGGTCTTACCAAGGTTTTCTTCACATACTGGCATGAGCAGAATCTAAGCAAGATAACTGGAACCTATTGAGTTAGAATGAGCCATACAAAATAGTAGCGTGCCTTAGATCTGAAGCAGGAGTGGGAGTTAGATAACAGAAAAACACACAAGAGAATAGTAAGAGGATTAGCATCACAGAGATAATTAAGCTCCTATAGTTCAATGAGAAACAGACTTGTGTGTTACTGGCAGCTAATAACCCAGGAGATATGCTTTTGCATATGACATTCATGAATCTGAAGAAAACCAAGAGATACTCCCCCTTAATATCATGACAACACAGTAGGATAAGAAAGCATAGAAGTACCAAAGCGAAGAAGAATGTTAGTCCAACATTTATGAGCCCAGTATTTCCCAACATCACATATCAGCAGTCACAGATAGAAACTCTTTACTTATTCAATTTTTATATCTGATTAACAAAAATAACTTTCAAGCTATAGCTTGATGAGGCATGAAAGAACATGTCTTCACTGAATGTAAGCAATAACAGACCCCTAACACCCCCAGTGTTTAACATAATCAATGCAGATGCACATGTAAGTACATAGGGCTGAATGCAGGCAACTCAGGACCTCTACACCCCAGTTACCTAGAACATACGTGTTTACTGAGCATCATTAAGAAGGTTTTAGCACAAGTGAGAAAATACACTGCATGAGAGGCAGTACAGGACCCTAATCACCCCAACATACAAGTTCACCATGATACGCCCCTTCTGCACACAAAACAACATAAATAAGTCAGAATTGAATACAACATAGTTGTCAACTCTATGCACCCCAGCTTCTTTATATTGTTTTGTGTGTCTTTCACTTGAATAGGACACAACTGAATACAATATAGCTGTCAGCTCTGTGTACCCTAGCTTTTCCAAGGAAAGACACTACCTCAAAGCCAAGAAAGTTTTAACAAAGAACTCAACAAGCATTTGTAAAGAGTAAGCTATCTAATCATGATGACATGTAAGTGAGACTCCACGTGGGTCAAGAATGCAGACAAACAAGCATGAGATAACGAGAAGATCACAAGAACTAACCAAACAAACAAGAGAACAATATGGTTACATCACAATCATTCACTGGTGTTAGCCTGTGATGTTAAGGCAACACATGTATGTTCAGTGTGTTCACAACACGCTCATGCCGAGAGCCTTCCTCAAAATGAAGAATCTCTCAGTGTCTAGTGGATTAGAGAACATGTCAGCCAGTTGGTTGTTGGTTTCAATGTGTTCAATTGTGATTATTTTATCTTCAACCAAATCTCTTAGGATGTGATGTCTAATATCAATGTGTTTGGTTCTAGAATGCTGCACAGGATTTTTAGAAATACTAATAGCACTCAAGTTATCACAGAACATCAGCAGAGTAGTATTAGTTAACCCATAATCACAAAGCATATGTTTCAACCATATCAGTTGGGTTACACAGCTGCCAGCTGCAATATACTCTGATTCAGCAGTAGATAAAGAGACACAATTTTGTTTCTTACTGTACCAGGAAACTAAATTATTTCCAAGATAAAAACACTCCCCACTGGTGGATTTTCTATCATCTAAGTCCCATGCCCAGTCACTATCACTAAAGCCAATCAAGTTTGAATTTGTATCATGAGAGTACCAGATTCCTAACTCAGCGGTTCCAGAGATGTATCTTAAGATTCTTTTTACTGCAGTTAAGTGAGATACCGTTGGTGCTGTCTGATACATGGCATAGACACACACAGAGTATATTATGTCTGGTCTGGTGGCTGATAAGTACAGGAGACTTCCAATCATTGATCTGTAAAGTGTTGAGTCAACATCTTCACCAGCTACATCCCTTTCAACTTCAATGTAATGGACATTGGTGTCTTGCATGGTTTGGATTCCAGCAACCCAAATCTCTTCACCAAATTCCTGGCATACTTCTCTTGAGACAACAAAATCATGTTTTCTTTTGCTTCACTTGTAGGCCTAGGAAGAAGGTGAGCTTTTCTATCATACTCATTTCACATGTACCTGTCATAGTATTCACAAACTTGTCCAAGGTGGACTGGTTAGAGGAGCCAAATACTATATCATCAACATAGATTTGGGCAATATAGACTTCCTTATTATTTTTCATGATAAACAGTGTCCTATCACCCTCACCCCTAGTAAAACCAAAACATAGTAAGAATTCAGTCAACCTCGCATACCAAGCTCTCGGAGTTTCTTTCAATCCATATAATGCTTTTTCAAGTTTGTATACATAGTCAAGGTGATGGGGGTCAGTGAATCTCTTAGGTTGCTCAACAAAGGCTTCTTTGTCTATATACCCATTCAAAAATGCACCCTTAACATCCATTTGGTATAATTTGATTTTTAAGAAACATGCAATTGCAAGAAGTAGTCTAATAGATTCTATTCTGGCCACAAGAGCAAATGTTTTATCAAAATCAATCCCTTCTACTTGTGTATACCATTGGGCTACTAATCTTGCCTTGTTCCTCACTATCACTTCATTCTCATCACTTTTACTTTTAAATATCCACTTAGTTCCAAATACATTAGCATAAGAAGGCCTAGGAACTAGTTTTCACACTTTATTTTTAGAGAATTGTATGAGTTCTTCCTGCATAGCATTTATCCAGTGAGAGTCTTTAAGAGCCTCATTAACATTCTTAGGTTCTATAGCAGAGACAAAGCAACTAACAGAGTTGCACACAGATGACATAGAAACATTAAGTTTAGCCATATTCTTATAGTTTACTCTTTCTTTGTTTCTGGTTCTTACTCCTTCAGTAAGATTTCCTATAACCTGAGAAGTAGGATGATCTCTCAGTATTCTGGTAGGAGTGTCCCTTCTAACTCTTTCTCCAGTAAATTCTTCAGTGTCAAAATATGTGTGTTCTGGTGTTGGTCCAACATCAACATCTTCCGGTGTTAGCTCAACATCATCGTTCCCAGTGTCTACTGTGTCAATCTCATGTGTTAAGTCCACACTGTCTTCTGCTGGTATTGGCACCACATCGCCAGTCTGTGGAAATCTTAGTTGACCTTTAGTGATACCTGCAGTGACATCTTGATCATCAAACATAATATTTACAGATTCTTGAATAGTATTTAATCTAGGATTAAACACTCTATAAGCACTGCTATTCATAGAATATCCAACAAAAATGCATTTTTCACTTTTAGCATCAAACTTTCCTAATGGCTGTCTATCTTTTAGAATATAACACACACAACCAAACTCATGAAAATGGCTCAAGTTAGGTTTTACTTTCTTGACAATCTCATAAGGAGTCATTGTTGTGCCTGGTCTAAGATAAACTCTATTTGAAATATAACATGCAGTACTAAGTGCGTCAGCCCAAAGTCTTTTAGTTATTTTTCTGGAGTTCAACATAACTCTAGCCATTTCTTGCAAAGTTCTATTTTTTTCCTTTTTGCAACTCCATTTTGTTGGGGAGTGATAGGGGCAGAGTATTCATGAGAGATCCCTCTAGAATCACACAGATCATCAAACTTTCTATTTTCAAATTCCCTGCCATGATATGATCTAATCCTAATAACACATGCATTATAGAGTACTTTAATACTATCAGCTAGTATCTTTAAAGTCTCTACAACTTCAAATTTTTCCCTCAAGAATTTAACCCAAGTGTACTTAGAGAAGTCATCAACAATCACATAAGCATACTTCTTACCAGCCAGACTACAAACCTCTATAGGACCCATCAAATCCATGTGCAACAGTTCAAAGCATTTAGAGGTTCTAGAGATCTAACTTTCCACATGTATGGGTGCATGTGTAGTCTTAGTTTGTTTACCTTGCAGGCAATCACCACAGGCCAGTTTACCTAGACTTGAAAGTTTAGGTATGCCTCTCACAGCTTCTAACTTGATGATCTTCTCCAGATTCTTGTAGTGGACATGGCCTAACCTTCTGTGCCATACTACTGATTCATCAACCTTCACATGTAAGCATTGAGCATCCTCATCCACCAAGTAGCAGTTGTCTTTTGACAGTTGTTAGAATCATCAAACACATCACATGAATACTTGTCAAATTTCAAAATTAAATCATCATCACATAGCTGATTGATGCTGATGAGATTAGCCTTTAGACCATCCACCAACAGAACCTCAGTAGGGTGAGGGAAACCATCCACATTGAGAACCCTTTCTCTATAATATTTCCTTTGCTTCCTCCACCATATGTAACAGTACCAGTGAACACAGGTACAAGTTCCATAAGATTTTCCTTGTTACCTGTCATATGTCTAGAATAACCACTGTCAAAGTACCAGTCACCGGTAAGAGTATGAGTAGCTGAGAACACAACATTACAAACAATTTTTATTTTTCGAGACCAAATTCTATTCTTTTGAAAATAGTTGTTTTGTTCCCTGGTGTTGCTTTGGAATGTTGAGCCAACATTAGAGTGTCCTAATGTTGTCCCAACACCCGATGCAACACTGCTACTGTAGTTATATTTTTCACAAAACTTCATGTACTTATGGCAGTATGGTTTTAATTGACCAGGCTGGAAACAGTATTGACACGTGTAAGTTACCTTTTTAGACTGTTTAGTGTGACCACTATTTTTGTTAGAACCAGCCCTTACAAAGCTAGGAATGACATTCTCGTGTGTTTCTGACTTTTATGATATCCTAAACTTGTAGTCTCGTCATTCCCAATGTTCAGTGCTTCATCCAGCCTGCTTATGCTAGAGTTCCACTTGGTAATGGTCCTCTCTGCCTCTTCAAGCTTTATCTCCATCTTTTCAATTTGGCACTCCTTTCTGGTGAGGTTCTTCTCTAGTTCAATTATATTTTCAATCAAGAAACTAATCTCCCTAATGAGTTCCTTTTCTCTTTTTATGATTTTCTTTACCTCATCAAGAAGTTCTCTATAGACAACTTTCAAGTCATCTACTACCTTGTCTTGATTCATTTTCTCTTCAATGAAGTATTCTTCATTCAAATCTACAGATCCACCAAAACAAACAAAGTTAGAGTGTTCCTCATATTCATTTATTTCAGAAATAAGACATAGAGGGTAAGCAATATAGTTATCATCCTCCCAATTGTCAAAATATTCTTTCTGGTTCTCTAGTTCCGTCTGAGTGTTGTGCCAGCATCCATTAAACCTGGTGTTGTCCTGACACTCGGTTCAGTTGACTTGGGCAGACAAGGTTGTTGTGTGAACTTCTTCAGACACATGTTCTTCCAAACTTGTCTCATCATCAATATCATCTATGCATACCCTGTTAGAGCTACCTTTTGTTATCAAGATGTTAGCACACTCATATGACATATGTCCAAAGCCTTTACATTCAAAACATTGAAGTTCTTTCAATTTCTTAGTGTCACTCTTAGTAGGATTTTTGAAGGAATACTTGACCATTTTACCAGGAAAACTTCTTCTTAGATTAGGAGGCACATTCTTCTCTTTTCTGACTTTATCATTTAAAGTAATCTTATTGAACTTCTTTACTACAGAACCTAGATAAGCGATTATTTTAGTTTCATCATCTACTTCTTCTTCAGTGGCTTTTAGAGCAAGACCTCTGTGTTTTGTAGTTGGTTCTGAGTTCATTTCAAATTCTTGAAGTACATTCAGAAGAGTGTGAAAGTTAAGTGATGACATGTGTCTGGCTTCTTGCATAGCAATCTTCTTGACCTCAAACCTAGGGGACAGAGTTCTCATAGCTTTGTAAACAAGATGTTTATTAGTTAGAGGATCACCTAGACTTTGACATTCATTCGATAAATCCCTTAGTTTTGCAAGTATGAAGTAACAGACTCATCATCACCCATCCTAATGCTTTCAAATTTTTGTAGAGCAATTTGAAGTCTAGCTTCTTTAACACTGGCATCTCCCTCACAATGAATTTGTAGGAGCAACCAGGCTTGCTTGGTAGTTGTACACAATTGTACTAACCTGAACATATGAGGATCAATCCAGCTGAAGATGGCATTCTGTGATTTCTCATTATTGACTGCTTCACTGACTTCTGCTCGAGTCTAGTCAGCTTTAGGTTTCAGGTGTACATCATTGTCATCGTCTCTAGCCGTCATTGGTGGAGTGTAGCCATCAATGATTGATTTTCACGCCCTGAGATCCAAGGATCTAATGTACTGTCTAAGCCTGATCTTTCAGTAAGCATAATTTGTCCCATCCAACACTGGTAACCTATTGTTAGTATGGGGTTCGCATTATCCATGGTATTGTACCAAATCCAAACACCAATGAATTATGTGCTTGGCTCTGATACCAATTATATATGTAGGGACTGGTATTGGTACCCTTTTGTTATGATTCACACACTATGTGTACACTGAGTGTTGTGCCAACACTGATTGTATTCGGCATTGTCCCAACACTCATTGTAGAGTATTTAAGCAGCGGAATAGAGAACACAGTGAGTTGAATTTTAAGCAGGTTATATGAATATAACTTGTCGAGCATTGCGGCCAAATAATCATTAAACGTTAATACAATGACTTTACCAAATACAACTGAGTAGGAACTCAATCCTGACACTAACTAACCTATGAGCTATAGTTTAGCTAGATAAAAATCAGTAAAACAAGACCAACAAAATACAATAATTACTTCTACACTTTCAGAATTTAATTCTAGTCTTGTTGTTGTTCTTCATGTCGAGCACGCCTCTTTATAGGATTTGATCATCCGTGAGCAATGGCGTGATAGACACGAGTTGTTGATTGCTCTCTTATCACTTGGATAATTCCGAGATCTTCTTCAGCATTATCTTCATAAGATCTTCAACTCTTATCTTCAAGATCTTTTGTGAATCTTTGGCTTTTATCCCTTCGTTCCTTAGCAATGTTCTGCACGTTCCTTGATACTCTGAAATATTCACAGATAACTACAACTGTGGAACTAGGTGAGTTTACAAATAAAGGCAAAACAATATATTGAATATAATTAACTCGGACCGAACAATGTTGTGCCAACACTTCCTGTCAACGCTTGCACTTTCAGATTTTTTTTACTCTCCCATCTATGTCAAGGGTTTATGATATGCTATTATGAAAGGAGGTTCAACGTTCCCTTCATACTTCTTCCCGGTCTTTTGAACCTTGGCCACGTTCACCCGCTATAAGAATCCCTCATAACCTGCAAAACCTCCTAATTCCAACTCTTGGTTCACTAAGCCTCTGAATCTTGACAAAAAGAAGTTGAAATGCAAGCTTTGTGGCCTCGGTGCTATCAGATTATTGGGTACTCCCTTTAGCGGGAATGTTCCGCTAGGAAAATGCAAGCTCCACGCTCTTCTGGTCCTTCATCCAACTCTGTTACCGATGCGTATTTTCTCGTGTTGTTACTACTATACAATAGTAAAACTTCTACACACGTTCACAAGTGTACGATCAAGTAATAATAAAATGGTAATAAGATTTACAGGCCAAGTATCATATCCCTCGAGAGTATGTATCTTGTATTAGCAATCCAAATTGTTGAGTACTAGTGAAACAACTGCTTTGAATGATTCAGAAATAGAAAGAAAAAATTAAACTAACACTATAGTTAAGAAAGTAAAGACAAAGACATAATTGAATTGATTGGGTTAGGTTGTAAAATAGATTAAGGAAAACATATCTAGGAATCGAATTTTGTTCATCTTAAATGCAGGTATTTCATAGACAAAATACCGATGATCCCTATGCAAGGCCTCTTTCTATTGACTATTGCTTTGTTCTCAAGTTGAGATGATAAATTAAGCGTACTTTCGTACCACCTAAAAAATCCCCTAACTCCTAATGATGTCAGACCCTTTAGGAACTTTTCCCTCTCCAAAATCTCACCTTGTCAGACCCTTTAGGAACTTTAGATTCTACGGTAGACGCTAGTGTCGAAGGTCTAGAGATTTATTTTCTTATGCAAGTGTTGCGTTAACAATATCCTATGCATAATTCAACAAAATACTAAGTAATCCAACATCACTACATTGATTCATAGAAACACGTGTGCCAAATATAACAAGTAGCATAAGCAACAAATCAAATCCAACAAGACAATGTCTTAATAGAAATAATCAAGGTGCATTCATTGAGATAACTACATCATATCCCAGAAACTGGGAGATTTAGCTACTCATGATCAATTTCTCGTAAAAATAATTCATCATATATTTATGCAATAAAGATAAAAAAAAAAAAAAAAAGATTAAACTCTTGATCGTGATGAGATTTGAACGTGTCTTTCGCTTTTGACTTTGTGTTGCCTTCCTCCAAAGGATTATGTGCTCCTCTTGATCACTTTTCTTCCTCAACAATGATCACGATGTCTTGAATGGTGGAACTTAATGTGGAATAATGGTGTGGATGATTATGGTCGTGTTGCTTCATGTTTGTTCACTGATGATCGTGATTTTAGTGATGACCTAGTTGCTGGACGTCTTCCCCTATAATAGTTTTAGGCACGTAAGTTGCAGCCATTGAGTTTCATAACAAGCAGTCAAAGTTCTCTGTGTTGCGCGGGATGTCGTGCTTCTAGTGGCGTGAATCGTATGGGTTGTGCCACCACAGTGCGAGCTACTGGTCGCTCGCCACGGATCGCACGTGTTTCAGCATGTGTCGCGTGACATACAACATGTGACGCGTGACCCGTGCGGGTAGTGGAAATGTCGTATCGCTTCTACTTTGGTCCCACAGGCTGTCCAATCACCATTGTTGATGCGCTGCCTCGTGTCATCTACTGTTTATGCTATATTATGGTCTGAAGCCATTGTTAACCTTGCCAAACTGCTCCTCCTTCATCATTGTGCTATCCTAGGCTCGTTTTCTCAAATATGCATTGTTTTACTCCGACTCGACTCAAAACTGTAAAATGGCAAAACAAGAATAAAACTAATAAAAGTACTACGAGCAACAATCAAAAGTACAAGAAAATGGTTACTCAAATTTCTATAAATAATCACATCAACCAATCATTCTAAGGAGGTGGTTCCACCTGAGAATTTCACCGTGAATGCACCTGCTAATATTTCCAACAAGGATCTGTTTGAGTAATTCCTAGCATTCACTAAGTCTCAGAAAGCATCCTCTTCGGTCCCCCAAGTCTCTGTTGCACCTCATTAAGCTGTTAAAGTCACTTGCATGGCTACTATATCTTCTTCTTCTCTTTTCTGCTTATCTTCTCATAATGGCATGTATCTTAGCACTAACAAAACATGGATTCTTGACACTGGAGCAACTGAAAATATGCTATGTGAACCTCGGTTTTTCAATCATCTTGTTTATGTTAATACACCTATACATTTTCCTAATAATCAACTGACCACAGCTACTTCCGTCGATGATGTTAAATTACATGGCTATTTTATTCATAAGGATGCATTCTTAGTGCCTGATTTCACATATAACATGGTTTCCGTCTCAAAATTAACTCAGTTTTCAAACATTTACAATTTCTTCCATTTGTTTGTGTTCTGCAGAACACAGCGACGAGGAGGCTGATTGATTTTGCTAAAAAAAAATTAGCGGTCTCTATGTTTTGGATATAATACTTTTTCAAATAAGTCCATATGTAGTGTTGTTTTTAAAGTGAAAACTAATGTTGATATGTGGCACAACAGACTTGGGCATGTTCAGCTCAAAATTTGTCATGTACTTACTCCTGATGGTATTTATCATACATCTTATGACACTTGCCATCTCGCTAAACATAAAAAGTTATATGTTCCTCGAAGTATATTTGTCTATGTGGCTGCATTTGACCTTATTCATTGTCATGAATGGGGGCCATTCTTAGTGCCCTCGGTTCATAGTCATAGGGTTTTCTTAACCATTGTTGATGACTTTACAAGGTGTAGTTGGGTTTTCTTTATGGCTCATAAATCTGAAGTGCAAACTCACTTGACTTACTTTTATAAAATGGTCCATAGTCAATATTCTTGTCAAAATTAAGGTACTCACATCAGACAATGGCATTGGCTTCATTTTAAAGTACTTTTACATTGATTTGGGTATTATTCATCAGAGGAATTGTGTTAAAACTCCTCAGCAAACTGGGTTGGTTGAAAGAAAATAGCAACACCCTCTTCAAGTTGCTAGGTCCTAAAGATTTCAATCAAATATGAAAGTGCATGTGTTAACGGTATAACAACATTGAACTTGTAAAGTGTTATCGCAACACTAAGGATGACATTGTAACGTTGTGCGTTCAAGGTTTATTTCCATAATTTTGTTTTGGTTCTCTATGTTATGCTTCTACTTAAAATGCCCATAGACACAAATTTGACCCTGCAACTAAAGAAATGTGTGCTTTTGGGTTACTCCCAGTGCATAGATCTCTTTATTGTTTTGCAAGACCACATTGTTGCAGCTCCTGATCCTCTGCCTTCAGATGTACCTAATGCACAAGACACTAGTAATGCATACCCACAAGTACCAACTCCAGCTTTAAATAAAACCGTAGAAATGAACATTTCACTCACCTCCAGTGAACATGAACATTTCTTTGTTTGAAATTCCTCTTTCCCTACTACTTTGCCTATTAATACAGTTACTGCTCAACCAGCCTTCCGTGATTCTTCTGTGCTACCTGTTGTTGTTCCCCTTAGGAAATCCAGTAGGCAAATTACAACTATTGCTTATTTATGACTATAATTTGCTTAATTCCCTGCATAAAGCTAATTTTGGTCAAACTTGTTTCAAAGTTAAGCATCCCGCTGAGTCTCATATTTCTTCTTCATAACTTGTTGCCAATCACAAGGCCTTTACAGTTGCTATATCTCAAAATGTAGAACACAAAACAAATTTAGTGAAGCCAATAAGCCTAAAGATTTGTAGATTGCTAAAAAAAAATGAGTTAGATGCTTTTGAAAAGACCAATACCTGGATTTCAAATAACTTTCCAGATAATCAACATTGTATTGGGTGTAAATGGGTTTATAAAATTAAGTATAGGGCAGATGGTTCTATAGAAATGTACAGAGAGCCCGTTTGGTTGCTAAGGGTTACACCCAAGAAGAGGGTCTTCATAACTTCGATATTTTCTCGTATGTTGCTAAACTTACTACTGTACGTGTTCTGCTTGCTCTTGTTGTATCAAATGATTAGTTTCTTCATCGGTTACACGTTAATAACGCATTTTTGCATGGGGACTTAGATGAAGTCATTTACATGAAACCCCGCCCAATTAACGTTCTCCATCGGATAATCAGGTGTTTTTGTTGATGAGACAATGGTACAATAAACTTACCTCTTGCCTTAAAGCCTATGGGTTTGTGCAAACTATACCTGGTTGCTCATTATATGTGAAACAACATGCTAATTTGTTTACTGATGTGTTTACATTGATGAATTTATTCTCATAGGTAATGACTTGCTTGAAATTCAGAATCTTAAGAAGCATATTGATGATACGTTTACCATTAAAGATATTAGTCATTAAGGTATATTTTAGGCATTGTAATTGCTATGAGTCATAAAGGCATCACGTTATGCCAAAGAAAATACGCCATGGACATTTTAATTGAGTTAGGGTACATTTGGTGCAAAGTCGCTTCTACTCCAATGGATTGTTCCACAAAACTAAAGAAAAATGACCCTCCTCTTTTAAGTGACCCCACTGAGTATCGCAAACTCGTTGGTCGTTACACCTTACTATTAATTGACCTAATTTATCTTATAGCATCCAATGTATTACTCAACACATGTCTCACCTACGCCTTATTATTTAGCAGGTGCTCACCGTGTTTTACGTTACATTAAATCTTCCCCAGTTAAAGGTCTATTTTATCCATCTCAAACCAAATCTCACTTGAAGTCTTTTTGTGACAACGAATGGGTCGTCTGCTCGGATACTCACTGCAACGTCGCAGGTTTCACCATTTCTGTTGGACATTCGCTAGTTTCCTAGATAGTGAAGAAACAATCAAAGGTTAGTCAATCTTCTACCGAACCGAATACCATGCACTTGCTATTATCACATGCGAATACTTTGGCTCAACCAACTTACAAGACTTACACATCCATGCATTAGACCCGCACTCTGCTCCTCTTCACGGATAACAAAAAGTGCATATTGCATTGCGATCGATACAGTCTGTCACGAGGACCTGACACATTCAAATAGACTGCCACTTTGTTCTCAAAGTGGCTTTCAAAGTGGCTGATATTTCTATCGAACAACAAATTGCCGACATACTCACGAAGCCATTGAGGCCTCAACTCTTTCAGAAAATGATGTTCATTTCATGGTCTTAAGTTAGATAGCTAAAAACGTGTTTTTTAAAACACGCCTAATGTATTATTCGGGCGATGACGTCACCATTTTAGGTTGTATATAGGATTTTATACATATTTTATGTATAATTTTATTCACTTTTGGCAATAATATTTTCTGATATTAGAGAGAGAAAATATCATTCTCTCTCAACTGTTCTTCACAAACCCTAGCCCCAATTTCGAACTCAATCCTTTGATATGTTATGTTGCGTGTATATCTAATGAAGAAGCATTGGGATACATCCTAGCTAAGAGGATACTTATCTTTGATTCAGCACCAACATATAATAAGTTATATCGATTATAAAGTCGAGATTGTCCAAGTTGTAACAAATGATAATGCGTATGATTTTCTCTAACATCCTAAGAGGATTCCTTCTTTACATTTGGTGAAACCGCACTAAGTTTCTCGTCTCTAATTAATTGTGAGCTAACTTTATGTATGATTTTTCCACGCTCTACGGCTCTAATGATTATACACTGTTTTCTTTGGCAAACTTCTACTTAACAGTGGTTTGACTTGGTAAGAGTTAGGGGGGTCATAAAATCTAATGGAAGTCGTGCCACCCTTCTACAGGAGCTTAGTTCTTATTAGTTGGTTTTAATCTGCAAGATTAGACGTCTTTTTAATTTGATTTTCTTAATTAGTAAAAGGGCTAAATTCAATTTTGTGAGATTGTGTATCCAAATGTTCTTCTTTTTTGGTGAGATTGCATATGTTGAGTCTAATCTAAAATCTTACATTCAGTATGTCACTGACACTAGTTATGTCAAAACGACTTAATGACCTCTAAGAGTTAAAATTACCTCAACTCTTTAAGGATCAGATTGTAATATTCCCCTCCAGTCCCAAGTTAATTAATTTTCGACACACAAGACAATCAAGATGTGCTCCATTTGTTTTAATTTATGTGCATAAATTGCCAGCTATGATGCACGGATGTTTATGCCAGCTATGATACACGGATACACTTAAAAACTAATAATATTGTATCGAATATGTATTCGCTACCGATACGAATTTGATACGCCACGTGGCGTATTGGTTAATTAAAAGAAAATAAAAAAATTCTGATACGTATCCGATACATATTTGGGGTGTATCGAAAATATTTTGGGTCTTTTTTTATAAATTTATAAATTAATGGGTAACTTCAAAAAATACCATCTACAATTAAAAATTAAAACAAAATCTTTTAATCTAATTAACTAGCTCACAACCAGATTTCTACTTTTCTTCTTTCTCACCCTACTTCCACCAAGACACTAAATCTATGGTTGTTGCCACATTCTACCTGCTCACCACGTTCGTAATTCATTATTTTGTTATTATCATTTTTATGAATTAATGTTTTTGGTAACAGTTTTTTACTTACGAATTAGTTTACTTACTATGATTGTGTCATTTAAATTTTGTAATATTAATATATATACGTATCTTTGTTGTATCCATATTGCAGTATCCATACCCGTGCAACATAGATTGCCAGAGTATAAGCATGCTATGTTAGGCCTATTCGTTTTTTTCAGATTAACATTATTGACGTAATAGTGAACTTGGAAGAGGTAAACCAAGTGTAACGTAAGTGGAAGACTTGCGGCTTTAAATGTCAAAACAAAGCCATTATAAGTTTCACAACTTAGTTTTCTAAATTTAACTCACCAACCAACTTAATTTTTGACCTATTCAGAAAGTTAGATAAACCTCCATTATATTCCTTTATCTTTTCACTATACACTCTGTTATGATTCCTATAAGAATTGTAAACTCCTTCCTTCATTTGCACCAATCACCATTACATCAATATTTAATTAACTTAAGCCCGTTAAATCTTCAACTAATAGCCATTGATTGCACTTAACAAAGCAAACGAATTATGGCTGTGAAATGTGGAGGGATTTTTATTGTTCTCGTGGCAGCAGCATTCATGTTTGGCATAGTTGCGGCAAACAAGGATTGGAATAGTAGTACCTTTGCAGCAAACTGGAACAACACCAACAGTTTCAACTATTGGGGATTTTGGCATAAAAATGCGACTCAGCGTTCCAACAAATTTGTCGTTGGTGGAACGGAGAATTGGCATTTTGGTTATAACTACACTGAGTGGGCTATAAAGAATGGACCCTTCTACTTGAACGATACTCTTGGTACGTAATCAGCATATTTTGTGATCACCTTATTCTATTCTCTGTTCATATCTAGCTCTATCCCTTACATTTAGTTAGCCAAGTAAAGTACATTGTTGATTGCAATTAATTTGAAATGTTAATTTGTGGATTGATGCAGTGTTCAAGTATGATCCGCCAAATGATACCACATTTCCGCACAGTGTTTATTTGCTACCAAATTATTGGAGTTTCCAAAATTGTGACTTCAAATGGGCAAAGAAAATAGGAGAGGCAACACAAGGAGGCGGTGAAGGATTTCAGTTCACATTGAAGAGGTGGCAGCCGTATTACTTTGCCTGTGGCGAACACAATGGCTTACACTGCAAGACCAGTTCCATGAAATTCGCAGTGTGGCCGCTTATCCGTTGGTTTAATTAACTAGTCATTTGTGCTATTGAAGGAGAATTGTGGTGCCCAACTCTGCTGAGTTTTCTCTTTAATTACTTTCATTTGGTTTTCCTTTTTCATTACTTCAATTTGTCTAATATTTTAGAACGAAAATTCATGGAGCTATAGCTAGCTTCTATTTATAATTTATTGTTACAATAACATGCAGAGGATTCTTGTTGTATTCAATATATAATTACTTCAATAAAATTTTATGTTACCGTCTCAATTAACAGAATTCTGTATTCCATCCTCAAGATTAATCCAGCCGCGTAACAATTTTTATATATAGTATATGTTGGGGCGGTGGAAAAAAAAGAAAAACAATTCATTGTGTAGCATTAACACTCCCACTTTTGAAGTGGAGCATTAACAAATTAATGGGGCGGTGCATTAACATTTGTTAATTTGGAGTTTAGACTATAAATAGCTGATGCCTCACTGCATTTCAATGTATCCCAATTCAGAGTTTCTTTCTGTATTTCCTAAATATACAATGTAGTACCTCGAGTACTTGTGTGGGGGTAGTTTAGGGAGCGGTGAAAGTGAATAGGCTCTGTGGGGGTTGTTCGGGTTGAGTGAAAATTATGTAGTTGTACAAATTTTCTACATAGTGGATTTTACTCGGGTCCCCGTGGTTTTTCTCCGGTTTGGAGTTTCCATGTTAAATCATTGTGTTGTTACTATCGTCAATATTTTATTCGTGTTGCTTCGCAATTACCTCATGGGCAAATCATGGGGGCGGTATTTGAGGCGGTTCAAATACCCAACAAGTGGTATCAGAGCTCGGGTTCTGCTGGAGGTGGAGCTATTGCTTGGGTGGAGTCCTGGTGTGATGTAGTGTGAATAGGTACTGTAAAAGGCGGTTCTGTCAAAGATAATTGATTATTAAGCGGGACCGTTGTGAGCCCACCAATTACCTAGGAACCTTGAAATCCTGTCAGCAAAGACGAGCTATCTCTTTTCGGGGGTTTACTTTGTACTATTCTGATCTATTGGAAATTCACCAACTCACTGGTGCAATGTCGGAAGCAAGGGTACGGATATGGTGAAATTTGGCATGATGGGAAAATCAACTGTGACTTGTGGCAAGTCGGGGAAACGTTGATTTGGTCAGGATACACGAGGGTTCAACTGGTGGAATTATCGCTATACGTAGCGGTGTTACTAGCACGACTGATACAGTTGCTAGTGGAGTGGTGCGGACACTAGGACCACGGAAAAGAAAATTGTCCGGGACGACGAGTCGATGCGGCGAGCGGCTCTTAGTCAAACACTGGTGAAACTAACATTGTCTACTTGCGTGACGTGTTATAAGTGACGGTATGTTCTGATGGCATGAGACTGCTATGAGACGTGGCATTGGTGTTAGTAGGTCCCAGTTTTCACACAAGCATGACTTGGCGTAAATGCAAGGTGTGAGATTAATGTCGATGGCTAATGATTCCCATGAGAGCCAAGTTGGGAGTTGCACCATACTTATCAGCAAGGGTTTTTTTTCGACATTGGGTCGATTATGCTTTTATGGTGGAGCATGGTACTTCTGAAATGAGGTACGACTGCGTTGCAGTGATAGCGAAAGCTATGGAAATCTTCTTAGGCGGAGTGGGCGTGCGATCGTCCAAGGGCCGGAGTGAAGATGTTTTTTGAAGATCTGATTAAGTCACGAATCAAATCTTCAAGGTGGAGATTGTTGGGCGGTGGAAAAAAAAGAAAAACAATTCATTGTGTAGCATTAACACTCCCACTTTTGAAGTGGAGCATTAACAAATTAATGGGGCGGTGCATTAACATTTGTTAATTTGGAGTTTAGGCTATAAATAGCTGATGCCTCACTGCATTTCAATGTATCCCAATTCAGAGTTTCTTTCTGTATTTCCTAAATATACAATGTAGTACCTCGAGTACTTGTGTGGGGATAGTTTAGGGAGCGGTGAAAGTGAATAGGCTCTGTGGGGGTTGTTCGGGTTGAGTGAAAATTATGTAGTTGTACAAATTTTCTACATAGTGGATTTTACTCGGGTCCCCGTGGTTTTTCTCCGGTTTTGGAGTTTCCACGTTAAATCATTATGTTGTTACTATCGTCAATATTTTATTCGTGTTGCTTCGCAATTACCTCATGGGCAAATCATGGGGGCGGTATTTGAGGCGGTTCAAATACCCAACAGTATATATTGTACCTAATTTGCTTCTATAATATTATGATAGGCGTTGTTGCTCGAACTGACGCCGATGAATCTTTGAGTAACTGAAAAAACTACTCTATATAAAAGCTTTACAACGAGGAAATATTAAACCATTCTCCCAGCACAAAACAATTATTTACAGGAAAATGTTTTTCCAATTTGATATATATGATCAACAGCGAATATAATACTTTGCGTGATGAAAACACAATCCACTCCACTGTACGGTTGGGTTGGTCGCTGAACCATTGGTTTAATTAGCTGGCTTGGTTGAAGTAGGGTTGTGGTGCCTCTGCAATAGTTTTCTCATATTTTGTACCTCAGTTGGATTTCTTTTGTCTAGTTTACCAAATTTTTTTGAAATAGTCAGAAAGCTGGTATTTCATTTTGTTTATTAATAAACTTAATGTGCAGATGATTCTTGTTGGATTCTACACGACAATTTCTTTGACCAAAGTTTGATTCTTCAGTATTGAGTGTTCAGAACTTGTTTTGTTTACATGTATAATGGCTTACAATATCTGGATGTGGATGAGGGTATATAGTTGGTTGGTGTTGAAAGTGCAGGTATTCTGGCAATGTTAGTTTAACATTGAGAAGTCAATGTTAAACTAACATTGCTGAGCAGAATCCGATTTACAATCTTGTTTATATTTATTATTATTATTTTGCCTTATTCATTTAACTAATTGAGTTCCACAGTTGTGATTGTCTTTGATTATATTATTCAGGAAACAAACTTGTCATAGGTTGGACGCTCAAGTTTCCAAGAAGGGAAGTTTCCTTAATTAAGCAAACCGCTCTACAAGGAAAGAAGAGTTCGAGTGCAACTAGGAAAGCTTTCCAAGATGAGTCCTGATTTGAAGAATGAGTCTTTCCTTAGTTAGATCACTAACGAATGAACTATTATTCAAGAAGGACTGCGAGAACAAGAAAAAGTAGTTCGAGAAGGAAACTAGGAGAATTACCAACCGTGTACAACACACCTTGAAGTCCAAGTCAAGAACATATATATAGGTGTGAAGTACATCAAGACATACACGAGACAAGAGCTAATCAATCCAAGAGATTTATTTACAAGTTGTTGAGTGTTGTCTTGCTTTAGCAAAGTTTGTGAGTTGCTAGAATAGATCTAAGAGTGAGGAGCTTTTAGAGATAGCCGATGCAATTCTTGTGTGCTTTGCTTAGTTCGATCAATTTGAGAGCGAGGAGCTTGAGAGTTGAGAGAACGACTTTTGTTAAAACCTTAACGGGTTATTTTGCCTACGGCTCGGAAGTTAATATAATCTTATATTCACTTCTTAAATTCGGTGTTTGTTTATTCCGCTGCACTATTACTCTGGTCGGTTGTTAAAGTAACATCGTTGGATTAACAACATACCAAACTGTTGTTAAAACGTCAGTGTTAAGTTAACAACAACAATGTATCGACCCGATCTACAATTTCAATTGGTATCAGAGTCGAGCACCAACTTCACCGGTGTTTGGCGTTGATACCACAAGATGGACAACTCCAACCCCAATACCAGCAGGTTGCCAGTATTGGAGGGTCCCAAAAACTATGCCTACTGGAAGATCAGACTCAGAGTCCACATCAAATCCATCGACATGAGAGCTTGGGACGCAGTACTAGAAGGCTACACCATCCCCTACTTGCCAAGAGATGAAGATGCTGATTTGGTACCTAAGCCAAGAGGACAATGGACAGCCAATGAGATTGCTCTCTACAACTTCAATGAAAAGGCTCTCAATGCTATTTTTAGCTGGGTAGGTAACCATATGTTCAAACTTATTCAAACTTGTACAACTGCTAAAACTGCATGGGAAGTTCTTGAATTACATTGTGAGGGTGATGTGGCTGTGAGGGACTCTAAATATAGAAAACTTTTGAGGGGCTTTGAGAAGATAGAGATAAGTGAGGATGAAAGCATTGATAGTTATTTTGAGAAACTTCTTGATATTGTTAATCAGTGTCAAAACTTAGGTTTTACCATCCCAAATCAAACCATGGTCTATAAAGCTTTTAGAACATTATCTTCTAAGTTCACTGTCAAAAGAATTGCTATGAATGAGTCTAAAGATCTTGCCAACATGGACTTCCAAACATTAATGAACACTTTAAAAGAGTTTGAACTAGAATTCCTAGGAAAGTCCAGTAAACAACTTGCTTTAGCCTTACTAGGAACTAGCTCAGATTCTACAGGAAGTGATGAGGATGAATATGAGTTGATCTCTTCTAACTATGGAAACATTACCAAGAAATTTAGTAAATTAGGCTACAAAGAGAAAAATAAAGAAAAACAATCTGGTAATGCTGCCCTTGGTTATAAGAAACTGCCCGCAAAGTTTGTAAAGTACATGGCATCAAAGAGCAAGATGCTGAGAAATTGAAAGATGTCCAGTGCTATGAATGTAAGGGGTGTGGTCACTTTAAACATGAATGTGCTAACACCCTCAGAACAAGAGGGAATTCTCATTGGGTTTGTATAGATGACTTCAATGAAGCTGACTTCGAATCTGAAACAAGTGCCGATGAACAATTAGAGGAAATCAACACTGTTGCGCTTTGCACTCGGATCACCTGGTCAGGAGAAGACTCCAGGAACTGCCAAAAATCTCAATGTTACTCTAACATTGGAGAACCAGCAGCAAAGCAGGAAATCTTCTTTGGAGACTGGAACAACAATGATACACAGGTTAACTATGATGTACTCTCTGATTGTAATGATACTAACTTTGATTGTTTTCGTGGCTCAGTTGATCTAGAAGAAGAGTGCTTCAATGAAGAAGAAATGTCCCAGGAGGAAATCTTAGATGATCTACATACAACCTTTCTCCGACTTGAGAGAGAGAATGTCAAACTCATGAAGAGTAACAAAGCACAGAAGCATGACATTGAATGTTTGAAGAACATGTTGAAACTCTATGAGAGAGACCTTGACAAAGCTAAAGCTGAGCTGAAAGAGGTAAAGGAGAAACTCAAAAAGGATTCACAGATCATAGCCAAATGGAATGGAGGTACTTCTAAACTTGATGAGGTACTAAACATGAGTAATACAGGTACATGTGGTCTGGGATTTGTTGAGAAACCTTCCTCTTCTAATGTTAATTCTACCTATTTAACTACAAGCTTTGTTAAAGAATCTGATAATATGAGTTCTGGTACCATCAACACTGTAAAAAGTAAACTTACTTTTATCTGTCGGTATTGTTTTCAACCAGGCCATATTAAACCATTCTGTAGAAAATTCATAAAAGAATGTCGTAAGAAAACAGCATTTGTGTCCAATGTTAAAACTACAACAGGTTCTGATGTTAGACTAATATTAGGTGCAGGACAGAAAAGTAGAACTTGGGTAGAAAAAGCTAAAACCCCTAAGATTAAAATTGTATGCAATGTTGTTTTCTCTGCTGTGTACTCTAACCTTTCAGGTAAGTGGTACTTCGACAGTGGATGCTCAAGACACATGACAGGCAGCAAAGAGAATCTTAAACAAATGATACATTTGAGTGCTGGAACATTGAACTATGGAGGTGGCACCAAAGGAAAGATCATTGGTAAGGGGATACTAGATGTTGATGGATTCCCACCCCTGAAGGATGTGTTGTTGGTAGATGGGTTAAAGGCAAATCTAATCAGTATTAGTCAGCTGTATGATGATGACTTACTGGTTACATTTGACAAAGTATCTTGTGATGTTTATGATAGTGGTAATGTTCTTGTTATGATAGGTACTAGATCCAAAGATAACTGCTACCTAGCTCAAGAGGAAGTAGAGTGTTTCCATGCCAAAATAGACGAGGCTTCTATATGGCCTAGGAAACTTGGACATGTTCACTACATAAACCTTGAGAAATTATAGAAAGTTGATGATGTAAGAGGCTTACCTAAGTTGTCTTGTCCAGGTAAGCTTGCGTGTGGTGATTGCCTCAAGGGTAAGCAAAACAGAGCTGTTCATACACCCCTACAGGTACAGAATGCTAATCCTAGATCTAGTAGGTGTTTTGAATTGCTACACATGGACTTAATGGGTCCAATTGAGGTAAGTAGTCTCAGTGGTAAGAAATATGCCTTTGTGATTGTAGATGACTTCTCTAGATACACATGGGTAAAATTTCTTAAAGAAAAGTATGAAGTTTTTGATCAGTTCAAAATTCTTTGTGCTAGTATTAAAAGCTTATATGGCTCTTCTGTGACTAAGATTAGGTCTGATCATGGTAAAGAATTTGAAAAAGCTAGTTTTGATAACTATTGCAATGCTATAGGTATTTTCCATGAATATTCAGCTCCTAAGACTCCTCAGCAGAATTGGATTGTTGAGAGAAAGAACATGATTCTTCAAGAGATGGCTAGAGTTATGCTCAATGCTAAAGATGTAACCAAAAGACTCTGGGCTGAAGCTTTAAATATTGCTTGTCACATTAGTAACAGTGTGTATCTTAGACCTGGAACTAACATGACTCCTTATGAACTCTTGAAGGATGTGAAACCAAATATTGCATATTTTCATGAATTTGGATGTGACTGTTATCTGCTTAATGACAGAGATTATCTGAGTAAATTTGATCCAAAAAGTGAAAAATGCATCTTTGTATGATACTCTGCCAATAGTACTTCCTTTAGAGTCTACAATCCTAGATTGAAGACAATTCAGGAATCAGTGAATGTTGTGTTTGATGAGTTCACACTTGATACATGTACTGGTGACATCTCAGTTCCCAATGTTGGACCAACAGTGGAAACCGAAAATGTTACTCTTGACAATGTTACACCAACATTGGAACTGAAAGCTGGAAACGCTGAACAGGAGACATGGAACGATGTTAGACTAACACTAGCGAGATCTGATGTTAGACTAACAGTAGAAGACTCTGACTCAGAACATGAAGTTGCCTCTGAACCTAGAAGATATCCCCCAGCTAAGATTCAGAAGGATCATCTAGCATCCCAGGTAATAGGTGAACTCACTGAACGGGTAAAGACACACAACAAAGAAAGACTTGATTATAGAGATATGGTTAAATTGTGTGTCTGTATGAACTTCACTTGTACTGTTGATAATGCTTCTTGTTTTGTCTCCTCCATAGAACCTAAGAATGTGAATGAAGCCCTCCTTGATAACTTTTGGATTAATGCCATGCAGGATGAACTATTACAGCTTACTAAGAACAATGTCTGGGTACTGGTACCTAGACCACCTAATGTTAATGTAATAGGGACAAAGTGGATATTTAGAAACAAGAGTAATGAGGAAGGGGTCATAGTTAGAAACAAAGCTAGACTAGTTGCTTAGGGGTACACACGGGTTGAATGTGTAGATTTTGATGAGACCTTTGCTCCAGTTGCTAGGATTGAATCTATTAGGTTACTTCTAGCCATTGCATGTTGTCTTAAGATAAAACTATATCAAATGAATGTAAAGGGTGCGTTTCTGAATGGGCTAATTGATAAGGAAGTATATGTTGAACAGCCCAAGGGATTCACAGATCCTAAGTACCCCAACCATGTGTACAAGCTTGAAAAAGCCATGTATGGACTTAAACAAGCACCTCGAGCATGGTATGAAAGACTTACAGAATTCCTATTAAGTCTTGGCTTTGTTATAGGTGAAGGAGATAGAACATTGTTTGTTTTGAATAAAGATTCTCATGTCTGTATAGCTCAAATATATGTTGATGACATTGTTTTTGGCTCAACTAACAATTCTATTTTAGAAAAATTTGTTGAATCAATGACAGGGCAGTTTGAGATGAGTATGATAGGAGAATTAATTTTTTTCCTTGGTCTCCAAGTAAAACAAACAGGTAATGGGATATTCCTAAGTCAGGAAAAGTATGCAAAGAATTTGGTGAAAATGTTTGAATTGGCATATTCAAAGCCTTGCAAGACTCCCATGTCTTCATCAGTGAAGATATCCAGGGATGTTACTGATACCAATGTTGATCCAACATTGTACCGTTCAATGATAGGAAGCTTACTCTACTTATCTGCTTCAAGACCTGATATAATGTTCTCTGTTTGTGTGTGTGCTAGGTACCAGGCATGTCCAAAGCAGTCACATCTGATTGCCATGAAGAGAATCCTTAGATATATATCTGGCACTTTGGCCCTTGGCATCTGGTACTCTTATGACACTAACACAAATCTTGTAGGTTTCAGTGACTCAGACTGGGCAGGTGACACCGATGATAGAAAGTCTACAAGTGGATGATGTTTTTATCTCCGGAACAACTTGGCAATAATTTTATGTATAATTTTATTCACTTTTGGCAATAATATTTTCAGATAATAGAGAGAGTGATTATCATTCTCTCAACTGTTCTTCACAAACCCTAGCCGCTCTTTCGATTTCAATCTTGTGATACATTATGTTGCGTGTATATCTAGTGAAGAAGCATTGGGAAACATCCTAAGAGGATACTTATCTCTGATTCAGCACTAACATATAAGTTATATCGATTATAAAGATGAGGTAGTGCAAGTTGCATATCAAATGATAATACGTATGAACATCCTAAGAGGATTCCTTCTTTCCATTTGGTGAAACCGCACTAAGTTTCTCGTCTCTAATTAATTGTGAACTAACTTTATGTATGATTTTCCCACGCTCTAATGATAATACACTGCTTTCTTTGACGAACCTCTACTTAACAGTGGTTTGACTTGGTAAGAGATTGGGGTCATAAAATCTAATGGAAGTCGTGCCACCCGTGTACAGGAGCTTACTTCTTGGTTGGTTTTAAACTGCAAGAATGGACGTCTTTTTAATTTGATTTTCTTAATTAGTAAAGGGGCTAAGTCCAATTTTGTGAGATTGTGTACCCAAAATTCTTTTTTGGTGAGATTGCATGTGTTGAGTCTAAGCTAAAATCTTACATTCAGTAGTTATGTCAAAACGACTTAATGACCTTTAAGAGTTAAAATTACCTCAACTCTTTAAGAATCAGATTTTAATATTCCCCTCCAGTCCCAAGTTAATGAATTTGGGACACACAAGACAATCAAAATGTGCTCCATTTGTTTTAACTTCTGTGCATAAATATGCCAGAGTATAAGCATGCTATGTTAGGCTTATTCGTCTTAATTTTCAAATAATATTATTGACGTAATAATGAACTTGGAAGAGGTAAAACCAAGTGTAACGTAAGTGGAAGACTTGCGGCTTTAAATGTCAAAACAAAGCCATTAAAAAGTTTCACAACTTAGTTTTCTAAATTTAACTCACCAACCAACTTAATTTTTGACCTATTAATAAAGTTAGATAAACCTCCATTATATTCATTTATCTTTTCACTGTTATGATTCCTATAAGAACTCTAAACTCCTTCCTTCATTTGCACCAATCACCATTACATCAATATTTAATTAACTTAAAAGCTCATTATATCTTCAACTAATTGCCATTGATTGAACTTAACAAAGCAAACACGATATGGCGGCGAAATGTGGAGGAATTTTTATTGTTCTTGTGGCAGCAGCATTCATGTTTGGCATAGCTGCGGCAAACAAGGATTGGAATAGTAGTACCTTTGCAGCAAACTGGAACAACACCAACAGTTTCAACTATTGGGGATTTTGGCATAAAAATGCGACTCAACGTTCCAACAAATTTGTCGTTGGTGGAACGGAGAATTGGCATTTTGGTTATAACTACACTGAGTGGGCTATAAAGAATGGACCCTTCTACTTGAACGATACTCTTGGTACGTAATCAGCATATTTTGTGATCACCTTATTCTATTCTCTGTTCATATCTAGCTCTGTCCCTTACATTTAGTTAGCCAAGTGAAGTACATTGTTGATTGCAATTTATTTGTGGATTGATGCAGTGTTCAAGTATGATCCGCCAAATGATACCACATTTCCGCACAGTGTTTATTTGCTACCAAATTATTGGAGTTTCCAAAATTGTGACTTCAAATGGGCAAAGAAAATAGGAGAGGCAACACAAGGAGGCGGTGAAGGATTTCAGTTCACATTGAAGAGGTGGCAGCCGTATTACTTTGCCTGTGGCGAACACAATGGCTTACACTGCAAGGCCGGTTCCATGAAATTCGCAGTGTGGCCGCTTATCCGTTGGTTTAATTAACTAGTCATTTGTGCTATTGAAGGAGAATTGTGGTGCCCAACTCTGCTGAGTTTTCTCTTTAATTACTTTCATTTGGTTTTCCTTTTTCATTACTTCAATTTGTCTAATGTTTTAGAACGAAAATTCATGGAGCTATAGCTAGCTTCTATTTATAATTTATTGTTACAATAACATGCAGAGGATTCTTGTTGTATTCAATATATAATTACTTCAATAAAATTTTATGTTACCGTCTCAATTAACATAGTTCTGTATTCCATCCTCAAGATTAATCCAGCCGCATAACAATTTTTGTAGTATATTCTATACATAATTTGCTTCTATAAGATTATGATAGGCGCTGTTGCTCGAAACTGATGTTGATGAATCTTTGAGTAACTGAAAAAACTACTCCATATAAAAGCTTTAGGACGAGGCGATATTACACCATCCTCCCATTACAAAACAATTATTTACAGGAAAATGTCTTTCCAATTTGATATATATGATCAACAATGAACGTAACACTTTGCATGATGAAAACACAATCCCTTCCACTGTACCGTTGGCTTGGCCACTGAACCATTGGTTTAATTAGCAAGCTTTCTTGAAGGAGGGTTGTGGTGCCTCTGCAATATTTTTCCCGTATTTTGTACCTCCGTTGGGGATTACTTTTGTCTATTTTACCAAAATGTTTTTGAAATAATCAGAAAGCTGATACTTAATTTTTGTTTATTCATAAATTTAATGTTCAGATGATTCTTGTTGGACTCTACACGACAATTTCTTTGACCAAAGTTTGATTCTTCAGTATTGAGTGTTCAGAACTTCTTTTGTTTACATGTATAATGGCGCCTTACCATATCTGGATGTGGATGAGGGTGTATAGTTGGTTCGTGTTTTGACAGCAATGTTAAAAAGACCTTATTCACTTTTTGTAGCATAGGGAGCTGATGCCGAGATTGCGTAGAAAGCCGGAATGGAGTGGTATTGGATCCATAGTTATTTGGTCTATTTGGAACCTTAGGAATAAGGTTATCTTTTTCGAGAGAACAAACCTATGTAGTCAAGACAATGGTCCTGAATCGAAGCAAAAAATACACAGATTTTGCTTTTTCTTTTGTTCAATGGTACAAAGCTCCCATGAATTGTAAAGCTTATTATGATCCAAAAACTAATGTAGAACAGAGGAGAAAAGAAGTGTATTATATATAACAAAGCTCAACACCTATTCTAACTAATTAAGGCAACAGAAAAGAGGGGAACTAACTGCTAACTGAAATATGAACAACTTCAAAAAGGTCCCTGACCTGGTGGTCTACAACTTAACGGTATCAAAGGACTCTAGTATCCTATTACCTTCTTTCTTTCACTATATTGGAGTGTAGCTTATATATACTTATTGCTTTTCTTTTCTTTCATAAAACTTATTTCTTGCTGATAAAAGAAAAACGATCTAAGACGAGATATATGAACATAAAGTCAAAGTAACTTATGAGGCAAACGCAATCGTTGGAGCATCAGCCACCGGATATGACCTATTTAATTTATTCAGGCAGCTCATCCGGTTATTTCACTCCGCGAAGAAGCTTGAGTCATTCTTACGTCCATAATGGGTCGGAACATTTAGCGATCGTAACCTTCCATCGGTTTGTTTTTAGGGAGGACTCCATTTGTTGGGGTTTTGTAAAAATTTCTAGTTATATATTTCATCAAAAATAGAAAAACAAAAAAAAATGTCATTGCTTTTTATTTTATAAAAAGTCATCAAAATCGAAAAGGCTATTTTCCGACCATCACAACGTTAACGTTACTAGGACATATTATATTTGCATTGTCGAATAAATTCCTGAAACTCTTTTGCAAATTGCTACTCCTTCAAATTTGATTTGGGTTATATTCATTTTCTTGGCGTGATAGGCGTTAAAGTTTAAACTACCGAATTCAGAGTTTCGTGCCTTTTTCGTAATTTGTTTGTGTGGTTATTATATATAATTGCAGAGGCAATACCTGCCATTCAGCCTTAATCTGCTAGATACTCAAAACGATAGAATCTAATTCTCATGGATAAAGGAAGAGAAGCCAGCACAGTTACAGAGTTTCACTTGAATTCTTTTTCCAGAATCCTAAACTCAATCTCACCTTTATGATCACAAAGCTAACCAATTGAGCAAGGCTAGTGGCCCCACCTTTACCCTCCATGAATAACTGCCTATCAAGTAAGACCCCACAGAATGATGTTATCCTTTTCTTTCGTTCTATATCTATGTAGTTAGAAATAAAATCCGGGGAAAAGCAATACAGTGCAAGATCAAATGTCAAATTTATTGATAAAGGTTATATGAAACATTATTGTAGCTTGTACTATTAATGCCATTTTGCGATCAACTTCTGACCTTGCGAGTCATGTTCAAAAATCACAACTTCCATTAGGCGTACCATACCATACACAATTCGATTTAAAACTTGAAACTTCATTTGTGTATCAAAAACAAATACAAGAAAATATATTAACACAACTATGTTTGCAGATGATCTTGATTGTGAATCATGCTAGTCTACATTTAAGAATCGTAATAATCAATAAGTCTAATATCGTTCTACCCTACAAAATAGAGAAACTAAAATCACGCAGAGTAGATTTATATATGTAACTAGTAATCTTAATTGTATACTAGTGTATCAAAACTGTTCTCACAATCCAATCATGTAATATTTTTTGCAATATTTTTAAGTTGTGACCAAAAGCCTGTAAATCTAATTTTAAGCTTATTAAATTCTCTAATAATAACAATAGTAGAACAAAGAGATTCTGTGGCCTGCTACCAAATTTCCATCAACCAATATAGCGAAACCATGTGAACAAGTGATACATAAAGTAGTATGATTGTAGATCTTTATTTGCCTAGGCTTCAGGTATGAATATTTATGGGTCTGTCTGATTTCAGGTGCGATATTCGACATATGAACTAAGAGTTGGATGAAATACACAGAAAAAGTCGTTTGATGGCGTGGGACACAGTTACTCATTCTTGTCAACTCTTTTCAATAATATAAACAAACAAATTCTGTATGAATATGACCCATCAATATATTAGGAAAAACATCTTCAACCAGTTGAAGATTCTAGCTATAATTTTCAGGTGCAACGCACTGAATAACTTGATGATGATGACATACGAATTATATTATAATAAAATAAAGAAGAAGAACACCACACAGGTGCCAACTGTCAAGGGCCCAAGGTCACAACTCACAACAGATTTTAGATTAGCAAATTTGGATGCTTGGATAAAGAATTAAACAAAAACTTTTCGTACCAAATAGCATTTGCCAGGTTCTCACCAAGATGTTATCTATATTTACATTAGGTAAAAAGTTGAAACGATATTTTTCTTCTTACTATTTATTATTTGTGTATTAGGATATATAGCACGTGTAGAATACCATCTTATGGATACAAATTATCTGTATCATTTGTCTCCTAAAAATAAATAGCAAATAATCCTTACGGTCTTTCATTAATTCTACAAGTGAAAATATATGAAGTGATTTAAAACAGAAGTTATAGCTTACTTTTCACTTTTCACGATCACAAGCAGCCCTAGTAACGCTTTTTATTCAAAAAAATAAAACAATGTTACCTCAGGGATAACATATTTCATAAGTTTCTATTAGCTTTTCTAAATGATGCAAAAGGCAAATATAAATCTCGTAATATCAAAAAAACAGAACGTGTAAGTGTAACCATTAAGGCATTAACGTATAGATTACATAGTCCATCAACATGGTGATCAAATAATAGGAAAAAGAAACATTATTAAGTGAACAAATTGAATTTGCTGTAATATGCACAATAGCAACATCAACATGTAAAAGTATCTTATGACAAGAACAAAAATGAAAACAAGGATCCTTTTGACAATCACAAATGAATGATTAAAATCACCATATTACAAGAAAATAAAGACAATATTGGTCTGATGTTCATCTCCTCGAGAAAGTAGCTGATGAATCAAAGGTTCGGGGGAATTGAGGTACATTGGTTTGAAATCGCAAGCAACCAAAGAATCCATGTCTGTATGGCAAAAAAGTTCTTTTCCTCATTTCCTCCGCAACTGCCCTGTTCTCCGTATAATGCAACTCGTGTGGCGTAAGCGACACTCCCGTTCTCCGCCTACTCGACACTGATCCGACGCTCTCCACAGACCTGAAACTCGAACTCTTTCTATCTTCACGACGATTTCTCTTCGTTAAACCAAATTTCTTGATCTGATCGTCTTTATCCATCGCCCTGCTTTCCGATGCGCTTCTGAACAGCAACAAGTCCTTGATTTTCCACCTCTTGTACCAAATGGAAGAGAAGAATGAATTGCCTGAACTAGAGGAGTTGTTGTTGTTCTTGGTGGGCTCTTCGTCGGGGTCAATTAAGAGGTCGGAAACTTTAAGAGGAGACAAGGATCTTGCCCCTTTCTTATGTCGTGAGTTACTCGGGGTTCTTGCTCGTCCCCTTTCCTCGTTCTCGTTTTGTGTCTTTTCCAGGGCGGCCGCAAAAGGGTCGAAATCATGGCTTTTCTTGGGACTGTGAGAGAAGACTTGTTTGATTAGATTCTTCGGGGATAACGAGGGTCGTGGTGATTTTGGGGAATCGGGTGTCTTATTTTGATGATCGTAATGGAGTCGAGGTGGAGGCGTTAAGGGCTTGATTTTGCCAGCGTAAAAGAGCTCATCGGCTGTTGAAGTGGTTCTCTCCAACTGGCCGCTGAAGTCAAATGCGAAATCTGTCTCTTCTAGTTGGTCGTCGTTGTCGTAGGCGTCGCCATAATTGGAAGAGGTTGCGGTGCTGAGGTAGGAATGGGATTTATGATGATTGTGATTTTGGTTGTCCCAGTTGAATGCGAAGGCGGAGATGCGGGTGGGAGAGGCCGGGGCGCTGTAGCAGGCATTAGGGGGCAAGCGCTGAGGGCTGGAGGATGCGCTGATGTATGGTGTCGTGGTGCATGCGGTGTCGGGGCCTGCTCTCATTACCTTAATATCCATTTTTATTGACAATATGTTGTTCGATTGTTTGTATGTGTATGTGTAAATGGAGGAATGAAAGGGTGTTTGTTTAATGGTGTTTTTCTTTTGTTAAATTGAAAAGTGGAATGGAATGGAGTTTGTTATATATAAATGTCACGACAGCAATGAGATAAATTAGGGGGGAGAAATTTGACTTGGTGGGGGTGTTGGGGGGGGGGGGGGGGGGTACTATTAATTTTTTTTGTTTTGAAAGAGGGGTGGGACTAATTAAGTAGCCGTCTCTTACGTAAGTTTTTAATTAAACATTGCGAGATTGATGAATCACATCTTTAATTTGTACCATTTCTTTGTGATATATTGGAGATCATAACGCTTCTAGCTTAAAGACTGAGTCTGATGATTGAAGTGTACAAAAAAATATTGATTTCAAATACTTATATGTGTTTGTGTTGTAAAGCTTAAAGTGTGTCAAATGCAATTATAATTATTAGAGATGTATGGTTTCTAACTTTCTATAGTTATAACAGCGAACATCAAATAGTTCCAGTGTATTACTTTCCATTATACATCGGATGGTAGATCTACAAAATATGTACTCCACAGTTAACAGTACTCATGTTGAATGGAAAGTGGAAAACATGTCATTTATTTGACGTGTTCCAGCTTATTGAGTTTATTGTCAAATTTGATAACAATCTTTCACAAGATTTTGTGTATATTAAATAATTGGTGGGAAATTTGTTGAATTGGCTTTCCAGCTCTATTTTATTGGTGGGTAGGATTAGTAAAAAGAGTAAGAGTGGCAATTATATTTTGGTAATACCGTGGAATTTTATGTTATTACGTGCTCCCTCCGCCTGGGTTTTATCTTTTGAGTGTATTATACTGAAAGTAAATTTTCTTATTTAAACAGTGTATATATATATATATATATTGTATTGGATACTGCAGTCTTGATATCAAAATGACGCCTATATAGTTTTTCCCCTAATCCTAAAATGACATTGCTTGCTATTTCCCAGTCCTTGAATTAAGTTGAGTACTTGAATAACGAAATAGCTTGATAAAGTTTGCTGAAATCAAGTCTAATTATATATAGCCACATTAGTCTTAGCTTATACGATCAGCTGTTGACAAAACAAATAAATAATGACGAAGAGGAAATTTAGAAACGCAAGACGCTATATAATCTTGAGAAATACTGTGTGCCAAAATAAGTTCAAGTTACTTTGTTCGAAATATAAGAAGATTAATTTGGGCAGGGTTGGGTCAAAGAGTGATGAAGAATTTGTACATAGATATATATAATTGTATCCATAACTTTCGTAAATCTTCATAGATCTAATACAGGCAGGAATATTTTACTTTTAGGAGTGATATGTTAATGTCCAATATTTCAAGGTCTATGCTTAATTTAATAATTAACTGTTGCTTAATTATCTATACTCATCCAATTTATATAGCAATGTCAAACATCATCATGTGGATATATATATATATATATATATATATACATACCGCGTGTCATATCTCTTGTTTTAGTGCGACTCATGTATGCCTAATGTGCCGACCTTGCAATAACACGAGTCACAAATTGACAATACTTTAAGTGATGCAAGGCATATTTTTTTTAAAAAAAAAAAAGAGAAATCATAATAGTTACATCATATCTCTAGTTACTAAAGTAGTAATGTACGAGGTAGGAGCTTTGTCCCAAAAGACGTTGCTCTCTCACAAATAACTAACACTCTTAGTTAATGCATCGACTACTTTATTCACCGTTCTTAGAATCCAAATGAAAGTGACGTCCCATGGCATGTGCAAAAGCCAGTTGCACTCCTCCACCATCATAATATTATTAGCTGTGGGAGCTAATTGTCCAGAGATCAGTTTGTAAACTGTCAGGGAGTCAACTTCAACAGCAAGACGTTGAATGCACTTGTTCCATGCAATTTCTAATCCCTTGTGCAATGCAGCCATTTCTGCCTCTTCAACTATTGGAGATTGTAGTTCCTGCACGAAACCCCAACTCCAGTTGCCCCCTGCATCTCTAAGAACACCAACTACTGCTCCAGTGTTATGATCTTCAAGAACGCAGCCATCAATATCTAGCTTCAGCCATCCAGATGCAGACTTTGACCAACCAACTTCATGTCTGCTATTCATGTGCTTGGTTCTGCCTTCATATAGTTCATAACTGAGTTGTTTGATCTGAAAAAGGCGCCCTATGACATTAGTCTCCTTTTAATGGAAGACTCTTGTGTTTATGTGTCTCCAGCAAATCCAGAGAGTTGACATGAAGATCCACTTCCAAGTAATACCAGGCCTGATCTTATTCCTGATTTGTAGCTTTTCCAAGTTGTCTCTGAGCCAGTTGTCATCACTAATGGAATCAAACAAGTGTAGATCTTCCTGGATAATAAGTTTTTCCCACACTTTTCTTGCAACTGAACAGTGTTTGAGGATATACAGGCCTGATTCCTCAGGTTCATCACAAAAAGTGCACATAGCAGTGAGGGAAATATGTCTCCTAAATCTTAGCAAATTAGTTGCTAACCTTTCTTGTGTGAGCAACCATAGGAAATGTAGGAATTTATTGCTGATATCTAGCTTCCAAACCCAAGCATGTTTGCTGAAATCCCTGTTGGTATTTCTTGTTTCCAGTTGGAACTGTTTGTAAGCTGGTTGGCATGTGAACTGGCCATTTGAAGTTCCATTCCAGATAACATGATCCTCATGGTCAGACAGCAGAATGTGTATGTTGATTATATCAACTTTGATGTCATGTGGTAGGACTGAGTCAATTATTTCCAGATTCCATTCCCCATATTCCCTCAGCACATCCTTGAGAGTTAAATGGAGATCAGAAGAGAGAATGGTAATATTTTCTTCATGAAGGCACCCTGATCCTCTCCAGTTATAAAACCAGAAGGAGGTATGATCCCCCCTCCCTACTTTCCACCTTAGAAAAGGTTTCATTAGCTCAAAACAGTGCAATATGCCCTTCCATACAGGACTATCATACTCATGTAATTAGAGAGCTTATTATTCTTCAAATATTTAGCCTGAATGAAAGAGATCCAGAGACATTGCTCATTTGTTAAGATCTTCCAAACTAGTTTAGACAGTAAGGATTCATTACTGGTTCTTGAAGATCTAATGCCAAGACCCATCCTCACTCTTTGACAGCATCACTTGATTCCAATTAATCAGATGAAGTTTCTTCTTTGTAATATCATAAGACCATAAGAAGCTTCTATTTAGTCTGTCTAGCTTATCACAGACATGTTGAGGAAGCCATGAGTTCTACATTGAATACATTGGCATTGAAGAGGAGACATAAGATATCAAAGTGTCCTTGCCAGCAAGAGAAAGCATTTTTCTTTTCCAAGTGCCAAATTTGTTCATGAATTTGTCAAAGGTGCCAGAATAAGTATCTCTGTGATTCTCCCATGAACTAATCACACCAAGGTATTTTTCGAGGTTCAAGGTTTGACCAAATCCCAGAATCTGACATAGTTGTCTCTTATGGTTGGAGCCATTGGATTTAGAGAAAAACACCTTGAACTTACTGTGGTTAATTTTCAGTCCAGGTCTTTGACAGAATATGTCCAAGATTCTCTTTATATTCTGAGTGGTGGATTTAGTTGTTTTCCCCATCAGTATGATATCATTTGCAAATAGTAGATGTGAAAGTTGAGGGCCACCTCTACAAGGCATGATTGGTTGCTAGTTCCCTCTATTAACTTCCTCCTGAACTAAGTAGGATAGTCTCTCCATACACAGAACAAAGAGGTAGGGAGAGGGGGTCACCTTGTCTTAAGCCACATTGGTGGTCAAGGGCTTCCAGGGGACTCCCATTCCATAGGACTCGGGTTGAAGCACATGTTACACAGAACAAAATCAGTTCAATCAGTGACTTTGGGAAGTTGAATGCAGAAAGAGTCTCTTCAAGAAAAGACCAACTTACTCTGTCATAAGCTTTTTCCAAGTCTGGTTTCTTTATCATACAGCCAACTTTATTCTTTTTCTTGGATCTAAGGGAATGAAGTAACTCTTGAAGCACTATAATGTTATCATGTGTGCCTCTTCCCTTTATGAAACTAGCCTGTGTAGGAGGAATTATCTTAGGCATAATATCTCTCAATCTAGAAGTAATGAACTTAGTAATAATTTTGTAAGGAACATTACATAGTGCAATAGGTCTAAATTGATTAATACTTACAGCCTCCTGAACTTTTGGAATCAGGCAGATATAAGCATCAGAAAGTTTTTTGTCAAACCTTCTGTCCTGAAATGTCTTCAGCACAAATTCAGTTACTGAGTTTCCTAGCCATTCTCATCCATTTTGATAGAAGAAAGCTTGTAGTCCATGAGAACCAGGGGCTTTAAGTGGAGCCATGGCAAAGAATGCAGAATGAATCTCCTCTGGGCTCACTGTGGAGTTCAGGAATGTATAATCCTCTTCCTCTAGAGTAACCTGAAGCTCAGATAGAACTGGTGAAGGGTTTGTCTGATGAAAAATAGAGCTAACAGAGAATAAACTCATGTAATAGTTCCTGGTGTGAGTTTGTAAAATCTCATCATCTTTCACCTAGATTCCCTCCACTTTAAGCATAGTGATCTGGTTCCTCTTTCATCTTGTAATTTTTGATCAGTGGAAGACTCTAGTGTTTTTCTCCCCCTCTCTTATCCATTTAATTTTGGATTTTGCTACCAGAACATCTCCTCCTGCTTTAGTATATCATTGTATTCCAACATGAGTTAATCTTGAAGTTGTGTCAAAAATGCACTGTTGTGATGACTTCTGGATTCCCCATTGCCTTGATTGTAACTTTATCTTCTTTTTAAAGATATTTCCAAATTTGTGCTGGTTCCAAGGCTTCATCACTTTAGGGACCTCTTTGATGGCCTCTAAGAGCTCAGGTTTGCCATCCCATATTTGTTGACGAAGAGGTTCACACTCCTCATTGGAGAATCACATAGCTTCAAATATGAATGGCTTATCTCCATTGTTACCTCCTCTTTTCATTGTCTTGATGATAACTGGATTGTGATCAGAATGAGTCCTAGGCAGATTCTCACCTTCATAACCAGGGAATCTATCTAACCACTCTTGATTTGCCAGTGCCCTATCCAATCTTTCTTGGATCAAGCCTCCATTTTGTCTTTTATTTGACCAAGTAAATATGGGACCAGTGTACCCCAAGTCAACAAGATTGCAGTCTTCTATGAATTTGTTGAAGAATTGCAGCCTTCTAACAGTTCTGGTCTTCCCTCCCCTTCTCTCATGATTGAGGCTAACTTCATTAAAGTCTCCATTGATTAGCCATGGCATTGGATCATTATGAGCTATTTGTCTTATACTATCAAAAGCCAGAATCTTAGCAGCTTTCCTAGGCTGAGCATAGATACGAGTTAATCTCCATCTATCTGCAAAACTAGGTCTAATGATTGCATGAATTGCCTGGAAATCAGTATGAGTAATCTCAACTTCTACCTCATAATCATTCCATAACATCCATACACCCCCCATCATTCCTTCACTGGGTGCAATCTGATAAGAATTGAAACCTAGGAAAGGAACAATGTCCCATTTTGTTTTGGCCCTACTCTTGTTTCAAGTACAAAAACCAGATAAGGTTGATGAACTCTTACCATATTTCAGAAGTATATAGCATAATTAAAATCATTATTGTGTTGAGTGTTGACTATTATTTTAGGTACATGACTGCTTGATATAATTATAAGTTCTTTTTTTTACTATAGAATTATAAGTTTATTTTTACTATAGAAGAATTTCAGTTTAACAGTTTAACTTTCATCTCAGCAGCCGTAGTGAATTCTCCGTTCCAACATCTTGTTCCAGCTTTTGTTCCCATCAATTAATTTCGGCCACTTGACGCCGAGGGCTCCATAGGAAATGCACTGAATCATTCTCTTCCTTCAAATAGCGTTCTGAGAAAACTTAATCGTTATTGTATGACAACAAAAAATAGGACAAAATTTAAATAGTATTTTATCGTATGTAGTTCCTTATTTTACTTAACATGCAAATGACACTTAGATAATGAACATGAATAATTTCCTTATTAACTGAGTTTGGACTTTGGACATGAGGAGCACGTAACGGTGCAAAACTTATAATGAATTAACGCTAACCGGATTACGGATAAAAATATGCGCCTTTTCGTGAATAGACCTTGATCATGACCATCCTATTTTTCAAGACATGTTCTCACAATATTTCTACATGTATACATGATCAAAATAAATAAACTTCGTTACTTATATCCCAAGTGCCATACATTTTTTAAGATAGTAGGAGAAACTATAAAATGTTATTTCTATGTGTTGATATGATCGAAGTTAAAGTATTTTGTTTTCTGTCGCTACATATATATATATATACATATGTATATATATATATATCAGTTACTTCATACTTTTATGCCCTAAGAACCATATCTTCCAAAACAAACTCTAATTCTAATGGAACAACCCGCGCTGGTACAATATCTCCAAACAATTCGGTTATGGTAGGTAACGTGCTAAGTGGAGCAATAAAGAAATAATGATTTCAACTGTTGACATTCTAACAGGTAATAATATAAGTTGTTATTGCCTTCTTATGTGATTTCAAGAGACTCTCTGTTTGTCCTTTGAACGTGCATTTGTGTTAAGAATCACTTTTGTGGCTTATGCGTTGGCTTACGTAGGTTTGAGTTTAGTATTCTTTTTCCTAACCATAAACGAGTTATCTCGCAGCAAATGGAATTCTATCGTAGGTTGGATTCATAATATCTTATTGCTACTTAGCTTGGTATAAAAAAAGGTTAAATAATATGCTCGCAGATTTTAGCTAGTCTGAAACTATCATATAATCATAATGTGAACTTGTTAAATGTTTATTCTATTTTCAGAGTATCCTTCTTGGCTTGACTTTCTTTAATTTGAAAATAACAATTTGATTAATTAGTCTTTACAAAGTGGATACTGCTTTTGTTTAATAACTACAAATTAAGTTGAGAACTTATGTAAATTAAAGACTGCTTTTACATTTCTTGGCCATTTCCTCTTTCAAGAGATTATAACAATATAAGTTCTATAAATCCTCAGTGGTTTTCATTGATATTTTCCCAAACAAATGTATAAAAATTTGGAAAGCTATCTAAGCTAGTATTTATCACCCCTCAAGACAAATAACTACTCGTCAAATTCTTACAAACACCGTATATATATACAATGATGTCGGGAGGGGCAAAAAGCTACTAGATTTTTTTATTGAAGTTGCGACCCCCATGTTTCCGCCCACTGAATATGACCTGATCAATAATGATGAATATGTAAAACACATTTCACATATACATGTGCTTAAATCATTTCTAAATGCTTGTAATTGGCATTTTGATAGGCAACTAAATCTTTTCATGCTTCATGACGACATGACGTGCATTTTCAACAGAATGCCCACTGGTACTGTAGTTTTCACATTATCGGTAAGGAAAAAAAATGATCATAACGGCAGTTTATCTTGTACAAGATTATATATTATATAGAGAGAGATAGCAACACCAACAAATTTAATAATATAAATTAGTGTATTTCATTTTATGTGCTTCTATATGCAACACTCAGATTCTCCCTGTCTTCAAATACTGTAATCTGTTAAGTTTTGCCAAAATTATTTTATAATCAAATGATAACTTTATCCCAAGTTTTCAAAACCCTTGCCATGATTCAACTACTCCCTTTTGTATACAGTCCTCGAACTTCATAAAAAACTCTTTAACAACTGTAAAGCCTCAAAACGAAAAAATAATTGTCAACTACTGCAACACTAAGTAGTCTTACCATTATATGAAGCTTCTTAAACGTCAAAACTTAAAATAAAAGTCTAAAACTCGCAAATAAAAAAAAAATATTGTCTAAAGTGGTATCCAATCTAGCTATAAATACTCATTATCCCACTGCTCACACATTTTGGTTCATTTGACACTATCTCAGGTAAGCTCAATACAGACACCAATCACTACAATTAGCTTACTGGCTGCTGCTGATTGTTCACGTGACCGTTGCTTGCACCTCCGTATCCATTGTAGCTTTGTCTTCCGTAGTACGGCCCATTCCATTGGCTGTTGGAATCAATTCTCGACTGACGAACAAAAAAGGTATAAAATACAAGTTACATAATCGTGTGGTGATTAATAAAATAGTGAGTTATGGTAACTGATAAAAGTCTTCCAAAATTTGGTCACATAACAGTCTCCCATTCAGAAATCATAAGAAGCGCTAGGACAAAACATGTGATTCTTGTTTCATATTGTTCTGGCTGATTTCAAGAGGAGAAACAAAATTACAAACGAAAAAGTTGCTAGGCAAAGTACATTTTCGCACTACCAATTTAACAAGTTTCTTTCAAATCGAGTAAAAGCTGTAATGCACATTTCATTATTCTTACAGTTCTAGTTAACTCAAGCTCATGAGGTGGTTTGAAATCCTAGCAGCATGATGTTTCAGTAGTGTAATGGTAATTCTCCAAATATATAAAGCACTGAACATATCTGTAAGGGTCATTTTATTGAGAGAATACAAGGTGCTAATCTTTCGTTACCTCCTGAAAATATGATATTTGCCTAGTCACACTCAGATCGTCAATTGTTAGTTTCTAAAAGTTAACAATCTTCACTCTAGTGAAGACATCAACATTATTCGACTACATTCTCTTTCTCAATCTCACGTTTGTGATCGTGAACCCTAAAAATTTAGGTGGAGCGCAATAAGTAAAAGAGCATACACACTAGAAGGCCTACAGATTTGTCAACAAACATCTTTCCAAGTGAAATCAGGAAATTCCAAGATGTCAGTATTCCATTAGAAGAAATAATTGAAGAGATACCTGCTTGTGTCCGAGGTTTCGGCCCCAAGAAAGACGAACTGTCTGCTTCCCAATGAGAGTCCCATTTAATCTATCCAGTGCATCCTCTGCATTACTTCTGTTGAATTAAAAAGTGAATTAGGCAAGCCAAATTCTTACAAGAATGGGATAACTTCCCTTATAGCACAATCCAACAACATTTTCATATTACAATCAGAGATGTATTGTAACAGAATTCTCTGTACAAATATCAACCCCACTGCATACTGAAGATCACAAGACAATTAGCCCTGAGATATTCTCGTCAAGAACTCCTTTTACCTTTGAAGCAACAGCATTTCTGCAGAAAATCCAAAAGTACCTCGCGCATTATACAAGAACAGCCTTATTTATGTGGCATTATTCTTTCATGAATTCGGAAATTATAAACAATGAACATCAATTAGTTTCTCAATAGTACTGTTACAACCATTTACGTACTCCATCACAGGATGAATATTTCAAAGTCGATACAATATAATAACACAAACCAATTATAATTACCAGATACGGTTCATTAGTTATATGGTTACTTCTCACACCATTATTTGTTGGCTAACTTACAACTTAAACAAGGAGTAACATCAAATCTAAGAACGCCACTTTTTCGCAAAATAAGTCTCAAGACCCTTTTTGGGGGTGCATGAGTTTGGAGGTTGGAGCAGATTTTGGGAGAAAGACAGCACACCATTAACTTGTGAACATTTTTGGGAAAGAAACCGTAAAATTAAAAGGACCAATAACTCAATGATGCTAAAAAATCATGAAACCAAAGGAGACAATGATCAACAAGCCAACCATGCAACCAAAGATGACAGGAATCTGAGAGAAAGATACACGTGTTGGTCTGTGCAAGGAGACCTAGAGAGAGAGAGAGATGGGGGCAACACTGGCACTAAGGACAATGATAATTTATAAACTACTCAGAGTGCTTGGAAAAGATATTTCGTAATTTGGTGGAGGTGGAAGTTGCAACTGCTATTGAAAGCAATATCAACAAATATAATCATACTTCCAAATTATTTCACGGAAAAGTATGTGGCAATTATGAAGTGTTTTTTCTCTCCTTATCAATTTGTTGGTCAAAAGGAAATGTATGACAAAACAGCAAACTGCTTCCCCTCCCCCTCATACAACAATGTTATATACGGCCTCTGTATGCCACAAAACTGCAGCTCTGTGGGCAGAAAATTTACTTGCTTACTTGTTTCTCGTCCATTGACTGCATAAATGACTAGAATTTGTTTCAAACTCACAAAAAAGCATTCTTCAGAATTTCTTGATACAGTCAGCATTTTCCAATAGGGAAAATCAGATTTCTAACATTCAAATGGTCTACTAACGAATTTTCTTGATATCCTTTACGTATTTGGCATGCTATTAAACAAAATTATGTAAAAGAGTTAACATCAAAGAATTACCTATTAACAAATTGTACAAAACCGCATCCTTTTCCAGCTGGTATTTTCACAGAGGCTACCTCACCAAATGGAACAAAAGATTGTCTGAGTTCTTCATCAGTAACATCAGAGTCCAGACCACCAACAAATATCTGTAAAATGTCATGGTAGGTAAGGATCGGTGAACGACACAAATCCAAAATAACTGGAAACTAGAGAGGAGCAGAACTCACAGTTGTGTTAGATGAATCACTCTCTGACTGACCTTGGGGTACAGACCCATTTGCTGCATAACCCCCAGCCAAGATTACAGCTAAAAAAAAAATCCCAAAAAAGAAAAAAAAAGAAAAAAAAAAGTATAGTAAAGTAACACGAAGTGATATTACAACACAATGATTGTTAGTATAGGAATAATGTTAATAGCAGTCTAACACTAAATTAGGTTGATGACAACTCTCATTTACTCTACGAAAGAGAAAAGTATCAAATACACACACACCCATACCCAACAAATTAATAATTTGAAAATGGGGCATCTGCAGGCACCATACGCGTGCACAGAGGCAATCATATATAGCAAACTGTGAATGAAAAATTCCAAGCCAAGGAACAGTTTGTTTTCTCCAAAATCAGTTTGCTTCTTGGAAGGACATTCTAGGCTATTCTATGAGAACTGATGTATTAAATAATATATATGTTTTATAAATGTTGCAGCAGCTAAATTGCTTTTTCTTTTGGGGCAGCAGAAATGCAATTAAAAATTGGACTGCATGAACTAGGAACACATATAGCACACCTTGTGAAGAAAATTGTTGCTGTGTTGAAGGTTTTTTGGGAGTTGCAACCCCAACGCGCATTGGTCTACTGGAACAAAAGACGCCATTCATTTCAGTCATGGCTCGAGACTTTTCATTTTCATCGCCAAACCTCACAAAGCCATAACCTTTGGAACGGCCAGTATTTGCATCAACTACAACTTTTGCACCTTTGACAGATGGATATCTACTAGAAAATGTTTCTTGTAACATGGCATCCGTAACATCAATAGCCAAATCTCCAACAAAAACCGATAGGTCAGAACCAGGTTCCGGACGCCTATCACCAGTGCTAAACGCTGCCCAGTTCAAGCGAAACGGTTGCTCTGCATTTGGCATCATGGTACCGTTATAGGTCTGCAGAACTTTCTCTGCAGCTGCATGAGAATTGAACTCAACAAAGCCATATCTCTCTGATTGACCGGTTTGCCTATTGCGGATTATCTTGACCGAAAGAACCTACATGTTTGACTTTTATAAGCAAGAAAATCCACTACTGACGAAGAGAAGATAAAAGATAAAGTAATTTTTCCATAGCATTCAACAAGTATTAGAGGCAAATTGCACTCTCTACCTCGAACAATGATTATTAAAATCAAAAAATGCAACCATAAAATAAAATAAAAAAAGACAAAAAAAAGCATTTGCCGGGGAATCAACAATAATATTAGTGTAAAGCCTGCAGTGTCTATAACATGCTTCTGGATATAGTGCTAAAGCAGAAGTTGGAATAGCGTAAACATCCCGATAGGATAAACTATATAGACAGACTAAGAATGCATACTATTTGACCTCAAGAGCCGCGATCATGTTGGTTGTCGCTAACCTTAAAAGCAATTACCTAAAAAAAAATTAATAATTAGCCATTACAAACTTCAACACCAATAGTCGTCGACTGCAACCTTAGAAGGACAAAAATTCAATCTTCAAATTTATCATGCAAGGGAAAAACACGAAATGTATCTGAGTAAAACCACAAGTTTCAAAACACGGGTAACTGTTTCAAGTTATAACATCAAACCAAAAATGTTCATTCAAGTAAACTTTTAAACATTACATATATCAATCAATATACACTCACAATAAATTAACGAGAAATAGAGATCAACACACAATAATTGGATATAATCAGGTACTCTAATACCGACAACTCACGAATCAAACACGACGATACCAAATCAAGTAAATATAATTTTCACCTCTCCGGTTTGAGAGAAGCATGATTGGAGATAACCTTCATCCATCCATTGATGAAGATCTCCAATCCAAACCGTCTTATTATCTTCAGCAGACCCCTGAATCTGATGCTGAATCTGCTTCGACTGCGGCTGCTGCGGCGATTGCTGCTGCTGATACTGTAATTGGTGCTGCGGCTGGTAGTACGGGACGTAATGCTGATTGTACATCATTTGCTGCTGCATCGCCATCGCCGGATACTGCATCGCCATCCACTGCTGCTGGTACTGCTGCATCGCCACCCACTGCTGGTGCTGAATCTGCTGCTGCTGTTGTTGCTGCTGCTGCTGCTGCTGTTGTTGTTGTTGAGTCAAATCTCCGCCGTTCATTTTTTTCTACTTTCCCGAAATACCCCTACGAATTGAGTTAGCAGGGGTACCTGGTCGGAGTAACCAGGTTTTAGAATTTAGAGAGAGAAAGTAAGAGAGAGAGAGGTTTTGGGAGAGTCGGCTGTGTACAGAATTATAAGGGGTAAGTGTGTGTGTGAGGGATCTAGGGTGGATTCAACGTGTGGCATAGTACGTGACGGTGTTGATTGTGGGCCGTTGATGAGTTTGATTCGGGCCGTTGATTGGGTGAGAACAGCTGCGATTGTGGGGCCAGTGGGTACGCGGTGGTGAAAAGTGGGGTCCACGCTGTGGTTTTTAGATCTGGAGGGGTGGTGAGGTGAGAACAGCTACTGGTTTTGAATGACGGCTGGCTGGATACTTGGCCTTGCTGTTTTTAGATTATTATTATTAGGGTGTGTTTGGGTTTTTTACTTTTTACCTTTGACCTTTTTACTGTTATTTACGATGCATTTCGTTAATTAACGAGTTTTATTGACTATTATCGATTAAAAACATCGAAATGTTTTTATATTTAACTCTATCACAATAAAAAAAAAAAAAAAAAGTATTTTAACACTTATTATTGCAACTATGTTTTACGAAGTTGTCAAAATATGTGAGAAACAAGAAATTACAATTATTTAGTGGAATCAGAATATAGTTTGATTTATCTCAACTAATGCAACTATTGTGAGTTCCATACTAGCAGAATTGTCGTTTGGCTTATAAAATTTAAGATTATTACTTAAAACCAACAAAACTAGAATTTATAATTTCATCGATCCAGTTAATTGGAATATTTGTCTATTTGATAAACTAATACGACACCAAGCAATGTAATTCAAAATTGATATGATTGACTGCGCTTTAACACGTGAGAGCTCAATTGAGGTAAAACTTCTTGTAAATGCATTATTATGACATAGTATGAATTAAAGTTTGTAAAAAAAAAAATCGACGAGACTAGAAAAATTACTATTTTTATTTTATTGAAACAAAAATACACAAATATTTTAACGTTTATTTTATTTATATTATAATTTTCACGAACTGTTCAGAAAATGTTGATAAAATTTCAAAATATTACAAAAGCTTCTAATATGTAGCAAACTTAGATATATTTCAAAATTAACCTTTAATTCATGGTATGAGAAATTCACTCGTAGTATTATAGTAATATATTAACATGTCCTATCATGTTCTATATTAAGATTTAACATGTAAGAGTCCATCGACAACAACTATATTTATTTACGGTGATTGGATTCCAAGTGGCACGTCGGCCACGGCCCGACAGTATTCATTTTTGGAAATAAATATTAGTATATTGCGTTAATGCAATATTCTTTTACCTAGCAATTGGTTTAGATAAGCTCAAGTAGTGAAGTAGATATGAAAAAAAAAAAAAAAAAAGTAGTCAAGTAGATTTTATGACCTGTATCATCTTTTTTAAATAGGAAAAAAATCACTATTCCTCCCACCTATTTATACATTGCACCTCAACTTATTAAAAATTGATGCATTTCACTATTGAATTGCCACCTTATTTTAAGAAAAATTGTCGCACTCGGGCACCTCTAGGCTAGTTAATAACAACATATTCCGTCCATATTTCAGCATTAGAGGGTAAAGTGCAAGTTGTTTCATTATATTTTATCCTAAATCTTTTATTTATACAATGCACCATATTTTTTTCAAATTTCATCAAAAATACTATATTCTTCAAATCAAAATACGTACAATGTTGCATTATTTCCTTCCTCGTCTTTTGAGAAACCCAACTAACTTCAAGTTCGCAAAATTAGAAAATTTTTACAAACAATACATTAAAGTTTACTATGAAGGTGTGCATATTTTGCCTTTTTCAATCTATGTGGAGAATTCTTTTGTTGTTAATGTGACGAAAATCAAGAGTTGGTCGTTAAGTGAATATGTTGTGAAATTATTTGATTTCTAATTTTAAATTTATTTTTTTCGCTATGTCCTAGAGTGTAGTGGCCTTATTGTGCATTGATATTTCATTTTTATTTATTTTGGAAAAGTTTGTTGTAGTTAATACGATGAATAGCATCACCCGGTAGCTAGGACCACCACGGTTTGCCTTAGTCCTGCCGCGAAGCCATTGCTCCACCACCACCAGCCCTCAGGAAAGTTAGCCGTTAATTTTTTTCTGGACAAACGTACTCCTTGACGTTATAGATCCAATAGTATTTACAGCATATCAAAATGATTTGTCTTTACACGAAAATTTCAGTTGAAAGAACACCAAAAACACACATTAGTGGGTGTATAGGGCTAACTCCTCCAAATTCGGCAAGTTTTATAAGGATCCAAAATCACCCAGATTTAATAAACACCGCTATATGATGAATATATAAGCGAATAACCATTAATCGAGCAACAATTTCAGGAAATATTATGTTGCTCTTGAAGATTTGAAGGTGACTAAAACAATCTTGAAGAAATTTCTCGAAATTCGACTTGTTCACAGTTATTTTTCGACTTAGTTTCTGGATTTTCAAGTTTCAAAATTAGAAAAATACTTCTACAACACGAACTAGTAACTGTGAAATATATTTTTTTTATTTGATCGGGTTGATTTTTGGGGGTGGAAGAATGATACAAGATAGTATCTAATTTTAAGAATCCTAATTCGAGTTTAGGAAGACTCCAAGAATAAAGATGAGAATTTAGAGAAAATTAAATAAATACTATTTCATTTCTTTCTTACTTCAGACGTTACATCCAACATTTAAATAGACAAATAATAAAACTAACAAGTCCTAGAATTATGCTACTAACTAGGCCACTAATAAACTAACTAAGATAATGTGGTAGTGCTGAGTAATTAATTAGAAATAACATAATGATAATTTAAAGAAATAATTAGAAATATAATTATAGGCTTGTGCACGTAACAATCCCGCTCCCTTGAATTTGGCCTTGTCCTCAAGGCCTATTTGGAAGTGTCGTTTGATTTTTCTTCCTTGTCTTCCAATTGAACATACTTTTCTCAAAACTCTTTGTGTTGCCTACCTCCAATCTTCTACCGGTTGCCGCAACAGTGGTGTTTATGGCGTTGTTTCTTCTTGCTTTTCCTCTATCTTTTGGAAAATTGCTCGATATCATTCTCCCGATGTGAGAATTTTGACAAACCATCTGCGGAAAATAAATCAAGCTCGGAGGAACAACGTTTTGGTGAAATATACGAAGTAGAGCGCTTGAAATGTTTTGAATCATCGTGTGTTGCATATTGCTAGTGTTTTGGGTTAATGTTTGAAAAAGAGTAGGAGAATGAGATTTATTTGGATGATTATGGGTTACAATAGGTTTTGGTTGTGTAGGCGGTGATGATGGTGGAGTTGGGGCTTTGTGCTCGTTGTTGGGGTTCTTGTTGTTTGTGGTGAGATGAGTCTTTGAAATTTGTGTTGGCTGAATGTGTATAGGGGTGTGTGGCGTTGACAATAGTAATTGTGTTGGCGGCGGAGACGATGTAGGCAAGGGTTGTAGCTGGAGTGGTGGCAGTGAATCCTTGCAAAATTTGGTTTGCCATTCTTCATAAAAAGTAGCCATACGTGCTTCATATCGTTCAAAAATTGCAAGCAATTGAGATTGAAGATCCATTACGAGAGGTAATCGAGTTCAAATCGATGAAAGCACCAATGATACAAGATAGTATCTAATTTTAAGAATCCTAATTCGAGTTTAGGAAGACTCCAAGAATAAAGATGAGAATTTAGAGAAAATTAAATAAATACTATTTCATTTCTTTCTTACTTCAGACGTTACATCCAACATTTAAATAGACAAATAATAAAACTAACAAGTCCTAGAATTATGCTACTAACTAGGCCACTAATAAACTAACTAAGATAATGTGGTAGTGCTGAGTAATTAATTAGAAATAACATAATGATAATTTAAAGAAATAATTAGAAATATAATTATAGGCTTGTGCACGTAACAAAGAATCATGGTGTACTGTATATATAAATTTAAAAAATTACGGTAAATATATAATTCGGTAATTTGCACTTTGCCCTTAATACAAATATGAACGAAATGTGTTGTTTTTAACTTCCAGAGGTACGCTGACGGGGTGCGACAGTCTTTAAAAAGAATAAGGTTGAGTGTAAAATACGCCGATCTAAAGATTGAGATGCAACTTGCAAATGGATCATAAACAAGGGTCAAAGTGATTTTCCCTTTAAAAGATATAAGCTAATCTTTTTAACAAGATATCAACTGTTTCTCAACATATTACTTGTTTAATATTTTTCACATAGACTTTGAAATATAAAGTTGTGACAAGAAAAAAAAAAAAAAAAAAAAAAAAAGTTCACCAAAAAAATAAAGTTGTGACAAGTATCTTATCTTTTAAATCTCTCTAGAAACTAACTTCCGAAGAACTCCTCAAAATTCTATATTATATAGTTTCATGCCAAACATGACACACGTGTTTTATCGGTATTCTGTTGTGCAACCGTGTTTTTAATTACCACGTCGAATACCAAAAACTATAATATAAATCTAGATAAAGAGTTGTTTGTAGGTAGTAAATTATCAAAAAGCAATCTTATAAAATTGATTTACAGAAAGATATTTCGATAATTCTATTCATCTCTCTGGCAGGCCCTGTCAAAGTAAAACGGGCGTTAGTTAACATGAGGAGATCATGCATCTTGTTGACGACTAATGGCCACCATGTCCTAAGTTAGGCTAGCTAGTCAAATGTTTTAAGAATTTTGGAAGTAGGTTAGAGTTTTGGTCAACAAAGAGCGAATGTGATGGAAATGAGTTAAGTTAGGTGCATCAAATTCAAACCTCCAAATACTTTGATTATGACTATGGTCTATGATGGTGGATACTTTAGCTACGAAGAATATTAACTTTATTAATTATACTAAGACCACTTGTTGCATTCAAGTTGTCACAAGAAGAGTCTTAAGGGGTCGGCGGCTTTATTGATTTATACAACGTTTGTCTCCTGAAAACTTTTAGGATGTACAATTGCATTAAAAAAAAAAAAAAAAAAGTGGGTATCGCCGTAACTGTTGGGGTGGGTTGGGTCTTTATCTTTTATTGATTGTTTTGTGATTTTTGTTTTTACGTTATTTGTATCATTAAAATGAAATGATTCTCTTAATGCCTCGAAAATTTGACATTAAGATTAAAGTTGTATATTAGGTATATTGGGTAGCACCGTAGCAGCTGAGTCATTGGCTTATTAAGAGAGACTATTACGTGTAAGTGGCACAACCATTCAATCATTATTTTTAATCAATAATACTATGTGAAATATTGTTATAGAATGGTTAATTCCTATACATAATTTAAGAAATTGTATATTTTATATGAACCATTAACCATATATATACCAGGTTAGCAACAAGAGTTACGTTGCATAAAATAACTTTTCCTACTGAAAACAGGTGAGCTGCTTTAAGGTCGAATTTAAATCATAACTTATTAACCAATTAGTACTTCGTTGTTTTGGTAAAGTCATATATATTGCATACTCATAAAAAAGTAAAATCATATACTGCATAAGTACAAAAGGATAAAAAAAAAAATCATATACTGATTATTAACGAGCAACCCGTTATACATGTCTACATCTATTGTTTAACTGAGGATCTTATAGAATTTCGAAATAAATTCTTAAAAGGAGTCAATATCAAAATGTTATAGTATTTTTTTTAATTTACAAATTTATTACCGTACGTACTATATAGCGTGTAGAAAACATTCGTAGTAAGAACCTAGTCGAATGCAAAAAAAAAAAAAAAAATTGAATGCTAATTAAACTACTAAATATTTTGAAATTTTCAGTATATAATGATTTTAGAACACATGCATAATTAATTTCAATATATTTGGGTAAAAGTAATGTATCCTTGCCGTATTGTACGGTTTATTTGCGTTCACGGAATTTATAGAAGTGTGTCAAAAATGAAAAATTTAGTAGTGGCCAAACACGCCCTATACAATGATACAGCTGACCTTGCTGCAGGCACTTTATTTTGACGAAACCAACTTAGAACGTTCGACACAGAAATCAGAGTGTACGGACTACGGACACTGTTGTTGTACTGCAGTTCCAATATCACCATATATAGTACGTTGACTTTATTGAATGGCAGTCAAATGCACTATGGATATATATATTCATCTTAATTATAATTATGAAACATTAAATATCTATCGTACAACTATCTTTTGCATTCTGGAGGCAATTAAAATTTGCTTAAAATATCATTGAGTTTATTTGGAGTGACTGCAAAGCTATAATTGCCGAATATATGTGTGTGTACCCACATATTTCTTTTAATAAAGATTCAGAGTTATAGTTATTCATTCAGGGTTTGAGTGAATTCAAATATGTATCCTAAATGGAATCAATGATTGGAATTTTGTATCTGTTTCGGATCAATTAGTGTAATGTAACAATGCCACTTTTGCACAAGGGAGTATATTATTGAAAAAAACACAAGAAGTTGGTTTTCGATTAAAAATAAGGCAAGTTAAGCATGGCTTTTGCGATTTATTCTCGAAATGGACACCAATGGCTATGGATTTAATTCAAGTTAATTTTTAGCTAGTACTTGACTTATACTCCTCCTTTTGTGGGTTTTCTTTTTTAATTCTCAGCAAATATTTGGATTTCAATAAGCTTTTAATTTAGATCAATCAGTTTCTTGATACATAGGACGGCGGCAGTTAAACTAAATGAAGTATACCAATGACTAATTTATTTCAGTCCTGGTCGTTGGGAGAAAAAAGGCCCGACGATGACCGACTGCAGTTAGAGGATGTGATCATTCAGATTCTAGAACATTTTTCAGTTAGATCACTGTTGAGACTTAGGCGTGTCTCAAAATATTGGTGTGCTTTAATCAAAAGCCCAAAATTTGTGGACATCATCTTCTCAAACACTGGAGCTTTGATGGTGTGCTTCTAGTGAGGCGGTATTTGCCTCCACCGGAAGACCAAGATGTGTTGTCCTTCCATGATCCGACTTCTCTAGAAATGAAGCAGATAATATCGATTCCTTTCTTGAATTATTTAAGGGTTACATACAACGAACCATACCTCCCCGGAAGTCTATACATACCTTTTAGGCCCCTACAATGGGATACTCTTAAATATATTTGTGTCGTTCTTTGTATTGGTTTTATTTTAGCCCATTTTTTTGCATTGGACTGCTTATTAGGATTGAGCCTTGACCCGGTCTTGAGTGAGAGTGGATTCGGACCCTCCATTAGGCTTGTAAATATATATACCTCATGTATTATTTTTCTATTTATTGTTTCATTTTCATTCTTTACAAACCCTAATCTACTCCCCCGCTCTGTTCTCTCTCTCAACTCACATCCACCGCACAACCACCACAACCATGAGATCCAGTCTATTCACATGGTATCAATCGCAAGGTTGAGCCGATCTTCTTCCGATGTGCTCTCGTCTCCCTTTCCCTCTCTTAATTTCCTCTTTTACACGTTTTTCGCCGCTGCGTCTCCTTCTTTCCAATGACTTCGCAGTCCACGACCTCAACTTCTCTCTCCTCTTCTTCTACGGTCAAAAACCCTAGCAAAGACTCTGGATCCGTCTACTTTCTCGGATCTCAAGTTTTCACCGGTTCGTCTATCGTTGGTGAGAAACTCAACGGATCTAACTACCTTTCATGGTGTAAAGGCATTGAGATGGCTCTCAACATCAAAAACAAGATGTGGTTCATCAACGGCAGCCTTCCGATGCCTTCCGAGCAAGATACGGTGGAGCGCACCCGGGCTAACAACCTCGTGTTGTCCTGGATCATGAATTATGTTACCCCTGAGATCCATCGGACACTGCTCTCTTATACTTCTGCGTGCGCCGTTTGGAATGAGTTGCGCACGCGGTACACTCGCACTAACGGATCCCGTGTGTTCCACCTCCGCCGTTCTCTTGCCACAATCTCTCAAGGT